>OV277867.1:61651047-64151047 GCA_922989275.2 Gari tellinella
ACTATGTTTATATTATTATGATTGTATTGATGTAATAAGAAACACTATGTGTTTACATTACTGAATAAAGAAATCTTGAATCTTTAACATTGGTCATAACTTTGGAACAACATGTGATAGAGACATTGGCCAGTGCATTCAACTCAAGGCATTGGGCTTCTTATAGCTTGGTCATGTCCAAAAAAGGCCATGGTCATTTAGAAGTCATTTAGTTATCAATTAGGCTGAATTTAATCTTGACCATAACTTAGGAACTGCAATGTAAATGCAATAGAAACTTCAAATTTGGCATAATTATGTACTCTACTGATGAAATCCATGATCGCAATACAAGTTGGGACATGTCAAGAAAATGTCAAGGTCATTTAATGGTCAGAGTCGCCTCAGAGGCGAATAGTGTTATACAAATATATATTTTATGATACCAAAGGTCAATAATTAAGCGATATCTGTATTGATGACATATTGTATCTTTTGTTTTGGTCGTTAACCATAATTATTGTAAATATATGGTCTAACATCAGTGTTCATGATTTGTTAGATTTATAAAACGAGTCTTTTAGAATACGATTTAAACGAGGCTTGCCGAATTTTTATAGTTTTCTAAAAGAAGAGTTTATCAATCCCATAAATTATGATCACGCATGTTAGATTCTATATATAACATGACCTAGTGGTGAGATTGTTAAAGAAAACGACCAAACTTGGCAGTTAAAGAGTTTTAAACGAATAGTAACGTAGAACTGATATAACGAATTTAGGATATAATTAATGAAATCAGATAAAATACTTCGATATAAGTGAGTTTCACAGTTATTAACACGTTAGCTGATGAGTTTCAACATTATTAGTAATCATTGCAGATATCCCTGACATGACTTTTAATCTTTGGTCGTAGATTTCAATTACTGGAGACCAGTCTGTTGTTTAATGAAGCAATGACATCTCTTTTCCAACACGAAAATTGGTGCCTTTGTAGTTAATTACAAACATTATGATCCAATGAAGTACCTTATTGCCTGACAACTTTGGCCTGCTACAGTAGAGAAGACGTCATCCTTTTCCACTTCCTCATAAACGTACATGTTTCATGCCTCTGTTAGGCCAAATTACAAATACACGTGTTTCCTATTACATGCCCAAAAAAATTAGAGACGGACGGTCGGAACTGTTTTTAAAACACATTCAATAATACATTTATCTTTCTGATGGAGTATTTTATATATGAAAATGTATAAATGTGCTTTATTGTGCAGATTCCTGGGCCATACATAAAACCCTTACAAATATCCATTCGAATTGTTTAATTTATTGATTGGTCCCATTATCTGTCTTTTAAACTACAAACAATCTTTTAGGAAAGGGTTAAGTAAATGGCATGAGTTTGATATTGACATGTTTTAATTTATTTCAGTATTTGTATTCTATATGAAAACAATTAATCTTGTGCTCTTATAATCGACTGCAGGGACACACACATTCTGGAGATACAACACTTATAACGCGATGATTAACCCTTTACCCAATAACCCGTTTAAAATATTAAATACAGGTGATCACTTAAAGCAGGTTTACCTTCAGCCTGCTTTAAACCACCATCTACCAAGGTATATACAAATATTTGTTATGGTAATTGTTCATGAGGGTATAAACTGGAACTATTTTCTTCAGCGGAGGAATAAATTAAATGGGGATAGGGGAACTGACCAATGCAAGCAATGAAAACAATGCCTGCTAATAAAAATATTGATAAAAGTGGTATGTAAGGAAGGCAAATGGTGACAGTCAAACACAACAAATACTTCGTTGAACGTTGCGTTTTCCATTACATTATCATATGTTGGGCAGTGAGAAGAGCACATCAGGCCAACAGGCAGGGCTGCCATTTCTCCGGATTTTTCCGAAATCTTCGGATTTTTATTCCAACAGATGGAAGCTTAAAATAGGTTGAAAGTAAAGCAGAATGCGCCTTAAGGCGCATTCTGCTTTACTTTCAATCTGCTTTAAGCATTACGTGTCTTAAAAACTAGAAACAGACTATGGGTTAAAGGTATAATCAGGAAAACCGGGTTTGAAAAATTTGAAATCTTAGGATTTTACTTATCAAGTTATGGCAGGCCTGAACAGGTTATAAAGCACTTGAGTTGAGTATGAGATCGTTTTGAAGCATTGAGTTTGTCAGATTTGAGCAAAAACTTGAAAATGATCTCAGACTGAACTCAAAACCTTGGTCATGTTTATTTCTCTACTTCTCATTTGATTACGAAGACATGACTATGTGAGTGATGGCACAAAATAAACCAAGATGTTTATTGACATTTTCTGAAACACGAATTTAAAAAACTCCATTACAAGTTGTGCAAAACTTGTTCGTATACTATAGCAGAAACACAATAACAAAGTCATGAATTTTAATATCTATGGTTTAAGTGTGTTAGTGTGTTAAGTGTCTTATTTCCCTAGGTGGAACATTTCGAGGCATGTATCATAAGGTTTTTCAAAATATTGCTAGCGTATTCATCAAAACATTCAATAGGCTTTTGATTCAAAGGAAGATTTAAACAAATGTGTATGTAAATTACGTGAGCTTTCTTATTTAGTAGTTAGTAGTACAATAGAGAACAAGTTCTTCGTTCCCAATAAACGCAATTATGGTAAAATCCTTAAGCCCATTTGAATTCTGACCTTTCTGACTAATTGTCAGAAATTTAAAAGGCAGTATATACAGCGCTCCCTCTCTACAACGGCCCTCCCAACAACGATTCCCTCCTTACAACGACTCTTGTCGCTGTTCCCGAAACTGGACAATTATTTCTAACGCCTTTATTGCTGCAATATCGTCTGCTTAAAATTGTCGTCTGCTGTTTTTCTAAAAGTTACATATTTGACCATTTCAGAATAAAACAATTAATTACGAGTGACAAACAGCTTGATTCCAGATCAGACGCCGCGTTACGCGGCGTCTGATCTGGATTCAAGTTGTTTGCAAATGTAAGCCAAATTCCCTCCCTGTAACGACTCCTTCCGAACAACGAACATATTTTGTGTCTCCCATTGGGTGTCGTTGTAGAGAGGGAACGCTGTATCTTCAATTTTATTGCAATGCTCTTGCTTTTCGGTTACGTTGAACCGGGATCGAATAATGTATTACCCGACGTTTTTGTAGCGGTGCTGAACAGAAGATTGCCATGTTCGTCTTGTTTCAAACCCTGTTTATGATACTTTTCACGTGGAAATATACAAATACCATGTCAAAGAAAACTGTGACACTGCAAGTAATACTTAAATTGAGAAGATTAAACGTATCTTTTGATAATCTTCAGAACCCTAGTGACGCGTACACACGCCATTTCAAATAGTGTACCTACTGTGCATAGTGCTTTTGTCTCGGTCAAGTTACAACTAAAGAAATGAGTACAGTACAACCTATCTAATACGACCACACAACTGTGATAATGATTTGGTGTTTACGACATGTTACTGCTTAAAGCAATGTGATAGTTAACAGAAAACTCCTTTTGTCGCCTTGATTAAAGCTTCTTACTATCTTTTATACAATCACTTAGCCTTCTTTCCAGTGGTCATGCTAGAGAGGTTTTACTATATTTAACAAGTAAACTACAGCGCTCCCTCTCTACAACGACATCCAATGGGAGACAACAAATGTGTGCGTTGTTCGGAGGGAGTCGTTATAGAGAGGGAAATAGGATTACATTTGCAAACATCTTGAATCCAGATCAGACGCCGCGTAACGCGGCGTCTGATCTGGATTCAAGCTGTTTGTCACTCGTCACTAAGGTTTGCTATGTCAAAATGCCCAATATGTAATTTTGAGAAATACAGCAGACGACAACTTTAAGCAGAAGATTATTGCAGACGCAAAAAGGTTGGACATAATTTCTTATTTCGGGATCAGCAGCAAGCGTCGTTGTGAAGAGGGAATCGTTGTTGGGAGGGCCGTTGTAGAGAGGGAGCGCTGTATTACTTATTCTTCATAAGGTTCATATATACACACACAGATAAAAATGATGACGAGGTTAAGTCATTATTCAGTATTTTCGTATCATTTGATGTTGAAAATACAGGAAACCCTCTCTATAACGATCACTAAACAAAGGCTCATTGATTTTTTATAAAAGACAGATGACAGCTTAAAATAATGTGGCAGTAAAAAATATATTTCTTAAAGGAGATATCCGATAGTCACCTTCCTTTCAGCAGTCAACTGTCGTAAACATACAATAATCAACACACGTTTGTGGTCGTTATAAAGAGGTAATTATGCTATTCCCTTTTTTATTCATTTAACCGACGAACAGGTACAGTACAAGTCTCGCAATGTTTAAAAAGTCCGCGCTCCCAGCACGGACACTTTTGAATGTCCGCGGGTTTCCAGCACGGACAATTTTTTTGGACCATCTTGGACAAAATGTGTGTCCACCGCGGACAGAAATTTACCCTACGGGATATTTCCGCGGCGGAGTCATCGATGATTGCGATGGCATCATCGCGGATTGCGATGGCATCATCGTGGACGCTACCTGTATGAGTTGGAGTCGCTGAATCGCTTTAGGTGAAAATTATCAAGAAAAGATATGCAACAGCTTACTTGTTCATACACGTGTGCATTTTAAACTGTAGAAACCTTTTTTGGAATACAGTCATATTTCAAATTCATAATGAAATATAATATACATGTAAAATTGTAAAGAGCCTACTCTTAAACCCCGAAACTGAAACAGGTTCTTTATGTTCAACTAAAGTCTATAGTCAGGTTGCCAAAAAAAAAGGTAAAGGAATAAAAAGAAAAGTCTACGTATATTGTGTTTTAGCTCACAGTCTAAGTTTATTAAAAATCATACGGGAAGAGATTAAAAATGTCACTCGTATTCGGTCATAATTGTTTCGACCCAACACGAGAGTTAAAACGGGGGAGAGTTATGAAACTCGGGAAAACGATTATTTGTTTTCAATCTCGTAAACGTGTGTCTTCTTAGAAGACGAGATACTAATAGTACAGTAAAACCTCTCTATAACGTCCACTAAATGGTTTTAGATAGCAGGTTCTTTAGGTTCTATGTTTTATTAAAAATCGTACGGGTAGAGATTAAAAATGTCCGGCGCATTCTGTCATAATTGTTTAGAACCAACTCGAGAATTAAAGGGGGGGGGGGGGGGAGAGAGAGAGAGTTGTGAAACTCGGGAAAATAATCATTTATTTTCAATCCCGTAAACGTGAACCTCCTCCTAAGTTAAAGTAGCTAAAAATACAGAATAAAACCTCTCTATCACGACCACTAAACTGTCTTAATTAGCAGGTGTTAAAAACAAGTGCATGCTTAAAGAAAGGTGAACGTAAAACAAGTTTCTGCAGAAACTTTCATGTTTACGTTCATTTTGCTTCAAGCTTTCCCGTCTTTTATGCAGTCAATTAGCCTTCAGTTTAGTGGTCATTATAGAGAGGTTTTATAGTAGATTGAATAATGATATAAGGACCAAACGCATCTACACGATTGATTTTGGTCTCAAAATCAACTATACTGCTACAGTTTTTACTTTTGTTCGATCAACTCTGTCAAACACGGGTTTGCATTTTTTCTGAGGAATGTAATCCTTTTTTACATTAGCCGAGGTTAAAGTTGAGATGATAGATGGTTATAGAAGGCAGTGTTATTTATATCCAAATGAGAGAGAGAGAGACAGAGACAGAGAGAGCAAGACACACACAGAGATAGAGAGACAGAGAGGGATAGAGGAGGGATGGAGGATAGAATCTCGACCGAGCTTACTTTTTCGTCTCTTTTCATAAACAAAATTAAACCCTATTTACCCTTTTTATGACATCGCATACTAAACGGCAATCAAATAAGTTTAGTTTAAACATATTTTACAGGGCTGCCATAAGTTGACATAAAATTCCTAAGATTTTCAAATTAGCATTTTCAAAGTGCGATTTTACGAATCTTTCCTGTTCCCCATCGCCTGTTTCTAGTTTTGTTGCCACGTGGCTGCTTAAAGTAGGCTGAAGGTAAAACAGAATGCGCCTTAAGACGCATTCTTCTTTACTTTCAGCCTGCTTTGAGCTACCACATACTAGAAAGAATATCCGAAAATTTAGAAAAAATCCGGATAAATTGCAGTCCTGATTTTATTTCAATTATATACATAAAATGGGGTTGGGCCACAAATTCTACCAACTTAGAGACGGTCCTTCCCCTATAGTTTAACAAATACAAATTCTTTTTCGAGAGCGGGCATTAGTGAGCCAGAGAGAGGGAGAAGCAAACAAAGAGAGAGAGAGAGAGAAAAGAGAAAAGAGAGAGCGAGAGAGAGATAGAGAGAGAGAGCGCGCGAGGGAGGGAGACAGAGTATGTGTACAGGTGCCCCAATAACCATTATACATACATGTACTCTCTCTCTCTCGGCAATCAAATACATAAAGAAATTTATACAAATAGCAAACATACATCTCTGACGACCCGTGTCTGTAAACACCATATTGGATCTGCGATTGTGGAATTCTGAATGTCTACTCTCATCTCCAATCCATATGTGAAAATTTTAAAAAGAAAAACAGGTGGTTTCGCGTTCCTTTGCAAACTACGTTCTAAAACTAGATTATATTATTGAATTAAAAGAGTCAACAAAGTCTTCATCAGTCATATACATATATTAGAAAAGATTATTTTGTAAATGTGGTAATTAACGGTGTAGATACTTATCTAGTGACTGTAACTCAGTGTATGATAGGGATCTACTAGAAATTTTTAAACAACTTTTCGTTTACTTTCATTCTAAATAACTATAATGTTGATGACATTTAAATTTAAAATGTATTATCTGGTTTTGAGATGATCGCTTACAATCATGGAGAAATTACACATTTCTCCATGCTTACAATGTACATAATACGTATAGAGATAGATCTTTATCAATACAGATAGGAAAAATCAATCAAATTAATTATGTAAGTACTTCGTTATTGCTGTCTCTCAGTGTCACTCGTTATCTGCCACATTTCCCCATTGAGTGCCCCGATTGCGTGGATCACGTGCCTAGACTAACTGGTTAATTAAGAAGCTGTCAAGGCGATTTATGGCATACAGTGTTAAAATCGTTATTTTTTTATGATTGGCTTTCTAATTGGGGGCGGAGTTAAACGAAATCATTTACGATAATCTGGGTCATATGATTGGTCGAAAAAGAAGGTATTGGTTGGAAACTGGAAGGTCACGAAAGCCTAATTGACACATCAATCAGTTAATTTGATAAAAACTGTGATGTTACATAACTTAAAGAAGTATTTTGCCTCTTCATTTTTCTTCTCTCGACAAAAAGGCATATATTATGGCAGAGACATCTCTGTATGTCTCTGATTATGGTGATATGTGTATCACTTTCACCCCTGAGCTATGAAATTTGTGTGGGTGCCATAAATCATAAATTAAAAAAATCCGTTTGCACTACTAAACCATCATCTCTGTACATTGAACGGTGCAGATCCTGATCAGAGATACAAGGAATCCTCTGGTCTGGGTTTACATGCTTACTGTTAAGCATACGACAAGTGCACTTGTCATAGGTAAACTGTAAGAAAGTGACTATTATATTCGTCGATAGGATAAAGTGTGTGACGTAATTACGATATGTGGTCGTATCCTTAAACGGTGTAGATCCTGATCAGAGGACTCGAAGAAACCTCTGATCTGAATCTACATGTACATGCTTAGCATTCGACAAGTATACTTTTCATAGGTAACACTGTTAGTAAGTGACGAATACATATATATACTCGTAGATACAACTTCGGCTCTAAATGACCTTTTTGTGTCGATGGGCCGTAAAACACCATTCATTCATTCATTCATTCATTCATTCGTAGATACAATTGAATGTGTGAACCAATATCGATGTGATCGTATCCTTAAACGGGATAGATACTGATCAGAGGGCTCTAGGATCCCCCTGATCTGGGTCTTCATAGTTATCAAGGTGTGTTTATATGTATAATTTATTAATTTTCCAATTGCTGTTGTATCACCGGCGCTTTTGTATTAAAACAACAGTATGGGACTTGTAGTACGACAGCCGAGTCTACACTGTTTGCAAGAATTTGGGCATTCGATTTGGTCATTTCTGCCCCGTCTGAGTCATTCCTTGCTGATCCATCGTCATGGTACTGTTCCCTGTATCAGAACATATAGGAACGTTAAAGAAAGACAGTCACGTGAACAAAAAGCCATTTATCGAACAAAAAACGCGAGATCAACGACATGCTGTCCAGACGAGTTGCCATTGTGTCAATAGAAGTAAGTTTAAAAAAACGAGTATACTCGTCGATAGGGTTGAATGTGTTAAATAATTGTTTTCATAAACAGTGCAGATCCGGACCAGAGCACTCCTTTATGAACACTCTGATCTTGGTCTGCACGGTTAGCACACGACAAGTGTACTTTTCACAGTTACACCGTCAGTGCAAGGAAATGACGAGTGTACTCTTTGATAGGGTTAATGTGATAACCAATTCTACCTGTGTATCAACTCATCACGGTTGAGTCTCATCTTTTCAGTTAAAATTCTACCATATACATGTTTAAACGATTATATACACACATAATCATGATTTTAAAAAAAATGAGATGATGGAATTAGGCTTTTTAAAACCTTAATTTACTATAAATGATGAGTAAATATATATACAGACCGGTGGAAGCTTAATGCAGATAAGAATTAATACAGATAGCTCTGAATGACCTTCGATTTGCTGCCATCTGTCTGCAAAATGTTCCGCATGACTATTGCTCGGCATTAAGTTGTCACCAATTTGCATAACGGGTAACTTAATGCAGATGACAAAAAATGTAGAAAGCCTGGTGACAGCAAAATCAGTCGTTTTCCAACAATTCTAATTTTTTAAGACACGGAGCCATTGAGCTGTAACATCTTGTTGATTGAAGGCGGCACTTTCATTTTTGATTGTCGGGTTTTGTTATCTAACCCCCTGCGCTGGAACGCCAGGGTCGCCGTTTCCGGTGTAGAACACCCAAAGTGTTGTTTTAATGTTTGACACTTTACTTTGGCCCTCATTATGCTGAATTATCACCCGCTTCTAAAATGTTTGGAAAATAACTGAAATAAGATTCGTTGCTTTATTTCGCTGAAGAAAAACAGAAAATGAGAGTTAGTCAGGTTTAACCCTTACTAGGAGTTACGGTCTTCTGTAGGATCCGAACTGTTTGCAAAAATTAAAGACGCTGAACTCGGCAGGCTAAGGGATTATGCTAAACGTCCGCCCAAAGCCATGTGATCCTTGCAGCTCCGATCACCATCGGCTCCTTTTTGTGGTGACGTACAGTGGAGAATGTATTATTCTTTCCCAATAAACGCGTTTACGCTAAAACGTTTATTTCAATTGCAAACAGTTTGGTGTCAGATCAGAGGCTGGGTTACCCAGCGTCTGATCAGGCTCAAAACTGTTTGCCACTCAGATAAAAAGGAATTGTTAGAATTATGTAGAACATGACATTTTCTACGTTTTAGTGCCTTGCGATTGCGTTTCGTTGCGTTTAAACGGGAAAAAATAACGTATTCTCCACTGTCTGCAGCGAATGTCAAATTTACCTGCATTTATTAAGCTTTATGAATAAGCTACTAAAACAGTTATTTCTTTCCCTCTTCCCCCCCCCCCCCCTAAAACTGTGTTAATTATTAGGTGTTTAGGACAGGTTACTGCTTACAGTAAGGTAAAAGTAAGGCAGGAAGCTCCTTCAGTTTCCCATGTGTGTAACCGGCGAAATCAATTTTCCGTCCGAAATATATTTATTCTATCTGCTTACAAAGGATACAATAACGGGCTTAAATAGTCATTAAGGCAGGTGGTTGATCGCAACAGTACAACAGAGCTTGCTAAATTACTGCTCATCTGCAATTAGCTGCTACCTGTCTTAAAGCCATCCTGCATTTAGTTGCCACATTTTTAAAACGCCATTCAATAAAAACTGTTTAAAATGTTGTTTTAAAACCCCGCCACCAATAAACTGCTTAAGAATCTCTCTAGTCCGGGGTTTGTATGGTAACAGGATTCGATGTGACGAGTTTTTAGTAAGTTTGTAAATGACCAAAATCTGTTACATTTACAATGGACAACACGTTTATACTTTCCCGTTTAAACGCAAACGAAACGCGAACGCAAAACACTTGAATGCATATACATGTAATGACAACTTTGTTATAATTTGGAGCCTAATCAGACACCGGGTAACCCGGCGTCTATTCTAATCTGGCTCCAATTTGTTTGCAATGGAAATACATGTACTTGTTTTAGCGTAAACGCGTTTATTGGGAAAGAATAACATTTTCTCCACAGTATAATTCGATTACATGCAATGTTTAGAAAAAGACATTTTAAGATTCAGTATTGTCTTTATATTGCTTTTATTTGAAGCGTCTGGTATTTAAGACTAGTGGGCATTTAAATTAAGAAATATCCGTTTAAAAAGAAAGAATGTTTGCGTTAGAGTGACGTATTTTGAGTTTAGAATAAATGATAATTATTCTTTAATCCTTTCACTTCCATTATAAATGAGTCCCACTATGACATAATAAACTCTCAAAGTTATTTCGTCTGCAAGTCAGATAATTATGTAGGCTAAATATATACAGGAATCATAGAAGACTAATGCGGACTCACAGATTTTGGGAATAGTTTTCAGGAGATTTATGATACTAATATTTAGACTGATGTGAAATTGAAACCGTAAAATCGATTTACTTATAACCCTTTCACTCTCAATGACGCTTTAAAGCGCGTTTGTAACTAGTTGGGGCCTGATCAGACGTAATTAGGACCCACAAAGTTTGACTGTCGTATCGACATTTATAAGGTCATACAACATTAAATATATCTTTGAAATGTGTATTGCAGAAAAAACAACATTGAAGCAGACGACAATAAAGCGATGAAGGGGTAAAATTCTCCCGAATAATTTGATCATGAAAGGGTTAAAAGTGGAACTTTACTATATATAGAGCCAAAATGGCATACGCGTGTATGCAAAGTTGAAACATCACAAAGGCTGTTTTTGCTGTTGGATAATCGGTTGTACAGTGTTTCTTTATCAGAAATAAATTTTTGGCAACACTTAAGTAGAAAATAGACTCGAATATTGCACATCGTATTTTTCCAAACAGAACCAGACAATTCACAATCAGGTTCTGTAAACATAAATCAAACACGCCAAACAAATAGATGCTTGTCGAATGCAGAACGGTTTCGGTTGGAAATAAGCCACAATGAACTTTTTTCGAATGATTTATTTCATATATTGAACACCTTTTATTGTGCGCAATATAGGAGCAAATAGGCTGTGGAAATTAACCAAGGAAACAAAATATCAATCCAGGTATGGACCAGCGCGATCCGCAGTGGTGCACCGCGGTCCGTGACGATATCACCACGATCCGCGTTGATAACGATCGCGTCCGGCGGCGAGAACCCCGGTGAGACACCATCACGGACCCATCACGGACCCATCACTATCCGCGATGGACTGCGGAATACCTCAAATATCATGACGGACAAATACGCCCGTCCGCGGTCGCTGAAATTGCGACGGACCGCGGATTCTTTAAACATTGCGAGACTTGTACTGTAGGTAGTTGTATATACTGAAATTGCAGTTGTTGTGTTTAATTGTTAGATATTATTGCGTTTAGTATAAATGCTTTTTACACTAAATTCGACATTTCTTTAGTCAAAGTGCATAAAAGCTTGTTTTGAGAAACAGTAACAGACAGCAAGTTTGAACCTTTATCATGCTTATAGAGACTAACCATATATTTGCAAACAATTACTCAGGGTCTGATATAGATTTAAACTGTTCGGCATAGAAATATGACATATTTCGTCATCCATTCACTGTCATGGCGTCATCAATTTCGAACTATTACGGTATATTCTTCATTTATTCCTCAAAATAAAATTGATGTATTTTGACTTATGAACTATTGAAATGAGTGGCAAACACTTTGGATCCTGATCAGACGCCGCGTTATGCAAATAAGCATGATAATCGGGGTAATGTAGTAAAGGGAGCCCGAATGATCAGTGTTTCATTGTTTAAAACTGAAATAGTGATGTTTGAAGCAGTCGATCAATCAGCAAGATTATATTAGGGTGAAATCATTGAACCCTTGCGACGACTTTACTCGCCATCTACTAATAAAGCGATCACTTATTCTAAGAAAACAATGTAGACTCAGATCAAAAGGATCCTTAAGGAATCATCTGATCAGGGTCTACACTGGTTTAGCAATTGGTTGTAAAACCAATTGTTACCATACACAGTCATAAATGGACTAGACTTTATTGGAAACTGGAATTGGCCATTTGATGCTTCAGTGATGAATGAGTTAAGGGTGTATCCAACCCATAAGCGATTTTTTCAAAGTACATGTATCAAACTTTTTTTCTATCATTGTTTTTTGGAAGAGCTATTTATGATGAATGAAAAAATGGGGAAAAATATATGGTGGTGTCCTTGTTTTGAGCTACGGCGATTTGAAAAAGGTATGTCAAATTTTTCTCTCAAATTTTACCCATTCAGAATACAAGCTTCAGTAAATCTATTTCAAAACAAAACAAACATGGTAAACATTGGGTTTACATTATTTATTTCATGTCTATGGTGGTATTTTCACATTTAGAAACCAAATTTAGACAAAGCAGGCACTAGGTTTGAACAATATGGATCCTCGAATATCAAAAATATGCTTTTTATAGAGCATGATTTTATTAGATTTTTTATTTTATGAAAAAAAAGGTAAAAAAGTTTGAAAATGAAATAGTTCCAGTATTAAACTTTTTCATATATTCTACCAAATGAAAGCCAATGCTAAGGCAGTTCAAAATATGAAAAGAAATGGAAAGGTCAGTGTTGAAAATTTTGAGTTATTAAAGTAAAAAGAGTTATCTCCCCTTACAAAATTTACAAAAAAGTACCATATCGATGATATTTAGAGCTTTATAAATTTCACATTTGGTGCCTGTTTATTCTTAAATTAGTTTTTGTATGAAGAAAAACTACCATAGATAGGAAATATATAACACAAAACCAAATTATCATATTTGTTTTCATTTAAAATGGATTTTTCTGTTACGCCCCAGTGGGTCATATAATAACAGGCAATTTTGATATATCATTAAACGCATCAGAGCGCTTTTGAGTAAGGGACCTAAATTTAGATTACCTGCCTTAATTGATTTCGATACTTGCCGTAATCATATTTCGGAAGCTTTGAATAATTATAGTACCAACTGGTGCCGAAGAGAACATGCTGAAAATGACGCTCTTTCAAAATGGAAAGAATTAATTTTTGATATTATCGATACCCGGATTTCGTTCTATTTATCCAATAACCATCTTTTACCACCTAAACCTAAATTTAACATTCGTCACTTAAAGAAGGGCATACAAGACTTTCATTCCAAGTATGTACTCGTTCCTGCCGACAAAGCATCCAATAATGTGATAATTGTATGACGATTACATTATGTTGATAGTTTAAACCAGGAACTTGTGAATACTAATTCCTATATATCTACCAATTTAACGGAGCGTAATGTAGTATCTGATCATATTGATACATGTAAACAATTAAAAGCTGATGTCAACATTACATGTCACAAACTTCCTACAATGTACTGGATACCAAAACTCCACAAAACACCTTATAAGTCTCATTTTATTGCTAATTCAAGTGCATGTACTACTACTAAGCTTTCCAAACTTTTAACATCGTCTTTAATTAAAATCAAAGAACATGTTCAAAGGTATTGTGATAAGACTTACGAAAATTCTGGACTTAATCTGTTTTGGTCTATCAAAAACTCGAATGAAATTTTGGCGACGCTTGAATATAGAAAATACCAAGCTTGCAATATAAGTACGTATGACTTTTCAACACTATATACTACCTTACCTCATAATCTAATAAAAGCTAAACTTATACAACTTATTGAAAATACTTTTGCCAGAGAAAGGAAGCTATTTCTGGCGTGTAATACTGATCGTGCATTTTTTACAAATGACACGGTTAAGCATTACACTATGTGGACTTGCACCGATGTCTGTGAATCACTAACATTTCTTCTGGATAATATTTATGTACGTTTTGGGAGTACCATATACCGCCAAGTGATTGGTATTCCTATGGGTACAAACTGTGCCCCCCTTGTCGCAGACCTATTTTTGTACTGTTATGAGAGGGACTTTATGCTTAGTCTAAAACCTGATACACAGGCAGATATGATCGAAGCCTTTAACAATACATCGCGCTATCTAGATGATATTTTTAATATAAACAACCCATTTTTTGATACGTTGTTTCCTTTTATTTACCCAAAAGAACTACGCCTTAATAAAACAAACGAGTCAAATTTGTCGGCACCATTTTTAGATTTGGATCTTTTTATAAATAACGGAATTGTTTCTTCTAAGATTTACGATAAACGAGATGATTTTGATTTTAGTATTGTAAATTATCCTCATCTAGATGGCGATGTTCCCCGTTCCACATCTTACGGGGTTTATATTTCACAACTTATTCGCTTTGCTAGGGCCTGTACCTCTGTTGAGGACTTCCACATTCGTAATAAAACTATTACTGAAAAGCTTCTTAAACAGGGGTACAGATTTCATAAACTTCGTAAAACATTTTCTAAATTCTTTTATAGAAATCTTCCTCTCATTAACAAGTATAAATGTAACTTAAAGTCTTTTCTGCGGCAAGGTATTTCACATCCGGAGTTTTATGGTGATGTGATTTACAGACTTCGCAAGATTCTTGGACATATACATTTTCAAAACCTATTTGTGAAACGTATTAGATTTTTCCTCAAAAAAGATTATGATCCAACTATATTGCTGCGCACTTCACGTTTGGTTATCGATCAATCTACAATTGATAACTATGCTTTCCTCTTTGGTTGTGCGACGACAGACAGGGCTTAGCACTACATGATGATGTATCTTTAAAGCCGTCCTTAACCGGGAGAGTTATGTCGGATTTTCGTACTTTGTTTTTTCTCTCCCTCTCTGTCGTACCCTTCCATGTCTTACAGTTACTCGTAACTACAGACTAGTCGCTTGAGTACAATTTGACCGTTGCCATAGTGGGTTATTTTTAACACGGGCTTGAATGTTTAATTCTTTCCCATGTTACTAATGATCTTGTCATAGAATTTTTGTTAAATGTTTTACATGTATTTACTTACTGTGCTGGTGGTCTTTTTGATTGTGAGGTTGTGGAACAGGGTTTATATTTTATGTACATTGTTTGTCTTTATAGGTGAATTTGGGAGATAAGTGTGAGGTTGGGCGCCCCTAAACCCAGGTTTAACCTCCCAGTGGTTGTTAATGATTAATTAATTTATAGTTGATGATTGATTGCTACTGACCGTACCAAGGCGGGCTCCTATGTTCGCTTTGCTTTATGTTTGTCTTGCGTGTTGTTTTCTATTTAGTGTGTGGGTGAAGGAGTGGTATTGCGTGTGTGTGTGTGTGTGTGTGTGTGTGTTTGTTGTGGTATGACTGTGTGTGTGTGTTCTGCTTGAGAGGTGGGTGTATTGTTTGTGTTACGTTTCCTGCTTGAGTCTTCTGTATTTATTTATTGAAGCGGGCTGTTTGAAAAGGACACAATAAGAGAAAGTGGGCGGGGTAAATTTTACATGGCCATGGAGCCAACTGTTGTTCACCAAAATGTACACTTTTTCTATTTTTTCATTCATCTTAAATAGCTCTTCAATACAAAACCATCATAAAGTGTTTTCATATACAAGTTCTTAAATTCATGACATTGATACACCCTTAAGTCAACTATATTATGGCAAATGACACCAGTGATGTATGGTACACATGATGTATGGTATGTTTGACTTATTCGATGACCCATGGAACCAAAATAGAACAAAAACCAATTTGTCCTTTACCGTCACTCTCAATCTGATTTTCACTCTTTTAGCTCAATGTCATTGTATGATTAAAACTTATTTTCTACTATTTGCTATTCAAATTTTGATACGACTGTAGAGTAGTTTAGATTCAGATCTGATGCCTAGTTCCTTTGAGTCTGATTCCGATCTAAGCTGTTTGAATAATGTTTAAGCAGCTGTCATTGGGGATGGTGGAGTTAAAAGTATGGACTTCAACTGAATGTTCAGATTTGGCTTTTTGTTTCAAGCCAGTGATAACCCTTTACCCAATAACCCGTTTATAACATCAAATACAGGTGATCACTTAAAGCAGGTTGAAAGTAAAGCAAAATGTGCCTTAAGGCACATTCTGCTTTACTTTCAGCCTGCTTTAAACTACTATCTGCTAGGCTATATCAAGATATTTGTGATTGTAATTGTTTAATATGAGGTTATAAACTGGAACTATTTTCTTTAGCTGAGGAATAAATCAATCACGCTAAAATTCGCTTATATGGAGGGAAAGGGTTAATGATATTATTTTGTATTTCGCACATTTTAATATCTACTACGAACTTTGCGTTATTCGAATTATACAATTATTTACCTGAGCCATGACATAGTTTACAATATATTTAAATATAATGATTCATAAAATGATTTGAACCATGGCATCCAAATGTGCAGTATAACTGTATCCATCTTATTCAAGTCACTTGACACAGTACCTACACGCAAACATGTGCTCTCTCAAAGAAAAAAATGCCTACCTATATTCATCCTTTGTTCTTTACCTTTTGTTAAGACTGTATGATCATAATTAACAAGGCACGCTAATCTTTCTTTGTTTTAAACAGGCTGTTGTAAACCCCTTTGTGTTTTACTCTTCCTTAGATTTCTTATTCAAAGTCATACGAAGATGCTATTTGCAATGTCCTAAACGTATGTAAACCTCCACCACGACTGGTTTGGTTAAGAGAACCATTTCCTTGCCAATTGCAACCTTAAAACCTAATTATACAAACAAAGCTGCAACAAGCGCATTCATATTTCCTCATGTTAGATACAATTTAAATTCTTAAAACAAAGACATTTTAAAAAGTGAAAGGGTTTAATTCTTTAACGTCACAATATCGCCAGTCCAGGGGCCCGTTTCATAAAACTTCGTTCGACAAAAACGATCGTAAATCAAAAAATTAAAATACATTTAATTTCTGATTTCTCTATCTAATCCTGTCTTTTGACATCTCTTTGGAATTGTCTTGAAAAGACGATTCTAAAGAGATGTCACAAGACAGGATTAGATGTCGAAATAAATAATAATTGAGACTTTTATAATCTGACTTACGATAACATTTATCGTACGAAGTTTTATGAAACGGCCCCCAGGCTTGTAGTTTGCATTTATCTCTCAATTTTAGCTAAATACAATTTGCCCGAAAAAACATCGAAATGATTGTCTAACAGTTTGGATTATGATCAGACGCCGATGTACTCGGCGTCTTATCAGTATCAAAACTGTTTGCAAACGTGCATACCGACCAAGGCAGTTTACCGATTAAATAACACCTTTTACTAATATAAACATGTGGAGAAAACGTTATTCTTTCTCGTTTAAACTTTTTGTCAATTTGGGCGATATGTTTTAATCTTCAGGTGGCAAACAGCATGCAGTCAGATCAGACGCCGGGTTAACCGGCGTCTGCTTTTGCTCCAAACTGTTTTCAATGAATAAAAAAATTAAGCATAAACGCTTTTTAAGGAAAGAAAAACGTCTTCTTCACTGTGATCGTCACTCACTTCTTATAATTTTATCCAGTGTCTGTATCGGCCAAAAACACTCTGTAGCGAAGAGATGTTTGCTGGCGAGATGAACAAGTTATTGTCTTTTATAGAACCTCTTCTGAGGCGCTGAGCAATCAGATAACACCACTGCTTCTTAACTACTGACTATCAAGATATCATCTGCTTCGAAATTGTCAGCTTCTGTTGCTCATATGTCTATTTACGACTTAAGACGGTTTATTAACAATTTCATGTCATCTGTTTTTAAACTTTTGTTAATGTGTTATTTATAATTTATCCTTTTTAAAATTGATGTGATAACTTTCCTTGACTATAGTTCTGCATCAACTGCTTTATAAAAGTTTTACTAGAATGTGACTATGCTATACTGTGCTTTTTAATACCAACTTGCTGACCTGTACATGTGTAACATGAGGATATGCTTTACCGTTTAAGCGCAAACGAAATGCAACAGCAAACACTTTGAAGCCTGACCAGACACTGGTTTACACGGCGTCTGATTTGGCTCCAAACTGCTTTCAGTCAAATTAATTGTTTTAGCTTAAACGCGTTTTGAAGAAAGAATAACACAGTCTTCACTGCATCGCACAATGTCAATAAACATCATGTTATCCAATTTGGTTGGTTGAAAACATCCGGCAAACAAAGGCACATGTTTCATTTGAAACATGAAACATCTTTATATAATTTCAACATGTATTTATACAATTATATAGCATATATAGATGACATATTTAGATTTTCACAAAGTACATAAATATTATATAATATATAAGATCAAAAGGGTTGGGACACACATTTTACCAACATTAGTTACCAACATTAGTTACCAGCATTAGTAACCAACATTAGTTATCGTCGTCTTCTCCTTAGAGTCATTACTGTCATCTCCTGGAAAACATATATGCCGTGCCACGACAAAACCAAACCAGGGACCCGTTTCATAAAACTTCTTACGACAAACGTTGTCGTAAGTCAGATTATAAAAGTCTCAAGAATTATTTATATCTCTATCTAATCTTGTTTTGTGACATCTTTTTGGAATCGTCTTGAAAAGACGATTCCAAAGAGATGGCACAAGACAGAATTAGATAGAGAAATAAGAAATTAAAATTTTAAAGTTGACTTACGACAACATTTGTCGTAAGAAGTTTTATGTAACGGGCCCCTGATCTTTTGCATTGCAACAGCGTAGATCAACGTCAAAGATGCAGCGGCTTGTCTTGACCTACATTGTTTGACACCCACATGCATCTAAAGCATTGTATTTAGCAGTATTATACTGTACATGAATACGGAAGTTGGTAGTGTTGATCATAGGTCAAAACTCAGATACAGAGGCTGTGATAACAATGGTGTTTGGTATGTACAACGTTACAATGCAATAAGACAGATTTTGTCATGGCAAGGATCATAATTTTGTATGTATAAGTATCAACTCGAGACAAGAAGCATGAACGCTGGACAGTCTGTAAGACATATGGAACCTTCTGAAATAGTTTGTCCTGCATTAAGTGGCCACACTTATAAGTACAGCGTTCCCTCTCTACAACGACACCCACTGGGAGACACACAATGTGTGCGTTGTTCGGAGGGAGCCGTTATACGAAGGGAAATGTGCTTACATTTGCAAACAGCTTGAATCCAGATCAGACACGGCGTACGCGGCGTCTGATCTAGATTCAAGCTGTTTGTCACTCGTCATTAAGGTTTTTTGTGTCAAAATATCCATTATGTAACTTTGAGAAAAGCACCAGACGACAACTTTAAGTAGACGATATTACAACCGTGAATAGGTTGGACATAATTGTAAAGTTAAGGGAACTGCGATAATGGTCGTTGTAAGGAGTGAGTCGTTGTTGGGAGGGCCGTTGAAGGGAGGGAACACTGTATATTCCATGTTTCTTCATTTCAGGCCGAATACCCCTAATGACCCAATTCATGACTCTACGTATAAAGTCGGTTATATACGTCAAAATAGGTACTCTACGAACATTTTCGTCAACAATCAGACCGTTCCAAACTATCATTAAGCATGGTTCGGAACCTACCATCAGTTGACGAGAATGGCCGATTGCTCTCCGTAGAGAACCTACAGTGGAGAAAACGTTATTCTTTCCCAGTTTACGCTAAAACTATTTTTTCTGTTACAAACAGTTTTGAGCCAGATCAGACGCCGGGTAACCCGGCGTCTGATCTGGCTCCAAACTGTTTGCCACCAGTATAGACATAAATTATCAGAATTGTCCAAAAGTTGTACTTTTATACGTTTTAGTACTTTGCATTTGCGTTTCGTTTGCGTTTAAACGGGAAAGAATAACATATTCTCCACTGTTTTTTGACCAACATTGGCCCGATCTCACTAGGGGTATTCAACGGCTTTTACTATTATGGTAAAATATCTTACAGAGGCGAAGTCGTGACAGTCGTAGCTACAGGACAATTAGTAGCATGTAACAAATATATCCATGTTCTATTTTTGTATCTAACACACTCTCCGTTTCGATAACTGTTAAAGACTGTTTACCCATTCACCGCCTTATCCCTAATGCACTAATTTAATCAATTCCCCCATAAATACGCCTTTTACCACCTTTAATTTATTACTACACTGAACAAAATAAGTCAACTTTATATATTCATGAATATGTATCATTAGAAATATTTTCTATATTCTAGTAGATGATAACTTAAAGCAGGCTGAAAGTAAAGCAGAATATGCCTTTAGGCACATTCTGCTTTACTTTCAACCTGCTTTGAGTGGTCACATATCTTCAAAACTAGAAACAGCCACATATCAAAAAAGGATATCATATAGAGTGAAACTTATTTTTTGATAGATGTAAAATACATAAAAAAAGTTTAGTTTTGGTCTATGGGAAATTAACATTGTAACTGAAAGCAAGGTGTAATAAAATTTAATATGAACGACAAACAGTTTGATGTCTGATCAGACACCGGGTTACCATGAGTCGGGCAATTGAAATAATTGTTTCAGCTTAAACACGTGGATTGGATAATAAAGTTTTTAAGTTTTCCTCATTATACCGGTATAAAGCAGTGCCTGCTCGCGACAAGAACTTTCTTATACATGTACATCAATGTTTCAATATAAAAGCAGGCGTATGGTATAAACAAAAGCAGTACTTACCCCTTCACTGCCTTACCCCGAGTACAATAGTTATTTGCAAACAGATTGGACCCTGATCAGACGCAGCATAACGCGGCGTCTGATCAGGATCCAAACTGTTTGACACTCATTTCAATATGTGTAAGTCAAATTGCCTAAAATTTAAATTTGAGCTATAAAAGCAGACGGCAATTATTTAAATTTGCTGACGTCATGGCAGTGAAGGGGTTAATTTTTAAACAGTTGCTATCATGCTAGTGACTGTGTGAGACGAGTTATTACAAGATAAAGGCAAATAGAAATATTTTAGAGAGTTTTACGCATGCTTTACATTATGTCCGATATTTGTATCGAAAACATTTAATCTGGTTTACCTCGACACATCCTTGAAGAAACTGAACGTTTACAAAGCTTATAGTTCAAACATATTTATTTGAATAAAGTTTATACATGTTTACAAGAGCAGTGGTTCTACAAGTTATAACACTATCATATAACACCATATCCCCAGATGAATTCATACATAAAGTGTCATACCTTATAAAACAACAAATATCATTTCCAATTCAGCGAATTCCAAACATTTCTATATAGTAGGAATGCTTGGATATAATCAAATAATACTACTCACAGAGTATAAAGAACTATGACTGTTTGATTATCATTTTAACAACATTTAAAACATGTTTGAACCGCGGATGAACTGGTATACTGGAATTGATAAGATGCATATTTGCTTCAGCAGACACTGTTTGATGTTTGGGACTTTAGATTGATAATAGGAAGGCGATTTATTTCATTAAGCAGTGTGTGTCGTAACTGGATATAGAGTGGACATTAAAAAAGAAATCGTCACTATTTTCATACGGATTTCCACGTCTACAACCAGGATTGTAAATTAACCCTTAGCCTGCCACTCACGACTATAGCTCCATATGCAAACAGCTTGGATCTGGATGAGACGCCGAGTAACTCGGCGTCTCATCCGGATCCAAGCTGTTTGACACTCGGACAACATTTTCAGCAATTTTGAGCAACTTTGAAGCACATTGAAACTTGAAGCAGACGAGAAATATAGCAGACGACAATTTATTTGGCGGGCTAAGGTTTAAATTAAAAACATACACGTCATGATGAAGAGACCTGCATCATTTTACAATATTCGGGTGTGTAAAATACCCCTTATTCTATATCCACGGTTAATGTGCAAAGGTAAAGATGCCTTCTGTGGAGTCATTGCTGTTTTAAAAGACATGACAGTGCTCGAATTCCGATTTTCTTTCTCTAAAGTATTCCAATGTATGATCGTCGACGAAACAATCACTTTCTAGTCTTATATTTATCATTTGGTTTCTGAGTGAATCGTTGGATTCTTTCGCTTCGAGAGGAGGTATTAATATTGTATCAGGCACAACACTGTTTACTACTCATATTGAAATGAATCGTCAGAGTTGTCGATACGTTGTAAATTCCTCCTCTATATTGCATTTGCGCCTCGTTTGCCTTCCAATGTTTGGTACGGTTTGATCGTTCAGTGTAGTAGTCTAGACGTTACAGTATTTAAATTCAAACTACTTCAGCGAAATAGATGGAATGGAAAGAGATGCATATTTACATGAGATATTGTACACTAGATATCCCATATTAAGCTGCTATGGTGTTCCTTCCCTATAACGGCCCTCCGAACAACGACCCCTCCTTACAGCGACTCTTGCCGCTGTTACCAAAACAAAACACGTATGTTTAACGCTTGCACTACTGCAATATCGTCTGCCTAAAATTGTTGTCTACTGTTTTGTCTCAAGATTACATATTGATGGACATTTAGACAGAGGTCTCAGAGATTCAAGCTGTTTGCAAATATAAGCAAAGTCTTAATTTTCAATCTCTATAACGACTCACACCGAACAACACACGCAGTCCGTGTCTCCCATTAGGTGTCGGTGTAGGGAGGGAGCACTGTATACATATGATGAGCTATGATCTAATATAGTTGTCTTTATCAATGCACGTGAGTCAATGTCAACAAAAGCACGAGCTATTTACGTGCCAGTGAGTAAACAACCACCTCCAATTCCAAATCCGAATCCCGTGGCACCAAACTTCTTTGAATAACAACCTGAAACAATATTAAAATAAACATTAAAGGAGATAATATGCAGTTTCATCTGCATAAATCGAATTTGTTTAGTTCAATGAACCCTAGCGACGAGTATACTCGACATTTACAAATAGTGTATATGTATAGAGTACATGTGTCCTATGCAAACCGTGTATACCAACATTAGGGTCTGCAGTGTTGATCATAGTGTAAGACATTGCTAAAATGCAACAAAAATGCTAGAACTGAATTAAACAAAGGAATTTTCCGTTTGTAATTTCAGGGAGGAAAGAGTTAACTAATGTCAGACATGTTTTAACGAAAACACAACCAAGTTTTATCGACTGCTTAAATACATTCATCATTCGTTTGCTTCAAACATGTGTTCTAAACTAAAATGTCCAAGAAAGATTTAAAGCAGTTTGGCGAAAGTAATATCGGCACGAGTGCCAATCAGTTTGCGGATGCTGATTAGACATCATGTAACGCAGCGTCTCTTCAGGATCTAAACCATTTGAAAAATCTATGATAGTCTTGCTCTGGCCATGAAAGAACGATTAAAGTAAAGACAAAACCCAGTTCTAATAATTTGTTTGGACCCATTTACTCAGCTCTGTCCATAGAACCATCTTTAGAGTTTCGTCTACATATTGTTTCATATAATGGCTTCCTTCAATTTATAGGTACTTATAAATGAGTGTGAATCGCTATAATATACTCTGTTCAAACACGGAAGTGTTTTATTATATAGGAAAAAAATTCAGGAAAACCTTATAGCTGCGCCGATCGAAAGGCGAATCAAGGGCTATCGCTGAAGGCGTATTTATGCTCAATGTAAGGCAATGTATCTTTCATTGATTGACTGATTAACGCTTTTCGCAATTATTGCCTCCATAGCCAAAAGTGCAAATCTCCAATTGTGTTTTACAGTTTAAACTGTCAATAGCGCGAAAAGGCCCGTTTGCAAACAGCTTGGATCAGGATCTAAATGTTTTGACATTCGCTTTGAAATTTCGTCAGTTATATACTGCCTTAAATCTTACTTTGAAACGATGTTGCAGACAACAATATTGAAGCCGATGACAATGTAGCAGTGATATGGTAAAATCCTTATAAAATATTTGGCGACGAAATGGTTAAAATTAGATGACTGCTGAAAGGCTATCTTCCTTTTCTTTATACTGTTTTAAAATGCCCCCAGTATCAATGAATATGTAGATGGGCTCATAGGGGCTTCTATGGGGAAAATGTTAATCAACTGTACTGAAATTCAATTCAACCTATTCACGGATAAAAATTATAATAATTTGTTTAACACGTTCACTCTCAGTGACGCTTAAAAGCGTTTTTGCAAACAGCTTAGATTCTGATCAGACGCCACGTATCACGGTGCCTGATCAGGACCCAAACTGTTTGACACTCTTGTCGATATTTATTCAGTCATGCAACTTTGAATCTAACTTTGAAACGTGCCTTGCAGACAACAATAATGTAGCAGACGACAATAAAGGCGGGAAGGGGTAAAAAATCACCCGAATAACTTGATTCCGAAAGGGTTAAAAAAAAGAGAGAAACGGTGATAAAAAAAGGTCAAACATACCCTTGCATTTATACAGAATAATTCTTATTGAATGTTTTTATGGCGTTCTTTAGTTTAACCAACGTCGCTACCATTATTACTTCATAACTCATCTAACAGTCACTGCGATAGTATTGTCTGCTTCAGGTAAAGGTACAGGTTTTTTACGTTTTGAGAAATAGATGAAAATGGCAGAGAAGTAATTTACATTGATGCATGTTGATACATGTAAATATTTATATACCTTATGTAAGCCAACTACTATTTCGTTCGCTTTCGAAGATGCGACCGAATGGGTACAAACGGTAAAAGTACGTTTTTTCAGCTATAAAAAATTATAATGAAACAACAAATCAATTTCATTGTGTTTGGATTCTGATAAGACGGAATTAATCGTGTCGTCTTTTTAAGATCCAAACCGATTAACGCACTCAAAAATATAAATAACATTGATAAAAATATAGTTGTAATTTAAAAATTTAAGACCAACCTTAAAGTCCCATTGTGTTTTCAGACCTTTTCATAATGTCTGAAATACAATAACGGTTAATAATAATGTTTGAACATTCTAATGGGCCAAACTGATCTATGAAATGATGAAGACGGACCTAAATCACCAAAAAGGGCGATTTAAAATCATAACAAACCGAAAATAGAGCGTCTGCCATAAACCTTACCACACGGCTTAGTATCACGTGATACAGCCGGAGTCAACATCACCGTGTGCAACCGCAATTACCTTCGACGGTCGATCCATCAGTCAGTTAAACTATCACACTTTTTTGTCCGCTCTCTAACTCGAATATCTTTTATCCGATCTTCCATAAACTTGCTGAAAATGTTCATTGATATAAAATCAAGGTTTAGTTTGATTACTACTAAAATCGCATAAGGTGTTTTTGAGTTATTGCCTGTTAATTTATAAAAATGACTGTTTCAGTCATTTTTGCACTCTAAAACAAACAGTTTTTATCGGATATTCACCAAACATGCTGAAAATATTTATTCATATAAAATTCAGGTCTAGTTTGATTATTACTAAAATCGCATGTGGCATACCTAAGTTTTTGCCCTTTATGTATTAAAAAATGACTGTTTTCAGCAAGGTTTGCTCTCTAACACAAATACGTTTTATTGGATCTTCACCAAATTTGCTGAAAATATTTATTGATATAATATCAAGGTTTAGTATGATTACTATTAAAAGCGCATAAGGTATATCTAAGTTATTGCCTGTTTATTAATGAAAAATGACGGTTTCAGTCACTTTTTGCACTCTAACACATACAGTTTTTATCGGATATTCATTAAACTTGCTGAAAATGTTTAAGTATATAAAATTTAGGTTCAGTTTGATTATTACAAAAATCGCATGTGGCATATCTGAGTTTTTGCCCTTTATGTATTAAAAAATGACTGTTTCAGCATTTTTCAGCAATAACTCAGACATGCCTTATGCGATTTTGCTAGTTATTGAACCTGACCTATATTCTATACTAATAAACATTTGTAGCAAGTTTGGTGAAGATCCAAAAAGGAATGTTTGAGTTAGAGAGCGGACAAGGCTGAAACAGTCATTTTCAGCAAGCTCAAGGTATACATTCTCTATAGTTTATTTGACCGTTTACCCACAGTGAAAGATATGTACACGTTGTTATTGAATCTCATAGTGTTTAACCCTGTGCCTACTTTACGGAGTTTACAAACTATTTGAATCTAAAAAGACGCCGCGTAACGTGGCGTCTCATCTGGATCCAAACTATTTGACACTCGTCTTAAGGTTTGTTTAATTAAAACAATGCATACATCTAAACTGAACACATTTTGCAGACGACAATGTCGAAGCAGACGTCTGTGCAGCAGAATAAGGGTTATCCAGATGTTCCAGCTAAACATGTAAGCGAGAGTAATCTGAACCAATCTAACATTTTCTCACTCATTTCAGCACCGAATGCTATGGTGTTACTACTGATTAAACCGTCTATTCGAGACACTTTTAATGAGTATGACACCATTGGGTTTAAAAGCAGAAATAAAGATTTAAGTTTTCGAAATACTTCCGTTATCTGGAGCCCTGTATTTACAGAGTTGTCCTTCTTTCCATTCACAAGGGAGGCTTTTTAATTGGTGCTAGCACAAAAATATTATAAATAAATTTTAAAAAGCGAATTGCTTAGATAAAACCGGTTTTTGTGAAAGAATCACGTCCCACGTAGTTCAAATGGGACCCCAAACAACCGTTTTATGCAGGTTTCTCAAAAGCACAATGCGGCTTTAATTGACGTATTGTCTATCAAAGGGTAAATGTAGTAATTATGCTTCTGGTTATTTTGTGATATTTTAAAAACAATTCGTTTATTTATAAAATAATGTCAGTGTATTATAAAATTATATATTCTACTGTAGACCTATACAACGGAATGCTAAATCACTGTCATGACACATACACATTTCATACTTTTCTCCTGTTAATTGTACTTCCAGATCTAGTACTATAGTGCTATTCATGTACATAATAATATGTAATATGGCTATGAACATTGTGTATGTTTAATCCCGATAAAAATTGAATTGAATTGAACTGTTTATATAATATGATATTTCTTTCGTTTGTTGATAACATTTGGACATTCAAGCGGTTTGCACTGAAGATACATTGATATGAATGTAAACAGTTTGGGTCCTAATCAGAACTCTTGTCTGATAAGAATCTAAAATGTTTGCAAATTTAGTATAACTGGGTTTAGCAGTTAATGGATTAAAATAATAACAATATATATATTTCTATCTTTTCATTTTCACACTGATCACTCTTTTGACTAGTTGGTCCTTAAAACTAAAATATCCAAATAGATAATTCCTGTTTCATATTTAGCCTAGTCCAAAAATCATTATTTAGGTATTTTGTTTATAATATATATACGTATTGCAAATGAAACAAACAAAACAAAGAAGGCCCCTAAAGCCAATTTTACCCTCCGCTTACATGCTGTTTTCAAGGGCTCATATATACATGTCACTAGGAGTCTACGGGTTAAATTATCCAAAACAGATACTGATAATCCTAGACTTTCATAAAACCAAAATGTTTCTTGATTAAAGACAATGATAGAGTCTCTTGTCGTGAGCAGGCAGGCATATCATTTGCCGATGTGGGTCCTCAAGGCCGAATGCTGAGACGCATGGGCGGCCACAAACACTTCATGGGAAGGAGTCGACCAAGAATGGTCTCTATTTTCTCTTATTCCTCTTCTCCTGGATATGAGTGGTTCTGTCTTGCACGAAAGCCTTCACGCCTTGAAAGCAACGGTGTCTTCATTGATTCCTGTCGTAGGCGATGGCTTCCCAGGAGTTTGTATTAAAGTGGCATCTCTTCAAGTTGGCCTTCAGTGTGTCCGTGTACCTCAAGAGAGATTTCCTTAGTCACGATACATCCTTCTTTCAGTTTGACCGCACAGGTGCATCTTAGTAGTAATGTTGAACAGTCATTCATCAACGGTTTGACTTTGATTGACTTTGTTGGATATTTGTTTGGTTTCAACTTTGAAACCAGTTTGGATCAGGATCAGACGCCGCGGAACGCCAAAGTCTAAGCAGGGTCCAAATTGTTTAACACTCATTTAAATTTTTGATTTGATTTTGGTATACGATTGCAGACGAAACATTTTACATGTACAGCGCTCTCTCTCTACAACGGCCCTCCAAACAACGACTCCCTCCTTAGAACGACCCTTCTCGCAATTCCCTAAACAAGATGATTAGTTCTTACCAACTTACTGCTGCAATGTCGTCTGCTTAAAATTGTCGTCTGCTTTTTTTTTCTAAAAGTGACATAATGGACATTTTGACAGAAAATTAATAAATGACGAGTGACAAACAGCTTGAATCCAGATCAGACGCCGCGGTACGCGGCGTCTGATCTGGTTTCAAGCTGTTTGCAAATGTAAGCCAATTTCCCTCTCTCTAACGACTCCCTCCGAACAACGCACACAATCTCTGTCTCCCATTTGGTGTCGTTGTAGAGAGGGAGCGCTGTATATGCTAAATTGTCACCGAAAGGGTCAAATCGAACAGCTAAATTTGGGATGTAACCAAACAGATCCGTGCCTTAGGCTTGATGAACATTTTGACAACCGATATGTTCACAATACTTGACCAAAATCATGGATGTACTTCGAACGGCTAACATTAATAAAAATCCATCGGTGTGAAATTTAATCAACTAGATTGTAAAACCATCAATTTAATTTCTGTAAACGTGCAAGCCAATATTAACTTCCAGTCCAGACGGCCATCATTTTCAATAGCATTGCTCTCATGATTATACCAAAGAATGATTGCTTACGTCACCAATTATTGCAGAAAACATTAATGACAAGACTAAGTCATGGTTTAATTAAGCTGTTTGTCTGTAAACTCGTAATAAAGCTGTTTGTCTGTCTGTCAGGACATTACCAGCTGAACGGTATAAATTCACATTAGGCTTTAAACCTTTCATGGTCAGACATTATCGCGAGTTTTATACCTTCACCGCCATATGCTTCAATATTGTTGTCTGCAATATCGTTTCAAAAGACGAAATTTCAAAATGAGTGTCATACAGTTTGATTCTGATCAGATTCTAAACTGTCCGCAAACACGCCTTATGGCGTTATTGACAGCGAAAGAACTAGTGGTACATATCGTGAATATCGTTATATTACATTAGCAAAACTTGTAGACTATGATTAAACGCCTAGCTTACAGCGATCACATATTTAAATACATTGCAATAATCAGGCATAAACTAGTTAACACAATTAACTCTATCGACGAGTATTCTCGTCACTAACAAATATGGTATCCGTGTAGAGAACACGTGACCTATCATAACCTATGTAAACAGTGTAGATCTTGTAGCGCCGATCAGGGTTTTCATGGTATGTCATTTTGTAGTATAGTATGTTTTATTTAAAAAAAAAAAAACACAAACAAACAGCAACAACAACTTAAATAGTAAAACCAGACTTAATTGGAAACTCGAATTGTTCACTGGATATTGCTGTTACGTCAACTGCCAAATCGTCACCATTGATGCATTTTATCATTTTCCTTCAAACTTTATTCATTTCACATTTGAAAGTTATTTCAGTTTTAGCCCACCATCATAGAAAACTCAGCACTCAAATTAAATCTTTTTGAGTGAACCGTGGCTGATCGTGGCCTTCAAAGTTCACTAGTGTGTTCCTGATGCCCAATTCCATGACGATGTTCATTTAATTATAAAGACGTATAATTTATTATGTTATTGTATGGTCGTTTTTGTCAGTTGTTTATTCATGACACGTTAAACTCTTTGTATAGTCATATTTTTGTCTGCAGCAATTGTCGTTTGTTACAAATAAAAACAAAACAAAATTGTCAAAAGTCGTGAAATTTCATACATGATCAGAGTGTCGAACACTTCGTAGCGTAAAGAGACGCTGCGTTATGCTGCGTCTTATCGAAATCCAAACTGTTTGCAAAGGTCATATGGTTTCAATGCTAGCATGTTAAGAGCTACAGTGGAGAATCTGTTATTCTTTCCCGTTTAAACGCAAACGTACGCAAACGCAAAGCACTAAAACGTAGAAAAAAGAACAACTTTTGGACAATTCTGATCATTCTTGTTTATCTTGGTGGCAAACAGTTTGGAGCCTGATCAGACGCCGGGTTACCCGGCGTCTGATCTGGCTCCAAACTGTTTGCAGTGAAAATAATAGTTTCAGCGTAAACGCGTTTATTGGGAAAGAATAACAGATTCTCCACTGTAGCATGCTAAGAGCTAATAACCTTGATGGGAAAATAGCAAATTCCAAGCCATACATCAATTTCTTTACATCATTAAGCTACAACGTAAGGGGTATAAACTGTCGTAAAAAACTAGCGATAACGGTTCATTAACTTAACACGCAACTTTACTTGTACCCACGACTGACTATAACTGCTTTATTAAACAATTAAAGACCTCAAGAATCATATTAAACCCTCATTGCAAAGTTCCACAACACAGTAAATCACAAACGGTTTAGACTCCTATCAGGCACCGGACAAGTTAGCGTCTGACCGGAACCAAAATTGTAAGACCACCACATTGGTGTCAATTCAGTAAAAATGAGTAAAACAAAAAATTGAGAAACAATTTGCTGAATACACAATTCTAATTATCGATAATTAACCAGTGAAGGGTTTAAACAATTAAAGACTTCGAGCATAAACCATGCCAATAATTATTTATTGTTACTATAGTAACGTCTCTCTATTGCCACCAATTTATTGAAAACTCGTTTACAATCAACAGTTCAAAGCAAGATAACCCCACAAAGGAACTTACTGCTTTACTTTCATATTGTTTTAGATTAAAGATTCTCTAGTCTTAATCGCAGAATGTTTTCTTAAGCTTGACAGGTCGTAATTTAGCGGGTTTTGCTTGTACATGTATCATCTCTAATTAGGGTTCTGATGTTCAATTCAATATGTGTTACATGTAGTCATGCATAAAGATGCCATGAAGATGTACATTCATTTATAATCATGGTTAAGTGTCGTCTGCTTGAAATTCATCGTCTGCGCAAAAAAACTCAAAATCTATTTCTATCTATCTAACAGAAGACACATTGTTGAAGATGTGTGTCAAACAGTTTGGATCCAGATTAGACGCCGCGTGACGCGGCGTCTAATCTGGATCCAAACTGTTTGAAAAAGTCGCACTTAGCACGATAAGGGCTTAAATTAGTTTTAATAAGCAGGGTTGCATCAGAAAATAGGATTATAAAACATGTTTGTGTCAGGTGGTGTTTTTATTTCTGCTCTCAATTCTATTGTGAAAAGAAAATCATATTTTAAGCATTTTAATCATAGTGACGCGGAGACATCCGTGGTGTAGTGGTATAGCCACTGAGACTCACATCACTTAACTCTTCACCGCTGTGGGTTCGAACCCCGATCTTGGCACTTCGGATTTTTTATATCGCGACGTCCAGATAATTACAGGTGGAGGAAGACTAGGAACCATTGTATGTACTGGTTTAGGTACAAATCGGCAACTGGGTAAAACCACTGACCTTCCGCAAGCTAGCTGGAAGGGAATGCCCAAATGAAAAATTCGAAAGTGATACTGCAATAAATTGACAAAACAACCCTAGATAGTCAGAAATTCAGGGAGGAAAGGGATATAGTAGCACTATATCTAAGCAGATTGTAAATACAGTTCAGAGACCCATCAAATGAACAATTTTAGTTTCAATTTCAGTTTAGTCAATATTTGAATATTCAGGATGGTGTTTAATACTTTGTTGCAAAGGACAAACTGTAGAGATCCTGTAGGAACCCTTGTTCAGGGTCTCCACTATTTGCATAAGACAAGTGTACTCTTCCCTAGTACGTTGTTTTTCAAGTGACGCATATATGCGTCACTTAGGGTTAAGGGTTTTAACCATTTTCCCACTTAATGACGCCTAAAGACACGTTTAAAACAGTTTTGATCCGTAACGCAACGTCTGATCAGGATCAAAACTGTTGAAACTCGTTTCGAAATTTCGTCAGTCATAAGTTGCATTAATTCTAGCACTGAAAGGAAATGGCAGACAACAATACTGAAGCAGACGACAGTAAAATAAATTATGGCGTGAAGAGGCAAAACTGTCACGATAAACTTGACGGTGAAAGCTTTAAGCAAATAGTAAGTGGGGTTTAATAAAACAAGGGTACCGGGATATGAACAGAGGATGGATTAAAAAACAACTGTACTATTGTTTAATTCAAACCTATTAATGTATGACACAAGCGACATCGACAACCTCTCACACAATTAAATATAGCATCATCCGCACAGTCAATAAATAGTGTTGACCCCTTACCTCAGATGTAACTTCTGATTTCTCCATCTATTGTGTCTTGTGACATCTCTTTAGAATCGTCTTTTCAAGAAGATTCCAAAGAAAAGTCAGAATGCATGATTAGATGGAAAAATAGTTAATAATCAAGAATTTTAGAATCTGAGTTATGACAATATTTGTCAAAACCTCTATTTCTTCTTTCTACATCAAACCCTATGTTATGACTACTCATTAGAATCGTCACTTTGTGGAGATTCTCTGAGCAGTCGCATAATAGAGGGTTATGAAGACATAAACAAAAAGTGTAGAATTTGATTACAGTAAACCCTTTCTTTTACGACTACTAAAATGTAGGCTAAATAACTGTATAAAAGATATGTGACAGCTTAAAGCAAGGTGAATCTAAAACAGAAAGCTCCTTTAGGACCTTTCTTTTTTACGTATACCTTGCTTTAAACGATCACATGTGTAAAACACCTAAGAATTAACGCAAGTTAATTGTCGTAATAGAGAGGGTTTACTGTAGTTTATTCGCTTTTATTTAGAGCCCTGATGTCGAACAATGAAGTGTAAAAGCATGCTCTTATAAAGAGCAAATGTATGTACAATTATAAGGCACAGCAAAAAGCTGCAAGCAGTCTAATAGTGATATAAATTGTATTATGTCACTGGTTGTCATTCGATATGAACTTTTATTACACGCAACAATAAATGCAATGTTAACCGGAGTATTTTAAAGCCTGAAAATTGTCTGCTTGAAGCACTTTCGCTGGCATTTGAAAACAGTTTGAATCCAGATCATATGTCGAGTTACCCGGCGAATGATCAAGATCCAAACTGTTGGACACTAGCGCTGATGCATTTCGTTTTGAACTGTAGCGAAACACAATGGTTTTGAGACGAAATGTTTTTTGTAGTTTACCGTAATCTAATTAAACCCTGTTTAGGTTCAACGGCCAAAGTGTGGTAACCATTGCAAGCAGTTTGGACTAAGACCAGACGACCAATTCATGCGGCGTCTCTCGTCTATCCAAATTGTTTGATAACCTGGTCTTAATTTGAAACAAAATACTAAATACCCAATCTCAAAAGAGTAGCCTACAATAGTTGTTGCAGAAGAAAATAATTCTTCAAACAGTTAATAAAGACAAATTTACAATGTTATAACATGAGCAAAAATATCTGTATTACAGAACTGCACCGCTAAAAATTAAAAACAGCCGAGCCCCGATAAATCGTGTTTTAAGTCGAACTTTTCCATATGTCAATGTTGAACATGGCTTAGCTACATTTTTACTGCGAAATAAGGATATGTTCGACCTTAACGATGTCAGCTACTTGAAATATAACAATTGAAAGTAGTAATGTTCTACTTTATTGACTTATAAAGCGTTTGAGTTAAGTCTGAGCACGTTCTCAAACTTTTGATTCGTCAGAGTTTAAGTATTTTGCTCACATCTGACCAATCAAAAGCTTGAGAACGATCTCAGACCCATCCATCCCAAACGCTTGATAACTATAGGTCAAGGACATCGACGCTCGAATGTTTACTAAATGTTTTGTGATCGTTTTGCGCCATTAAATAAAATTATGTAAAAATGAAATATAAGAAAATATCTAATAAATATGTTAAATTGAAAACATAGCACGTTACGCGATAAACAATATACATGTAGTTTTATTCCAAGCCTCTAACATTCACATATTGCATTCAAAACTCACAAATATGAACTTTCTCGATAAGTACCGTTGTATACGATCTTAGAAGTAATGAACCCATTTCCTGGAAAACAGTGTAGACCCAGATCAGCTCCTCTTGGTGCTGTCTGATCAGGGTCTACACTGTTTTCATATGGGAAAATAGTGCAGACTTATATCACATATTAACAGGAGTGTTCTATTTTGTGAGATGTTTTCCCATGTTATGTTTGCCAATGTTATAGTTGATACAGTCGAAACCCGATACTTCGAAGTCGCGTTAGTTCGGACATACCAATATTTCAAAGTTGAAACGTGGCTTTTAGCCACTATTGAACTTTGAAATATGGTTATGTTAGACTTAATCGAGATCGAATTATCAAAATTCAACTTATGAAATACTGGTACGATCTATTTATGCGAGTTCGAAGTATCGAGTTTCGAATGTATTTATATTTATAGCCTGCGGAACTAAATACAGTCGAACCGTAATATCTCTAACTCGCTTCGTCCGAGCATATCCGTATTTCAAAGTTAAGGCGTGCGCAAGCCATGTTTAAACTTTGAAATACGAATATATTCGACTTAAACGAATTCACAATAATGAATTTCAACTGTAGAAAAACTGCCCAGATCGACGTAAGCAAGTTTTAGACATCGAGGTTCGACTCTTTATGAATATTCAGCAAGATAAGGGTTAAACTTTTTATCATGTCTACATTAGTAACAGTTTTTGACATTTGCTTTTTGATATTTTATTGCTTCAAATGCCATATCTGACAGTAACAGTCGAGCTTTTTTATTTAGAGTTCGATACGACTTCGGCGCTGACTTCATCGCTATTTTTATTCTCACGTGACATGTGAGACAAACTCATTGGTTGGGACGTGAATCCCGTGATTTATGTTCCCGTGGATAGAGTTCCCGCACCCATACCGAAACCATACCCAGTAGCACCAAAGTTCTTGGAGTAACAACCTGTAGAGAAATAAAAGTGAAGAGAAGCTCAAAGGCAAATAAGGTGAAAAAGCACATTAGCTGAGATCTTTGATTTACACGTAAGCTGTAAAACGCCATGTATCGTGTGCATCAAAGTTGTCTCTACGCACGTGCGTTTCACAACTGTTTCATGCAAATCTGCGGCATGTAACGTGACAACATTTGTGTTGCAAAATGTCAAAAGCTTTTAAGTGACATGCCCGAGAAACACATATTATCTGTAAAAATAGAACAATATCGCCAAAGCGGACATGCGCAATGTATGTAGTGTATATTCATTGCTATAAAGCAAAACTTCACGTGAAAGGTGATTTGGCTCATGAGAAGACTAAATAGTGGCTTTATATGGTTGAACTGAACCGCGGTATACGTATTCGTATTTTAAAGTTAAAACGTGTCTGACGGGTAAGATCGCCTTAAGCAAATCCGAGTTGTCAGAGCGTGATTGTACATGTAAGTATCAGCAACGGTTAAAACGTTTTTCCTTCATCCTCGTTTAAAAGCGTTTATTTATGATAAAAATATTAACTTTAGAAAGTAATACTAAAATGTGAGTGATTCAGGGTCAAAACTGTATGCAAATGCCAGTCTAATATTATTATGCAGGAAAAGTAGAGATCTAAGTGTTTCCAGTAAATATCAAAATGTTATTGAAATAAGGTAATTAAATTCAATTATAATTAGAATAATTAAAATCTAAAATGATAATTATCATTTAAATTATTGATATAACTCATATCAAAGTTTTAATTGACTATTAATGTTACTGAAATGGCCTAACACCACACCATTATATGCTGGAAACAAGTATACCTTTGCAAACAGTGTAGATCCTGGTCAGAGGGCTTCACTAGACTACGCCTTTTTTATTTCTTTTATTTTTATGAAATAGTTTGACAATCAATCTTAGGAATCGCCATTTTTTTCTCCAAAATCGGAATAGTAAATGCACAAAAACTGCAGCATGAATAGCGTTATCTGGCTTATTTCCAATCCCAGTGATAACTTTTAAACATGAGCAATAAACATTAACAAATATCACGTGTTAATGAGCAACTATATCGCTGTAATAAATATTATACAATTAAAACACGTGTACACGCCTCTCACAGACTACAAACTGACAAAGAATGCTGATTTCTGAAGGCAGCAATCTGCTTAATACATTCAGCCCTAGCGACGAGTATACTCGTAATTTACCAACAATGTACCTATGAAGAGTGTGTCCTAATGTAAAGAGTGTGTCCTATGTAAAGAGTGTAGACCCATCTTAGAGGCTCTCCTAAAGGAACCCTCTGATCAGGGTCGGCAATGTTTGTCATTTTGCAATTTATTACACTCATTTTCTTTTTCATGTTTGTTCAACACATGTTAAACTGTATACATTGTACCGGTTGCGAATCACAGGCCGGGGTGTGACTTTAACTTAACTGTTATGATAGAAGCAAGTGGAAAGAGAGAAAAGTGAAGAATACATAAATGGGAAACAAGTGACAGTAAAGTAGAACTGGGTGTGAAGAGGTATTTAAGCGTTAGATGGAAACAAAGAGGCGAAACTGCTAATCCATACCATTTTAAACTAAATCAATGGCAAACATGATGATATATAAAATATGAAAACTTACAGTGATCGAAACTGTTTTCAAAGTCGCCTTTAGGCGCCTTTGGCAGTGAAAGAGTTAACTCCCCTGTGTGAACAGTTTCCTTGGGCCCGTTTTATAAAACTTCGTACGATAAATATTATCGTAAGTAAGATTATAAAAGTCTAAATTATTATTTATTTCTCCAATTTATCCCCTGTCTTGTGAGATCTCTTTGGAATCGTCTTTTCAAGACGATTCCAAAGAGATGTCACAAGACAGGATTAGATAGAGAAATCAGAAATTAAATGTAACTTAAAGTTTTGACTTACGACCGTTTTTGTCGTACAAATTTTTATGAAACGGGCCACATGAAGGTCCCTTTTCTTACCTTTACAGAAAATCTCTTTATCGTGTCTCTGTAGAGTTGATGGGTCCAGTCTTTTGCTGCAGATTTTACAACAGCAGCATTGTTTATGCCAAGGCTGAAATAGTAATACAAGTTCGTTTTAAAAGTATTTTGACTGAGCAAGCATTAAAACTAACACATTAAACTATCCACTTTAATACAAATCGTTAGTCAACAAAAGAAAGTGAGGAATAATTATGTTAAATGTTAATTAAGAATTACAAAGTTTACTTAAATTGACATTGACAGTTGTTAGACTCCACTATACTTGATGTTTGATATCAATGTACTACATGTATATGCTATTTTAAGATGCATCGCTCAATTAATTTACATATTCGCACGCGCATCATAAAATTAGTTTGATATAAACAAATGGGTTGGGCTACAAGTTATTACAGCATTAGATTCGGCCCTTCCCATAATGTTACAAACATGTCCGTTAACAATTATAATGAACAGTGGATACATGTGTGTAAATATGTGTCCTCTGTTAGGTAGTCGCCTATATTTACCGAGCGATGTGCATTTTGCATTGCCGCTCACCTTGAGCTTGACTGTACAACAATCAACATGGTTTCGAGATGAAAAAATTAAAACCTTAATGTCTGATCTCGTGACATTTACTTACGTCCGACATACCGTTGGCCTTCTCCATATGGTATACAGTTCGTCCACACCGTCCGCATGCATCAGGTCCTCCCACAGGGCCCCCTATTTGGGCGTTACGGGGACGGTTCCTGGAAACAGAAAACAGCAGTGCTATAGAAGTGGTTTGGGTACGATGTGGTTTGGGTAAGAAATGACCTAGATATGGGTACGAAATGGTTTGAATACGATTTGGTTTGGGTACGAAATAATTTGTATCCGAGTGTGGATACCATTATCATTTCCAATTTTTCCCATTACTCTGTATTATACCGTGAGTATTATTGCCTTATTACACCTTTAATTTATTCCCCCACTGAAGCATATCGTTTGAATTTATACAGTCAATGATATACACAATGAGAAATATTTCCGTTATCCTTGCAGATAGTAGCTTAAATCAAATTGAAAGTGAATTAGATTGAGCCTCCTGCATTGCTTCCAACCTGCTTTAACCCTTTACCTGATAGCCTAGTTATAATATTGAAGATAGGTGACTACTTAAAGCAGGTTGAAAGTAAAGCAGAATGCGCCCTAAGGCGCATTCTGCTTTACTTTCAGCCTGCTTTAAGCTATTACCAGCTAGAATAAGGAAAGTATTAAATGTGACACATATTCAGTACGGTTTATATTGGAACTATTTTCTTCAGCAGATGAATAAAATGCATGTGCTAAAAGTCGCTTCTATAAGGGAAAGGGTTAAGTGGTCACCTGTCATCCAAACAAAAATAGCCTATGGGGTAATAGGTTAAAAAATCATATTGTAAACGAAATACAATAAAAAAAAGATGACACTTGTGTTAAAACAAAATGTTTATGATTTATTTTAATGCAAATGGCAAACCGTTAGTGTTGGGTTAGGCGCCCAAATTCATCTGGTGGACCGTTTCATAAAATTTCGTACGACAAATATTGTCGTTAGTCATACTATAAAATCCTCATTTATAATTTACTTTTCCATCTAATCCTGTCTTGTTACATCTCTTTAGAATCGTCTTGAAAAGACAATTCCAACACGATGTCACAAGGCAAGATCAGATAGCGAAATTAGATATTAAATGTATTTTAAAGTTTTTGTCGTACGAAGTTTTATGAAACGGGCCAAGAGACTCAGCTGGATTGCAAAAGTTAGACAATTCAGATAAAAAGATACTCCAAAACCGTTGCAGGTTTCTTAAATAATTGACTTCGATTGATCCCTTTACTCCATGCAGTGTTCCCCTCCCTACAACCACTATCCGAACAACGAGTCCCTCCTTACAAAAAACGTTTCCCGCTGTCCTAAAACAAGGCAAATATGTTTAACACTTTCACTGCTTTTATATCGTCTGCTTGAACTTTTCGTCTGCTGTTTATCTTAAAGTTTTGTATTATTGGACATTTTAACAGAAGAAATATAATGACGAGTAACAAACAGTTTGAATCTGATCTGGATGATTAAGTTGTTTGCAAATATAATCCAAGTCTTAATTTTGCATCCAAATAACAACTCCCTCGGAACAAAACACATTTGTAGTCTCCAATTTGGTGTTGTTGTAGATAGGAAACAGTGTAGATACGAAAGTCTACACGTTTAGTATATTCCTCCACTGAAGAAAATAAAACCAATTTACAAAGCCATGAATATTTAACATAAGAAACATTTTCTGTATTTTAGCAGAAGGTAGCTAAAACAGGTAAAAAGGAAAGCAGAAACCGCTTTAATGTGCATTTTGCTTTACTTTCGACCTGCTTCAAGTGAAGTTATCTGTCTTCATAACTAGAAACAGGCTACTGGGTAAAGGGTTATAAGTTGATGACTTCAGCGATTCTTAGATATAAATCCTATATCCTAGCTCTCTAAGGACACCCTGCTTTAATTGCAGACTTTCTTTTGAAGCCACATGTCTTTAAGATTGAAAACAAGAAATGGGGGAAAGGGTTCAACCTGTTATGAGGATTCCATACAGTTTTGATCAAAATAAGTCGCCAGATTCCTTGGAGTCTTCCAAGAAACTAATCAGATTGTAAAATTTACTTCAAGTTTTCTTTAACCATGTCCAAGGTTTATGATTCTAGCGGAAAGAGATCAATAAAATAAGATTATAAGCAATCTAATGAGGACCAATAAAATTCTAAATGTATGGCAATTGCGAGCAATGGAGGAACACGCTATTCTCTTATAACGAACGCCTTTGTACGAGTAATGCAAAAGCTCATGTATATTGCAAACAATTTAGAGCCAGATCAGGCGACGATCTACTCGGTGTCTGATCTAGCTCAAACTGTTTGATACACTGGATAGAATATCTCGTAAACATTTTTAAAAAGTGGTTGCGGTTAGAGAATTGCCCATCGTGTTGAGAGCAATCACCTGTTGTGTTTAAACAATAAACCGAACTAATGTTAATTACGATATAAAAATCGAATGTTCATCTGTAAATAAAGTACCCCAAAGGCACTTAATGCTTATCCTGAACATCGCCAGGTTCAAGTACGTGGTCGTTTCCCATTTTTTATTAGAGTGTAAGAGAATATTTTTATCCTACGGAAGCCCATTGAGACCCTTTTGAGATAGAAGTTAGAAGGCATTTATTCGAACTTAAGTTCTAACTTCGAATTGTTGCCGGAATTGTTGCCGGAACATCTAAGATCTAAGATCTACGTTCTAAGTTCTAACACCTTAGTTCTAAGTTCTAATTTCGAATTATTCGAACTTAGAACTTAAGACTTAGATGTTAGAACTTAGGACTTAGATCTTAGAAGGTCCCGGCAACATTTCGAACTTAGAAGTTAGCACTTAGGTCTTTGATCTTAGATGTTCCGGCAACAATTCCGACAACAATTCGAACTTAGGAGTTAAAACTTAGAACATAGATCTTAGCTCTTAGATGTTCCGGCAACAATTTCGGCAACAATTCGAACTTAGGAGTTAGAGCTTAGAACTTAGATATTATATCTTAGATGGTTCGGCAACATTTCGAACTTAGGAATAAGAACTTAAGTTCGAATTAATGCCATCTAACTTCTATCTCAAAAGGGCCTCAATGAGCTTCCTTATTATCCTGATCCGATGACGAAGCTTATCAAGCTTGCAATTTTACCCTCGCGAAATTTAACAAAATATAACACCAAGAAAAGAGGTTGACTTCGCTCTAAGAGATTCCAGACTATTGCATCTTTTTGTTTGACTTTTTTGCCTTTGCTTTAATTATATCAGAAAGTGTTTTCAAAAGTTTGCAGATAGAGTGCTCCTTCTCTATAATACCACCCACTGGGAGACAAAGATTTTGTGTGTTGTAGGAAGGTAGTTGTTTTAGGGAGGTAAATTGGCTTACATTTGTAAACAGCTTATCACTGTGACTATGAGAAAAAACAGCAGACGACAAATTTAAGCAGACGTTAAATTGCAGCCGTGAAAAGGTTGGCCACAGTAGCCTTGTGTGGGTCAAGATCGTGACTAGGCATCTGATCAGGATCCAGAATGCTTGCAAGTAACCATTGTACTCGTGCTAAGGCATCAAAGGGATTAAATCTTGCTGACGAACCAGTTTCATTTATATGCGGAAGTTCAGGGCAAAACATGAAGTTTCAGCAGATTGACATTAACTGCCACATATTTTAGACAAGATGCTCTGGCCTGGCTACTGAAATTAGCAAAAATCATCTAACACCGTCCAAAATTACATTTCAACTTTTACGACTATTTAACACAACATTAAGACTGCGCGTCGATGTTTTGCACGTGTCATGGCTAAACACCTCGGGAAACTTTGTCCACTTGCCTTTGTATAGGGAATACATTGGTTTAACCCCGGCACAGTCATGACGTCATCAATTTTTAACAATTGTCGTCTGCTTTTATTTCTCAATTTTAAAATTTAGGTATTTTGATGGAAGAAAAAATGAAATGAATGTCAAAGCGTAACGCGGCGTCCGATCTAGATCCAACTTGTTTGCAAATAACTATTGTATTCGGACATTAAAGGGGTTACCCTTTCAAATGACGTCATAAGTTCACAACCTCCTTTTTGTATTAATTTTGACTTGTTTGCAATAGAAATATTTATATGTGTGTCAAAATTGTTGAATCTGCATGATTAGACACCGTATTATGCGGCGTCTGAATATTGTTTTGCAAGTGTTTGTGTTATGAAGGAGATTAACCCTGTACATCATTAGATTGTTACTAGTTTTGAGACAGATGACCACTTAAATCATGCTTTACTTTCAGCCTGCTTTAAACTACCGTCTGCTAGGATAAAGAAACTATTTCTTAGGGTTTATGTTCATGATTGTATAAATTGGAACTATTTTATCAGCGGATGAATAAAAAGTCACCATTCTTTAAATAGAGTGACGATATGGTGGTTATGGCAACTTTCGTACAGTGTAGACCAGTTGACACATGTATCTTATCTATGGTGTCACTCTTTGAAATGAATCTTTCTGCATAGGCCGTAACTTGTCTCCTATGAGCACAAACTACTCACCCCATTTCACCCTCTGTGTTTCCGAACTGAGCACCAGTCTCCGTGCTAAGGGCTCCAGCCCCTTGTCCAAAGCCATATCCTTTAGGTCCAAACTTCTTACCATAGCAGCCCTTACAGTAGACCCCACCCTCGTGTTCGGCGCACGTGGTGCTGTCCAACATCTTCTTACAGATCCCTGTAATTGAGCAAAAGTGTTAGGATCTTTGTTCAGTGGAGAAAACATTCAAATCAAATCATCACAATTTTTAATAAGTTTGATTTTCTCAAATCAAAACTGGTTTTCTCATACTCGAAAACATTTCTCTAATTGTAAAGATCTTCAAAACAGGACTATTCAATCAAACCAATTTCAAAAAGTGTTTCAAGTCACTTCAAATGGCGGCCATCTTGAAAAAAGGCGGCCATTTGGTTTCACACTTTGATGTGTTTTTCCGAGAAAACATATCACTATGAAGCAAATTTACAATGTAGGTTCAAAATCTGATGTTTTTAGATCTATTACCAGGTGGTGTTTTTTTAGTAATCAGTTGGACTACATTGCTCCATCTCTACAACGACACCCAATGGGAGACAAAAATTGTGTTTGTTGTTCGGAAGGAGTCGTTTTAGGAAGGGAAATTGGCTTACATTTGCAAACGTGGCGTCTGATCTGGATTAAAGCTGTTTGTAACTTGTCATTAAGTTTTTTTCTGTCAAATATCCATTATGTAACTTTGAGAAAAACAGCAGACGATAATTTTATGCAGACGGTTTTGCAGCCGTGAAAAGGTTGGACATTAATGTTTTGTTTTGGGAACAGCGACAAGCGTCGTTGTAGCGACGGAGTCGTTGTTTGGAGGACCGTTGTAGGGAGGGAGCACTATATTACCAATAAACGCGTTTATGCTAACACATTATGTCCATTGCAAACAGTTGCAAATCAGATATCGGGTAACCAAACTGTTTAAAAGTTAGATTTTTTTTTAATATTACCGAAGAATTTCATATAAGTGAGCTTCTTTGTATATCATCGATTCAAAAAAACCAATGATAGTGAGAGACAGCTAAGAGCAAGATGAAAGAAAAGCAGAAAGCTTCTACAATGGGGGCTGTCTTTTGTATGTTTATTCATGTTTATTTTAGATCTTATTGTAGTTATTGTCTTTTCTCCGCGCCCTGCATTGGGCGCTCTACTATCAGTCGGCAATCATTAGCCGGTCGGTTTATTGCTGATTGATGGGGGTAATGTGATTGCCGTTTTGGGGGCTGTCTTTTGTATGTTTATTCATGTTTATTTTAGATCTAATTGTAGTTATTTTGTCCTTTCTCGCTTTGTAGGTACATTTATGTGATTTCATGTGAAGCGCTTTAGAACGCACTACCCCTGTTTGAAAAGAGCGCTGTATAAATCTGGTATAATACTAAAGAATAATAATAATAATAATACATTTGCTTTCAATTTTACATTTATCTTGTTTGAAACTCTCTCGTGAAATGAAAACTAAACACCTTGTAGTAGTGATAAATTAAAATTTACCCTTTCACTGCCATTCTAGTGGCATAATCTGTCCAACTTATACATTGCTATGATATCATCTGTTTGGAAATTTATCGTCTGCTGTTTAAGTTTATAATTCCATTTTACGGTTTGACTTAAACGCATCTACATGCTTCAGACTGTCAAGCAGTTATGATCCTGATCAGACGTCGCGTTACGCGGCGTCTGATCAGGATACAAACTGTTTGCATAATTAGGTTAGTAATGTCGAGGTTGGCACCCTAAGGGTTTAAAGGGACTCGCAACCGGATGGTGTTATTGTCAAAATAAAATAAAATACTCAAATAAAAGCAAATTTGTGGCATTATTTAGCTTTTGACATTAAAAAAATATGATCAGTCCAAAAAACGTCTCAAGAATCGTCACCGAATCTTAGTTTTTTAGATATTTTCCAACGTTTTTCCATAGCGTTAGCTAACGGTATAGTTGTTGTTGTTGCTTCTCTACACGGGGTCAGACAAAAACCCGAGCCGAATAATGTTCTATTAATAGCTATCATTGAAGTACGTTAATTCGCTACCATTATATAGAGAGCGTCCGTAGCCGAGGGCGTAAAGGCGATGCTTCATTTTTCATTTTTGTCTCCGCATGGATGGTCACGGGTTCGAATCCCACCAGAGCCTCTTCTTTTTTCTTTTTTTTTGGAAATGCATTTTTTAACAGAATTTATTATCCTAAACTAAATTTTACCCATTTATATAAGCATTTGACATATATTTACAAATTACTATTTTTAATGCTTGATCCGGTTGCGAGCCTCTTTAAAATCAAAATTTGGCTATCATTAATTTTGACTGGTCACGTTACGCGGCGTCAGATCTGGATACAAACTGTTTGCATAATTAGGTTAATGATATCGCGGTTGGCACTTGAGGGTTTAAAACTGAAATTTGGCTATCATCAATTTTGATTGGTCATAAAAGCGGGATATAACTGTATGAGATATTGCAGTTTTAGAAAGTTTGATACCACACCATGGGAGGGGCATTGTTGGTATTCTACTGGAATGTCTAAGAGGTTGTGAGTCTATGCTACATTCTGGCATCATTCCGATCTAAACTCTTCCCTTGCTTAATATTATCGTCTGCTTTGAAATCATCGTCTGAAATGTTTGTCAAATAAACTTTTGTGCGTTTATAAATTTGAAGAAAACTTAAGACTAATGTCAAACAATTTGGAGCCAGACCAGACGCAGGGTTTCTCTTTGTCTGATCTGGTTCACAACTGTTCGCAAAAGTGTTCATTAAATCTCAATCGACAGTACTGGCGTTAACCCCTTCACTGCCTTACCCCGGGCACACCATTTTTTTGCAAACAGTTTGGATCCGGATCAGACGCCGCGTTACGCGGCGTCTGATCAGGATCCAAACTGTTTGACATTCATTTCAATATTTCTCCAGTCAAAATAGCAAAAATTAAAATTTAAGAAATAAAAGCAGACGACAATTGATTAACTTGATGACGTCAAGGCAGTGAAGGTGTCAAGAGGCCCAGTCATTTACAATCTTTTGTAAAGATGCGATGACAGTCTCTAATACCGATGATACCTTATCCCACTTCATTGCCACGTTGTCATCTGTCTTAAACAATTGTCGTCTCCGTTTATTTCTCAAATTTTAATTTCATGTCAGTTGACTTTAGTAATACCGTAATGAGTGTCAGAACAATTTGGATGCTGACTAACTGGGTGTGTAATCAGCACCCACACCGTGTACATTTCACACAAGTTAAGCGATAGCAAGGATGTGAAAGAAATAAAAATTCGTTAAAACTCGGGTTTTTAACGCATATCTCTCTTTTTCCTGTCAGAGGTGAGGAAAATGCTTTTCCGGCATAGCATGTCTTCATTGCTTTATTTTAAAATAGTTGGTATTTTGACTGAAGAATCATTGACACTAGGAGGTATTGTCAAAACTTTTGGATCCATATCTTGATCCACACTGTATGTTCACATTGGTGAAACGACCAATACCAGCAGAATGGTGTTAAATGATGGGTCAAATTAAGACTTATGGATTTTCAAATTGATAAACCTAAAGACAAATGTCAAACAGTTTGGATCCAGATCAGATGCCGCATTATGCGGCATCTGATCTGGATCCAAACTGTTTGCAATCACTAGTCAAGTTACAATCGGTATGCAAAGACTTAATACAGAAATAAAACCATTGCACAGACAAGCGTGAATATGTACTAAAATGCAATAAGAAAATTCTAAAATATGTTCAGTAACTCCGGACAGACATTATTAGAACTGTTTTATGTCAATTTCTTCTTTTTATTGACTGTGATTAAGTCAATTTACTCCAAAATGTCAAAAACTACCGGCAAACAGGAAGGAAAATTAAAGACTGAATCCTTACAAATACGCCTTTAACTTTTAGCATGCTAGTATTGAAACCATGACAATCATTTCAAACAGTTTGGAACTTGATGAGACGCCGCGTAACGCGGCGTCTCATCAAGATCCAAACTGTTTGACATCCGGGACCAATTTTGAAACAAATATTTGTGGAGATTATTTTTCTAGAACAGTAGCAGACGACAATTGTTGCAGACGAAAAGAATTACCCAGCATGCACACAGTTAATTAACACTTCGTCTGCTTCAATTTCACATTCAATCCAAAAACTGCCTATCACTACCGTGATATCTTCAATCAGTTTAGATCCATATCAAACGCCTTGAAAATGTGTGTCTGACCAGAGTTTAAACTGCTTGATGTATCGATATTCTTACAGTTATTATTTAAAAAAAAAAAACAAAAAAAACCTGTGTTTGAAATGAACGCTTACGACATTTTAAAGCAGACTATAGTATTGCAGTAAAAGTGGTAACGTTTCTGTACTTTTCCGTGCTATTTAACACCTATATATTTGAGAAATGTATTTAGTCTGAAACAAAGTGGGAGAAGACGTTATTAAGTCCTGTTAAAAGTTATTTAGCCTAGCACCATTCTATTAAAGAGACATTGACAAAAAGTGAAGACCCTGGTGACACTTCAGGGTCTGCACTGTTTGCTAATTAATATATGCTCTGATATATGGACAAACACTGTAGTGTATTTAGATCACCATTGTACATGTTTAATGTTGTTGTTGTATACATTGTATCTAGAATGAAACCTTCCAGCAAGCACAGATGGAGAGTTCATTGCAACTGAAAAGGGTAATGAAATAAAATATAGAAAATCACGACTTTATGAAATGTTGTAACTGTTGGTCATTGACATTTGCATGTGGAGTACATTTTCCCCATGCACACCGTGTACACAAAATACTAGATGGTTCCTAAAGTAGCTATCTAATCTGAGTAACAGTTTGTAATTTGCAATATATTGTAGTTATGGCGCTCGTCGAACGTTGGAATACATGCAAAATAGGCTTCCTAAATCATTGTATGTTGGGAAGTGAGTGAATATATATAGCGCAACAAACATCTCTTGGCGTGAGATTAAGCTTTGCATTGACATGGTTTGTTGGAACGTTGGTATATGCAAATGGGGCTTACCAAATCATTGTTTGTTGGGAAGTTGGTGAATATACATGTATATAGAGCAACATACATTTCTTGTCGTGAGCTTAAGCTTTGAATTGACAGGGTTTTCTTGTTTCTTTGTCACTCAGTTTGCATGTTACATACTCATCAACCCGAAAAGACTTAATAGGAAACTGGAATATTTCATGAAATATTTCAGTTGTGAATGAGTTAAAGACGGGCATAGTTATTGCAGACACATTGAGACAATTTAATTGTTAAAACATTTATCGCTGTGAATCCCATAAAGATATTCCAGTTCAACCATTCCGCACCTTGAATTTCAAATGGACAATTCCATAACTATTTTACTCTGGTGCATGTTTGGCTATTTAGTAATAGTTACGCTTGTTTTGACAATATATTGCAAATTGACAATGTCTTGCAATATGACAAACAGACCATGATCAGAGGGTTATTCCTTTCAGATCTCTTTTAGGAGCTCTCTCTCGTCTGGGTATTCACTGTTTGTATAGGACAGCTGAGATGCCGGGTTGCTCGACATTTCACATGGAGGCACGCAGTTTGCAACAGTTACTAGAGAGAAAAAGGCTAACAAACCAGTCCGTCAAATAAATACGCCTTTAACAATTCCTCCATTGAAGAAAATAGTTCCATTTTGTAAATCACCCATATGTACCATAAGACATGATTTGCATATACATGTATTTGACTAAAGCAGGCTGAAAGTAAAGCAGAATGCTCATAAAAGAGCATGCTATTTTACCTTTAGCAACCATCTGTCTTCAATATTGAAAACAAGATATGGGGTAATGGGTTAAACGCGTTTATTAGGAAAGAAAAACGTTTGTTTTCTCCACTATATCAGAGATGTGACGGTAGAGAACCAGCTGTCTGTACTCCGGCGTTAGTGTAGACAGATAACTCTCTATAGACATTGCCAGGTAACGATCTAGTTTTCTATGAGTAATCTAGCAATAAGCCTTACAAAAACCTCAAAACATATAAATAGCTCAAGCATTCCACGCGCAGTAATTCAAAATGAGTATTATCTTAATACAATCAGACTTGTATTCAGCAGTTACTCAATAAAGAATCATAAATACATAGAAAGAACATTGCTAAACAAGACATTATTAAACACTGGCTGCCTAACATACAATACACACTGCAGAATTCTTCTGCAATATGTCTTTTATCTTGTCACTAGCCTAGCTGTCAGCAATATTTCTTTTATCTTATCACATGTCTAAAGAGGTATTCTTGGTGAATGATTCGTTTGAAAGCAAAGTTTTGATTGAGTATAAGTTGTGGTACGCTTTTCTGATTTTGCAATCAGGTCTGCATCCTAAAAGTTTTGTGATAAGGTATTCGATAGCATGTGTCTTCCTTTTGTAGAGATCTTTCCGACAATGCCAACTTCTGCTCTTGTGACCTTGACCTTTAACGCTTTGTGTTAATAACGTTAAATGCCTATAGCACTTGAATCAATAGGCCTAGGGATTCCAAATTTGGTATATATTTTTCTTGTGTTAAGAATTTTCAACCACATAAATGAGTTAAATCATGTGACCTATTCAATAAAACATTAAACAAAACTATTAAGCTTGGCTATAATTTTATCGTACATGGACCTTTTACATTTGGCACGTACCCTCCTTTTGGAGGGACCTTTCCGACATTACCAACAAATCTTACTTTGACATTTAATCTACTTTTGCATTTTTCAAACATTAAATCCTATATAACATTAGAACCAATAGTCCTGTGGCGTCCATACTTGGTATGTAGCATTCTTGTTTTAAGACTTTTCAAAGAATACCAATATTTTTATCATGTGACATTGATCTTTGATCTACTTTTGCAAATACGCATGTACATTACCAACATGTTGCTAGCTTGGGGCATTTGTGTTCAAACACTGTTTCCTTTTTCACTTGATTGTAAATGGAGTTATTTGTATTTTCTTTATTTGTAAGTAAATATATGTGCTTCCATGTGAAGCGCTTAAGAACGCACAATACCTGTGTAAAAAGAGCGCGATATAAATCTTATATAATAAACACAATGAATAACAATAACCTTATATTATTCAAACAAAACCGTACTTCTAAGTTAAAACGCCGCTTAGTCATGTATTTACTTTGAAATATAGATATATCCGACTTTAGCGAGCTCGGGTAATAATCGATATTCAACTGTAATATTTTTCCGAGTTTAACGATCTGTAAAAAGTACATCAGTCCTATGTAAACAGTGTAGATTGATTGAGCAGGGTCTGCAATGTTTGACATTTTGCAATTAATGCAAACACAACCCCACAAAGTCAAATATTAAACTTTGCCTGATGGTCACGACTTTACTGACTTTCGCAAACAGTTTGGATCCAGATCAGACGCCGCGTAACACGGCGTCTGATCTGGATCCAAACTGTTTGACACTCGTCTTTGGATTTCTTTACTTGAAAAATCTACAACTATAGATTTAACAAATTTTGCAGACGACAATCTCAAAGCAGACGATATTACCGCAGATTCAGGATTAAATGTATTTATTGAATGCTGGAAATGTCATTTGAAGCTTCAGGGGTGGGTAAGGTAAAGCAATCCGAAACAATTCATACATTTATTTCTTGCCATTTAATAGAGGTCACTAGATCATTATGAGCTCAAAATAAAAATACAACATTCCTAATCAGCTGATTAATTCATTATTTTAGCTCGCAAATTCCATAAATGTTACGTTGTGTTGAATACCCCAAGCGTGCTTATGTTCAATACAGCATTCCTAGTAAGACTCTTGGCCGTGACCCAAATTTGCAAGATACACTCAAGAATTCCAGGCTCGCTCTGAAATGCTATTCGTTTATATCACTGTGAAATCTCTCAAAATAATTATCTCTGCCATTTTGTATATCTTAGCAAGCCTACTGTTTTATCGTCAAAATAGTAAATACATGTACATCTACAACTGAAATCTCTATAACTCGAACACGCCTATGCCGTGCTCATCCTTTTTTAGCAGCGGAATTTCGATGATTGGAAATTTTGTTCATTCGAACTTGCGATTATTCGGAATTTCGAAAATTCGCTTAAATCGAACATACCCTTATTTCAAAGTTCGTATTGTAGGTAGTTTGAGTAAATAATCACTATTACGAGTGTGACACATTTTGGCAGCTAATCGAAAGCCGAGTTATTCGGTGTCCGATCTCGACTAGAAAGGGTTGGGGAAACTTGTACTAATGTAGTCGGACACATTAGTGAAATGGGTGATTTGTTCAACAATTTATGCTATTTTATCGTGATTATCTTTGATAAATACCATAGCTGTCGATAGAGCAATTCAATAATTCTATATGCTATTTTAGACATCACACAACACTAAAGTATTGATTAGTAAAGTTAAACGATGATACATATGCAGACATAACATAACAATTATTATGTTGTTGCTTCTATTCTGTAGTTAGCCCGTTTCACTAATGTCAAATATGCAAATCCCAAATATCCAACTGTGATAAAGGTATGTGAATGGTTCAATAACCCACTTCCCCATAGATATGCCTTTTTACACCTTTATTTCGTTCTTCTGAATAAAATAGTTCCACTTGATAGGTTTGTATTGTTTATAATACAGTACATTGAAAAAACAATCCTAAACGGTAAAAAATGGAATAAATTGGAAATTGGAATTGTACCTTTTAAGTTTCAAAGCGAAAATGGTTTCCTACGGAATCCTGTTAGGACCGCTATTTTTTCTGATTTTCATTTTTTGTAAAACGCCAAAAAAGATGCCATCTTTTTTTGGCGTTTTACTAAAATTGAAAATCAGAAAAAATAGCGGTCCTAACAGGATTCCGTAGTTTCCTCTGACAATAAGATAACAGTAAAGCAGAGATACATGTACCCCATGTGAATTTATTGCTTTATTTTCGTCCTGAAACTGTTATCGTACATGTAAAACTTCAGAGTGTGCCTGTGGGTGGCCGCTATACATGTACCTCGACAAATAAAAAAGAACTGCATAGCAATTGAAAATGCATTCAAGAAAGCTTTAAACAATTCAACCCTTGCATAATCAAATTCGTCTGCTTCAATATTGTTGTCTGAAAAATCGTTTCAAAGTTAGATTTAAGGCAATATAACTGACGAAATTTCGAAAAGAGGGTCAAACAGTTTTGGTCCTGATCAGATGCCGCGTTACGTGGTGTCTGATCAGGACAAAAACTGTATGCACGCGTGCTTTATGACGTCATTGAGAGTGACAGGGTTAAGCATTCCACAATTGGAATTTTCGCCTCCCTAGAATGGTCGTCTGCAAACGTTGTCAAGTTAACATATCTTCATTATTTTGATCAAAGAAATTCTAAAGTTGAGCGTTAAACAGCTTAGTTCCAGATCAGATGATGTGTCAGATATTGGTCCAAACTGATTGAAAATACTAGTGGGTGTTGGATTGGACGTTTGCAATATATTCACATAAGTGTTAGGTTCTGTTACTCATTCACTCTAAAACTTTTAATGGACAATACCAATTCAAATAACGTCTAGTTCAATTTTGACTTTTTGGAGTGTATTTTTACAAGAGTTTACAAGTGACAAATAGTGCAGACCCTTACTAGTAGTGGCGGTGGTGGCGTGTGTGTGGAGTTGGGGTGGGGGTAGGGGGTTCCTGCAGGAACCGTCTAATTAGGGTAGTAGGCAAAGTAGTGGAAATAAATGTTATGTTACATTGAGGTGTTTTGAACTGTTTCGCTACGTGTAAGACGTCTACCTCAGGTCAGGAACGGTCTACGAAGTCAGCTAAGTACGTATGCATAATAACCGTAAATTATGGTAAGACCGCTGCTTTAAGCCAAATGTTTACTTGAAGCATGGCAAACTAAAGAGGCTTGCTTTATGTTCATCCTGTTTTAAGTTGTCAATCAAGGCCTTCAACCCATTACCCCATAAATACGCCCTTTTGACGCATGTAATTTATTCCTCCTCCTTACTGACATATTCTGATATAGTTTGTACAGTGTACAGTAAGAAATACCTTAAATATCATATCAGATGTAGCGTAAATAAGGCTGAAAGTAAAGCAGAATGCGCCTGAAGGCGCATTCTGCTTTACTTTCAACCTGTTTTTCAATTGTTACCTGTCTTCATAAATAGAAATAGGCTATGCAGTAATGGGTTGAATAGCCATAACAACTGGACTCTACAGTAAGCTTACTGTCCAGACTTACCACATTTGAAGCAGAGTTTGTGCCATTTCTTTCCTCCAGCTAACTTCTCCTCCGCCGCATACACGGCCGACCCACATACAGGGCACATTGATCGTTCTATTGGCTTAAACGGCATCCTGCCCTAACGGCCAAGTTCTCTCCTGAAACAAACAATTACAAAATGATTGCTTAGGTCAACTTACAGTGGAGAAGACGTTATTCTTTCCCGTTTTAAGCTCGTACTAAACGCAAACGCATTGCAGGAAATCGCTGTTGGTATCTCTCACAATTTCTTTTAACTTGGTTAGCAAACCGTTGGAGCCTGATCAGACGCCGGGTTACCCGCCGTCTGATCTGGCTCCAAACTGTTTGCAACGGAAATAGTAGTTTTAGCGTACACGCTTTTAGTGGGAAAGAATAACATTTTCTGCACTGAATTTGTAAGGATCAATGGTCATATCCAGAAGTTCTGTCTTTGCCGTGACAGTTTCGATCCTCAATTGGAAGATCTTCCTCAGACTGCGCTGAAAATAATGGTTTTGATTTATACAGCCATGAGATACAGAAAAGAAAATGTTCATTCACACAAAGAATAGTAGACAACTGGAATAGCCTGCCGGAAAAAGTAACAGAACCTATAACAGTGAAACAATTTGAGATCAGTCTTGAAAAACACTGGGCAAATCAAGAAGTTAGATTCGACTTTACGAAAGACATAATTGCCGTAGTCACGTACAGTCGGGCATAAATAACGAAGACGAGCTGTCAGATGCGGATATAGTGGTCTAGGACTGCGTCCACAGATGGTCCTAAGTTATCCTAAGGTATAAATATGTATCATAAGAATATTTTCTATACTCTAGCAGATGGTAGCTAAAAGCGGGCTGCAAGTAAAGCAGAATGTGCATTAATGCACATTCTGCTTTACTTTCAACCTGCTTTAAAAATGTTCACCTTTCTTCAACCCAGCAACAAACTATGGAGTAAAGGGTTTAATGAATCTCTGGTGTGTTCCTTCTCTTTTGATATGAAATTCCACTGGTCTAAATATTTGCTTTTTTTATAACGTCGTTTTTTTTCAGGCTTTATTTAGCCTTTTCCTATTTGCATATTCATGTATAAATAACCTCTCTTATTAATATTGAGTAACTAAAAGTCTCATAACGACACTTAAAACAATGTGTTTTAGCTTGATCTTTCAAATTCTGTAATTTAACAGAGTAGAATCTGTTGATAGCTACTACAGAACCTGTCTTTTCTAGGTCCGCTCTGTTTGCAAAGGTGTAAAAAAAAAACGACCCTATGAAATGGTTCATATTGAACATGTCTATAATGTTAATGTTATTTGTGGGCCATATTGACAAATGGTTCTTGACACCTGTTATGTAATCCACATGAATGAAGTCGATATAGTATTATTAACCCTTTACCCAATAGCCTGATTTTAGTTTTTGAAAAATGTGACTGCTTAAAGCAGGTTGAAAATTAAGCAGAATGCGCCCTAAGGCGCATTCTGCTTTACTTTCAGCATGCTCTAAGCTACAACCTGCTAGAATAAAAAAAATCCTCCTGATACATTTCCATGACTGTATATATTGGATTACTGCCTATAACACTTGCGAGAGGGGTTGGCAGTAACCAGAGATAGATAGATAGATTTTTTTCTTTCGCGGAGGATCAAACGGAATTCTAAAAGGCGCTTCTAACGTCAACTCATTCACCCCTGAAACTTTAGATGGTCTATTCAAGTTTCAAATAAAGTCTGGTCCATTTTTACTATTTATGATTGCTTTTGTCAATGTATTAGTATATGACCAGCAGTGCAGACTCTGATCAGATGACTCCTTTATGACCCCTCTGGTCGTGTTGGGTTTACACTGTTTGCATTGGACACATTTGCTCTACACTAGTACGCTGTTTGTATAGGACGAGTATACTCGTTGCAGGGGTTGAATATGAAAGGTTCTACCGTCTCCTACGAGGTTTTTGCAAAACAAGTTTAACCCATTTAAGGCTAAATTCTACTGAATGAATGAATGACTTTATTTAACGAGAGTGTCTCATTTAGTCAAACGACTAATCTCCCATGAGGCCCTCCATAAATGTTTTACATTCATATATCATCCATAGATCTATAAACAGAACAAGATACAACAGAATCAAATAATAGTAAATATATATATACAATTATACATGTACACACGTCTCTTGGAGTTTTAACTAGATCTAAACCCAAACTGACCAACCCCGTATCTAGTGTAGACTCAGATTTGAGAATTTCCAGAAAACCCCTCACATCTGTGTCCACACTGAACATGTTCAAGTTAGTAAAACAGATCCGACACTGAGCTTCGTCAGGATTTAAAACAAAATAAACTGCAACACGCACACAGAAGCTCTGCTTTAACCCTATGCCCCATAAATACGACATTCTCTTGCACTGAAGAAAACGGTTCCAAATTATACAGGCATTAATATGCACCATAAGAAATACTTTCTATATCCTAGCAGATGACAGCTTAAAGAAGAATGAAAGTAAAGCAGAACGTGCCCTGCTTTCAACCCACTTCAAGTGGGCAATTATCTTTAATACTATTAAATCTGGCTATGACGCAATGGGTTAATATGTAATTTTTGTGTAGAGACGAACAAGGTTCATTGACAGCAGATTCATAACAGATTAAAGAAACATAGAGCCAGATCTATGTAGTTTTAAATAGATCTAGATCTACCAAAATAGTTTAAGATAACCCATAACCAATTTTTCTATCTTTATTTTAACTCATGCTAAAGTCGACATTGGCAAACAGTGATGACCCTGATGAGACGCCTGTTAGGCGACATCTCCTCAGGGTCTCTAATGTTTGCTATATCATATGAAATATTGTTGTATGGCCATGCAATGCAGTGCCTTTAGATTATCATTACCCTTGTATATCGACGATGAAATCTTCAAGCAATTACAGTGCTCCCTCAAAACAACATCACCCAATGAGTAGACAAAGATTATGTGTGTTGTCCGGAGGGGGTTGTTATAGGGAGGGAAATTAATACATTTGGCATTAAATTGCAAACGGTTTGAACCCAGATAAGACGCCGCGTGACGCGGCGTCTGGTCTGGGTTCAAACTGTTTGTCACTCAGCTTCATATTTCTTTTGTCAAAATGTCCAATACGTTAGTTTGTGAGAGAAAAAACAGCAGACGACAATTTTAAGCAGACGACATTGCACCGGTGAAGCGATAGACATAAATGTCTTTTTTAGGAAACAGTGGCAAACGTTGTTGTTAGGAGGGACTCGTTGTTCGAGGAAGCAATACAGGGAGAGTTTATTGCAAATGGATTCCATTTGAATTTTCTAACCCTTTCCTCCAAAGCTTGTTTCTAGCTCTGCAGATAGTTGATCACTTAAATCAGGTTTAAATCAAAGCAGAATGCGCCTTAATTTCAGCCTGCTTTAAGCTACCATCTGCTAGAATATGGAACTATTTGTTATGATACATATTCATGACTGTATAAAACGGAACTATTTCGTATTGCAATAAAACCTAGAAGAGGCAACGTTTGAAAATTCTGACTACTAATTTTAATTTGAGTGGCAAACAGTTTGGAGTTTTGACATTTTATGTGTTCGCATTGGCGTTGAATTTCGTTTAGATGAGAAATAACATGATTCATCTCGACTGTAACACCTCTATTACACTAAAATGTGAACCTGTACCACCTCTATTACACTAAAATGTGAACCTGTACCATCTCTATTACACTAAAATGTGAACCTGTACCACCTCTATTACACTAAAATGTGAACCTGTACCACCTCTATTACACTAAAATGTGAACCTGTACAACCTCTAAAACGTGAACTTCGAAGTGCGCGCAAATCACATATGTAGAAACGTAATCACTTAAACCATTTTAGGGTCTATTTCGTCGGTAAAAGTACATCCTTAATAACATATGTCCTCAGAATGTTCTAAAATATATAATTATTTACAGAAAGGGCACGAGTCTTTAACCTTGTGCGAGCTGCGGACTTTGTGATGTCTTTTGCAAACAGTTTGGATCCAGATGAGACGCCGAGTAACTCGGCGTCTCATCTTGATGCAAACTGTTTAACACTCTGATGATATTTCCTGAAAGGATGAAATTTTCTGAAAGAAAATTAAAGCCAATTAATTCAGAGAATTGTAGCAGACGGCAAATTTGGCAGACGACAATTACATTAGGTTAAAAAGGTGAAATCATCCACGCATTGACATTATCTTCCGACTCGTGTTGTTCAATGTCGACTGTGATTACCCTTTGAGTACTAGCATTGCGCTTCCTCTCTACAACGACATCCAATGGGAGACACATATTGTGTGTGTTGTTCGGAGGGATTCGTTACAGAGAGGGAAAACTAAGGAATTGCTTATATTTGGAAATAGCTTGAATCCAGATCAGATGCCGCGTTACGCGGCGTCTGATCAAGATTCAAGCTGCTTTTCACTTGTCATTATATTTATTCTATTAAAATGTTCACTTATATGTAATTTTGAGAGAAAACAGCAGACGACAATTTTAAGCAAACGATATTGCAGCAGTAAAAGCGTTAAATAGGTTGTCCTGTTTAGGGAACTGTTGCAAGGGTCGTTGTAAGGAGGGAGTCGTTGTTGGGAGGACCGTTGTAGGCAGGGAACGCTGTACCACACATATGCTTCCTCTGCAAACAGTGTACATGTCCACTTGTTAAAGGTACATTTTCCAAAGCAAAACAGTAAAGATCAATATCAGAGGGCTCCTAAACATTCCGCCATCCCAAGATGGCTTACACATAACACTTGATATACCCATAGCTGAGCTCATATATAAAATAGGCCAGAAAGAAAATTTCAAATGCCAATATAAAGGTCAAAGTGACTTAAAAATTGTATGCAATACCCCGCCATCAAAAATAATGTTCTCACATACCCAAATTACCATAGCTGATGTTGTATAAGAAATGTACTCTGACCAAACTTTTGCTATAATTGCGCTCATAAGTTCATGTCAAGGCCTAAATGAGCTGAAATGGCTACAGTGGGCCAAGTCAAGATGTAACCACACAATAAATTTGGAATACTTAATTGATGTCAAGGTCAAGCTTAGATTAACCAGAAAATGGCCTGCAACACTCTGCCGCTCAAGATGTACTCTCACACAACATGTGTTATCCGTTGATGATGTGGTATAGGAAAGAAGTCCGGGACAAAATGAAAATGCAAGTACGCACAGACGGAAGAACGAAAGACAGGTTTACACAATTGCTACATAAAATAGAGATACAATTTACAAAGGAAAACGAAACTCAAATGGTATGCTTGCTTGAATTACAGCATACAGTGTGCTTTTCGCCTAGATGATACAACCATGGCTTAGTACGACCGTCAGCTGACGGAAATGGCCTATCTCGCTACATAACACATCGGTATTAACCGATATAGTCATAGGCGTGCATCCTTAAGATGTGCAAAATAATGTTTTCCTCATTATTTAAGCTCACCATGTGTATACTATATATGTGAAGGTGTCTAACCTTGAAGCACCTGCAGCAGCACACTTGTTCTTTATGTCTCTACATAAAAATTCTTAATCACCGTGAAAACACACAATGCAGCGAATGCACCCAAGGCTCTTACAGTGGAGAAGACGTAAACAAAACGTAAACAAAACGCAAGCGCATTTCAATGAAATGTAGAAAATGACAGTTTTAGAAACATAGAAATTTGACGACTCATTTTAAATTCAGTGGCAAACAGTTTGAGTGGCTCCAAGTTGTTTGCATTGTTTTAGCATAAGCGTGTTTATGGGGAAATATTTACGTCTTATCCACTGTAATTTGCAGTTACAAAAAAGTAGTTCAGTATGTACCTAATTATTGCGACACACCATTTGCAGGATTTTTTTCACACCACACACACACTAAAGTATCCCCGATATTGCTGCATTCTATACTTTAAGAGCGGATACAGGTTCACATAGTATACGATAGTCACATTTTGGCGAATTACATGGAATCTTAATTATTCTTCACTACTTAAATCACAGTAAATCCCGCATTCTAGGGTATTTGGGCTTTCCAGTTTCCAATTTAGTATAGAACAGTTTTGACTACAGTATTTAGAGTTAATTTGTCAATGTCTTGCAACACGACAAGCAATTGTACACCCTGATGGGGAGGTCCAAATATGTTTTCACTGTTTGCATCTACTCAAGATTTCAAACTACATGTATATATGCGTGACGCGGGTTTTATTAAATTATTATTGGGTACTATATAAGCTTCAAGATATCGAGGTTGAAAAGATTTCAGTAACAAATGACCTACCTAGATCAGACTTTGTAAAAGCACCGTCTGATCTAGGTCTATCCTGTTTTCAATGTCTGAGGATGATTTTCGAGACTTGATTCGTATAACTCTAATAAATTACATCATAAAATAACATATTGCTCTCATCTATTATTTCGAATCTATAGGGGCTTTATTTTCGTTTCATGCATTCAGCCATAAAATCAAAGAAGATAATATGTATTTGGACATGATCGTCTTTGATAAAATATGGTAGAGGTCGAAATGCTAGATAAGAGCAATTTAACAGTCTTATAATATTTTATTTATCGTTTTGGAACATTTTTATCTTCTTTTTTTAAACTACTAGTATATTTGTTTACCGGCTATTGATCCGCAACGGAAGCCGAGTTAGTTGAAGTTACAGTGGAGAATCTGTTATTCTTTCCCAATAAACGCGTTTACGCTAAAACTATTATTTGCAGTGCAAACAGTTTGGAGCCAGATCAGACGCCGGGTAACCCGGCGTCTGATCAGGCTCCACACTGTTTGCCACCAAAATAAACATGAATTATCAGAATTGTCAAAAAGTTGTACTTTTCTACGATTTAGTGTTTTGCGTTTGCGTACGTTTGCGTTTAAACGGGAAAGAATAACAGATTCTCCACTGAACTATCCCTTGTATATACATACAAACCTGACGCTTCAGGTTATGTCTGAGTATTGTAAGAGTTGAATTATTTGCAGACAAGACCTACAACTCGTGAATCCTATAGCACCATTAAGCGCTCTTAACATTCTTACTTCATCAATGATCTAAATCGACTACTGCTATTTTGTTTTACGAACATACAGTGTATAAGATGTTATTCTTTCCCAATAAAAGAGTAAACACCAAAACCATTACATGTATATTATATATCGATTGCAATCAGTTTAGAGCCAGATCAGACACCGGGTAACCCGGTGTCTGATCAGGCTCCAAACTGTTTTCAACTCAGATTGAAACAAATAATTGGAATTGTCTAGGAAATGTAATGTTTTCTCGTTTTGTTACATTGCGTTTGAACGAAGTTTCAATCAAACGTGAAAGAATAACTAGATTTACTGGTTTAGTCTGGGTCAACACTGTTAGCAAAGGTAAATGCAAAAGTGTAATAAGGCTTGTAAGGGCTGTATCTATGAGTTTCTCTCCATGAAGAAATACAGTAAAATCTCCCTGTTACGACCACAAAAAGAAGGCTAATTGATTGTATAAAATACAGTTGACAGCTTAAAGCAAAGTGGAAGTAAAACAGAAGTCTCCTAAAGAATACAGTAAAACCTCTCTGTTACGACCACAAAAAGAATGCTAATTGATTGTATAGAATACAGGTGACAGCTTAAAGCATTATGACAATATCCTAAAGAATACAGTAATTTTTAACCTCTCTATAACGACCACAAAAAGAAGGCTAATTGATTGTATAAAATACAGGTGACAGCTTAAAGCATTGTGACAGTAAAACAGAAAGCTACTAAAGGAGCTTTCTGTGTTACTGTCACATTGCTTTAAGCAGGCTCCTGCCGTAGACACCTGATAAATAACACAATTTAGTGGTCGTTCTAGAGAGTTTTTACTGTATGGTAATAGAGTTGTGGAGCAGGTGCGATCGTAAACAGCAAATGACATAATCTGACATTGCAAAAAAGACAATTTCATAGTAGTGAATTATTCAATTAAAATGGAGCGTTTGACATTTATTTGCCATATTGCCGTAATGCAGAAGATTTCCTTCAGAATTCTGTCCATTACATCATCCTGCATTAAGCTGCCACTCGCCTTAAACACAATTCAGTTTATCATGAGATAGGTTTTACAGTACATGTATATCTGATATATATGTTGCCTATAGATAAGGCTTCATAAGCCTATACATTATGATGTAAACAAACTGTTGATACGTTTTCCGGTATCCCTGACTTCGGTCTACTTTCGGTTTCAAGCCTTGCCCTAACTCTGCATGTATAAATAAACATAAACGTTCCTGTTCTCAAGACGGTGTTTACCAGAACTAAATATTTTATTTAGATATTTAATGTTTTTCACCAGACGACATTCTCATCAGACGACAATCTCGGTCTTTGGAAAGCTTAATTTGAGACAATCTCGGTCGTTTGAAGGCTTAACTTTTAGAATGCTAGCTGTGAGATCATGGTTATATTGCTAACAGTTTGGATGCTGATGAGACGCCGCGTAACGCGGCGTCTCATCAGCATCCAAACTGTTCAACACTCTGACTCAGTTTAAAAAAGAAAATATGAAAAATATATTTTAAAAACAGTAGCAGACGACAATTGTTGCAGACGAAAACATTACGCAGCATGCAAACAGTTAAAAAATGATATCTCTGCGGAATGCGGCTGATGAGCAAGCCAAATGTTTACACCGCTATTCACCTGTGGAAAACCTTACACACAGACAAAAAAACACAGGTAGGTATTCAATGCACTCTTTTCTTCCACATAGGGCTTCCTGGTACGTAGTAAATACATACGGAACACTTGTCGGGGAAAGTTCCCAACAATGTTGTCGAATAATCGACAGTATGCAGTTCTAATTTTGATCGAATAAAAGAGGAATCGATAACTATTCATTCAATCCCCTAAACAAGCTTGTCGAACATGCCCGAAATATCCCGAATGCAATCAATACTTCGTTCGCGCGAAAATTACAAATTCGTGACATCAATCTTCGACTAAAATGATTTTCTCTGGTAGTTTCAGTGTTGGATTAATTTTTGGGCAAACTATCAGGAAATGCATTACTCATAGAATATTTAACTTAAAAGTTAAAACAGTTTTCACCTAGAGAGCCCTACTATGAGTACAATGGTTATTTACCGACAGTTTGGATCATAATCAGCTGTGCAACGTTGAATCGGGATCCAAACTGTTTCACACTTATTTACACTATTTAGCAGTTTAGCAAATTTATCTAAATTTAAAATAACTCTTTCGCTACCAAATTAATTGCGAGATGTTTACCCTATTCACCACTGCAATGTTGTCTGCTTCAATTTTGTAGTTTGCAAGATCGTTTCGAAGTAAGATTCAATGTAGTATGACTAAAACGTATCGATACGAGTGTCAAACAGTTTGGATCTTGATTAGACGCCGCGTTACGCGTCTGATCAGAATCCGAACTGTTTGCAAAGTCGCATTTTGGCGACGTTGGCATTGAAAGAGTTAAAAGAAAAAAACGGCAGACGACGATTGTTGAAATTAGATGAAGTCATGATAGTGAAGGGGTTAACCCTTTACCCTATAGCCTGTTCCTAGTTTTAAACCCTTTACCCCATAGCCTGTTCCTAGTTTAAAACCCTTTACCCCATAGCCTGTTTCTAGTTTTAAACCCTTTACCCCATAGCCTGTTCCTAGTTTAAAACCCTTTACCACATAGCCTGTTTCTAGTTTTAAACCCTTTACCCCATAGCCTGTTCCTAGTTTTAAAACCTTTACCCCATAGCCTGTTCCTAGTTTTAAACCCTTTACCCCATAGCCTGTTTCTAGTTTTAAACCCTTTACCCCATAGCCTGTTTCTAGTTTTAAACCCTTTACCCCATAGCCTGTTTCTAGTTTAAAACCCTTTACCCCATAGCCTGTTTCTAGTTTTAAACCCTCACCCCATAGCCTGTTTCTAGTTTGAAACCCTTTACCCCATAGCCTGTTCCTAGTTTTAAACCCTTTACCCCATAGCCTGTTTCTAGTTTTAAACCCTTTACCCCATAGCCTGTTTCTAGTTTTAAACCCTTTACCCCATAGCATGTTTCTAGTTTTAAACCCATAACCCCATAGCCTGTTTCTAGTTTTAAACCCTTACCCCATAGCCTGTTTCTAGTTTTAGACCCTTTACCCCATAGCCTGTTTCTAGTTTTAAACCCTCACCCCATAGCCTGTTTCTAGTTTTAAACCCTTTACCCCATAGCCTGTTTCTAGTTTAAAACCCTTTACCCCATAGCCTGTTTCTAGTTTTAAACCCTTACCCCATAGCCTGTTTTTAGTTTTAAACCCCTTATCCCATAGCCTGTTCCTAGTTTTAAACCCTTTACCCCATAGCCTGTTTCTAGTTATAAACCCTTTACCCCATAGCCTGTTTCTAGTTATAAACCCTTTACCCCATAGCATGTTTCTAGTTTCAACCCCTTTACCTTATAGAAGCGCCTTTTAGCGCATCAGTTTAATCCACCGCGGAAGAAAATAATTCCAATCTATACAGTCATGAATATGTATTAGAATGAATATTTTCTTAATTCTAGCAGGTGGTAACTTAAAGCAGGCTGGAAGTTTTTCTTTCAACCTGCTTTAAATAGTCACCTATTTTCTAAATTATAAACAGGCTATGGGGTAAAGGGTTAACTATAACCAGGATTCTAAACCTTTTCATAGCTATATTGTCTGCTTAAAACCACAGGTTTTCGGCGTGTAAGCTATGAACACCCCCCCCCCCCCCCCCCCACCAGCTACATGTACTGCCCCCATAAATCTTTCAAAATGAGTCAAAATACATCCATATGTTCAACAAACATCCTTAACAAATGTTTCAAGAAGTTTCAAGAAGTTTTTAAAAAAAAAGGTGTTTTTTTCGTATCATGTATGTATACAACGAATAGTATGTAAACTATTTTACTTATAAATTAGCAAAATAATTTTTTTTTAAAATTTCATGAAACTTCAGGAAATGTTCTTTTATGATGATTATTGAATGTATGGATAGATTTTAGGGTATTTTATACACGTTTGGTGGTGGTGGAGGGGGGGGGGGGGGGGGTTAGCAGCTGGGGGTAGTGTCATCGCCTACGGGCCGAATGCCTATGCTTAAAAGATGTCGTTTACCATTTTTTCAGCTTTATTAATGTTTGACTTGTTGACAACTCGGTAAACATGTAGATACAATTTAGATCCTTGGTGAACTAGATATACTTGTATCTAATCTGGGTCTAACGTTTCCATGTCACTTTTTATTACTACGAGAGCTCATCTCTGTCAAGTGTCCAATATTATAAAGCATTTGAGTTGAGGGTGAGATCGATCTCAATTATTTGATTGGTCAGATTTGAGCGAAATCATTTGAGTGACTCAAATCTGACCAATCAATTGCTTGAGAAAGACCTCAGACTCAACTCAAACGGTTTTTAACATTGGACCCTGGTATCATACGCTATTATCGTCTGCAATATTTGTCGTCTGCATCAATTCTTGGAGTTGATGTATATCCCTTTCAGAAAACATCGTCAGTATCAAACATTTTGAAACCAAATGATACGCTGAGTTACTCGGCGTCTCATCGGGATCCAGACTGTTTAAAACAATTTTCAGAAATTTGCTCGTATACTGAAAAAAGTAAATCGGTTCATTGCCAAGTTCTGTTATACTAACATATGCAAACAGTTTGGATCCAGGTCAGACGCCGCGTCATGCGGCGTCTGATCAGGATCCAAACTGTTTGACACTAATATATATTTTTGAAGTTAAACATATTAATTTCTAAACTATAGAAATAAAAATAGACGATAATAGAGACTGAGACGTAACAATGGCAGCGAAAGGGTTATTTAAAGACTCGCTAATGATTATGTGAGAAATGGAAGAATGGCTATAAAAACCTACACTGAGCCTGAAATGTGAATATCTTTGCAATTTTATGCATGTAATGTAAACAGATTCATATTCTCTAGCACATGATATTTTTGCTGTTGTTTAATGTTTCTGTCTGTGTTGATCTTGTTGTACGACGGTTTGTCTGTCTGTCTGTCGATCTGCTAATTTAAATGTCCATTTTGTCTCTCTATCTGACTACATGATCCATGTTTTTCTCTGCATATGTCTTTCTCATCTCTGTCTGACATGTTCATTCAATCTCGCACACTCAAACGGCTACCCGCCCTTTACTCATTGCGGTCGATCTTTCCATCTATATGTATGTCTCTCTCTCTGTCTCTTCCTGTGTATGTGTCTCTCTGTATGTGTGTCTCTGTCTGTGTGTCTCTCTGTATGTCTCTCTCTATATCTCTCTGCTTGTGTGTCTCTCTGTATGTCTGTCCCCGTCTGTGTGTGTCTCTGTATGTATCTCTCTGTCTATCTCTGTTTGTGTCTCTCTTTCTCTCTGTGTGTCTCTTTTTCTCTCTGTCTTATCTAATCTTACAAGTTAACGTGTGACTATTGTCTTATCAATGGCATTGAGTGGTGCCACGTGTTCATCCTTTATCTTCTCTCTATAGAGACAGTTCTAGAGAAGATACAATCTCCCCAACATTACTGTCAAACACGTGTTAAAAGTCCAATTATTGAAGATTGTTAGAAATCTCTAAAGACAGGTGGGTGCTTAACACATTTAACCCTAGCAACGACTATTCTCGTGATTCTTACATGTAAATGATATACGTATTTTATGCAAACAGCATAGGCTCAGACCAATACTATTAAACCTTTTATTTTCTTGCCCGGTTACATTTTGTAACAACAGGGGTCTAACATTGGCCATATCAAACAGCGACGACCCAGATGAGACGCGCCATAAAGTGGCGTCTCATATGGATCTACGCTGTTTGCTATTTCATCTGTAGTATGGGCACATGTCGTAGTGTTTTAAGATCGTCCTTGTACAAAGTATATCTATCATGGAATCTTACAGAAAACAGATATAGGCAGAGTTCATTACAATATTTCGGCATAAATGGGTAAACTGTAAACCTATCATGGAACATTAATATCTTTCCTGAATGCTTACAGTGGAGAAAACGTTAAATTATTTCCCGTCTCAATGGAACAAAATACACATACGATGCAATACAAATTGCGAAAACATCAGGTTCTTGAAAAATTTTAAGATTGAATTCTATTTTAATCTGAGTGGAAAGCAGTTTGAAGTCAGATGTACAACACGTTTTCCCATTAAGATGGGCCTGCATTAGACAGCCATCTGCATGTAAAGATGTTTCTTGGATGAGTTATTCTCAGAATTCAATGTGTAACTTTACCTTGAACTAATTAACGTAAAATTCCAATAAAGTCTAGTCCATTTATGACTGTTTAATGCTTTTTTCTGCAATATATTGCAGCATGACAAATAGTGCTGACTCTGATCAGAGGGTTCCTTTAGGATCAAGCTTTACACTGTTTGTATAGTGGCAAGTAATGTACTCTTCACAGGTACAATGTTTGTACAGGACAGGTACACTCGCCGCTAGGGTTCAATGGGTTAACACGTTAACCCTTACATAATCAAATTTATCTTGAGGTTTTTACCCCTTCGCCGCCATATTGTCGTCTGCTTCAATATTGTTGTCTGCAATATCGTTAGATTTAAGGCAGTAAATTCGTATAACTGACGAAATTTCAAAATAAGTTGCAAAAGTGCGCGGTGTCTGATCAGAATCAAAACTATTTGCTATTGCGCTTTAAGACGTCATTGAGAGTGGAAGGGTTAACACAATATATTGTTATTGACGTCCAGATAGTCGTCTACATTTTTGTTCAAATCAAGTTTTGATAGTTCTTTATTGAAATTATTACTCCATATCCTGTTTCTAGTTTTGAAAACTATGTGGTCATTTAAAGCAGGTTTAACGTAAAAGGCGCATTCAGCATAACTTTTAAAAGCCTACGTTAAGCTATCATCTGCAATGATACAGAAACTATTTCTTACGACACATATTCAAAACTTTATAAATTTGAGCTATTTTCTTTCGCGGAAGAATACATTAAAGGTATGGAAAGGCATATTTATGTACAAAAAGGTTGAATAAACTTTGCAACAAGTATAATATAGTTTAGATCTTGAACAAACATTCAATTAGTCGATATCGAATCAGGTTCTGACATTCCAAAGGATAATGAATGATTTACTAAAGACACGAAAGATCTAATTCCACATCAAACAGAATATGCACTTTTTAAAGGTTGGCCTTTATTGTGCTGCCATTTACTCGTAGCTGGAATGTCTTAACATATTTGATCTAGATCAGATACTAGCGTTATAGCAGGTCCCAAACTGTTAGATGCTCATCGATGTTTCCTCAGCTTAACCCAGTTATGCCAAGTGGATTATTCCATGCATAGATATTGGATTAGTCCATTGTTTATGATAGTGGTGCTTGGTCTTAATTTTCATTTTCGTATTGTTTATATTGAACTTTTCTATCAGCAAAGAGTGTAGAATCTGGTCAGACGCCGCATTATGCGCTGTCTGGGGATACATATGAGAGTTCTGATCAGAGTCTACACTGTTTGCCTATGTTCCGTTAATGTGACGCTAGGCACAAATGGTTTAAACGTACAAAGCTAATCATTTATGCTTCCACGAATTGCTAATATCATAGCAGGGTAAAGATAATGAAACATAACATAAATAGCTGTATAGCATCATTTAGCCTTTAGAGAGCTGAACGTAACTTGTGATACATTTGCAAACAGTTTGGATCCTGATCAGACGCCGCGTTACGCGGCGTCTGATCAGGATCAAAACTGTTTGACACACCTGTTGATTTTTGTTCAGTCAAAAAGTCTAAAAAAGTATCTTCAAGAAATAAAAGCAGGCGAAAATTTCGAAGCAGGCGATACAGCAGCAGCGGAATAGTTAACTTAATTATATCCGTGTTTAACATGGTATAGACTAGACGTAGGTATTCGGGGAAGGGGCGGGTAGGGAAGCTGCGAACCTAGGAAATATATGCAGGCGAATTACCGTTGACCTTATTATTAAGTCTAATATATAATACCGTCTGCTATTAGCCCTGCCACTGTCATGACGTTATCTACATTAAACAATTGTCGCTTTTAATTTTGTAGGAATTATGACTTAAGAAATACTGAAATAAGTGTCAAAGAGTTTGGATCCTGATCAGACGCCGCGTAACGTTGCGTCTGATCAGGATCCAAACTTTTCGTAAATAACTATTACAATACAATCGGGTTATGCAGTGAATTGGATAGATTATTAGTATGTAAATCATTTCATATTTAGTACATGGAGCCATTTTCTTGTGTTTGATTAAATCGTGATACAACTTTCAAATCGTTTTGACCCTGGTCGAGCGTCGAGTTAATGCAAAGGAAAGATTTTGAAATACTGAATTGCGCAAAATACGTAATCCTGCGTATAATGTCAGTTCTTGCTTAACCCCTTCACTGCCGTACCCCGAGCACAATGGTTATTTGCAAACAGTTTGGATTCTGATCAGACGCAACGCGGTGTCTGATCAGAATCGAAACTGTTTGACACTCATTTCAATAATTCTTAAGTCAAAATACCTAAAAATTAACTATGAAAAATAAAAGCAGACGACAATTGTTTAAAATTGATGACGTCACGGCAGTGAAGGGGTTAAGCAACCACTCAACCAAGTTATCTTTGAATATTTCAATGAGTTATCCCTATGTGCTTAATGGAATATTTCATTATCGATAGACTATGATGATCTAAAACCACTGCTTAGGTGTTGTCCATACAGTAGAACATATCATATGGAGAAAAAAAACTGTTATTACTAGACCCTGATGAGACGTCACGTAAAGCGGCGTTTCATTAGAAGCTACGTACAATGTATGCAAATGCCATATTTAGTAGACCCTAGATGCTTAAATTGGCTAAACGAAGATAACAATATCATATATAAATATCATTTTCTTCTAGTTCAATTTCTGCAGCACATTACAATGGACAGAAATATATATAAAATTAAGCATCACTGGCATGATTTATTTGAAACCATAAGTGATGTCATGAAACCAAACGTACGTGGTCAAGAAAAATCACTGTGTCATTAGAACACAGGATGATCATTAAGCCATTACAAGCTCTGGATATTACATTTGAGCCGTGTCATGTGAAAACCTGCCTCATTGTATTGCAAACAATGTAGATCAAGGCAAGCCACCGCGTCAAAGACGCGATGGCTAGCCTTCATGGCCTTGGTCTATACTGTTTGACACACGCAAGCATCTAAAGCACTTCACGTAGCCATATCATACACGGTATTTGGCAGTGTAGACCAAACTCAGATACAGAACCTTGGATGACAACGTTGTTTGGTCTGTATAATGTTGCAATGGAACAAGGCTGGTTTTGCTCATTTGTATATCAATGTCAGCCACCGCCTCCACTGTTAACTTTATTCCAACATAACAATTACAATGTTCCCTCTTTACAACGACCCTCCCAACACCGACTCCCTTCTTACAACGACCATTGTCACAATTTCCTAAACGGGACACTTTTACTGCTGCATTATCGTGTCGTCTACTGTTTTTACGTTTAAGTGAACATTTTGACAGAAGAAATATAATGACGAGTAACAAACAGACCAGAATTCAAGCTGTTTGCAGTTGTAAACGAAGTCTTAATTTTCTATAACGACTCCCTCTGAACAATACATACAATACGAGCTACCCATTGGGTGTCGTTGTAGAGAGGGAGCACTGTACTATGTTGCAATGCAATAAGGCAGATGTTTGCTCATTTGTATACCCAGGCCAGTCACTGCCTCCACTGTTTGTCACACGTCATTACATTTATTCTATCAAAATGTCCGCTTATATGAAACTTTGAGACAAAACAGCAGACGATATTGCAGCAGTAAACGTGTTAGAAATCATTGTCCTGTTTAGGAAACTGCAGCAAGGGTTGTTTAAGCTGTTATGCTTAAACCGAAATAAAATAGTCTGTTCTGTTCTGTTCTGTTCTGTAAGGATAGAAACCTAGTTGGGATGGCCGTTGTAGGGAGGGAGCACTGTAATTATTCTTTCATGTGTTTCGTTTCCATTGATGACGAGTGGATGCTGAAACAAAGCTGTTCAAAAAGATTCTCTAGGTAGTCACCTGTCAGATGTTAGATATGTTTCTCTATTGGGTTAGTGCCAGGACATGAAAGACTCATGAATTGGCATTTCTATGAGGAATAGGAAGTGGTGTACAGCGCCCCCTCTCTACAACGACATCCATTGGGAGACACATAATTATTGTGTGCGTTGTTCGTTGGGAGTCGTTATAGGGAGGGAAGGAGGGAAATGGTTTACAGTTGCAAACAGCTTGAATTCAGATCAGACGCCGCATAACGCGACGTCTGATCTGGATTCAAGCTGTTTGTCACTCGTCATTAAGATTTTTGTCAAAATGTCCAATATGTAACTTTGAGTAAAACAGCAGACGGCAACTTTAAGCAGACGGTATTACAGCAGTGAAAGCGTTAGACATAATTGTCCTGTTAAGGGATTGCGGCAAGGGTCGTTGTAAGGAGGGAGTCGTTGTTGGGAGGGCCGTTGTAGAGAGGGAACACTAGTGTACTATGAAGGATCGAATAAAGCCATACGTTCCTAGTGACGCGTAGGCCTAAACGCATTGCAGGAAAACGTAGAAAATGACAACCTGTTGGTAATTCTGACCATTCATTTTAACTTGAGTGGCAAACCGTTTGGAGCCTGTTCAGACGCCAGGTCACCCGGCGTCTGATCCGGCTCTAAACTGTTTGCAAAGTAAATAATAGTTTTAGCTTAAGTTCACGCGTTTATGCGAAAGAATAACGTCTTCTCCACTGTATGCGTCATTTGCAAATATTGTACCAGTGGAGAGTACCATACAAACAATGATGACCCAGATAGGAGCCCTCAAGTCAGGGTCAGCATTGGTTTTTATAATGAAATACATTGACCAAGCAATCCTAAATTGTCAAAATGAACTGGACTAAATTGGGAAATGGAATTGTTCATTTGAAGATTTAGTGAGGAACAGGTTAATGCTTAGTTTAAGCTATTGGTTTTTTGTCTATGACCCCTGCGAACAGTACAGACCCTGATCAGACGAAGGCTGCCACTGTGGCTTGTCTTCATGGGTATGCAATTGTGTAACGTGTATCATATTTTACAGATGTTTTGCCTTAGTGCGGCCTAATTACTTATGAAATGAATTTCACTTTCTTGAAAAATACAGAAAACAGGCGCACTCGTTCTTCATGAATAAAGATTTACGAGGCAGACACTTAGCGGGGTATAGGTATATATGCCACTGATCTTAACCATATTCTCCCTGAAACTTTCAAATCGACTATTACAGTTTTCAATTTGGGGCAGTCAATTTCTGCTATTAAGGGTTGTTTTGTATGTATTGCAATATGACAAACAGTGCAGACCCTAATCAGAGGGCTCCCTCTGATTACGGTCTACACTGCCTGCATACAAAAAGAGTATACTTCGCATGTACCCTGTTTAGTTTTTGACGAGAATACCGTATAGTAGGCCTGTTCGTCACGTAGCGCTGAAGTGTTAACGTTAAATGGATGGAAACGACTTTTCCATGGAAACATTTGCAAACAGTTTGGATCCAGACCAGACGCCAAGAACTCAGCGTCTGAACTGAATTTCAGTTCAGACGTTGAGTTACTTGGCGTCTGGTCAGAATCACAAATTGTTTTGTTACTGCAATCGAATGAATGAAATCACTCGACAGTTTCAGCAACCATCTTTTCAGCTTTCAAATAGTTATAAATATTATTTGTTTGTAGCAACTACATGTATAACATACATGTATATTACTTTTAAGATTAACCCATTTTTCAATGAATGTGCCTTTGAACGCCCCGTAGTACTTATTCATACACTAAGAAAAGAAGGCCTTAGCTAGGAAGTTTTGAAAATGAATCATGGATGACATTTTAAGTATGTTTCCTGATATGCCTTAAATCAGACCTGCTTTAACCCATTCACTCTCAATGACGCCATAAAGCGCATTTGCAAACAGTGTTGCTCCTGATCAGACACCGCGTAACGCAGCGTCTGATCAGGGTCCAAACTGTTTACCACTTGTTTTGAAATAACGTCAGTTATACTGCCTAAATTCTAACTTTGAAACGATATTGCAGACAACAATATTGAAACAGACGACATAATTTCGGTAAAGGGGGGGGGGGTGAAAATCTCACGATAAATTTGATCATGAAAGGGTTAAGTTGACACCTGTCTTCGAAACTAGAAACAGGCTATAGGGTCAATGGTTAACCTATTACCTTATAGCCTATTTCTAGCTTTCAAGATAGTGACCATTTAAAGCAGGTTGAAGGTAAAACATGATACGCCTTTAAGCGCATTCTACTTACTTTCAACATGCTTTAATATGCTAGGATATAGAAAATATTTCTTTCGGTACATGTTTATGACTGTATAAATTGTATATATTATAAATTGTAACTTTTTTCTTCAGTGACGGAATGAATTACATGCGCTGTCAAAAGGCGCTTCTATGAGAAAGTGGTTAAAGCAGACGATATTTTTCAGCGCTAGGTATAAAACCTATAGCTAATATAATGGCCAGAATAGGAAATACACACCCCCTCTGCACACAACTTTCTTACAGCTCAGCGCTTTTATTAATTGCACTTACTTTATTATTATCATTCTTTTGAAAAATAAATTATAAAGACATAATTGTCAAAAATAACATCACATTATATTGTCATCATCATTATATTGCCAGTTTTTAAACTTACCTCTATTCACAAAATCTATCTCCTTGGTAACGGATACCCAGATTCACAACGATTGAGTAGGTAAAATTTGGGATAAATTTTGCACACGGGCTCGAAAAAGACATACTTACCAGCTTCTGAAGCTATTTTGCACACGACACTAAACAGATGAATAAGGGAAAGGTACGGGTAGCCTCTCGGTTGAGTCATTTTCATTCTTGAAAACATAAAAATACTTCCGCTATGACGTAGTTGAGATATTTTAATACTTTCACCGCCAAATTTAACGTGAGTTTTTTACCCCTTCACCGCTATATTATCGTCTGTTTCAGTATCGTTGAGCGCAATACCGTTCTAAAGTTAGATTTAGGGTAGAATGACTAAAGAAATAGCGCTACGAGGGAGAAACAGTTTGGAACCTGATCCAAACTGTTTGTAATTACGAGTGCAGTGAAGGGGTTACGAATCTTACTTTCTGAAATCGTAAGAATCTTAACACATTCAACGGTTGAACCCTGGCGACGAGTATACTCGAACTTACAAACATGTTTACCTTTAAAAAGCACTCGAGCAGTGAAGATCTAGATAAGAGGACAACTGCACTGTTTGTCATTTTGTGTAACGTGAAAATTGAAAAACCAACCCTTAATAGATCTAGTTACAAAAGACTTACTTGGAACCTGGAATTTTCTATTAGAAGGTTCAGGGATGAGTTGGTTAAATTTGGCAATGTAGGCGGGGTTACATCGACATCAGGTCAGACATTTTAATCTACGCCGGTAGCATATCTTGATTCATTGATGCTTTAAAATACCTGAAATCTTCCTGCGGTAACCATCTGTTTTAATTGTACCGTCTGCTGTAGTAAACATGGAACTATACATTCTTGTGATCGCTGTTACTATCAGGCGCGTTGAAAACATACAGTGATTTCACCAGCCAAAGGGGTCTGGGGACCGCCTAAGTTCCCAGCCAATCCAGTGCCTCATGGAGACGAGTGAAAAATACATAATTACAGGAAAAAAATCTGGCTCTTATAAGACATATAAATTTATTAAAACTTTCAGAAGGTACCTTAATTCTTATCATACTGATTTGTCGTCTGATTCAATTATATCGTCTGCGAAAAAAGTAAAAAAAACCAAAAAAAAACTGTACATTTGTAACGTGCAAACAGTTTGGATCCTGATCAGACGCCGCGTAACGCGGCGTCTGTGCATGGTTCAAACTGTTTGACATTCATAACTATGGTGAATTCAATTAAATTTTAAATTTGAGAAATAGCAGACGATACTTGTTAAAATTATGTGACGTCATGGCAGTGAAGGGGTTAACCTTCGGTTGCCAGGCCTGGTTTGAGTGGAATTAGCTCATTGGTTGGATCCAAACCAAACGTCTAGAAAATCGGTGTCTGATTAGAACACAAACAACTTGATACCAGACTTAAGAATTATTTAGAAGAAAATAACATTAAATACAATTAGCTGAAAAGCCATTGCGAAAACATTTCTGAATCAGGCAATATTGTGGCAATGGTTAATTCTTGGCTTCCACAAATTGGCACTGACAAATAATTCTGGACAAATGGCACTAGCCATGTATCGTACAGACCTATAAAGAGCTTACAAACCCTTTTAACACCCACAATGAAAGAACAATTAAGCCCTCTTATTACAACCTATCAAATTATAATGGCTATAACCTCAGTAGAAGCTTAAAGCAAGATGAAAGTAAAGCAGAAAACTCATGTAGGATCTGTCTTACTTTCATCTTGCTTTAAGATGCTTCATGACTTTATCACTGTAGGTGAATCTTCTTTTTTTGTGAACACACTAGTTTTAGTGTATGATATACTGTAGCCATTCCAGAAATAAATGGGTTAAGATATAAATGGGTTTTACATGATGTGAGAATAGAGGTGGATAGGCAGAGAACTTTGTTAATTGTAATGTGTGGAATCCAGGGATAGTTTACAAGGGAACGGTAACTGCTTCTAAGGCGATGTAGTTCAGAACCAACTTTGAGCTGTGGACTATAACGGTTGATTATTATTATTAGTAGTAGTATTATTATTATTAGCCTTGAGCCATTTCACCGCCATATGCATCTACAGTCGAACTTCGATATTTCGACGTCGGGTTTGTCGAACATACCCGTATTTCAAAGTTAAAACGTGGCTAAGCCACGTTTTAACTTTGAAATATGGATATGTTCGACTTAACCTAGCATGGAATAATGCAGTTCATAATTATGTCGAACTGTCGGATAATTCTAGTTCAACGAGTTCGAGATATCGAAGTTCGACTGTTTATTATGTTACCTTTGTTAACAGTTAGGACCAAGATCAGTGGCCGCGAAACGCGGCATGTGATATGGAACTAAACTATTTGGCACCCATATCGGTAATACGTCTTCTGTCATATTATTTTAAAAATCTTACCTTGAAATATTGATACAGCTAGACAACAATATTTAAAGCACACTTTATTATGGCGATGACATGGTTTAATATTGCAGTGAAATGTTTAATCGGATGGTAATATGTTGTGATTTAACCCATTTATACCAAGTGGATTCTTCCATGTTTTATATTGGATTAGTCCATTTTTTATCAAAGGGATGCCTGGTCAAAGTTTTCATTTTCATTTGGTTTTTTATTGAAATTCCTTTCAGCAAACAGTGTACAGTAGACTGATCAGAGTCTACACTGTTTGCCTATGTCCCATATATGGGACCGTGGGCATAAATGGGTTAATATGATTATATCAGACTGTTACATTTGATGGTGAAAGGGTTATATCCGATGGTTAAATTTTGTGGTAAAATTTGGCGGAGAAAATGTTAGCACAAAATTCCAGAAGTGGTATATTTGTGTCTAAAGAAATAATTGAGTTATGGTAAAACTTCTTTTAAGCGACACTTTAACCCCATTACCAAGTTTTAAAGACAGTTGAACACTTAAAGCAGGTTGAGAGTAAAACAGAATGCACCTTAAGACACACTCTGCTTTACTTTCAGCCTGCTTTAAGCTACTATTTGCTAGAATATAGAAAATATTTCTTATGATTCACATTCATGGCCGTATAAATTGGAACTATTTATGTCTCCCCAAATTTAGTAGGGAGACATATTGTTTTGTGCTGTCCGTTTATCTGACCGTCTGTTGTCCGTTTGCACATGTGTTCGTTCGTCTGTCTGTCCGTCACGCGTTGGTTTCCGGAAAATGACTTTTGTCTATGGGCCGATCATCATATGTTTTGGCGAACTGGTTGCTAAGGAGGATAGGGATCTCTTACTAAAAACAGTTTTTTTTTTCTTCGCTTTGGTTTCCTGACAAAAACCCGGGGGAGACATGCGTTTTTCTCAAAAAACAGATTCTAGTTTCTTCAGTGGGTAATGGGTTAAAGAAATGCAGTTAAATGAGCCCTGATAATTGCTATAGACGGTACAACTCGCAGACGACACTGACATGGTGCTTTTATGGTTAAATACAGCTGACATGTTAATCATCATAGACATATCACTGTCTCGTACAATCCATTAACGATAATTGAGACATTGCTCGGTAACTTTCGTGTGAAGATGTGACCTCTACGGAAAAAAACCATGAGCGATTCATCTTTTCTACTCGCTGGGTGTTATGAACACTTGTAAAATGGACTATTCCACTGGACCAGTTTATGTAGATATTACAGGCTGTTTTCAGGCCCCAAGGTTATAAAGCTTTTGAGTTGAGTCTGAGATCGTTCTGAAGCAATTGATTGGTCAGATTCGAGCTTTTACTGAGCGCAAAAAACTCAGAGCTTACCAATCAATTTTTTGAGAACGATCCCAAACTCAACTCAATATTCTTAAAAAATTGGACTACTGTATGAAAATATAAACACTAGTCCCCAGCATAGAAACGGTTATGGAAGAACTATAGAATATGCTACGTGTCGATCTTTTAGACAAGGTGATCTCAACCGAGTCTAGAATTGAAATTTTATTTATTCCATTAATCGGCAAACATCACAGATATTTCCGACGCTGCGGCTGATGTGATTCCGAGGCACATCAGATATTACGGCCAATCAAATAGTGACTATTGATGAAAATTTTAAAAGACATGTGGTGTCTTAAAGCAAGATGAATGAATAACAGAAAGTTTAACATAAATATGTTGGCGTTAACCCTTCGTTGTCAGTCGTGACGTCACATTACTTTTCAAACGGTTTGAAATGCGGCGTCTGATCAGGATACAAACTGTTTGGCCCTCGTGTTAAGACCTTTGAAGCTAAATTGGCTTTAACATTAAATTTTAGAAACACTTGACAGACGACAAATATGCAGCAGACGATATTGCAGCAGGCGAAGGGATATTCCTTTCGCTCTCAATGACGCTTAAAAGCGCGTTTGCAAACACTTTGAATCCTGATCAGACGCCGCGTTACGCGGCGTCTGATCAGGATCCAAACTGTTTGACACTCGTTTTGAAATTCAATCATACTGCCTTATTTTTTAACTTTGAAACCACATTGCAGACAACAAAATTGAAGCAGACAACAATAAAACAGTGAATGGGTAAAATTCTCACGAAAAAGTTGGCAGTGAAAGGGATAATGACCGTGACGTACATTACTGCAACTTCAATTAACGTCCGTTACACAACATTGAAACTGTTTAATTTCCTTCTCATTAGAAATGTTCAGACTACATTTCTATAATCATAAGAATACACCGATAGCAGGGAATTATATCAATTCATAATTTTTTTTGATAGGCGGTAAACAGCCAATTGAGCAATTGAAATAGCGAATAATAACAAAGTATGCAATGAGGCGAGTAATTAAAAGTAAACCTCCGACTAATTCGAATAAACGATTAGGGAAGAAATTAAAAATGAACAAAATGTCGAGTAGTCAAATTGAAAAGCAAAAATAAATTAAAAGATGACGCGCATTCAAAAAAGTAAACAATAAGACGCGTAATTAAAAATTAAACAATAAGACTAGAAATGAAAAGGTTAACAAGATAAGTCGTTTATAATTAAACAATAAGACGAGTAATGAAAAAGGAAACAAGACGAGTCGTTAAAAAGTTAACAATAAGACACGTAATTAAAAATGCAAGACGCCATAATTAAAACTTAAACAATAAGACACAACGTACAATTAAAAATGGACATCAACACGCGTAATTAAAAAGTAAACAATAGGACAATAATGCGCAAGTATAAGATAAACAAAATGGCGCGTAATAAGATACGCAATTGAAACTAAACAATCAGGTGAGCAATCCAAAATAAAAAAGTCACTCTAAGGATTTAGAAAGAAAAATGTGGGAAGGCAAACACTTCTGGAATGCACGAACTATTTCTTTTCAACAATCCAAGAGTTTTCTTATCAATGAATCTGCTATTTCAGTAATGCTTAGTACGCCATGCCCTATGGCAAACATACCAATACACTGTATACTGATGAACAAGGTAATTATTGTGCTTACTAAACGACTTTTTGTGTATGAGTATATTCTGCCGCATAGTTCCATCATGACTACATCATAACATTACTTGATAACGATATGTTCAAATCACATCACGCTTTAAACAAGTTTAAGATATTAATGATATTAAATATACCACTTTTATTCATAATTGCCATTCCATGAGTGCCATTAAGCACTATATACAGTGTTGTTAATGCTTTCCTTAAAGTAATACATCAATAAAGTTATCAACTGAGGCTGTATATATAGTGCATGTGTATACATGTACATGTTACATAACGTATGTATATACTACCGCGGGTAAAGTGCTAATCTTTCTTAACAAACAAGTACATTTGATAGATTGTAAATGCAAACAGTTTTGAGCCAGATCAGACGCCTAGTAACTCGGCGTCTGATCTGGCTCCAACCTGCGTAATAACCAGATGAAATTAAAGTGTATCTACAGTTTTAGAAAACCGCAACAGATTAGTGATCCTGGCTTAAAGTATTTTTATCGTACTTTTTGTATTAGAAATATAAAACTTTAGAGTTAAGAGTTTTGTCAGTAACATAGATGTACTGGTACTGAATATTATCACATGTTAAACAATTGACGAGTCACCGACAAACCACCGATAAAGCACAGATGAACTAATACTTACCACCGATGAAAAAAGATGAGAATTAAAACGCGGAGTCTCGTCGGTTTTCATCGGTTGTTAATGGCAGTTCAATCGGTGATCAATTGGTGATCAATCGGTTGCCGCCAGCAGTTCATCGGTGTTTTATCGGTATTCATCGATTATTGATCGGTTGTTGGGCGCTTTTAATCGGTGGCCCATTGGATGTCATGAGTCGCCAATCGGTGGCCAATCGGAGGCTGGGTGGCGTTTGACCGATTGAACAGCTATTCATCACCGATACCCGGTTACACAGAAAGCCTGAAATTAAATCACTTATGACATCCGATCAAAACAGCAAATAATTAGACCGATTAGGTACCGATTTAAGCCCGACCGTCTGTGTAACCGGGGTGTAAGGTGTGGCGGTTGATAGCCCCCCCCCCCCCCGACACATCTATGACGGGGACAATAAATGAGGTCGATACTGACCAGGCCTTAAAAAAGGTAACAATCTACAATTAACGCAGAAATGTCAATACAAGCACGAGTTATTGACGCTGAATAAAAATCAGTCCGAGACTCAAGAATACTCGCAGAAATACAGAAAATGTTCTTCAAATCATAAAATATTCAGCTGGTGCTAAACAGGACCTTCAGTCCTCTGACTAACAAAACTACGTTAATGGTGCACTTGCAACGGCCGATTAAATTCAACTGCCTGTGGTGGTATTTTTAGTTACGAAATATTCGTGCATATCTTGGCACGTTCTCTAAGCACTTAAACTTACAAGGGTGGATTTAGAATTCAATTTAAGGGCAGGGCATATGTATAACACCTTTAACACCACAAGTCATTTTAACTGTTTCACTGCCAACGGCGCCAAAATGCAACTCCGCAAACAGTTTGGATCCTGAACAGAGACTCGTAGATTCTAGCGACATTTCTTCAGTCAAAACAGCCCTTAAGCTGACTTTAAAACTTATGTAGACGACACTATCAATTAAAACAAACGATAAATCTTGGCAGGGAAAAAGTTACAGGCATCAGGATCCAAACTGTTTGCAAAAGTAATCCCAATTTGACTGCTAGCGTTACGAAAATACCGCAATTGTCTGGTTAGCTTTTGGGGCTATTTGCTTATATATTGACGTGAAGATCCGCCCACGCTTTCTTACTGTAATAACGATCTGGATCCAAGCTGTTTGTCACTCGTCATTATGTTACAGGTAAATTTCTTGTTTAGGGAGTCGTTCTTGGGCACTGGCACCAGAGTCATGGACTTATAATATGTGTGTATTTACATTTAGATGCATTTTTATTTCTTATACATACAGAGAAGAATATATATACACACAGAGACATAATAAGTCTATGAATGTGGTGTCAGTGGTTAGAACTGTATCTACCGGTAAGTAATGTATACTATATATGAAGGCGGAAATCTTGATGTGTACGCTCTATAGTCTCTATCTACTAGATTCTGGATGTAGAACCTTTTTTCCGTTCTGTTAGCAACGTCTTTTGTATGGGAATGGAAATAAAAATAAAAATAAAAATGTGAGTTGACTCTAGATATGCCTCTACCTACCGGTCTGCTATTTTTTACTATCAGATCTATTAGATATAGATTCTTGATCTATAAGATGTTCCCCCAAACGTTAGCAATGTCTATCGTATGGGATTGGAATAACAAAACAAAAAAAAAAAAAAAAAAAAAATTTTTTTTTATAGATCTATCACGATGAGCTTCTACCGGTCTGCTGATCTACTATTATAAGACCTTATAATAATAGATAGCAGACAGGTAGATGCCAATAGTCAACCCATATAGATTTTTTTTTTATTTTGATTTTTTTTTAAATTTTTTTTTTAAATTTCAATGCAATAACATAGACATTGCTAATCGGTGGGGAAAAATCTTTTAGATATAGATCACTGGCACCAGAGTCATGGACTTTTTATGTGTATGTGTATGTGTTTACTTTATCTATACCTCTACCGATATATATTATAAGTCCACGACTCTGGTGCCAGTGTTCTTGAGAGGGCTGTTGAACATAGGGAAGGAGCACTGTACATACATGTAACAAAAAAGACAACATAATAAATGAGGCAATTATAGATTGGTCGTTTCAGTGCTTATTTTACTTTATATGTATTGAGTATAGTTTTTTTGTACAAAGTTTTGTATTCTGAATTGTATGTTTGGTATATTATATAGTATAATTACGCCTTTGTCAGTGGTTGTGGTGCGTTTTAGTTAGTCTGAAATCATTATCGACCTTTTGATTGAAACCTGACCAATCAAAAGCTTGCGAATAAGCCAAAACTATTCTCAAAATGCTTTATGACCATGAGGCATGGTCACAGTTCACATAACCTACATGTGTAATATATTTTATATGGTCAATACACGCAAACGACAATAGAAGTGTGCCGTACCATGACAAAACATGCCTTATTGCACTGCAACATTGTACAGACCAAGCACCGTACGTTGTCATTCCAGGCTCTGTATCACACTGCCAAATACCGTATACAATGCAGCTAAATACCACTCTTGTATGTTGGTGTCAAATGTGTAGATCAATGCTAGTCGTCGCGTCTTTGGTGCGGCGGCTGGTCTTGATACACACTGTTTGCAATGCAATGGGACAGGGTTTGTCATGGCACGACTCATTAATGAATCGAGTCAGAATGAGGTTTAAGTGTTTATATATAAATACTAGAATGTTTGTTACATTCTTAAAGCTTGTTTTTCTTGACCCGGTGAAGCCTAGTGGCGAGCAAGCAAATCCTGTACGAAAATGAAGATTTGCAGAGTACACAAGTTTGTCATATTGCAAAAAGTGTAACCCCATATCAGAGGTTTCTTCATATAATGCAATACATGTGTATGTATATGGTAAAAACAACCATAAACAGTAAAACATGGCATACATTTTTAACACTGGGATTGTTTATTTGAAATATCATGAGTCAACGATTTAAACCTTATCCCAAAGAAGCGCTGTATAGCGCATTTCATTTATAAATTCCTCTTCTGAAGAAAATAGTTCAATTTTATACAATCATAAACATGTAGCAAAAGAAGTTTTTGCTACATCCTAGAAAATGATACATTAAAGCAGGCTGAAAGTAAAGCATATTCTGCTTTACATTTAACCTGCTTTAAGTGGTTATCTCCGACTCTTCAAAGCTAGACACAGGCTATGGGATTAACGATTAAATTTACAATGAAAATACTTAGCAAACATGGTAGATTTGATTTGTTATGACTTTACGTCGCTTTCAACAGTATTTCAGTTATATCGCGACGTCCAGCTAATTACAGGTGGAGGAAGACTAAACATGGTAGAAGACAACAGAAGGTATAGTATTTCCCTATTCGACCCTTTAGCATGAATACACAAACAAGGGCTGGCTTAAAATTAGACCTTGTCACACCCAAGTCTTGGTACAAGATTTATTAACCCCTAATCCATCTGTAATACTAGACAATAATGTTCATCATGTACAGTTCAAACTCGATACTTAGAATTCGCTTAAATCGATCGTACTAGTAGTTCATAAGTTGCATTTTGATAAGCCGATCTAGCTTAAGTTGAGTATACCAATATTTCAAAATTAAAACGTGGCTCAGCCACATTTTAACTTTGATATATGGGTATGTTCGAACTAACGCCACTTCGAATTATCGAGCTTTTACTGTTCATGCATGCAGACCATTCAGTTTCACTTCAGTCATACTGCCTTCAACCTTGCTTTGAAACGATATTGCAAACAATAATATTGAAATAGACGATAATGTGGCGGTGCACGGGTAAAAGGCTCACGATAAATTTGACAATGAAAGGGTTAAAAAGAGCAAAGGCGCAGGTTGTACTTCACCCAAACTATAAGCAGGTAAATGCCATGGCAGTTTCATATGAATAGAACATATTGTAGCATTTAACAAGGAAATAACTTTTTAAAATAAAGTGTAGTATTTCTTTGAAACTATTGATCCTTAGTAATCGCTTCCAAACAGTGTATCTGTAAAGAATACACTTGCCATTTATAAACATTGAAGATCCAGATCATGTACTCTTTGTCATTTTACAATTATATCATGGAAGCAACCATAAATATTAGAATATGGACTGTAACATTTTCAGTAAACGAAATTTAGATTTTGTCCATTTGAGACGTAACCCCTTTCCCTTTCAATGACGTCATAAATCGGATTTGCGAACAGTTTTGATCCTAATCAGACGTCGCATGACGCATCGACACTCGTGTCGATATGTTTTAAGTCATATTACACAGAATCTTACTTTGAAACGATTTTGCAAACAACAAAATTGAAGCAGACGTCAATGAAACCACGATTGGTAAAACTCACACAATTAATTTGGCAGCGAACGAGTTGAGGTTCAATCTGATAAAAATGCTGTCGTCAGCAATGGAACCGTTTTATGTGTTCTTTGTTTAAAGTCCTGGCAAGGGGTCCGTCTTACGAAACGCCGTACGACAAAAAACGGCCGTAAATCAATACTTTAAACTACATTTCACTTATGATTTCTCCATTCAATACTGTCTTGTGACATCTCTTCCAAGATGTCACAAGACAGGATTAGATCGAGACATTAATAACAATTGAGAATTCTAGAGTCTGGCTTATAAATGGCAATATTTGTCGTACGGCGTTTCGTACGACGGACTCAAGTTGCAAAATGCAGCATGTCACAATTGTGAAGCAGACGACGTAATTCAGCGTCCAAATGTCACATGTACCATGTGACCTTAGACATTGTCCAGATTGGTTACCAGTGATATATGGATAATTATTACATTTACATCCAGGGACCAGCACATCTCTTATTTCTGTGGTACGAACTATCCATGTGTGTAACTCAGGCCATCATTTTACCACTTCACTGTCATTACGTCACGTGATTTAAAAGCTTGTCGTCTGCTTTTATTTCTCAAATTCAAATTTTAGGTAAATTGATACGTAGATCTAATGTTATGTCTGTCAAACAGTTTGGCTCCTGACTAGACTGTGCGTTTACACGATGTCTGATCAGGACCCAAACTATTTGCAAGTAACTATTGTATTCGGAGTAAGGTAGTGAATGGGTTAACTCTTTACCTCATGGCTAGAGTGCAAAGAGAAAATCGGTCGTTAACGACAAGTTAGCACTTGTAACTGTCCTGCCAAATGCATTTTTATAACACCCCCCCCCCCACCCCCCCCCCCCCCCCCCCCCCAATTCAACTCTTATGATAAGTGACGTTAGTTACTATTCTCTATTTAACAGCAGAAAAACTTACGTTGGACAGGAAATTTTAGGACATGGTAAAGTATTAAATTATACCCTGCCTAAAAGATTAATGTATTTGTACCTTACCACTATCATAATGCTGTCACCCTCTGGCATTAATCCTTTAACAGCGGCAACCAATAATATCATTTTGATTCTGCAAAAAGAGTAGTGCTCCTTCTTATCATGGACTGCACTGTTTGTTTCACTTCCGTATTTCTGAATAGTTTTCTAAAAATTAACTTTCGATAACGTCAACGTAAACTTGTCATTATACAGATATGAGAAATTTAACATAAAAACTGTTTAACCCTTTCCCTTATAGAAGCGACTTTTAGCACCTGCATTTTATTCATCCGCTGAAGAAAATAGTTCCAATATAAACCGTAATAAATATGTGTCATATTTAATACTTTCCTTATTCTAGCTGGTAAAAGCTTAAAGCAGGCTGAAAGTAAAGCAGAATGCGCCATATGGCGCATTCTGCTTTACTTTCAACCTGCTTTAAGTAGTCACATATTTTCAAAACTATAAACAGGCTATGGGGTAATGGGTTAACTACTGTTGTATACCGTGCTCCCTCCCTATAACGGCCCTTAGTAAGCAGAATGTCTATGACATTTCTTATACATTATAACAACTCATGTATTTCATTTTTGTATATATTTATTAGTGAAAAGTACATATACACCCTTTTTAAAGATAATAAACGCAAAAGCACTTTTTAAAAAATAAAATCTTTTATGAATATAAACATTGCTGAACAGATTCTAAATATGTAAAATAAAACAATAACATGACCTTATTTGTCATACAAATGAAGGAAACATAGAAAACAAAGGGTCCAAGGTTATGAAGTGTTTGAGTTGAGTCAGACATTGTTCTCAAGCATTTAATTGGTCAGCTTTTGCTCAAATCTAACCAATCAAATGCTTGAGAACAATCTCATACTAAACGAAAACACTTTATAACCTTTGGGCCAGATCTAAATCAAAAGTGCAGTCAATTATGTGATAACCCTTTACTCCATTGATACACCTTTTTATGCATTTAATTCATTCCTCCACCGAAGAAAATAGTTTCATTTTACATGTATATAGTTACAAATATGCAACATAAGAAATATTTCATATATCCTGGCAGATCATAGCCTAAAGCAGTCTGAAAATAAAGCAGAATGTGCCTTAAGGAGCATTCTGCTTTACTTTTAACCTGCTTGAGGCAATCAACTTTCTTCAATACTAGAAAGAGGCTATGGGGTAATTGGTTCATGCAGTACAAATACAATGAAGAAAGTTCCAATAGGAGCTTTCTGCACTATGTTTATACTTTGTCTGTAGAAAGTAACTCCCTGACTTTGGGGATCTCAAGACTGCTTTAATGAGTGATTGTTTAATGCTTTACTCCAAAGTCTATGTCTCTTTTCGAAACTAGGTGGTCACTTAAAAGCAGATTGAAAGTAAAGCAGACTACACATTAAGGAGCAGTGTGCTTTACTTTACATTCTCCCAATTCAAATCCATTGAATAAGAATTAGGCTTATTTCATGCAAACACTATTTCTCGAGAGGGCTGGACTTGTGGATATATTCGCAGAGGAGGCGGGGCTTATGAATCTGCTAGCGCCATTCATGGAATTTGTGATCATTTTCTAGTGTTTTTTTTTCGCTTAAACCCCCGAAAAAAATCAGTTCAGTTCTTAAGTAAGCTATCATTTGTAAAGGTCCTGGAAATGATCCTTGTAATTCATGTTCAGAATTCCCTAGGTGTTGATTATTTTTCTTAGTGTAAAAAAAGTTAGAGGTGTAAACGAGCATATTAATAGGGTAATGGGTTAACATATGTTTGACATTACTATGTGTCGTAAATGCCATTTTTTGCAGAAAATATTTTGCCATCAGATCATTTACTCTTCATCTGCCATGCATGATCACACTGACATATGGAAACAGTTTGGATCTAGATCAGAGGCTTCATAATTTAGTGTCTGATTAGGATCCAAACTGTTACCCATATTGATAATGAAAAAAAAACAAAAAATTAATGTGAAAATGGGTTACAAATTCTGCATATATCACAATATCCATGGTAAATATAAGTGCACTTCTAGCAATAATTAAGTCAAGATAAATAGAATCTGTTTACAGAGCTCCAGATAATGGGAGTACTTCAAAAACTAAAACTATTTTTTTTTATTTCTGCATTAAACCCTATGGTGCCACTACTCATTAGAATCGTCTCTTTGAGACAATTCTAATGAGTAGTAAAGTCATAGGGTTTGGTGCTGAAATAAGTAAGAAAATATTTGATGTGTTCAGTTAACTCCCTTTAATCAAGAGCTCTGCGGAACTAGATCAGAGGCGTCATAACTTGGTCTCTGATTAGGGTCCTAACTGTTACCCTTATTGATAATGCATCAAATAACTTAATGTGAAAATGGTTAATGAATTCTGTATATATCACAATAGCCATGGTAAATATAAGTGCACTTCTAGCAATAATTATGTCAAGATAAATAGAATCTGTTGTAAATGGCTAAGTACTACAACCACCTAAAAGAAGAGAAGGCTAATTGATTGCATAAATGACAGGTCACAGCTTAAAGTAAGGTGACAGTAAAACAGAAAGCTCCTAAAGGAGCTTTCTGTTTTAGTGTCACCTTATTTTAAGCAGCCACCTGTCTTAAATACAATTTATATAATATTTCACAACATTTAGTGGTCATAATAGAGGTTTTACTGCTTCTACAAATTTTAATATAGGCATCTCTGTGACACATGCACAACATTTATTATTTGTGATCTGTTGATCTGTACAACAGATAGTAAAAATCTAAGTTTACAATGAAAAAGAAAAGATTTATCGACAAATCTTGAAACTAATTTCTCTCACTTTCCAAATGATTTTTTGTTGTTGTTGAAATAAGGTTTTAAGTTGCATTAGTAACAATATTTCAGTCATATCCCGATACCAGGAGATAAGTTGCAAGATCAACACTTCATTTACATCGAACTAAAAATATAAGGTATTGATCTAGAAACTGAACCCTGACAAAAATACCAGAGTAACAAATATTCTGGATGTTCACCTTTTAAGAACTTGGACTGACATACAAATACATGTACATCAATTTATAGTGGATTTGCCCATCATTCGAATCACTTTAAAAATGAAGCCACTTCACATTTTGTTGTATAGTATTGGATGTAAAACCTGGCAGAGGTGAAGTTAGGAGTTACTGTGTCAGAGAAAGTCATTTCGTTTTGTTAATTTTTTTGTTTTGTTTTTCTCTTGAGGAAAGCATGGGAGACAACTGCAAAACACCCATATAAATATCATATCACATCTATTACCCCCCTTGACAAAAACTAATGTGTCTATCTATATAATTATCATCATGGTGTATTATATCTATAAGCAATATATGTGTTACATATGATATCGGTAAGCAGTATTATATATTACAATGTGAAACGAGAAAAATTAAACACAATACAGTTATACCTCTCTATTACAACCACTAAAATGAAGGCTCATTGATTGTATAAAAGGCAGGTGACAGTAAAACAGAAAGCTCCTAAAGGAGCTTTCTGTTTTACTGTCACTTGCATTAGGCAGTCACCTGTTGTAAACACCTAATAATTTGTAAACATATATTAATGAACACATTCAAGTGGTCACAATAGAGAGGTTTTACTGTATCAATTAAATATGTAGTGACATTGTCTTGTTAAATGGTCAGTACAGATTATCGTGGAATGTATAGTTAGATTATCATTGCTAGAAACCTATAAATTCAAATAAAATAAGCCTTAAAGGTTAAACAAGAGGGCCATGGTCCTAAATTCGCTCACCTGAGGACATTGAAGTTTGTACCTAAGTTGACTGGGCAAGACAACATTTTAATATAGCTATAAATGGAGTTATCTTCCGGACAAGAAAACGTGACAAAAGTGAATTTTGTTGCCAAGCTTATGACCCTTATCCATGACACATCCTCTTATCAAGCTATTTCCATTTCCGGTAAATGATAATTATTTCACTAGCGTCAGCAGAACTGGAGTTATTTTCCTGACAATAAAATATGACAAAGGGGAAAACAAAATATTGCTGCCCTTATGCATGGCATTTTCTCTCATCAGTTTCTTTCCATACATAAAATTTCATTACAATAGCATCAGTAGAACTGGAGTTGTCTTCTTGACAAGAAAATATGACAAAGGGAAATAACTAAACAAGGGCCACCATGGCCCTATATCGCTCACCTGGTACACCATGTAAAACTTCACCTATAGTGACCTAGATTTTGACCCGACATGACCCATATTCAACAGTAGCCTTGATTTTAATAAGGCAAACATTTTGACCAAGTTTCATCAATATCAAATGAGAAATGTAGCTTCTAGAGTGTAAACAATGTATCTTCATGATTTGACCTAGTGACCTAGTTTTTGACCAGACATGACCCACATTCAAACTTGACCAAAATATCAATAAGTCAATCAATGTGACCAAGTTTCATGAAGATCTAATGAGATTGGTAGCTTCTAGAGTGTTAACAAGGTTTTTCTATGATTTGACCTAGTGACCCAGTTTTTGACCCGGCATGACCCACATTCAAACTTGACCTAGATATCAACGAGGCCAACATTTTGACCAAGTTTCATCAATATCAAATGAGATTTGTAGCCTCTAGAGTGTTAACAAGGTTTTTCTATCATTTGACCTAGTGACCTAGTTTTCAACCGAACATGACCCACATTCCAACTTGACCTAGATTTCATCATGACAACCATTGTCATCAAGTTTCATGAAGATCTAATGAAATTTGTAGTCTCTAGAGTGTTAACAAGGTTTTTCTATGATTTGACCTAGTGACCTAGTTTTTGACCGGACATGACCTACATTCGAACTTGACCTAGATTTCATCAAGACAAACATTGTCATCAAGTTTCATGAAGATCCAATGAAATTTGTAGCCGCTAGAGTGTTAACGAACAATTGTGGACAGACAGACGACGGACATCCAGCGATCCTAATAGCTCACCTTGGCACTTCGTGCCAGGTGAGCTAAAAAACAATGATGTCAGAGTTATGGCCTTTGCAAATGGCACTTCCTCTCATTAGGCTCTTTCCAAATAGGCAATTTCATTTTACCCATTACCCCATAGCCTGTTTCTAGTTTTGAAAATAGGTGGCCACCTAAAGCAGGTTGAAAGTAAAGCAGAATGGGTCTTAATGCACACTTTGCTTTACTTTCAAACTGCTTTAAGCTACCATCTACTAGGATATAGAAACTTATTTCACATCTTACATTTTCATGACTGTTTAAAGGGGAATTATTTTCTTAAGAGGAGGAATAAATCAAAGGCCTAAAAATGCACATTTATGGGGTAATGGGTTAACAAACGTCAGTATTTATTGGGGGAAAGGGTTGAATCCTGGACAAGAAAAAATGGCAAAACATGCAGATAACTGTGACAAAACCAATATTAAACATATGTATAAATATGGCATAAGACATAATTACATAACTGTCAGTGGATCACTTCCAGATCCTGTTTCTCTAAGTATGAAGAAGACTGAACCATTTCTAAACTTTAGCAGACAACATGTTCAGTTCTGTTGGCCTGATCACTGAGGTCAACTATTATGCAAGAGTACTGTAGCATTAGCAGCACTGCTGCTGGTGGCTTACCCTTACCAGACTGAAATGATCTCTGCTAAATACCTTCTGTGTGTAAAAAATGTACATTTTTTTTTTTAGAAAATGTTAAGTTGGTAAATGAGTGGCAAATAGTTTGGATCCAGATTAGATGCAGCATTATGTTGCATCTGATCTGGATCCAAACTGTTTGCAAATATTGGTTATTTGCCCATAGTATATTAAGGGTAACTCAGGTAAATACAGTTCTGCCTAAATCAAAAATACTGTAAAACCTGCCTAGAGCAGCACTTAAACTGTGCAGGGTGGTGTCAAATGTGACCCTAGGGATTTCATTTTAACAAACTATAGAGGGATCCACCAGGAGATTCTACTGTACAAATATCAAAGCTTAGGGCCTAGTAGTTTTGGGCAAGAAGATTTTTTAAAGATTTTTGCTTTTTCAAGCAGAGTTTGTGCTTTTTTTCCTTTTTTTTGAACAACTTCTGTAGAGAAGCATCCAAGGAACATCATGAGCAGTTTGAACTCTCCCTACAATCGGCGGGTTTCAGAGGAGATGTCGTTTGAAGTAAATGTGAACGGACAGACGGACAGACGTACTACGGACGGTGAGCGGTCACAATAGCTCACCTTGAGCCTTTGGCTCAGGTGAGCTAATAAAACAAAAATACAAATTGGGTTAGTTTTACACATATTTCAAAAAATAAACTACGCTATTTTACATCCTCTCATTATTATGCTATTAGCATTTATTGATGTATTTTGTAAACAGTGTAGACCCAGATCAGGATCTGCACTGTTTTCTTATAAGATATGTTTGACATTCATTTCCACTTTTTTCTTGTTTAATTATCCAATGTAATAGATCCAATAATGGATTTTTATAGTGGGTGAGCCCACTTTATGGAGCTTTATATACGGATAATGAGCATGGGAAGGTGGGTGGAGCTTTATATATGAATATTCAGCATGATAAGGTGGGCAGAGCTTTATACATTTGTATAGCAATATTCAAAATAAGAAGGGTTTACATTATGTTTAAGCTTTGCCTTCAGTAATATAGGAAGGTAGGAAAACAAAATATCACATCAGAGCTCCAGATAAGGTCATGTTTAACCTATTACTCCACAGATACGCATATTTACGCATTTTACTTATTCATACCCTGAAGAAAATTGTTCCAATTTATACAGTCATGAATTATGTATCACAAGAAATATTTTCTATATAATAGCAGATAGTAGCTTAAAGCAGGCTGAAAAAATTCAGAGTGTACTTTAAGGTACATTCTGCTTTACTTTCAACCTGCTTTAAATAGTCAACTTAATATCTCCAAAACTAGAAATAGGCTATGGGGTAAAGGGTAATCAAAGACTTACTTCCCTATGTCTCAGCCAAACTCTATGTTGTAGCTATTCATTTGCATTGTGTCTTTGAGACACAGAGTTTAGTGAAGACATAAAGGAGAAAAATACTCACTCGTATCTGGAGGCCTGTCATATGCAAGCACAACTAAAAATTTAACTTATTACTACATAGATAAGCTGTTTTACGACTTTTTTTATTTCATTTCTTCACTAAAGAAACTACAGCTAGGGCTCATAAGTCTTTCCCCAAAATGACTACCGCTTTGTTCTCTACCCTAAGCACATGCAAACTTTAAACATCAACCAACTCAAAACGGCAACTCCAACTTACCTGAAACTTTCAGTATGTTGACATAGACCCATTTTCTCTCAGAATATACTAAATTCTTCTGGAAATACTCTCATAAAGTGATTGTACATAGGCCTGACTGTAACGATCCCAAATGCCAAAACATGTCTGATAAGCTCATCCTTAATTTTGATATTCACTGCACACTTGCACAAGTTAGTTTTCAAATATTTCCACACATTTTTTATTATATTCAAGTCTGAGCTTTAAGCTGGCCGAACCATTGTCGAGGTATTATCGTTCCTTTACCATTTGATGGCAAGTCTAGATTTATGCTGAGTAGCATATTAATCATGGACACTGTAGGTCTTATTTGAGAGCTTTTTTAGCAATAAATGGCCACAAATTTGTGTCTAGATATTCAATATATTTCTCGGAATTGATATTACCATCAACTGGTGTCAGGGTTCCAACTCCATCATATGTTAAACAGCCCGTGAACACAACAGATGCTTTACAATATGGGGTGGGTCGGCATGGTTTTCCGTGGTCTCCCATACCCTCCCACTTCGAATCTTGTTTTCGGAGTTTCCTCACTCTCGAAATATCTTTATAAAATTTGAAATGGTAGATCTATCGATGTTTACCGATCGTGAACTTTTGTGAGCACCTTGAGAGTCCATATTTGAATGACGGATAGCGTTTTTTCTGCTAGTGTGTCAATTCCTTTCGTTTCAGACTTGATATGTAACGTAGCAGACGATCGAAACAAATCGATATCATTTGTTTACAAACCAGAAATGGGTGTCAAAGCCATCTGATGCTCGCCTGTTTAAAATTTAAGTCTAAAAAACATCTTGTATCAAAAGAAAATCAATTTTCAGTTTAGAACTATTATTAAATTAATGTTGAGTCTTAGTCTAGTTTCATTAAACTTTAAACAACCCGTGCAACCTTTAACCTGGTGATTTGAAGTCAAAACAACTAAGTCCAAATCGTGTCAAAAATTGACAAATATTAAAATTATTTTTAAATTTCATCTTCATAACATCAATGTTTGACCCCTAATGAACCTCCATACAAAATTTTAGCACCATAGCACAAGTATTAAACTATAAAGCAACCCGTCCAAAAAACTTTAACCTGGTGTTTAGTAGGAAAACACCTAAGTCGAAAGCCTGTCAAATATTTACAAAAATTAAAATTATTTTAAATTTCAACTTCATCACATCAATGTTTGACCCCTAATGAACCTCCATACAAAATTTAAGCACCCTAGCACAAGTATTAAACTTTAAAACAACCCGTCCAAAAAACTTTAACCTGGTGGTTTGTAGTCGAAAAACCTAAGTCCAAAACATGTCGAAAATTGACATAAATTAAAATTATTTTTAAATTCCAACATCGTAACATCAATGTTTAACCCCAAATGAACCTCCATACAAAATTTCATAACCCTAGCACAAATATTAAGCTTTAAAACAACCCGTCCAAAAAACTTTAACGTGGTGATTTGAAGTCGAAAAACCTAAGTCCAAAACATGTGGAAAATTGACAAAAATTAAAATTAATTTTAAATTCCAACATCATAACATCAATGTTTAACCCCAAATGAACCTCCATACAAAATTTCATAACCCTAGCACAAATATTTAGCTTTAAAACAACCCGTCCAAAAAACTTTAACGTGGTGATTTGAAGTTGAAAAACCTAAGTCCAAAACATGTGGAAAATTGACAAAAATTATTTTTAAATTCCAACATCATAACATCAATGTTTAACCCCAAATGAACCTCCATACAAAATTTCATAACCCTAGCACAAATATTAAGCTTTAAAACAACCCGTCCAAAAAACTTTAACGTGGTGATTTGAAGTTGAAAAACCTAAGTCCAAAACATGTGGAAAATTGACAAAAATTAAAATTAATTTTAAATTCCAACATCATAACATCAATGTTTAACCCCAAATGAACCTCCATACAAAATTTCATAACCCTAGCACAAATATTTAGCTTTAAAACAACCCGTCCAAAAAACTTTAACGTGGTGATTTGAAGTCGAAAAACCTAAGTCCAAAACATGTGGAAAATTGACAAAAATTAAAATTATTTTTAAATTCCAACATCATAACATCAATGTTTAACCCCAAATGAACCTCCATACAAAATTTCATAACCCTAGCACAAATATTTAGCTTTAAAACAACCCGTCCAAAAAACTTTAACGTGGTGATTTGAAGTCGAAAAACTTAAGTCCAAAACATGTCGAAAATTGACATAAATTAAAATTATTTTTAAATTCCAACATCATAACATCAATGTTTAACCCCAAATGAACCTCCATACAGAATTTCAGCACCCTAGCACAAATATTAAGCTTTAAAACAACCCGTCCAAAAAACTTTAACCTTGGCCACGCTCACGCTCACGCCCACGCCGGGGGTATGACATTAGCTCCGCTGTTCTTCGAACAGGCGAGCTAAAAATGACGAAGATATCGGTGTAATCATAAAATTCACTGTGTTAAAATTTCAATCTTCCTAGTAACTAAATCGCGGCGCTATTTTAGGTTTTTCTAGCACAGCCATATGCGGTACCGATATCGGCGCCATGTTTTGGGGAAAGACTTATGACCCTCGGCTGTAGTTCCACTTTATTCAGTCCCAGGTATGCAATATGAAATATGTTCTATAGCCTAACAGATGGTAGTTAAAGTAGGCTGAAAGTAAAGCAAAATTCACTATAAGGTGCATTCTGCTTTACTCTCAACCTGCTTTAAGTGTTGACTTGTCTTGTTGACTTGTCTTCAAAACTAGAAATAGACTATGGGGTAATGGGTTAAAGTGTGCTACTATATGAGGACCAATAAATTATCAGACACCCACATAACTCATACTATTGCAGTCAATTTTAAATGGGGGATATGGCATGTTTAAGTATCTGGGTGTCTTACAATCAGTAAATGAATTATCAAACTCAATATCACGACACGTCTCACATAAACTTATAATCTCTTGATTACAATGTCAGCTACTTAACTACTGCACCAAACAAAAATCAACAAAACCAACTTAACAAAATATCCAACCATCCACAAACATCACTATTCTTGTTGCTGTAGTCAACACAATGAACATGTTTGAAATCATTACATTTACAAACAATGTCTACACAATTTGCTAAATTAGACAAGTATTTATTGAGCTACCCAGAATTCAAAGTAGACTGGTTCATGTTTTGGTAACTAAAAAGATCCACAGGGGAACATAATAACCAACAAAAGTTATTTAGATTGGCCAACCTTCAGTGAGTCATGGTCATTAAACCCATTACCCCATAAATACACCTTTTTACGCCCTTAATTTATGTGTCCATTGACGAATATAGTTCAACTTTATACAGTCATGGTTGTGTTCCATCAGAAATATTTTCTATATCCTTGAAGGTAATAGCTTAAAGCAGGCTGAAAGTAAAGCAGAATGTGCATTAAGGCACATTCTGCTTTACTTTCAACCTGCTTTAAGTAGTCACATATGTTCAAAACTAAAAACAGGCTATGGGGTAAAGGGTTAACACAGAACTGCATAATTTATGGAAACTCTGTGAGTAAATTTCATTATGGAATGTGGTGAAGTGAGACATGTAAATATCAAGTATCAAGTCGCATCCTATATACAGTGCCCCCTCTCTACAATGACACCAAATGGGAGACAACAATAATGTATGTTGTTCAGAGGGAGTTGTTATAGGGAGGGAAATTCAGAGATTGGCTTACATTTGCAAACAGCTTGAATCCAGATCAGACGCCACATAATGTGGCGTCTAATCTGGGTTCAAGCTGTTTGTCACTTGTCAGAAGTTTTTTTCTGTCAAAATGTCCATTATGTGACTTTGAGAAAAACAGAAGAAGACAAGTTTAAGCAGACAATATTGCAGCTGTGAAAAGGTTCGACATAATTGTCTAGTTTGGGGAACAGTGGCAAGGGTTTTAGTAAGGAGGGAATCATTGTTTGGAGGGTTGTTGTAGGGAGGGAGCACTGTTGTTTTCAAATCTTGTCACGATAAAATAAAATACAGTACAGCCTGTGTTAAACAGCTACTCAATATTAATTCATCCCTGTTTAATACAGAACAAAAGTAATACAGAAAGCTCCTGTAGGAGCTTTCTGTATTACTTCTGTCCTGCATTAAACTGTCAGCTTTATTAGAGGTAGCACATTCAAGTTCTTTTAAATAGCCAAGAAATACAGGCCCCATGCTTGTAAAGAATATCAGTTGAGTCTGAGATCGTTTACAACCTGATTTAAGCATTCTGATCATATGTCATCAATCAAAAGCTTGAGAATGATCTCAGACTCATCTCAAATACTTAGTAAGAACAGGCCCAGGTTTTACTGTATGCACAAACAGTGTAATTTAAAACTTGTGTAGTTCACATGTCCCTATTAAAAGCCTTTTATCTGGGCAACTTCATGAGAAATAAAGCTATTAGACATCCAAAATTTGTCAATGTCATACCTAATAATGGCCTACAATTTGCATAATGTAACATTTATAAATTTTGTCAACTATTACTGCATGTAAAGTTGCACATTTTATCACAGTGATCTGGGTCTTTAAAAGGGGTTTGATTGTAAATCACCCCTATCTATAAATGTCTATTCTAACACACCTTGGTCACATCTATGTTTAAATTCTCTATAAAACATACACACACACACACTGTAACAGCTTAATGTGATGTAATATAGCTTTGATAATTTGTGCACAAAGAAAATGTAGTGCCAGTGCAAATTGAGGTTAAATTGAAGTGTTAGAAATAAATTAATGAATTCATACCAGGTATTAATGTGTAAAAGAACACGGATAGTCTTTGAGGTGCTGGTAATTAAATCACTCAGCCTACGGCCTCGTGACTTAATTACCATGTATCTCAACTCCTATCCGTGTTCTATTGCATGATAATACACTGGTATAATTTTTTTAATTCTTAAATTAGACCTTTTATTTAAAGAGTTCCTTGTACATATCCAAAATATAATGAGTATACAAAGAACTCTTTAACCCATTACCCCATAGTCTATTTCTAGTTTTGAATACAGGTGACCAATTAAAGCAGGTTGAAAGTAAAGCAGAATGTGCCTTAAGGCACATTCTGCTTTTCTTTCAGCCTACTTTCAGCTACCATCTGCTAGAATATAGAAAATATTTTTATGGTACATATTCATTACTGTAAAGTGGAATTATTTTCTTCCGTGGAGGAATAAATGGAAGGCGTTAAAAGGCATATTTATTGGGTAATGGGTTAAATTAATGCTTAATCTATCCTAATGAACTTCTATTGCAGATCTTTTTATTCCCAGCTACACTCCATCCATAAATCCATCGTTAACTCAATCAATCCTTCACTGCAGCTTATTGGCAACAAAGGAATCCTTGCTGACATACTCTCTCCTATCAAAGGGGAATGTAAAGGGACCCAAAGGGAGGCCGTTATCCGCTCCGTAGATGGCACAGTTAAATAAACTGCAGGGAGAGTCTCTCCAGGCGTATCTCACACCAGTCATGTTCTCTAGCTTACAGTCCATGACACGTAGAGTTGTTGAATTGCCTGTAAATATACATATCAAAACCATTGATATATTTTGTTGTAACCCTCCCCCCCCCCCCCCCCCCCCCCCCCCCCCCCCCCCAGCTTGTTTTCAGTATTAACAAGACTGCGCATTCAATAAACGCTTATGCCCCCGGTGGCAACCTTGACAGTATATTTTGAATTTTTTCTAAGTCCAAAGTAGGTCAAGGTCGAAATCAAGGTTGGGTGATATTGGTGGATAGGGAATGGTCCAAGGCAACAACTGTATAAGTATCCAAGCATTGGAGTAAGCGGTGTTGATGCTAGACGAAACGGTATAATCTAGTTAACCAAGAAATAGCCCACTCAAAATATTTTAAGTCCAAATTAGGTCAAGGTCAAGGTCAAAATCAAGGTTGGGTATTATTGGTGGCTAGGGAATGGTCCAAGGCAACAACTGTATAAGTATCCAAGCATTTGAATAAGTGGTGTTGTTGCTAGACGAAATGGTAAAATCTACTTAACCTGGTTACGGACGGACGGAAGGACGGACGGACAGGACGATTACTATATGCTCCCGCATCTGTCGATGCCGGGGGCATAAAAACAAATGGTTGCTGACAGCAGACTGAAAATAAAGCAGAATGCACCTTAGGTGCATTCTGCTTTACTTTCAGTCTGCTTTAAGCTACCATCTGCAAGGATATGGGAAATATTTCTAGTTGTGCATATTCCTTACTGTATCAAGTGGAAATGTTTTATTTCAGCCTGCTTTAGGCTACCATCTGCTAGGATATGGGAAATATTTCTAATGGTACAGGTTCCTGACAGTATCAAGTTGAAATGTTTTCTATCATGGAGGAATAAGTTGAAGGCTTAAAAAGGCATATCTATTGAGTAAAAGGTGAAATCTTCTCGTAAGGAGTGGTGGAGAATGCTCTGCGATCTGCACACACCAATGACGAAGACAATAATTTGGTTATATTATAACTGAAAATCAAACCTATTACTCCATTGATACACACCTTTACACATTTGATTTATTCCTACACTGAAGAAAATAGTTAATTTTACACAGGCATGAATATATCTCATAAGAAATATGATCTATTTTCTGGCAGATGGTAGCTTAAAGCAGGTTGAAAGTAAAGCAGAATGCGCCTTAACTCTTTCCTCCCTGAAACTTTAAATGGACAATTCCAGTTTCCATTTTAGTCCAGCCCATTTCTGACTTTTAAGGGTTGTTTTTGTCAGTGATTGGCATTATTACAAACAGTGAAGACCCAGATCAGAGGGCTCCTTTCGGAGCCCTCTGATCTGGGTCTTCACTGTTTGCACAGGACAAGTATACTATTCACATGTACACTGTTTGAAAAGGATGCCTATAGGCGTGACTAGGGTTCAAAGGGTTAAGGCCCATTCTGCTTTACTTTCAACCTGCTTTTTGTGGTCATCTACCTGCAACACTAGAAACAGGCAATGGAGTAAAGGGTTGAAAACTTGAAAGACAACACTATAAAAGCAGTGATAGAGTCAGCAATGATAAGTGATATGAACAAACAGTCTTACCCTTGTTCATTTGACTTTCTGCTACCGCTGGTAACCACCATGACTTTCCTTCAACGCAAAGTGGAGGCGTAGTAATGGCGCAACAAACCTGTGAAACAGTGAAAACAGTACTATAACAGACACTTTTCTAGAGTATATGAGCAAACCTGGGGCAAATAACTCTTGAAGCAATGATCGTATTTCATCAATAATTGCACTCCTCTAAGAATTTATATTTAATCGGTTTCATACTAAAGTGTGACCAGATATTATTTATCATAACTCCATGAAAACAAAACATATTCAATATGTAACCTATAATTTAATACCACTACTAAATGTAAGAAAGAAATGATTTAGAGAATCGCACATGAATGCTCATTATTTAACACTAAAAAGCTGTAGGTTGCATTTTTACGTACATCAACCGAAGATAACTCTTGAAACAATGAAATGATTTCAACAAATATTGCACTCCTTCAAGAACTTATACAATAGTGTACATTGTGAGCAAGCATAATCAAAATGTATAAAAATCTTTATCAGTTTGCTAGGGTGTAAACACTGTTAAAAAGGGCATTTTCAACACACCAAGGGCAGAAAATTCTATACCAATTGGTCTATTAATTTTCAAGTATAATTTAACTCATCCGATAACTTATGATCATATATACTACAGTCGAATACCGTTACCTCTATATTCGATACGTCGATACTCCGCTTACGTCGATATTTTTCACCGGTCCCGGCAAATTCCTTCTTTATCTATATAATAAATCCCTCATTTGCTCGATATTGTTTCCTCGATATTATCGGTTACGTCGATGTAATTTTTCAGAACCAGAGAGTGGCGGCATATCGCACATTCGGCAAACATTGGATGGAGGTGCGAAAAATGGCTCTCGGCCACCGTGACTGATTGTAGCACCAAATGAGTGAACATGTCCGAAATTGCACTAATCAGCACGAAAGATAATCCCATCTTAATTGCACTGGATCAATATTATTAATGAATTCCCGAATAACTTTGGTTACGAAGTTTGCGTAAATATTTTCGATGACGATTCTGTCAAACCTGGGACAATTATAGCCCCGCTGTTTAAATCAGACTACAGAATTCTTTGTAGTGCAGACTGAAGGTGCCGTACGGCGAATAAGTGTAGTGAGATCAAACAAAAGTTACATTTCATTTCTGATTTATTTTTTATCTAAGTCAGTTCAAACACGCCGCTTCTGTTTGAAACGCCGAAATAATTCGCCGGCGTTTCGAAGTCGGACACACCCTTTTGAAAATTAAACATGTAAACAACTAACGCTTCCAGAGCGTCACCGGAAGTGTAAACAGTTCACTGTGTTGGTGTGATGAAATGTGTAAACCTAATTTTATGTTATAAAAATTGTGTTAGCACCCATGCGCTGGATGTTTATGCTGATGAAATCAGGTAGATCTACCAAATGTATTAAAATACGAAAATTGTTTACTCACTCCCGCATATCATATCTAATAGACGCGTAGATTCTCTACTTTTAAAAATACTGACCACCTTCATCAATTTGAAAATTATGAGTTGAAGATTTTGTCAGATTCTACTTTCCTACGCATTTATTTTCAATTACCAATCAACTGTCAATAAACACTAGGATCAAGAATAACGTTAAAACTTCGATATGACGATACAGATCTCAAATGAGAAACTCCCATTAGCTCGAACTTCGGCTACGTCGATATTTTTTCACGGTCCGTTCAACTTCGAGGTAACGGTATTCGACTGTAGTTGAATTACGCTGGACATTCAGGTATCACAAAAGCTCACCCTGAGCTTGGCTCAGGTGAGCTAGTAACTTTGAAGGGATGGACAGACAGACAGACAGACAAACAGAGATGGATGGTTAGAGGTCACAATAGTTACACAGCATCTCATTTGGATTCAAACTACAGTCGAACTCCGATATCTTGATTAAATCGAACATACCCGTATTTCAAAGTTAAAACGTGGCATAGCCACGTTTTAACTTTGAAATATGGGTATGTTAGACCTAACCGAGCATAAAATAATGCAGTTCATGTGTCAAACTATCGGATTGTTCGAGTTAAGCGAGTTCGCAATATCGAAGTTCGACTGTACTTGCAACATACATGTTTATCACAAAAGTAGGTCACAGTATGCAGATTGTTAGAAGTAAGCAGTGTAAGTTGGGGATTGACTCACATCAAAACCAATAAGTGATTTCTGTTTTATGTCCACTGAAAACTCTAAGGTGAGTTGTGGATATGAGCCCGGGCTCGGGACTGTGCCTTTGGCAGAGATAAAACGTGGGCCCTGGAAAGATACATCTTGGTCATAGGCCACATTCAGTCCACTCAGTGCCAACCTGGCAGCCACATCTTGCTTATCTCGGGGATGAATTCTGTAAAATATAGAAAACTTGTGTTAACCCTTTCCCCAATAGAAACATCTTTTAGCGCATTTAATTTATTCCTCCACTGAAGAAAAAAATTCAATTTATACAGTCATAAACAAGTATGATAAGAAATTGTTTCTATATTCTAACACTATCATGGCTTAAAGCAGGCTGAAAGTAAAGCAGAATGTGCCCTAGGGCACATTCTGCTTTACTTTTAACCTGCTTTAAGTAGTCCCCTGTTTTCAAAACTAGAAATATGCTATTGGGCAATGGGGTAAAGTCATTCAACCCTGTAACTTCAAATTGATTATTCCAGTTTCCTAAAGTCTAGTCCATTTTAACATTATAATTTATTGCAAAAGGAGAAGCAGTGTAAGTTTAGAACCATCTCAAACTCAGCTCAAATGTTTCATAACCTTGGAGTCAGGTCACAAGGGGTTAATCATTTTAGTCTCAATACAATCATTCACCTCTGTAACTTCAAATAGATTATTCCAGTTTCTCATAAATAGGGCTACCATGTTGCTCATATAAGGATAAATGATGGATAGCAATGCCCCAAGGTTTAAAGTATTTGAGCTGAGTCCGAGTTCGTTCTCAAGATTTATGTAAAGCTAAAATCTGACCAATCAAATGCTTGAGTACGATCACAGACTAAGCTCAAAATTTTTATAACCTTAGATTTAGGTCACAAGGGATTAATCAGTTAACCCATGACCTAATAAATATGCCTTTTTACGCCTTTAATATATTCTTCCACTGAAGAAAATAATTCAAATTCATACAGTCATAAATTTTCACCATAAGAAATAGTTCCTATATCCTGGCAGATGGTAGCTTAAAACAGGTTGAAAGTAAAGCAGAATGTGCCTAAGGTGCATTCTGCTTTACTTCCAACCTGGTTAAAGTGGTCACATAGCTTCAATACTAGAAACAGGCTATGGGGTAATTGGTTAAGTCTCAATGCAAACTATTTATTGGATTTAAAATGTCTTTCTTTTGACTTACGATCCAAAGGGTGACAGGAAGTCTGGTAAGTCCATAGCAACGGCCATAAAGACCTTCTTCTGTCTGTAGTTCGGGGCATACCCGTAGTCTGCAGTCTGATGCCACCGGATGTCTGGGAAACCTGTGTCCTCACTGTAGCTAGGATTGTACCCGGCCAGCTACAACAGAAAGCTAGAACTACAGTGCTCCCACTCTACAACAGCACCCAATGGGAGACACAGATTGTGAGTGTTGTTGGGAGGGGAAAATTATTTACATCTGAAAACAGCTTGAATCCAGATCAGATGCCTTGTAACGCTGTGTTTGAACTGGATTCAAGCTAATTGTCACTAATCATTATATATTTCTTCTCATACATGTTCATTTATATGTAACTTTGAGAAAAAATAGCAGAGGAGTATTTTAACTCTTTCCTCCCTGAAACTTTAAATGGACAATTCCAGTTTCCTTTTTAGTCTAGTCCATTTCTGACTTTTCAGGGTTGTTTTTGTCAATGTTTGGCATTATGACAAACAGTGAAGACCCAGATCAGAGGGCTCCTTTCGGAGCCCTCTGATCTGGGTCTTCACTGTTTGCACAGGACAAGTGTACTATTCACATGTACACTGTTTGAAAAGGACGCCTATATGCGGGACTAGGGTTCAAAGAGTTAAGCAGACACCATTTCAGCAGTAAAAGTGTTAGACGTAATTGTCTTGATTAGGGAACTGCAACAAGCATGGTAAGGAGGAAGTCTTTGTTAGGAAGGTTGTTGTAGAGAGGGAGCACAGTATCACTAAAGGTGATGAACACCCAAATGGTGCATATCTAGTACAAAATTATATCTCAGTTGGTACAGAAATGTAAAAGTAATTTGCATCCCAAAATGGTTTAAGTTCAATCAGGGGTCATTACTCTTTAACTCTCTGGAAAACTGGAAAGACAAGAATATCATTCCCAACGAATACGATGGATGCTCCCTACAAAGAAAAAACCCAAGGTATAGCATGTTTAGTAGGTGAACACAGTATCAAGTTTCATCAACTTACGATGTAACATTCAGGAGATATGCTTCGGACAAAAATGAATATATTATGAAATAGGGAGGCAATTCAATATTTGGAGATGACAGAGTTATAATTATTGTGTACTACACTTCTTTTTGTCATCATCTAACACAGTATCAAGGTTCAAGTTACAGTGCGGCAGAAAATTAGATTTGTTTTAATAAATTATGTAGAAAAAGGGAGATAATTCAATATTTGGAGATGGCAGAGTTATGGTTCTTGAGTACAGTACTCCCTCTGTCATCTTGTATCACTGTATCAAGTTTCATCAACTTACAATGCAATGCTCAGGAGATATGCTCCAGACAAAATTTGATTTATTTTAAAAAGAAAAGGGGAGATAATTAAATATTGGGAAATGACAGTCATCGTTCTTGTGTACTGCACCTTCTTATGTCATCACCTATCACTGTATCAAGTTCCATTAACTTACGGTGTAGCAGTCAAGAGATATACTTTGGACAAAATTGTTTTGTATTTTTCTAGAAAAAAGGGAGATAATTTAATATTGGGAGATGACAGAGTTACCGTTCTTGTGTACTGCACTTTCTTTAGTCATCTTCTATCACTGTTACAAGTTTCATCAACTTTCAGTGTAACGGTCCAGAGATATGCTCCGGAAAAAATTGATTTTTTTTATGAGAAAAAGGGAGATAATTCAAAAGTGGGAGATGAGAGAATTACGGTTATTGTGTACTGCACCTCCTCCTGTCATTCTCTATCACTGTATCAAGTTTCATCAACCTACAATGTACCATTCAAGAGATATGCTCCGTACAAAAAAAAGCGTGAGTGACGGACGGACGGACGGATGTCCTTCCATTTGGGCACTTGTTGGGTTTTTCTTTTGTTTAAAAAGTACCCAATAGCAACAAAAAAACCCAACAATAACAATAGGGCAATCACGGAATGAATGGAATCTATTGTTCTCCCTACCCAACAAAGGACCTTTTGTTCCTGCGGACGGACGTCCTCACAGATGGACATTTGTTGGGTATTTTCTTTGTTTAAAAGTACCCAACAGCAACAAAAATACCCAACAATAACAATAGGGTAATCACGGAATGAATGGCATATATTGTTCTCCCTACCCAACAAAGGACCTTTCCTGCGCTCTCCATTTAAGTGGCCATATCCTTCTTTATTGTATCTCTTTTATGTGGCTAAAATATGTGTGGTTAGCCACATAAATGAATACTAACTTTGTTATAGAATGATCTGGAGGCTAACCCTACCCATAACCCTATGTCCCACAACTGGCCAGGTTAATGTCACAAGAATTGGCCAGGTTAATGTTACAAGAAACTGCCAGGTTAATGTTTTTCAATTATGTGTCTAGGTTATGGACACAATTTTAGCCACATATCTATCATATTGTGGGAACGTCCGTTCTTACGGGAGGATACTTATGTGGCTATTTTCTATTGTTTTCTTTTGCGTGGCTAGCCACACAAGCAACCATTTATTTTTGCTCTAACTTGGAAAAAAATTATCTGGATGCTAACCCTACCCCTTACCCTATGTCCCACAACTGGCCAGGTTAATGTCACAAGAAATGGCCAGGTTAATGTCACAAGAGACGGCCAGGTTAATGTTTTTCAATTATGGGGCTAAGAATTTTAGCCCCATAAGTACCCTCTCGTAAGCACGGACGGACGGACAGATACACGGATGGACAGACAAAGCGGCGACTATAAGGGGAGTAGGGATGCGCAATAAAACCGATTTACCGATTTATTGCAATTCGTTCTGAAAACAATAAAAACCGGTTCGTTGCCGCAATTAACCGGTTTTTTTCCTATATGATGAATTGATTCAATTTGCTTTGTCTCGCGCCTGAAAATGTTCATAATCTTGTTTTCTTGGAGCTTTATAAGCCGCTTACAGAGAACAGGAAGTATCCGTTGTTGTTTTCAGCACATGGTATGGTATAAATCGCTGACGAATCAGCGTATATCCCAGATTTACCATCTTTATCAAAATCAGAAGAAAAAAAATATTTCTGAATTTAAAACGTAAAGTTTCCGATAGAATCTAGATATTTATCAAATACTGACCAGTGTTGGTTATTTTAGAAACGTTTTCTATATTTTCAAAATGTTATAAGAAAAATTTATCTGATACTGTCAACTGGCTCCGTTTTATACCATACCCTGTCTGTTATCATTGGAAACCATCATGGTGGACAATTTCATAACGTTGAAAAAAACGAAGGGAAAATCGGCAGTGTGGGCCGATGTCGGTATTCAAAAGAACACATCAACGAACGAAATAATCGAAAATAGTGCCATTTGTCTGAAATGCAATGCAGTTGAGAAATCTAGGCGGTACGACAAATTTGACTTCGCATATTCGCCGATATTTCCCGAATATAAGTTTGACTACTGGTGCAACTGGCAGTTCAGCGGCGGGGGGCAGTGAGTGTCTCTCTTGTTTTCAGAGCGCTCATTGTCACAAAAACGGATTGGATTCAAGTTGATGTAGTTCATGGATGTCATGTAGTTTCGAAGCCAAATATGGCATTCACCATATAAACATACGTTTCTTAGGCTCTTTTGAAAGCGTTTTCCCGGATTTTACAAACCCTTTTTAGGGATTTAACCCATTTTGAATAAAAAGTTTCACTAAACCAACCACAGTAGCTAGCATAGCAGTTCTACTATTCCACAAATGTTTGGATACTGTTTCTAGTCAAGCTGTTGGAGATTAAAAGTTAAATGGATGTAATAGATCATTGTTAATTGTTGCATCTCCAAGATAACATCCAGATTTCAACACCCATATACACTTTTTAAGTTCACTTTATTAACATGCAATATATTGCAATACGTATTGCAATACGGTGATCGAGTATCGCAATATATTGCAATACGAAATTTCTGGCAATACCCATCCCTAAAGGGGAGCATAAAAATTGTGTCATGAACATCTACACTTCATTCTAATTGCATATACAGCGCTCTCCTCTCTACAACGAGACCCAATGGGTCACAAAAATTGTGTGCATTGCTGGGAGGGAGTCGTTATGGGGCGGCGTCTGATCTGGATTCAAGCTGTTTGTCATCATCATTATGATTTTTTCTATCAAAATGTCCAATATGTAAACTTGAGAAAACCAGCAGGAGACAATTTTAAGCAGACAATATTACAGTCGTGAAAGTTTTAGATACAATTGTCTTGTTTGGGGAATAGCGGTAAGAGTCGTTGTAAGGAGTGAGTCATTGTTGGGAGGACTGTTGTAGGGAGGGAACACTGTACCAGGGCTCCAGATAAGAGGGGGTAAATCCAACACTTTCTCACTCATTTTACCACCAAATCTTATGGTGTTACTACTCATTAAAATTGTCTCGAAGAGATGATTCTAATGAGTAGTGACACCATAGGGTTTAATTGAGAAATTTGAAATACATGTACTCCCCTTATTTGGAGCCCTGCATAACTTTGTCTTACTTGGCACAACTCACATGAAAAATATGTCACACACATCTGCACTTCATTGCAAATACAGTACAACCTCTCTATAACGACCACTTAATTGTGCTAATTATAAGGTGTTTACGACAGGTGACTGCTTAACCCATTAAGCCATACTGAGTCATAGTGATGCATTGTGTAATATTCTCATACTGACTCATTTTGACACACTTTAATCCACTAGCTTGTAATGAGATAAGCATTGACAATTCTTTATTGCTTACGAGTTTATGGGTTTTAAAGCAAGGTGACAGTAAAACAGAAAGCTCCTAAAGGAGCTTTCTGTTTTACTATCACCTTGCTTTAAGCTGTCACCTGTCTTTTATACAATGAATGATCCTTCGTTTGAGTGGTCGTAATAGAGACGTTTTACTGTACATATGCAAAGTTGGATTTCAAACGGTAGAGAAATGTCAAGGCCTCAATTTTTGTCTCAAGGACTCAATGTTTCACATAATGTGTATCCAAATGACTCATTCTTCTGATTTTTAAATTCATCCTTGTCAGTGTGTACCTGTACAAAGCCAAAGGGAAACATATCGCTGGAACCGCTATTGGCATTGAACTGTTTCCTCCAGTCGTCGATCATTGCTGGGAAGGTGCAGTTGTATTTATCTTTGTTTCTAACAGCATTGGCCTCCCCTGAAACAGTGTTTTGAAAATGTCTTGTTGTAATTAATATGCTGTGAGTTCTATAACAGTAAACATAGAGCAGCTTCAGATCAAACATAGTACAGTGCTCCCTCTCTACAACAACACCCATTGGGAGACAAAGATTCTGTGTGCTGTTCAGAGGGAGTCTTTATAGAGAGGAACGTTGACTTGCACTTGCAAACAGCTGGAATCCAGATCAGACGCCACGAAATGCGGCGTCTGGTCTGGATTCAAGCAGTTTGTCACTGGTCATTAAGGTTTTTTCTGTCAAAATGTCCATTATGTAACTTTGAGAAAAATAGCAGACAACAATTTTAAACAGACAATATTGCAGCAGTAAAAGCGTAAGACATAATTGTCCTGTTTCGGGAACTGTGGCAAGGGTCGTTGTAAGGAGGGAGTCGTTGTTGGGAGGGCCGTTGTAGAGAGGGAGCACTGTAAGTCCATTACCATATAGCATTTTTCCATTATTTAAGATAGGTGATCACTTTAAGCAGGTTGAAAGTAACATATATTACAAATTAGATCGTATGATGTAGAAGGTTAAAAGTAAGAAGTGTTACTGGGTTATCCCTTTAACTCCAATAACCTGTTTATAGATTTGAAGACAGATGACCACTTAAAGTAGATTGAAAATAAAGCAGAATGTGCCTGACTTTCAGCCTACTTTAAGCTATTATCTGCTAGAATATAGAAAATATTTCTTATGATTCTTATTTGTAACAGTATAAATTGGAACTATGTGCTTCAGTAGAGGAATAAATTTAAGGTGTAACGAGAGCACCGCAAACGGGTGCTGGACGCTCGACTTTCATATACTTGAGACGGCTACATTTTTCAAACTTAAATAATGTGTAAGGGTGTTTAATGCCCTATTGATCATAGAAGTTTGTAAGCAACAACAACTTAAACATACTTGGACAGTCTACATTCCATTTAAAGTAAACTATAAGTCAAAACAAGGACAATATCTTTGCCTGCTTTACCTGCCTTGTTGTAATGAGTTGCCCTTTTGAAACTAAACAAGTTTTCAAATACATTGGAAGTTTGAAATTAATAACTTTCTACAGTTACTGAATAATTTCATATACAAATTTTTAGTCAAACAAGGGCAATAACTCTGCAATGACAAATCCCATGAATATCTGCTTTGTTGAAAGGTGATGCCCTTTTGAAACCTTACAAGTACTCAAAGTTTCAAGTTAATACCTATGGTAATTATTGAGAAACATAATTAAATTCTAAAAAGTCAAAACAAGGGCAAATACTCTGGAACCACAAAACCCAGGGTTACCTGCCTTCTTGTAATGAGTTGTCCTTTTGATACTTAACAAGTATTTAAAGTTTCAAATAAATACCTATGATAATTATTGAGAAATTTCAATTTACAAAAAAAAATTATGTAAATATAAACAAGGGCAATAACTCTGGAATGGCACATCCCCGGTCACCTTTCTTGTTTGAATGAGTTGCCCTTTTGATATAACACAAGTATTTAAAGTTTCAAGTTAATACCTTTGACAGTTATTAAGATATTTCAATTTACAAGTTTTAAGTAAATAAATCAAGGGTGATTACTCTGGAATTACAAATCTCACATAGTAACCTACCTTGTTGTAATGAGTTGTCCTTTTGATACTTAACAAGTATTCAAAGTTTAAAGTTAATATCTTTCATAGTTATTTAGATATGTTAATTTATAACTTTTAAGTAAATAAAACAAGGGTAATAACTCTGGATACACAAATCTCAGGGTTACCTGTCTTGTTGTAATGAGTTGAACTTTTGAAGCTGAATAACTATTCAAAGTTTAAAGTTTATATCTTTCATAGTTATTTAGAAATGTTAATTTACAATTTTTAAGTAAATAAAACAAGGACAATAACTCTGGATACACAAATCCTAGGGTTACCTGCCTTGTTATAATGAGTTGCCCTTTTGATACTGAATAACTATTCCAAGTTTCAAGTTTATATCTTTCATAGTTATTTAGATATGTTAATTTACAATTTTTCAGTAAATAAAACACAGAAATGACAAATCCCAGGGTTACCTGCCTTGTTGTAATGAGTTGCCCTTCTGATACTGAACAAGTATTCCAAGTTTCAAGTTAATATCTTTCATAGTTATTTAGATATGTTAATTTACAATTTTTAAGTAAATAAAACAAGGGCAATAACTCAAAAATGACAAATCCCAGGGTTACCTGCCTTGTTGTTATGAGTTGCCCTTTTGATACTGAATAACTATTCCAAGTTTCAAATGGATACCTTTGATAGTTATTGACAAATCAACTCTTACAAAAACCTTAAGCAAAAAACTTAACCGACGCAGACGCTGACGCAGACGACAGGGTGACGACAATAGCTCGACTTTTCAAAAAAGTCGAGCTAAAAATGTGTATTTACACGAAATTTTGTTCTCCGTTAGAAATCTGTTTACGCTATCCGGTAAGGTGTGACCGGGCCATTAAGCAGCCACCTGCCTTAAACACCAAATAATTAACATTATTATTCATACAGTAAAACCTCTCTATTACGACCTCTAAAATAAGGCTAGATGTTTGCCTATAAGACAGGTGCCAGCTTAAAGCAAGATGACAGTAAAAAAGAAAGCTCCTACAGGAGCTTTCTGTTTTACTGTTACCTTGCTTTAAGCAGTCACCTGTTCTTAACCTTTAATAATTAACACAATTAAGTGGTCGTAATAGAGGGGTATGACTGTATATACACTGCACCTTGGTACCAGATGGTGCCATATATGGACATCTGTAATAGAGGGTTGACCATGGCGTTCCATAGCACAGAGCTTTGCTTAGGCACACCTCTACCTCTGTAGATTTGTTCAGGCGTGTCGTCCCTGAAAACAATAATGGCCGTTCAATAAACACTTATGGCTGAGAAAAACTTTCCGTGTAAATAAGAGCTACAGTAGACCCTCTCTATTATGACCACTTGAACAAAGACTAACTGATTTTTTAACCCATAAATACGCCTTTTTACGACTTTAAATTTATTCCTCAGCTGAAGAAAATAGTTGCAATTTATACAGTCATAAATATGTATGATAATTTTTTTTATATTTCTGGCAGATGTTAGCTTAAAGCAGGCTGAAAGTAAAGCAGAATGCGCCATAAGGCACATTCTGCTTTACTTTCCACCTGCTTTAAGTGGTAATCTATCTTCAAAACTAGAAACAGACAATGGAGTAATGGGTTAAAGCAAGTTGACAGTAAAACAGAAAGCTCCTTAAGGAGCTTTCTGTATTACTGTCACCTTGTTTTAAGCTGTCACCTGTTGTAAGCACCTTATTATAAACACAGTTTAGTGGTCGTTATAAAGAGGTTTTACTGTATCACTTATGTATCCTAACAATGACTCCTTCCTTACAACGACCCTTGCCACAGTTCCCTAAACAGGACAACGCTTTTATGCTGCAATATCCTCTGCTTAAATTTGTTGTTTGCTGTTTATTATCGAAGTTACATAAAAGTGGACATTTTGATAGAAAAAATACAATGACGAATAACAAACAGCTTGAATCCAGACTAGACGCCGTGTTACGCGGCGTCTGATCTTGATTCAAGCTGTTTTCAAATGTAAGCCAAATCTTAATTTTCCTCCCTGTAACAACTCCCTCCAAACAACACACACAATCTGTGTCTCCTATTGGATGTCTGTAGAGAGGGAACTGTAAATTTCCTCTCCCACTTCTCCTAGCACCAATTTTGACACAAATATTGGGTTTTACTATATTACTATAAATATTCAGGGATCTAGTTAAGGGGAGTATTTTAAAAGACTGAAATCTTTATGTCTACTAAATCCTATATGGTGTAACTACTCATTAGAATAGTCTCATAGAGAAATTTCTAATATGTAGTAACACCACAGGATTTGGTGCTGGTATGAGTGAAAAATGTTGGACTTGTTTATTCAACTACCTCCTATCTTAAACCCTTAATATTTCTTCAATCAAAATGTTGTAACAAAATATTTTTTAAAATGAAGAATCATAACTGCAATCACTGGTGCACAATTTCAAATTCAAGGATATTAAAGTTCTCCAATTATCTAGAGCTACTTTATTTGGTATGAGACACCTACCTAGCTGACAATCCACATTTGCTAAGTGCTTCTGGGGATGACCAAGACTCGACAGGTGTACCACCCCAACATGTCTCCACAAGACCTAACAGAAAATCAACAATATATGGTATACAGGCTCTCTGCTTAACTCGTTTTAACCCTTTACACTATTAGTATTAATAGCCCCCTTGTTCACACACTTTTTTAAGTCATGCAATGATCCACTGAAATAAGTAGTTCTACTTTATACAGTCATGAATATGTACCATACCGGTTAAGAAATATTTTCTATATCTTTTGAATTTTACACTTACCGATAATTTATTTTACATCTTTCTATTTCTATTTATTATATGCCTTCGTACAATATGGAGCGTTTCAACGTGTATCTGCAAAGTAAAATACAAGAGTCTGAATCAGCCACCTTGTATTTCACTCTGACGCCGCTTTCAATTTAACGTGACGTATTTACGTACATGTACAAGTGCCACGTTATTCATTGTGGCAAACAAAAATTCTTGTTTTGCTTCAAATAACTAATAAATTTTGGATATAAAATGATTTAAACAACTATTTAACTGTTTCTAGTGTGTATTCAAGGCATATAATAAACACATCACCAGTTGGCAGTGGGCTACAGAGTGTTGCATTTAGCTCTCGACGTTTTTGGCGGAAACAACCGAAGATGGAAGCTTTACTTTCAATGTGTCAAAGAAGCAGCAGCTGGTCTAGATCAACACTGTTTGAGACCCATGTGCATCTAAAGCATTTTATGTAGCTGTATCATATATGATGTTTGGCAGAGTAGACCAAACTCAGATATAGAGCCTGGGATGACAATGGTGCTTGGTATGTACAAAGTTGCAATGCAATAAGGTAGGTTTTGTCATGACACGGCTCATACCCTATTAGATGGTAGCTTAACTCTTTGAACCCTAGATAGATAGATAGATAGATTTATTTCAATATCATGTAACATGACAATAGTTAACAACACACATATACATCTTAAAACAAAACACAATCTATAAAAATTGCAATGATTAAATATATGTTGTGTTATGAACTATGTCAGTCACATCAATATCAAGGATTATAAATACCACGAATGAGGAACAATGTTGTTCACCACCTGTGGTATTACACAAAAAAGAGAAAGGACATCTCTTATTTCCATTGTGGTCCTTATTGATATTGATGGTCTGACATAGAGAGGCATGATCTATGAACTAATAAGATTAAATGTTTCTTTATAACATGCATATATGCATCATTTACAAACAGCGTACATGTGAAGAATACATTTGTCCTATGCAAACAGTGAGGGTCCTGATTAGGGAGCCCTCTGATTAGGGTCTACACTTTTGTCATTTTGACAGATATTGTAACAAGAATATCGTTCCCAACGATGGATGCTCCCCACAAAGAAAAAGCCCAAGGTATAGCATGTTTAGTAGGTGATCACAGTATCAAGTTTCATCAACTTACGATGTAACATTCAGGAGATATGCTTCGGACAAAAATGAATTTATTATGAAAAAGGATGGCAATTCAATATTTGGAGATGACAGGGTTATAATTCTTGTGTACTACACTTCTTTTTGTCATCCTCTAACACAGTAAAAAGGTTCAAGTTACAGTGCCGCAGAAAATTTGATTTTTTTAAAAAATTATGTAGAAAAAGGGAGATAATTCAATATTGGGAGATGGCAGAGTTATGGTTCTTGAGTACAGCACTCCCTCTGTCATCTCAAGTTTCATCAACTTACAATGCAATGCTCAGGAGATATGCTCCAGACAAAATTTGATTCTTTTTAAATAGAAAAGGGGAGATAATTAAATATTGGGAGATGACAGAGTCATGGATCTTGTGTACTGCACCTCCTTATGTCATCACCTATCACTGTATTAAGTTCCATTAACTTACGGTGTAGCAGTCAAGAGATATACTCCGGACAAAATTGTTTTGTATTTTTAGACAAGAGCCGCAAGCGGCCCTAAATCGCTCACCTGAGGAACTATTGTGTTATACTCGATGCATAATGAAGTTTGTCATTGCATGTATGTGGACTGTTGCATGAAACTGAAACAACTCGGAATTAGGTTTTCCTGTAGAAGTCTATGTAAAACTTATAAGCCCCGGGGCAAGGCCATTTTTTATCCGGGGGTCATGATTTGAACAATCTTGGTAGAGGACCATAAGGCAAAGCTAGATGCCAAATATAAAAGGTGTGGATCTTATGGTTTCAGAGAAGAAGAATTTTAAAGGTTTATTCCTCTTAGGGTTTCAGAGAAGAAGAATTTTAAAGGTTTATTCCTATATAAGTCTATGTAAAACTGATAAGCCCCGGGGCAAGGCCATTTTTGACCCGGATGTCATGATTTGAACAAACTTGGTAGAGGACCATAAGGCAAAGCTAGATGCCAAATATAAAAGGTCTGGGTCTTAGGGTTTCAGAAAAGAGGAGTTTTAAAGGTTTATTCCTATATAAGTCTTTGTAAAACTGATAAGCCCCGGGGCGGGGCCATTTTTGACCCTAGGGACATAATTTGAACAATCTTGGTAGAGGACCATAAGGCAAAGCTAGATGCCAAATATAAAAGGTCTGGGCTTTACGGTTTCAGAGAAGAAGATTTTTAAAGATTTTCCTATATAAGTCTATCTAAAACTGATAAGCCCGGGCAGGCCATTTTTTACCCTGGGGTCATGATTTGAAACCTCTTAGTAGAGGTCCATAAGGCAAAGCTACATGCCAAATATAAAAGGTCTAGGCCATACAGTTTTATAGAAGATGAGTTTTAAAGGTTTTCCTATGAAAAACTGATAAGCCCCGAGCATGGCCATTTTTGACCCAGCTAGGGGTCATTATTTGAACAATCTTGCTAAAGGTTCACAACATGATGCTACATGTGAAATTTGGTTGTCCTAGGACTTATACCTGACTTGTGCTCAGGTGAGCTAAAAAAGGGAGATAATTCAATATTGGGAGATGACAGAGTTACCGTTCTTAAGTACTGCACTTCCTTTAGGTCATCCTCTATCACTGTTACAAGTTTCATCAACTTTCAGTGTAACGGTCTAGAGATATGCTCCGGACAAAATTGATTTTTTTTATGAGAAAAAGGGAGATAATTCAAAATTGGGAGATGAGAGAGTTACGGTTCTTTTGTACTGGACCTCCTCCTGTCATTCTCTATCACTGTATCAAGTTTCATCAACCTACGGTGTACCGTTCAAGAGATATGCTCCGGACAATAAAGCGTGACGGACGGATGGATGGACAAAGTGGCGACTATATGCTCCCCCCCTAAAGGGGAGCATAAAAATCAACCCTACAAAGTCATTAATGGACTATATTTAATCGAAAGCTAGAATTGTCCATTTTGGGTTTTAGGGAGGAAAGGGTTAAATCGGGATAAAAATAAAGCAGAATGCACCTTAATGTCCATTCTGTTTTACCTTCAACCTGCTTTCAATAGTTACTTGTCTTTTAAAACAAGAAACAGGCCATGAGGTAATGGGTTAAACTTAGTATAGCTTGAAATATGAAGAAATGTCACCCTTATGTAGAGGTCTATAAAAAGAGGATAATCAATTTCTTTGGATTGATATGAACAATATATCATGAGAATGGGTTGCTATCTGGTTAAAAAATGAGTCTGCAGGACTCGTTTTTTAACCAGATAACAACCCATTCGAGCGATATATTTTTCATATCTATTCAAAGGATTTGATTATTCTATTGATTATATATATTTTAATGAAGTTTATACAGAAAATAAAATTAATTATTTTCCCGTGATGTCACAAAAATAATTATGACGTGACGTCACAAAAAGTGATATCATCACTACACGTAGAAATTATATCAACTGTGACGATATCAAATTTATCTAACTGAGAAATTTCTATATATCATTGATAGGTATATAATAAATACTGGTATCTCGTGACATACCTAATGGCTTTTTGAGGTGTTGATACAGATATTTGCCATACAGCCAGCATACAGCAGAAAAGTATTGAAAGTTGCCTCCCCCTAAAGTTGCTGTAAAAACAATGCATGATATTACATGATTAATATATGAAACAAATAATTATGTTATTCTAAAATGTAGGAAAACTATTGATGAAAAATTGATGTTTATTTCGTATAAGGAGGCAGGATTTGCTGATATCTTTTGCAGAGAAGGCGGGGCTGATTGATCTTTTCTCCGCAAATTAATTCTAGAACTTGGACAACAGACATTTGACGGAATTTTCTAATGCTCTTCTTAACCAATCTATGCCTTCCTATTAGTGGAAACCATGATTATTGTCTACAATTATTCTTTATTAATGAGACAAATTTCAAGAAATTTGAAATACTTTACAATTCATGTCAAAAATAATATATCAATCTTTGTTTGAAAATGACGTCATTTCAAAATGACGTCAAATCAGCATTTTTCTGCCAAACTGTCAAATTGATGACATTTAATGTTTACAATGGAACTTATTTTGTTGCGTTCAAATAGTTAACAGCTTCAGTAATGCGGTTATGGCTGTTCCTTTCAGGGTACATATTGTTTGTGAATGGATTAAACACACAGGCATACTAATAAACAGTTCATTAAGTTTAGAATTTACAGCAAATATAATGTAAATATAAGAAATGAATATATTTTTTTCGGTGTTTAAGCGAAATAAACAATAGAAAATGATTGGCAAATTAACCATGAATTGTATTCTTTTTTACTTTCAACCAAGAAATAAATATAGGGCTCCAGATAAGGGGAGTATTTTTTTTCCAAACTAACATCTTTATTTCTGCTTTAAACCCTATGGTGTCACTACTCATTAGAATCGTCTTAATGAGTAGTTACACCATACGATTTGGTGCTAAAACGATAGAGGAAAGTTTGGATTTGTTCAATTAACTCACCCTATCTGGAGCCCTGTAATATCATATATGTTATTGCTTTACCTGGTGAAGGTACTGACCAAGGCAGTAAGATACCGTCTTTAGGGAGGTCTTTCAGCGGGGTGTCTGATGTTTTATCCTTCACCACAAACAGACGGACGTCTGGATAATTGAGGGCATCCTTCAGCTCAAAGCTGGCATTGAAAACCTGACAGGAATAGATCCTAACTGTATAGACAGTAAAGTTTACAGGGCTAAAATAATTGTACATTTTATACCATTAAAGTCCTGAAAATATGAACACCATGTGCAATTGCTGTAATTATCCTAAAATTTGATCTAATTACTTTAATCACACAGTAATTTGTCCAAAAGGTGCAAACTAAACACTTTAATGAATAATTCCAGTCTCTAATAAACCATTACCTAACAGATATGCCTTTAACATATTCCTTTGCTGAAGAAATTTGTTCTAATTTATGCCTGGTGTCCACTAGAGTGCGGACAAGATTAAGAAGGTTTATGGTATCAAAAATGGCATTTCGGCATAGCTACCACATCAGGTACGAAACAATGTCCTATTTTTTGCAATATTGTTAACCTCTGCCACTGGGCTCTGTGTATTGTCTGCACACATGCTTGTGACAGTCCTAGGAATTAAACAGGACAGACACTGAACATGCCAATCCTAGTAGGACAAAAACAGTCACATGAATCTTTATCCATGGTGGTTCCTAGAAATCACTTATACAGATCCCCACCAACACCGCACTTTCCTGAAGGATTCGGGGTACCTTTCGCTTGTCTTCTGCATATCTTCCTATCGACCCCAGGAGCTCTCTTTACCACAGAAGCTTTCAGGAGCGGTTACCGAAGAGCCAGAATGCATAAGGAAAGGCCTGATGGTTGCGGAAGGGGTCAGGAAGATAATTTCCGCGTCTAAATTTTGCTCCCGACGAGGACAATTTTACCCCTCGGGAAGGTGCAGAATCATTGGGAAGTATTTAGGAATGATACAGACAATGAAAAGAATCTTGCAAGAGTATGTGTAAGGGTTGCGGATTTACTTAATTTATATTTCGCTTCTTGTCCGTGCCCTAGTGGACGCTTGGTCTTAAAATGAATATGCACCATAAAAAAAATGTATCCTAGCAGATTGCACCTTAAAGCAGGTTCTCATCTGGGTCTACACTAATTGCATAGGACAAATGTACTCTTTACAGGTACACTGTTTGTAAAGGATGAGTAAATCATCGCTAGCATTCAATGTGTTAACCCATTACCCTATAGCCTGCTTCTAAATTTTTAGAAAGATAATCACTTAAAGCAGGTTGAAAGTAAAGCAGAATGAGACTTAAGGCCCATTCTGCTTTACTTTCAGCCTGCTTTAAGCTACTATCTGCTAAGATATAGGAAATGTTTTCCTATCATACATAATTATTCATGACTGTGTAAAAGGGAACTATTTTCTTCAGTGGAGGAATAAATTATAGGCGTAAAAGGTGATATTTATGGGGGAATGGGGTAAGATAGACCACCTACGTTCAAACTTGTATACAAAATTTCAGTCTGTTGTATTCGCAAGATACAAAAGACAAATCCGGCCAAATTACTCCCCTTCGCTATAGACAATAAGAAGAGATACAGTTCGTCTTTTGGTAAATATTAATTCAAATTTTTACCAAGAAACAGACAATTTTCTTATAAAGTTTATGTAATTCCTTGCTTTTCATATACGGTTTCTATGGTAAACACATGATTTTTTATGGTAAACTAGTAACTTTTTGAAACAGAAAGTAAATGATATGCTCGGCGTCCGCCTGTTAAAGCGAAAACATCGGTTCGCCACACACTTATCAGGATATAAGATTTAGTATCAGTTAAAACGATTTTAAGAGTAAGAAACAAGATATATGCAGCCTAGTATGGGAAATGTTTTAAATTGATGTGAGCGGCTACACATTGAAATGAATGATAGCATGGAAAAGCGCAGGCGCTCCTACTCACTTCGGCTGTGTAGAAATATCGGAAGCGAGTACAGCGAAAGTGTATAAGTGCCACCTCTAAAACTGCACTTCTGGTTTCTCGAGTTACTTCTTGCATGCTTCTTACTCAAGTGAATCCACTTGCATCTAGAGATTATACCAGATAACCAGATGTCATGCACTAACAAGCATTTCTCTTTAAATGGGCAGAAACATGAATTCATAAAAGGCATTTCAATGAACCCATCCACGTGAAAACATAATACATCCCGTCTTTTGACGGAGTTATAAAAAGGTGTATTTGTGGAGTACTGGGTTAACCCTTAACCCAATAGCATGTTTCTAGTTTTGAAAATAATTTTAACATATACAGTTATGAATATGTATTGAAAGAATTAATCTGTTCCATATATTCTAGCAGATGGTAGCTTAAAGCAGGTTGAAAGTAAAGCAGAATGTGCCTTAAGGCACATTCTGCTTTTCTTTCAGTCTGCTTTAAGCTACAGCCTGCTAGAATAAAGAAAATATTCCTTATGATACATAGTCATCACTGTATAAATAAACTATTTTCTCCACTACTACTACTACCACTGGAGTAATAAAGAGAATGAGCTAAAAGGAAGGGTTAAACTCATGAAAGTGTCACACTAACCTGACTTAATGCAAACTGCATGTTGGACTGTCCTGAGCAGACCCACACATCACCAAACAATACATCCTTCAATACCACAGACTGGTTCCCACCTTCCAGGGCAGCTGTTATTGTGTATGGGCCACCACTCTTCACAGGACCTGAGAACCAGTCAACATAATAAATAGACAGAGCTCTAGATAAGGGGAGTATTTCAAAATCTAAAATCTTTATTTCTGCATTAAACCATATGGTGTCACTATTCATTAGAATCGTCTCTTCGAGACGATTCTAATGAGTAGTGACACCATAGCATTTCGAGCTGACATGAGTGAGAAAATGTTGGATTTTTTCAGTTTATTTCCTCTAATCTGGAGCCCTTAAAATTTTCAGTTAACTCACTTATATTTTGGGGCCCTGCATGGTCCGTCTAAAGACCCCATACCTCTCCAAACCACTTTTAAAACAAATGTGTTCCATATTCTATCAGATGGTAGTTTAAAGCCGGCTGAAAGTAAAGCAGAATGTACCTTAAGGCCCATTCTGCATTACTTTCAACCTGCTTTAAGTGGATACCTGTCTTGAAAACCAGGAACAGGCTATTGGATAATATGTTAATATCTAGAAGTAACTGTATATAGCTATTTTAGGTTTTGAACGACTCCACTTGAAATGAAAATTTTTTATTGTAGATTTAATTTGAATTTAACATTATTTTAGCTTAAATTTGCCATTTATAAGCTTAATTGGTTAGATATTAAGGAATTTAGGTAGTTTGTGTTGTTTTAACCCATTACCCCATAAATATGCCTTTTTTAACGCCTTTAATTTATTTCTCCACTGAAGGATATAGTTTTAATTTATACAGTTATGAATATATATCATAAGAAATAATTTCTATTTTCTAGAAGATGTTAGCTTAAAGCAGGTTGAAAGTAAAGCAGAATGTGCCTTAAGGCACATTCTGCTTTACTTTTAACCTACTTTAAGTGGCTTCCCTATATCTTCAATACTAGAAACAGGCTATTGGGTAATGGGTTAAAGTGGTTTGGGCAGGTTTGGAGTGGTTTGAGGAGGTTTGATGTCTTTAGACTGACCTGACCCTGCATGCTTACCTATGCTTTGTTTCCAAGTCAGACTTTTATCCACATGTGTTTCATAGACATGGGTCATCTTCTCAATGGTTATAGTCACCTTCAGCCCCTCTGATCCTTCAGGGGCATAGCCCCAGATGACAGCCGTATTTGGCTCCCCCTGTAGAACCATGTGATCACCAAAGTATGAGGCCAGAGAAAATGTACCAGCATCCTTATTGACGTACCGGTAGTCTGTTACTAAGACAAAGAGAGGAAAATACTTTTATCAGGGCTCCAGATAACAGAATTTTTTCAAAAACTAAAATCTTTATTTCGGCATTAAACCCTATGGTGTTACTACTCATTAGAATCGTCTCTTTGAGACGATTCTAATGAGTAGTAACAACGTAGGATTTGGTGCTGAAATGAGTGATAAAATGTTTGATTTGTTGAAATAACTACCTCTTATCTGGAACCCTGATTTATAGGTCGTTTGCAGATCAAACAAACACGATAAATGGGTGATAATTTTACATTTAGTGGACGTATTTAAATGAAATTTTGCAAACACTTATGATATGCCTATACCAACTCTGACAAGAAAAATCGTAGTTTTTAATAGGCTGAATAAAGTATTTTCTTCTTTGTTTTATATAAATTTGTGTCGCTGAAAATGGACATTTACATAGGGTGTTATTGGCTATTACCTTGATCACGTTTGTTTACATGGGAGAACATAACTAAGTAAAATCTCATGATTGCTGCTTCTGACTGAATGGTAAATCCCGTGCTGATATTGGATTTTGTAGTTTTGCTATATTCAGGAACACTTCGCAAAAAAACCCCAATGTGCATTGTTTTTTAAACTGAAGCTCTATTATTCCTACATCATCTGTATTAGTGTTTGAGTTGTATTGTATTACGTTTACGTTACGTGTCGTTTCCTTTAAATGACAAAATAACGTTTTTCTACCTGCTCTGGAAACATTCTGTCGAAAACGTGACAATTGTAAGTTGGTGTAGAGAACGTCTATATCTTAAACCTTCATGTATATTGTCTGGTATGAACACGTCTTCTGATGTTTATCACATTTAGATTTTTTTTAGTTTAATAAAACGTCTGTATGAGTGGCAAATAGTTTGGATCCTAATTAGATCCGGATTGGCTCCAGCGTCCCATCAGGATCCAACATGTTTGCAAATGACAGTATGTTGTTTAATACTTTTAACGTACCCCAGTTAGGGCCTCGTTCAGTCGGTTGCAAACTACTATGGTATGCCACAGTTTAACAGTGAGGTGTTACTGAGTCGTGAAAAATAGGCTGTTGAATAACTTGAAATCACCCTTCGGAAAACAGTCCTGTAGAAGTCTAAACTTTACATAGAAGTTATGAATAAAACTTTTTTATTACGGAGTGAAAAAAAATGTCCTTTTTGTCAGAATCGGTATAGGTATATCATAAATCTATGCAAAATTCCATTTGTTTGTGTTGTCTTACTATAAAAATATTTGAAATTCATCGTGTTTTTTTTTAACTGCAAACGACCTATAACACTTTTCCTATTGAATATGATGAATATCAATGTATTAACCCATTACCCCATAGCCTGTTTCTAGTTTTAAAGATGAGTAACCACTTAAAGCAGGCTGAAAGTAAAGCAGAATGTGCCTTAAGGCACATTCTGCTTTACTTTTAGTCTGCTTTAAGCCAAACTCTTCTTGAATATAGAAAATATTTCTAATGGTACTTACTTATGAATGTATAAATTGAAACTACTTTCTAAGGTGGAGGTTATTAAAGGCGTTAAAAGGCGTATTTATGGGGTAATGGGTTAAAGTCCAAACACTATATGCTCTCCTATCAACATTTGGTTGTTATACAGTGCTCCCTCCCCACAATGGCTCTCTGAACAATGATTCCCTCCTTACAACAACATATACTGCTATTCCCCAAATAAGACAAATATGTCCAACCATTTCATGGCTGCAGTATTGTCTAGGGGTGTAACAATACCGCAATATATTGTTATATTGCAATACGCCTCTTGGCAATACGTATTGCAATACGGTTTTTCCGTATTGCAATATTCTATACATGTACATGTTTATCATTTGAGCACATACAAGAGGGTTGCCCTGTTATTTTGAATTTTATACTGTGACAATTATAACACTCAAAGCAAATGTATATGTAAATTTGGACTCTCCCTTGTATTTAAAGCTCTCCTTTTATTCTTTCAATGCTATAAACAAGTTTTCAATGCTAATTTCTATCAAATTTTTGTACTTACAAGTTGCCACAATATATTGCAATATAGTTCCTCTGTATTGCAATATATTGCAATACGGTTTTCACCGTATTGCTACACCCCTAGTATTGTCTGCTGAAAAAAGTTATCTGCTGTTTTTCTCAAGTTTACATATTGGACATTTTGACAGAAAAACCCCCCATAATGACGAGTAACAAGCAGCTTGAATCCAGGTTATCCGAAGTATATGCAGTAACCTCAAGCGAAAGCTCAGAGAAATCCAGAATGACTGGTGGACAAACCTAGCCAAATAAACACAGCTATGTGCCAACAGAGGTGACTACAGAAGGTTCTATGAAGGCCTAAAGTCCATCTTTTGCCCCATCAACCAGGACCAGAGCCCCTTGTGTAGTGTTAACGGTGGCACTCTTCTCACAGACAAGACATCATTCTATCCTGAAAAGATGGTCTGAACACTTCCATGCACTCTTTAGTGTGGATCGCATTGTCCAAGAAACAGCAATCCTAATTTAAAGATCACTCAGCAGCCTATTAAGGCAGAACTCGACAATCCACCAACACTTGTAGAGACTAAAAATGCCATTGAAAATTGAAGAGTGGAAAAGTGGCCTGGTTGATGGCATTCCACCTGAGATTTGGAAGCATGGAGGAACAGAGTTACATACAAAGCTCCATGAACTCTTTGTCTGTTGTTGGGAGCAAGGACATTTACCGCAGGACCTGCGGGACGCAGTCATCATCACCTTGTATAAAAACAAGGGGGAAAAGTCAGACTGTTCCAACTACCGAGGAAACACCTTGCTCTCAAATTCTCAATTGCAAGTAAAATTCTAGCAAGGACTTTACTCAACAGATTTGTGCCAACTATTGCTGAAGAGAGTCGGTGTGGGTTTAGAGCTAACAGAGGAATCACAGACATGGTGTTTGTCCTAAGACAGCTTTAAGATAAGATAAGATAATCTTTATTTATAGTCGGTTTCCGTCAACATAATAAAACTAGCTATAAGCTATTGTCCGACATAACAAGATTATCCAATAACAATTTAAACAAACAATCTGTAATAAAATATGCATTAGGCCTAAAAAAAAAAGATGTGTGTTTCCGGTTTCCCGACCGACCCTACTTTTTACCCCCGACCCTAAAGTTTTTAAAGAAAATTAAAAAAAAAAAAAAAATTAAAAAAAAAAAAAATTGTTTTTTTTTTGGGGGGGAAAAGTTTTTTTGGTGAGGGAAAAAAGATACTGGAGGGGAAGGGGCCATTATTCGGCACCCGTTACAGAAGGAAAAAAGGCTTGTGTTAAAAGCAAACACACCACATTTTTTATTAAAATATAATACCGGTATTTATTTGATGCAATGGTTTTCAGATTGAAACAAGAACTATTTCACATAAATATATTATGAAATACCTTACAATTTAAACTTGCAAATCAAGATAAATCATTTCAGACACTTTCAATGTTGAATACAACAAGAGCAAGGTCATAATTTGTCATATAAACCCATCCTTTGATTGTAAAAAAATTCGCATACATGCCCTATATAAAAACTTTTTAAAAAATAATAACTTTTTCCTACCGACCTACCCTAAAATTTTGAGAGGGTGAAACCAGAAACACACATATTTTTTTTTTAGGCCTTAGAATAATTAAGAGACTTCTATAAGAGACTCCTATAAAAGCTTTCTATAAGATAAGATCATAAGTATAATCATACTTAAAAATATATTTTTATGCAATACTATGGTAAATAATAAAATTTAAAAGATGACAGGTTCACATTTTTGCATAGCTAGAGGACCCAGATGTGTAGATCCATATTTCTTACTGACCAGCAGCTCATACAAAAAGTTTTGGCTCTAACTACATAACAGACCTGGATCCACATGTGACTATGGCTAACTCAACATTTATAAATATGCCTCACAATAGCAATCCAAAAAGTTATTTTATTGGGCAAGGGAGATAACCCAGTTTTCCAAGAGTATATTATGTTCTATGAGTTACCTCCCTTTATCTGTACAATGTGTTACGAAACAAACTCTGAAGCTGGTTGAAAGTAAGGCCGAAAGCTCATACATGCCCTTTCGGCTTATCTTTCAACCCGCTTCAAGTGTTTAAACTGTTTCCAGATTAGTATCAGGCTTACATTTAGTAGCTATTACATAGTACATACATATAGAACAAAAACAAAGCAAAATTGTACAGGGATTGCAATACAATAACTGTAGCAAGGAAATTGGCTGAAAGTGAAGCAGAGAGCGCTTTTGAGGCCCATTCTGTCCCATTCTCATTCCGTTTCAGTGACAGACTAAGAAATATTATCAATCAAAAAGTATATACATGTAGATCTAAGTTAATAGTACTTTGACACTCTAGGCTAGCCTAAAGCAAAGTAGAGTGCATCATAGGGGCCATATCCCTTTGCTTTCGACCTGCCTCAAGTGGTTACTTGTATTCAAACTAGAAACGGGTAAAAATACAGTAACTGTTTCACAGTATACTACTATCAGGTAAAGGATTGACAAGACAGAAGCATGCAGATACAGAACTTACAACGAACTGGAAAAAACAAACAAGGGCCACTATGGCCCTAAATCGCTCACCTGGTAACCATGTAACCATGTACACCGTGTGACCTAGTTTTTGACCGGGCATGACCCTCATTCTAACTTGACCTCCATTTCAATGAGACAAACATTTTGTTCAAGTTTCATGAAGATTCAATGAATTTTGTAGTCTCTAGAGTGTTAACGAGGTTTTTCGATGATTTGACCTAGTGACCTAGTTTTTGACAAGACATAAGCCACATTTGAACTTGACCTATATTTCATTGAGGCAAACCTTTTCATGAAGTTTTATGAAGATCAAATGAAATTTGTAGTCTCTAGAGTGTTAATACAGTTTTTCGATGATTCGACCTAGTGACCTAGTTTTTGACTAGACATGACCCATATTTTAACTTGACCTAGATTTCATTGAGGCAAACATTTTGATGAAGTTTCATGAAGATCCAGTGAAATTTGTAGTCTCTAGAGTGTTAGAAAGGTTTTCCGAAGATTTGACCTAGTGACCTAGTTTTTGACCAGACATGACCCACATTCGAACTTGGCCTAGATTTCATTGAGGCAATCATACTGATGAAGTTTCATGAAGATCCAATGAAATTTTTAGCCTCTAGAGTGTTAACAAGGTTTTTCGATAATTTGACCTAGTGACCTAGTTTTTGACCGGACATGACCCACATTCAAACTTGAGCTAGATTTCATTAAGGCAAACATTTTGATGAAGTTTCATGAAGATCCAATGAAATTTGTAGTCTCTAGAGTGTTAACAAGGTTTTTCGAAGATTTGACCTAGTGACCTAGTTTTTGACCGGACATGACCCACATTCGAACTTGGCCTAGATTTCTTTGAGGCAATCATATTGATGAAGTTTCATGAAGATCCAATGAAATTTGTAGCCTCTAGAGTGTTAACAAGGTTTTTCGAAGATTTGACCTAGTGACCTAGTTTTTGACCGGACATGACCCACATTCGAACTTGACCTAGATTTCATTGAGGCAAACATTGTGACCAAGTTTCATCAAGATCCAATGAGATTTGAACCTGTTAAGAGTGTTAACGAACAATTGTGGACGGACGGACAGACAGACAGACAGACAGACGACGGACATCCAGCGATCCTAAAAGCTCACCTTGGCACTACGTGCCAGGTGAGCTAAAAAAAAACAAAAAAAACCCACTAATGAGACATAGAACATTTACATTTAGAAGAAATGCTGGGAGCAAAACAAGTGACTCTATGTAACTTTTGTCGACCTTACCAAAGCTTTCAACACCATCAGTAGGAAAGGACTGTGGCAGATTATGGAGCGACTTGGCTGTCCCCCCAAATTTCTCAACATGGTCAAACAACTGCATAAAGATCAGCAGGGCCAAGTGCGACTCAACAATGACCTTTCAGATGCATTTTTCATCAAAAATGGCGTGAAGCAGGGGTGTGTCCTTGCCCTCTTCACCATCTTCTTCAGTATGATGCTTCAACAGGCCACAGCAGATCTAGATGAAGAGGACTCAGTCTACATTAGATACCGCCTTGGCGGCAGTCTCTTCAATCGCACACGTCTTCAAGCACGAACCAAGACCCTTGAACAGCTGATTCGGGACCTTCTATTCGCAGATGAAGCTGCCTTGGTAGCCCATGCAGAAAATGTCAGCGCATCACCAGTACCTGCTTTGCTGAAGCCTCCAAATTATATTTTTGGCCTGGAGATTAGCCTGAAAAAGACAGAGGTCTTGTACCAGCCTGCACCCAGAGAGGAACCCAGACCTCCCCAGATAACAATAGGTAAAACAGAACTTAAAACCGTGCAACAGTTCACCTACTTAGGGAGCACAATATCTGCAGATGCCAAGATCGATAAGGAAATCAACAACAGACTGGCGAAGGTGAACAGTGTGTTTGGGAGACTCTATAAGCCAGTGTGGAACAACAAGCACCTGAAGAAGGGTACCAAGATTTATAAGTGTCTACAAAGCAGTCATACTAACCACTCTGCTGTATGGCTCAGAGTCATGGGTTGCATATCGCAGTCACCTTGGAGTCCTTGAGCGGTTCCACCAGAGATACCTACGCACAATCCTAAACATCCACTGGAGCTACTTCATTACAAATGTTGAGGTCCTGGAAATTGCAGAAATCACAAGCACGGGGGCCATGATTTTGGAGTCACAGTTACGTTGGGCCGGTCATGTTTCAAGAATGGAAAGCTATCGCCTGCCTAAAATCGCTATGTATGTACAGTGAACTCTCAACTAGCCAGAGAAACAGAGGTGGGCCAAAGAAGCGATATATAAGGACTGTCTGAAGAAGTCCCTCAGTACTTGCCAGATCGACCATAGGCAACTTTTAAGTAACAGGAGGTACCCTGATTATTAATTTTTTTTAATTTATGCATTTACAAACTACTTAAACATTTAATTACAATACAATGAAATATAATTACATGGCTACATGTAGTAGCTTCAACTCTTTCATCGTCCAGGTCCACATAGCACAACTTTTGTTGGGTGAATTCCAGATTTGGAGCGTATAGTTATAGCTGATTTTAACTGAATAATTAATGATTGATTTTTAGCTAAATGATACATAAAATTTCAATATAGTAATACACTTTGAAACTTATGGCCACAAACTCTAATTATAATATATATACATATGCCTAAATGTAGTAGATTCAACTCGTTTTGCGTCGGAACCACATCTCAAAAGTTTTGTTGGGTGAATTCCAGATTTGCTTGCATGGCCACTTCTCAAACGTTTTGTTGGGTGAATAGTCGATTTGGAGCGGTATGGTTATGATCGGTATTAATGTATATTTGGTCGATTTTTTTTACTCCAAATGATAAATATAACTTAAATATATCCATAAACTCATAATAGAATACTTATAAATTGATATAAATGCCTATATGTAGTAGATTTAACTCATATTTGGTTTTATTGGTATCTGTTGGTTACTATTGGTGTCTATTGGGTTTTGTGGGGTGAATCGATGGACCGCCGCTTTACTATGGTGAAATAAATATAAATATTTGGTGTCGCTCGGTTCGTAATTAAGTGCTGATTATGTGGGTGGGTTTCATTTCCCCCAGTCTTTGCATGACTGTAAAAAAATCGCGATCAACCGTGGTGAGTGACAATCCGTGTTATTTCCCTTTATTATATTATCCTATATATAGAACACTTGACTATGAGCCGGTTCCCTGTGATGATGATGATGACATGTTTGATGTTTAGAAGCAGAATTTGGTCTAGACTAGAGGTAGGGTGAGGATAGTCTTACAAGAATGTGTCGACTGTGACTGCTGTGTGGGCAACAACATACCGATAAGATATAGGCATACACTGTACTCTTTAAAGGTACACCGTTTGTAAAAGACGAGTATAGTCGTCGTGTGTTAGAATAATAGAAATTGCCAATCAACAGGTGAAAATTAGGTTAAAATACTACCTGGGCCTTTGTCAACTTGCATTTCAATCACTGGCTGACCAAAAATTGGTAAAATCAAAACAGCAATTGCTGCAAATAGCAACATCTTGAATTTATGTTTCTTTACAACGCAAAACGTTGTTTGCATTATTTATAAGTTGTTTCCTGTTTTGTTTTATGCAGAAAATGCCGAAGTCATCCGAAGGAGCAAAAAAAAAATCCATTTGGTTACTCTTCTTTTTATTCCTTCAGTGGCAAGCCCAAGATAAGGCGGAAACAAACGACTTTTAGTCCGGCTTGGATCATCAAATATGTGGAATATCAGCTAAAAGCCAGGGACCAGACAAAAGGGGAAATTGCGTCCAGCATGGCGGCGATTGAGATCCCACTTCGGGATACAGACGAGGTATTTACTTAGCATAATCGAACTTTGGGTTTTGCTGATGTTTACAATGATACCTACAAGCTTGCTTTCATTTTATTGACAACAGTGTAGTCTGAAGAGCCCACAATGAATAGTCAACATAAATATAGAATTTGTTTTCATTTTAAGCACAATATGGACTGGGTGGGGAAGCTTTTTATCTGACAAAAGAGGACAGAAAATCAAACTTTAAATGGCTACATACACTTTTACATTTGCTTACCTGGTTATTTTCGGTTGCTGGACGGTTTAGTAACTAAAATTCCCATCTTCTTTGTTGTCATCATTTCATGATCGTTTTTCCAATTTTACTCAATCGGCGGACGTAGTCGAGGGGTACCGCCATTGACCCGTTTACCGTGGACATCCTATTACCGGTGACTTCCGAGTATTCCGCATAGCGCCGCTACGCGCATGTGTAAAATCGTAACTTCTGTTTATCTTTCGGCTGCTGCTCAAGACTAATGTGTATAAAGCAAAAAATAATTTCCTAAAGGGAAAGTGTGCATTTTTTTTATTAATTACGCAAGATAAATCATTTTCTCCCCATATAAAACCATTTAACCTATTTGTATAATGTGACATATTCCATTGCCCCCACTGTGAAAAAATGTGACGGAAAATATTACAACTTTTCAGTTAAAAATTATGTTAACAGATAGGCTTTCTTAATAATGTTTGATAGAAGTTCAAGCCGATACCTGAAAATTATTCCGGGTGTCATTTTACCTCATCACCGATAATAGGACGAGTAACCAAAACAAACATGGCGGCGCACTCGCTACAGTTGAATATGATTATTTATGTCAAATTATGGGTGTATTTATATATTAAAGCTGAAAATCATAAAGAAATGTTTACTTTATATGTTTAATATATTTTTTAGTTAAAAACCTTATTAATTGATGAGAAATAGTCCGACGAATCCTTAGATCACCGGTAATTGGGTGAACCAGGATAAACCACCCGCTTACGATGTCAGGGGTTGCGAGTTCAATCCCTGCCGGACCAAGCAAGGGCGTAGCGCCCATTAAGCACAATACGCACGTGCGTATAAAAAATTCTCAAAAATTTTTTTTTAAAATAAAACAAGAAAAAAAACTTGACCGTCAATGCTAAAGCTAGTCGCCATGTTTCTCTTTATTGAAACTAAATCGTGACCGACCATTCAAACTTGTAGATCTATTATCATTGTGCGTATTGTAGATCTACTAATAGAATCTATGTCTATTCAGATCAATTAGATAAGTGTCAAGTCCGGGTCCACGTACTAGCAACAGGAAAAACGTGAAAACATAGATCTGTATGCCTAATAATTGTAGCGTGGCTACTAGCTACGCGTACAGGTCCGTAGGAACAGGGTCCATGACCCACCCCTAATAATTTTGCCAATATTAGTACAAAGACCTAGATCGTTACATAGCTTTCTGTGAGTATTTTACCTGTTTTGAAAGTTAGAAACGCCCATCAGAACGCACCAGAGACCCTCTAAGAAAATAAATCCCGCGTGAGAATACCCCGATTCCCACTGCGCAGTAGGGATATGGGTAGGGTTTTATAATTTATGACTGGAAAACATCATGTTGAACACGATATTATCCTAGATTAAATACTCGTTATTTATGTTATTTTCTGTCGAATTTTGACAGAGATTTATATCAGTAATATACATGTTTTGAACCGTCCCCAGAACACACCAGAGACTATCTAAGAATAAAAATTTCTGGCGGGGAGAAAATGATCCCGCGCCCCTCCAGTAAGAGTGCATACACTAATCGTAGTGGGTACGGTATGGTAGAGTAGGGGTTAGAGATTAATGGTTGGAAGGCAACCTGTAAAAAAGTAAATTAAAAAACTCGTAGATTAAATATTTAATGTCCTTTTGAGGTTCCTTTTTTTACATAGATTTATGTTTGTATCATATCTGTTTGGAATGCGAGATACGTCTTCAGAACGCATCAGAAACCATCTAGGAATAAAAAGAAGCCCAGGGTAGAATGCCTCCGGGCCCACCTAGTAAGAGTGTACACAAATTGACCTGCGACAAATACGCCGAATAACCAGAACAGGGGTCTCTGTTGCAACTCCTCTAAAAAGATGGCCCTTAATTCTAATGATAAAACAGAGGGCTCAGGAGTGAGAACAAACACCGATTTCAACGATGACGACTCGCCCTAGCTTCAACATGTGAAGCTCCTTAAACAAAACCTGCAGATAATCCTGATTTTGCTGCATAAGGACCCCGCTAAGGCGTAAGTCTGTAATACCATGGAGATTTCTCCATGGTAATACAGACAAGTTAGGATGCTAAACTCTTCATTATCATTCTGCTGAATCTGCAAATGTTCCTGAAGCAAATCAGACTTCCCTTGTAGCAAGTCCAAGTTCTCTTGGACTACCCTTTTTAGAACAGAACAGAACATAATTTTATTTCAACTTGTACATAAACGTACCTAGTTGATACATACATTCTATATAAAAGAAGAACGGTCACCTAACATGCAAAATTTCACATTCATCCAAACAGAGCAAATATCAAACAATGAAAATATAATTAGGTAGCTTAAACATGTAATGCAATGACTATATATTTTAAGATAATCTTATCATTATTTCATTAACAAATACGTGTACAAAATACAAACTCTTGTTGTTGTTTTTTATTACCAATCAAGTAGAAAGTTTGAAATGAGTTTAATCTGTATTTCCGACTAACGAAGTGTGTCTACTAAGAGCAAACTTAATAAATTTGGTAAGGTTGTTACGTATAATTTTGTTAGTAGACTGCATCAACTGACAAAACTTTACGAAACTTGGTCTTATGTAGTAATATTTTTTTTATATATTGTTTCCTTAAATCAGTGAAACTTGAACAAACCATTATGAAGTGATATTCATCTTCAATATCTCGCTTCCCACACACATCACAATATCTTTCATTCATCGGTAGACTATTTTACCATATCTGCCAGTTTCTATTTTAAGAGGATGAGAAGACAGCCTTAATTTGGTGAGATAAAATCGTAAATTTTTAGGTAATATATACAAATATGGTTCCAGGGGCGTAGCTTGGCCAAAATTAAAGTGTAGGCATATATTTTCTAGGGGGGTCCAGGGGCATGCTCCCCCTGGAAAATTTTGAGTTCTACAACACTGTAGACGCATTTAAGGAGGGTCTGGGGAGACATTTATATGAAGAATTAATGAAATGAAAAGCTTCAAACAACAGACAATTTTAATTTTTTGCAAAGGAATATGCATATTTTCTTAAAAAAAACTCACTAAAAAACAACCCCACGTCAATTAGTATATCATAGGGTCTGATACCGTAATTATTTCATTAACATACTCGCTACTTGAAATTATTTGGATGTAACTTTCTTTTTGGGACAAATTGATCGAGCACACTACAGGCCCGTATGAAATCCAAAGTAACTATACCAATTTATGAACTCACGTTTACTAGGAGGGGATTGGGGAGGGTTGATTCCTAGATAGCCTCTGGCTTGTTCTGAGGGCGTTTTTGCGCGTCCAAGACAGGTAAAATTCTGCCATAAATATATGTAAAAACCCGGCTGAAAATGACATAAATTTTCTGTTCCAGGTTATTATTACGTCATTCTTGACAGGTTGTCTTCCATTAATCTCTAAGCTAGACTCTAACACCACCCTATTACTATTTTATTGCATTTTTTAATGTTTGAATTGTCGCAAGTATGAGGACAGTATGTACGCGGTAGCGCGTGTTTTGCATAAGGCAGCTACATGTACAATTGTACATGCGTGCCAATGGGATGATTAGACCAATTAATAAGTGTACGCTTTCTTACTAGGGGGGTATGCTCCCCCGGGAAATTTTTATTCCTAGATAGTCTCTAGGTGCGTTCTGAGGTCTTTTCCCGCGTTTGATAATGGCAAAATACTAACATGAATCTATGGAAAAATAATTGGGGTTCACCTCAAACCCCCCTTAGATGTAAATTTTATTGCTTTTTCTGCATTTTTAGCCTTTTTCATTTTTTGGACTTCTGAAAAAAAGTGTAGGCACGTGCCTACTTGCCTAATAGGAAGCTACGCCAATGGGTTCAATTTCAAAATTTGTTTTAAAATGTTTGTATGAAAATAAGACACCACTAGTAGCAATGTTTTCATTCCAAGATTGAATAAAACAATCTATAGCTCTTCTTTTAGATATAGGGAACCTAGACATCAAAGACAGACTATACCTATGTCTGACACATTTAAATCTAGAACTATATATAATGGTCTAGCAAAGTTAGAGGCCGATCTTTTAACCTTGCAAATTCGGTTATTTATGAAAACAATACATCAAATTGAAAAAAAAAAGTGGAAATCAAGCGCATGAAAAAGCTACCTAACACATGTCAGAAACCACCATTTCTCATCTTCATTTTCAAAATTTTCCGGGGGAGGCCCCCCGTACCCCCACCAGCAGGAGGGGGTTACCCCCCTCCCGCACCCTCCCCACTCGGCACTGCGTGCCTCGTTCGGCACTCTGTGCCGAATTGTGCGTATAACTTTTAAAAGTCTGGCTACGCCTATGCCAAGTCCTTCTGTTCAGATATGACTTTATAAACCGAGGTCTGATGTATGAGTGTTTTACACTTGTAATCTAAATGAACCAGAGAAAATCTTTCGATAATAAGAGTAGGGCATTGCCCCCAGATTCTCTGTATCTGATTCTGATCCCCCACTCTGGAGCTTCCAATTAGCCCAAAGATGGCAGAAATGGACGTTAACAAACGAAACAAACAAACCGATTTAACCCAAATATTTCCCAATCTGAGGGCCCAGGCGTACCGGATTGTTATACCTTATAATTTCAGGGATTTCCCCAGGAATTTCTGAAGGCATGTTGAATTTGGGGCCTAGGGGGAGGGTGCGGGAGGGCTCTCCCTCCGGCGTTGCGGCGAAATTTTTTGCTCTTTAATCAATGAAATAGTGCATTTTTGGCAATACATATATGTAGTGTATACTATAGTGTGTTTATATGGAAATGGCTGAAATAAATATTATTTTGTTTCCTAGATCTTGTGTGTGTAGGGCTTTTGTTTTTAGCTCACCTGAGCCAAAGGCTCAAGGTGAGCTATTGGGATGGCCCTGTGTCCGTCGTCGTGCGTATGTGCGTTGTCGTTAACAATTGCTTAAAATGACATCTCCTCCTATACCCCTTGACAGAATTCAACCAAACTTTACAGAAATGTTCCTTGGGTCAAGCTCTTTCAAATTTGTTCAAAGAATTAAAAACAATGCAGAACTCTGGTTGCCATGGCAACCAAATTGAAAAAATAAGGAAATCTTAAAAAATCTTCTTGTCAAAAACTGCAAGGGCCAGAGCTTAGATATTTGGCACATAGCATCATCTACAGGTCCTCTATCAAGTTTGTTCAAATTATGCCCCAGGGGTCAAAATTGGGGTCACAGTTTTACATAGAGTTATATAGTGAAATTTTCAAACGTCTTCTTCTCTGAAACCAATGTGGCCAGAGCTTTGATATTTGGCATGAAGACACTTCTAGATGTCCTTTACCAAAATTGTTCAAATGGTTGTGGTCGGTTGCATAACTAGGTCACAGGAGCTAAAAATAGATTTTTTCAATGAAAACTTAAAAAATCTTCTTGTCTGAAACTACAAGGGCCAAAGCTTAGATATTTGGCACATAGAATTGCCTACAGGTTCTCTATCAAGTTTGCTAAAATTATGCCCCTGGGGTCAAAATTGGCCCGGCCCCGGGGGGTCACGGTTTTACATAGAGTTATATAGTGAAATTTTCATACGTCTTCTTCTCTGAAACTAATATGGCCAGAGCTTTGATATTTGGCATAGTGACACTTCTAGATGTCCTATACCGAAATTGTACAAATGGTTCTGGTCCGTTGCATAACTAGGTCACAGGAGCTAAAAATAGATTTTTTCAGTGAAAACTTAAAAAATCTTCTTGTCTAAAACTACAAGGGCCAGAGCTTAGATATATGGCTAATATCATCGCCTAAGGGTCCTCTATTAAGTTTGTTCAAATTATGCCCCTAGGGTCAAAATTGGCCCTGCCCCGGGGGTCACTGTTTTACATAGAGTTATCATAGAGTTTTCAAACATTTTCTTCTCTGAAACTAATATGGCCAGAGCTTTTATATTCTGTATGGTGACACTTTTAAATATACTTTACATATTTTGTTCAAATTGTTCCGGTCTGTTGCATATCTAGGTCAGTCCTGGACATAAATCAATATCTCCATTTTCCAAATTATTCTCAGGTGAGCGAATATGCCCCATGGGGCTCTTGTTAAGTTCAGCACCAATATTTAAGTTACAATTCATAACTAAAGTTTACTATAATACATGTACCTGCTGATCTCCCAGTACAGTTGCTGACTGCAGCTTGCATTAACTAGTTTTCCATTATTTTGCAACAAAGTATTACATTGTAAAACCTTACAAGTTGTTAAAGCACAAAAATAATAAATAGCTGAAACACATTAATTCACTTATTTTATACATAATTACACAAAAAATATCCAGAAACTAGGATGTGGAAATTATGAATGTCTGGACTTATGGAACAAGAGCCCCATGCGGCCCTAAAGCGCTCACCTGGTAACCATGATTACGGTCATGCAAATGGACCAGTAATGATTAAGTTTTGACTAATTCACACCCACCCACTGGTGGCCATGCTGTTTGAGCTAGGAAGATTATATGAAGAAAACTGGCAAATGGTCACCCATGAATCATCATTTGTGTACAATACTTCTTAAATCAGAACAACAGTTTCAGAGAAATTTTTTTTGAAATTTTTTCCATACAGAAATAATAGGAAAACTTGCCCCTCCCACTGGTGGCCATGTTTTTTTAAATAACAAAAAGATTTTAAGAAATCTGGTAGAGGATCATCAATTGACCATTTGTGTAAAATTATTTTTTAATTTGGACCAGTAGTTTCAGAGAAGAAGATTTGTAAAGTTTTTACTATACAGTAACATAAGGAAAACTTGCCCCACCCGCTGGTGGCCATGTTATTTAAGATAACAAAATGATTTTAAGAATCTGGTAGAGGATCATCAATTGACCATTTCTGTAAAATTATTTTTAATTTGGACCAGTAGTTTCAGAGAAGAAGATTTTTAAAGTTTTTAGTAAACAGTAACATAAGGAAAACTTGCCCCACCCACCCGCGGCCATATTTTTAAGATAACAAAATGATTTTAAGAAATCTGGTAGAGGATCATCAATTGACCATTTCTGTAAAGTTATTTTTAATTTGGACCAGTAGTTTCAGAGAAGAAGATTTTCAAAGTTTTTACTATACAGTAACATAAGGAAAACTTGCCCCACCCACTGGCGGCCATGTTTTTTAGCTCACCTGGCACGAAGTGCCAAGGTGAGCTATTGTGATCGCCCTGTGTCCGTCGTCCGTCGTCAAACTTTTTGTTCAAAGATCTTCTTATTGGAAACCACTGGGCCAATTTCATCAAAACTTCATAGGATTGTTCCTTGTAGGGTACTCTCTCAGATTTCTTCAAATATAGGTGATCCAATTAAAATTGTGGTTGCCATGGCAACCAATTGAAAAAACTTTAAAAATCTTCTTGTCAAAAACTACAGGTCCGAATTCAAAATAATTTTACCCAAATGTGCCATTGGTGACCCTCTATCAGATTTCTTAAATTAATTTTCCTATCTTAAAAAACATGGCCGCTAGTGGGTGGGGCAGATTTTCCTTATATGGCTATATAGTGAAAACTTAAAAAAATCTTCTCGTCAAAAACTACTGGTCCAATTTGAAAGTAATTTTATGCAAATGATCTATGGGTGACCCTCTACCAGATTTCTTAAAATTATTTTGATATCTAAAAAAACATGGCTGCCAGTGGGTGGGGCAAGTTTTCCTTATGTTACTGTATAGTAAAAACTTTAAAAATCTTCTTCTCTGAAACTACTGGTCCAAATTGAAAATAATTTTACACAAATGGTCAATTGATGATCTTCTACCAGATTTCTTAAAATCATTTTGTTATCTTAAAAAACATGGCCGCCAGTTGGTGGGGCAAGTTTTCCTTATATTACTGTATAGTAAAAACTTTAAAAATCTTCTTCTCTGAAACAGCTGGTCCAAATTAGAAATAATTTTACACAAATGGTCAATTGATGATCCTCTACCAGATTTCTTAAAATCATTTTGTTATCTTAAAAAACATGGCCGCCAGTGGGTAGGGCACGTTTTCCTTATGTTACTGTATAGTAAAAACTTTAACAATCTTCTTCTCTGAAACTACTGGGCTAAATTAAAAATAATTTTACATAAAGGGTCAATTGATGACCCTCTACCAGATTTCTTAAAATTATTTTGATATCTAAAAAAACATGGCCACCAGTGGGTGGGGTACATTTTCCTTATGTTACTGTATAGTAAAAACTTTAAAATCTTCTTCTCTGAAACTACTGGGCCAAATTAGAAATAATTTTACACAAAGGGTCAATTGATGACCCTCTACCAGATTTCTTAAAACGATTTCGAAAACTTAAAAATCATGGCCGCCAGTGGGTGGGGCAAGTTTTCCTTACATTCTGTATAGAAATTTTTCAAAAATCTTCTTCTCTGAAACTATTGGTCTGATTTAAGAATATTTTTAAAAAAAGGTAATGATGGGTGACCCTTTGCCAGTTTTCTTCAAAGAATCTTCCTAGTTCAAACAACATGGCTTCCTGTGGGTGGGTGTTAATTTACCGGTGATGGCTTATAGTGGAATTTTATCATTACTGGTCCATTACCATGACCGTAAACATAGGTACCAGGTGAGCGATTTAGGGCCGCATGCGGCTCTTGTTTTAGATATCAAAATAATTTTAAGAAATCTGGTAGAGGGTCACCCATTGATCATTTGCATGAAATTACTTTCAAATCGGACCAGTAGCTTTTGACAAGAAGATTTTTTAAGTTTTCACTATATAAGGAAAATCTGCCCCACCCACTAGCGGCCATGTTTTTTAAGATAGGAATTTTTTTTCTTGAGGTTAAAGAAAAGAAATTGTTTGTGTACTCTATCGAAGATAGATCTAGATACGGTAATATAATGGAGGTCTCGTAAAAAATATATATTTATTTTTTATGTGTCAAGAACCTGTGGGTTAGCATAGAAAATTTCACTGCATCCCGGCAAGTGGATGTCAAATGGTGGATTCATGTTTACTTTAAGCCTGCTCTTAACATCCATCCATCATAAAAACAGAAAACTAATTTTTAACTCTGTGAAGAATTAATTAGACTGTTTGACTTTGTCATGAGATAAATCCAAGTCTACTTGAATATTTGTTGTCACGATTGTTTTCTGTTTCAATATTTAATCTCCCAAGTATTCAATTTCTATTTACCAAAAATACCAGAAAGCTATTTTAAGAGATTCATCGTTTCCCGCGTGTATGTGTTGCTTTTGTTCTTCTCTTGTAACTTATTTCCCGAAACTCCCACAAAAAACGTCTTCCGCGTCGATAGCTAGCCATTGCCTACGAATAAGTGCTAATTTTAAACATCGCAATTTATGTTAATTTCCTGTCATTCTAAATGGAAGTTTATAACGTCTAATCTAATTGGATGTTTTCAAAAAATGACGCTAGGAAGCATGCCGCGCATTTGGATTTCATTTCGGAATACTGTTTGCGTCCATTACGTGATTATTAATACGGAGTTGTGAGGAAATCAATTATAAAAGGTGATTTATATTCATTTAAAACATTCGTTTGTTCAGTATTTGCGGAGAATTTCCTTATTTAACAGGCCCCGTATCGAGGATATTTTTCCCGAGGTGACACACGATTTCACGTCTCATTATTCGCGGCGAATTTTCAGTCCACCGTTAATCATCTTCTGAATGTTAAATTCGGGAAAAGGAATGTCCGAGATTCCGGTTTCGGCTAGTATTTATTTTTCTTTCAGCGTTGTTCGTAGCTTGTTTTCCGAAAATCATTCAAGTCGCTGTTTGTAAAGTAAGCCATGTTCGGCATGTTGTAGAATCTACTCACATCAAAACCAGAACTAGCGGTTTTAGAAACGTCAATCAAAAGTTAATCTCGCTCAAAATGGAACGAGTCCCTGTCAATCACCGTTTAGATAAGGAAATTCGGCTCCTGATTGGTTGATGAAGCTAAGCACACGCCCGACACGCGTGACGGCGTTTGGCATATGAAATAATTACTGGAATACACAACACAGAGCCCTGATTAAGGCTAGTCGCACTACAGATTAAGACATGTCGGCCAGATCAAAGCATGTCGCGAAGAGACCGCCGGGAAGGAAGGCATGTCACCCGCGACAGGCGAAAACACCCTGGGGAAATCCCTGAATTTATACGTGTTTTAAATCATTACATTTGTTTTAACCATTATTATAGACATGACCCTGTTCGTTCGTAACAATACAGTAAACCATATTTGCACCTAACGTGTTTGCTTGGTTATTTAGTCTTTCCTTCTCATGCAACCCTGTCAGAATATTCAGTTAGTTGAATGTGGACAATATTGGAAGAAGAAGTTGATTAGGACCTTGATCAGAAGCCGAGTCAGTGACTCAGCGGTTAATCAGGATTGAAACTGTTTGACACCCATTACTTTAAGTAAATTATTAAGACTTGTGATATAATAAAGTCTGCATTTTTGATATAATGGAATATAAAATTGTACATCTATTTTGTAATTTATATACTTTTGATATAAAATTTATATTGGGGGCGAAACAACCAGGTTAGAAAAGACCAGGGTGGAACTGGTTTGGGCCCGAAACGTCCAGGGTGCGAAAATATTTTATTTTTAGCTCACCTGAGCTAGCTCAGGGTGAGCTTTTGCAATCCTTCAATGTCCGTCGTCCGGCATCAACAATTTTAGTGTTTACACTCTAGAGGCCACAATATTTATCCAATCTTTCTCAAACTTGCTCAGATGGTATCTTGCCATAAGAGCTCGGATGAGTTCAATTATGGTTGAAATCTGACAAATAGGTCATGAGTTATCTACATGTGAACTACTGAAAATGCTATATTTAACAGTGTTTACACTCTAGAGGCCACAGTATTTATCCAATCTTTCTAAAAACTTGTCCAGATTGTATATTACCGTAAGAATTCGGATGAGTTCGATTGTGGTTGAAATCGGATAAATAGATCAAGAGTTGTCTACCTTTGAATTGCTGAAAATGCCATTTTTATGCTCCCCTTTAGGGTGGGAGCATATAGTCGCCGCTTTGTCCGTCCGTCCATGTTTCCGTCCGTCTGTCTGTCTGTCTGTCTGTCTGTCCGTCCGTCCGTCATGCTTTTTTGTCCGGAGCATATCTCTTGAACGGTACACCGTAGGTTGATGAAACTTGATACAGTGATAGAGAATGACAGGAGGAGGTGCAGTACACAAGAACCCTAACTCTGTCATGTCCCAATTTTGAATTATCTCCCTTTTTCTCATAAAAAAAATCAATTTTGTCCGGAGCTTATCTCTGGACCGTTACACTGAAAGTTGATGAAACTTGTAACAGTGATAGAGGATGCCTAAAGGAAGTGCAGTACACAAGAACGGTAACTCTATCATCTCCCAATATTGAATTATCTTCCTTTTTCTAAAAGTACAAAAAAAAATTGTCCGGAGTATACCTCTTGACTGCTACACCATAAGTTAATGGAACTTGATACAGTGATAGGTGATGACATAAGGAGGTGCAGTACACAAGAACCATGACTCTATCATCTCCCAATATTTAATTATCTCCCCTTTTCTATTTAAAAAAAAATCAAATTTGTTCTGGAGCATATCTCCTGAGCATTGCATTGTAAGATGATGAAACTTGATACAGTGATATGAGATGACAGAAAGAGTGCTGTACTCAAGAACCATAACTCTGCCATCTCCCAATATTGAATTATCTCCCTTTTTCTACATAAATTTTTAAAAAAATCAAATTTTCTGCCGCACTGTAACTTGAACCTTGATACTGTGTTAGCGGATGACAAAATAAAAGTGTAGTACACAAGAATTATAACTCCAAATATTGAATTGCCTCCCTTTTTCATAATAAATTCATTTTTGACCGAAGCTATCTCCTGAATGTTACATCGTAAGTTGATGAAACTTGTTACTGTGTTCACCTACTAAACATGCTATACCTTGGTCTTTTTCTTTGTGGGGAGCATCCATCGTTGGGAACGATATTCATGCGTCTTTGGCACAGCAGCTAGCTTGAACTACACTGTTTGCAATGCAATAAGGAACAGCTCAAATATTTGTGATTATGTTTACAGGTTATAGAATTGGATTTGTACCAGCTGCCTGAAGGTGAAGAAGTTCTAAGTATTCTGAGACAGGAATCTGCTCCTCTGCACATATGGTATACCCTAGCAGTAAGTAGTAGTTCTCATGACTATCGGTTATTCTTACTTATAGGACAATTGTTTTGACCTGGTAGTTGCATTTCGACTTTGGGGGATGCAGCACATCCATTTATTATCGGAATGTACCGCTGTCCTCTGCCGTTTTTTCTCAACGTTATATATAAGTGACATTTTTTCTCAACGTTACATATAAGTGACATTTTGACAGAAAGAATATAATGACAAGTGACAAACAGCTTGAATCCAGATCAGACGACATGTTAAGCGGCGCCTGATCTGGATGCAAGCTGTTTGCAAATGTAAGCCAAGACATTGAAGTCTTAATCTTCCCTCCCTATAACAACTCCCGTCGAACAACACATGCATTCTTTGTCTCCCATTGGGTGTTGTTGTGGAGAGGGAGCACTCTGAATACCTTTTTCATGTGGATATGGTTCCATGCCCATGTGTTTCTCCATGTTGAAAATATCGGCAGATAACGACTCAATACAGAACTATACCTATCAACCCTAAAATCAAATGCAAATTAGTTTATCTTTGTCAAAGGTAAGCTCTGCCTTGCCAGGTGAAAAAAACGGCATATACAGGCAACTACTGCAATATCGAGCAGGACTCCAGATAAGGTTAGACTACTTTTCAAAACCTAAAACCTTTATTCATGATTTCATTTTAAACCCTATGGTGTCACTACTTATTAGAATTGTCTCGAAGAGACGATTCTAATGAGTAGTAACTGTAACACCATTTGATTTGGTGCTGAAATGAGTGAGAAAATGTTGGATTTGTTCAATTTACTCCCCTTAGCTGGAGCTCTGATCAAGAGAGAAACATGCATGTTATTTACGTCCACTCAAAGCCATATATTGATGTATCCTCCCATACCTTGTGAACCTGGTCAACATCGACTCACTTTCGTTGGGGCATAAATATGTATTAAAACCATGTTTCAAGGTTATAAAGAGTTTGAGTTGAATCTAAAACTGTTGTATAGCATTTGACCAATCAAATGCTTGAGAATGATCTCCGATTCAACTGCAACTCTTTATAACCCTGGACCCAGGCATTGACCGTAGAGTAAATCCTATTATACCAATCCCTGGCTACTGTTATGATTTATGATGTTTTTCAGAATTTACTAAAAAAGTAGTATGGCTACTAAATTTTTTGGATTCCAAATGCAATCTAATTTGATTATACAGTAAAACCTCTCTATTGTGGCCACTAAAATGAAGGCTATTTGGTTGAATAAAAGACAGGTGACAGCTTAAAGCAAGGCAAACGAAAAACAGAAAGCTCCTATAGGAGCTTTCTGTTTTACGTTCACCTTGCTTTAAGCAGTCACCTGCCTGAAACACCTGATAATAAGCACAATTAAGTGGCCGTTATAGAGAGGTTTTTCTATAACATCTTTTAGTTGGAGTATTTCAAACAAGGCTACATAGAAGACTTTGTGAAGATCCTCGATGGCTCTCGCAGTGAAGCGGGGCTGGACTACCCCAACAGTGAAAAGGACCAGATGAAGGCACTGGACACCCTGGCTGCTCACTATGTACAGAAGGCCCACAGGGAGAAGAATAAGGACAGGAAAAGGGAGCTGTTTACACAGGCTACCTTGCTGTACACCACGGCTGACAGAATCATCATGTATGATCAGGTAGGGTTGCGACTGGGGAAACCTGAGAGTTTATTTAACCATTTTCTCCATAGAAGGCTCATTGGAGCAGTCCTACAGTAACATACTCTTTTCACGTGTAGCCGGGTAGAGAATATGGTGAAGTGGTTGATTGGCTTTTCTGGGTGACTCGGTAGCTCAGTGGTTAGAGCGTTGGCATGGTAAGCCAGAGGTCCTGGGTTCGAGTCCCAGTTGGGTCACAACTTTTTCACCATGTTACATTTGGCGCCCAACGTAAATAACCCGTCGAATAATATGTAACTCGTGGAGTGTACAGAAATAATAATAAGAAACTCGTGGAGTGTTCTTCAATAAGAATTCGGGACGAATTCTTGTGTAGAGGGGGTGTGTGTAGCTGGGTAGAGAATATGGTGAAGTGGTTGATTGGCTTTTCTGGGTGACTCGGTAGCTCAGTGGTTAGAGCGTTGGCATGGTAAGCCAGAGGTCCTGGGTTCGAGTCCCAGTTGGGTCACAACTTTTTCACCATGTTACACACATAAGTGCCACAACTTTATATTCATTTGTTGAATTGAATACAGCTTGAAGCTTAGAGCAAGGTGCACATAAAGCAGAAAGCTTTAACTTTTTGAACCCGTAAGGCATATATGCGTCATTTGCAAACAGGGTACATGTGAGGAGTACACTTGTCCTATGCGAACAGTGTAAACCCTGATCAGAGGGCTTCTTAAGGAGCCCTCTGATCAGGGTCTACACTGTTTGTCATTTTGACAAATATTGTAAAAAATCAACCCTAAATTGGCAAAAATGGACTAGACTAAACTGAAAACTAGAATTGTCCTTTGGAGGTTTCAGGGAGGGAAGAGTTAAGAAGTCACCTCCCTTAACACACAGATGGATTTGCAAATTTTGTGCCGATGATTGTGAAGGCAGCTTCTGTAGGAGCTTTCTGCTTCCTTTTAACCTCTTTCAAGATAATACTCTTCATAACTGATTTAAGCCTCTTTTGAGCCCTTCTAATGTCGTTTGTCGCTATAAACTTTGTTTTCTTATTTCAGAACCACCTGTTGGGTCGTGCCTACTTCTGTTTGTTGGAAGGAGACAAAATGGACCAGGCTGATGCCCAGTTTAACTTCGTCTTGGGTCAGGTAAATGGGAACCAAATTTAATTGTCCCATACTGTTTCCTAACAGACAGTCTTTTGTGATTTAAACCCATAGTCTGTTTCTAGTTTTAAAGCAGGTCAAAAGTAAAGCAGAATGCACATTAAAGGTGCATTCTGCTTTACCTTCAGTCTGTTTAAAGCTACCATCTGCTTGGATAAAGAACATATGTTATGTTGCATATTCACTCATTCATTACTGTATAATGTGGAATCATTTTCCTCAATGAAACAATTAAATTGTAAACTGTAAAAAGGCAGTATGTTACGATATGTATGGAACAATGAGTTAATGAAAACCTTCTAAATTACTTCATTAACAAAGAGACTTAAATGAAAGCTACCATTTATACTCCCCTTTTCTTTGTAGAAGAATCAAGAAATTTGATATAAAATAAAGAAATATGCTAAACAGATGATTATGTTAAAAGTATCTCGTTTCAGTCCACAAACAATGTGCCATCTCTCCTGGGTAAGGCCTGTATAGCGTTCAACAAGAAGGAGTACCGTGGTGCCCTGGCCTACTACAAGAGAGCGCTGAGAACCAACCCTAACTGCCCAGCATCAGTCAGACTGGGCATGGGACACTGCTTTGTCAAGCTGAACAAACTAGATAAAGCCAGGTACACAGTCTGTATTCGCATGAACCCATTACCCCATAAATAAGCCTTTTTACGCCTCTAATTTATTCCTGCACTAATGAAAATATTTCCAATTTATGCAAATATGAATATTTGTTATAAGACATGTTTTCTATTTACTAGTAGATGGTAACTTAAAGCAGGCTGAAAGTAAAGCAGAATGCGCCCTGAGGCACATTCTGCTTTACTTTAAACCTGGTTTAAGTGGTCATCTATTTTCAATACAAGAAATGGACTATGAAGAAATGGGTTAAGAGACAAAATCAAAACTAGTACAGTAAAACCTTCATATAACGACCACTTAAACAAAAGCTAATTGATCCTACACAAGACAGATGACAGCTTAAAGCTTATAGCAAGGGGACAGTTAAACAGAAAGCTTCTTAAGGAGCTTTCTGTTTTACTGTCTCCCTGCTTTAAGCGAGTCACCTGCCTTAAAATAAATAATAATTTAAACAATTAAGTGGTCGTATTAGAGAGGTTTTACTGTAGTTTCTTTTATTGCCTTCATATTTTTGTATGATACCAGTACATCAGTTTAGACCTTGATTGACCACTGAATTAGAAATGTTTTATTACAGTGCCCCCTCTCTACAACGACACCCAATGGGAGACACAGAGAGGGAAATTGCAAACAGCTTGAATCCAGATCAGACACCGCGTAACGCGGTGTCTGATCTGGATTCAAACTGTTTGTCATTTGTCATTATACCCCCCACAAACAGAGTTTGAGGGGGGTATACTGGAATCAGCCTGTCGGTTGGCTGTCCGGCGGTCGGTCGGTTGGCCGTCGGTCTGTCTGCAAAATCTTGTACTTTCAACTCCTCCTTCAGTTTTAACCCGATTCATTTGATACTTGGCATAAATGTTACTCAGGTATAGTAAATGTGCAAGACACAAATTTTAGGTCTCTATGACCTTGACCTTTGGCCTTGAAATTGGTCTTGAAATTTGCAGGTAAAATCCTGTACTTTGAACTCCTCCTTCACTTTCAACCCGATTCACTTGATACTTGCAGTGATTCAGATTGGGCCAACTAACTATAGGACACATGTCCTAAATGATGAAATTTTCTTCGGCCATTCTGTCCCAAAGAAAAAAAAAGTCTAGGCCATAATCAAACGGCTCAAATCTTATTTAAATCTTAATTATCTTGTTAAAACAGAAACTTGCTAAATGGGTACTGATATGTGAAATTACGATTTTTCAAGAATCTAAAAAGTTTGCCGCTTGTGTGCTATTTTCTCCGACGATGTTCAGCGTTCGAAATTAAATCGTTCAACAAACTGCCAACATTTTCATTATGTGTTTATTACCTTCTTTGTTTCCTTTTAAATACGAAAGCTGACAACCGATGCTTTTCAACTGTCTATCGTTTATCGGACTCTTCCACGCTTAGATTTTGACATTTTGTTGTCAGTTTTTCGACAAAACACCGCGGAGAACTCATATATCAATGTAGATATAGATATATTTGTGAGTGCACAGTAATCTCCCTTTGCTAACGGTGCGCAAGTAAATATTTACCACACGGAAATCAATACTAACAAAAACGACGCATCTCAGAGCACAATTCGAATTCCCTTTTTAATGAACGATAAGAATTTGAAATCAATTCGTTTTTCCTGAAACCAATTAGTTAAAAAAGACAAAAGGAAACTTTCTCTGTTGTCGTATTCAGCAGAAAATCCATCGGCCGTTTTGTCTGCCAGACTTTAAAACTACCGGCCCTTTTGTCCGACGATAGAATTTTTTCTCGGCCATTTTCATTTTCTTTCGGCAATTTGCCGATGGCCGGGCCCAATCTGAATCACTGTACTTGGCATAAATGTTACTCAGGAGTAGTAGATGTGCAAGACACAAATTTCAGGTCTCTTTGACCTTCAACCTGACCTTTGGCCTTGAAATTGGCAGGCAAAATCTTGTACTTTCAACTCCTCCTTCAGTTTCAACCCGATTCATTTGATACTTGGCAAAAACGTTACTCAGGTATAGTAGATGTGCAAGACACAAATTTTAGGTCTCATGACTTTGGCCTTGAAATTGGTCTTGAAATTTGCAGGTAAAATCTTGTACTTTGAACTCCTCCTTCACTTTCAACCCGATTCACTTGATACTTGGCATAAATGTTACTCAGGAGTAGTAGATGTGCAAGACACAAATTTCAGGTCTTTGACCTTGAACTTGACCTTTGGCCGTGAAATTGGTCTTGAAATTGGCAGGCAAAATCTTGTACTTTCAACTCCTCCTTCAGTTTCAACCCGATTCATTTGATACTTGGCAAAAATGTTACTCAGGTATAGTAAATGTGCAAGACACAAATTTTAGGTCTATGACCTTGACCTTGACCTTTGGCCTTGAAATTGGTCTTGAAATTTGCAGGTAAAATCTTGTACTTTGAACTCCTCCTTCACTTTCAACCCGATTCACTTGATACTTGGCACTATAAATGTTACTCAGGAGTAGTAGATGTGCAAGACACACATTTCAGGTCTCTTTGACCTTCAACTTGACCTTTGGCCTTGAAATTGGCAGGCAAAATCTTGTACTTTGAACTCCTCCTTCAGTTTCAACCCGATTCATTTGATACTTGGCAAAAATGTTACTCAGGTATAGTAAATGTGCAAGACACAAATTTTAGGTCTCTATGACCTTGACCTTTGGCCTTGAAATTGGTCTTGAAATTTGCAGGTAAATTCTTGTACTTTGAACTCCTCCTTCACTTTCAATCTGATTCACTTGATACTTGGCCTACATGTTACATAGGAGTAGTAGATGTGCAAGACTCACATTTCAAATCTCTGTGACCTTGACCTTTGGCCTTAAAATTGGCAGGCAAAATCTTGTACGGCGAGCTCCTTCAGTTTCAACCTGATTTACTTGATACTTGCCATAAATGTTACTCAGGAGTTGCAGAGTGTCATATACCATGTTTAAGTCAGTTTGACTTTGACTTACACCTTTGACCTTACTGTAAAACCTTATTGAAAAAGTTTGCAGAGTGTGACAGAGTGCTGTATAGTGGGGGTATTTATCACCTTTAGTGATAGCCGTTCTAGTTATATTTACTCTATCAAAATGTCTGCTGATATGTTACTTTGAGAAAAACAGCAAACGACAAATTTAAGCAGAGGGTTTTGCAGCCATGAAAAGGTTGGACATAAATGTCCTGTTTGGGCCGTTGTAGGGAGGCAGCACTGTATATCCAAAGTTGTTTCTTTCAACATATCTTGTTTGACTGCATTTCTTTCGGGGCATTTCAAAATATTATAAAGAAAGCATGTACCAAACAATATCTGATTATGAACATGGAAGTAATATGCTTGGTTTGGGTGTTTTAGACAGGTAGTTGTTTTAAGCAAGATGAAAGTAAAGCATAAAGCTCCTTATGAGCTTTTTGCTTCACTTTCATTCTGCTTTTAGCTTCAACTTTTCTTTGACACTTTATTAGTTATACAGTTTCCTCACAGGGTACATGAGGATTTCTTCCCGGCTGAGGAAAATCATTGTTGCCCGAGGCGTTAGGCGAGGGTTACATGATTTTACCAGCCGGGAAGAAATCCTCATGTACCCTGTGAGGAAACTGTATAACGAATTTATTATACTGCAAAGTTTTCATTGTTCTAATAAAATATTTTGGAATTTGTCGTGCACAGCGCTCAAAGTAAACGGTAAAAAAATGCGTCAAAACATATGACGTTGAGCATAAGTGACGTCATATGTTTATGACGTTGTTATTCAAAAGAGAAATAGGCAAACTCGGTTATAGACAGTTGCATCAAACTTTTCAAGAAAAAAATGTGACTGTTGAAAGATCCCACCCCGATTAGTTCTTATCCGAAATGGACTTAAAACGGAGGATGCACGGTTGAATGCAGTCGAGCAGTCAGCCGTCTTATTTTCTGCAAAGACTAAAGAGCCTGTCAGCCAATGAAACGGCTGCATTTCTATGTACCCTGTCAGCTCACAGAGTACTTCGTGCCAGGTCTACGGCTCATTAGCCTATCAGAAGTAAGGAATTTACTTTGCGGTATAATAATAGAATATGTTTTCTTCTGAGTGTGATTTTCTCTAGTTATTGTTCCCCAAGTCTTTCATTTTAGTTGCCTTTAATTACAGAATGGCGTTTGAACGGGCATTACAGTTAGACATCCAGTGTGTTGGGGCTCTGGTGGGACTGGCTATACTTGAATTAAACGTGAAGACCCAGGACTCTATCAAGAACGGTGTTCAGCTGCTCTCAAAGGCCTATAAGATTGACTCAACTAACCCCATGGTCCTCAACCATCTTGCCAACCATTTCTTCTATAAAAAGGTATATAAATATTCATGGATTCAGTCTATAACAATTAACCCATTTTATGTGGGATACACTTTTAGGTGTACCTTTAGGCAAACAGTTTTGATCTCAGATCAGGCCCCACATTGTGGGGCCTGATCTGAGATCAAAACTGTTTGCAGCTGAGTCAATACTCTATCAGAAACTGCTAAAATATTCTGCAAATATTTGAGTTAAACCCACTGCAGGCGACATTTTAAAATGGCCGCCAAATATTACCCAGCATACAATGGGTTAAAGACAGGTGGTGATGGGTTAATGCAGGAAACAATTACAGTCAAACTTTGATATCTCGACTTGCTTAACCCGAACTATCTGATATTTCAAAACATTAATTGCATTATTTCAAGCCAAGTTACGGCCAACATACCCCTGTTTCAAAGTTAAAATGCGGCATAGCTGCATTATAACTCTAAAATACGGGTATGTTTGACTTAACTGGGTCAAGATATCAAAGTTCGACTGTATAGGATTTGCATTTCTTTATAAACAATTGTGGCCAGATTTAACCCTTTACCCCATAAATACACCTTTTTACACCTCTTAATTATTCACCCACTGAAGGAAATAGTTCCTTTTTATACAGTCATGAATATGCACCATTAGAAACTTATTCTACATTCTAGAAGACAGAAGCTTAAAGCAAGCTGAAAGAAATGCAGAATGTGCCTTATGGTGCATTCTGCTTTGCTTTCAACCTGCTTTAAGTAGTCACCTGTCTTCAAAAACTAGAAATAGGCTATGGAGTAAAGGGTTAAGCTGTCATCTGTATTTAGCTTTTAAGTTTTGAAGAAAACGATGAGCTATTGTGATCACTCTGGCGTTCACATCATTATTGTCATCAGAAATCTTAACATTGGCCATAACTTCTTCACTGCTTTAACTACATCCTTTGTATTTGATGTGCATGTTCATCTAGACATATCAAAATCTTTTCAAATTGACCTTGACTTTTGACCTAATTTACTTAAATTTTGAAGAAAAATCTGTGTAACTTTTTAGGGCTCCAGATAAGGATGAGTAAATTGAACAAATCCAACACTTTTCCCCTTATTTTAGCACAAAATCCTACAGTGTTACTACTCATTAGAATCATCTCTTCGAGACGATTCTAATGAGTAGTGACACCATAGGATTTAAAGCACAAATAAATTTTTTAGCTTTTTAAATACTCTGAGATTACTGTAATATATAAGTTTTGTATTGTTTCTATCTTTAGGAGTACCAGAAAGTGCAGCACTTGGCTCTACACGCCTTCCACAACACTGAGAATGAGGCCATGAGGGCAGAGAGCTGTTACCAGCTAGCCAGGGCTTTCCACGTACAGGTAATATAACAACCAGTCATTTCTCACATAACTACCCCTGTTTTCTATAGGGAACAACGATGACGAATATCCTTATCTCCAACATGTGTAAGATCACTTTGATGACGTCACTATAACGGCGTTTTGACGTCACCGGGGTTAAAAAAAATGCATATTGCTTTAAAAATAGCTTAAATCGTTGGTAATATGAGAAAAAGAATCTGTCACTCGTCGATGTTTAAGACAAGTTGATCTCAAACTCGTATAGAATAGAAAAAATATTAAGCTTGCCAAGGCTCGCTTAATAACATTTCAATTCTAGACTCGTTTGAGATCAGCTTGTCTTAAACATCGACTCATGACAGATCCTATATATCTATGTCAAACCAAAATACTGGGTCCAAGTTTATTAAACTTTTGAGTTATTCTGATGTCCTTCTCAAGCATATGATTGGTTAGATTTGAGCTTTTGCTAAAATCTGAGCAATTAAATGCTTGAGAACAATCTCAGACTCAGCAAAAGCTCAAATCAGACCAATCAAGTATTTGAGAACAATCTCAGACACAACTCAAAAGCTTTATATACTTGAGACAAGATGGCTTCATTGTATGACATACATTTGTAATATGGAGGTAGATCTCTCTTTGACCTTTTTTTCTGACATTTCCTCTGCCTTATCTCATTGAACCCTACTGCCTATAGTCCAGGGCCTTTTTTCCAAAAATTGGGAAGGGGCTTTTAGCCTTTCCATTTGGGAAATTCAAGCTCGATTTTTTATCTTATTTGGAAAAGTACACTGACTTCCAAAATACATAAAAACTGAATGGAAGTCTACTTACTTATAGGAAATAGAAAGTTTCATTACTTTAATACCAGAAAATAAAAAATAATTAACACAAATAGGGACTGGTAATTGAAAAGAACAAAATTGTAAAAAAAAAAATCTTCTTTTTTTTAATATTTTTTTGGAAATTCTCCACCAAAATTGAAAAAAAAAGGCTTTCTGCAATTGGGAAGTCACCCAAAATCGGCCTCTATTATATAAAGTAAAAAAGCCTTGTATACTCATCATCTTAAACAATGCACACATGAGTAATGAGATTAAGTGTAAGTTAATATTGTTTGTGGAGTAATGCTTCTCTATTATGACCTGAAACGTTCATTGATTGCATGGGTGACAGCTTAAAGCAAGGTGAAAGTAAAACAGAAAGCTCCTAAAGGTGCTTTCTGTTTTATTTTCACCTTGCCTTACGCAGGCACCTGCCTTTAACACTTCATAATCAACACAATTAACAGGTCGTAATGGATTACCCTATTGCCTATTTATAGTTTTGAAGACAAGTGAACACTTAAAGCAGGTTGACAGTTAAGCAGAATGTGCCTGAAGGCACATTCTGCTTAACTTCCAGCCTGCTTTAAGCTACTATCTGCCAGGATATAGAATATATTTCTTTTGAAATATAATTATTCATCCAGGTAAAAAAAGGAAACTATTTTGTTTAGCGGAGGAATAAATTAAAGGTGTAAAAAGACTTAACTATGGGGTACTGGGTTAACTGTATACTGTTGGTGTTACAGGAGGACTATGACCAGGCCTTCCAGTACTACTACCAGGCCACTCAGTTTGCCTCCGTCAACTTTGTACTGCCCTTCTTTGGTCTGGGTCAGATGTACATATACAGAGGGGACACAGAAAATGTAAGTATTGCAATGGATGATCAGGTCCCAAGCTCTTTGACACTAAGATTATAGTAAATCATCAATATTGTCAAAAAGCTGTCATTTTCTATATTTAATTGCATGCATTTAAAAAGGGAGAAATATAATGAGTGACAGGCAAGATCCTGATTGAAAATTATATTAAAATAGTAACTTTCTGTTTTGCTGTTATCTTGCTTTAGAATATAACCTATCTTTTTAACCAATCAAACTGCCTTTTGCACCCCATAAAGTATGGCATTTAATCATTAAGAAATTTTTTGTGTTTCGACGTTGCGTGGTGTCTGCACACGATATAGATAACTCCGTCTTGTAGCAACTAGTTGTAAAGACTGCCATATTTGGGGGATCTTACAACCAGAATAAGCCAGATTTATTAACAATAACGTGTGAATGTTGTAGTCCTCGGCCAATCAAAATATAGGTTATATTCTAAGTTAGTTAGAACATATTAAGTGAAATCTTAATGGTTTAGAAGGGGGTCACTCGCAAACACTCGTTCCACCCCTTCTTAATCATTAATATTTCACTTAAAATGTTCTAACTATATCTTAAGCAGTCACCAGTTGTAAACACCTAATAACTAAAGTAAAACTTCTATATTAACCCATTACCCCATAGCCTGTTTCAAGTTTTGAAGATAGGTGACTACTTAAAGCAGGTTGAGAGTAAAGCAGAATGCGCCTTAAGGCACATTCTGCTTTACTTTCAAACTGCCTTAAGCTACCAGCTGTTAGAATATAGAATATTTTTCTATTGTTAAATATCCTCAACTGTATAAATTGGAATTTTTTTCTCCAGTGAAAGGATAAATTAGAGGTGTAAAAAGGTGTATTTATAGGGTAATGGGTTAAGACCTCTAAATTGTGTTTTCAATTGCAAGGTGTTTACCACAGATGACAGCTTAAAGCAAGATGACAGTAAAACAGAAATCTCTTTTAGGAGCTTTCTGTTTTACTGTCACCTTGCTTTAAGCTGTTACCTGTCTTTTATAGAATCAGTTAGCCTTAGTTTTAGTGATTGTAATATAGACATTTTACTGTAACACAATTTTTTGGCCGTTGTACTGTAGCTTTTGTCTCTCATTGTTCAGGCTGCACAGTGTTTTGAGAAGGTTCTGAAGGCTCAGACTAACAACTATGAGACTATGAAGATTCTTGGTTCCCTGTACTCCAACTCCGCGGACCAGACAAGGAAAGACACAGCCAAGGTAGGGAACCAGACAAGGAAAAATTATAATCAGGGCTGCAGATCAGATGGAGTAAACTGTCAGAACAAAATCAACATTTTCTAACTAATTTTAGCACCAAATCCTATAATGTTACTATTCATTAGAATCGTCTCTTCGAGACGATTCTAATGAGTAATAATAGGGTTTAAAGCAGAAATAAAGATTTTAGTTTTGAAATACTCCCCTTATCTGGAGCTCTGTATAAATTTAATGCTAGTAAAATTGTTTATTTCTGTTGTATAATTTGATTTCATGTAAACGAATCTTTAAGCTTTTCAATAGCAAATAATTAATAAGTGTTGTACAGACCGTTATTCAATATTAAACCCTTTAACCCATAGCCTGCTTCTAGTTATGAAGACAGATGACTACTTAAATCAGGTTGAAGGTAAAGCAGAATGTGCCTTAAGGCACATTCTGCTTTACTTTTAGCCTGCTTTAACTCATTACCCCATAGCCTGTTTCTAATATTGCAGACATATGACCATTTAAAGCAGGTTGAAAGTAAAGCAGACACTGTGGTTATGGGATAGGAAATAAAACATTAAAATTCAGAGCTCCAGATAAGGGGAGTATTTCAAAAGCTAAAATCTTTATTTCTGTATTAAACCCTATGGTATTACTACTCATTAGAATCTTCTCGAAGAGACGATTCTAATGAGTAGTAACACCATAGGATTTGGGTCCCTCTTATCTGGAGCCCTGATATTACATCACTTCGAGTGGGTTTGTCTTTAGCGATTACAGTAAAATTCCCCCTATTGTGACCACTAAATGATGTTCAGTTTTTGAATGGCTGCTTAACCCATTACCGCATAAATACACCTTTTGACGCCTTTTTAGCTCACCTGGCACGAAGTGCCAAGGTGAGCTTTTAGGATCGCTGAATGTCCGTCATCCGTCAGTTCACAATTGTTCGTTAACACTCTAGCGCCTACAAATTTCATCCGATCTTCATGAAACTTCATGACATTGTTTGTCTTGATGAAATCTAGGTCAAGTTCGAATGTGGGTCATGTCCGGTCAAAAACTAGGTCACTAGGTCAAATCATAGAAAAACCTTGTTAACACTCTAGAGGCTACAAATCTCAATTGATCTTGATGAAACTTGGTCAGAATGTTTGCCTCATTGATATCTAGGTCAAGTTTGAATGTGGGTCATGTTCGGTCAAAAACTAGGTCAAATCATAGAAAAACCTTGTTAACACTCTAGAGGCTACAAATTTCATCCGATCTTCATGAAACTTGGTCAAAATGTTTGCCTCATTGATATCTAGGTCAAATTGGGATGTGGGTCATATCCGGTCAAAAACTAGGTCACTAGGCCAAATCATTGAAAAACCTTGTTAACACTCTAGAGGCTACAAATCTCAATGGATCTTTATGAAACTTGATCAAAATGTTTGTCTTGATGAAATCTAAGTCAAGTGTGAATGTGGGTTATGTCCGGTCAAAAACTAGGTCACTAGGTAAAATCTTAGAAAAACCTTGTTAACACTCTAGAGGCTACAAATCTTATTGGATTTTAATGCAACTTAGTTAGAATGTTTGCCCAATTGATATCTATGTCAAGTTCGAATATGGGTCATGTCGGGTCAAAAACTAGGTCATTAGGCCAAATCAAAGAAAAACAGTGTAAACCCTCTAGAGGCTACAAATATGACGTTAGATCTGAATGAAATATTTTCAGAATGTTTGCCTACATCAAATCTAGGTCAAAATCAAATGTGGATTGTGTCTGGTCAAAAACTAAGTCACTAGTTCAAATTATAGAAATATCTTGTTAACACTCTAAAGGTTGATTGTGGGTCATGTCCAGTCATAATCTAGGTCACTATAGGTTAATTTTACTTGGTGAACCAGGTGAGCGATTTAGGGCCATGGTGGCCCTTGTATTTATTCCTCCACTGAATAAAATAGTTCCAATTTATACAGCTACTAATATGTACTATAAGAAATATATTTCATCTTTTAGCAGATAGCAGGTAGCTTAAAGCAGGCTGAAAGTAAAGCAGAATGCGCCTTAAGGTGCATTCAGCTTTTCTTTCAACCTGCTTTAAGAAGTCACATATAATCAAAACTAGAAACAGGCTATGGGGTAATGGGTTTACTCAAGATGAAGATTGCTTTATCTTTATCTTGCCTTAAATTATCATCTGTCATTGATATCACCATGAAGTATTCATTTTATACGGGGTTTAACTGTACTTGTTTCTACTTTTAGCAACATTTGAAGAAAGTCACAGATCAGTTTCCTGATGATGTTGAGGCTTGGATCGAGCTTGCCCAGATTCTAGAGCAGTCAGATGTTCAGGGGGCGTTGTCAGCGTATGGAACAGCTACCAGAATATTGAAGGAGAAAGTCGAGGCCGACGTACCACCAGAAATACTGAACAACGTAGCAGCTCTTCACTTCAGACTCGGCAACTTACAGGATGCAAAGGTAGATCGAGAATCAAACAAAAGGATACTTTATTATCAATGTTTCTAAAAACAATAGTTTGGCCCCAGTTAATTCTTTGAACTCTAGTCAGGCATTTATGCGTCATTTGAAAACAGCGTACATGTGAGGAGTACACTTGTCCTATGCAAACAGTGTAGACCCTGTTCAGAGGGCTCCTTTAGGAGCCCTCTGATCAGGGTCTACACTGTTTGTAATTTTGACATATATTGTAAAAATCAACCCTAAAAAGTCAAAAATGGACTAGACTAAATTGAAAAATAGAATTGTCTATTTGAGGTTTCAGGGAGGAAAGGGTTTAGGGGAGTATTTCAAAAATTAAAATCTTTATGTCTGTACCAAACCCTATGGTGTGACTACTCATAAGAATCCTCTCTTTGAGATGATTCTAATTGGTTGTCACTCTATAGGGTTTAATGCAGACATGAAGGAGAGAATGGGGGGAAAATTGGATGCTAAGGTAGAGCAGAGAATCAAATCAAAGGATGCAGGGCTCCAGACAAGGGGGTATTTCAAAAATTAATATCTTTCTTTCTCAATTAAACCCTATGGTGTCACTACTCATTAGAATTGTCTCTTCCAGACAATTCTAATGAGTAGTAACACCATAGGATTTGGTGGTAAAATGATTGAGAAAGTGTTGGATTTGTTCAATTTACCCCCTCTTAACTGGAGCCCTGAGGATGTGATCAATATTTCCAAAACTATAGCAGGGATAGAAATAAGGAAAGTACTCCAAAACCTTAAATATGTATGTTGGCACCATTAGCCACCATAACCTAAGACAATTCTAACCAGTAATCACCACATAGGGTTTAGTGCAGACATGATGGAGAAAATATTGAAAAACTTGGGTGCACTCATTTTTCTCGAGCCCTGCAATAGATCTCCTTGACTTATAGTGTAAACGCAAATCAACTGACACATTGAAAATATAATGGCCAAATTTGATCACTAATCCGTCACTGCATGAAGTATAAACACTGATCAGACTCTTTGTGACCATATCCAAGGGGCAAATTGGCAATCAGCCCCAGGCTATAGGGTTAATACCAGGGCTCCATATAAGGGGAGTATTTCAAAAACTAAAATCTTTATTTCTGCATTAAACCCTATGGTGTTACTACTCATTAGAATCGTCTCAAAGAGACGATTCTAATGAGTAGTAACACAAAAGGATTTGGTGCTGAAATGAGGGAGAAAATGTTGTTCATTTACCCCCTCTTATCTAGAGCCCTGTAATACTCACTATAACTGAAACTCTGACACGTATTGTTGTTTGTTACAGAAATACTACACGGCCTCCCTGGAGAGATCTCGGAGTGAGGCCCAGCATGACGAGACCTATTACAGTGCCATCTCCGTGACAACCACATATAACCTGGCTAGACTGCATGAGGCGACGCACGAGTATGATGAGGCGGAGAAATTGTACAAGGACATTCTCAGAGAACATCCCAACTATGTCGACTGTAAGTGGGTCTTATACTCAGGGCTCCAGATAAGGGGGAGTGATCTGAACAAATTCAACATTTTCTCACTTATACACTTCCAAATCTTATGGTGTTACTACTCCTTAGAATCGTCTCATTGAGATAATTCTAATGAGTAGTGACACCATAGGGTTTAAATAGAAATAAAGATTTTAGTTTTTTGAAATACTCCCCTTATCTGGATCCTTGCTGGAAGTGGCTCTTATATTCATTGAATGAAGTCAGATATGGTTGTAAGAAAAGTTCAATATAAGTTTTGTTTCAGTTGAAGTATATATAAATTTATTACATACAGTCGAAACTTGATACTTTGAACTTGACTTAATTTGAACATACCTAAATGTCAAAGTTAAAACGTGGCCACATTTAACTTTGAAATACAGGTATATTTGGGTTATGCAAGATGGACTAACAAAATTTGAACTTATGAAATACTGGTATAGCTTTTTTAAGCTAGTTTGAAGTATCGAGTCTCGACTGTATGTGAAAAGCTGTATCTCTGACTTCTATGGAATAATGGATTAAAATTATGCAGACCTTGATATAAAGATATGCCACCTGTGTTTTAGGTTCCTTACGCCTTGGCTGTATGGCGAGAGACAGAGGACAGATTTATGAAGCCTCTGATTGGTTCAAGGAAGCCCTGCAGATCAACCAGGTCAGTACAATTGTCAAGTTCAATTTTTCTCCTGTCATGACAGGGCTGCCATAAGTTGACATGAAAAATCCTAAGATTTCGAAATTTGCATTTTTCAAGTGCGATTTTACGAATCGTACCTTTACCCCATCGTCTGTTTTTAGTTTTGTTGACACGTGGCTGCTTAAAGCAAGCTGGAAGTAAAGCAGAATGCGCCTAATGGCGCATTCTGCTTTACTTTCAGCCTGCTTTAAGCTACCTTCTACAAGAATAAAATCCGAAGACTTGGGAAAAATCTGGAGAAATGGCAGCCCTGTCGTGACTGGTTAGCCCAATGTCAGGTTGTAATATGACTGAGTGTGGTATCATGCCATGTGTCGACAGCATGCTATAATAGTGTGGCAGCACGATATCTTACATAACTACCCCTGTTTTCAATAGCAAACAAAGATCACAAATATCCTTGTTTTCATCATGTGTGAGATCAATTAAATGACGTCACTATAACATCATTATTTATAAAGGCGTATTACCTCACTGGGATTTTAAAAAAAGGGGTTATGTGAGAAAAAGAATGTCACTCGTCGATGGTTGAGACATTTCGCTTAATAACATTTCAGTTCTAGACTTGGTTGAGATTAGCTTGTCTCAACCATCCACTCATGAGAGATCCTATATATCTGTTTCAAGTAGACATTGTCTCCATATAAGTGAAATACTGCTGACAATTAACCAAATTCACCAACTGATATTGTGACAGATAGCTGGCTAAGCAGGCTTAAAGTAAGGTAAAACTATCCTGTGAAAGATTGCTTTCCTTTAATCCTGCCTTAAAGCCATAAGGTTTATTCAGTTTTACTTTCATCCTGCTTAAGGCTACCATCTTTTAGGATATATAAATTATTTCTTATGGTGTATATACATGACTATGTGAATTGGAAATAATTTCTTCAGTGTAGGAATAAATCAGAGGCGTTAAAACGGCATACCAATTGGGTAATGGGTTGAGTGAGAATATCCTAGAAAGTATTAAAGACTATCAGTTTTAATACCAACTTGATACAAGTTGACTGTACATGAAAGAGCAACATACAATTTAACACATTACCCCATAGCCGGGTTCTAGTATTGAAGATAGGTGACTGCTTATAGCAGGTTGAAAGTAAAGCAGAATGCGCCTTAATGCTTCAAGAATGCTTAAAGCTACCATCTGCAAAAAGTCAGAAAATATTTCTTATGGTTCATATTAAAATCATTACTGTATGAATTAGATTTATTTTCTTTAGTGTAGGAATAAAATAAAGGTGTAAAAAGTCATAATTATTGGGTAATTGGTTAAAGTTTTCTGCTTTATGTTCCAGGATCATCCTGATGCCTGGTCTCTGATAGGAAACCTCCATTTGGCCAAGCAGGAGTGGGGGCCAGGGCAGAAGAAGTTTGAGCGTATCCTGGCCCGTCCCTCAACCAAGGATGATGCCTACTCTCTCATTGCTCTTGGCAATGTATGGCTCCAAACACTACACCAACCAATGAAAGACAAGGACAAGGTAAGAATAAGCCAATCAAAATGATTGTTATAAATACATTCAGGTATAAAATGATGAGAAATTCATTGAAACCACTTGTTATAGTTCTGAGGACAGGTTTTGATGTCATTGATATTATAAAGTAGCTAAAAACATTGATACTTTGGATAAGACTGTAGACTCTTGATTCTTGCATGTGTAGAAGGAATGTTCTCACCAACATAAAATAAGGTTAAATTTTAAACAGATTGCAAAACTATAACCACTTAAAAGGTGTTTTAGTGATAACAGCATGTGACAAGCATACTCATGATTAACAAACAGTGTATCTGCAAAGAGTACACTTGTCCTAAGCAAACGTTGTAGATCCTGATCAGGGGGCTCCTGCTGGAGCCACTGATCAGGGTCTGCACTGTTTGTCATTTTGCAATTTAGTGTTAAAATCAATCCTAAATAGTAAATAATGGACGACAGGGCTCCAGATAAGGGGGCTATTTCAAAAACTGAAATCTTTATTTCTGTATTAAACCCTATGGTGTCACAAATCATTAAAATCATCTCTTTGAGGCGATTCTAAAGAGTAGTAAAACCATTGGATTTGGTGCTGAAATGAGTGAGAAAAAGTAACTGCTGGATTAGTTCAGTTTATTGAAGTGAATAAGTTGAAGCATGTTAAAAGTACATCTAGAATGGAAAGATTCATGACAGAGTTTCTGTTTTAATCTCATTCTGCTTTAAGCAGCCACCTTCCTTTCAATGCAAGATGAGTTTTCACATATAATGGGCAGAATTGATAGAATCATTTAAACCAGTACCCCATAGCCTGTTTCTAGTTTTGAAAACCGGTAATCACTTGAAGCAGGTTGAAAGTAAAGCAGAATGCGCATTAAGGTGCATTCTACTTTACTTTCAGCCTACTTTAAACTATCATCTGCTAGAATATAGAAAATATTTCTAAAGAAACATATTTATGACTTTATAAATTGGAATTATTTACTTCAGTAAATGAATAAATTTAAGGCATAAAAAGGTGTATTTATGGGGTAATGTGTTATTATAAATGAAGTTGTTACTGATCTTTGCAGCAAAAGCGTCACCAGGATAGAGCTCTGGCCATGTACAAACAAGTGCTGAGGAATGATGACAGAAATATCTGGGCAGCCAACGGAATAGGTAGGTCAACATTACACTACTGGCTGACCATGATCATTGATGTCAACATTAGACTAGACTGTATCGTAAAACAGTGCATAAAGGGCTTCTGGGGTCTTCCTCCACCTATAATTAGCTGGACATGTGAAAATGTTCTTATTCATATTAATATGACATTGTATTCAAGATATTCATTACCTTTTTATCATCCAGTCAATCTTGGTTTTTACTGGTCTTTGCTAAAGGAGCAAAGACATATCTAAAGCCTTGTGGTTAAAATTTAAATAAAAATATTTCTTCGTTACTACAATCCTGCATTAGCCTATTACCCCATAGCCTGTTTCTAGTTTTGAAGATATGTGACTACTTCAAGCAGGTCGAAAGTAAAGCAGAATGCACCTTAAGGCGCATTCTGCTTTACTTTCAGCCTGCTTTAAGCTACTATTTTCTAGAAAATAGAAAATATTTCTGATTATACAAATGTACATATCATGGCTGTACAAAATGGAACTATACTCTTCAACAGAGGAATGATCTGAAGGCGTAAAGAGGCATTTTATTTATGGGTTAATGAGTTACGCTACCATATTAGAAGGACTGGATATTTGAAATTAACATCCTGGAAATTTATATGAATAATAAAAAAATTAATGTATATTGATATTCTAATATATTCTGTATTGACATGCTGTATATTCTATACCTGGGTGAAATAAAGTTATGTTCTGTTCTGTAATCTCCTACCCTAGGCTGTGTACTGGCTCACAAGGGCTGTATCAATGAGGCTCGTGATGTGTTTGCCCAGGTCAGAGAGGCCACAGCTGATTTCTGTGATGTGTGGCTGAATATTGCTCACATCTACGTAGAGCAGAAACAGTATGTGGCAGCTGTACAGATGGTGAGTGGTACTGGGTCCAAGGTTATAAAGCGTTTGAGCTGAGTCTGAGTGTGTTCTCAAGTATTTGATTGGTCAGATTTGAGCCTAGGCTCAAATCTGACCAATCAAATGCTTGAGAACGACTTTAGACTCAACTGAAACGCTTTATAATCTTGGACCCTGATGTTACTGTAGACACTAGAGATACATGTCTTCAGATGTAGAGGGGAGTTTTTTTTCAAAAACTAAATTTTTTATTTCTGCATGAAATACTATGGTGTTACTACTCATTAGAATCGTCTCTTTGAGACAATTCTAATGAGTAGTCACACCATAGGATTTGAGGATAGTGAGAAAATATTGGTTTTGTTCAGTTTACTCCCCCTTATCTGGAGCCCTGGAGATTTTATTCTTTCCGAACAAACTCATTTACGCTACAACTGTTGGTGTGCAGTGCTAGCCTGGCATCTGATCAGGTAACTTTGTCACTAATATAAGATAAAAAAACTAATTGTCAATATTTTTTTGAAACTGTAATTTCTTCATTTTATTGCATTGTGTTTGCTATTAGTTTCGTGTATTAAAAATTAAACGGAAACTGTTAGCAAAAGTATTCAAAATAAACTATACACATATTTCAGAGTAAAAGACAATTTTTGATGAACTGACATTATCTCCCTGTTTTAACTCTTTCCTCCCTGAAACTTAAAATGGACAATTCCAGTTTCCATTAAGTCTAGTCCATTTCTGACTTAAAGGGTTGTTTTTGTTTATGTTTGGCATTATGACAAACAGTGAAAACCCTGATCAGAGGGCTCCTAGGAGCCCTCTGATCTGGGTTTTCAGTTTGCATAGGACAAGTATACTATTTAAAAGTACACTGTTTGCAAAGGACACCAATATGCAGGACTAGGGTTCAAAGGGTTAATGTATGTGAATCATGTAATCATGTTAATGTATGAATCATGTATCCTTGTGTATTACAGTACGAGAATTGCCTGAAGAAGTTTTTCAAGTACCACAACACCGAGGTGATGGTATACCTAGGCCGAGCCTACTACAAGTGCGGCAAACTAAGGGAATGTAAAAATATACTGCTGAAGGTTAGTGGCTTACAGTAAACAAACATGTACAGTTTCATCTTGCAGTCATTTGTTTATCCCTGAAGTTCAAATGAACAATTTCATTTTCGAATAAAGTTTAGTAAATTTTTGACTATGTAGGGTTGGTTTTTACAATTTATTTGAAAACAACAAACAGTGCAGACCCTGATCAGAGGGCTTCTTTAGGGAACCCTCTGATTTTAGTCATAGCCTATTAGGACAAATGTCTGTTCTGTTTGCAGTCATTAGCACATACAGTAGTATGCATTGGGTCTTTTTAGCTCGCCTATTCGGAGAATGGGTTTTTCATGGTTAAAGTTTTTGGGTAAGTGTTGTAATGCACTAACACTACATGAAATATTTGCATTAGGAAGCTGATATTTGGAATGGAGGTGCTCTGTGGGTTGAACATTGATGTTGTGTAGTTAAAATTTAAAAAAAAAGTTAAATTTAGTCAAAATTTCACCTTTTGTGGACTTAGGTTTTTCGGCTGATTTCTCATGGTTAAAGTTTTGGGGTAAGTGTTGTAATGCACTAATACTACATGAAATATTTGTATTAGGAAGCTGATATTTGGAATGGAGGTGCCCTGTGGGTTGAACATTTATGTTGCGTAGTTAAAATTTTAAAAAAAAGTTAAATTTAGTCAAAATTTCACCTTTTGTGGACTTAGGTTTTTCGGCTGATTTCTCATGGTTAAAGTTTTGGGGTAAGTGTTGTAATGCACTAATACTACATGAAATATTTGTATTAGGAAGCTGATATTTGGAATGGAGGTGCCCTGTGGGTTGAACATTTATGTTGCGTAGTTAAAATTTTAAAAAAAAGTTAAATTTAGTCAGAATTTCACCTTTTGTGGACTAAGGTTTTTCGGGTGATTTCTCATGGTTAAAGTTTTGGGGTAAGTGTTGTAAAGCACTAATTCTACATGAAATATTTGTATTAGGAAGCTGATATTTGGCATAGAGGTGCCCTGTGGGTTGAACATTGATGTTACGTAGTTAAAATTAAAAAAAAAAGAAGTTAAATTTAGTCAAAATTTCACCTTTTGTGGACTAAGGTTTTTCGGCTGATTTCTCATGGTTAAAGTTTTGCGGTAAGTGTTGTAATGCACTAATACTACATGAAATATTTGTATTAGGAAGCTGATATTTGGAATGGAGGTGACCTGTGGGTTGAACATTGATGTTGCGTAGTTAAAATTTAAAAAAAAAGTTTGAATTTAGTCAAAATTTTACCTTTTGTGGACTTAGAGTTTTGGGACTGAAATTTCAAAGTTAGTTATGGAGTAAGTGTTGGAATGCACTTATACTACATGACATATTTGCATTTATAAGCTGATATTTGGAATGGAGGTTCCCTGTGGTTTGAATATCAATGTACTGATACACTTTTCTATTGATAGTTACCTATTTAAGAAAGGTTTAGTTAGGCGAGCTTTGCTGTTCTCCGACAGCTCTTGTTTACCATTGTAGACCATAACCCATTACCTTATAAATACACCTTTTTACGCCTCTTATTTATTCCACAGTTCAACTTGATCAGGTCATAAATATGCACCGTAAGATATATTTTCTTTATCCTAGCAGATGGTTGGGTGAAGCAGGCTAAAAGTAACACAGAATTTGCCATGGGGACATTCTGCTTTACTTTCAACCTGCTTTAACCCTTTACCCCATAGCCTATTTCTAGTTTTGCAAAAAATTGACTACTTAAAGCAGGTTGAAAGTGAAGCAGAATGCGCCTTAAGGCGCATTCTGCTTCACTTCCAGCCTGCTTTAAACTGCTACCTACTAGAATAAAGAAAATATTCCTAATGATACATATTCATGACTGTATAAATTTGAACTATTTTTTCAGTGGAGGAATAAACTGAATGTGCTAAAAGGCGCTTCTCTGGGGGAAAGGGTTAAGACGTCACTAGTCTGCAAAACCAGAAACAGGCTATGGGTTAATGGGACAATCAGGCACTGAACCTGAGATGACAGTTGGTCTTGTTCTACACTGTTTTGTAATGCAGTAAGTCCTGATTTCTTATGGCATGGCTCATCTTTATCTCACGGTCTGATTGGTTGTGTTTCAGGCCCGCCATGTATCGCCCAGTGACACGGTGCTACTGTATAATATTGCCTTGGTACAACAGAAGCTGGCTACGTCTATACTGAAGGACGAGAAGAGCAGCTTAAAGACAGTACTCTCAGCTGTCAGAGATCTCGAGCTGGCACACAGGTGAGATCTCGCAATTCTCAGCGACCCAAATCTCTAAAACAAACTGAGTTGATCGCTTGGGTTGTCCAACTGTTTAAAGTATAGCTTAAAGCAGGCTGAAAGTAAAGCAGAATGTGCCTTAAGGCACATTCTGCTTTACTTTCAACCTGCTTTATGTGGTATATTGTCTTGAAAACTAAACAAAAGGGTATAGGGTAATGGGTTAAAGACAGTACTCTCAACTGTCAGAGATTTCGAGCTGGCACACAGGTAATGAATCTTACCCAGGTGCCCGTTTTATGAAACGTACGACAAAAATGGTTGTAAGTCAAAACTTTAAAAAACATCTAATTACTGACTTCTCCGTCTGATCCAAAGAAATGTCACAAGACAGGATTAGATAGAGAAATAGATAATAATTGAGAATTTTAGAATCTGACTTACGACTATATTTGTATGTCGTACGGTGGTTCGTGAGACGGGCCCCTGGGGGATACTGTTTTTGATCTGTCCGAGTGTTGGTTTGTCTGTCAGTGCACAGCTTCAACCGTGGCCATAACTTTTGAATTATATGTCATAGATGGTATATGCACTCCTCTCAAGAAGCCCTTCAGCTCAGTACAACTTTGGTTATTTTCAGGGCTGCCATTTCTCCAGATTTTTCAGAAATCTATCCTAGCAGATGGTAGCTTAAAGCAGGCTGAAAGTAAAGCAGAATGTGCCTTAAGGCACATTCTGCTTTACTTCCAACCTGCTTTAAGTAATTGTGCTTGAAAAATAGAAAGTTTGGAAATCTAAGGATTTTTCAATATCAATTTATAGCAGCCCTGAAACTTGAGGTCAAATAGGATTAATTGACCATCGTGGACATTGTGTTTTACAAATGCATCTTGTTTTTCTTCAGATTTTACTTAACAAAAAAAATGAGAAAAAAATATTTAATTCTGGATATTTTGTTATTTTCCAGGTATTTCTCATACCTGAGTCACCATGGAGACAAAATGAGATTTGATCTGGCACAGGCAGCCACAGAGGCCAGGTATGGTATATAAATCATGCTGCAGAACCCCCAATAGGAAGGTGTATATTAACAATTCTAATATCGTACAAAGAATTTCTCCATATTATTCAGAGATGATTCATAGATATTATAAAGAGGTAATATGAAGATACTGACAGCATTCATAACTAGATCAGATATTGCAAAACGTTGTCACTGCACTGTGTGCTTTTAGCTTTCATGTGCTGTTAATATTCATTTTAGCTGTGTAAAAAAAAAAGGCAGAAAACCAAAACATAGCTTTTTTTTTAACCCATTTCCCTCTGAAACTTTAAATGCACTTTTCCACTTTGCAATATTCCAATTTTATTTGTATCTTGCATAGACAAAGTGTACTCATTCTTGGTACACTACTTGTAAACCATGTGTCTACTTTTCACCATGTTGTTAATGAGTTAATATTGTTAACCCTTAGCCTGCCACTCACGACTATAGCTCCATATGCAAACAGCTTGGATCCGGATGAGACGCCGAGTAACTCGGCGTCTCATCCGGATCCAAGCTGTTTGACACCCAGACAACATTTTCAGCAATTTTCAGCAACTTTGAAGCACTTTGAAACTTGAAGCAGACGAGAAATATAGCAGACGACAATTTATTTGGCGGGCTAAGGGTTAAGACCTTTTGAAATGTCCAGTAATAATAGTTCTATTTCTCATATCACAAATCCAATACATCTTTTCCAGACCAATGGGCTGTAAAACACCATTCATTCTTTTCCAGACAATGTTCTGACTTGTTGAGTCAGGCTCAGTACCACGTAGCTCGAGCCAGAAAGATCGACGAGGAAGAACAGGAGCTCAGAAAACACCGAGAGGAGGAGAGAGAGGCCCTGAGGCAGAAATACCAGGAGGAACAGATGGAGAAGAAGAAGAAGAAGGAAGAACTAAACAAAGTGCTGATGGAGAAGAGACAGATGTATGTGGAGCGGGCAAAACAGATAGTGCTAGAACCAGAACCTGAAGAACGCAAGAGGTCTTCCAAGGTAAATAAGAAACCATTTTACAAATCAAACTTCTGGAAACTGGAGCTGTCCGCTAATAAGCCCTGGGTCCAAGGTCATAAAGCTTTTAAGTGGAGTCTGGCTTCGTTCTCAAGCATCTGACCAATCAAATGCTTGGGATCTACTCAAGACTCAACTAATAAGCTTTATAGCCTTGAATACAGTCTGACATGAAGCTGGATTCTTCCTTGGGAATAATTTACTTATTTTATTAGACACTTATAATTCAGGGGCCCGTTTCATATAACTTCGTACGACAAATGTTGTGGTAAGTCAGATTATAAAAGTCTCAATTATTATTTATTTCTCCATCTAATCCTGTCTTGTGAGACCTCTTTGGAATTGTCTTTTCAAGACGATTCCAAAGAGATGTCACAAAACAGGATTAGATAGAAATATAGAGAATACCGAAATTAAATGTATTTTAAAGTTTTGACTTACAACAGTTTTTGTCTTATGAAGTTTTATGAAACTGGCCCCAGGTGATACATGTTGATAGAGGGTGGAGTATATGTACCAATATTCAGGTTTAAAGTCCAAGAGTGTGTGAGGGACCAAGAAAGACATTGTCAGATTGTGTTAAGGCTGACATTAATGTATGCAACCTTGTTGAATTAACCCCACTTGACAGAGCTGCTTGGAGATCAAGTAGCATACATACTAGCCGCCTGCTGCCTACCCCAGATGCTTGGACACCCACAGCAAATAACAAAATAAATTTCAGGATTAACCCATTACCCCATAGCCAGTTTCTAGTATTGAAGATACATTACCACTTAAAGCAAGTTGAAAGTAAAGCAGAATGTGCCCTAAGGCACATTCTGCTTTACTTTCAGCCTGCTTTAAGCTATCATCTTCTAGAATTATATAACATATTTCTTATAATACATATTCATAGCTGTATAAATTTGATCACTTTCCTTCAGAGGAAGAATAAATGAAAGGCGTAAAAATGTGTGTTTATGGGGTAGTGGGTTAAGAAGAGAGATATTCAGGTGGAGATCGGTGAAGGACTTCCTTTGCCTCTACATGACATAGTTGGGGGCATTATTGTGTTTAGTCTGTCTGACTATTTGTCTGTCTTTCCACAATGTTAACTTTTGCCATAACTTTGGAGTTTTATACAGTCGAACTTCGATATCTCGAACTCGCTTAACTCAAACTATCCGATATATCCACACATGAACTTCATTATTTCATGCTCGATTTATTCGAACATACCCATATTTTAAAGTTAAAACGTGGGTTAGCCACGTTTTAACTTTGAAATACAGGTATGTCGACTTAACCGAGTTTGAGATATCGAAGTTCGACTGTATGTGATAGAGACTTGGTATTTGGCATGTGTACTCAACTCAGGTTGCCAACTGAGCTCAGTACAAGTTTTGTAATATCAGGTTTAGGTCATTTTGCAGTCATGGTCATATCAAGGGGCAGTGTTAAACTGTTTCACAAAAACATCTCATTTTATTTGCAGCTCAATACTAGTTTGACCATTTAATAGGAAAAGATTATGGTTGGCAATAAAACAAATGGCAATTAATTTGGATCAAGTTTTATTCATGAACAATGTGTTTGTAGCAAATAGTTCAATCTTGTAATGTCTTTTAAATTCTGTCCGTATATAATGGTTAATTATTTGTTTGTAGAAAAAGCGTACTGACGAGGATCAAGTTTTATTCATGAACAATGTGTTTGTAGCAAATAGTTCAATCTTGTAATGTCTTTTAAATTCTGTCCGTATATAATGGTTAATTATTTGTTTGTAGAAAAAGCGTACTGACGATGGTGAGATTTTGTCTGACAGTGACGATGAGAGACCCAAACAGAGGAAGAAACGTGGTCGTAAAGCGCGCAGTGGATCAGAGAGTGAGGGCGGGGAGGACGATGAGAATCCAAAGAAAAAGAGAAGAGGAAGGTATGTACACTGCTCCTTCCGTACAATGGCCCTCCCAACAATGACTCCCTCCTTACAACGACCCTTGTAGCTGTTCCCCAAACAATGCATTTATGTCCAACCGTTTCATGGCTGCAATACCATCTGCTTAAACTTGTTGTCTGCTGTTTTTCTCAAAGTTACATATAAGTGGACATTTTGATAGAATAAATATAATGACGAGTGACAAACAGCTTGAATCCAGATCAGATGCCGCGTTACGCGGCGTCTGATCTGGATTCAAGCTGTTTGCAAATGTAAGCCAAGTCTCAATTTCCCCTCCCTATAATGACACCCTCTGAACAACAATCACACTATGTGTCTCCCATTGGGTGTCGTTGTAGAGAGGGAGCACTGTAGTAGGAATAGAAATTTAACCAGGTGCCAAGTTAATGAAGAGTTAGAATTGATTTTGAGATCATTCTTGGGCATTTGATTGGTCAGATTTGAGTTGAGTCTGAGAATGTTCTTAAGCATTTGATTGGTCAGATTTGAGCTTTTGCTAAGCAAAAGCTCAAATCTGACCAATCACATGCTTCAGAATCATCTTAGACTCAGCTCAAAAGATTTATACACTCAAGCATTTGATTGGTCTGATTAGAGCTTGTAGGTCAAATCTGACGAATCAAATGCTTCAGAATGATCTTGGACTCAACTCAAAAGTATTATTACCTTGGGGCTTGATAATAAGTACCCTTAATCAAACATTTGCAGAGCTCCAGTTATCCATTACCCCATAATTACGCTTTTACCCCTATAATTAATTCCTTTACTGAAGAAAATAATTTAAATTTATACTGTCGCAAATAAAACCCGTAACAAATATTTTCTATTATCCTGCAGATAATAGCTTAAAGCAGGCTGAAAGTAAAGCAGAATGCGTCTAAAGGCGAATTCTGCTTTACTTTCAACCTGCTTTAAGTGATCATCTTTTTTTAAAACTAGAACTAGGCTATGGGCTAATGGGTTACGGTGTATATTTCATACACTAACTGCTTTATCTCTCCAAAAAATGTTGTTACCACTCGTTAGATTTGTCTTGGAGAAACGTTTCAAATGGATGATACCAACATAGGTTTCAATAGTTGTCTAAAATACTTAGGCCTGTGCTTTAAAATTGCTTTTAGTGGTTACCTGTCTTCAAAATAAGAAACAAGCTATGGGGTACTGGGTAGAGGCTTTAACCCATTACCTCATAAATAAACCTTTTGAATGCCTTTAATTTATTTCTCCACTGAAGAAAATAGATCTAATTTATACAGTTATGAATATATATCAAGAAATAATTTCTATTTTCTAGAAGATGGTAGCTTAAGTCAGGTTGAAAGTAAAGCAGAATGTGCCTTAAGGCGCATTCTGTTTTACTTTTAACCTGCTTTAAGTGGCCACCTATCTTCAATACTAGAAACAGGCTATGGGGTTATTGGTTTAAGCAAAATGTTGGTTCAGGAGCTTTAATTCTGAAATAAGCTGCCACCTGTCTATTTTACCAAACATGAGCCACTATTTGTGTAGTATTAATATAAAGGTATTCAAACACACTCATGTCACATTCCAGAGACAAAGAGCGCAAACCTAGAGGCAAAAAGAGAGAACCCAAAGAGTCTAAGCGCAAGAAGAAGAAGATTGAAGAAGATGACGGCCTCACAGCCAAACAGAGGAGAAAGATTGTGTCAAAGGCCACCATTTCCTCCAGTGAAGGGTCAGACTCGGAGGGCGAGAAACTCAAGATTGATGTTGGAGCGTAAGTAATATATAGATCTTTAAAAAGATATTTCTGCAAAGTACATTTGTCATATGCAAACAGTGTAGACCCTGATCAGGAGAAGCTGATGAGAGTTTGCACTGTTTGTCACTTTGTTATACATGTATATACAACCTCACTTTGTTATACAGTAGAACCTCTCTATTATGGCCAACAAATTGTGTTAAATATTAGGTGTTTACTACTGGTGACTGCTTTAAGCTGTCACCTGTCTTTTATACAATCAATTAGCCTTCGTTTAGTGGTCGTAATAGAGGTTTTACTGTATATACAACGACTCTTAATAGTGAAAAAACACATTCAGCCCTAGCAATGAGTATACTCCTTATTTATTATTTACAAACATTGTACCTTAGGAGAATATACTTGGCTTATGCAAAGATCTGAGTCTAGATTGATCGTCCTTTTGTAGACTCTAAAAAAGCAACCCTTAAGGGTGTATCAATGTCATGGATTTAAGAAATTTTCAAAGTATATGCAAACACTTTATGATGGTTTTGTATTGAAGAGCTATTTAAGATGAATGCAAAAATAGAAAAAGTGTACATTTTGGTGAACAACAGTTGGCTCCATGGCCATGTAAAATTTACCCCACCCACTTTCTCTTATTTTGTCCTTTTCAAACAGCCCGCTTCAATAAAATCCATACTTTGAAAAAATCGCTTATGAGTTGGATACACCCTTAATAGTTAGAAATGACAAGACTTTGTGTTGGAAACTGGAATTGCCTATTTAGAGTGTCAAGCTGAATGAGTTTACTGTTTGCTTTTCAGTGAAAGTGGAAGTGACAATGACGATGCTCCTACAGGCAAGAGACGGCGCATTGTCTCCTCTGGCAGCAGCAGTGACGAGGGCTCAGTGAGAAGGTCACGGTCACGCTCTGGCTCGGTTAGCAGGTCAAGGTCACGCAGCAGATCTGTGAGCAGATCCAGAAGTAGGTCAGGCAGCAGATCAGCCAGTGGCAGTCGATCTAGATCCAGATCAAGATCTGGAAGTAGGTCAGGATCAGGAAGTCCAGCAGGGTCAAGGAAGTCTGGCTCGAGAAGTAGGTCAAGGTCAAGATCAGGGTCGAGGTCAGTCTCCAGAAGTAGGTCACGATCAGGAAGCCCTGCAAGGTCAAGGTCACCTAGTCCAGCGGGATCTGCAGGATCAGGAGGTCCAGGGTCACCGGCGGGATCAGAGAGCGGAAATGACTGAGGCCAAAGCGGTTATATTTTATTCAAAACACAGACTACCTTTCAGTTACAGTCAAGCTTGTGTTTAGTGGCCGCTCTTTGAAGAAGTATAAATCTCTCTTAAGACACGGTGACTGCTTAATACATATAGGATCTGTCATGAGTCGATGTTTAAGACAAGCTGATTTCAAACGAGTCTAGAGTTGAAATGTTATTAAGCGAGCCTTGGCGAGCTTAATAACTTTTCTATTCTAGACCAGTTTGAGATCAGCTTGTCTTAAACATCGACGAGTGACAGATTCTTTTTCTTACATTACCAACGATTTAAGCTAAAGCAAGATGCATATTTTGGAACCCCGGTGACGTCAAAAGGCCGGTATAAATAGTGACGTCATCAAAGTGATCTTACACATGTTGGAGATAAGGATATTGGTGATCGTTGTTCGCTATAGAAAACAGGGGTAGTTATGTGAGAAGTATAAATCTCAGAAAAGACACGGTGACTGCTAAATACAGAGAGTTCCTACAACCACCTAAATAAATCCTTTACTCGATAGCCTGTTACTAGTTTCGAAAAAGGTGGCCACTTATAGCAGGTTGAAAGTAAAGCAGAATGTGCCTGAAGGCACATTCTGCTTTACGTCAGCTTTAATTATCATCTGCTATAATTATTATAATAGGTTAACCAGTTTTTGCCTAGCGTCCTATAAATGGGACATAGGCAAACGGTGCAGCCTCAGATCATACAATGGATAATACGGCATCTGATCGGAGTCTGCACAGTTTGCTAGCAGAAAATTAAAAATGAAATGAAAAATTTGATCCTGCACCCCTTTAATGAAATAAATGGACTCATCCAATATAGAAGAATGGAAGAATCAACTTGGCATAAATGGGTTAAAGACAGAAGTAGAGGCTGATTTTGTTTGATGGATTCATGCAAGTTTTACTTTACTTGCATGTAGAATAAGGGATATATTTGAAGGCTCGGCTCAATTCATACTGATTGTACATGAAGTTTTGATGGATACTTGAAGGCAATAAGCTATATAGCTTATTATATTCAGTGATGATAGAGAACTTATACAGGATAATTATGCTGCTTTAACAGTGAATCTTGGATTGAAATGACTGGAAACTTGAAGAAGCAGCGAGATCTTTAATCCTGTCGCCCATATCTTGTTTTCAGTATTCAAGAAAGGTAGTTGCTGAAAGTAAAGCAGAAAACTCCTATAGGAGCTTTCTGCTTACTTTCTGCCTGCTTAATGAATTTTCTGCTTATCTTTTTTAGGGTTTAAGCTTCATAAACTGGAAATTCATAGTGCATTAAGTTGCTATCTGATGTAATTTACAGCAGATAGCAACTTCATGCATTATGATTTTCCAAATGTACTGAAGTAAGCTCCTTTAGGACCTTAACTCTTTGAACCCTAGTTACGAATATATGTATCATTGTACCTGTTAGGAGTACACTTGTCCTATGCAAACAGTGTAGACCCTGATCAGAGGGCTCCTGAAGGAGCCCTCTGATCAGGGTCTACACTGTTTGTCATTTTGACATATATTGTAAAAATCAACCCTCAAAAGTCAAAAATGGACTAGACCAAATAATTTAATTGATTATAGAATTGTCCTTTTCAGGTTTCAGAGCAAGGGTTAAGCATGACTAGTTTGTCCTGCCTTGAGCAGACACCTCTCCTTTTAACCCTTTACCACATAGCCTGTTTCTAGTTTTGAAGATATGTGTCCATTTAAAGCAGGTTGAAAGTAAAGCAGATTGTGCCTTAAGGCACATTCTGCTTTACTTTCAGCCTGCTTTAAGCTTTAATCTGCTAGGATTTTAAAACAAATTTCTAAGGGTTCATTGTCAAGACTGTATAAATTGGAGCTATTTTCTTCAGTGGAGGAATAAATCAAATGTGCTAAAAGGCGCTTCTATGAGGAAAAGGGTTAAATACCCCAATATTTTCAGACTGCCATCCCTCAAACAATTACCCCATAGCCTCTTTCTAGTTTTGAACAGGTGGCCACAAAGATCATGTTGAAACTAAAGCAGGATGTGCCTAATCATAGGAATGGTGCTGCTTTACTTTCAGCCTGCTTTAAGCTACCATCAACTAGGATAAAGAAAATATTTATTAGTTATTCATAACTGTAATAATATAAAGCGGACTTGTTTTCTTCAGTGTAAGAATAAATTAAAGGAGTAAAAAAAGGTGTAATTATTGAGTAATTGATTAAGAACTTGCAAATTTAGTTGCAATGTAATAACCATGTGAATGCAGAATGAAATATGAGATATATTAAACAAAGTATTATTTGTAATAAGTTTTCTTCACATCATATAAATGGGAAGTTCAAAAATGAACCAGACTAAATTAACTGACTAAGTTGAAAGGAATTGTTTATTTGAAATTTCAGGGGTTAACAAGTTCACCCTTAACCCTTTACCCAATAATCCGTTTATAACATTAAATACAGGTGATCACTTTAAGCAGGTTGAATGTAAGGCAGAATGTGCCTTAAGGCACATTCTGCTTTACTTTCAGCCTGTTTTAAACTACTATCTGCTAGGCTATATCAAGATATTTGTTATTTTAAATGTTCATGAGGTTATAAACTGGAACTATTTTCTTAAGCGGAAGAATAAATTAAACACTCTAAAAGTCGCTTATATGGGGGAAAGGGTTAAAAGGCTTTGAACCCTATATGCATATTTTACATACTGTACCTTTTACAAGTTTATTTTGTCCTATGCAAACAGTGAAGACCCAGATCACTAAAGGAGACTTCTGATCAAGTTCTGCACTGTTTGTTAAATTGTAATACATTGACAAAAAACCCACATCAAAACTGGACTAAAAACTAAATCGAAAACTGGAGTTTGAGGGTTTAAGGAATTAACACTTTAAACTTTTAGATCATGTCGTATAAGCAGGATGTTAATGGTATTGTGTTGTTCAGTTGTCATTGACTAATTGTACATGGGAATGTATGTAAATATACATGTATTCTGACAAGAGCTGTTTTGTTTAATTTCCTATATCCCCTTCATATCCTATACAGTATATACCCTTCATGCGAAATTATTTGTATGGTAAGTCAGGGATCATACTGTCCGTCCAACTCGTGCAGTTTTAAAGTTTTTAATTGTGATTGTATTTCATATACGAGCGAGGCACATGTATGGCATTACAGAATCTAGTAAGAAAGGTCTAAAGTAGATAGATAGATAGAATCTTTATTTACATCTCATCAATGCACATTCAATACATATAATAACATATACAATAGAATCTTAAAAATAGCGCAAAGCCATTCCTTAAAGGAAATATAAGAGATGATATAAATGACATAACATGTCATGTATAACACAGATATTTATAACATCACAGTATGACACAAATGAATAAAATGTTACAATTTATAATAATGCTTTAACATATTAAAGCCGTGCAAAAAGGAAAATAAAGAAAAACTAAGAATAGTCATCCAAAGCAAGATAAAATATTCCGATGTTAAAAAATTAACATCTGTTAATAAAACAGAAAGATCAAAAATGAAATGATTATTATCTAATCGAATTGAACTAAGATTATTTACATATTAAAAAATGTCGCCTCTGTAAAATGTTAAAGCAGGTTTTGGCACAATCTCTTATCATGTTAGTGTTGGAAAATAGAAACACATATTTATTAAAATCATCTAGGTCTAAGAAATCTGGATTAAAAGTACTTGCTTTTGTATACAACTCTTCTCTTAAATCATTGTAAACATGACAGTTCAAAATCACATGTATTTCATTTTCTACAGTACTATTAATACAAAATGGGCAAACTCTGCGTTCCTCACGAAGACCCTCATAACGGCCAGTTTCAATTCGAATTGGAGCTACACCTAATCGAAATTTACAAAAAGCTGACCGCTGCAAAGGCGGGAGTATCATTTTACAGTATTGCTCTGTAGAAAAGTCGGATTTAAAGCAATTATACAATCTCAACTTGTTTCGACCACGGCCAGATACTCCAACATAACTATTAATTCTATGTAGCCAGTTACTAATAAAATGTTCAAAGGTTTTAGTCTCAACAACTTGAGAAAATGATCTAGAAATCGGAAAGTCTAAACGACAATATATATTCAAATCGTTCTCATAAAAATAAGACTGAACTTTATAGTACCAATTTTTACAAGAACGATTTGATCTTCCGTACGACCAACGTGCAACGCGTTTATTAACCCTTGACCTGTCCATACACGATATATGTGACCAGTACAGGGCAATACATTTCCACTGTCGAACTAAAGGTGGCTTCCAGCCCATTTCTCCAGCTACACCATCATTTGATGTGTATTTACCTACACCTAAAAAGAATCTTTGGGCTCTGTTATGGACGGCTTCTATACAAGAGTATGTTTTATAACCCCATATAGAAGCACTATAATCAATAACTGGCCATACAACAGAATCGTACAACTTTGAAAATACGTCATGGGGAAAACCGCCTAATGTTTTACACTTGGCAATCAAAAGGCCCAAGGCTCGGCTAGCACTCTGGGCAACAGCTTTAACAGTCACATTGTAATCAAGGTTTTCATGAAGAATAACTCCAAGATAAGTGTATCTATCTACAGTGAGCAACTGGTTAGCTCCTAATATGAAATTAAATGATGTGCGTGGTACTGAAGGAGTTCTAAAGTGTACAATATTACTTTTAGCTGCATTGACATGCATATCATTCAAACCACACCAGTCGCTCAATGCAGACAATAATAATTGGAGATCTTCTTCAGATTCTGCTAAAATAACAATATCATCCGCATATAACATGATACATATTTTCTCATCATCTATAGGTACACCAACATTAAAAGTCTTCAAGTACAATGACAAATCATTAATAAAAATATTGAAAAGTATCGGTGAAATTATGCAGCCCTGACGTAATCCACAATTTACTTCAAACCACTCTGTATTAAGGGAATTTACACGTACACAAGCCGTCACAGAGTTATATAATGATTTTATCGCTGCAAACATTTTACCACAAATTCCTATGTCCGAAAGTCTCTTCCATAATATATTTCTATTAATGGTATCATAGGCTTTTTTAAAATCAATAAAAGCACAAAATGTAGATTTACGTAGCTTTTTTCTTGTTTCAATAATACCTGTTAATGAGGAAATATGATCGATAGTACTTCTGCCTTTTCTGAAGCCATTTTGCTCATCACAAACTTTATCGTTATCTTCAGACCAAGTGCTAAGTCTACTATTTAAAACATGACAGTATAACTTATACATAGATGCGGCTAAGGATATACCCCTGTAAGACAAAGGATCTCTTTTATCCAAAGTGGAAGATTTTGGTATTGGGTTTATAATACATTTACCCCATAATGTCGGTACAATACCTTTATCAAAACATATATTGAATAAAACATGTAGAAAAGCAAGTGAAGAATCGTTATTTAAAACTTCAACTGGTATTTGATCAAACCCACATGCCTTACCCTTGTTAACAGAGAATAAGGCTTGACGTACTTCTAGTATAGAAATATGCTCATTAAAACTAGCTTCCGTATTTGGGTTAACTTCTATTACATCATTATCCAATGATACCGAATTTGGCGTGAGGAACAGAGAGCTAAAATCGTTTCTCCATCTTGAAAGAACGGTGTCTATATCATGTGATATAGACCCATCTGACATAACAACTTCCATAGGGATAGTATTACTGGATGAACAATTTACACCAATTTTACCTATCGACTTCCATCATTTTGATTTGTCAACTTTACACTCATCTAGTAACTGCTTCTGTAAAGAATACCAATAAAGTATGACTGGTAGGTACTTCCGCGATGATATCCTGAAAGCAGGCCTTCAAACGTTCCTACTTTTCTTTACTTTTCTTACTTTTTCCTACTTTTTGATCACCTTCCTACTTTTCTACCAAAACCTACTACTATTCCTACTTTTTGCCTAATAAATCTTCAAGCACCCTCAGAATGGCCCAGAATGCAAGAAATGAAGCGCTTGATTTCAAAATTTTCTGTTTTACTGTCACTTGGCTTAAAACAGTCAGCTGTCGTAAACAACTAATAATTAACCCAATTGTGTGGTTGTAACAGGGAGGTTTTACTGTACTACAGGAAACGCGGTCAAGAACATGTTTCAAACAATGCTCCAGAGCAAAACACAGTTTCTAAAATGACAAACTGTGAATACGCTGTACAAACATAGTATTTTTTGTATTATTTGCAAAAAAGTATAGTCATTTGTCCTATAATGTAAAATGTTTCACATGTAGGCTATTTGGTAAACAAGGCTTTTAAACATGATATGAATATCACCATTTTAGATTGATTGTATCAATGGAACATTCTTTGGGTTGTAAAGAATCTGGAAAATTTTAATACATGGATTTTAAATCGAGTTAAAATTTACCGTGTATAGGTGCCGCACAGAGTATGTATACGTTACCAAACGAAGTCCATTTTATATGTATATGTTACCAACTGAAGTCGTCATTGAACGTTTAGGATGCAGACCGCCGTGCATCGTGCACTTATTGTCGCTTACCGTTTAGCAACATCAAAGGGGCAGTGTACCATTGTGCAGAAATACATCCTGTGAAATAAATATCGTATACATATATATGGGAGTCGTCAGTTGAATTTATTATTATTATACCAGATTTATATAGCGATCTTTTTACACAGGAGCCGCGTTCGTTCAAAAGCGCTTTACATGATAATTATTATATAAATGTACTTACAAAGCGGGAAAAGACAAATTACTACATTCCAATAAATATGATACATTATTGATTTACATGGAAACAAATTCCGCATAAGGGGTATTCTTTCAATAGTATAACCAAGATTATAAACATTATTATCATTAGTTTGTAAAATCAACTTTTAAATGAGTTAAATAATTGAAAGATCGATGTCAAATATCCTGAAGAGTCAATGGTCATTTAATGTTATAGGGAATGACATTGCCATTAATTTAGAAAATGTGACATTGAATCCAGTATCGTAAAAAAATTTAATGAAACCCACAAAATCTGTTGATAACGACAGTCCAGTGAGAAATATTTTAAAGGTTAACACCAACAAAGTCTGAACATTGCATGTTATTTTCTGAAGCAGACGGACGTGCAGGACTAGGAAATGAATTCGATAAATCAGCCGTTGCGGAAGCAGATGAAGCTGACAGAGTGGTAGATTTTGTCAGAGCAGCTGGGCACTATATCCTCTTCACTCGTTAGTCCGGACCCCTTAGCGAAAACGGACTATAAAGGTAATCAATTTAAATGGAAACTGTGAGATACATTGGACGAATATAGAGAAAAAACAGTTTTCTAACTGAAAATAACATTTAAAGTAATCAAACAACTTGATTGTTAAACAAATACCAGTTATTCAAACTAACCTTCGGCTGTAAATGCAGCGCCGCGAATTCTTACTAGGCCGGAAGTGTGACGTCATCATCCGGTAGCAAAGGCGCTTGTACACAACCGGGTCAAATTTATACTGCATATGAAAGTTTCAATTTCCAGACATTTGCTACACCAAATAAACATTTAGTGTTATATTGGAAAATGTGTTATTCGGAATCATTTTACAAAGGGACATTAAAAAAATAAGGTACGTGGTCAATTTTGGTATTCATTTTTTGAATATATAATTTTCTTCAAAGTTTCACTAAAATTTCAAGGGTTTTTTTAGCATTTTTTTCGGCTATTATCTGTCCGCATCTAATACCTAACCGGAACCGCTTTTTGCGATGACGTAAGAAAACCGCACGCGCCATATCAAGCGTTTTTGTGATCCTTCCGGACTCATGATAGGCTTCCGACTAGTGAGAATCGAGGATATTACTATATTATGTACGAAAGAAATTCAAAGCGACATAATTTCTGTCAAAATGTTTGCATCCCAAATTGAAAACCTCATGAGTTCATATATATAAATTATGTAAATAATTAACCTGTGAAAGTTTGGAGCATGTTCTTTGTAGGAAAAATACTCAAAGGGCTATAACGTTGTCAAAATAGTCACAGCCCATATTCCAAGCCGCATGAACACCATATATAAACGGAATATTACTATACTTTGCATATCTTATGCACCGGATCACTCGAGTTGTGTGTGTAAAGGCTATATCCAACGAGACCGAAGGTCGAGTTGGATATAGCCTTTACACACACAACGAGAGTGATCCGGTACATAAGATATGCAAAGTATAGTAATGTTCCTTTTATTATATACCTCTTATAATAAAAATAAAATGTAAAACGATAGAAATGTTTCGAGCGTTACTATAAATAAACGGGATTTTCCATACGTCACACTTCGGGGAATGGCGCGTGAAAGTAAATACTCGCTATTACGACCACTAAAACGAATGCTAATTGATTAAATAAAAGAGAGGTGACAGCTTAAAGCAAGGTGACTGTGAAACAGAAAGCTCCTAAAGGAGCTTTCTGTTTCACTGTCACCTTGCTTTAAGCGGTCACCTACCGTAAACACCCTAATACTTAACATAATTTAGTGGTCGTAATAGAGTGGTTTTACTGTAGTTCCGAACTTCCGACTACACAGTAAACGTTCTTTTCCTATTACACAAGGTACATGGGTAATACGGAATTTTCAATCCGTCAAGGTGTATTTGTTCGATAAAATACAGAAATATTTCGGGCAGAACATTGGTAGGTATATAATAAAAGCAATTACTCTGGGGAAGTTTTAAGAAAAATGTATGAGAAGCTGCATAAGTTTTCCCCCATATATGTATATTCAATTTAAGAAAAAATGACCTAATGCCTATATACAAGCAGCTTAAAGAGACTCGCAACCGAATTTAGCATTAAAAATAGTAGTTGGTAAATATATGTCAAATGCTTATATAAATGGGTAAGATTTAGTTTTGGATAATAAATTCTGTTAAAAAATGCATTTCAAGAAAAAAAGAAGAAGCTCTGGTGGGATTCGAACCCATGACCCTCCATGGGGAGAAAAACATGAAAAAAGGCAAACGCCTTTATCCACGCGGCTACTGGCGCTCTCTATCTATATGGTAGCGAATTTACGTACTTCACTGGTAGCGATTTATAGTACATATTCGGCTAGGGTTTATGTCTGAGCCCGTGTAGAGAAGCAACAACAAAAACTATACCGTTAGCTAACGCTATTGAAAAACGATGGAAAATATCTAAAAATAAACTAAGATTCGGTGACGATTCTTGAGACTTTTTTTTGGACTGATCATATTTTTTTAATGTCAGAAGCCACATAATGCCACAAATTTGCTTTTATTTGAGTATTTTATTTTATTTTGACAAGTACACCATCCGGTTGCGAGTCCCTTTAAAGCAGGCTGAAAGTACAGCCGAATGCACATTCTGCTTTACTTTCAACTTGCTTTAATAAGTGACCATCTGTATTCAAAACTAGAAACAGACTTTGGGGTAATGGGTAAATGTATTTTATATTACACGTATTATCGAATCAAATAGCAAAGAGAAAAAAAAATTGACCATGCCACGTGGTCTGTGACGTAATAATTGGGCACCGCTGCATGACAACAAAAAGTCTCCATTCGGAACTTCAATCGAATGTAAGAAATTTATTTTTAGCAGATTTCAACGGAACATAGCCTATGCTAAGGGAAATTGGGTTCTTTACAGTGGTGTTAATGGATTTGTCACCAAGTGCATAATTTTTGCCTGAAAATGGTGCAAATTGGTTGACAATATTGAGGAGTAACTTGCCGTGGTATCACCGTGTTAACATTTTCAGGACATTTGCCTCGTTTTCAGACAAAACGTATCCATCTAGTGACAACTCCATTGGCATCGTCCTAAAATAACTAATTTTCTCCTTAGCATAGGTTATGTGGTTCGTTGAAATCCGCTAAAAAATAAAATACTTTTCGGCGATAATTTAACTTCCCGTGGTACCAAAAAATACGTCACAGACCACTTGGTATGGTCACACTGGTACCATTTGACTGGTTGATCTCATCGGTAAACGATATATTTTGCCAATCCATTATTTTGTCACTGTAACAGAAATCAATTAAATGACTTCAGCAGGTAACACATACACCTTCTGTTGGTAACATATACACGTAAAAGCGACTTCAGGAGGGCACATCCATAGTCATTAACCCCCCTTCAGCGTACTGTGATTGAATCAAAATTATATACATTATAGTGAAAAATAAGTTGACCAGATATGAAAACATGAACCTACTGATAAACATACATCATGTCTGAGCTGGGGTTCCCGAATATTTGTAAATATAATGGATCGTTCTAATGTTTATTTAAATAATCGTCCGTTATATCAATTAAACAGTGACAAATTGACGTCTGTGCATGATATACATGTTAATTTTTAATAAATAATACAATAAATGGTATGTTAATAGTTTATTCACGAACCTATAATGTAAGTTGCAATGAAATAACTCAATTGCTATGTGTTTCTATGGACACGAATGGTTAATGCGACTGTCAGCGTAATTCACAAACATGGTTTGTAGGTGCGAAACATATACGGGGCTTCTGTGCGAAACGGGCCGTCGTGATACTTCGTTGGTCCCCAGTGACCCCATAATTACGCATTATAAAGCCTTTAATTCCGTGCTCCACTGAAGCAAATAATTCATACAGTCATTTATAAATATGTATCAAAACTCAATTTTTTTTTTAATGTATTCTATCAGATAATAGCTTAAAGGGACTCGCAACCGGATGGTGTACTTGTCAAAATAAAATAAAATACTCAAATAAAAGCAAATTTGTGGCATTATTTGGCTTCTGACATTAAAAAAATATGATCAGTCCAAAAAAAGTCTCAAGAATCGTCACCGAATCTTAGATTTTTAGATATTTTCCATCGTTTTTCTATACCGACTAGTAGACGGTATAGTTGTTGTTGTTGCTTCTCTACACGGGCTCAGACATAAACACGAGCCGAATTACGAAGTTGTATGCACTTTCGATCGCTACACATTGAAATACGTTAAATCGATCCGAGATAAACGGATAGTTCCGTGGTCCATTGGTCTAAGCGGTTTCCCCTATTTTGCCTTCTGTCCGCCAATGCCGGGCCCCGGGTTCGAATCCCACCAGAGACCAATATTTTTTTTTATTGAAATACATTTTTTTAAACAGAATTTCTTATCCTAAACTAATTCTTTACCATTTATATAAGCGTTTGACACATATTTACAAATTACTATTTTTAATGCACCATCTGGTTGCGAGTCGCTTTAAAGCGGGCTGAAAATAAAGCAGAATGCGCCTTAAGGCGCATTCTGCTTTACTTTCAACCTGCTTTATGTAGTCACCTGTCTTCAAAGAAACAGTATAGTGTGTAATGGGTTAAGTGGGGGAAAACAGACGTTATTTTTGAGCGGATGGTAACACTGGGGCCAACGAAGTAGCACGACGAACCGTTTCGCACAGAAGCCCCCTATATAAATTCAATGACTTCAGTTGGTATCATATACATATACAATGTACTTCGTTTGATACCGTATACATATTCTGTATACTCTGTATACAGGGGTTCTGTACGAAACGACCCTCGTGATACTCCGTTGGCCCCCGGTGGATAAAGCCATATATCGGTTAGCTTTCGTGGCTAAGATCGACTACAGTCGTTATTGCAAGCCGTTAGGATCCATATCAGACGCCGAGTAACACTGATCAGGATCCACGCTTTTTATTATAACGTCAATATTTTTCAGTCTGTCTGAACACGTCTTCCCATTACCATAGGATGTTGCTAGTTTGAAGGTGCATTCTGCTTTACTTTAAGACTGCTTTAAGCTTCCATCTGCTAGGATATATGAACTATTTCTTATGGTACATGCTCATGGCTGTATAAGTTTGAACTATTTTCGTCAATGGAGGTTTAAACTGATTTGCGCTAAAAGTCGCTGTACCATGATTGGGGAAAGGGATTTTAAACGATATTGCAAACGAAATTGTCATATTGATCAGACGATATACTAAAAGTTGAATGTTTTTAAAAATCAGACGATGAAATAATGCAGTAAAAGGGTTAAACATTTCACCATCGTTTTGAAGGCGACTAAAGTCAGTTTTGCAAACATTTTGGATCCTAACAATATGCATCGGATCCCAAATGCAGTCTATGCGACAGAACAGGCACACTAGAGCATTTTCTGTCATCCTGCTCTACAGCACTGACACAGGGTAGATACCGATGGAGACACGACTCAGTACTCAGAGAGCTGGCTGACTGGCTGGAAAAAGAGAGCAAGAAGGAGCGAGGGAATCACCCTTCTCATCAACACATATCCTTTGTGAAGATGGGTGAGACCAGCAAAACGCAGAAGGCACACAGGTCGTCAATCTTAGATGGCACAACTGGCTGGAACATGGAGGTGGACTTAGGGAAGAGACTTGTATTCCCGGACCTGGTCCAGACGACCCTACGACCAGACGTCGTACTGTGGTCCAAGACAGGGAAGAAGCTCATTGTCATAGAGCTGACAGTATCATGGGAGACAATGTGTGAAGAGGCTTATGAAAGGAAGAAAGCAAAGTACACAGAGCTCCTAGATCTCTGTAAGCAACAAGGCTGGCGTACTTGGCTGTTCCCGGTAGAAGTCGGAGCAAGAGGTTTCTGTTCCCAGTCAGTGTGCAGACTGATGACAGCAGTTGGGGCTAGTGGCAGATATAGAAGAGTGGCTATCCAGAGACTGAGCCAAGCAGCTGAACGGGCGTCAAGTTGGCTGTGGCTTAGACGAGAGGAGAAGAGCTGGAAGCATTAACCGACATACAGTGACTGATCACCACTGTGGGCCCACCGCCACCAGTGTTCATGGAAATAATGGGCCGAAACATTCTATGACGGCGGCATTCATGCTGATGATGTCGGTTAAGAGCATTCCATTATCAACCCATGACTTCACATGCCGCGTCACGCGGCGTCTGATCAGGTTCCAAACTGTTTGACAATGCATATACATGTAATTAAAAACTTGAAATATGAAAGCAGACGATCTTTAAAACAAACAGACGACATTATCCCATTTGTAGCTAAATAGCGTCCTATAAACGGGACATATAGGCAATCAGTGTAGACTCTGGTCAGTTTACACTACAATATAAAACAAAACGAAAATGAAAATTTGGACCAGAAACATCTTAGATAAAGCATGGACTAATCCAATATATAATCATGGAAGAATCCACTGGGCGCAAATGGGTTAAGGTAGGCACGTTATAACTGCCTACTGGCAGTGAAAGGGTTAATATTTTGTGGGCCTGTGAAGATAATAAATTAAGGTCAATGAACCCAATCTCATGGCTACTTAATTTATCGTCTGCTTTAACCAACCAGTGCTGTCATGTCTGTGTAATATCCTGCTTTTGGCAGTAGTGTTTCATATATGACTAACTGATTAATAGACTGTTCAAAAAACGAATCTCGAGACAATCGGACAGTTCTGCAATTCCCACCAGCTTGACGGAAAACCCCGACTTTATGCGAATTATTACGAAGACTATACTCAAGAGTGAAGCCTTGACCTAGGCCTATATAGTTAAGCTAAGGATAGATTGTATATGACATTTTTGTGCATTGAAATAGACGGAATAGACCACTTAAATGCGATACTCAGGTACATGTTTTAATAATTCTGTTTCTGGAGTTTTGTAAAAAAATTACACGTGGTTTGTACTGAAATGTTAGCCATCTAGCGATTTCTTGTTGAAAAGTGATCTAAAAATAGCTACACAAGGAATCGTAGGTAAATATGTATACATGTACGTAGGCTTTGTAAATATTCAGCTTTCACGAGTCCAAATTTATGCTGTTTAATAATGTTCCATAATTTTCAGTACAAAAGTAATATTTTGTAAACAATTGCAACGATTTAAGAATAAAAGGATCAAGCCGTATTGATTTTTCCAGTGTTTCACAATCAGCCGGTCATGAATGATTATTCTGTGTCACGTTTGCTTGCAATTGTTAACAATTCTAATACATATGTATCGTCTGCTTAAACTCATTATCCCCTGCAACTTCCAATGGAAAATCCCAGTTTACAATAAAGGCTGGTGCATTTTAGACTATTTAGTTTTTTTTAACATATTGCAATATGACAAACAGTGAAGTCCCTGATTAGAGGGCTCCTACAGGAGCCCTCTAATCAGGGACTTCACGGTTTGCATAAGACCAGAGTATTCTTTACAGGTAGCCTACACTTTTGGCAAAGGACGCATATATGCGTCACTAGGGCTCAATGAGTTAACTCAGTTTTCGTCTGCAAACGTTGTCAAATTAAGGGCATACGCTACCAAATGAAATCTCCGATGGATCTCTATGAAAATTTCAGCATAGGTTCTTCAAACATATCTCAGTACAATGGCAAAAAGAAACACATAGGTTATAATGGTATTTTTTTTTATCTATGGGTATTTGAAATGTATGATGTAGCCATTCTCGGCAAAGAGTCGGCATGCGTTATTTTGCCTCTCTAAATGATGTAAAGTAATAATTGGCACAAACAAACATTATAACAGTTAAAAAGTGATGCTCACTGAAAGAATGATGCAAAGAGTATGGTTTGTTGCCTGATATATATATGCATTTTTCTTAATTGTTTTCGGCTCCAATTCAATGAAAACACCCACTCAGTCAAAATCTGTCCGAAATAAATTGATGAAACTTCTCACAATAAAAGCTATAGGTGTGAATAATAAGACAATGGTAAAAAAGGCATAAGTTATAATGCTTCTTTTGAAACTATAGGCACTTTCATACATATACCAATGACCTAAATAAGCCGACGGCCTTTTCTATGTGATCTCGGGTTCACGCTCATATTCAATTTGATTGAAGTTTTGGGTTATTAACTTAGCCTTCACGTACTTTCATTTATCAAGTACACTTTCATGCATTTAACGTCTTTATTACGCAATTAATGGAGATTGTTTGAAACCGAAAGTATCTACGGGAGGTAACCGATATGCAAGATTTCGTTGAGTAACGATGCTTGATTTATCGTACTTCGTTAAAAGCCACTAGGTGTCTCACGAATTGCTGGTGTATGCCGTTAAGATTTTTTTTTTTGAAATTCAAGCAATCTGAAAACGAGTGTCAAACAGTTTAGATCCAGATTAGATCTGTTAACCCTTTCGCTCTCAATGGCGTTTTAAAGCGCGTTTACAAGTAACGCGGCGTCTGATCAGGATCCAAACTGTTTGACACTCTTTTTGAAATTTCGTCAGTTACACTGCCTTACTTTTTAGCGGGCATTCAACGACGTTACGTAATAAATTCGCGTCTGCTCCGAACCCAAACTGTTTGCTCACTACTCTAATTTAATTAATAAGAAATACATTAGATGCTACCTATAAAAATGGGGGAAAATGCATACGACAATTTACAAGCAGACAACATTTCGGTAGGAGACAACTTAGTCTAAATGTATGCACACGTGTAGGCCTATGTGTATATCGATCCATATTTTCTTCCCGTATGCATTAGATATGCACTAGATACAGTGGAGAAAACCAGTTATTCTTTCCCAGTAAACGCATTAACGCTAAAACTACTATTTGCAGTGCAAATAGTTTGGAGCCAGATCAGACGCCGGGTAACTCGGCGTCTGATCAGGCTCCAGACTGTTTGAAACCAAGATAAACATGCATTATTAGAACTGTCAAAAATTGTACTTTTCTACGTTTTAGTGTTTTGCGTTTGCGTACGTTTGCGTTTAAACGGCCGGGAAAGAATAATTAACGTTTTATCTACTGTAAACTGACAAGAGATAAATACATTTGCAAATAACGTTGGTTTTGCTAATAATAGATTTGGCCTGAACTGCAACGGTTGACACTAGAAAGATAAACAGAAGACTGTGTGTCTACACGGGGTGGAAGCTAACTACCATGGAGAATGGTTCATATCCAGAGGTAGGTCACTTATTTCGTACATGTTAACCAGTTTATTTCATCAAAACTGTTATCTGCTACAAAATATTGACATGTAGCTACTATTGCAACTACTATTACTAGTAATGCTGCTTCTACTACTACTACTACTACTTCTTCTACTTCTACTTCTACTACTACTACTACTACTACGACTACGACTACTACTACTACTGCTACTTCTACTACTACTACTACTACTACTACTACTACTACTACTACTACTACTTCTTCTACTTCTACTTCTACTACTACTACTACTACTACTACTACTACTACTTCTTCTTCTACTTCTACTTCTTCTACTACTTCTTCTACTACTACTACTACTACTACTTCTACTACTACTACTACTACAACTGCTGCTGCTACTACTGATACTCTTACTACATTTACTTCTACTACTACTACTACTACTTCTATTACTACAACTACTACCTCTACAACTGCTACTACTTCTACTACTAATAATACTACTACTACTACCACCACTAGATCTACTAGTACAACTACTACTACTGCTACTACTACTACTACTTCTACTACTACAACTGCTGCTGCTACTACTTCTACTACTACTACTACTACTTCTATAACTACAACTACTACTTCTACTACTACTACTACTCCTACTACTACTACTACTACTACTTCTACTACTACTACTACTACTACTACTACTACTACTACTACTACTACTACTTCTACTACTACTACTACTGATATTACTACTACTACTGCTACTATTACTTCTTTTAATACTAGTTACTACACAAACTGCTACTACTACCTACTTCTACTACTGCTACTACTACCAACTACGACAGTCCTAGACAAAGGGTTAGCAGCTATTGTGGAGCAGGTGGAATCACTGGAATGGCAGTTTTTGTAAAAGACTTGCTAAGAGAAATAATATCGTGAAATGAATCCCGAAAACGAAGAATGTGTTGTCTTGTGTGTTGAAAAAGAAATTACAAAACATTCATGAACTAACATCATTTGCTGTACATATATAGCTCATGTAATCTTTTCGGTGTTACCGTGTATGACAATCTTCATGATCTTAATGTAAATGGAATAGATGGGTTAGAACTGTGAACGTTAACCAAGAGTCAACTCCTGGGGCCCGTTTTACTAAACAAACTTACGCAAAAAATTTGCGTAGATTTTAAGTCAAAATCGTTTAACTCTTATTTTTCAACTTTCAACTTCAACTTTTATTTACATATGCATAAGTCCCACGGATAGTGAGAAACATTAGCATTATAATTATAACTCAAAGTAAAATTGAACAACAAAAGTAAACAATATAAGGGAAAACGGCTACACATAGTTTTATACCAGGGCTCCAGATAAGAGGAAGTAAACTGAACAAATCCAACATTCATACACATTTCAGCACCAAATCCCTTGATGTAACCACCCACCTGAATCGTCTCGGAGAGTCGATTCTAATGAGTAGTGTGACACCACATGATTTAATGCAGAAATAAAGAGTTTTGAGTTACTCCCCCTATTCAACCTGGAGCTCTGTTTATACATAATTATGACGTAAATGTTACGTAATTTGTATTTAAAAAAACGACGTCATTAATCTAATCTAGAATTTAGTGTATGGTGCAGTTTTCATGCCACCTAGCGCTGAATACACAACAACAGCCAATTCCATATTTTGTCCCACATAAAACTCGCCGGCTGTGCCACAGCGCCAATTACCAGAAAACAGCACAACATACGATTATTAACACATTCAACCCTGGCGACGAGAATGCTCGTCATTTACAAACAGAGTACCTATGCGGATTACAATTGTCCTGTGCAAACAGTGGCGACCCTGATCAGAAGGCTCCTTAAGGAGCCCTCTGATTAGGATCTACACTGTTTGTCATTTTGAAATTTATTATTGAAAACAACCATAAAAAAGTCAAAAATTGACTAGACTTATTTTGAAATTGGAATCTTCGATGAAAAGTTTCAGGGGTAAATGACTTAAAGCATGTATAGCGCCAAATTACCAGAAAACTGCACAACATATGATTATTAACACATTCAAACCTGACGACGAGTATACTCGTCATTTACAAACAGTGTACCTATGAGGATTACACTTGTCCTGTGCAAACAGTGCAGACCCTGATCAGAGGGCTCATTAAAGAGCTTTCTGATCAGGGTCTACACTGTTTGTCATTTTGAAAATTAATTGTTAAAAACAACCATAAATAGTCAAAAAATGACTAGACTTATCTTGGAATTGGAATTTTCGATGAAAAGTTTCAGGGGTAAATGAGTTAAAGCATGTATATATATTTCAAACAATTAGTATTAAATCATTTACATGTACTGGGTCCACGCCTATAAAGCATCCGAGACAAGCCCGAGACGGCCCCAACCCCATGATTTGTCAGACTTGAGCATTCTGCTCACATCTGACCAACCAAAGACCCGAGAACGATCACAGACTCAAACCAAACGCTTCGATCATAAACGTTTGCAAACAGCAAAAAGCCAGATCAGAGGACGCGCTTTAAGCGCGTCCTCTGGTCTGGCTATTTGCTGTTTGTAGCAAGTGATAATAAAAAATATAAATATAAATTTAAATTTTGACTTACGCAAACATTTTGCGTAAGTAGTTTAGTAAAAACGGGCCCCTTCTTCTTGCTGGTGAATTTAATGCAAATGTTAAACATCTACAAGACTATATAACAGATGACAACATTGATTTCATTTTGGTGAACAGGTTGACTACCCATGCAGGTAATACATTCTGTAAGACACATATAGTCGTGACACTGAATGTTATACAGTCGAACTTCGATATTTCGAAGTCGGTTTTGTCGAACAGACCCGTATTTCAAAGTTAAAACGTGGCTAAGCCAAGTTTTAATTTTAGAATATGGGTATGTTCGACTTAACCGAGCATGAAATAATGCAGTTCATATGTCGAACTATCGGTTTTTTCGAGTTAAACGAGTTCGAGATATCGAAGTTCGACTGTACATTTAATTTTGGCCAATCTTTAATAGAAATGTGTTGCTCAAAAGACATTCACCTCTTAAACGGACGCGTCAGTGACATTAATGATAACTATACATGTACGGCAAATAATGGGCATAGCTTTCACTCTCAATGACGCCAAAAAGCACGTTTGCAAACAGTTTGGATCCTGATCAGACACCGCGTAATGCGGCATCTGATAAGGATCCAAACTATTTGACATTCTTTTTGAAACTTGAGTCATTCTGCCTTGAATTTAACTTTCAAACGATATTGCAGACACCAATATTGAAGCAGACGACAATATGACCGTGAAGGGGTAAAAACTAAAAACATCACGGTAAATTTGACAATGAAATAGTTAATTACTTAACTTCATTATCGTCTTTGTTGCACCCAATGGTAGTACCTACTAAAGGCTATATTATTGTTCAACGTCCTCATTGTCAGAATCATCCCCGGGCCGTGGTCCCAGAGTTATGCCGGAAGTTCTATAGTAATGGTTGGATGGTTGGAACAGGTGGGGCCCTTAGTGTCAGGGACGGGTAAGTTGGGAGTATTCTGCGTGCAGATGTTTTTAAAGTCAATATTGTATTAGAATATAACCTACATTTTTAACCAATCAAACTGCCTTTTGTTAATCATTAAGAATTTTGTTGTTTTTCGACGTCGCGTGGTGTCTGCACGCGGTATAGATAATTCCGCCTCATAGCAACTAGTTGTAAATACTGTCATATTAGCGACCTCACAACCAGAATAAGCGAGATTTGTTTACGATAAACTAGGGAATGATTAAGTGAAATCTTAATTGCTAAGATGGGGGTCGCTCACTAAAGCTCGCTCCGCTCCTTCTTAACCATTAAGATTTCACTTAATATGTTCTAACTATAACTTAAACGACCTCTCAATAGAACATCCAATAACATGTGTAATTAAGTAAAGGTGCCAACGGTTGCTTAACTAAAGCCAGCTAGCGGAAAACCAGCATAGATTCTAACCTTTGCAAACAGTTTGGATCCTGATGAGACGCCGCGTGACGCGTTTGAACATCCGAACCTGTTTTGAAAAGAAAATTTAAAAATTCTATTTTTAGAACAGTAGCAGACGACAACTGCTGCAGGCAAAAATACTCATCATTCAAAACGTTAATTCATGATAAGAAAAATACAGAAAGCTAAGCCACGATTAACTTGATATACAAAAATAAAATAAAATAGAAAGAAAGAAAAATGTTTATGGTTTTTTTGGGTAAGTTTGACTTAATCGTGTTTGAGTTCTCGATGTTTTCGTGCATATAATTTGTGTTTTCAGAGACATGATATATATAACACCGTCCGGCAAGCAGAAAGAACTCGTTGAGGTAAGACCTGTTATATATAATATATGCACATGTAAAACCTCTCTATAACGACCACTGAATTGTATTAATAATCAGGCGTTTAAGACAGATGGCTGCGTAAAGCAAGTTGAGAGTAAAGCAGAAAACTCTTTAATGAGCTTTCTGTTTTACTGTCACCTTGGTTTAAGCGGTCACATTATCTTTAAGAAAGTAAACTAAGTATCGTTTAGCCCCTGATTGGCTGTTTCACTATTAACCTTAAGCCCGCTAGTTATGTCGATAGTAGTTTTTTTTTGCTGAAAGTGTAGACCCAGATGAGATACTTCCTTAAGAAGCTCTCTGATCAGAGTATACATTGTTTGCTAGGAGAAGAAATGATTCTGAAATAGATAACATTCTAAGTTTTCAAATACATTGTATTCTACTTTTAAATAAATGGTTTGAATAGTATCCATCAAATGAGGGGCAAATTTTGAATATGCGATGAGCTAAGGGCCAATGACTGCTCAAGGCCTTAGCTGCTTGTAAGGGCTTCTATGTATATAAGTTATGATAGAAATATGGATATTGATCAAAACCTACATGTTGCTTTAGCCCTTTACTACATATACTCAACAAAAAAAGTTAAGGAATTTTCAGAAAATCATCGCAAAAAAGTACACCGAAACTAACCATTATCATTTTTTTTATTTATTTGATTAGATCCATTTCTTCGCTTGAAAGAAATATTTCCTTTAAGTTGATATCACTTATATCCTCGCTGTAGCACTGTTTCAAGTAACCTAAGGGTCAAGGTCATTTTTCACAAAATAAGTGTTTTCATTAGTGTTATTTAAAACACTCGAATAAGCTTTGAAGATCAGTGAAAGTACATAGAAATAAGGTCAAAGGTCAAAGTCGCTCACTGGACATGTCTCCCATTTAACATGGATAGGATATTCTAAGACAGAGGGTCCGCAGAGTACCGACAAAAACACCCTCAAGGCTCATTAGACTGATCTACAGAAGAAATGGAGACTGATCCCTCAGCATAATTTCATTTTTGGTATACATGTTTATCGTGATATTGCCTATCCAGGCATATCAAAACATTGAACCAAATGATATTGACCTTGACCTTACACCTAATCTTACTGTAAAATGTCACTGATCTTCAAAACAACAGACGAACGATGAAACTTGCATGCATGCTCTTGTTTGAATATTCTCCATCTTCCATGCGTGACAATTGATGCTATTGGGAGAATAAAATTATACATTCATAAGAACTGAATTTCACTTTTATAAAAACTAACGACTCATTCATGTGTTTTGCATAACAAGAGGGATTACTCTGTAGACACTAATTTTGTGAAAAATGACTTTGACCCTTAGGTTACTTGAAACAGTGCTACAGCAAGGATATAAGTGATAACAAACTAAAGGAAACAATTTTTTCAAGCAATGGCATGTATCTAACCAAATAGTTTTTAAAAAATGATAATGGTTAGTTTCGGTGTACTTTTGTGCGATGATTTTCTGACAATTCCTTAACTTTTTTTGTTGAGTAATAGATATGTTTCATGAAAAATGTTCTCTAGTAGATGGTAACTTGAAGCGGGTTTAAAGTAAAGAGGAGTGCTCTGGTTTACTTTCAACCTGGTTTAAGTGGTCACCTTTCTTCAATAGTAGAAATATACCATGGAGTAAAGGGTTTGAAGTATCTTTGGTATATTCCTTCCCGCTTGTTATGAAATTTCATTGATCTAGATCTTTGCTATTTGTTAAATCATCGTTTTGTTTGGGCTTTATATTGCCTCTACCTATTCAATATTCATGTATAGATAACAAATCTTGAATTCTCAGAATGATACCTATGCATTACTGTTTTCAGCTTTTAATCTTTAAAATTCTTTAAGTAAACAGAGTAGTCCCTGTGGAGAGCTCCTACAGGAACTGTCTTTTCAGGGTCCACTCTGTTTGCAAAAGTTTTAAAAAAAATACTGATTTGTAATTGTGTTCCTTCATGTTGTATATATGTTAATTTTGTTTGTGGACCATATTGAAAATTGGTTTGTTTGTTCGATACCAAATATGTAATCCACATGAAATAAAGTCGTTATTATTATTATTATTATTATAAGGCTTAAGTCAGACTAGTATTTTTTATTTAAGTTTATTAAGATAATTCAATGCCCATTCTGGGCATGTGACACAGAACATGTACAGGGTGTCTCATAATATGTGTTACCATTGCAAACCTTTGCCTCGTATTCAATAAAACAGATATCTGTACTAAATTTTATATCAAAATAACCAGAAAGCTTTAAAGTTTTATATTCAACGTAAAAAAAATACGGGAAAACTTTGACGTCATGACGTCGTATATGACGTCATCAAAAGTTGCTATTTTCCAAGATAGTGCTGTCAATGGAAAATGTCAGGACACAATAAAATTATATTATGAGAGCTAGTCAGTAATTTATGTGACTCAAAGGATGAGAAAACTAACCCGGAGGTAAGACCATTACCAGGCTACAAGATAACAGAGTTCTAAAAAGGGTTGAGAAGTATGGAAATGTATTGAACCAGGGCAGAGACATGACAACAAGGGGCACTCCAGAAACAGTAAAAGCGATGAGATCGTCTTGAAGGTGAAGCAAATTATTGACGACACACTACAGCAGTCGGTACGAAAGGTGCTTTCTGACAATATAAACACTTCCAGTGCTACTAGTGTGTACAGAGCTCTAAGATTTGATTTCAAATTAACACCCTACAAAGTTCCAGTGCTCCAACATCTGAAAGACAGTGATGGTAACCAATGGCTGAGCTTTAAAAAAGTTTCGACATTTGGCCACACCATTTCCCGGATCTCGGCCCTATGGATGTTTCTCTTTGGAATCATCTCAAGGAGAGGGTTCACATAGTGCACAAAATATCAGCAAAAACTCATACTGTCATTTTCACTAGAAATGAGAAGCACAACATGCGAATTCATGCAAGTTCGCATTACCAAATTTGTGTTTAGCCAGCGGAACAGCTACTGCGACGTCAAAATTGACGTCATTTTAGTATATGCTGTAAATGGATGCTATTTTCTAGGAGTGATTACTTTAGTTTAATTACCCTTTAGCTAGTTAAGTATTTTATCATTAAAACTTTAAAATTTACCTTTAATATGATATCTGTCTATTTGTAATAGCTATCCGAATAAAAAAAGTAACAAAGGTTTGGAAAGGAAACATATATTATGAGACACCCTTTACATAACATTGGTTAGATAGATAGATATGATTTTATTCTTCCTTCAGACTAACAAGTCCATGAGGCATGTAATACATGTTGTAAACAAGCATAGGCATGTAATACATAAACAAACAAACAGTTAAGACAATAAAGATACATTTAGCGGAGAAGATGTAAGTAAAGACAAAATTAAAATTATGATTTCAGTGATACTTTTATCAGAATTGATATCATTATCACCATTATCATAACTTAGTTTTCTTAAATCAAATATCTATTATATTTGTGTTTGAAAATACTGATGTTATAACAGGGCTCTAGATAAGAGGTAGTTAACTGCACAAATCAAACATATTTTCACTTATTGTAACATCAAATCCTATGGGGTTACTACTCATTAGAATCGTCTCTTCGAGACGATTCTAATGAGTAGTGACACCGTAGTGATTAAAACAAAAATAAAGATTTTAGTTTTTGAAATACGCCCCTTATCTAGAGCTCTGTTATAAGAATAAAATATATCTTATACTAGTAACATTAAACAATTATTGGAACTCGAATTTAAATTAAAACATTCATTTGCACCGAAAACTTATACTAGTAACATTTAAACAACCTATATTGGAACTCGAAGTTAAACAAATTACACACAAAACAAGCAGTTCAGCCTGGTACACTCCTTTTGCATGAGTACATGTACATGAAGATCTTCATCATAACTACAGGAATAGTCATCAGATCAAAGAGGTTTAGCTTGAAATGCATAGTGAACAAACATTGATAAATTTCTAACAGTCTTAACATCAAAACTTGTCATTAATTTTGTAAATTTCAACATTCTTGGCCTTTTCCAATAATATTTTGAAATATATTTTATTCTTAGATCTTGGAATTGAATACATTCTAATACAAAATGAAATTCATCTTCCAATGTGAAACATGCACTACATTTTCTATCATTGAATGCTATTGGCAATGGTTTATTCCATCTCTCTGTTTCAACTGCTAACCTGAATCATCTTCATCATAACTACAGTAATATGCATTAGATCAAAGAGGTTTAGCTTGAAATGCATAGTAAACAAACATTGCTAAATTTCTAACAATCTTAACATCAAAACTAGTCATTAACTGTGTAAGTTTCAACATACTTGGCCTTTTCCAATAATATTCTGAAATATATTTCATTCTTAGATCCTGGAATTGAATACATTCTAATACAAAATGAAATACATCTTCCAATGTGGAACATGCACTGCATTTTCTATCATTGAATGCTAATGGCAATGGTTTATTCCATCTCTCGGTTTCAACTGCTAACCTGAATCATCTTCATCATAGCTTCATTTACTTTGTAAGTTTCAACATACTTGGCCTTTTCCAATAATATTCTGAAATATATTTTATTCTTAGATCCTGGAATTGAATACATTCTAATACAAAATGAAATACATCTTCCAATGTGGAACATGCACTACATTTTCTATCATTGAATGCTAATGACAATGGCTTATTCCATCTCTCTGTTTCAACTGCTAACCTGAATCATCTTCATCATAGCTACAATAATAGTCATCAGATCAAAGAGGTTTAGCTTGAAATGCATAGTGAACAAACATTGATAAATTTCTAACAGTCTTAACATCAAAACTAGTCATTAACTTTGTAAATTTCAACATACTTGGCCTTTTCCAATAATATTCTGAAATATATTTTATTCTTAGATCTTGGAATTGAATACATTCTAATACAAAATGAAATTCATCTTCCAATGTGGAACATGTACTACATTTTCTATCATTGAATGCTATTGGCTATGGTTTATTCCATCTCCCTGTTTCAATTGCTAACCTATGAGAAGATAATCTAAGTCTACTCATAGATGTACAAAACTTCCCTATATTAACAATATTTAGGTATGGCTGTATTCCAAAATTGGATATTTTTCTGTAACACAGTGCTCTACTTGATTCATTCAGCCTATTATTCCAATTCTGTACAAACTGATCATTTAACCTTTGTTTTACAAGTAATATAAACATTTTTGCATCACCGACAGTTTGTGATAACCAAACGTGGTAGAACCCTAAGCGACAAATAAGATCTTTAAATAGAGAACACCAGTTCACATAATTATTTATTTCATGCTCATCTTTCAGCAAACGATATATTCTTGTTATATATTTACCTTCTTTTGTATGTAAAATCTTAACCCAGTACTTAATAATATTTAAGCATCTTTTAGTTTGGTATGTAAATCTTCCTAGCTCTCCATAAATGAAATCATTTTGAGTCGTTTGTTTTACACCTAAAAGTTTTTTGCAAAATTGTAGGTGGGTCCTTTCGATAGAAGGTGCATTTGAGAAGCCCCATACCTCACTACTATAATTCAGTATTGGACTTATTAGTTTATCAAACAGTTCTAATTTGTGAGATGTGCTTATATATGTAAACTTATGTAAGTGTTTATTCATCTTAAATATGGCCTTGTGTGCTTGACCTGCTAACGCAATTTGGGTATGCTGAAACGATCCACCAGATGTAAAAGTAACCCCTAAATATGTGAATTTGGTAAGGATTTCTATTTCTGTACCGTCATAGTAAAACTTTTGATGAGAAGATAGTTTCCCGCCTTTTCTGAATACCATTATTTTTGTTTTAGTTTCCACGTATTGCAATATTCTTGAAGAATATTTAACCCTTTTTGTACCTGCGATGCATTTTCTGCAAACAGTACAATGTCATCTGCGTATAGTATTAAAAATAATTTAAATAAATCTATATTTAAACCATCTACGCCACCTTTGATGTATTCATCTTCTAGATCATTTAAAAACATTGAAAACAGAAATGGCGACAAACTCTTACCTTGTCTTACACCTAAAGTGCATGACATAGTATCACCAAGCTTATTATGGTATTTTACTCTTGATTTAACACTTTTGTACATCGATTGTATTATGTTAATCATATTTCCTCTGACACCTAATTTTATTAATTTGTACCACATATTTTCACGAACTACATAATCAAAGGCTTTTGTAAAATCAACAAATGTACAAAATAATTGCTTTCTCCTATTAATGAAACTTGATATAAGACCATTTAAAACAAAATGTTATCTACAGTACTCATATTAGCTCTGAAACCAGCTTGAGCTTCAACATATACGTTATAATTTTCAGCCCAGTTTTGCAATCTATTATTTAGTACTCTAGTAAATAATTTTCCGACACAGCTTAGTAATGTGATTCCTCTATAATTCGTTGCATCATCTGGATTCCCTTTTTATGCAGTGGTATTATATATCCCTCAGACCATCTATCCGGAAAATAACCTAATCTAAATATCTTGTTAAACATAGATTGGAGAACAGGCATGAGAATTTGCTCTGCATTTATTAAAAATTCATTGATTATTAAATCTGGACCTGCCGATCGATTATTTTTTAACTGTTTAATAGCTTTATGAATCTCTTCATTCAAATATACTTATTAAGTTCATCAAACATAATATTAAATTCATCTTTTTCATATCTTTCAATAAAATGAAGTACATCTTCATCTGGAGTAAAGAAAGGATCACTAGAATTGTTAATAGTTTTGAAGTACTTTTCAAATGCTGACAATGGAATGTTTGCTGGTTTAATGCCAGCAGTTTCCTTGAGTAACTTCCAATATTCTCTTTGCATTTACAAACTGAGTTTATATAGCAGTAAGAACAGTGTTCAGCATGAAAAAACATTACCAAAGTAATCAAAATAAAACTACAGATAAAGTATAATTAAATAATATAATAAGTTTACACTAAATTGCAAACCAGCGCAAGAATAAAGTAAAGATCATACGTCTAGAATATTACTTATGTAAATTAGCAACTGTATTCACATAAAAACCAGGAGATTTCTAAACATTAGTGACTGCTTAATGAAGAACAGAAAGAAACAAAGGTAACTGAGAAGCTCCTATTGGAGTTTTCTGTATCATTCACACATGAGGTCTGTATATATGTACAACAGGGGGATGATCTGTTCACAAAGACAGTGGGAGGAGAACGTCTTGAAGACCCGCCCAGCGCCAAACGACTAAAACAGAGCACGTGTACTCCGCTCATAACAGCCGTATATAGAGTGCAGAAAGGTCGGTGGTAATCATGAAACATGCTGATTGATATCTGTGACATTTACAAGAGAGTCTTCTGCTGAAATGCCATGTGTTAAAATATCGTCTGCGGGCAAAGCGTACAAGAATGTCTTCTGCTTCACAGTATCTCTGTTTAACCCATTACCCCATGAGTACACCTTTTGACGCCTCTAATTTATTCCTCAACTGAAGAAAATAGTTGTAATTTATATAGTCATGAACATGTATCATAAGAATTGTTTTCTTTATTCTAGCAGATAGTACTTAAAACAGGCTGAAAGTAAAGCAGAATGCGCCTTAAGGCGCATTCTGCTCTACTTTCAACCTGCTTTACGTGATCGCATATAAAATATCTCATACTTATGGCTTATAGAAAATGTATTGAACTAAATATCTTCACAATACCCCAGTTTGAATTGTTAGTACCTTTATATGTAAACTGTTGCAATTCTTCTTCTTTTTTATCCAATTCATACTTTGTATAACTACATTCATTTTGGTGTAGTCGGGAAGACGTTATTTGGCCCATTAACACTCACAACAAACTGTTTGTAACCATTTGATTAGGCTTCAAGCTGATTGCCAATCAGATTTTAAACAAATCGTAAACACATTTCAATTTCCATGCATTTTCGACCTGTGCATATAAAACATTTGAGACTGACCTGAGATGGCTCTCAAGTTTTTGATAGGTCGGATTTGAGCAGAATGCTCAAAACTGACCAAACATTGATAACAATCTGGGACTCAACTTACAGGTGTTCACTCAACTCAAACGCTGTACGCCCAATCAAAAACTTGAGAACAATCTCGGGCTCAATTTACTGGTGTTCACTCAACTTACGCGCTTTATAAGAGTCGACCCTTTTGTTGCTTTTTTAAACTGACATACTATATATTATCGTTGTCATTTAGGAGTTGGGGCGGTGTTTCACCTTCATAACAAAGCCGCTGTACTAGCATCTCTCATCACAAAAGGCGTGGAATTCAAAATCTCCCATCAGAAACTGATCCAAGTCATAAAGAAATCCAACTCAGGTAAGTTATACAACCCTTTCACTCTCAATGAAGTCGTAAAGCGCATTTGCAAAGTTTTGATCCCGTTCAGACGCCGCGTAACGCGGCGTCTGAACAGGATCAAAACTGGATGCTACTTGTTTTGAAATTACGTCAGTTATACTGCATTAAATTTAACTTTGATACGATATTGCAGACAAAAATATTGAAGCAGACGACAATATGACGGTGAAGTGGTAAAAACCTCATGATAAATTTTACTCTTTGTAAGCTAACGGCGAAACTGTGAATATCGTTCACAAACAGTTTCAATCAAGATGAGACGACCAGTAATTTGCTATTTCGTTGAAATCCAAGCTATTGGACACTCTTGCTTCTAGCAAGACATGTTAGACAAATAGTTCTGCCATATTAACTTAAACATTATCATGCTGAATTGTCGTCTGCTTCAAACATACCGTCTGCGAAAAAGCTCAAAATCAATTTTCAAGTAATTTAAATTGAAGAAAGGTTGAACGTGAATGTCAAACAGTTTTGGATCCAGATTAGACACCGCGTTACGCGATGTCTAATCTGGATCCAAAAGCTTGCCAAGTCGAGCTTAGCACGACAAGATTTGATACAGTGTATAAGTATTCGACAAGTTAAACACAATCTCGCTTTTTACCTGTGAACAGGGTCTGCAAAGTCAAAACATGGACTAGATTTAATGGATTTCATTTGAAGTTTCAGGGATGGAGGAGTACAGTGGAGAATCTGTTATTCTTTCCCGTTTAAACGCAAACGTACGCAAACGCAAAACACTAAAACGTACAAAAGTGCAACTTTTGGACAATTCTGATAATTCATGTTTATCTTGGTGGCAAACAGTTTGGAGCCTGATCAGACGCCGGGTTACCCGGCGTCTGGTCTGGCTCCAAACTGTTTGCATTGCAAATAATAGTTTTAGCGTAAAAGCGTTTATTGGGAAAGAATAACGTTTTCTCCACTGTAAACAACAGTCTGTTTGGTATTTCAGAGCAGCATTTCGACTACCACGACACGTTGGTGGTTCCTGTGGTTGAGAACAAGTCCACAGAGGACGAGATAGAGGTGAGCGGATGATGATGATGTTGTTGTTGTTGGTGTTTTTGAAATTGTTTACGTGTTTCATGTGGTCATCACAGGTATCCTTATTTAAATATTTTCTATAACACACTAGTACTTGGACAATTCCAGTTTCCCATTAAATCTAATCCAACTTTGACCATCTACGGTTGATTTTTTTTTACAATATACATTATTACACTGCAAAGTAAATTCCTTACTTTTCATTAGTCACCAAGCCCTAGACTTGATCCCATGAACCCTGTGAGCTAACAGAGTACTTGGAAATGCAGCTGTTTTCATTGGCTAACAGGTCCCTGAGTCTAGCTTTGCAGTAAATAAGATGGCCGATTGCTCGACAGGTTTGAGTGCATTCAATCGTGTATCCTTCGTTTTAAGTCCATTTCGGCTATGAACCAAACGGTGTTTGGATCTTTCAACAGTCGTATTATTTCTGGGAAAGTTTGACGTCGAAGTCTACGAGTATGTCCATTTTTCTTATGAATAACAACCCTCAGAAACATGACGTCACTTACGCTCAACGTTATCTGCTTTGGCGCGATTTTGTTATAATTTACTATGAGCGCTGTACACGACACATTCCGAAATATTTCGTTTGGACAGTAAAAACTTTGCAGTATAATAAATTCGTTATACAGTTTCTTCACAGTGTACATGAGGATTTCTTCCCGGCTGGTAAAATCATGTAACCCTCGACTAACGGCTCGGACAACATGATTTACCTCAGCCGGGAAGAAATCCGCATGTACACTGTGAAGAAACTGTATAACTCATAATGTATATATATTGCAATATGATGAACAATGTAAGCCGTGATCATATTAAGTTCCTTTAGAAGCCCTCTGATTTAAAGGAGCCCTCTGATTTAGGTCTACACTGTTTTGCATAGGGCAAATGTTCTCATGTCATGTTTATTCTTTGTAAAAGTCAACTATATTGGTCACTAGGGTTGGATTGGTTAATGTTGGTTTATCATATGTGGTCCTCACATGTGACTGTTATATGCTTGAAATATAATATTTTCTATAATGCTATTATTGTCACATTCGTAGAATGCATGGACTTCCGTTCACATGGTTTCCCCGATTAAAACGGTTCTTAGTTAATTCAAAATACCTAAAATTCAAATTTTACAAATAAATGCAGACGCCATTTATTTCTTTAAATTGATGACGCCATGGTAGTGGATGGGTTAAAGCAAGAGCGTCTTGTTTCTCTTCATGCAGGATTCTATGGTCAGAGCTATGCAGGATTATCCGGAGACTAGCGCCATCTTGATACGACGTCACGGCATGTATGTATGGGCGCCAACGTGGCAAAAAGCCAAAGTCATGTAAGTCAATCGCGTGACATATTTTTAAATAAATTAATGACTTTTTTTTGTTTTGAAACATTCAAAATTGACAATTACCCATGGCATATATTGAAAACCACCAATGCCATTAAAAGCAAGATGCGATCTTTATGCTATCTCCAATATTCATTTTAGCAACCCCATTGCCTGAAGAACATATCGAATACACACACTCTTTTCATGGCCCGTACAACCCCTTTCACTGCCATTGTATCATTGCTTTAAACAGTGGCCGTCTACTTCTGTTTCTTAAAATTTAACTTCAGGTAGTTTGACTGAAAATATTGAAATGAGTTTCTAATAGTTTGGATCCTGATCAGACGTTTGGTTTTGATTGCCTTATCATTGCGTTATAACCAGGAACGGTTATTGAATGACTGCATTGAAGTTGTCCTCTTCTTGCATTAGTGATTCTCTTATTCCTGAAAATGACGAAAGTAACCGTTTAACCATTAACGCCATAGCCTATTTCAAGCTTTGAAGATAGGAGACTACTTAAAGCAGCAGGTTGAAAGTAAAGCAGAATGCGCATTTAGGCACATTCTGCTTTACTTTCAGCCTGCTTTAAACTACATCTGCCAGGCTATAGAACTATTTTTTTTATTGTTCACGTATTTAAATTGGGATTGTTTTCTTCAGTGGAGGATTAATTAAATGCGCTCAAATTCAAGGCACTTCTGTGGGGGGGGAGATTAAATTCTAATCAGACGCCGAAATACATGGCGTTCGGTGTAACTTAAAACTGGGTGCAAATGCCATTTTGATCATCGTTTAGATGCGAAGAACTAAATATTTTAAATACAGTGGGGTACGTTATTTTTCCCAACACACGCGTATCATTATGCTAAAAGCCTTAATGTCTAGAGCAAATAGTTTGACGCCAGATCAGACACTAAACAGTTTGCTATTTGGTTTAAAAAAATCGTTAACATTTTCAAATAGTTGTCGTTTTCTTCATTTTATTTGATTGGATTTGCATTTTGTTTCGTATGAACTGGAAAGAACAACGTCTTCTCTACTGTACCGTTAAGTTTATTTTCTGTTTATGTTGATTTGCAGGGCTGAGGCCTACGATGTCCTGTTCGATATAGCTGTAAGCATGGTTCAACTTGGTCTGGATCCTGCAGAAATACCTGTCGCACCAGAGGGCGCGTATACATGATTTATAAGCATCACGTGATATCGCATTCATTTCTCATTGGCCGAGGATATGAGGGGAAAGTCTTCAGGTTGACCTATTATGAACTTGTTTGTCCCTGGATCTTCTAATGGACAGTTCCAGTTTCTAATAAAGTCTAGTCCATGCTTTTACTATTTAGGATTGTATTATACAATGTACATGTATTTACAAGTTATTGCAAAATGACAAACAGTGTAGACCATTATCAGAGGGTTCCTTAAGGAGCCCTCTGGTCTGGGTTTACACTTTTTGCATATGACAAGTGTACTCTTAACAGATACACTAATTGTGATGGTTGTGTATATTCATCGCTACGAACAGTGGATTACATGTAATTAACCAGATATTACACTTAACGAATGTTTGGTCCTGAATTAATATCATGCAGACTATCCATGTAACTTCGATAAATAAACCTTTTTAAAGCATGTTATTTATTCTTCGATTACAATAAGAAATATTTACTATATCCTAGAAGTTTGGAGCTTATAGTAGACTCAAAGTAAATCAGGATGCATATTACGGCACATTCTACTTTACTTCAACCTGCTTTAATTGGTCACCCGTTTGTAAAACTAGAAACAGGCTTTTGGGGATAATTGGTTTAATTATCATGGTAGATGAAATGTGGCTACTAAATAGAGTTTGATAATGTTATTTTCGTTTTCATTTGGAGAACTATGTCCAATTCCGTTACAATTAAAAAACGGTCGGCTTGTCGGAAAAGGTGAAGTTTACCAACTTAATAGTTATTTACTAGTTATTAGAAATGATACATGATTTAATAATGTATTATTACTGATGTTATTTGTTATTACCCAAGTTTTGTAAAAAATAAAATAATAACAATTAAAAAGCATACGCGTTTAATACGTGCTGCAAAAACATCCCAGATTGTTTATATTAAATATCCAGGGCTTTGATGTGCTATTTTACATTGAGTAAAAACACCAAAATGATAAAGGATGAAGCGGGAAAAAGGTGGTGTTAAAATATTTCATTGATAACCTTAACCTTTCACCCACAAAGACGCATTAACCCTTTACTCAATAACCCGTTTATGGCATTAAATATAGGTTATCACTTAAAGCAGGTTGAAAGTAAAGCAGAATGTGCCTTAAGGCTCATTCTGCTTTACTTTCAGCCTGCTTTAAACTTTCATCTGCTAGGCTATATAGAAATTTTTGTTACGGTCATTGTTTATGAGGGTATAAACTGGAACTATTTTCTTCAGCGGAGGAAAAAATTAAATACGCTAAAAGTCGCTTCTATGAGTGAAAGGGTAAAAGCGCGTTTGCAAAAAGTTTGGGTCCTGATCAGACGCCGCGTTACGCGGCGCCTGGTCAGGACCCAAACTGTTTGACACTCTTATCGATATTTATTAAGCCAGACAACTTTAACTCTAATTTTGAAAGGTGTCTTGCAGACAACAATTCTGAAGCAGACGACATTAAAGCGGTGAAGGGGTAAACATCTCCCGCATACTTTGGTCATGAAACGATTAATTGAACAGAACAAAACAGAATATTTTATTTGGTTTAAGCATAACAGCTCATCACAATACATACATACATATAATCATTGCATGCGTTGAAAATAATCAACATATCATGTTTTTCACATGAAACCCGTGAAAAACAGTGAAAAAATGTGATAGTGAACATATGATTGGGACGATTTTATTGAAAGGAGACGTTTTCAAAATATGGTATTCAGCGGATCCGTTTTCAAACCGCAAACATGTTGCTATCAAATGTAGAAAATTACATTCCTGTGAAATTTCTAGTTCTTTATTTTAATCTGAGTGGCAAATAGTCTGGGACCTGATCAGACGTCTGATTACCCGGTGTCTGAACTGGCTCAAAAGTGTTTGAATGGAAATAATCTTTCTAGAATAATGCGTTTATAAATTGGGACAGAATAAAGTCTTCTACGTTGTATTAGCGCTGGAAATGAGAGATAAATGCTCTCTAGATTTTCTGGTTCTAATGTACGATGACAAACTCACATGCAAAACTATTTTAAGCACACCCCTGCACAACTTAGTCTCCGGGGTGGATAAAGGTGATAGACTTCAGATTCTGTTTAAACAATATTTTGTTTCAAAATACGTAGATAAAACCAGAGCTGATACTATTGCTCTATTTGTTACAACAGTACAAAGAACAGAACGACAACTTTGCCAAAAGATTCGTGAACGTCCATTCTAAAGGGAATCACATTGGGAATGCCATTGTTCCTGTATAATTATAATAACGTATTGCATGTATCATACGCATGTTTTCAATCAGAATATTTGGGTGAACGTATTAAATTGGATTAAGTATGAAATACGACAGACCGCGGTTTTCATCGTTTAATCATTGCTTAAGTCGGCGAGGAAATTCTTGTGAATTTAAATCTTCGAGACTTGCATTTTATGTTCTCTGATTTTAGTCGAATAATTTTGAGCTGAAATGACATTAAGGAATGTTCCCCGTCTTTCGTGTGCTTTTTAGTATCTTTTCAAGCAGCCAGGTCCGATGTTTATTTGAAGCGTTTGAGTCGATTCTGAGACCTTTCTCTAGCTTTGACTGGTATGATTTGAGCATTCGGCTCAAATCAGATCAACAAAAAGCTCGAGAATGATCTCAGACTCATCTCATAAGCATATTCTGTATTGTGTTCGGTAAACCACAATCAAAAGATATCGTCGTCGCCGATTCTCAACCTGTTTCTGTAATGTCCGTCACCACACATTTACTTCATATGTAATGCATTTAACTTAGTACAATTAATAAACTATTGCACTCTGAAACTATGAAACTCACAATAAATTTGATCATGAAAGGGCAGTGGTTTTCAAGAGCTCCATTTTTATACCCATTTGTATATTAAAAAGCACGTCTCCCCACACATAATTATATTGTTATCAAAACAACCGGCAAACAGTTTTGATCATGATCAGACGCCGCATTACGCGGCGTCTGATCAGCATCAAAACTGTTTGCAAATGCGTTTATGACGTCATTTACAGTGAAATGGTTAAAGGCAATGATCAATTCAGTTATCAACAATGGCTTTATGCTTGATATACGTATTGGCTTATCAATTGCCTTGACCGTTTAAAGACATTCTCTAGAAGTGTAACTAATCCCTAGTCTTAAACTTTGTGTCAAAAACCTTTAGGAAAAACAGCTGGTGAATACAAATACAGCGCTCCCTCCCTACAACGACCCTCCCAACAACGATTACCGCATTACAACGACCATCCCAACAACGACTACCTCATTACAACGACCCTCCCAACAACGATTACCTCATTACAACGACCATCCCAACAACGACTACCTCATTACAACGACCCTCCCAACAACGATTACCTCATTACAACGACCATCCCAACAACGACTACCTCATTACAACGACCATCCCAACAACGACTACCTCATTACAACGACCCTCCCAACAACGATTACCTCATTACAACGACCATCCCAACAACGACTACCTCATTACAACGACCCTCCCAACAACGATTACCTCATTACAACGACCACCCCAACAACGACTACCTCATTACAACGACCCTCCCAACAACGACTACCTCATTACAACGACCACCCCAACAACGACTACCTCCTTTCAACGACCACCCCAACAACGACTACCTCATTACAACGACCCTCCCAACAACGATTACCTCATTACAACGACCACCCCAACAACGACTACCTCATTACAACGACCACCCCAACAACGACTACCTCATTACAACGACCACCCCAACAACGACTACATCATTACAACGACCCTCCCAACAACGATTACCTAATTACAACGACCACCCCAACAACGACTAGCTCCTTACAACGACCCTTGCCCCAGTTCCCGAAACAAGACATTTATGTCGAACGCTTTCACCGTCTGCTTAGATTTTTCTCAAAGTTACATAAAAGTGGACAATTTGATTGAATAAATATAATGGCGAGTGACAAACAGCTTGAATCCAGATCAAGCCAAGTCTTAATTTCCCCTCCCTATTACGAATCCCGCCGAACAACACACACATTCTGTGTCTCCCATTGGATGTCGTTGTAGAGAGGGAGCGATGTACTTAATCACACCAAATGGTTCAGTTGTGAATTCCGGAAGACAAAAATAACCTACAGAAAAGGTGGAAATTCCATATGGTGCCATTTCAAACTTTATCGATAATACTAACCCTAATGTTTGTGTACATACGGTACATAAAAATCCGGAAAAGTAATAGTCTATGTCGCGAGTCTAAGTTCGAGTTGTGCTTTAAATCCTCTGTTTAGCTCACCTGGCACGTAGTGCCAAAGATGATCTATTTTGATCGTGCTGTGTCCGTTGTTCGTTCGTTCGTCGTCAACATTTTTTTTAAAACGATATATCCTTCTACACTACAAAACATATGTCTCGAATCACGAGTCATGACTGCATACATGCGTCATTTTATGCCTGTAATTAAGTTTACACGGTACGTCAACTAATGATTACAATAACGAAACTCAATACAAATGGTAGGACTTTTATTACCGGTTTAGCATTGTTACTCCAATTCCCTTTTTAAAGCGACATCGTGTGAGTGAACCAATGAATAAACATTCTAGTTAAAAGTGCTTAATTCACATCTACTATTTAAACACTTAACATTTTCCTTTTGGTAGCTATAACAAGTTTAACAACCACTTTATAACTTAACCCATTACCTCATAATACGCCTTTTTACACCTCTAATTTATGACATCACTGAAGAAAATAGTTCAAATTTATACAGTCATACATATTTATCATAAGAACTCTTTTTTTCATTCTGGCAAAAAGAAGCTTAAATCAGGTTGAAAGTAAAGCACATCGCGCCTTAAGGAGCACTCTGCTTTTTTTTCAACCTGCTCTAAGAGGTCATCTATGGCAAAACTTAAAACAGGCTATGGGGTAATGGGTTAAATGAGTTATGTGGACATTTATGGAACAACAAATTAGGAATGATCATATGGAATTTTGAAGAATAGAAAATGTATAGAGAAAAATAATGACATCGAAATAAAAACACGGGGTATTGTTTCTGAAGTACGGCCCCTTTATAGAGAATCTCAGATGCAAGACTCCTATAAATTAAATAACCCAAAGTGTGACAAAATGTTCCGAATTCTTGTCGAACCAGCACAATCTTAAACACTATTTCAATAACTACGGACATTTAGCTTAATGAAACAAAGAAAGTGAGAATTCAAAATATCATTGTTAAACTGTTAGTAAAATACTGTAATTTATCCGAATATTTAGCGAGCCTACTCGGTGATTTAAGTTTGAAAATGAACCCAGAGTTAAATCTTTGACTTCATGCATAAATTGCTGACACACTACTAGTGGACATAATCGTACGTATTTCAGTCGGGGGTAAACCGCAGGTCAATTTCTTATTCCATTAGAAATCAGATGCAAACTGACAACATGTTCATGCATACACGATATGTGATGCTATTGGTTGCCTGTGTAGAATATTACTGACCATGTATTGTTAGTTTCATAATTACATTTGATAATCACCACACCATTACAGCATTTGAGGAATGATTTCAGGTCTATATTCCAGTCACTAGATACTGTAAACATTACATTATGGAGTCTTACGTACACGTCACGCCTTGCTTTGGATATTGCAAGAACAAACTCACAAAAGTCTGTAACTGCTAGGACCGTATGTTCCAGACGAACCGTTTTCGCGTATTGTGACAAAGCCTTTAGGTTGACAACTGACATACACCACAGGCCAACTGTCTGTAGCTGTGACATAAACTCCAAATCTATTCTCGATCTCAACTGCTGGTCAGACGGTGAACAAGGTAAAGCCAGGCGTAATTCTTTAATAGTAGCACGCTTTGCAATGCTATTTATTATGCGATCTCGTTTGCTTCGAGTCGGTGGCTGAACCAAAGCCAGGCCAAATGCTAGTAAACTATGACTATTGCTTATTGCAGTAATCAACTCATCTTCTAGAGTCTCACGGTACAAGTCAATGCATAGAAGAGTGTCGCATGTGCTTTTAATTAGCTCTAATACTGTGTTTTTCGGTATATGACACTCAGGGTCATGCAGATGAATTTTTTGTAGTGAACTACATTGTTGTAGCTTATTTGCTATAGATAGTAACTGATTGTCATGCAGGTTTTCAGAATTGATATAGACAGATTTGATATTTGACGCTGGAGTGGATATGAATTGCTTCTCTACATAATAGATGTTACTTTCAGTGATACAAAAGTCTTCTAAACTATTGAGGTCATACATATGTCTATTGCTGTGACCTTCTGTTCCACAGTCATTAACACATTTTAGAATGTCTCGTATCAACTCCTCGCCATCTAAAGTTTGCCTGTAATTGTGTACTTGTTTGTCTGTTGCCGCAACATCAGTGAGGTGTGTCAGTATGTGTCTTGTTATGTCAGGTCTGATTCCAGCTACAAACATCCAAACCTGGGACATTTCTAACATGATAGCTAACGAATCGGAGAACGCCTTAAGATCTTCAATAATAGTGTCTACAAGGTCAAAGGTAACAATGTGCAGAGATGCAAGAAATTCTTTAATCTTTTTGTGTAGAAATGAAAACTTTTTATATCTACCATAATCCTTGTTTTGGGATAGAATGCCACACTGTAAACAAAGTTCGACTTCAGAAGGAGAAATACCGAAAATATCAAGGTTCGAGCTCTTGAAAACTAAAGCCTCTTCTTTTTTGCTGTTAAATAACGTTTCGTATGCCAACTTGGCTAAACAATGAATTAATTCTGACTGATTTTCGCAATGTTCTTTTGTATTGAAACACGCTGGAAGTGTACGTTGATTCGTTTCTTGTTTAGTTCTTTGTCACCTTTTTCTCGTATAAGCTTTACAGACGGATTCACATACATTTGTAAAAAGTCTTCTTCTTCGTTTGTAATAGGGTTTTTCCACAAGCAGATGTTACAGTAAAGATCTTGCAGGTATTGTTGCAGATCTGAAAAAGAATCGCAATAGAGTAAAACATGTAACTCTACATTAGCACATCTTCAAAGTCTTTTTCTGATATTTTTTTTCTGAACGGTATACTAGTTAGAAGTGATTCAAATCAACTGCATTTGTTTCGAGCGAGGTTGCAAAGAGTTCATTTCATGCTCACAATATTCTCATACCTTACAGAACCTATATACCATATCTCTCAGCTGTACCAACTGTCACGTTTCTCAAGTTGACTCTCAGACTATATCCAATTCTTTGAATTGCACTGTCTTTACAAGTCGAAGTATTAATACTTCCTCTACTGTCTTCAACTCTCAACATTTTTACACTAACCCCTTCACTGCCTTACCCCGAGTACAGTAGTTATTTGCAAACCGTTTGGATCCTGATCAGACGCCGCGTAACGCGGCGTCTGATCAGGATCCAAACTGTTTGACACTCGTTTCTATATTTCTTAAGTCAAAATAACTAAATATTTTATTTTAAAAATAAAAGCAGACGACAATTGTTTAAAATTGATGACGTCATGGCAGTGAAGGGGTTAATTTCTTACATTGCTCGCTCTTACCTACCATTACATTGCTCGTCCCAACTCCTACAATTTTCAGTAGCAGAAACATCGGATTTAGCCTGAAATAAATTAACAAACTTTATGTAGCGATTGCTAATAGAACATCGTTAAATATGAATATGTTTAAAAGTATAGAATTGATAACGACTCGCATATTTCAGTTGAATACTTGAAAAGGTAAATGTTTGACTGTGTTTTCCCCATTGACTCTATGCTTTTGAAGTTATAGCTGTAACCAGGTATTCTAATAATCGGGGTCCAAACATGGCCGCCTAGTGATGCATCCTACCACATCGCAATACAACCTACACGCTGTGACATACTCCCTAAGCTAGCAGAAATTCACACCGAATGTCTGTGTTTATTGGAATGAGAATGATTAGGAATATAACTTTAAACACATAACCCACGATGGGCGCCAAATGTAACCGGTATTATTAACAAGAACCACACCACTCAGACCCGGTTCCGAACCTGATTCGCCAAGTTCGCAGTCACGCACCCCTCCATATCGCCATAAAAACACGTCTGCACAAGACGACCGTACAAGTAATGACACTGTGACATATTAATCCGTTTAACCCATTTTATTCGTGATATACTTTTAGGTGCACCTCTAGGCAAACAGTTTTGATCTCAGATCAGGCCCACATTGTGGGGCCTGACCTGAAATAAAAAAGGTTGCAGCTAAGACAATATTCTATCAGAAACGGCTAAAATATTTTGCAGACGACATTTTAAAATGGCCGCCAAATATTACGGAGCATACAGTTGGTAAACACATACTTACCTTCACATGTTCTTCAAGAGAACGTATTCTAGAATCCTGGCTATCCATTTTTATTGTCTGTTTATCTATGAGTTGATCATGGTCATCCGACCTTTGGAAATGTTTATCCGTTATTTGATCCTGCTGAACAATTCTATGGCCTATGTGTTGTATGTTATGTTCTAATCTTTGCTCCTGAATATCTACTCTTTGGTCCTGTTGTTCACATCTCTGACCGATGTCTTGTATTTCTATTGATAATCTGTCAATGTTCTGCATTAAGTCATTCTTCTGTAGAAAATCTTCGAATTTACTCTTTGCCTCTTTTAGATGTAAGCACATAAAAATACCATCAAAAACAAGATGTGGGTATGAAATTCTCTGGCCGCAGAAGTTGTACTATGCTCAAGGGCTTCTTAAGTACACAACACATGCTAAATACATGTAGTTTCAACTTTAGGGCTAAGCTTACAATTGTGACAGCCAGACAAACCAACATCCACGCCCTAACCAACAACAAAACCCTATACTTTCAGCAAAAAGAGAGATAGGCGCACATAGATAGACACACACAAAGAGAGATAGGCAGACATATAGACAGAAACACGGAAAGAGAGAGAGCCACACACATAGACAGACAGAGAGACAAACAGAGATATATAAAAGAGAGAGAAAGAGGCAGACAGACATAAGAGAGACATACCGACAGTAAAAAGACATACAGAGGGAGAGAGAGATAGAGAGAGAGAGAGAGAGAGAGAGAGAGGCAGAGAGAGAGAGAGAGAGAGAGAGAGAGAGAGAGAGAGAGAGAGAGAGAAGAGTAAGATAGATATTATATCAGTGTATAATAAACAAATACAGTTTATAGTATAATTTTACAGTTTGATTAAATTTCTGCCACTACAAGAGAAGCATCAACATGGAATCTTGTACATTTGATTACTTGATGATGGGTACCGCCTCTGTAACATTCATTACATGAATACGGTGGTATTATAGGAATTTTGATTCATATTTTTCCGTTACAAAACATGTTGACAACATATAGTGATTTTCATTTAATTTTTAAGTGGAGGAAAACTCAAAAGTACCTGATGTATATCAGCTTCTATCGTTTTGTAATTTTGATCAATGGCCTCCAACTCATCTGATGTTGATTTTAGGTCCAGACGAAGTTTGTCGTAATCCCTGCTTTTGTTTTTCAGGTTAAGAAGCTCTTTCTGTACACCCTGCATCATTGAGTTAAGGACACTAACTTCCTTGTTAGCCGTCACGTCCATCACCTTAGACTGAAGCTACAAAGGAATAATGGGAATACTGTTCATGTTGTTTTTCAAAAATGATTTTTTAGCCGCAATATGTAAGTTAAGCATATGGATACCACATAAGGCCAACCATACCCTTTATTCGCATAAAGGCAAGGCGTATATTTACCCCATTACGTACTTGAAAAACATTACCGTGAATCTCACTGATAACTAAGTCAACAGGACCATCTGATTTCTTTCGTTAATAATTTGATATATCGAAATTTCGTTTTATATCAGGTCCATTTTACTTTCCTCTGCTAACCTAAGAACTTTAAAGGCAAACATAATTTTACTTAATTCAATAACCAAGTGATATCCGTTGTTTATTTGTAAACAAGGTACACGTATATATACAACCTTTGCCATGTTTCAAAAATCCATACAAACACCCTTTCAAGACTGTGTGTGCAGTTGTGTATACAAATATTTTTGCGTTAGAAAATATGTTATATATACAAAATTTACAAACTTAGAATCTACATCTCAACTCTTTACCATATTAACGGTGAGCATATCTGAAATTGATAACAAATGCAAAGGCTTTTGGGAAAACAAATAATTGATGAAAACTATCACAGAAACAAAACAAAACACACTTTCTTTTGACACTGCGTATATATAATGTAAGCTTATACAGTATAACCTCCGTTATCCGACACCCCATGGTTCCATGTTTGTAAGTCGGTTAAGAGAGGTTGTCGGTTAACGGAATTAGGCCTTATTTCACAAGTTTACACCCCAAAAGATTATCGCTGCGAGGCGAATTTCTCGATGTCGACTGACTTATTAAATACTAGTATGCTTGCATGACTGCAGCATAATCCTTGTCAGGTTATTCCAGTTTAAAATAGGAGTCCCCTGCTCTAGATCTACACGGTTTTCCATTGTTCTTTCTACAGTAGGCATAAACGTGTATAGTCAGTGTACAATCAGAAGTAACCCAGCATACATGTAGATATTAAGGGATCGACTAAAACACCGGCATATTCGTATTTACATTTTATACACAAGTACATTCTTCTCTCGTTATGCCGAAATAGCGAGGAAATAACAAAAACTTCAAATTGCTAGAAAGTTTTTATTTTCTCTCAATATAACTTGAGCATACATTTTTACGCCTGCGATTATTACTATAGACTCGACCTATGCGAAGGGCTCGTTAGATATATATTTCTTACTTCTAATTTCTAATGTTGACAACTTGACGGTGATGACGATTGGCAGATACCTGTCCAATTTGAACACGAAATAATGGTTAGCTATTGTTGGATAGGATTTTCGGCACTGCGACACTGAATGGGTTGCTTACACGTGTTGGCTGAAGTTATCTTATCAACCCTCACATTATTCACTCATCAATACATGTTGTCTTACACGGCCAACCGAGCAATATGTGTCATTATCACCTGCGCGTATAGTCGGTCAATGATCAAAGGTCAGCATACCGTCGGATAACGGGGTGTGAAAAACGTCTAATATGCCTTTTTTGGTCCGCAAAGGTATGTCGGATAACGGTTAACAGATGATCCGATCAAGAGAGAGTTAGGTTACATAAGATATATAGGGAAACTGCCGGGACCAAACAGCAGGGTCGGATAACAGAGGTTTCCGGTCAAGAGAGGTGTCGATCGACAGAGGTTATACTGTAGTATGTCGTATATATTTTACACACCTTATGTATTCTGTCGATTGTGGCTTTAATAGTTTGAGTTTCAGTAGGTGACAGGTCCTCCAGACTGTTCAACAGGCCAATCATCTTGTCTGTATCATGCTGAAGCTGGTCGTCACTCACAGACAGGGCACGGGAATGCATTAGTCTGTTACGGATATCCAACATGCATTGCGTAAATTATTGCAAAAAGTAAGGCGTGCAATTTCTTAATAATAATAATAACACAAAGAAAAATATAACCTCAGCATAATTGGAATTATCTCCTGGACAAGAAAAATGACAAGACATTCAGTTAACTCTGACAATACCAATATTAAAGATATGTATAAATATGGGATAAGACATAATTACATAACTGTCAGAGATCACTTACTGATCCTGTTTCTGTAAGCATGAAGCACACTGAACCATTTCTAAACTTCAGCAGACAACATGTTTAGCAGACACCACCAGTTCTGTTGGGCATTCACTAAGGTCAAATATTATGCAATAGCTGCAGTAGCATCTAGTAGCTACTGGCTTACCCTTATTATACTGTAATGGTGTCTGCTTAAAACCTACTGTCTGTGAAAAATGTACAAAAAATCAATTAACAAAATGTAAAGTATGTAAATGAGTGGCAAATAGTTTGGATCAAGATTAGATGCAGCATTATTTGAGTTTGATCTGGATCCAAACTGTTTGCAAATATTGCCTATTTTGAGCTAGGTATTATAAGGGGCCTGGGGAAAGAACAGTGAGATATGCACCGGTAATTTCCGTATTTACGAAGATTCATTAACTTTAGTAGAGTTAATTTTTACGAAAGAAATGCATTATTGTAACATTATTAAATGCATTCTTTGAATTATTTAAATGTTTTTAACTTGAGAAAACAACTACATTATCTACAGATTGCGTGGGTAAATGATCGACTGCGAACTATGTTTGGGGCTGTGCGGAAAAGTGTACACGAATACACCTTTAGGCCAAATCACAGCCTTGGTCTCAACGGAAAACAGTCGAATCACCCAATGATAAACACTCGAAGAAAAATCCCTTATTATTCACCATTTTAGATAAATAAAACCTCTAATCATCAGGCACTATTTGTCCTCTCAGGCCTTTCATGTAGAAATAGAAGCAGACGACAATTATTTAAATTTAATGACGTCATGGCAGTGAAGGGGTTTAAGGTACCTTAACCCTCATCATGCTAAAAATGCCGTCTTCTCAAATATCAGTATTGTCTGCGAAAAAAGTCAAAATAAGTTTTTATTTTATTCTAGTTTTTTGTTAAACTGTGAACAACAGTTGAATTGAGTGAAAAGCAGTTTTGATCAAGATCAGACGCCGCGTTACGCAACGTCTGATCTGGATCCAAGTTGTTTGCAAATGTTAACCAAATAATGTGGAATACCAGGTATACCGAAGTATACCCAGGCTCGGGGTTTAGCACCGATACCAGGGAACTCGATTTCAGGGTTCATTCTAAGGACCATTTCTAATGTATGTGGTTCACGTGGAGCTGGGTATGTACTTGTAATTACTCCCCTCTCACCAGTTTTGACCCCTTATCATTTCATATACAATTAGAACATGGTGAGAATTCTGTGACTCAACCGGGACACATAGCCAAGGCCTTTTGTTTACTATGACAACACTCTACTGACCTAGCTATCAATTCACATAGTGAAGACTATCAACTTTTTCACACCCATCCCTACCTGAAAACATTACTTCTCCATACACAAGTGTACGTCTCGAATCCTAGGGCCCGTTTCATAAAACTTCGTACGACAAATGTTGTCGTAAGTCAGATTATAAAAGTCTCAATTATTATTTATTTCTCCATCTAATCCTGTCTTGTGATAAATCTTTGGAATCGTCTTTTCAAGACGATTCCAAAGAGATGTCACATGATTTTAGACAGAGAAATCAGAAATTGATAATATTTTAAAGTTTTGACTTACGACCGTTTTTGTCGTACGAGGTTTTTTGAAACGGCCCCAGGACATTTGGCTTTCTCAATGCCAATACTCTAACGAATGAGCTATCAAGCCACATATTGAAGATTGTCACCTTTGTCAACACAAGCTCTACCTGGCTACACTACTTTTACTACTTCTACTATTACTACTACTACTACTACAACTATTATTTGTATCAATACCATTACTTCTATAACTTCTGCTGCTACCAGTACTTCTATAACTACTACTACCACCACCACTACTGGTACTACCACTACTATTCAATGTGTTTATATTGTATTGATCAATAATGCCATTACACCAATACATGGGCGGCTAACTACGTATTATCATCAAACTGTATAGCTACGACAACCTATATAGGTATTGTAACAGATTTGTATTGCTATGAAGTCAGTGTATATAGTGAGAAATGTTTGTATACGAAAACAAAGCTGCCTTCATAGCAATACAAATTTGTTATAATACCCATATAGGTTGTCGTAGAGTAACATTTCATCGTAATACCTAGTTGGCCCTCAGTGTAATCGGTAGGTTGTTACGCTAAATACGCTCTTAAACGTCAACGTTTTGTTAACCTAATCTTTGTGTCCGTTATTGCATTTATATAATTGAGCCGTGTCATGAGAAAACCTGACATTGCAAACAGGATAGATCAAGTCCAGCCGCCGCGCCAAAGACGCTGCAGCTGGTCTTGATCTAATCTGTTTGACACCCATATGCATCAAAAACAATTTATGTAGCTGTATTATATACGATATTTGGCAGTTTAAACCAAACTCAGATGACAACTGTACTATCTGTACAACGTTGCAAAAAAGGATTTGTCATCATATATTATACTGCATATACAGTGGAGAATCTGTTATTCTTTCCCAATAAACGCGTTTACGCTAAAACTATTATTTGCAGTGCAAACAGTTTGGAGCCAGATCAGACGCCGGGTAACCCGGCGTCTGATCAGGCTCCAAACTGTTTGCCACCAAGATAAACAAGAATTATCAGAATTGTCCAAAAGTTGTTCTTTTCTACGTTTTAGTGCTTTGCGTTTGCGTACGTTTGCGTTTAAACGGGAAAGAATAACAGATTCTCCACTGTACATCAACATAATTATATTACAATCGCTAAAGCATGACCTATGATGGTTTTAATTACACAGTACGATCTGTTCAAAACTAATTCAAAGTTTGTCTGAGCATCTGTCATTGATGGATAACATTTGTAAAGTGCAACAACCTAAACTAACATAAGGAATACAGCGCTCCCTCTCTACACAGTCATCCAATGGGAGACAAAAATGTGTACGTTGTTCGGAGGGAGTCGTTATAGGGAGGGAAATCGGGTAAGATTTGCAACCAGCGTCTGATCTGGATTCAAGCTGATTTTCACTCTTTATTGAGTTTGTTCCATCAAACTGTCAATTATGTATCTTTAAGAAAAACAGCAGACGACAATTTAAGCAGACAGCATTGCAGTCGTGATTAGGTTGGACGTTAATGTCTTGTTTGGGGAACAACCGCTATGGTCGTTGTGAGGAGGGAGTCGTTGTTGGGAGGGCCGTTTTAGAGAGGGAACACAAATTGCCTCAGATTTTGTTCTGAATGGCATGAAAATAAACCCAAACCATCTTGCTTTTCCTGGTATCAAAACTTGTATGTAAAAAGTTTTTAACAAATATGCGTTTCCTCACGATATGTTTGTAACATGATTATAGAACAACTGCTTCTGATTATGATCAAAACTGTTTGCAAATAACCATTGTACTATTAGTGAGGCAGTAAATGGGTTAATGACCATCACAAACTAAATATAGGAAATAACCTAAATGAAACAACTAAACAAATGTCCCTACATAACCATTTAAGTAATGAATTTTGTACTTCCGGTGTTCATGAGGTTATGGAAATCATCGCTTAAACAAACCATCAAAAACATAAATGTGTTCAGTATCTATTTATTCCCTTATAGCATGGATTTAGATTTATTTTAATTTAATTTATGCATTGCAACATAAATTGTCCACTTGTATATTGTTGGTGAAGTGTTTATTTACTCTGTCACGTACATGTATCGATTCCCCATTGATAAATCTGAAAATTGGTCCTAACTTGGTCATTATTACTTCGCGCTTGTAACACCACGGAATTCTGAGAAAGGGAGAACCGACTTAAATTGGATTTGAAGTGAACATCCATGGGAAAATACACCTCTAGTGTAAGAATATGGTTATACATGTATAAGGACGCTGCAGGGCGAAGAATATATATCTAATGCAACACACATTTTTCGGAATATTTTTTCAAAACTCTAATAATCTGACAACCTACATTCCAACTATAACTGTTTCAAAGAAGGGTGTTTAAATTCTCACTCTGAGTGACGCTTTAAAGCGCTTTTGCAAACAGTTTTGATCCTGATCAGACGCCGCATTACGCGGCGTCTGATCAGGATCCAAACTATTTGACACTCGTTTTGAAATTTCTTCAGTCATACTGCCTTATTTTTAAACTTTGAAACGACATTGCAGACAACGATGAAACGGTAAATGAGTAAATAAAAATCTCATGTAAAAGTAGGCAGTGATAGCATGTAGTTTTAATAAAACATGGTCCAAGGAATAAAATGGTCATAGCATATCTTTTTAGGTACAGTATTCCCTCTCTTTAACAGCCAACCTAAAAACGATTTCCTCCTCACAACAATGCTTGCCGCAAAACCCCAAACAATGAAATTATATCTAAATCTTTCACTGCTTAAATATCGGCTGCTTTAAACTGTCGTTACGCGGCGTCCGATCTGGATTTAATCTGTTTGCAAATGTAAGCTGATTTCTCTCCCTATAACAACTCCTTCCGAACAACGCACATACTCTTCGTCTCCCATTAGGTGCCGCTGTACAGAACGAGCACTGTACACGTAGATACAGCTTATTGGCTCTTTTTTGTGAATATCATTGTCCATCTATGGCCACTGTAGGTAATATCTAACTCTAAAACCTTTAGACCCTTGTACCTATTAAAGAAGGCCATCATATCGTCAACCTTGTCAGAAGACGCTGATAATTTCACAAATGTTAGTTTTACATAGACATCATGATGTGCTTTGGAAATCCCATGTACAAATTTGTAAATGTCTGTCACAGGCATACTTACATAGTTTAATTGCACATACTTAACCCTTAGCCCGCCAAATAAATTGTCGTCTGCTATATTTCTCGTCTGCTTCAAGTTTCAAAGTGCTTCAAAGTTGCTCAAAATTGCTGAAAATGTTGTCCGAGTGTCAAACAGCTTGGATCCGGATGAGACGCCGAGTTACTCGGCGTCTCATCTGGATCCAAGCTGTTTGCATATGGAGCTATAGTCGTGACTGGCAGGCTAAGGGTTAACACTGTGTGACAAAGATTGAAGATTGTCTATATGCATGTCCCACAAAATAACTTTCTGCACGATTGTCTTGGTAGAAAAAATCATCCTTGCACTGCGTGTAAATCCAAGGAACGAACACGATAACCGTAACACCAATCTTAATTCCCTAATTGTTGTAGACTGACAAACTTCTTTTAGTAAATGTTCTCTATTTGTATGATCCAGTGGGGACAAGGCCAGACCTATTGCCATTAAAGATTGACTATTAGTACAACTGCATATAGCTGTAATCAACTCCTTTGTAGTGTTTCTATTGTACAAATCCAGACATGAAAGAGTCCCGCGTTTGTCAGTAACTAACTCTACTATGGTTTTGTTGGACATGTGACACTCGGGGTCGCACAAATGCATTTTTTGTAATGAATGGCACTGTTTCAACATATCAGTTACTTCCAATAATTCAGCATCATGCATGCTATCGGTGTCAATGTAGATAGACTTTATATTTGACCTTTGGGTACATGCTAACAAACTCTTAACATAACAGAGATTTGATTCAGAGATATACAAGTCCTCTACATAGAAAATGTCATAAGTATGGTCATTGCCTGTGACCTTCTGTTACACAATCTGAAACACATTTCAAAACATCACGTATCAATCCCTGGCCATCCTAAGTTTGCCTGTAGTTGTGTACTTGTTTGTCTGTTGCCGCAACATCAGTCAGGTGATTCAGTAACTGTCTTGTTATGTCAGGCATTAATCCAGCTACAAACATCCAAACCTGGGACATTTCTAACATGATGTCTAACGAATTACAGAACGCCTTAAGATCTTCAATAATAGTGTTTATATGGTCAAAGGTAACAATGTGCAAAGATGCAAGAAATTCCTGGATTTTCTTATGTACAAAAGAAAACCTACTATATCTACCAGTATAGTTACGATAATCCTCATTTTGGGATAATATGCCACATTGCAAACACAGATTGATGTCTGAAGGGGAAATTCTAAACATCTCAAGTCTAGAGTGTTTGAAAACTAAGGCCTCTTCCTTTTGACTGTTAAACAAACCTTCGTATGCTAGCTTGGCTAAACAGAGAATTAACTCTATATGATTCTTACAATGTTCTTTCGTACTGAAGCAACCTGGAAGAGTTTGATTACCTTCTGGTGTACTTGTAGGATTTGTTGACGTTTTGGGAAGGTTTTTCTCAGAATGCTCGAAGAGCAAGTCTAACATATTACAGTACAATTGTAACTGTGAGTTTCCCAAATCTTTACCATAATGCCACAGTGTCATCAACTGTATAAGAAGAACTGGCACAGTAATAAGATTCTCAAGCTTTCTCTTTTCTATTTCTAAATAAAAGTCGCCGATAAATCTCTTTTTCAGTGATTTTCTATTGAGATAATCTTATATCTTCTTGACCAATTCTATGGCGGCATCTTTATCTATCCCGCACAATTCTACATGTTTATCCACATCTCTTGTTTTCAAATCGATGGCATCAAACTTCCAGTTACGCATTGTTGAAAGAAAGAAGCATGTCTTATTAGTTATGTTTCTACCTGGAATGTCTCTAGGTACACCTGGACATATCTGAACACCGTCTGGACACAGCCACTCATCCAACCCGTCAAGAACAATTAAACATTTCTCTTTTCTCAGTATCTCAGAAACATATAAAGATGTTGGAGTCTTGTATAACAACTGTTCCTTAATCATGTCTTCAATATGCATGACCCCGCGTATCATTTACCCAGCAGCTTTGTAGAAACCTTACTTCAGAACAATAACAATACATTTGTATGTCTGGATGTGTGCTATTCTACGATTTCGCACACGTTTATTACTGATTTATGCAGTAGCCAACGTTTAGTGGCACTTGGTTTAGGAATAAGTCAACTGTTTCATAAAGAAAAGGAGCATATAATGAACAGTGTACTTAAATCAACCACTATTCGAGAGTTGCGACTGGTGTTACCCTGCGTAAAACATTCGTGGCAGTGTAGAGTTAGGATAGATTTGTCCGAAATGACACAGCTACAAGTACTTGGTCTGTGGTGCATGTCTGTAGAAAACTTGCACGCTTTATCACGCTCTCTGAAAGTACTACGTCTCGAGTGTGTAACGTTGCAAGTAACAGATCTTTGTGAGTTTGCACGTGAAGTTTCCAACCAGGGAAAAAAAGTTCGTGTAAAACTGAACATAAATCTTACAATGTCGAAAGATAGGCATGTTGACATGGAAACTTTCCTAAGATCTTGCGACGGTCTTGTGGTTTCCAAGTGTGTTCGTGGAAGTGGCGATATATGGTCGATATTGTTCCAAACAAAAACCAGTTAAGTCCCTGATATGACCCCTCTCCTACCTGGATCATATCTAACAAAACAATAGACTCCAGACTATATTGTATTATATTGTCAATGGTGGGGTTGTTTTAAATTCGACCCATTATCCCGTGCTTCTAGTTCTTTTAAGACAGGTGACAAACATGTTGAAATAAAGCAGAAACCTTAAGGTGCATTCTGCTTTACTTCCAGTAGTATAATAATGAAAATGTATCTTATACACTAGGAACTGTTTACTTCAGTGAAAGAATAGATAAAATGCGTAAAAGTATGTATTTATGGAACAATGAATTAGTTGTTTTACGATGTAGCATTGGCATCTAGTTAACCCTTTCACTCTCAATGACGTCATAAGCAATTTTGAGAACAGTTTTGATCCTGGTCAAACTGTTTGCAACTTGTTTTAAAAGTACCTTAGTTATACTTCCTTAAATCTAACTTTGAAACGGTAGTGTAGACAACAATATTGAAGCAGACGACAATGCATAAGGGGTAAAACTCTCACGATTAATTTGATCATGAAAGGGTTAAACAGACAGACACGTTGAACCATGTACACCATAGGTCCGTTTCATAAAACTTCGTACGACAAATGTTGGCGTATATCAGATTATGAAAGTCTGAATTATTATTAATTTCTCCATCGTATCATGCCTTGTGGCATCTCTTTGGAATCGTCTTGAAAAGACGATTCCAAAGAATTGTCACAAGACATGACTTGATGGAGACATCAGAAGTTAAATGTATTTTAAAGTTTTGACTTACGACCGTTTTTGTCGTACGAAGTTTTATGAAACGGTTCCCAGGAACTTTGCGACTCAACTTGGTCCATACCCTTTTAAAAATGCGATTTTAAAGCAAATAGGGAGATCTAACTTATATTCAGTCTATTGAATAAGACTGAATACAAGATACACAAGACTTCCCAAATAAAGGTAAATGTATAGATAGAGTTTTGCGTCAAATAATTCGCATACACTATATGCACACGATATTATGCTTACGGGGTATAACACAATTTGTAAAATAAATTGTATATCAAAAAGTTATGCTTTTGTTTGAAAGTGTACCTGAATTATGGGAGATAAACGGATCCCGATCACCACGAAGCAAAGCAAGCATTACGTCCCGTACATTTGGCGACCCTCTCTTCTCCATCCCGTTCACTCTCGCTTATCTGGAGCCCTATTGTGAACAATCCTAAGATTTCCAATTTTTCTATTTTTCAATCGCGATTACTGAAAGCAAGGTGAAAGTAAAGCAGAATACGCCTTAAGATTTGGGAAAAATCCGGAGAAATGGCAGTCCTGTCTTAGAGCGCGGAAATCGAGTTTTTTTTATAATTTATCTACAGCCCAACAGTTTGTGTTTTACTCTTGATCCCCACTTTTGGACACACGTGTGTCAATGTTTCTTCATTCCTTATACCTTTTCAATCTTAATGACGCCAAAGAGCGTGTTTGAAAACAGTATGAATCCTGATCAAACGCCGCGTTTACGCCGCGTCTGATCAGGATCCAAACTGTAAACAATTGTCACTCGTGTCGATATGTTTTAAATGATTCTACATTGAATCTTACTTTGAAATGATATTGCAAACAACAAAATTAAAGCAGACGACAATGAAACGGGGTAAACATATGTGATGATACAAACTGTTTGAAAGCTTGATTTAAGGCATTTTGACCGAAGAAACATCCCAAGTTTTAAACTGTTTTGATTCTGAGTAAGTTCCGCATTACACAGAGTCTGATCAGGACCAAAACCGTTTGCAAATGCAAGTCATAGGGCTGCCATTTCTCCGGATTTTTTCCGAAATCTACGGATTTTTATCATAGCAGATTGTAGTTTAAAGCAGATTGAACGTACGGCAAATTGACGGTAAAGGCGCATTCTGAATTACTTTCAACCTGCGTTTTAAGTAATCGCGCTTGAAATTTAGAAATCTTAGGATTTTGAAAAATCAGCTTATGGCAGCCCTGAAGTCAAGGAGAGAACAGCATGTCATTTGGAGGTAGAGTTTTGTTTTTGTCAGGCGAGTTCCGAACTCGTCTCACCGCCGCAATACAATTCAGTAAATTGCACGTAATCAGGGCTGCCATTTCCCCTAAAGTTTCGGACTTTTATCCTAGTAGATGGTAGCTTAAAGCAGGCTGAAAGTAAAGCAGAAGGTGCCTAAAGGTGCCTTCTGCTTTACTATCTACCTGCTTTAAGAAACCGCGTTTGAATAATAGCGAACTGGAAATCTTAGGATTTTTCATTTTCAAATTATTGCAGCCCTGCGTATGTCTTACGTGCCGTGGAGTCATTTGTGAACAGTCTTTCGTAACATATACACTCAAACAGAACCCTTCCGGACTCAAACTAACAGTTCGGTGCATCGAGTACTTCGAATTATTGAGGTTTCGCGGCCATTCAATAAAAGTTGTCTCTCAACCGGTTAAGACACATGACCGCTTAATGCATGACAACATTAATGCAGAAATTTCCTTTGGAGCTGTCTACATTGTTGTTATCCTGGATAAACCCATTTGTGACCACGATCCCATTGTTCCCATATATGGGACAAAGGCAAACAATGTAGACTCTGATCAGACGCCGCATAATGCGACGTCTGATCAGCGTCTACACTGTTTGCTGATAGGCATTTCAATATAAAACAAAATAAAAATGAAATTTTTGACCAGGCATCCCTTTGATACAAATTGCACTAATCCAATATAAAACATGGAAGAATTCACTGGGCGCAAATGGTTTAAGCAATTCCATTTTCCGTGATCCCTGTATACCTCTTGGTTGAAGGGTTGGTAGGCAAGTAAGATAAATGTTTGGGATTGAGGAATTTTTTTTTTCAGACTTCCGGTTTCAAACAACCGGTTACACCGTACCTATTTATAAACACAAAAACTTTTGCACGTTCAGACCCCAAAAAACCGGTAAAATAATAATAAAAAATGAATGCAATACAGTATTTTTTCTATTTCAATCTAATTTCCAAACAATCCAACTCATATTTTCTTTGAATAAACAACATGTCACTTTTCTTATAATTTGAAACGTGTCACATTATTCTTTCTTTACACCAATTTTTTATTTATCGGCTTATACAAATTATCACTGTATATTTAACTCATTGAACCTTAGTCACGACAAAGGCGACCATTTCAAACAGTTTCCATGTTAAAAGTACACTTATCCTATGCAAACATGTAGTGATGATCCAGATAATATGGAGTCCCCTGTTCAGGGTCTGCACTGTTTGTCATATTGTAATGCTTCCATAAAATAACCCTAAATAGTTAAACTTGACTAGACTAAATTGGAAACTAGAGGTGGCCATTTGAGGTTTTAGGGAGGAGAGGGTTCAGTCTATAAACTATCATCTTTATCTAGGGCTTTATATAATGATCGAGTAACTCTATCACTGCCAATGGCGCCAATAGGCGACTTTGCAAACAGTTAAGATCCTGATCAGACGATGTCTGATCAGGATCCAAACTGTTTAACACTCTTATCGATATATTTTAAGTCAAACTACATTGAATCTTACTTTGAAACGTTCTTACAAACAACAAAATGGAAGCAGACGACAATGAAACGATGAAAGGGTAAAAATCTCACGATTTATTAGGCAGCGAAAGAGTTATAGACCAAACACCGTCTGGTGACCTTTTACACGGGTCATTTATAAACAGCGTGCCTGTGAAGAATATCAATGTCATATACCAACAGCTCAGCGTATACCCAGATCAGATGGCTCATAAATGAGCCTTCTGATCAGGTTCTGCGCTGTTTGCAATTTTGTAATAGCTTGTAAAAACAACCAACTTGAGAAATTTAGAATCTGACTTACGACAATATTTGTCGTACGACGTTTCGTAAGACGGGCCCCTGATATGCATTCAAACTGTAACGTCCTGGGGCCAGTTTTACTAAACAACTTACGCAAAAATGTTGCGTAAGTCAAAATCGTTTAACTCTTATTTTTCGATCACAAACGTTTGCAAACAGCAAATAGCCACATAAAAAAAGCGCGTCCTCTGATCTGGCTATTTGCTGTTTGTAGCAAGTGATTATAAAAAATATAAACTAAAATTTAAAATTTTGACTTACGCAAAAATTTTGCGTAAGTAGTTTAGTAAAACGGGCCCCAGTTCACTCATAAGGATCATAAAAGGCATTGAGTATAACCCTTTACTCCATAGCCTTGGGTCCGATTTATGTTTTGAAGACAACTGACCACCTCAAGCAGGTTGAAAGTAAATCAGATTGCGCCTGAATGCCCATATTCTGTCTTACTTTCAGCCTGCTTTAAGTTACCATCTGCTAGGAAATAGAAAATGGTACACATTCATGACTTTATAGAATCGAACGTTTTCTCCAGTGGAAGAATGAGTTAAATGCGTAACAACCGTATCTATAGAGTAAAGGGTTTTAACAATAATGACAGATCCAGCAGTCTTGAAATGAAGCTTTTCACTGAAATGCTGTCTCATTCTTTCTTTCCAGTTTAGAACAATTTACAAAACTGCTCTTTCCGAAATCCCAATACTGTCAACCTTATCTAAATTAGGCCTACGGCTACTTAATTGTTTCGATTATCAGGTGTTTAAGGCAGGTGACTGCTTACATCAACATTAACGTAAAACAGAAATATTAAAAAGCTTTCTATTTTACCTTAACCTTGCTTTAAGCTGCCATCTGTATTTTATGCACTCATTTAGCCTTCATTTTAGTAGTCGTAATAGAGAGGTTTTACTGTATTTCGACATTAATTAACAAGCCTTTATAATCTTCTTTGGTTTTACGACTGAATGCATGAAACGAATATGTGCCTTATTTTGGATACCAAAGTTTTCGATAACGTTAGCAAAGAGCAGTTTTGATAGTTTATACAATCTTAATTTATGTTTTGGGACATCACAAACATTCATAGCTAAGCACAATATATATAAATCAATACAAATTCATTGAAAATTCAACGCTGGACGGAATTTTAAAACATGCAATTACCCCATTGCTGTAATTACCTCCCTTACCATACAATAACAGAGGCATTGTCTCTCGTGTTTTCATGTAAAACTTGAACTGAGAGAAATTAAAGAAATTTGGAGAAGTTTGGTCATGACCGGGTGAATTATGTCCCCTTGTTTGTTTATCGTCTAAAATCAGTTCAATAAAGCACACCACGAGACATGTAACGTGAAGATAATACTTAAAACTGACGTAATAATTACGTTCACCATTTCCCGTTTAACATTTATTAGCATTTTGATGATATGCCTTATGATACTGGTGCCAAATAGATTTGAGCAGAGTCTGAGTTACTCGGTGTCTGATCTGGCCACGAACAGATTGCAGATTACATACTGAAGAACAGAAATGTTTAAAAGCAAATTGTGTGGTATCGTCGTTTGTATGGCCTTAAACAAATCTGCTTTACTTTCAATCTGATGATAATTGGTCACCAAATCGTCTATACTAGAAACAGGCTATGGGGTAAAATGTCTATTTCTAAGATTGAAGATATGTGACTTCTTAAAGCAGGTTGAAAGTAAAGCAGAATGCGCCTCAAGGCGCATTCTGCTTTACTTTCAGCCTGCTTTAAGCTATCATGTGCTAGAATATAGAAAATATTCCCTATAGTATATATTCATGACTGATTAAATTGGAACTATTTTCTTCATCAGGGGAATAAATCGTATTCGCTAAAAGGCGCTTCTATTGGGGAAAGGGTTAAACTTCGTTTCTAAGACGTGACGACGATCCGCCGGCGACACGTGGTAAGGGAGGTTACTACGTTGGATCAGTATTTGCGGTCCGACATTGTCTTGTAATAAAAGGGCGGCGGACTGGTTTCGTCATGCAGGTCTTTATCGTACCCACGGCTCGTCTTGAAGCTCGGGGCCCATGAGGTTGTGGGACGGGGATCAGCCATGACGGTCAAGGGTTTCTCGTCCACTCGCTTTTTCCTGAAGTGAAACGATTGATAAGTATTCTCCGTCATAAATAAAAATAACCTAGCAAAAATGCATGTTTCTTTCTGTATTTTGTTTTTATTCCATTTTCAATTTTTTCCATAAAAATGTATGTTTTCATATTTACATTCAATAGAAAAATTGTATGTTAGAAATATTATTTAGTTTTTGACGATATATATTTCAATAGTTCATTGATACTTCATGAAAATTGCGTTGTATTTGTATTTTCTACTTATACTACATGATGTTGGAATGTAAAACTATGTATGGATGTAAAATATGTGAATAAAATTTAAAAAAAAAAAAAAAAAAAAAAGTATTCTCCGTCATCAATATAATAGCGAACATGTGTTCAGTTTTATAAATACCATAATTATATTCCAATTGAGTCTAAGTCGATTTTTGACTATTTTGTATTTAGGATTCTGTGTGTAAGTACCGGCGTATTGCAATATGATAAACAGTGCAGACTCTGGTCTAAAGGAGTCGTCTGGTCTGGGGCTTCCGTTATTGCGCAGGTCTTGATCTACACTGTTTGACACCCACATGCATCTCAATCATATTATGTAGCTATATTAATACGATATTTAGTACTATGGAATGACGTTCACTACATGCCAATTGCTAAATGCTAAATGTTTGTTTACCACTTGCTAATTTGCCATTTGCTAATTACTAATATGTCACTTGCTCGTTCTATAATGCTAATTTGCCAATTGCCAATATGAAACTTGCCAGTTGCTTAATGCTAGTTGCCATTTTGACTGAATAGTGTTTTTCCGGGGGTCAAATATCATTCACAAAGGATACAGATCAGTGTACAAATTACAGAAACGATCGTATATAATCCTTTTGTAGTCCGTACACTCTTCAGTGAAAAGAAATTAGATTTACGACAAAACGCAATTAGCTCTTAGCAACTGGCAAATGGCATATTGGCAATTGGCAAGTTAACATTATATTACTAGCAAGTGGCATATATTAGCATTTAGCAACTGGCAAATTAGCAATTAGCAAATAAGCAATTGTCATTTAGCAACTGGCAAAGAAGCAATTAGCATTTAGCATGTCCGGACCGGCATTAGATATATGACTAATGGCAATTAACATTTAGCAACTGGCAAATGGCATATTGACAATTGGCTAATTAGCATTATAGAACTAGCGAGTGACATATATTAGCATTTAGAAATTAGATTTAAGACAAATGTCAATTGGTATTTAGCAACTGGCAAATGTTATATTGGCAATTGGCAAATTAGCATGATAGAAATAGCAAGTGACTTATATTGGCATTTAGCAACTGGCAATTTAGCAATTAGCAAATAAGCAATTGTCATTTAGCAACTGGCAAAGAAGCAATCAGCATTAAGCAATTGGCATGTCGTGACCGGTTTTCCATACTGTACAATGTTGCAATGTAATAATGCTGGTTTTGTCATGGCATGACTCAAATACAACACGTGATTGAAGGCTCCGCCCACTTACCTACAACAGCAACATTTGGAACACCTCGTGTCTTCTCGTAGACAGTTACAATCCTTCCAGAAGTACAAACACACGGCTGCCACGACAATGGCCACCCCCAACACCACGCCCCATAGGACCAACTGCTCCTTCCTGCAATGGTTAACGAAATAAGTCTCCTGTATTTTGCCTTGCATTAATACATTCAATTAAGAAATAATATTCGCTCCATGGTTTGTTATGGAAGAAGATTATTTCGAATCTGACATTACAAAAAAGGATTTAACCGGGTCTACACTGCTAGGTTTTCAGTATTAAAGGGACACAGTCGCCTCGGACTATTTTTCATTAGGTGCCTATAGTAGGAACGCATTAACCCCCCCCCCCCCTTCTATGGCTGTTCCATTCTACCCATTCCAAAAATTGTTTTGAAGATTTATTCTAAAGTCCCGCTTTAAACAAGTTTAACATCTAAATACATAGAATAAACTATTTATAACTTAAATATGTCAACTACTTTACAAACTACAAACTTACAAACGTATTAAAATTTGCATATACCGGTATTTATTTCAATCCCTCGTTCTTAAAATAGGATTTACCGTAGGGTGGACACGGGAACAGCCGTTGTAACCGGACTATTTTCACATCGTTGTATATCATACTAGATATATCACGGTAAATTTTGTTCTTTGTTTATACAGACGAATTCACGTGTCATGTTAGATTCGTCATTTACAAACAGACAACACTTGTCCTATGCAAACAGTGTAGACCCTTATCAGAGAGCTCATACAGGAGCCCTTTAGTCAGGGTATGCACTGTTTTGCGTTTGCGATGTATTGTTAAAAGCAACCCTTAATATGTAAAATTGGACTTAACTCAAGTGAAAAGTGATTGTTATCAAATGAAGCCTCAGGTGAGAAACTTTCTCGTGTCTGTTATTGATCAATTATCCAGTATAACATATACAATGTTCTCCATAGGTTTTATGGAGAACATTCTAGCCTAGACTTTCAATGGCCATACTGGTATAATCGACCTTCAGATGAAATAAGTGCATTCGATTTGCACAAAAATTCTGTTTGTATTAAACCTGACTAAATTATAAATTCCTGAAAAAAATCGAGGCCTTTGTATCAGGACCTGGAATTGAAATTCAGGCTTTTTTCTGGCTATGACTGATGTGGATAATTTTCGGCGCAAAAATCTTGTTTTGGGAAGAATTTTTAGAAATTATTTCACATTTTGAAGCTAAATGGCCAGAAAAATTACATGTAGTAGTTATTTCCACTTGTTTTATTAGTTTTTATTTGAATTTGAGTTATCAGTAACAACCTGTACAAAAAAACAAAATATAAACAAAATTATATTTTTTTGAAATTTAGAAATTGGGAATATTTTTTACCATTTCCCATTGGGAATGGGTCCGTTTACCGAACCCTTGGATACACCAGAAAATGCCTGAAATTCCAGCACTTAACCTTGAACTCGCTTTGTAATTATTGTCGACTGCACAATATGTCGCCTGCAACCATTCTCAGAGTTGAATTATCTTAACTATTTTCATATAATAAATGTAATAACAGAGTATCAAACAGATTGGATTCAGATGAAATATCCAGTCAATCGGCGTCTCATCTAGACCCAAATTGTTTGTAGCAGTAATCAGCAGTTCTCCAGAAACGTAAAGAAGGTCACTGAACCCTAGCGACGAATAATAGTCTACTCAACGTTTGCTAAGCACCAAGGGTAAAATATCCATAGATACCAATGCATTGACCCTATCATATCTCAACTCATAACTTCTAAAAAAAAGTTCGATTTCTCAAAAATTTGAAGATGTTTTGGCCAAAAGTTTACTTCTACAGATTCTAAAAGATTTACATTTATTCAGGTCCTGTAGGCGAAACCCGAGGAAAATATAAAAATGTGAAATTTCTGAGAATTCACCAACATTTGCAAACCCATAGCTTAGCAAACTTTGAGTAGTATATATTATACTCGCCATTAACCCTTTCCCTCTCAATGACGCTCTCATAGATATTTCTTAAGTCATACATCCTGAAATCTAACTTCGAAACGTGTCTTGCAGAGAACAAAACCGAAACAGACGACAATAAAGCGGTGAAGAGGTAAAAATATCCCGAATAATTTGAACATGAAAGGGTTAACAAACAATGGGTCCTATTCAAACAGTGTAAATCTTGTTCAGACGGCTCCTTCATGATCCCCTTGATCAGGATCTGCACTGTTTGACAATTATGCAATACAGTGCTTCCTCCCTACAACGGCCCTTCCAACATCGATTCCCTCCTTACAACAACGTCGCCGCGTTTTCCAAAAGCAAGACAGTTATGTCCAAATTATTCATGGCTGCAATGTCGTCTGCTTAAAATTGTCGTCTGCTGTTTTTCTCAAAGTGAAATAATTTACATTTTGACAGAAAGTTTATGCGAAGTGACAAACAGCTTGAATCCAGATCAGACGCCGCGTGACGCGGCGTCTTGTCTGGATTCAAGCTGTTTGCATTTGTAAGCCAATTTCCCTCCCTATAACGACTCCCTCCGACCAACGCATATGTTTTGTGTCTCCCATGGGGTGTCGTTGTAGAGAGGGGGCGCTGTATAATGTTGAAATCAACCTTAGATAATTATGTTAAAATCTACTAAAATTCATTGGAAATTGGGATTTGCCATTGAAAGCTGCAATAATGCTCCAGTGTTACAATGTCATCTGTAGGTAACTATGTGATCGATGGTTGTCAAGAGCCAGGCAATTATGAAATTGACAAAAGATGGATAATGACAGACGCTTCGATCCCGTAGCATATACGAGAGTTGATTTCCGGACATCCCATATATGCGAATGCAATGGGAACCGTGTCCGGGGTTTTCCGTTGTTAGGCCTCTTATACGAGGGTTGTTCAAAAAGTAATGATACTTGATCAAGAATAATATTATAAGTGCAAATTGCATGTGTGATATATCGTTTTAAAGAGCAATTCTTCGCCTACACGATGGTTAAATGCACGCTAAGATCACATTACTCGATAAGTCACAACATGAACCTAAATGACCCCTACTCGGGGACCCTGGAAAATAGCACTTTTCAAGCATTTTACTCTTTAAGAAGTTATTTCTTCAAACAATAATGTCTGAAAAGTGTTACGTTCCAGTCCTTAACTGATTGAGCCTTAGTGACGCATATATGAGTCCTTTACCAATAGTGAACCTGTGAAGAGTACTCTTGTCTAATGCAAACAGTGAAGTCCCTGATTAGAGGGCTCCTGCAGGAGTCCTCTAATCAGGGACTTCAATGTTTGTCATTGTGCAATGTTTTATAAAAAAAAATATCAACCCTAAATAGTCTAAAATGGACCAGCCGTTAGGGTAAACTGGAATTGTCCATTGTAAGTCTCAGGGTATAATGAGTTACGGTTGAATACCCCTAAAGAAAACGGGACCCTGTCGGTCAATATCGGAACTCTACGGGGAGTGATCGGCTATTCTTGTCAACTGCCGGTCTGTTCCGAACACGAAGTGCGTGTACGATAAATTTACACAGCGTTTACAATCCCGTAAATCGCAAAACCATGTCGTGTATTACTTATATTTATACAATGTATTTTCATATTTTTCCTTGTCCTTTACAAAGTGAATCTTGACAAGATTGGTTTCTATGTATATAAAATTATAAATATATATCATATACCGGCCCAATATGTTTGATAGATGTAATCCTGGATGTAACAGCCATTCACATAACCCATTGATTGTAACGCCATCCCTACTGTAACGCCCCGCCCCGCCCCGCCCCGCGCCTACAAACTGTAACGCCCTCCCCACTGTAACCTTCCCGCCCGCGCCTTCAAACTGTAACGCCCTCCCCACTGTAACGTCCCCGCCCCGCGCCTACACACTGTAACGCTCGCCCAATTGTAACGCCCCACCCGCGCCTACAAATTGCAACGCCCTCTCCACTATAACGCCCCCGCCCCGCGCATACAAACTGTAACGCCCTCCCCACTGTAACGCCCCGCGCCTACAAACTGTAACGCCCTTCCCACTGTAACGTCCCCGCCCCGCCCCGCCCCGCCCCTACAATCTGCAACGCCTTCCCCGTTGTAATGCCCCAATCCCGCGACTGCAAACGCCCTCCCCACTGTAACGCCCCGGCCCCGTGAATACAAACTGTAACGCCCTCCCACTGTAACGCCCCGTCCCGCGCCTACAAACTGTAACGGTCTGTTACGCTTCCGTCCCGCGCCTACAAACTGTGAAGCCCTCCCCCTGTTACGCCCGTTCCGCGCCTACAAACTGTAACGCCCACTCCACTGTAATGCCCCCGCCCAGCGCCTACAAATTGTAACGCCCTCCCCACTGTAACGACCCCGCCCCGTGCCTACACTTTGTAACACCCTCCCCTCTGTAACGCCCCGTCCCGCGCCTACAAACTGTAACCCACTTCCCACTGTAACGCTCCCGCCCCGCGCCTACAAAGTGTAACGCCCTCACCACTGTAACGCCCATGCCCCGCATCTATTATCTGTAACGCCCTCCCCATTGTAAGGACCGCGCCTACAAAATGTAACGCCCTCCCCACAGATAAGCCCCCGCCCTGTGCCTACAAACTGTTACGCCCTCCCCACTGTAACGCCCCGCCCCGCCCCGCCCCGCCCCGCGCTAACAAACTGTATCGCCCTCCCCACTGTAACGGTCCCGTCCCGCGCCTACAAACTGTACTCTCCACTGTGATGTCCTTTGTACTGTAACGTCCTCCCATTAACACATACCCCTAGTCTTTCAGACTTACAATGTTTTCTGGCTCTCTGGCTCACAGCACGTGAACTGCAGATTTTCCTCGCAGCAATCGGGTTTGTCCCCATCACAGAAGTAAATGTTCTCCTCCACTTCGCCTAAATCGTCATTCTTGTAGCATTTCGTCGCCTCTGCTGAAATGTTAAACTATCTCACTAGTATAAGTGTTTTCTTTTGACTTGGCCGAGTTACCGGTATTTTTAGATTGGAACATTCAAAAACTTTAAAAGGGATGAGTATCGTACTTGATGATTTCCCTACAGCCAGCAAGAGATACGGAGAGCTGTATTTATTGTGCGCTCTGTACAGCAGATAAGACATTATTGTTTCCCGTTTAACACAAACGAAATGCACTAAACTGTAGAACATTACTTTTAGAAAAATTTAACTATCTTTTCCTTCTGAGTGGCAAACAGGTTGAAGCCTGATCAGACGCCGGTTTACCCGGCGTCTGATCTGGTTCCAATCTGTTTGCAATGGAAATAATAGTTTTTAGCGTATATATTCTTTATTCGGAAAGAACATTTCAGTAAAATCGGGTTTGTCCCTATCACAGAAGTAAATGTTCTCCTCTACTTCGCCTATATCGTCATTATTGTAGCATTTCGTTGCCTCTGCTGAAACGTTAAACTATCTCACTATTAATTTACGACCACAAAAGGAAACATTGTTTTCACAAGTGGCTGCCTATCCCTTTCTTTCATCAATACATTTGACTCGATACGTATGAATTGTGTTTTTATTAACCCTTTCCCCCATAGAAGCGGCTTTTAGCGTATTTAATTTATTCCTCCGCTGAAGAAAATAGTTCCAGGTTATACCCTTGTGAACAATTACCATTACAAATATTTTATATAGCCTAGCAGATTTTAGCTTAAAGCAGGCTGAAAGTAAAGCAGAATGTGCCTTAAGGCACATTCTGCTTTACTTTCAACCTGCTTTAAGTGGTCACCTGTCTTCAAAACTAGAAACAGGATATGAGGTAAAGGGTTAAAACCGGCATCTGCTTTCAACTATTGTGGTCTGCTTTTATTTCTCAAATTTAAATGTCCGGTAAACCACGGTTATTCAGTTCTACAAGATATTGCAATGGGGCGTTCCTTGATATCAAACGTAACTCAGGGTATTGCTTTGAATGGGTTAACCCTTTCACTCTCAATGACGTCATAAAGCGCATTTGCAAACAGTTTTGCTCCTGATCAGACAATGCGTAACGTGGCGTCTGAACAGGGTCAAAACTGTTTGCCAATTGTTTTGAAATTACGTCAGTTATACTACCTTAAATCTAACTTTGAAACTACTTGCAGACAATAATATTGAAGCAAACGACATTATGGCGGTGAAGAGGTAAAACCCTCTCGATAAAGATCACGAAAGAGTTAATGACCTATCGTCTCTGAGAACCCATGTTATAATTACATGTTTGTTCATATTAGAGGAAAAGTTAGATTTGAAAAAGGGGCACTTTTCTAGTCAAATCTGGCTAATCTGGTTACGCAAAAGATACTGTGCATGCCTCAATCCTTTTTATCACATAACTTGTGGTCTGGGAGTGAAATAAAGCCATTATATACGTAGATAACGTAATCCACTGGTGAAATGTCGTTTTTGCGGCCAAACCTTTTCGTCCAAAAGCGCTGCATGTAGCGGGACACCAAAATGACGTATGTGATGGCGTTTCCGTAAATAACGTCAGGTTTTGGTGGAAAATCTATATAGCAGAACTACAAACTACGGCTTCGTTTAATTTAATAATATAAGTATTTAAAATTGGTATGTGTTAAATAGAATCTCACATTCGTGCTCATTCTTATAATTTTTAATAAACTCGCTGACTAGAATAAATATGACGCTCGCCAAGGCTCGCGTCATATTATTCTAGTCAACTCGTTTATTAAAAATGATAAATAATGAGCACTCATGTATATCGCATAAATAAGACATCGGGTCTGCTTAAAATGTGGAACAATGCATTACCTATCGTCAGTAAAGTAATAAAGATTAGCGGAATCTGGTCAGGACTCGGCGTCTGATCAGGATCCAAGCTGTTTATAACTTCAAATGTTGTCGACTTCCTATGTTGGCACAACGGTTAAACCTACCTGTTAATAAACATGCCCATAAAATCACCACAAGAACAACAAAATGTTTCAGCCGTAACTCCATATTTGTCACACTGTTCTGAAAAAGTCCACCGGAGTCCTGAGCCATGACGTCACTACAATAACCCCAGTTCTTTTATTCCTTTTCAATATTCCAAGCAAGAGTTAAAAGCAAACACGGGACGGTGTCGGGATGTTTGACGCTTGGCTACAAGTCAATTCAACCTTTAGCACTTCCAGAACTGATCGTCTGCTTAAAGTGTCGTCTGTATTGAAAAATAAATTGAAACAAATTTGATATAATTGTTATCTATCTAATGATGTTGTATATATTCTTTAGACAAACAATTTGGATCCTGATGAGACGCCGAGCAACTCGGCGTCTCATCAGGATCTAAACTGTTTGGAAGGACTGTCACAGACAGGTGTGAAGTGTTAAAGGTCTTCAAATATCGCCCAGAGTGTGCAAAATGAGAAATCAATACTTATAGCAGGGAGAGAAGAAGGATAGTGCCACTGCTTCCAATATCTACTACAAACATTGCATGGGGAAGGCGGTATTCGTTTCCATTTTACCCATTACCCCATAAATACGCCTTTTTACGCCTTAAGTAACTCCTCCACTGAAGAAATTGGTTCCACTATAGTCTTTATACAGTGAAGAATATGTATCATAAGAAATATTTTCTTATTATAAAAGATGATAGCTTAAAGCAGGTTGAAAGTAAAGCAGAATGTGCCTTAAGGCATATTCTGCTTTACTTTCAACCTGCTTTAAGTAGTCACGTGTTTTCAAAACTAGAAACAGGATATGGGATAATGGGCTAAACGAAACTGATAGCAATTTCAGTACAATAAAATGTAAGAGAGAAATAACAATTGGCCTTTTTCTTGTTTTTTGTAATTTCTAATGATTTTATTTAATATTCAAATGGCAAACAGTTTTGAGCCTGATCACCGGCGTCTGATCTGGCTCAAAACGCTTTCCAATGGACTTAATTGTTTAAGCACTAGCGTTAATTACTAATATTAGGAAATAATGGCGTGATTGTAACCAGCTGCTATTTTTCAGGAACTGTTGAACTAAAACGTATTTCTACAGTTTATTTTCGAAATAGGTGACAGTTTAAAGCATGGTGGCAGTAAAACAGAAAGCTCCTTTAGGAGCTTTCTGTTTTACTGTCACCTTGCTTTAAGCATTTAGCTGCCTTAATCATGTAATAGTTAACAAAAAATAGTGGTCGAAATAGAGAGAGTTTACATGTATAACACTATTTCAAATTTGAATGCGGGTAAGTAAGACGTATGTGAGTTGATTGACTGCACATGTATTAGAAAATAGTTTGAAAACCAGAACCAGAACGGCTGTGATGTTTGACAGATCGTAATAATTACTAGTTGCCACTCTGTGCACAATTTCTGGAAAAGGGTAAAAACAGAACATGTACTTTTAGTGAACCTTTTTTCAGCAATCCAAATTCTTAAGTCTTATTGTCTAAACTCTTGTCAACAGGAATCATTGATATAGATTTAAATATACAGTATTTGTCAAGCTTTTAGATACAAATGTCATACAGTCTGCTTTACTTTCAACATGCTTTAAGTAGTCACTTGTTTTCAAAACTAGAAACAGGCTATGGGGTAATGGGTTAAACGAAACTGACCGCAATTTCAGTACAGTAAAATGTAAGAGAGAAATTACAATTGGCTTTTTTTGCTTGTTTTTTTTTATTGTAATTTCTAATGATTTTATTTAATATTCAAATGGCAAACAGTTTTGAGCCTGATCACCGGCGTCTGATCTGGCTCAAAACGCTTTCCAATGGACTTAATTGTTTAAGCACTCGCGTTAATTACTAATATTAGGAAATAATGGCGTGATTGTAACCAGCTGATATTTTTCAGGAACTGTTGAACTAAAACGTATTTCTACAGTTTATTTTCGAAATAGGTGACAGTTTAAAGCATGGTGGCAGTAAAACAGAAAGAACTGTTGAACTAAAACGTATTTCTACAGTTTATTTTCGAAATAGGTGACAGTTTAAAGCATGGTGGCAGTAAAACAGAAAGAACTGTTGAACTAAAACGTATTTCTACAGTTTATTTTCGAAATAGGTGACAGTTTAAAGCATGGTGGCAGTAAAACAGAAAGAACTGTTGAACTAAAACGTATTTCTACAGTTTATTTTCGAAATAGGTGACAGTTTAAAGCATGGTGGCAGTAAAACAGAAAGAACTGTTGAACTAAAACGTATTTCTACAGTTTATTTTCGAAATAGTTGACAGCTTAAAGCATGGTGGCAGTAAAACAGAAAGAACTGTTGTACTAAAACGTATTTCTACAGTTTATTTTCGAAATAGGTGACAGTTTAAAGCATGGTGGCAGTAAAACAGAAAGCTCCTTTAGGAGCTTTCTGTTTTACTGTCACCTTGCTTTAAGCATTTAGCTGCCTTAATCATGTAATAGTTAACAAAAAATAGTGGTCGAAATAGAGAGATTTTACATGTATAACAGTATTTCAAATTTGTATGCGGGTAAGTAAGACGTATGTGAGTTGATCGACTGCACATGTATTAGAAAATAGTTTGAAAACCAGAACCAGAACGGCTGTGATGTTTGACAGATCGTAATAATTACTAGTTGCCACTCTGTGCACAATTTCTGGAAAAGGGTAAAAACAGAACATGTACTTTTAGTGAACCTTTTTTCAGCAATCCAAATTCTTAAGTCTTATTGTCTAAACTCTTGTCGACAGGAAACATTGATATAGATTTAAATATACAGTATTTGTCAAGCTTTTAGATACAAATGTCATACAGTCGAACTTAGATATTTCGAACGACGGCGAACTAACCCGTAGTTCTACATTTAAATTATATTAATTCAAAATCGTTGACATCGAATATATCTATATTTCAACGTTAAAATGTGGTTGTAACATATTTTACCTTTGAAATACGGGATATGTATAACTAAGTATGTTCGAGGTATCGAAGTTCGAGCAAATGGTAATTTCAGGGCTGCCATAAGTTGATAATAAAAATCCTAAGATTTCAAATTTTCATTTTTTCAGATGCAATTTTACTAATCGTACCTTTACCCCATAGTCTGTTTCTTGTTTTGAAGACACGTGACTGCTTAAAACAGGTTAAAAGTAAAGCAGAATGCGCCTTACGGCGCATTCTGCTTTACTTTCAGCCTGTTTTAAGCTTCCATCTGCTAGGATAAAAATCCGAAGACTTAGGGAAAATCCGGAGAAATGGCAGCCCTGTAAATTATCTAAATATATGGAATTGGCCTTCGAAATACATCAATAAAAAGGCAGAAATAATATTTTTAATATACATGTCTTCACAGGCGACAATATCGTCTAATTGCAGTGGATGGGACTCTATTCTGTCGCGATAAACGTATTTATGCTTACAGAACTACTGGTATTACTAACTATTGCACACAGTTTGGAGCCTAAATGGAAACCGTGGAACATTACAAAAATCGATCATTTTGGGCATTTCATTGAACTGCGTTTGAGTTTCATTTATTCCTTAACCCTATAGCCTGTTGCTAATTTTGAAGAGTGGCGGCAACTTGAAGAAGGTTGAAAGAAAAACAGAATGCGCCTTCTGTTTTACTTTCAGCCGGTTTGAAGCTATCATATTGATCATGTTGCTAGGGTATAGAAACTATTTCTTATGGTACATATTCATGACGGTATAAAGTAGAACTAGTTTCTTGAAGAAACATATTAAAGGCGTAAAATGCGCATTTGTGGGGTATTGGGTTAAACGGGAAGCCTTTACATTTTCTCCACCATAACAAACGTCCGTTTAGTGCAGACGGCGCATTTCCGGGTTTTTCCGGATCCGATTTAAGGTTCTCGGAAAGGTTCGAAGTGTTCCGAATGATGTGTACACGTCACAGTCTCCACTGATATTGGCTCTAACAAGTTATCCAGCTACAGAGCATGTTGTTTGATATGAATTAAAGTATCGATACGAACTCTGGGTTTTATTTGCTGTTTATTCAGGTAGAAATGTAATCGTAAACATAACAATGTCGGGGTATTGAAAACGTATTGATTACAAAGCATCGATTTTGTCCCAGAAAGTAGCCCATTACCGCAAGCGAATGCTGTTATTGGTATTGTTTGAGATACATGTACCGGTATTTACCATTGTATACTATCGGGATGGTGTGTAGACAATATGTACTGTACTTTAAAAGTACCGGTAGTTCAAATTACGTTAAGAATCGGGACACTGAAACGCAAAATGGAAAACTTATTCAAATAAGGTTAAATATTGGCAGCGAAACGTAATTCGGAGACAAATTTAAATTGCGAGGAAAATGTCGTTATATTGCGCTGATTTCATACTCTTTGAAAAAAGGTAACACGAATTGAGCCCTAGTTACGCATCTATATGGGTCTTTTACCGAAAGTGTATCTGTGAAGAGTACTCTTGTCCTATGCAAACAGGGAAAACCCTGTTTGTCATTTTTGTAAAATATTATAAAAAGCAACCCTAAATAGTTGAAAATGGACTAACCTTCATTTCTAACTGGACTTGTCCTTTGGAATTTTCAGGGGATAATGAGTAAACGAGTACATTTAGCAGCAAATATAGTGATAACAAATATTATAGAAACTACATTATACTCTATATTAATAATAATCAATATTGACCAAGTGCAATACAGTTCTGACACGACGCCGAGTAGTTTGATTATTCAGATAAAGGATGTTTAAAGCCGGAATATGAAAAACAAGCATTGAACACAGTTAGAATTAATTAAGAATTAAGTTTACCAGTTACTGGCAATGCAATGTGTCAGGGTTTCCTCATAGCACGGCCTATGTACAACTTTCCCTCCCAACAACGGCCCTCCCAACAACGACTCCCTCCTTACAACGACCCTTGCCGCTGTTCCCCAAACGAAACATTTATGTCCAATCATTTCACTGCTGCAATATTGTCTGCCTAAAATTGTCGTCTGCTGCTTTTCTCAAAGTTACATTTCTGACATTTTGACAGAAATTTGTTTTAATGACGAGTGACAAACAGCTGGAATCGAGATCAGACGCCGCGTTACGCGGCGTCTGATCTGGATTCAAGCTGTTTGCAAATGTAAGCAAACGTCACTCCCTATAACGACTCCCTCCGAACAACGCACACAATTTTGGTCTCCCATTGGATGTCGTTGTAGAGAGGGAACGCTGTTTATTGATCATTCCTAGGACATATTCCTTCTTGACTCCTTCACTGCCATGACGTCATCAATTTTAAACAATTATCTCCTGCTTTTATTTCTCAACTTAAAGTCCAATTGTGTTTTCAGACCTTTTCTGAATGCCTGAAATACAATAACGGTTAATAATAATGTTTGAACATTCTTATGGGCCAAACTGATCTATGAAATGATGAAGACGGACTTAATTCACCAAAAAGGGCGATTTAAAATCATAACAAACCGAAAATAGAACGTCTGTCATAAACATTACCACACGGCTTAGTATCACGTGATACAGCCGAAATCAACTTCACTGGGGGCAAACGTATACCTACCTCCGCCCGTCCATCCATCAGTCAGTTAGACTATCACACTTTTTTGTTCGCTCTCTAACTCAATTATTTTTTATCCGATCTTCCACAAACTTGCTGAAAATGTTCATTGATATAAAATCAAGGTTTAGTTTGATTACTACTAAAATCGCATAAGGTATGTTTGAGTTATTGCCTGATAATTAATTTTAAAAAATGACTGTTTCAGTCATTTTTGCACTCTAACCAAACAGCTTTTATCGGATATTCACCAAACATGCTGAAAATATTTATTCATATAAAAAGGTCTAGTTTGATTATTACTAAAATCGCATGTAGCATATCTGAGTTTTTGCCCTTTATGTATGAAAAAATGACTGTTTTCAGCAAGTTTTGCTCTCTAACACAAATAAGTTTTATTGGATCTTCACCAAACTTGCTGAAAATGTTTATTGATATAAAATCAAGGTTTAGTTTGATTACTACTAAAATCGCATAAGGTTTATCTGAGTTTTTGCCTGTTTATTAATAAAAAATGACTGTTTCAGTCACTTTTGCGCTCTAACACATACAGTTTTTATCGGATATTCACTAAACTTGCTGAAAATGTCTAATTATATAAAATTTAGGTCTAGTTTGATTATTACAAAAATCGCATGTGTCATATCTGAGTTTTTGCCCTTTATGTATTAAAAATGACTGTTTCAGCATTTTTCGCTTTCTAACACATACAATTTTTATCAGATATTCACTAAACTTGTTGAAAATGTTTATTGATATTAAATCTAGGTCAATCATCTTAACTACCAAAATCGCACAAGGCATGTTGGAGTTATTGCCCTTGAATGACTAAAATTTTGCTATTTTATCCTTATTTTTGCCCTGTCCACTCTGTAAAAGGACCAGTTTTTATTCTATTTTTAGCCAAATATTTGGTCAATGGTTGCATGTGCTTCATCTTAGCCGTGTTGGTAATAAGTTAAGTTATAGGAATAAACAACATATTTTTGACGTTCATGACGGTATGACTACAATTAGCTTCGCAGGGGGTAAATTTTGTAAACGCCCGAAGGGCGGTTACGTTTAATTTACCCCCCGAAGCTAATGTAGTCATACCGTCATGAGCGGCAAAGAGATGTTGTTTATTCCTTATATTTATATTTATATTTTCTGTCTTGTCAATTTCATGTGTTTATTGGCCAGATTTGTTTTTCTGTATAAGAATTTATCATATACCGGTCAAAGAGGTTTGATAGATGTAATGTCGATGTAATAGCCATTCCAGTTTCTAAATATGGTGAGAAAATAGTCCCAACTACATATACTCTAACTGTATTAAAAATTCAGGATTTTTTTCCAGTAAACTTTCTCTCTGTGAATGGAAAAGACTTACAAGACAAAAAAATAACAGTGCAACTTGAATATCTATTGCAAAAGCACATTCTAAAAATACAGGTCGCGGTTGTTTTCTTAACCCATTTACACACATAGCAACGCGATGGCAACGACCTATGGGTCTGTATCACTCCGCTAGTGTCATATGACCGTCGACCAATGGGAGCTTAGTGTTAAGTGCCCGATGTAGTCTATTTGAAGAAGTCCACGAATAGCACGGGGGAAATCCGAACTGGCTACAACCAGTTTGGAAGTGTAGGTTCATCGGCAGATGTACTGCATATTTTTAATAGGATTACATAAAGACTTTACAGGGTGAATGTAAATATTAATAAATGACCACTCCATTTCTCCTTTACCTCTTGAAGGATTTTCATTCAACTGTATTCGATTTGTTTCTTGACCTAGATTTAATACCAATACACATTGTCAGCAAGTTTGATGAATATCCAATAACAAGTGTTTGTGTTAGAGAGCAGAAAATGCTGAAAGAGTCATTTTTTAATTATTCAAGGGCAATGACTCAGACATGCCTCATGCGATTTTGCTAGTTATTGAAACTGACCTAGATTCTATACTAATAAACAGTTGTAGCAAGTTTGGTGAAGATCCTAAAAGAAGTGTTTGAGTTAGAGAGCGGACAAGGCTGAAACAGTCATTTTCAGCAAGCTCAAGGTATAGATTCCCGTAAAAAAAGTTTAATCGCTTACCCACCGTGAATAAAATTTACACGTTTCACTGGATCTCATAGTGTTTAACCCTGTGTCTACTGTTCGTAACTTTACGGAGTTTACAAACTGTTTGAATCTAGAAAGACGCCGCGTAATGCTCATCAGGATCCAAACTGTTTGACACTCGTCTAAGGTTTGTTTAATTAAAACAATGCATAAATCTAAACTGAACAAATTTTGCAGACGACAAGCGGACGTCTGTGCAGCAGAATAAGGGTTAACCAGATGTTCCAGATGTAAGCGGGCGTAATCTGAACTAAACTAACATTTTCTCACTCATTTCAGCACCGAATGTTATGGTGTTACTACTGATTAAACCGTCTCTTCGAAACAATTTTAATGAGTATGACAACATTGGGTTTAAAAGCAAAAACAAAGATTTTAGTTTTCGAAATACTTCCGTTTTCTGGAGCCCTGTATTTACAGAGTTGTCCTTCTTTCCATTCACAAGGGGGCTTTTTAATTTGTGCAGCACCAAAATATTATAAATAAAATTTAAAAAGCGAATTTCTTAGATAAAGCCGGTTTTTGTGAAAGAATCACGTCCCACGTAGTTCAAATGGGACCCCAAACAACCGTTTTATGCAGGTTTCTCAGAAACACAATGCGGCTTTAAAACTTTAATTACTTTGTCTTAAGAAATATATATTGAAATTGGTGTCAAACAGTTTGGATTCTGATCAGACACCACGTAACGCGGTGTCTGATCCAAATCAAGAGTGTATACAAATAGCAATTTCACTACGGGCAATTCAGTGAAAAGGTTAACGCCTAGTTTAAAAAATCAACTTTTTCAAAATAATGCCATTTCCACATTTAATTGCATTATGTTTTTGTTTGTTTCGCTTTAAAAAAAAAAGGGAAAGAAACAACTTAGATGATCGGCACAATTGTTCTCTATAACCGTGCACCACGTGGTGTTGTGGAGACGGCTTTGTCAAAAAGCCAAGTTAAGTTAAAAACATGACTTCCTGATTACGTTTTATGATGTCTTTTGAATTCTAGGAAATAGCCCGAATGAAGAACGACGTCTTTCTTCATTTGTGGAAATAGTCATGTCTTGAAAAAATGTAGGGATCAATATAAGACAGGGGTCGGTATTAATCGACATTGCTGTAATATATTTGGCGATTTACGTTTTTTATCCGAATGACAAAATAATGTTATATGCACACACACTAACAAGTGCATTTTTATTCGTTCAAGTTAAAGCTTTTACACCTTTTTTTAGCGAAAACGCCATTATAATAGAACTCATTTGTGCATTGTGTCCCATAAATGGGACATAGGCAAACAATGCAGACTCAGATAAGACGACGCATAATTCGGCGATTGGACTGGATCGGCAATGTTTGCTGACAGAAGGTTATATCAAAAGTATAGTGTACCATTAGAACAGGCAAGTTTAAGTATTTTATGAAGACTACAATAGTCACAATAGAGATTACATATTTCTCGCTCTTGACATATCAATTGCTTATATTTACACTCGCCCCCTTCAATTTCATTGAAAAATTGACGTTTAATTCGTAAAAATGCAATTGTTCTAGGGGCGGGACTTGTGGATAACTTTCCAAGAGGAAGCTGGGCTTGCTGCATTTCTCCGCGTATTAATATTTCGAACTCGGACAACAGACATTTGGCAGATTTTTTAAATATGCTTCCTTACCAATGTATGCCTTTCTATTAGCGGACACTATTATTATCGAATAGAATGCTTCTTTATTAAAGAAACAATCGACATTTCCGCACCAAACTGTCAAATTTAAGACGCTAAATGTTAACAGTGGAACTTATTTTGTTGTGTTCGAATGTACAAAGCTTCAGTAATGCGGTTATGGCTGTTCCTTTCAGGGTACACATTATTCGTGTCAACAACCTCCAATGTGGATTAAACATACATGCATTCTTATAACATGTTCATTTAATATTAGAAATTACAGCAAAGATAATGTAAATATAAGAAATGCACTGATTTTTTCTGCGTTTTAGCGAAATAAACGATAAAAAAAGATCGGCAAATTAATCATCAATCGCGCTATTGCTCTTCATGGAATCGGTTGCCGATAGTTTTCTGTCTTTTATTTCACTTAAACGCCGAAAAAAGTGGTTCATTTCTTAAATAGCATCAGTAGGACGTAGAAATAACTAAATACAATGTATGTATTATTAGCATTTTATTTTTGCAGCATAATTTTAATATAAACTTGACATTTGCAAACACTATGTACAAAAATTCACAACAATAGATTCATTCATCAAACACGGAAGCTGGGCTGTCATGGAATAACAACGTTCGTTTTTGATACACTAGTAAATCGACCAAGCTGTTTGTCATCTGTTATTCGAATCTTTGATATTTGAAGACAATATATGGTCTCCAACTGTTAAATATTCGAGGAACAAATCACAACACCGTTTATCGTGCAAAATATTAGTATATGCGTTGCTATAATTTAAAAAAAAAAGGGGAGTACCATTTTAAAAACATCTGTATGATAATACATGTACTTCATGACACAGATGAGAACACCCATGCTAATTTATTTGTCACGTATGTCCATGTTAACTGTTACATACAGTGGAAAACACGTTATTGTTTCCCGTTTAAACGCAAACGAAACGCAAACGTAGTGCACTAAAATGCACTAAATGACTGATTATTTTAATCTGAGTGGAAAACAGTTTGCAGCCTTATCAGATGCCGGGTAACCCGGCGTCTGATCTGGCTCTAAACTGTTTGCAACAGAAATAACAGTGTAAGTGTAAACGCGTTAATTGGAAAGGATCACGTATTTTCCACTGTAGCTTGTGGCTATCTGAACAAAATGAAATTCTGTGTTGTTTCTGTGCCATTTTATGGTCTGTTTTGAAGCCCTTTAACAGTTACAATATAGCCTGTATCAATACTGTCATGTTAACTATAGTTTCCATGGCAGAAGCAGTATGTCTGAATAAATTTTGAGTTCCTTGTCTGGACCCAAAAAGCTTTGATAAACTCATCTGTTATGATAAAGTGTTAGACATTTAATTACTATCAAAGAAACCTAAAGACGAGGGTCAGTTTGGGGTCAAGATTAGACGCCCTGTCCGATATGGATCCACACTGTTTGTAACTACAATTCAAGTCGCAATCGACAGCCAAATTGTTAAAACGTTTACCATGATTCTGAACATGGCAAATAACTACTTTAATATAACAATCAGTAATTATCTGGGGTACGTCTTACCAAACGCCGTACGACAAAAACAATCGTAAGTCAAAACTTTAAGATACATCTAATTTCATTTCTGATTTCTTCATCTAATACTGCCTTGTGACATGTCTTTGGATTCGTCTTGAATTATTTTAGAGTCTGACTTACGACACTTATTATCGTACGACGTTTCGTAAGACAGTCCCTTGGATCGTTCATAAGACATTTCAGCTATTTGTTTGGGTACAGTAAACTTCCCTATTACTACCATTAAATAATTGCTCAGTTTCAGTGTTTAGGGTGGGTTGCTTCTTAAAAATATCTAAGTAAAGCAGATAGCTCCTTTAGGAGCTTATGTGAGCTTTCTGTTTTATTTTCGTCTTGCTTTTACCTTTTCATGATCAAATTTATCGTGAGGTGTTTACCCCTTCAACGCAATATTGTTGTCTGCAATATTGTTTCATGTTATATTTAAGGCAGTACAACTGACGTCATTTCAAAACAAGTGACAAACAGTTTTGATCCTAATCAGAAGTCGCGTTACGCGGCGTCTCATCAGTATCAAAACAGTTTACAAATGCGCTTTATGACGTCATTGAGAGTGAAAGGTTTAAGATGTCACCTGAATTTAATCCATTTTCTCTCGTCGCGCCAACACACCCTTATAGCCACGTTCTAACTCTGTAACAAGGGTATGTTAAATTTAAACCAAATAATTATGTGGTAAATGTGCCTACATTGTAACCCTTTAACCCATAGACTGTTTCTTTTTTGACGACGGAAGTCCACTTAAAGCAGGTTGGAATTTAAGTATAATGTGCCTTAAGGCGCATTATGCATTACTTTCAGCCTATTTAAGCTACCATCTACAAGCATATAGAAAATACTTCTTATGTTACATCTTTATGACTGTATCGTATGGAACTTTTTTCTATATCGGTGGAATTAATAAAATGCGAATGGCGCTTCTATGGGGGAAGGGTTAACTGTAATATAGGGATAAGTTGACACTTATGCGACTTTGAGTCATATCGTAACATATGCATGTACCACGACGCTTTCTCAGCTGACCATGGGCATATGTACATGTATACGAGCGTCAGGGCTGCCATAAGTTGACATGAAAACTCCTAAGATTTCCAAAGTTTTTCAAGTGCGATTTTACGAATCGTACCTTTGCCCCATAGCCTTTATCTTGTTTTGTTTGCATGCGACTACTTAAATCAGGCTGTAAATAATTTACTTTCAGCCTGCTTTAAGCTACCATGTACTGAGAAAAATCCGGAGATTTAGGAAAAATCCGGAGAAATGGCAGCCCTGGAGCGTATATTCCCGCTTCTGTCACACACAATACGCAAAACAGGTCTGGTGCGAATGTACCGGAAGAGCTGGTCACGTGATGGCAGGTGAAATAAACATCTGAGCACTGTTGAATTATTTTCACATCTTCGAATTTAAACGATTTACAGTCATTTAGCATATGCACCAAAAATTCCCATTGACACACTGTGTTCCCGAGCTTTGAATCTTAGAGCGGCTATGCTTGAACTGCGTAACTCTGTGTTTTCCCGAGGGTCAATGTCTTGTGAGTTCATAACATTCGCCATTGATGTTGGGGATTGTGGGTGAACCGGATAAGATGCGAGAGGATTTCCGGCATGTGCAAGACTCATGAAGTTGGGCATGTTTTGGTGCGGACTCATACAATTGTTGTCAGGCATCTGGTAAGGGTTGTGACCACCATTTGTCCATGGTAACTGTTGCATCTGTAAAATACAATTTAAACAGCAATTAGAAATAAAACGGTGACATGTTGTTCAAAAACTAACTATGGTCAGATTCAAATCATAATCGTCAGAAAATGTCTGGTATTGTCACATACTAAGACTACATTTATTACGCAAAATAAAACTTGTCATTATAACGTCTAATACAAGAAAGGGTCTGCACTTCATCAACTGATGTATCTAGCAAGACCAGGCGCCGGGCAGATTGTACGAAATCCAAATGTCAAAATTCACTGGTATGATATATACATGTACATTTTATTACATATAATTATGGGCTTTTATTATTTCGCTTTAACGGGAACTTATAATGTTCTTCGCACTTTTTGATACCCCCCCCCCCCCCCCCCTAAAAAAACAACCAACAACAACCCAACAACCACATTTTGATTTTAACAGTACAAACAGGGCTCCAGGGCTCCAGATAAGAGGGGGTTAACTGAACAAGTCCAAAAAAAATTCACTCATTTCAGCACCAAATCCTATGGTGTAACAACTCATTAGAATCGTCTCGAAGAGACACCATGGGTTTTATTCAGAAATGAAGATTTTAGTTTTTGAAATACCCCTCTTATCTAGAGCTCTGACAAAGTTGTAGTACAGCAATGCTTACCTGTGAGTATGCATCATGTCTGGGTGAGATGGACATGTCATATCCGGGCATTCCGGGGCCCATGGTGCGCATGGTCTGGAACTGGCCATATCGCTCCCTCTTCCTCCACTTAGCTCGGCGGTTCTGGAACCATACCTAAAAGTAGAAAAATTTCCAAAAATGAAAAATCTTTGTTAAATGCAAAGCATGTATGTATTACCTTTAACCTGCATCAAGCTATCGCCTGTAAAATATTATATTATATTATATTTCTATATTATATTATATTGTATTATTATATTATATTTCTATATTATATCATATTATTATATTATATTATATTATAGCACAACAGATGCTCATATCGTAGAATTACGGCCGTTGTTTTTTTTTTATCTTTAAACAACTACCGATATTACAACTAAGTTTGCAGCGTGGATTTATGATGCCAAGACAAATTGTTCAATGTTTTCTACGCCATCGCACCTTTGTGTATATTTTTATCATTTGTTGGTTTAATTAATCAATATTACATCTGCGTGAAAAATCAAATTTAATGGTAAATCTTACTGAATGCATGAAGTTTACTTTGGAATAATTTTCTGCGAGTCTTGCTTTTTCGCGTTTTCTCCGTAGTAGATCTATGAGTTTTTATTACAATGCAACAACATATAAATGACGAAAGAACACGGAAAACGGCTTCACTTGGGCTTTTTCTTCTTCAAAACGATTCGTTTAATAAATCCAATAAATTATGAACTAAGGTAATAACTATTCTTTTGTGTAACATTATTTAATATATTATTATTATATTATATTATGTTACATTACGTTATGTTATATATTATATTATATTATATTATATTATATGCCATTGCAAGAACATGGCACTATTAAGTAATTTCATTACAAAGACAGTTTCAAAGTGTTGTTTGAATGATACATGTGTTTTCATGATGATGCAGTGTAGTTCCACCAGTACGAATCTTTTCAAGAATCCATATCCTTTTGTTCGCTGTACGTTATGCAGGTGGCTTTTAAAAGCAATGCCAATGAAATACTTCTGCAGAAGCGCACTGCTTTATATCATTATATTGCTTTAACCCTTTTTCCCCCATAGAAGCGCCTTTTAGCGGATTCAGTTTATTCCTCCGATGAAGAAAATAGTTCCAATTTATACAGTCATGAATATGTATCATCAGGAATAGTTTCTTTATTATAGCAGGTGGTAGCTTAAACCAGGCTGAAAGTAAAGCAGAATGCGCCTTACGGCACATTCTGCTTTACTTTCAACCTGCTTTAAGTAGTCACCTATTTTCAAAACTAGAAACAGGCTATTGGGTAAAGGGTTAATCACATAATGTATATATCTCGCGTGGGAGGGCATACTAGCGTGAGTACTGTTTTATCTTGGATACAAGTGTGCATTTGGTTTTATGTTATGAACAATAGATATAGGTATGCCACCAAGTATTAAAGAGGGGGTTTGTAGTCATGGATTGGAAATGTTCATTCCCGCAATGCCACATAAATCTTGTGGGAAGCGCAACAAGACATCATCTTCGATTTGTCCCCATGCTGGGTAAAAATAATATACAAATTCCAATCTTTCCGGATTGAAATCGTCTAATTATATCGCTTACCCGGTACCCTGCTGAATATGTAGGTAATGACGGACCCTAATGACTGAGGAAAGCCGTGGTGCATCACGGGATATGGCTTTGAAGTCAGGAATACACACGTGTGTTATGCCAGACCGACACGCCTTCCTCATTATTCAAGACATTAATGATATTAAAAAGGATGCAACTGAAAAAATAAATCGTCCATTATTTTTAACAAAATAATTTTGTCCTGCATAATTGAGGGAGCCGGAACGTATAACGGCATTATTTCGCCATTATTCCGACATTAATGCGTCTACCGTGGTCCTTGCCCTACTCTATGTAAACGCTGTTTTATGTAATTATTATCCATAAATAATGAACCGAAGAATTCATTTAACCATGATGCTTTTGTACAAGGTATACTAACTCACAGTTTGAAATACTTTCTCCAGTCAAGTACACCAGAACGTCTACTGTTTTACTTTTTCAATTACCAATGGCGACGACGTTTAGTGTTTTTTATAGAATTTTTTTTCTATTTTCCCCCCAATCTAAATTGCATTTAACTACCATTTCAACTCATACATATTTAAAGGCCATTTAGACATGTAGTTCCCTTCAACACATGCTCGACTGTATTCTGTTAACCCCTTCACTGCCATGACGTCATCAATTTTAAACAATTGTCGTCTGCTTTGATTTCTCAAATTCAATTTTTAGTTATATTAGTTAAGAAATATTGAAATGAGTGTCAAACAGTTTGAATCTTGATTAGACGCCGCGTTACGCGGCGTCTAATCAGGATTTAAACTGTTTGCAAATAACCGTTGTACTCGGGGTAAGGCAGTGAAGGGGTTAATATATTTGGTCTTAAAATCTCCGGTTACCACATAAATTAGATTTAAAACAATTAATTTTAGAGCCCACAAAAACGATGACAAGACATTACATAATTAAACAGACTTTTCATTCGTTATTTGCATCCTGCAAAATTAATTCAATATAATATGTAAAAGAAATAGGCACGGGTTTTCTTTCAAAATAACAGGTAATATCGTTGTATTAAGGAGCTTTAAGATTTAAATAATACATAAGTCTTAAAATGAAGGGATTGGACATTCATTTACTCATTTAGATATTATATGTCTTTAAAAAGTGCAGCCTTAACGCGAGTTTTGCATTTCTGTTCACAATAATGACAACCGAAATTCTATCAAAGTGCTTACGATTACGTTTTAGGTAGAGTTAAGGCGGGGCTTGTCTTGTACAAGCAATTCGTTGTATAGTTTTAATCAAGAAAGACATCAAATATAGTTCAAAGATGGCAGGTTACATATATCATTTTGTGCTTCGTATAATTATTCTTTCAAGCTTTGAAATATAAGATAATATTTAAAGTAGGGAAAATGTAATACGCTAAGAACTGTGTTAATCGGCTATTCCAGAGAATTTTCAAGAACATATTTAAGATATTATGAAGCGAATGCAGGACAAAAGTAATGCGGAAAGGCCCATTTGAATGATCCTATTGCATAATAAAAAGAAATTATCATATATTTACTCATAAGTGTTTTCTCTTTGCAGACTAGAGGCGAGTACTGTATTACCTTTGAAAACGGTTTGGATCAAGATGAGACGCCGCGTGACGCGGCGTCTCATCAGGATCCCAAACTGTTTGACACACTATTTTGGAGAATTTTTTTTAAATCTATTTTTAGAACAGTCACTTTGTTGCAGACGATATAATAACTTAGCGTTTAAAATCCGACGAATAAAGTTTGGTTGTAATAAGAAATATTACATTTCTTCACGGAAAACATTATAAGATGTAACAGAGTCGCCGAGACTTCACTAACTGCCACGGGTAAGAGCTTAGGATTAAGATGTTCTTAATTATGGGCATTTTAACCATAGCAGCCCCTTGGAAAAGTTTTTTGAAGTCTCAAACTTCTGACAGAGGTGGGGGGAATGTATCAGCCATCTAACATGAATCTTACAGCTGTCCAGTCATCGTGTATCCTGTAACACTTAACCTGCTACTATTATCGTCTGCTTCCAAATTAACGTCTACTTTAAAATAAACGCCTGCTTCAAACTATCGTCTGCTTTAAAAGTTGCGTCTAAAGTTGTTTATTTTTATGCATCTCTAGATGGACATTCATTATAAATATCAACTAATTTGGCCTTGGTAAGGCGCTGAGTAATTCAGCACCTGATCAGAATCCAAACTGTTTGCAAGTTCTTTTATTTTTGTCAATACATGTTTTAGCATGGATGAGGGTAAATGATTCACTTGTCTGCGATATCGTAGTAAAATTAAGACACATTTATCAAATAGACGTGATTATACAAGTAGACCCTGCAACACAATATGTTTGATATAAGGAGTAATACTATGTCCAAAGATTTTATTCTGAAATAGTTTTGTATTAACGCTATTCCTAAAATATTGCAGCAGAGGTTTAACCTTCTGTAAGTGTCGTCTGGAACTTGTTGTCTGCAAAAATGTCTGATTTGCATTTTCTTTTCAGGAATATCATCAGGGTGCCAAACAGCTTTGATTCAGATGAAGTCGCCGCATTATACGGCGTCTCATTTGGATCAAGGCCGTTGTTTGCAACTGTTTTCACTAATTCGACCGCATCCTTCAGAGGGCTAGAGAGTATAATCATTTCTGTTAACCCTTTCCCTTATAGAAGCGACTTTTAGCACATTCATTTCATTCATCCGCTGAAGAAAATAGTTCCAAATTATACCGTAATGAATATGTGTCATATTTAATATTTTCCTTATTCTAGCAGTTAATAGCTTAAAGCAGGCTGAAAGTAAAGCAGAATGCGCCGTAGGGCGCATTCTGCTTTACTTTCAACCTGCTTTAAGTAGTCACATATCTTCAATACTAAAAACAATGCTATCAGGTAAAGGGTTAAAGCAACGGTTTAAACTTTCTTAAGAAATATAGACATGGATAAAGTATTTTCTTTAATATTCGTAACGTAATATTTCTCAATATACGCTTTTCTTGTACTGATGCAGCAACAATTTAAATAATTGCTCGATAAATAAGTGAACAGTAAAATCGTTTAATTAATACATGATATAGATTTCTAAATAAAAATGTAGATCTTTTGCTTGCGCTAATGCAGTAATAATTCAAATGCTTTCTTTATAAAAGTACCAACAGTAAATGTTTCATTCAATATCATGATAGTGATTTCTCAGTAAGAAATGTAAACGTTTTGTTTGCGCTGGTGCAGTGACAATTTAAATACTATCTTGAAATATATACACATGTACCAACAGTAAATGTTTCATTTAATATTATCATAGAGATTTCTCAGTAAGAAATGTAAACGTTTTGTTTGCGCTGGAGAAGTGAAATTTAAATACTATCTTGAAATATATGCACATGTACCAACAGTAAATATTTCTTTTAATATTATCATAGAGATTTCTCAATAAGAAATGTTAACGCCTTGTTTGCGCGGGTGCAGTGACTATTTAAATACTATCTTGATAAATATACCAACAGTAAATGTTTCATTCAATATCATCATAGATATTTCTCAATAAGAAATATAGACGCTTTGCTTGACCTGGTGCAGCACTAATTAAAATACTTTCTTGATAAATATACCAACAGTAAATGTTTTCTTAGATAATTCTCTATACGCGTTTTACTTGTACTATTGCAGCAACTATTTCAATAATAAATATACCAATAGTAAAATCATTCAATAGACACTTTTCTTGTTATATCTACTCGTGAAATAAATCTCTCAAACTCAAATGCCATTTAATGAAAGCACGACGAGTGAAAACAATCAAGATTGTTTGATGCTCGAATTGTTTTCAACAAAATTTACCAAATAGTTAACACAATGCATACGACAACTTAAGCAGATGAAAATGTGACAGTTTAAGAGTTTAAGCACATCAAAAACCATGGAAACTTTACTCTGTCTATTTTCCCGAGCCTGATCCGGGAGGCGGTACTGGGAAACAAGTTGGGGAGAAAATTCCCTCTTTGGGAACGAGGCGGACACGTGTTTTATACAGCAGACGTCTTGTCTAAGCCTCGTTCTAGGCCCAGCCCTAGGGGTTTGATGGGACAAGACAGAACGTTGGAGGTATTCCATTATGTCAGATCCGACCGCGCTCTGCATGAAATGTTTGTTTTATTTGTAACCGAAACCATGTCTGTATCAAACCCTTTGCTATCTCTGCATGAAATATATGACATTTTCAAACAGTTAAGTTCCCGATCAGGCGCCAAATAACTTGACCCTTATGATTGGAATCCAAGCATGTAGGTACTCATTTTTATGCTTATTTAAGCAAGATGCATATAGTCTACAAACGGTAAATTAACGCAGGCGACAAAGGGCATACGATAATTTTTTAAAACAAGTGAAGTCGTGGCAATGAAGGGGGTTAAATGGCAACGTAACTAAAGCCCTGACTGTATTAACTGTTGGTGTAACATTTCCTGACATGTCTTGTCCGCAGCACGGGAGGTAATTACGCTTGTTACATCCGACAAACGACCGGATTGTCAAACCTGCCGGCATGTGACTGTACTGACGACGGCGAGCAGATATAACATGATAACATTGTCGTCACGGATAACAGGCTGACAACCCTTTGCATGTCAATCGGGAACGAACCGTTATTTGCAAATAATTTGAATTCAGATCAGACGCCGCGTCAAGCGGCGTCTGATCTGGATCCAAATTGTTTGTCACTCGTCTTTATATTTCATCTCTTTTGAGTAAATGTTAATTTATATCAACTTGAAATAGTCTGTCGACGACAAGTATAATAGAAGTTATTATGTCACTACAGAAAAATAGTTAAAGAGTTCCAAAATTGCAATATGCAGGAGCTGAATGGTGTTATCTAGAGCAGATTGGTGGCAGCTAGGGGATCCCAGGTTCTCACAAATTTGTGGTCGGGTTGGATTACCCCTCGGTGTAATTAAGACAAGCAATAATGTAGGCATCAATAAGATAAGATAAATAGAGAGCTGGCACTGAAAATGTTCAGTTTGTAGACGGCAGGCAATTATCTTAGAATTAGCTATGAGAATGAAAATAAATTATTATATTTGTTTAAGAGATGATGTTGATGAACGAACAAATTAAAATTATATTTTTATATACATGTAGTAGTTTTAATGAATAATGTCTGTAATAATTAAAGAATTTCGAGTATCACTATGGTCTCGATGGTGGCTATGATTATTTAAACAATTTGATTATATATGCTGATGTAACGAGATACAATGTGTATAAGTTACCAAATAAACTATGTCTATGTCTATGTCTATTATTATTATTATTATTAAAAAATAATTATTAACATAACATGTATTATCATTATTATAATAATAATTGATATTAATTTTGTTTTTTATTATTTTTACTTTTATTATCATTACTATTATTAGCATTATTATCATATTATGACTAGTATACTCGTTGCTAGGGTTAAGATACTCATACATGCATAAATAAGAGTTGTAAATGATGTGACTGTGTGGCCCTTAAATTGATCTTGACAGTTAACCTCTTACATACATCAGGGTCTAAGGGACCTGTCATAATCTTAGGTTCCACTTGATTTGCACGTGCACAAGTGCATACAGTGCATGTTTGATTTTTGTATAACAATATCATCATAAAGATTATGTTCCTGGTTCCAAGACCATTCGAAGAAATATGTTTTCTTTGTTAATTAGCATTTTAAAAAGCACTATAACTCTCCTTGCATTGATGTAGGGGAAGACGTTTTCAAGCGTTTTCTATTTGAAGAATGCGAAGTGGGGAAAACTATTTATATTTTTCCGTTGCAGGGCTGCCATAGTTCAACATGGAAAAGCCTAAGATTTCCAAATTTTCTTTTTTTTTCAAGTGCGATTACTTAACTCAGGTTGAAATTAAAGCAGAATTCAGCCTGCTTTAAGCTACAATCTGCTCAGATAAAAACAGAAGATTTTGGAAAAATCCAGATAAATGGCAACCCTGTCGTTGCAAAGAATTTAACGTGTGCGTTACAAACGCGTTCCATGTTCCTATATGCTTATTCATACTGACGTCAGAAATTCAAGGTTATGGCTAAAACACGGGGGACGAGTTCCATCATGGGAGTCGAAGAGGAGTAAATGATGACAGAAATGCAATGCACGCTAGAGTGTCTACATCTATTACAATAGTACCACTAACTCCCGAGTCAAACTCCAGGATTTTTACAGAATCCTGTGCGAAACTTTAGCAGCACATCCATCTATTGTGTACACTCATAAGAATATGTATATTACCTTCGGATATTAATTAACCTATTGCTTCACATATATGACTTTTACGGCGCATTCTGATTTACTTTCATCCTGCCTTAAGCTTCCATCTGCTAGGATATAGAAATATTTGCGTATGGTCCATATTCATGATTTTTTGTCAGTGGAGGAATAATTTAAAGTCGTAAAAATGTGAATTTAAGGAGTAAATGGTAACCCTTTCCCTTATAGAAGCGACTTTTAGCACATGCATTTTATTCATCCGCTGAAGAAAATAGTTCCAATATATACCGCAATGAGTATGTGTTATATTTAACACTTTCCTTATTCTAGTAGGTAATAGCTTAAATCAGGCTGAAAGTAAAGCAGAATGCGCCATATGGCGCATTCTGCTTTACTTTCACCCTGTTTTATGTCACCTATTTTCAAAACTAGAAACAGTCTATCAGGTAATGGTTTAAACTGTGTACGATAAAGCAGATAATTCCTCTGAATAATTTCAGTTGTTCTGCCTTTCCCTTTACTCGAGATACGTATATTGACGCATTTAATTTATCCCTCCACTGAAGAAAATATTTCCAATTTATGAGGTCATGAATATCTATCATAACAAAGTATCCATTTATCCTTGAAGTTTGTAGCTTAAAACAGGCTGAAAGTTAAGCAGAATGTGCCTTAAGGCACATTCTGCTTTACTGTCAACCTGTTATAGAAGTAACCTGTCTTCAAAAGTTCAAGGTTATGAAGTAATGGGTTATGCTGTCATCTGGCTAATGATACTTCGTTATATTAGCGGAACGTTACTATATGGCGTTTGAAAAATAGGACTAAGTAAATGAAAGCAAAAGTAATAAAATAGCGCAAAATTATATACATAATAAAACTTTAAAAAGGGGTTATTTAAAAGACTTTAAGAGTATGCAATGATGTAAGAAATTCGTAATGCAAAACGAATGAAATACAGAAAGTTCCTATATGATCTTTCTGCATTACTTTTGTTCTGCATTAAATATTCGCATACCGGAACCTTTATAGATGTTTATAGTTGTAAAATGATTTTCGACGTATAAAAGTTTGACTGTTCTGCCTATGTTAATTAATGTTTTATAAAATGCATTACTCTACGCAGTTCCGTTTAATTAGTCCGACCTGCATAAACTGAGCTTTGATTCTATGATGTGAGACTTGATTCGTGTACGCCCAGTATGTATTACGAGCCCTGGGGACCCACCCACCCAGCCAAGCAGGAGTCTTCCTGACGGCTGGGAAAGCGAGGAGTGGAAGTTGAGTGAATTTTATAAACGTGCAAGAAAAATGATATCTGCATCAATTCTTGGAAAAGATCTCTCTTCCATTCGCTTCTAAGTTTCTTTTGTGAAAATGGCAAGTAGTAAGCTTGTTAAATCTTGCTTCAAATCTATTTACCCTTTTATGAACAAATAAGTCGGGAGATGTTTACCCCCTCACCGCTTTAGTGTCGTCTGCTTCAATTGTGTTGTCTGCAATGTCGTTCCAAAGTTAAAGAATAAGGCAGTATGACTGAAGAAATTGCAAAACGCGGCGTCTGATCAGGATCCAAAATGTTGACAAAAGCGCTTTAAGGCGTCATTGAGAGTGAAAGGGTTAATACTAAATGTAATTATTTATTTTGTTAATTTAAAAGCGCATGCATCCGGGGTTAAACTCAGCAGGTCTGTGTATCTGCATTGTACATCTTTATAGCGATGAAAGCATATTCGGATGGACTTGCAAACAATGTGGATACTGCTTAGACAAAAAATAACTAAGCATGGGGACATGCTTTTAAATATTCGTCAATTAGTATTATGTTCTCTCAAATATAATTAAAAACCTTAACTGCATTTCTTTGGCAGGCGACAACAATGTTGCAGACTGTATTTTACCATTATAAAGGTTAATAAAAAAATACCCCATAAACTAATATGTATTAAATTGCTCGGCTCGTTTGAGAAAAATACTTAATACTGATGTTATTGAGTTAACCCCTTTGTCTGTACGTTCAGGCGTTGATTTGCATATGCAAACAGTTTGGATCAAGATCAGACGCAGAGAAACTCAGCGTCTGATCTTGATCCAAACTATTTGACACTCGTCTATAGGTGCCTTCAATTTAAAAATGAATTAACTTAATTAATACAAAGTTTGCAGAATACAATTCAAAGCAGACGATATTATGACGGGGAATGGGTTAAAAGATAATCTGCGTGCAAGGATTTATTAAATACTTCAAAGATAAAAACCGAGAACCCGTCGTAAAAATTGCAGTAGGTCTTTAGAACCCGTCGCGAACGTCTCATTGAAATAAATTCTGAAAAAAGCGAACACTTTGCACTAAAACAACCGCTCATTTTGAACAATTCTGAGCGGGTTCCGCATATCTTGTAGTTTATACTCGTATGTATTAATTGTTTGCTACGTAAACAGGAATTATATACTTGTATTTCGTTCGAATTTCTTTTGTAATTTTTTTGATGTTTCTTGGAAACACTTTCGTCATTTTCAGACTTGTTCGTTATTCAAATACTGTTGTTGTCAAAGTTGTTGTTAAATTGTTATCATAGCTGCTAGTATAATATTCTCATTATCAGTTTTATTGTTTTATTATTAGTAGTATTGTTTATGTGAACGCAAACGTACATAGTTAAAATAAAGAGCAACAACGCGTCAAACCTTAATATTTAGAACGGTTTCTTTCTACAAATAAATGTATTTGAAGAAACATAACTACGACTTCATAAATATAATGAGTTCGGTCTAGTTGCGTTTAAAATCCACCGTTTATAAGTTTGCAGAATTACAAAGTAAGTCTTTTATTTTAATGAATGTTGTTATTTACCGTGGGCATTTTGTAGCTGTCTGTTCGTTAAATAACAGTAATGTTGCTATACCTTAAATGTTACATAACCACATATTCGAGCTAGTTAAAATGCGCATCAAAGCATATAGATAAAGAATAACTCGCAATGGGGAATAGTGACGTATTCAGAATTTCTATGCATTTACTGTTCGATGGACTGCCAAAAATTAATTTCCATGTGAATTTTTGAAGGTTATATTATTTGCCTGCGTATTTCAAGTATTGTCCAAGTCTTATATGTTGCAATACCTAGTGGTCCGATCCCATTACGAGCATGAATATGCAACAAAATATGTTTTAAAATAAACTAGTCCAAAACGTCTGAAGAAGTCTAATATGAATTATGACCAGGTTACAGTTTTGTCGAAACCGTCTGCGCCTTCCTTTATAAAACAGCTTATTCTCTTCAAACTGCCTCAATTTTAATTCAGTTGAATCTAAAACATAAAAAACAAAAATGATACATGGTGTTTACGATTAATATTCTTGTAAATAAATTGCGTATTTAATGTTTAAACAACAGAAACTATACGATCATAATTCATAAAAACGCTGCGATCATTGGTAGCTTGAGGAGATTGCATAAGTGGGTACTTGAATGAAACATTTTCCCCCCATCCATTATAAAATCCGCCACCCCAGTTCCTCGCATCAGAACCCCATTAACACTTATCCTGTCGAGCGTAAATGTCCCCCATTTGCAAACAGTCTAGATCATGATCAGACGCCGAGTAGCTCGGCGTCTGATCAGGACCCAGACTGTTTGAAATTCGAGTAAAGATTTCTTCAATTACTAAAGGAATTAATATTAAATTTGATAAAAATGCTGCTGATGCGTTTGAAGAAGAATATGTTATGACAGTATAAGTGCGATCCCTGAGTATACAGCTTGAACCCACTATTCTTTAATCATTGTCTGCATTAATTATAAAACGCTGAGTATGTGCTGAGTTTTATTTTTCGCGTTTTGAAAAATCGCGAAATGGGTGTTCCATCGCAGAAATTATATTTTCGCAGTATTTAAATTGAATCAAAACTATTTAAGCCATATTGAAGGGAGAATGTTAAAGGGACAAGGGGGATTTTCCCATACGATTACTGTATACCAGGGAGTCGATTTCTCTTGAAATTAATGACAACATCAACAGAGAGAGCGACCAGCGTTTTTGTGAGCTTGAAGATATATTGCCGATAAACCTAGCCTTTTGAATAGAGCCTGCTGATAGTGCACTGGCGAAAACGAGTATCAAACAGGGTTGCTACAGATCTGAAACAGGTGTTGAAGTTTATTCCCCAATAAAAGCGTTTGTGCTATAAAACAATGATATTCATTGCAAAGAGTTTGGATCAAGATCAGGCACCGAATAACCCGTGGTCTGAGCAGCCTCCGATCACTTTACAACTCAGATAGGAATAAATAGTCTATGTTTACAAGAAGTTGTCACCTTTTCTTCATATTAAATCACTGTATTTAGTTTCGCTTTTGAAACGGCAAACATAACGTCGTCTCCATCACTGTATCTAGTCGGTATTAACACGGAGTAAAAAATATTCACTCCGTTGTATTAAATTCGAAAACAATGCATATCTATTTGGGTAATGGGTTAACAGAACACCTAAAAGGGTTTCATTAATTAATAATTAACATCGTTTTAGGCTTATATTAATACATGTATCTAGAAATTAAAGTCGCGGTGAATGAATTTAAATTCAAAATCAAACTGAACATCGGAACTAAACATTAAACCAATGTTTTGCCTCAAGAGTGTGATGCCAAAACTAAATCGGCGTCAGGTCCATACGATTTGGCGCTATTGTTGCTGTGACTATAGTTAAATTTTGTACATTCTAAATTATAGTAAAGCAGATGAAATGTTTTAATGAGTAGACATTGTGTGTATTACTATGTTAATAGTTTTAAGACACCTGTTAATTTTCACCGGGGACCCACATATTTCAAACCCAAAATTATTATGTTCCTAAACTCCTTCAATGTCAAATGTTATCTTCTGTTTCACCCTTTTAGCGCAACAACATTTTCTGCATTGTTAACGGTCGTCTTCACTAATTTCTGTTCAAAGTCATATTCAAACAGTTCTGATCCTGATCAGTGCCGCGTAACGCGGTACTGATCAGGATCAGAATTGTTAGCAAAGTCATTTATTGGCACAGAAGATGGTGAACAAGTTAAAAATCCGTCATGCGAGAAACTGAGGAGAAATTTCTCAGTTCTGGTTCCCGGTCACATATGGCTATAAGAACTCCCGTCATATTTCATCGGCGAACATTAAAACATTAAAACGCAGCAGGGTACCATGTATATCGTATCGTAAATGCTGATTTCAATTTAAACATAAAAGAAAGTGTGATAGAAATATTAACATGGAGACACGTAGTACTTATGCCGCCATTATTTCGTCCTCTGGTCTGGCTGATTTCCTTTTGATCGCACAGACTATACGGTGAGTTATTTTGAATTTTAATGTTTCCATTTTTCAAAAAACGCACAGGGAGATGTTTTTATACTACCTATCAAAGTCGGGAACCAGGCGCCTGTGTCACGAACACAATGAATGTTGCCATGGTGCCACGTGAAATCGTGAAACGAACAAAGTGTTTTGTGTCAAAAATATGGTATCGCAATTCTATTGCATTGAAAATGATAAAATACTACAAAACAAATGAGACAAAATCAAAAACTCTTAAAGATGAAAGAACGAAGTGACATACATGTTAAGATGCATTCGCTGATTGATAGAGCGCCCTAAACTACAAACTTTCAAATGTATAAAAAGAAAATTCAAATGTATTTTCATGAAAACTTAACATATCTCCTGTTTATTAAGAAACAATTTAATGAACCTTATTAAATTAAATTGATAATCGCAAGCGAATTTTTCAATCGAATTGCCATCGAAGCGGGTGCTTCAAAAGGCGAAACTTACGCTTGAATACTTTAACGCGATTTTTCCGAAGCAGTTGTGACAAAAATGGAATCGAAACAATTACTGTAAATTTAATAAGGTTCAGTACTGTAGTTACTTGGTAGTTTAAGGACAAGACGGCACTCTGTGCAGGCCATTCAGAAAAAAATCCTGCTTGTTTCTTGGCCATATATATACAAAACTACATGTATGTTCAATATTAAATACGAGTGTCAAACAATTTGGATCCTGCCTCTGATCTGATACAACTTGTAACTGAATGTAATAAAATCGCATTTGGATTAATAAATATTTCATTCAAAGGTTATTAAAGTAATAAAACAAATGAAACCCTTTCGGTTTTGAAATCATGAACACTTTAGCAACCACAATGTCCCTCTAGGCACGGTTAAACGATCCCTTAAGCTCATCGTCTTGTTCACGCTAAATCTTAACTTTATCAGCCATCCCCCTCTTCAAAATCCACAATCAACGTTATCTCCACGATCAAAATACCCAACATTGCTAATTCGACACCTAATAAATTTGCCAATCAACTCTTGTTTATTTATTAAATGCTCAGACCTCGTACTTCTCTAAAAACTCATAAAATACTCGTGTCTTTCATTATCTTTATTAAGCATCGTAGCCGTGGGGTAACTGCGCTGATACGCCGTATTAAATATAATTCAATTACTATAATAGGGTAAGAACTTGCGTGTAGTTTTGGTCAATTTCGTGCCATTATGGATCGTTTGGATCGACAAATTCCGCTAATTTGTAGTTTCAAGTGAATTTAGCTACAACGTCTTTCTTATCATTATCAGACATTGCCGCTCATTTATGTTATTTACCCTCCGCATTCTGTCATAATTCCAGGATAGATCTTGTCTTGATTGGTCCGACTTGTGTGTATATATACAATGGGATTTCGATAAATTGCTCATAAAACGAGAATACCAATAATCCAAGTTATCAAAGAAACTGCGATGGACTTATACTTTGAAAAAAGGGATTAATTATACTGATAGAGGCGCGAATTTAGCACTACTTTGGAATAGGTATAATATGGCGGTATATGTTCGTTTAAAGCGAATACGGATTTAAGAGGATCAACTGCATTTGTGAATTTGAGCGATTCTTTCCAATCGTATCTTTTGGTTTCTAATTAATATCCTGATGCCAAAAGATCATAGCATAAAATCGTGTTAAAAATGTTCTATAATTCGGCTATAACTATATAAATACTTCCAAGTATTACATAAACCCCCATTTCCTTTAAAGCATGTTTGAACCAGTTCCTTGCTCCCTGAAAATTATTTTCTAAACTACTTAATGACTGGCCCCGGGTATTATCTACCGTCTTTGAAAACTGATTTCTCCCCCACTTCATAAAACCATATTTCGCGTATAGGAATTATGGATGTTGTAAATTGTCAAAACCTATTTGATCAGAACTGCCTCGCAGACTCGGTGGAGACCAGGCCGTGCGTTTTTATTTCTCTTTATAATTTTTGCAGGCAAAAGCACAGGTTCTTTTCGTACAAGTGCCCCCTCTCTATTAGTTTGTACCCACTTTACAGCTAAGCTCTTACGGTTTCACGAATCGCTGGGATTCTCAAGATCGCCCTTCTTATTTGAAGTGATTTGGAACCAACCCACTTCACTTGCTCAAACAGACTACTATAAAAACAGAGGAGCTTCTGCTTACTTGTTACACGATTCGTCCATTATTGACTGGTTTACATTCGTCTTAGTGGCGCGTGGTAAATGAAATCTGACATTTATGTAAGTGTGGAACCAGTCCTTAGCCGTCACGCGACTATTTCAGAACCCAGCCCTCAAATCGTAGAGCACAACAAGGACTGTTAACCCTTTCACTCTCAATGACGTCATAAAGCGCGTTTGCAAACAGTTTGGATTCTGATCAGATGCCGCGTAACGCGGCATCTGATCAGGATCCAAATTGTTTGACACTCGTATCGATATGTTTTAAGTCATACTACATGGAATCTTACTTTGAAACAAGTATTGCAAACAACAAAATTGAGGAAAACGACAATGAAACGATGAAGGGATAAAAATATCACGATTAGTTTGGAAGCGAAAGACTTAAATGAACTGGTATTGAAACTTAGTCAAAATTGAGAAAGTATCAAATAATTAACCTATTGAACCCTAGTAACTTATTTACAGTTCCTTAACAAACAGTGTACCTGTGAAGAATACTTGTTTCTATGTAAACATTGTGAACCCACATCAGATGACTCCTTTGGAATATGTTGTAGAAAAGAAATAACACGCATACTTAAAACTGGGCAATACTTCATTGGAAACTGTATATGCTCTATGGATGTCAGCAATAATTCAGAAAGCCCTCTACATGTATATACTATTACGATCTACATTTAAACAGAAGCCGTATATTCACATTGTCAAAGGATCTTATCTTGAATGATCACTTTGCCCTTGTACTTTTAATGGACAATTCCAGTTTCCATCCAAGTAAAGTTTATTTATGTTGTTGTTTTATAGCAATATATTGCTAACTGACAAACAGTACAGACCCTGATCAAAGGACTCATTTAGGATTCCTCTGCTTTGGGTATACATTGTTTGCACAGGACAACGGTACTTCTTACTGGCACTTTATTAGTAAATGACGAGTATAGTTGTCGCTAGGGTTGAATGTGTTAATGATTATATCTTGACTTTTTAGAGATGCAAAAATTTTAGGTCACGGATTGTTTTACAGTTTATGAAATTTATATTTGAGGCAAACAATTCCGGGATGAATAAAAAGTTGATATAAGTGGTATATAACAAAGTTGGAACGATATTAGTACCGTGTGATTAAGATACAGGCATAAATGTTTCAGAAGAATTCTTAGATCTTTATTTTTTTCACTCTCAACTACAAACAAGCATTTGAAATATAGTGATACTTCTAAAAAGTATTGTTAAAGTACGCAGCTCTATGTACACCGCTAATTCCACTTGCAATTTTTTGCCTCTTCTCGCTGATTTAATTATGAATTTTATTTCCTTGTCAAAGACATTCTTCATTAGCGAATATTTACCAATTTGCTCAACAATTTTGTCAACGACGCCATGAGCATACCCCGTCTACTGCAAAACTCGGGCTTATTTACATTTTGCTGTTACAAAAAATGCAGGTCTTAAATAACCAAATACTAGTAGGATAGCTACCACGCATACGAAACTAATACATTGGACACTACTATTATTTCCCAATACACGCGTTAAGACTAAAGCTCTCATTTAGAGAGAGGGAGAGAGGGGATGGAGAGAGTTGGGAAGGGAGAGGCTGTGAAGAGAGAGGGAGAGAGATAGAGATGAGAGAGGTGAGATAGAGAGAGAAAGAAAGAGAGAAAGATGGGGAGACAGTTTGGGAGAGAGAGAGAGGGTGAGGTAGAGAGATAGATGGAATCAGGATACATCCAGGATGGATATATGGAGGTAAAGGATAGAGAGAAAATACAGAAAAAGAGAAAGAGGGCGGTAAAGTGAATCAGAAAGGGATGAGACAGATAGACATAAAGATAAATGCGCATATATCTACAGATATATACATTAGAGAAAACGTTATTATTTCCAAAAAACGCAATTATGCTGAGACAGTTATATCCATTGTAAATAGTTTGGAGCTTGGTCAGACGCCGGGTAACCTGGCATCCGATCACGCTCCAACTATTTTGCAGTTCAAATTAGAATAAAATCTTTAGACTTTGTTTAGAACTAAAAATATTACATATTGCGTTTGTGTTTCGTATGCATCTAAACAGAAAAGAACAACGTCTTCTCCAATATAGAACGGTAAATGACGTAAAACGAAACAACAACTCACTTGAACACGTGCTTCCGTCAAGTTACATCTGAGCGCCAACTGCTCACGTGCGTAAACATCCGGGTAATGTGTCTTTTGAAACACTCTCTCCATCTCCTCAAGTTGGAAACTTGTAAATGTCGTCCGATTTCGTCGCTTCTTCTTTTTAGAATCACCATCATCGTCCCCGTCGTCTTGGTCTTCTTTTTTACACATGTCGTCGGCGGTAATTCGGTCACTTGATTCGTTCGCGGAGTCACTGGATCGTGATGATTTGTCGTCTGTTGTTGGTTTCTTACTATCTGTCATTATGCTGTCTCTCTCCCGAAGAATATCATTGTCCAGATTTTCCAACTTGGCGTTAGGAACTGTCGCATCGTCGCCCATACCTTTCGACTTGATCTCGGCAAGTTCTGGAACAACAGAAATTTGTGTCAATTATTGGAATGAAAGACAGTAATCCCGCATAAGAAGATGGCGATAACAAAAGTAAAACATTTATCAAACATATTTCTTTTGGTATTTAAGATCCGGGAACCACACCGATTGATAAAGCATTGTATTTCTGGCTCCACTCTGCGGTGGCATGAAGGGTTAATGAAGGCTGGAGAAGGGAGGTAATTAGTGAACCGGGAACCATGACCAGGCTAATAGAACAATTACTGAATATAACCAGCGGTTCTCCTGTCTGAGATATTCCAAACATGCCGCGGACGTTGGTGCCTACATTGCGATTCTGACAGGGACGGGTTTGAATTTCATAATCCATTTGTAGATGTCATTTCAATTATGAAATAGATTATTCAAACAGGGGCAATGAACGAAAATGCTTTCGGAAACAACCGCAAAATCTCTTAATGTTTGGAAGGTCTTTGGCACAAATATTTGACCAAATGTTGCAATACGGGTAGAATAATGTTAGTATCCCGTTTGATTATTTTGTGTTCGCTTTTCCCTACAACTCTAAAATTGAATCATTCATAGTGTCCACCTTAAGCTTGAAGCAGATGGGAGTTAAGCAAAAATTTCCTTTAAGAGTGAGCTTTCTGCTTTACATTTATCCAGCTCTAAGCTACTACCTACATACATAAAATGAATGTTTATTGGATTGGTCATTATGGCATATTATGACTGTATAACGAAGAGATGTGATTACTATTTACATGTATTATACATTGTAGTAGGTTTTCGATGTATAATGCTTATTGCAATGGCCCGGGTCTAAAGCAGTTGTATGGGAGTGTTTTGGCCCTCAAGCAGCACACACCTTGAGCTGGACTGTCCATGCGGATATGTCTGTCCAGCCAGGAGAGTTTGCCTGCCAAAATACACAGGCCTGTAAACAGGTATTTCTGCTCAACCTTATTGAATAAATAACTCCACAAAACAGCTAATTAAGCCAATTAACCCGAAGTCCAAGCATGCCTTCATTACATAGACACAATATAACCTCTCGTCAAAGATCTCTCAGTGATGAAAATCTGCGCATAAAAACTGATAATCGACAAGTGGATGCTTAATGCAGTACTAAAGTAATGCATAAAGCTCCTAAAGGAGCTTTATGTATTATTTTTGTTCTGCATTAAGTTGCATTCTGCCTTTGATGGTGTCAATACTTATTTATTTATATGTAAATGGTCACTTATAGAAGTGTCTCTTCTTCTAGACTTCAGACACAGTGTCTGTATGCACAATATCACTGAAGACACGGGATAACTGTAAACACATTTGTTTAAGTTTTATGAAACGTCGTACGACAAAAACGGTCGTTAGTCAAAACTTTATAAAAAAAATCTGATTTCTGCATTAATCTTAATCATGTATTTTCAATACGTATCCAAAGAGATGTTATAAGAGAGGATGAGATGGGGAAATAAATACTTATTGATAGCTTTAGAATCTGATTGGCAACCGTTTTGTCGTACGACGTTTCATAAATGGGCCCCAGGCTGCCATTTCTCCGGATTTTTACGAAATCTTCTGAATATCTTAATTTCTCCGGACCTACGAATTTTTCCGAAATCGTCAGATATCTGCTCTTATTTTTGAAATTTGGAGTTCTTTTACGTTTGTTCCTAGGAAACATTGATATGGGTGTCAAGCAGTTCAGATGCAGATCCAGACCGTATGGTAAAGGGTTCAAATTACCCAAGGGTTGTAATTTGGGTGGATTCATTTAATAAAGAATTGACTGTTCTTTCCTATACCCAGATATGAATGAACTGGGGCCCGTTTCATAAAACTTCGTACGACAAAAACGATCGTAAGTCTAAACTTTAAAATACATTTATTTTCTTATTTCTCCATCTAATCCTGTCTTGTGACATCTTTTTGGAATCGTCTTGAAAAGACGATTCCAAAAAGATGTCACAAGACAGGATTAGATGGAGAAATAAATAATAATTGAGACTTTTATAATCTGACTTACGACAACTTTTGTCGTAAGAAGTTTTATGAAACGGGCCCCTGGATGTTATAACTTGTACTACATAAGTAGCCAATGACTGCCGTTACATCACAAACTCCGAAACCACTCAATGGTGAGAACTTAACTCATTATCTCGTTCAAGAGATTGGATTTGTTGAAAATGAACGAAACTTTAGCGAGTCCCATAAATCATATTATTTCCTGAAATGCTCCACTTAACTCTTGAAGTTTTCTAATTACACGGGCCCATTATATGTATGGACGAATTGGTAAGAGGGCGACACTCGCTTTGATGACAGACAGGAAATAGACATACGTCGTCATAGTAAAAAATATCAAGAGTCGGCCGTCTAGCCATTATGTTGTTCGTCCTAACAGTATCCATACTCTCGTTTGCTTCAAAATTGTCGTATGCAAAAATAAATTAATATATACTATCTTTATGTAAAGTGAACAAAACATTATTACAATTATTAAACAGTTTGGACCCTGATCAGACGCCGAGTAACTCGGTGTCTGAGCTGGGTCCAAACAGTTTGTAAATTGCTAATCAAGTACGTTCGTGTAGGTACAGTGTTTAAACAAGTGTCTTCTTTTGTCATATAGACTGTCAGTATTTCTTGGAATGATTGACATGACCGATTGTTCACTTCATAAGGAACAGGTTGCTTGAGGATTTGTCTTATATTTCATTTTTTGTCTCACTTTTTGAAGAAAAAAAACTGGCTTAACTCCTACAGTGAAACCCCTACAATATCGGTATTTGCAAATATAGTAGTTTTTAACCAAATTAGGCATCGAGTATCTTGGTTTCTGTTCAGAAACAAGTAAATAGTCAACAAGTCCATGTTGACATTCATTCCCACTTTATTGACTTAAAGTGTTTATAGTCCAAAACCTGATGACAATTGTACGACAACTTGGGGCCATATCAGGAGAAAAACTTATATTTAAATATGTCACTAAAAGACTGTTATTCTCGACATATTATTACATTACGATTGCGTTTAGTTTTGTTTAAACGTGCAACAATATGTTTTTTCGCCACTGTACTAAACAACAAAGCGGCAGAGGAATTATTTTATAATTAATCTTAGAGTGAACACTTTGACTACAGTGCCCTCTCGTGGCGCTTTACTATCGAAAGGTTTAATTGGCAATGACCGCTACAGTAAAATGCTAATTTTGTCTCTAAGTATCTTTTTGTACCCGGCTTCAACAGAGTTTACAAAAAGATCAATAAAGCCACATGAAGCGAAAGCCGGGAATCAGACAAGATTCTTGCCTAATATCCACGTTAATTTCTTTTCCTTTTCGCTCAACCTGCCGACAACATGTTTAATTTTCATTTTATGGTTTAAAGCTATGTAAATATAATGTGTTTATGGCTATAGTATTGTTTCAACAACAGTAAACACTAATTAATGGGAGGTGTAAATAGCTTTCAGGTTAGACTAAGCACAGATGGCTGCCAGCATTTCTTGTCGTTACTTCTAATACCCTTCCGCTTCTTTTATACGTTTAGCACCAAAACACCGCCTTCATTTTAACAATTGCCAATTTGAACGAAATAATGTATCAATAATAAAATATGCTTGCTATTCTCATACATAGTCCGCTGTAAATGCAATGGTTTGCAGTATGAATTGTTATTTGAAATACAAAAGTACTATTCATCGTAACAATTTATTTATCTGCATTTCTCACAAGAATGCTGGCATAAAATTTTATTTGGTAATTGAGAATCTATTTCGCCATGTTGTGCTACATTATCATTCGGAATGCTTCTGTTTTGTTCATGAGTGTGCATGCATGCATGTGCATACCTCATGTATAGTACATACTCTCTGTAAATATGAACATTTTATTCTTTATGATCCGAGTAGCGAATAAAAGTACATATGCATACATGTACAGAAAATAACGAAAACGCAACCACACATAAGAATACATTTTGCTGGTGTAGAAGGATTTAAAGCAGAATTAATTTTTACTTTAACCCTTTACTCCATAAATACGCATTTTAAGTCCTGAAATGTGTCTCTTCCATTGAAGAAATAGTTATTATTTACACAGGCTTGAATATGTATCACAAGAAATGTTAGTTATACTTTAGCAGATGGCAACTTGTAGTTTTATTAATATATTGCTTGTGTATACATAAATGGGACAAAACATCTTCATTTATATGAGTTATTTCAAAGTACCTCTTTTTATCCCGACAAAGTTAGCATACCATTGAATAATACCAATACAATAAATATAGTATTTAACATATGAACATTACCCAATAGCAATTAGTTTGAATATTGATATAACGCGGCGTCTGATCTGGATTCAAATTGTTCGAGGTTCGTTTCGATATTTCTTCAGTCAAAATACATTAAATCTTACTTCAAAATGTATTGCAGACAACCGTATGAATACAGATCGTTGCATGACGGTAGAAGGTTAACTCTTTTCGGGTATATTTTATCGTCTGTAACAGTAACTGTTGCCGTATACTACATAATGTTCTATAAATAAAAAGTCTCTAAATTTCCTTTCAAATCAGGGTCAGAGTGTCAAACAGTTTGGATCCTGATGAGACGCCGCGTTACGCGGCGTCTCTTCTGCATCCAAACTGTTTGCAAAGGTAATCACTGTCGCAATGTGCAAAATAGGTAAAGCAATGAAAGGGATATCAAACAAAGTATTATTCCCCATATTCAATATTTTAATCTCGTTGTAAATCCAGTCTAAACAGTATTAATGTTATTTACAATTCAAAGTACCATCAGTTTGTTTATCAAAAATTATCGCCAATAAATGTCAGCAATAGGAGCAATATCATTTTAAAAATGTAAACCTTACTGCAGAAAGTCAAAAAAAATCCGAACCACGGACTCTTTTCAAATATCTGTAATACGGTATCTGCATTTTGGAATCCATCTTTTAAACATCAGCTTAAACCGATGGAAACATTCCGTTGGCCATAAGGCCTAAAAACAAATTATATAAATGCGTTTTTCCAATTGCCCATTTTTATTTTTTCAACAAAAGCCATGCATCAGAAAGCCATGATGTATGTAGATAAATACCGAAACTATTCTTGTAAACAGCCAACCCTCTGTTACGCTACCAAATAATTGAGAAATAGAACAATCATTTGAGGCTGGTACCAACTTAATGCAGAAAGAGAGCAAAGACGAAATCCTTTGTGCCCTTTGGGAGCTTTCTGGGTTATATTCTTTCTGTACTTAGCTAGCCCTTGTCTATAAAGATGTCTGCGAATTTACTGTATGGAGGTTTAACGGTACCAAGAAAATAATTCACATTTGTGTTCTTTGACTTACAACTCCAAGCCTTCTTTGCCATCAGTAACAAATATTGCATTCTAGAACGTGCATGAACTGAACTAAGAAATACATCATGTATGGCTCTAATTCCTTAGCCATGGTATTAACCATTTTTCTGTCGTTATAGTATCGTCTGCTTTGAAATTGCCGTCTTCAAACTTTGTTAAATTAATATGTGTACATATTTTAATTCAAGAATCCTTATGATACTTGCCAAACAGTTTGGATATCAAGATCAGACGACGCGTAAACGCGGCGTCGGATCTAGATATCCAATCTGTTTGCAAATATAAGCCACGTCGCAATATTACCAGGCAATGGGTTAAAAAGATGAAATTGCTAAGCCCAAATGTGTATTTGATTGGCACAGGGTGTTAGTCCCTCTGGTAAACTAGGGGCGGGGATGTGCCGTGGTATGTGTTCGGGTATTAGTCCCTGTATCTCCAATATGTAACGTACAATAACTGTTAGCTATTTCGACCACTGACGGCTTTTTTTCTTCAGATTATAAGGCAAATGACTGCTTAAGACACTGATAATAAAGTGTACAGCTTCCGACAGAGAAGTGTGATTTACATGTTAAGCTGTGCCTAGTACAAGCCGGTCAGATTCTCACAGAATGCACGGGAAATTATACTTGGAAATAGGAGGGAATCCTTATTAAATCCCTTTTGCCACGATCTTATACACGGGGCATTCTAAATCAGAATATAGTCGAATCTCGACAAAACAATCCCACTTCAGTTGCAAGTATATGTATTTCAAAGTTAAACCGTGACTTAACCACGGTTTGACTTTGAAATACGGATGTGATCGACTAAACCGACATCGGGTTTTTAGAATTCATATGTAGAAAAACGTTGCTTCGACTTAAACGAGTTCGAATGATCGGATTTTGTCTGTATAATAATTCCTAAAAGTGATCCAAATCTTATGGAAAGTACAGTTTCTAGCTTTATCCATTAACTATACCATATTACATGTATTAAAGAATTACGTGAGAACATGTTACAATAAATCATAGTATTACACCTTTCGAGATTGCGAGCCTTGTAAACCAATATAAACTGTATTGCTATAATACTCCTTATTCCTCATGATAGGAAGTTTTTGTACAAGAGTTCGTATACGAAGACAAATCATATCAGTTATGTATGTCTCGATTAGACTGCCATCGGTTATGAAAGTCAAATAACTACATGTAGTATATTCTTAATGGCTAATAAAAACATGTTGTCTGTCCAGAGGTCCATGTGGCTACTAACTTTGTCAGTGGACCGTATTGGCTTGACCTCAGGTAAATGCATTTCTCGGGCGAGACCAGAATTGTCTGTAATAATACTAATCTGCGAAGAATATACAACTTAACCGAAGTGGCACGTTTGTTCATTCTGGATTGATTTGGTACATGCAAACATAATATTGTACTAATTAGCGTCCATTATCCTCGCCTCATCTCTCGGGGGAAGAGTGACGGTTGCTGTAAACACACAATAATCGCTCATAATTTGAAATAATCAATAGAAATAAGCTGTTTGTATACTTATTAAGAGTCTGTTCTGTTTGACACGTTCTTGCACGGCGAGGAATTTGAATCAACTTTGTATGAAAGGCATTTGCTTAGAAGTGTGCTTTGTGTTTTAGACTGTAGGATTAGTCGTCAGACGGGTTCTAGGGATATGGATGAAAGGCTGAGGTTGCATAATGCATGCGTATAACACAGTAAACCATTCTATTTACGATCACTCATAAAAGACTCTTTGGTACAGTGGAGAAGACCAGTCTTTCCCAATAAACGCGGTAACGCTGAAACTATTATTTGCGTTGCAAACAGTTAGGAGCTCCAAACTGTTTGTCACTCCGATTAAAATGACTAGTGAGAATTTTTGTCATTTTCTACCTTTTAGTGCCCTGTTTCCTCAGGACAAATTCACTATTCTCTAGTACGATGTTTGTAAATGACGAGTATTCGCGTCGCCGGGGTTAAACGGATTGATAATTAACAAGATCTCATTTTGAGTGACTGTATACGCGGAGGTCAGCAATAAATTAACCCTTCTAGATAAAACAATTTACATATCCAGCTAAAAACCAAAGAGTCTCTGTATTCAAGGGATATTTCTATAGTATACATGTACATACTTTAGTCCTGCATTAACTCATTTGTGCCCACGGTCCCATATATATATGGGACATAGGCAAACAGTGTAGACTCTGATCAGACGCCGCATTATGCGGCGTCTGATCAGAGTCTACACTGTTTGCTTATAGGAATTTCAATATAAAACAAAATGAAAATGAAAATTTTAACCAGGCATCCCTTAAATAAAAAATGGACTGATCCAATATATAAAACAATGACGAATCCACTGGGCCCAAATGGGTTAAACACAAATGTTGACCGTATTTCTGAGGCGTAGTTTTGATACTAGGCCATGGCGTGGTGCATATTTTATACCGTCATTCAGTTTTAATACAAGTTATATTGTTGCCTGATAAAATTCTGCATTTTGCAGCTCAGCTTGACAATATAACCTCAGATGTTCCCAACTATAAATAAAGCCAATCTTGCATTTACAATCACATAATCAAATAGCATTGAGACATCTTAAGACAGACAACTGCTTAATGCAGGATAGAAAAATGCAGAAAGTCCCTATGGGTACTTTCTGTATTAGTTTCCATCCTGCATTAAATAATCATATGTATCAACATATCTAACACTGGTCTTATATTGCATGGTCGCTTAATACAACATTGACTGTGACTAGTAAACCAAACGCCTAATCCTAGTAATAAATGCTTGTCAAGGAAACTTTTAGATCCTCGTTCAAAAAGTAAATTTCATTGCCAGTTTTATTTCGCTGCATTTGTTTTTATGCCTTACTCTGACGACATGGCGAATATGCACGACCAATGAACTTCGTAGGTATTACGATCTCTGAAGTCTCCTGTCTATTTAAACCCCTGGGATACTGATAATTTCGTATGGAATATTCTACTTTTGATGCCTGGCTAGTTCATGTTGATTTTGGGGGGCAGTTTTTAAAAATATCAATTCAAAATATTAGAAACAAAACAAACAGTGCAGGTCCTGATCAGAGGGCTCCTAACGGAGCCCTCTGATCAGGACCTGCACTGTTTGCAACATATAAATATATTAAATTCCAGCACAGAAAGGGGGAGGAATGTAGTTACAATCCAGGATTATCTTTTATGGGGCTGTTAATGGCACTTCTTCTTCAGATAAATTAGAAAAAATACAGGAACCGTCTTCTGCCTCAAAGAAAGTTATTTCATTCAATGTATTGTAATGGGGATGGTATTCCTTTATAATAAATATATAGTGCATAAAAAAGTTGTATCAAAGCTAAATGTTCTGGTAGGAAATCAGAACTAACATTTTATCAATCGTTTAAGTTAGACGTCTTAAAAATAAACATTGATATCATAGATATTAATATCTGCGTTGTTAAGTTAAACATAATTCAAAAGAAAACCTAGATCACAGTCTTCATTACAGTTGATTGCTTAATGCAGGATATTAATAATGTAGAAATCGTTGTGTGAGCCGTCTGCATTATTTTTTATCTTGCATTAAGCAGTCAGTTACAGCTCGATGTCCAAATGCTACTGCTACACAAGACTGGTTGTATTTTAGAAGCATTTTGCACCAAGTTCATACAAATTATCAATTATAATTACCAGGGCTGCCATAAGTTGACATGAAAAATCCTAAGATTTCCAAATTTGCATTTTTCAAGTGCGATTTTACCAATCGTTTCTTTACCCCATAACCTTTTTCTTGTTTTGTTGACATGCGACTACTTAAAGCAGGCTGTAAGTAAAGCAGAATGCGCCTTAGGGCGCATTCTGCTTTACTTTCAGCCTGCTTTAAACTACCATGTACTTGGAAAAAATCCGGAGATTTAGGAAAAATCCGGAGAAATGGCAGCCCTGAATTACATGTATTTTATTTGCCGTGCATAAGCATTAAAATTCAAATGCATAAAATATTTAGGGAATTAACTGTATTTATCGTTTCTTTTCCGCATGATTGTCAATCAGTTTGGACCCTTATGTCAAAAATAAACAACCATTTAAAAACTACCATATATATGTCCTTGGAAACAGGTAAATTGCACACTGATACAAAAAGTTTCCAATGAAAATAGTGATAGTTGCCTCCACACAATTACATGTATACATGTATCAACAAAGTAAGGTTTTCGTTTTATCAAGCGCTTCAAGAAAATTATTATAAATTACAATTTTATGTTCTTTTTCGACTTACAATTAAAATAATTGTTTATAACTTCAGAAATCAGTCCAGTTCGATTTAAAAGTATTCGTGTTAGCCATGTTCGACTATATAGCTTTTGAAATTAAACATACGTATATCATTAAAGGGACGAATAACATGTTGTGAATAGTTTCAATTAACTTGACGTATATGTTGATCGTGTAACGTGTGTCTCATGCCCGTGAAGTAGGATCCAACATGGCCCGGTAGGATCATGTTCGCACCGTAAAAGTTTTTGCCCGTGCCCCGCGAGCCGAATGGACTTTGAAGAATCTATTTTTCGTCGACAGACCTAAGTGCCGTAAGGCATGTGTTTTGTATCAGTGCGCAAATAAAATACTTCCACGGTCTCTTTAAGACTTGCAGTATGCTTTTACATATTGAAAACTGATAGTTTTGGGGGACAGGCGGTCTCGTGTAAGATTTTAATCAACCATGTCGGCTTTAACGTATTAATCCTAAGAAGACTACTTTTTGTCGGCTATAACCATTTCCATGGTTGATTTATGTCCTTGAGAAAATATCATTACAAACTGCTTTCTTTTTATGAGTAATCATCTAGAGCTGAAAGCAAAATGTTTCTAAGTGGCCGGAGTCCTACAGATCGGGGTCTACACTTTGTCATTGAGCAATGTGGGTTTTTTAACAGCAAAAGGCACAGACACAAAATAATAGTAAAACTGGATCATAATTGGATTTGTCCATTTGAAGATTCAAATACATAATTTTCAATATACTAAAGCATGGAATTACACCAGTGTATATTTTGCTTTCACACTGCATTAAAGAACCAACCGTCTTAATAGATATACGAGAGTCCCATTATAACTGAAATCTGTAAAAAGTATTAATCAGTATTTCTAGGTGTATCAATTCCTTGTGGAAATGAAAATTATATTGGTCATCAAGTTTATACCGAAACATGAAATTTTGATTAAATACATTAATTCATTTAGAATGTTTATAAACCGATTCAAATTCGCATTAAGCGAACATATTCGATATAGATATATAATTTTTTTATGCAATGATCTAGAAACCATTTCTTATGGTACATATTCATGACTGTATAAATTGGAAATATTTCCTTCAGTGGAGGAATAAATCAAAGGCGTAAAAAGGCGTATTTATAGGGAAATGGGTTAAGTTACAAATAATTGCAAAACAAAAACCTATATTAGCACTTTCACACTTTATTAGATGTTATCTTTTAATGCATTTTATGTTAGAAACACATTAACACACTATTCTAAATTCTTAACCCCCTTTCGTTCCTCACGCAACTTTTAACTTCATTTGTATCCAGTTCTAACACTGTTTAAGTCGGTGTCTGGTCAGGATAAAAACTACTTAACTAGTATCAGTTAATCTTTATTTAAGAAATTCATAGAAACCGGTTCTATATTTTACTTGAAGACGAAAACTTAAAAGCAGAGGACATTGTGGAAGGATATGAGTTAGTAAACAATAAATAATTTCAAATTTCCATTATCAACACGGAGCAATGGATTCTGAAATACCCGTTTTACGTCCAATTCGGAATGCCGCTGAAAGTCTTTGAATCGTTCGCAATCCAATCCATATGTGTATTATCCAATTACGAGAATGATGGTTCCAAGATAAATATTTAATGAGGAAAAATATGCGATATTGCCAATTTAATCAGCCTTATCCCTTCCCTCCCCCACTTGTCTTAAGCTGTGTTAATCCTTATCCCGTGTTTGCATAGTCTGGTACATGTTGTCGTCTGAAAAATGGAAAATTTCGAATTTTATAAAAATGATATGTTAAATAAATACACACCAGGTTGACTGTCAAAAAGTTTGTATTGAGATCAGACGCCGAGTAACTCGGCGTCTGATCTGGATCCAAACTGTTTGTACATGCTACTATGTAAGTGGGCTTAACGGGACAAGGGTAACATTGTTTTATAGACGACCATATGCTCAAAGTATTGTTTTATTCCGTGCGTTTTGTGGGCAGATTTCTCGTTTACTAATAAATATTAAGTAGTTTGCACACATTTTGGATTCAGACCAGACGGAAATGCGTTTCCGATCTGGATCAAAGTTATTTGATATTGCAACTGAAATTTCTCTGAAAAAGGTACAAAATGTGCAATAGTTAATGGTATTTGCATTTGATTGTGAAGCAGAAGACTATTTTTCATTCGCGGAAATTATGTAATAAAGTATTATGTGAATTTTCAGTTCTTAGTTTAAATCTTTGAAATAAATGTTTTGTGGTACAGCACCGGTAAATGTTGGATATAAAATGCGCCTAAAGTTTTAAGACGGGCGTTATTAAAACAAATCTACTCATTAAAAATAGAATCGGTATTAAAATACAAAAATTAAAATCCTATTAATTTCGAAGCAAATAAATGTATGAGTGAACAACAAATAACGTACGAACGAATACACGAATGAATGAATGAGCGAATGAATGAATTTATTAATGAATTAATGAATGGAATGAATTAATTAATTAACTAATTAATTAATTAATTAATTAAAGCTGAAAGCAGACTGAAATTAAGGCAGAATGGTGTTCCATCATAATATTCTGCTTAACTTTTGACCTGCTTAAAGTTAAAGTTTCACAACTATAAAGAAGCTATGACCGCTGTAAATGGTTAAATAGCCACTGAATTAAGAGCCCTCAAGTCAATAGATGTGTCTTTATTATATAAAACACTTCATAATGCCATCAATCGAATAATACTAATAACAGATACATGTGTGTACCACGAGGATCGAATTCTTCGTATAATGTAAACAATATAGACTAGCCCGACCCCATCGCTTTATTTCGCTGCAAACAGTGTTGACCTAGATCAGTCGCCGCGTTAAACGCGGCGGCTGATCTGGGTCTACAATGTTTTGCACTCGTCGATGTCCTTTTTTGCCTGACGTGCATATCGTGCACATGCTGTATTTAAGGAACATTTTAAGTTTGATCCCAGTGAGGGGTATCGTGCATTTCAAACACATGTTGTTTTTTTGCTTGTGTACAAGTGGAATTGAAACGACTTACATTTGCTAGCATGTTTTAGAAAATGGTTGAAGATTAGGACTCCAGGGAGATGCCACTGTTCGGTCTCTATTGGTGGCCTTTGATATATGATTATATCTATTTAAATGTCAGAAAAATGACTTCTGTAATGGATGGTGATAAGAACTGTAATGTAACTGTTGTTGATAGGATTTAAACGAGTGAAAAGTGTCGCCTGCTTCTTTATATCGTCTGTTTCAAACTTGAAGGTCGCTTGCATTTTAATGTTATACTAATTTTACTAATTTAATTTCGAAAGTCTTTGCTCATTTACAGATGCATCTTAACATCAGGTGGTTTAAACTATTCTAAGTACAAAACGTCGTGTCAAACAGGTTAAGATAATGAATCAATGTTTTGTTTGTTTGTTTGTCGTGTACTTTTGTCTTGTATTTAAAAAAGACAAAACCACTTTAACATGCACTTCATTTTGAGTAAATCCTACCGTTGTATTTGACAAACAGCCTTGACTGTTGACCAATTTGAGCGTATAAGACAACATATAAATGACGTATATACCATCTAGGTTTCCAATGTCTGTTATGCCACATATATATGTATTGTTCAGTTACAGTGATAAATTATTATTTATAACTTTGAAGAAACATTTCAAACTGAAATAATTTCCCTTTTTCAGTTTATAAAGAAAACAATTATTGAAAATAAACAACAATGCAAGTATAGATATGTTTGCAAAATACATGTAGTGTATAAACTATTTTATTTGCCATACGTTAATAATTTGCTTCACTGTCTTACGATCCCGGTTCTTTAAATCCGAACTATACTTCTCATAAATATAAAAGATACAAGTATACGAAATAGTTTAACATACTAAATAACTTAAATTTATTGACATGTTAAAGCTAAGAACTTCGTTGGAATAATTTGTTATGCACGTCAACTGTGCATATTGTCTATTAATCATTCTAAACGATTATTATTGCATAAAATTATGATTTTCAAATGACACTTTTTGATATCTTGTATTAGGTTCATATCAGTAATAACATTTACGCTTTAGCGGCGGAATATGTCCAACAGTGAATACCGTGATTTGCAAACAGTTTGTATCCTAATGAGTATAATTCCGTGATTTGACCCACTGGCCCTGTTTTGAAAAGAAATTTTGAAAATTATATTTTTAGAACAGTAGCAAACAATTGTCAGGGCTGCCAAAAGTTGACATAAAAAATCCTAAGATTTCAAAATTTGCATTTTTCAAGTGCGATTTTACGAATCGTACCTTTACCCCATAGCCTGTTTCTTGATTTGTTGACATGCGACTACTTAAAGCAGGCTGTAAGTAAAGCAGAATGCGCCTTAGGGCGCATTCTGCTTTACTTTCAGCCTGCTTTAAGCTACCATGAACTGGGGAAAAATCCGGAGATTTAGGAAAAATCCGGAGAAATGGCAGCCCTGAATTGTTGAAGACGAGAATATTACCCAGCAGGCAAAGAGTAATGGGACTCTCTTATAAAGTTCTTGAAGCCCGGTTAACCCTTCCATAGAACTGCTATAAATCGTATGCTATCTTCTTCGTAATTTCAATGTTTTCGTAAAAGAAAATGGAAACCAATATCATCCCGTTTGGAACCTGGGCAGACGCCGAGTACCCCAGAGTATCGAATGATCCCAAAATGTTTGACATTGGTCTGAACGAAAAAGCAAACAAAATTAAAGCAGGCTGAATGTAAAGCAGACTGTGCCTTTAACTAATTGAGCTCTAGCGACGAGTATACTCTTCATTTACAAACAGTATACCTGTTAAGAGTACACGTCTTTTATGCAAACCATGTAGAAGAATCAGTTGGCTCCTAGTGGGACCCTCCGAACAAGGTTTACATTGTCATTTGTAATAGATTGTACAAAACCAACGCTAAATAGTTACAAATGAACTAGAATTTATTAGAAACTAAACTAGAATGTGTCATATGAAGGTTAATGGATGAATGAATGGGTTAAAACGCATTCTGTTTTACTTAACTTGCTTTAAGTGATCACCTGTCTTTAACACACTCAACCCTAGCGACGTATATAATCGTCATTTACAAACAGTGTACCTGTGAGGATTACACTTGTTCTATACAAACAGTGTAAACCCTGGTCAGAGGGCTCCTTAAGGAGCCCTCTGATCAGGGTCAACACTGTTTGTCATTTTGAAATGTATTGTTAAAATCAACTCTAAATAGTCAAAAACAGACTAGACTTAATTTGAGATAGGAAATATTCATTTAACCCGTTACCCCATAGACTGTTTCTAGAACTGAAGATAGGTGATCACTTAAAACAGGTTTAAAGTAAAGCAGAATGCGCCTTAGGGCGCATTCTGCTTTACTTTCAACCTGCTTTAAGTTACAATCTGCTAGGATATAGAAAATATCTCTGATAGAATATATTCATGACTGTATACGTTTGAATTATTTTCCTTGACAGAGGTATGAAAGGCGTAAAAAGGCGTATTTATGGGTTGAAGGGTTATGGTTTCAGGGGTGAACGAGTTAAAGCTAGAAACAGGCTAGTGTGAATGGTTAACATTCTGGCCTACCTTTCATGTTCTCCTGCATGCGTCTGTATCCGAGAATATCGTCAATGGAATGGTGGTTGTAAGGTGTCTGGTCCGTCACGGACCTGTCCACACAGAGTTCGTCCCGAGCCTTTAGAGAATCCAGTGGCAGTGGCAGTCTAAGCCCGTAGTTATCAAACATGCTTCTCTCTGTCTTCAAAAGCTCGACACCCGTTGTCATAATACAATACACCAAGTCTTTAAGCACTGTCCACAAAGTTCTAAGAAATTATTGCTTGAAATAGTTGAGATATCAACTCATTAAAGACATAGAGTTCAAAATCACTGTTTTATAAAGAATATTTGTAACTTGTTGTTTGTCAAGTTAATGAATTAAGTAAGTCGAAACAATATTTTAAAGAATGAATCCGTTCTCTAAAGTTTGACAAAGTTTGTATAGAGAATTTAAGATTCCACCGAAGTCGTCAAGAATTCAAGATTAACTCGTGTTCAGTAGATATTGTATCTTATTAACTAGATACTCGACTATATCCAAATTAATGCGATAATAAACCGACAATTTTCCGCCAGCACTTCTGTCTATATTATCTACATCTATATAATAAATTCGCTCAAGTAATCAACGCGAAATCAACATGCAAATTGAATTAGCCATCGAGTTACACCGAAGATTTATACCCGTCTATATGCCATGTGGTTGAAAGATTCGGAAGCCGTCATTCAGCCAGACTCCGCCCCCATCGCGCGCTCTCGGGTATCCGCCATACCTACTGGAGTGCCATTCGTAAACCGGAAATCTCGAGAGGGGGCTTCTGTTACGCTCCTTAACAGTCGTTCGTGCTGAAACCCGGCCCCCTTAATCCCTTACAAGTTCTGTAAACAAATATTGTCAAGTAGACGTCAAAAATTCTTTCTGCCCCATCTGTATACATCTTTCGATGGACGAATTGGATAGCTTCAGTTTTAATGTTTAAGTCTGTTTTCATCAATTTTATGACTTTATAAAAAGGGAACATGATTCGGCTCGCTACGCCTCGTCTCTGGTTAGTTCGGAATTTGTGGTGCCGCTCAGCGTAAATTCACCATAAACTAAGCATGAGGTTTCTTTGCAAAAGTACTTCATATGTTTTTCATAACACATAATAATGAAATTAATTACATTTATACTCTCTGGAGTCCTCAGAAGTAGCCTGGTCCTTTATTCTGATTTAAACTTTTTCAACGATCCAAACAGTAAGGATATAGGTCAGACTGTTGGACCCAGCATCTGAACAGGATCAAAACTATTTGACTGTCGGGTTTTTACATTGTTTTATTAAAAACACAAACAATTTAGTTCAATTTCTTGTTTATAAAGGCGATAAATTTTGAAAACGGCGAAGTTATTCTTTGAAAATGACCTAGCGGGTTTTTGAAACGAGGCACCAAATTAAAATATATAATTTATCGAATGTAAAATGAGAAAAAAAATAGACAATAATTTAATAAAAACTTTTAATGCAATTAATCGCAATTTTCTAATAACATTATTTATTAATCAAACTTTCTGTATTCAGTTACCTAAATATCTGGTAAAATTAAAATATTAAAATATTAACCCTTTCTCCCACAGATGCGCCTTTTAGCCCATTCAGTGATTCTTCCGCTGAAGAAAATAGTTCCATTATATACAGTCATGAAAATAGATCATAAGGAATAGTTTCTTTATTCAAGCATGTTGTAACTTATAGCAGGCTGAAAGTGAAGCAGAATGCACCATAAGGCGCATTCTGCTTCACTTTCAGCCTGTTTTAAGTAGTTACCTATTTTCAAAACTGTAAACAGGCTATGGGGTAAAGGGATAACCCTTCTACAATATTTGTACTCTGAAACAATGATCTGTGTGGAATTTATATGCATATTCTTTCAGAAAATAGCATTAGAGTGCCAAACAATTTGGATCCGGATGAGACGCCGAGTTACATATGGATCCAAACTTAACTATTTGCAAAAGTTATACAAATTCACCCGCAGCATGCAGAGGGATAAAGTGAGTCCATATTTTGGGTTTTTGTTCGATACTTTGCTTTAACCCTTTACCCCATAGTCTGTTCTAGTTTTGAAAATAGGTGAATACTTAAATCAGTTTAAAAGTAATGCAGAATGCGCATTAATGCGCAATCTGCTTTACTTTCAGTCCGCTTTAAGCTACCACCTGCTAGAAGAAAACAATTTTCGGTATAATATATGCATGCCTGTATAAATTGGAGCTATTTTCTTCAGCGGAGCCATGAAGTGAATTATTTGCGCTAAAATGCGCTTCTATGGGGAAAGGGTTAAAAAGTAAGACGTATATGATGATAATGCGCTTCGTATGAAACTGAAGTCGTGGCCAGGGTTATGATTATAACGAAGTTCATACTGTCAATAGAGCGAAGTAAATTCCTTTGGACTTCAGAATTCGGACTGTTTTGCAAAATGATAAGCAATGCAGACCCTGGTGAGAGGGCTGTTGTAGGAGTCTCCTGAACTGTATCTTCACTGTATGGCATATGGTAAGTGTACTCTTAACAGGAACACTCTTTAAATAAAGTTTGTGTTTACGCATTACTAAAAGAAAAAGGCAAAATAGACCCTTTTAGATATTACTGTTCCTTAATTAAACAGTCAATTGTTGTAAAGAGTGTTTTTCTTTATTTAAATTGTCACCTGCAAGATGTTTTACCTTAACCCTTTCGGCGCCAAATTATTTGGGAGATCTTTACCCCTTCACCGCTTCATTGTCGTCTGCTTCAGTATTGTTGTCTGCAAGAACGTTTCAAAGTCAGATTTTAGGTTGTATGATTTAAGAAATATTGATAAGAGTGTCAAACAGTTTGGATCCTGATCAGACGCCGCGTTACGCGACGTCTGATCTGGATCCAGACTGTTTGCAAAGTCGACTTTATTCGACTACGGCGCCGAAGGGGTTAAATAGAAATATAATTTCAATCGAACTTCGATATCTCGAACTTGCGTTAGTCGATTTTATTGTATTTCCACATTTGAATAGCATTATTTTCAAGTCGACTATAACCAGATTTCGAAGTTATAAAGTGGCTTAGTCACTAAGTAAGATTGTACATATACATTACCCTGTTAATGGAACTGCGGCAAGAGTCGCTGTAATGAGGGAGTCGTTGTTGGGAAGGCAGTTGTAGAGAAGAGGCATTGTACTTTTTGCATGAGCTTTTGTCACACCTGTTCGAGATTTTGTATATTTTCTGGGTTTCATAATTACATTTTATTATTTTTCCTTGAATTTAATCAGATTTTTTTTCTATGCTACCAGAATCTGTTTCTGATACGGATCAAAATGCTTTGGTGCAAGTCGTATATGCTTTCTCATTTTCGTTTCATATCCGTCCCCCCTGCAGTGTATTGTGGGTATTTTTGTCATCTCATGAGAATATAATCACTCATTATTTCAAGCATTTCAAACAAAAATATAATAATAAAGAAATCAGTAAAAAAAACTTTAAGTAGTTTGAACGAAGAAACAAAACCTGATTAATGTTTTACTGAGCTTTATTTCCTTGTATTTCCTTTATATGTAATATTACCGTCTGCGTGAAAAGTGTCGTCTGGAATTTTGCTTAAGCCCTTTTTGGCCCCGAAAATGCAACTTTGAAAAACAGTTTGGATCCATATCAGACGCCGCGTAACGCGGCGTCTGATCTTGATCCAAACTGTTTGACAATGATATAAACATTTCTTAGTATTACCACCTTCAATCTAACTTTGAAACGATGTTGCAGACAACAACATTTAAGCAGACGACAAAATAGCGGTGGGAGGGGTAAAACTCCACGATAATTTTTTGCGCCGAAAGGGTTAAGTCTTTGGAAGCTAAGTAATATTGCTGTCTGCAAGATTTGTCGTCTAGAATTGATATTCTAAACAATTGTCCTTTTTCTAAGCTTTCTTTTCAAAAAGGGTCGAGTTATTTGGGTCCTCATTAGTGCAAAGGTAGTCGTTGTTACCATTCAAAGAGCTAACATAATGTGAATTATTGGAAGCAACATAATGTGAATTATTGGAAGCAATAAGGAAAAGGGATAACCTATACCCAATAAGCTGTTTATAACATTAAAGACAGGTGATCACTTAAAACAGTTTGAAAGAAAAGCAGAATGTGCCTTAAGGCACATTCTGCTTTACTTTCTGTCTGCTTTAAACTACCATCTGCTAGGCTATATAAAATATTTGTTATTGTAATTGTATAGGAGGGTATAAACTGCAACTATTTTCTTCATCGGAGTAATAAATAAAATACGCTAAAAGTCGCTTCTATGGGGAAAAGGGATAAGTATCCATATAGGATCGACTAGTTAGCAAGAGAGACTGAAAACCGTGACCGAATGGTATATTTGAAAAAATAAAATAAAATACTCAAATAAAAGCAAATGTGTGGCATTATCGTACGTATGGCGTTCAACAACTGTAATCAGTCTGAAGAGAAATCGAATCATAGCTTTTCATATTATGTTCCATCACGTTTTTTACTCCGTCCATGGACGGAGTAGATCATTGTTTTAAACTTCGCTATACATACAATTCCCATTCTGCTTTACTTTCAACCTGCATTTAGTGGTCAACTGAACAGGCTATGGGGTAATAGTTTAAATTCCACGACTGCATATTTTTCCTTTTAATTTACAAGTCTCTTGATTGGATGAAAACCAAGGATGAGTTTCAAACAGTTTAACCGCTTGAACAAAGCCAGACTTGACAACAATAACATTGGAAGGCAGTTTGGACCAAGATCAGACGCCGCGTAAAGTGGCGTCTGATCTGGATCTTATCTGCTTGTCACTCATATTTCAATGTCCAGTGTCTGAAATTCTACTCTAAATTATAGTAGACGATATGTTCGAAAGCATGACGACACATGTGGTATACGGGTTATTACGTCATAAAGTGAAAAGGTTAAATCCAGATTTAGATCTAGCAGGCTAACCGCCATTTTATTGGGATCAAAACATTTGGCAAATTGTCATTAGAAGTTTTCATGAGAGAAGGGATAAACAAACAAGGGTCCTATTTAATTTCAATATACATATATATGTTGTTAACCAATCAACATGCTTAAAATCTAAGAAATGGAGATGACATTTACAGAAGCCGACGACACTTTATAATCAGACGATAACTTGGCGGTAAAAAGGGTAAACGTCTATTGGCACTACTGAAGCCCAACCCCCCAGAAATAAAACTTCAAAACGCTCTTGAAATATCTAAAATTCTACTTGACGGGGTGTTTTCGAATCCAAAGTAAAATATAGTAGTTGCTATCTAGCACAGCGGGGACCGGCTATCATTTGTTTAACCTCTATTAAGCTATGCAATTGTCGTCTGCAAATTTTGTCGTCTGCAAAAATCCAAAAATTTTAAAAATCTACATGTTCTTTCAAAACACATACTCAGACTTTCAAACCGTTTGTATCCAGATGAGACGCCGAGTAACTCGGCGTCTCTTCTGGATACAAACGGTTTGCAAAAGTTATCACTAACTCGCACCGTGCGTGTTTAAAGTTAAGGACCGCAAAACAAATACTCCGCGGAAAAAACTTCGCCTTGGAATAATACATAGGATATCCCGCTGTTGTAATTTCTTCTCGGGTCAGCGAATCGCTTATGGGGTCACGGTTTATTATGTGAAGAAAGAAGGGAATTCGCTTTCTCTTTATCGTACCAGAGCTGCCATTTCTCCGGATTTTTAAAAAAAAAAATCTTCGGATATTTCTTACTATCTCCGGAGTCCGGACCTACTGATTGTTTCCGAAATCTTCGGATTTCCTCTGCTCTTACTAAAATTTAGACTTTATTTTTACTTAGAAAACATTGATATGGGTGTCAAACGGTTAAAATCCAAATCAGACGCCGAGTTACGCGGCGTCTGATATGGATCCAAACTGTTTGCATAATTATGTTAATGTTATAGAGCATGGCAGCGAAAGGTTAAAAGAACGATTCCTAAAATCGCATTTAAATTTTTTGAAATCTTAGGATTTGTATGAGCAATTTATGGTAGCCCTACACGAAAACTCGCCAAGAAGACACGTGTCTGCTGAATGACAAAAAGTGTAACGATACTTCTTTAAAAGCTGTCTGTAATCCACCAAAATCATCATTCTCCTCATCATCGTCATCAATATTATTATAATTTATATATATATATATTAAAGTTTTTATAATATTTATTATTATGATAATTTTTATTATATTTGTTAATTCTTATCATCATCATCATCATGAGCAGCAGCAGCAGCAGCAGCAGCATCATCATCAGCATCATCAGTATCATCATCATGGTCAACACCACAATCATCATTATTTTTATTAGATCTACTAGATCTACTATTATTGATATTATTTTTAAAACCATAATTATTTTTTATTATTATTATTATCATTATTATTATTAGAGGTAGAACGGGTTAGCGATTCATAGAAAAGCTTTCCTACATTGTAACAAATGGTTTCTTAAAGCAGATTGCAAGTAAAGTCTGCTGTAAGTACCTCCACCCATCCTAACCTAAAGCAACCCTTTCCCAATTATAAACATTCACAACAAGGACTTGGTTAAAAATGAACCCATTCTGGTTTAGAATGCAGCAATATCTTTATTTTCTGTAAAGATATAATAAGAATTAAATTTAAAATTGCATTTACACTTTCATGAAATGCAGCCTAATGCAATATATGTAGATTTTATCAGTTTCTGAAATTAACACATCCATGCTGTTTCACACAGAAACAAACTTGTATCCTTTACCTCCATGAAAAAAAATAACAATTTAAAAACAATAACATCTAGAATTAATAACTTTTGTTGTTACTTTCTCATTAACAACTGCACGTTGTTTGGAAACAGAGGTTAAGCATTGATACGTTATCACAATTATTTATTTTAAATTACAATTTCTTTCGTTCATTTTTTTACGAACACCTCTATATCTGCGACATTACATTTATTATCGATATTTTATCCTCATAAATCCCGAACTGCCCTAATCTACCCTACCGGTTGCGTGCTTCGTTTATCAGACAAGCGAAAACGCATCTCTCTCCGCTTTACGTTAAAATCTAGCTTCATAAATCACTTGGAATGTCGCCCCTGATATGTAGCTATTTTCAAACATAATCATTGAGATGTTTGCTGTTTGCTCTGCAAGCGTCTTTGAATATCGCCGGGAAAAAACCTGAAGATTATATTCGCGATTCCTTGCGAAACTTCTTTCAATGTGTAATTACTGATTCTCAATAGATTGCGCAAGACTTGAAGACCGGTGTGGTATTAATAAGATTTTCTTTCAATCTCTCCTCGCAATGAAATCTATTTCATTAACAGTATGATCTCATTTTCTTATCACGTGAGAAGCAAGAGCTCATAGAAGCCTTGAATGCTCCAGCAAGTCGCTACACGTGCAACTCAGTAGAGGTCTGTCTTTGATTCAGATAAATCTACAATCAAACTTCTATTCAACACCCACTCAATTATAGATACAAGGTTTTCTTTAATACAGGTGACAGCTTATTGCAGGACGAAAGTAAAGCAGAAAGCTTCTTAAGAAGCTTTCTGCTTTACCTCCGTCCTGCATTAAGCAACCACCTATTACCAGAGAGCTTAAGAATGCGTCAAAGATGCACAGGTTAAGACCATATTGACTCTATCTGCTAGCTGATGCGACTGAAAGACGTACTATGTTTTTATTTTAATCCAGGGCTTTGCGGTTTAATGGGCTATTATTTTATCATTTATTTTCACATTCAAGTGAACATAGGTGTTAGATTCTTTCGAAACCCAGGGACTCAGAAGGTCGTTAGTTTGGATCAAGCTTCACTGATGTCGGGTTTTCTTTGGGTTTTGATTTGTCAAGAAAAGCAATAGCTTTACCCTCCGCTCTTTTTACTTTTACAGTTATGCGACCCTTTATTTGACATTGCGGACAGTTTGGATCACAGATGTGGAGTAATATCTGGTTCAACGATAACATGTAAAAAGTCTACCGTGAAAGTTTGCCACAAAAGGTCCATATTTATCGAAAATATTTTGTATATTTACCCCGTCACTGCCACAATTAAAATTGACGGCGTTTGAAAATTACCGTATGGACTTATTTCTTACACACTTTACAGTTTACACCGTAGCTTGATTCTAGTTTCTACGTGGGAATTTTATTTTGTTTTGTTTATTTCACTTTCTTTTTTTTATTTTTCCAGATATACGAGGCATTGAATTTAGGTCACCATGACAGTTACATTCTGTAAAAAACATTTTAGATGCATATGTCTGTTAGTGACCCATTGGAAATGTCAACCGTTAAACCAACACGGATTAGTTTAAGTAAAACACTTCACTTCCACAAGGGCTGTTTTGGGTTTGTACGTTTAACGATGCACGTTGGTTTCCAATAATACCACGTGTGTTTATTTCTGTCACCGGTATGGTTGACACGCGTATTCTGGCGACATACCTGGATGTTGGCTGTTTCACCGAGTATCTGGCTACCAGTTGTGGACAACGTGCTCATATAGCAAGAAAGAATGCATGGTAGTTCGATGATCAATCAATCAATCAATTAACTATTTTAGCACCAAGCCTGCTTAAAATTACAATGTCAAACATTAAAGTTTAAACTGTATTGTTTGAAAATGTCAGCATAGTCGAACTTGGCAGTGAATATGTACAGTGATAATTTTCAAATGGTGTCAAATGATTTTATATCTGCCTCCCGTATGGCATATTGCCATAACCTGTTAGTTTTGAAGACAAATCATTGCTTAAAGCGAATTGAAAGTAAATCAGAGTGTTCCTTAAGGAACATTCTGCTTTGCGTTCAACATGCTTTGACTTAATACTTGGACAGATAGTGGAAATGTTTTCTGTGTTTAATGTTCTGAACCGCCTAAGTGAGGACTACTTTCCATAGTGTAGAAATAATTAGGGTGTATGAAAAGGCGTATTTATGAAGAACTGGGTTAAAGAAACAATATGCAACTTTCCTGAAACACTTCAATAACATTTGTTATGTTTGATTTCAGATTAGAAACTTTCAATGAATGCTCTACCATTCCAGTAACGCCATGTGTGTTTATTTCTGTCACCGGTATAGTTGACACGTGGAGTGTTTACGCTTCACGCGTATTTGGGCGACAAATACCTGGATGTTGTCTGTTTCCCCGCGTATCTGGCTACCAGTTGTAGACAACGTGTAGAATGCGAGGTAGCTCAGTGCGGAATTTATCTATTTCACCACCAAACACTGATTTCTGGAGAACAGTTTGGATCCCGATAAGACGTTGGGTAACTTGGCGTCCTATCAGAATCGCTTTTAACACCTGCATTGATGATTCTTCTGTAAATTATGCATGTAATATAAATAGAATAAATTTGAGCTCAACCTTTTCTAATACTAGTTTCTATTACCAATACCTTAAAATGACAAACTGTTCGTTGTTTCAAATTTATTATGTATTGGTCCAAGATTTCCAAGTGATCAAAATTTGCTTACGGCGTTTAATCCATTACCCCATAACCTGTTTCTAGTTTTGAAAACAGGTTACTATTGAAAGCAGGTTGAAAAGAAACCAGAATATAGAAAATAGTTCTTATGATATATATTCATGATTGTGTAAATTTGAACTTTTTCCTCAGTGGATGAATAAACTAGAGGTATAAAAAGGCGTATTTATCGCGTAATGGGTTAAGCAGCAGGTAGTCGCTTAAATCTGGAAGATAAACGTAAAATAGTATGAGACAAAACAGTATCTATTTGAAAACACCAGCATGGTCTGTTATGGCAGTGACTTCATTAATTGTTAAATATTAGATAGATAATTGTCAAACATCTTTCTGTTAACTCTTCATCGTCATTATGACGTAATAACCGTCCAACACAGTTGCTTCCATATTTATCGTCTGCTTACTTAAAGTCTGCTATAATTTATGAAATGAGGAATAATTTAAATTTTATTGTATTATGCGGGTTTTTTTTACTTAAGAAACATTGGTATACGTGATAAACAGGTTGGCTCTTGGTCAGACGCCACAAAACACGGCCACTGATCAGGATCCAAACTCAGTTTGCAAATGTCTGTGGTGTCGGCCTTGGCACAGGCAGTGAAATGTTAATAATTAACCCATTGAGCCATGGAGCTTCAAATGAACAATTTCAATTTACAATTAAGTCTAGTCCATTTATGATTGTTTAGAGGTTTCTTATTCGTAAAAGGACAAACTTTTTAGACCCTGAATGAGTGATCGGCATCAGATGGCTCCTCGTAGAGCCCTCTGTTCTGGATCTGCACTATTTGCATAAGGTAAATGTACATTTCACATGTATACTGATTGTATAATGACTCATCTACGCGTCACTAGGGCTTAATAGGTTAAATCAACAAAACAGTATATTTCTTAAACCTTAATGCGTTGTGTTTGATTTCGTACCTACATCAACGCTCGACTATTTCCAGAAAGACCACATGTGTTTATTTCTGTCACCGGTATAGTTGACACGTGGAGTGTTTACGCTTCACGCGTGTTTTGACGACATACCTGGATGTTGTCTGTTTCTCCGCGTATATGGCTGCCAGTTGTGTACAACGTGTTCGTGTATTGGCAAAGTGGTAGCTCGATGGGAGTTTTTCTTTTTTATTATGAAGCCTACTTGCAATTTCAAACAGTTAGGATCTAGATTCTATATAAGGAGTCCTCTGATTAGGGTCTACATTGTTTGCATATAGGACAAGCATTCCCATCATATGTACACTGTTTGTACCTGACGATTATACTCGTCGATAGGGTTGAATGTGTTAATGGCGATCCTTTACTATAAAGTTGAGGATGTGATACAGTTATAAACAATGGTGTATTCAGTGTGAATCATGATCTTGTAATAATTATTGATATATGAGTTTAGTTTGTAGAGTGTCAAATGGTCCGATTTTGATTCAAATTGTTTGCAATTAAGAAAAGTCTAGATCGACGGGATAAAGTTTAAGCCAATTTCAAAATATTACAATGTATGTGGTTAACCCTTTTCCCACATAGTTCTAAACGCCTTTTAGCGCCTTTAATCTAATCCCCTACTGAAGAAAAAATGTCATTTTTTTACAGTCATGAAAATGTATCATAAGATATTTTTTCTTCTAAATCCTAGCAGTTTGATAGCTTAAAAGCAGACTGAAAGTATATAAGCAGAATGCGCATTCAGACACATTCTGCTTTTACTGTCAATCTACTTTATGTGATAACTTGCCTTCAAAACTAGAAACAGGCCATGGGTTAATAAGACATAATGAATAGTAAATCATAAGTTTATGAGATTGTTATCTTAAGTATGTTTAATATTACAACAAAACGTGTGTTTAACGGCCACTCTTTAAACACACATGTCGCTCTATATAGAACGGAACAGAACAGAACATATTTTCTATTGACTTGTACATAGTACATCATCATATACAACATATAATATCAGTTATATCAAACAGTATATTCATATATGTAAAGATATAACATTTGGAAATACAGATGCAGGGCTGCCATTAGTTGATCATAAAAATCCTAAGATTTTAAATTTCCAATTTTTCAGGCGCAATTTTACTAATCGTACTTTTACCCCATAGTCTGTTTCTTGTTTTGAAGACACGTGACTGCTTAAAACAGGTTGAAAGTAAAGGAGAATGCGCCTTAAGGCGCATTCTGCTTTACTTTCAACCTGTTTTAAGCTACCATCTACTAGGATAAAAATCCGGAGAAATTGCAGTCCTGCAGATGACAGCATATATAATACAGTCAGGATGGCAGTACTTTTCAAACACTAACCAGTAGTATGAAAATCCTGAAAAGCTTATTTCTATTGAGTGGTTGTTTAACCCTTTACTCCATAGCATGTTTCTGGTTTTGAAAACAGGTGATTACTTAATGCAGGTTGAAAGGAAATCAGAATGGACCTTAAGGCGCATTCTGTTTTACTTTAAGTCTGTTTTAAGCTAACATCTGCTAGGATTTAGAAAATATTTATTATAGTGCATGTCCATTAATTGGTGATCGTACTGATTTCGTCAGTTAAGAACAAATTAATCCATTTGCGCCTAGTGGATTCTTCCATGTTTATATATTGGATTAGTCCATTTTCTATCAAAGGGATGCCTGGTCTAAATTTTCGTTTTCATTTTGTTTTATATTGAAATTCATATCAGCAAACAGTGTAGACTCTGATCAGACGCCGCATAATGCGGCGTCTGATCAGAGTCTACACTGTTTGACTATGTCCATATATGGGATCGTGGGCACAAATGGGTTAAATAAGCTAAAAGATGCTTCTAAGGGGAAAGGATTAACACAAGTTTGACTGTATAAATATTTCAACATTTTTCGGCCCGTCGTTTTAATTTTGGTTGATTCAAATAGAAAAAGAACATCTAGTAAAACCTCCGATTACATTGTATTTAGTTTAATTCAGAGAGGAAATGGGTGACCATATCAGGTATGGTCAAGAATCAACAGATATGTGTGAAGTGGGCGTGGTTCGCAAACACCACAGGAGGCAGCAATCTGTTGACAGAAACAAACACACGTGGTCATGTTGAAAATAAGCACACGTGGCAGAAGCCTGTTAAGCCTGTCCGTGCATCGAAGTATACACGTGGTTTTCAACATATTTGTTATAACAACTGGACGCAGGACGTGCATGTTGAACTAACGGTTGACACGTCACCTACTTCAATAATCCAGAGCCACATATGGATCTAACATACACTTACTGATACAATTGATACACTTACTGTTGTCTTCAAAACTTGAAACAGACTATGGGATAACGGGTGAAATGAAATGAAATGAAATGAAATGAAATGAAATGAAATGAAATATAATATAATATAATATAATATAATATAATATAATATAATATAATATAATATAATATAATATAATATAATATAATATAATATAATATAATATAATATAATATAATATAATATAATATAATATAATATAATATAATATAATATAATATAATATAATATAGAAAATGACACCCTTTTTGACAATTTTGTATGGCAGTTATTTTTTATCAGTGTGTCACACCGTTACGTTTCACCGGCGTATGATATGGTTTCAAACTTTTTGCAATGGACATACTTTAAAATAACGCCTAAATAAGTAAAGAGGAATGTCTTCTCAACTGCCAACGGTTCTATTCTGATGTTTGGACACTTGTTTGACATTTTTGCTTTCATTCAAGTCACCTCCTGTGCGATGCGTACAGTAGATTCAGATCAGCTACACGTTGATGGCGAGAGTTTTCGCATTGGTGGAACAAAATTGTATTAGTCAATAAATGTAATTAAATAACTGTAAGCTGATTGGTTTACATAAGATATCGAGTACAAAAGCTTAACCCTTTTCCCCATAAATACCCCTTTGTACGCCTTCAAAATATTCCTCAGCTGAAGAAAATAGTTCTTATTTATACAGTATTTGAATAGGAACCATAAGAAATATAATCTATTTTCCTATCAGATAGAAGCTTAAAGCAACCTACTTTAAGTGGTCAACTAATTTCAATACTAGAAACATGCTATGGGGTAACGGGTTAATCAGCAAAGGAGAATAATTTATATAAATGTTGTACCAATTTTGTTTTCTAATCCTTATATTTATATGTGAAATTGTATGTATTGTCAGCTCTAGCGGTATTTATACTGAAACAAAATACTGTTTGAACTTAAAAGCTAAAGACTCCAGGGCTGCTATAAGTTGACATGAAAAATCCTAAGAATAAAGATTTCGAAATTTGCATTTCTCAATTGCGAATTACGAATCGTAACTTTACCCTATAGCCTGTTTCTTATTTTGAAGACACATGACTGCTTAAAACAGGTTGAAAGTAAAGCAGAATGCGCCTTAAGGCGCATTCTGATTTACTTTCAGCCTGTTTAAGCTACCATCTGCTAGGATAAAAATTCGAAGATTTAGGAAAAATCCGGAGAAATGGCAGCACTGAGACTCATTTTTTTCTTCAAATACTTATCTGGAAACCGAGTCATTAGTCAAAATAACCGATAGTTCACGGAAATACGCGATAGGTTCTCGATATATTTTCGCAGATGACGTCAAAACTCATGGATTAGAATCTACAAAATCAACAAAATTACAAGCTAAACCGCCTATGTTTACATACTTGTTCTTTGAGAAATAAGACATTATATATGTGTAGTTAGTATAAGATTTAGAGTTCCAGGGCTACCATAATCGTAAGATTTCCAAAATTTCAAGCGCTGTTTTAGGAATCGTACCTTCAACCCTTTCGCTACCAGGCGCTATATAACACATAATTATGCAAACAGTTTGGATCCAGATCAAACGCCGCGTAAAGCGGCGTCTGATCTGGATCGAAACCGTTTGACACCAATAGTAATGTTTCTGAAGTAAAAAACGCATAAAAATTCCAAAATTTAATAGTAAGAGCAGAAATCCGTAGATTTCGAAAATAATCCATAGGTCGGGAGAAATTTAGAAAAATCCAAAGAGTTTGAAAAAATTCGGAGAAATGGCAGCCCTGGAGGTTTGTATTGTTAACCTTCAGCATTCTTGTGGCGAATTTGTGATATTTTAGCAATCTGTTTTGATCCAGATGCAACACGAGAAGTTTGCGTCTCATATTGGTCCACTGTTTAGCACTCTGATAAACGTGTCAATACGTCGTATTTAATGGTTCTCAACCCGGCTTGGTTTTGCATGATTCAAATAGAAAAAAGGACTCAAATAAAACCTCCGATGACATTGAATCCCGGTATTATGTGTGTATAATTCCGTGATTGTATTTAGTTGACTTTAGATAGGAAATGGATGACCGTATCTGGTATGTTCAAGAATCAACAGATATGTGTGAAGTGGGCGTGATCCACTAACACTCAAGAGGCAGCACTCTGTTGACAGAAATAGACACACATGGTCATGTTGGAAATAAGGGCAAAGAGGAAATGGTCTGGCATTACAGATAGAGTTAGTTCCAAAACAACATAAATCTTAATATTATTGGCTATTCAGGGCAACATGTTTAAGAGTATTTTTCCAGGGCTGCCATAAGTTGACATGAAAAATCCTAAGATTTCCGCATTTTTCAAGTGCGATATTACGAATCGTACCTTTACCCCATAGTCTGTTTCTAGTTTTGTTGACACGTGGCTGCTTAAAGCAGACTGGAAGTATAGCAGAATGCGCCTTCCGGCGCATTCTGCTTTACATTCAGCCTGCTTTAAGCTATAATGAACTAGAAAAAAATCCGAAGATTGAGGTAAAATCCGGAGAAATGGCAGCCCTGTAGTTCCAAATCAACATAAATCTTAATATTATTGGCTATTCAGGGCAACATGTTTTAGAGAATTTTTCTAGCAAACTAAATGATAATTTATCTGTTTCAACTTAATCTTCACTCGCAATGCCGTTTGCACTCTGGATCTAAAATGACTGAAGGTAATATTCAGTCATTTCATGAAATGACTGATTACAGAGATTAACTGTTACATAATTATACATTACTGTTTCTCTTCCAGACAGGGTCCCTTTAGCATTTATAAACGCTGACTTGAAATGTTGTTTATTCAATTTTGTGTATGCTTCAATTCTAGAATAATTAATTTATAAAGTTACTAATGTAACGAACCCAATGGGAAAGAGATTGGAGGCTTATAGTCGGCGTCTAAGGTGGATCCAAACAACTTGTAAATATATACACGGAATTATGCACATGTGTATATACTTCCGTAAAAATTGGGTTTCGCGCGTAAGGGTTGCGGCCCTGGTAAGGTAACAAACATGCGGGTGTCTCAGCTTCACACCTATAGGTGGCCACTCCTGCTGTTTATCTTTACACTATCTTTATCTGCTTTAATCCATTCACTACCTTGACGTCACCTGCTTTAAACAATTGTCGTCTGCTTTTGTTTATCAAATCAAAATTTTAGGTAAATTGACTATACATCGATGTCAAACAGTTAAGATTTTTATCAGACTTATCAGGATTCAAACTGTATACAAATTTCCACTGTGTCCGTGGTAAGACATTTGCAGGGATAAACTATATATGTAGCATGCAAAGGAAATATAACCTTATCTTCTATGTAGCGAACACTTCGAAAGAGTGTCATACAGTCTGGAGTCTGATAAGATGAAGTGTAACTAGGTGCCTGATCTGGATCCATGCTGTTTGCGCATGTCAGTTAAGACCCGTTATGCTAATTAAGCCCTTCACTGCCTTATCCCGAGAACAATAGTTATTTGCAAACCGTTTTATCCTGATCGGACGCCGCGATACGCGGCGCCTGATCATGATCCAAACTGTTTGGCACTAATTTCAATATTCCTTAAGTATAAATACCTAAAATTTAAATTTGCGATATGAAAACAGACAACAATTGTTTAAAATTGATGACGTCATGGCATTGAAAGGGTTAAGAAACAAGGTAAATATTTGCAATGCAAATTACGCAGTGTCCGCACAGTGGTGACCGAGTATGTTCCTCGGGTTGAACTGGGGATCTCTGCGGGACATGCTTCTGTAAAACTAACATAGAACGAAAGCGAGAAAAAGACATAAACACACAGACTGACAGAGAGAGAGAGAGAGAGAGAGAGAGAGAGAGAGAGGAGAGAGAGGGGGTTAAATTCACATAGGACAAAGCTCCGAGAGTAATCTCTATTTCAACGGCATAAGCGAGCGAATTCATCGATAAACAACAATCAAAACACCTGCAAATTTATCATTCATTAATTAATTGTGATAGAGAGCACGTACTTAACAATTTTATCAGAATTTGGCAAACGAAAGTTACTCTCACTTTTCTGTGTATATTCTTTTTAATTTTGATCCACTTATTTCCCTTTAATTTGCCCTTTCTTTGCTTAATTATGTTCCGGATACTGCAATGATTAGTGCTCCAACTTGTGTCCAATCCGGCATGAGTTCGATCCCGGATATGCGCAGTATTTGAGAGGATACATCGGTCGCCCGTCCGGACAAGTGGATTTTTCTGCAGGCACAACGGTTGGCTCCAACAACAATGATTATATACGCCATCGTTTTCGCCATCAACACTGATAAGTATCAGTTGAAGCAACTTGTTTCGCAGGGCTGCCATAAGTTGACTAATGAGAAATCCTAAGATTTCCAAATTTTCTATTTTTCCGCAAGCGAAATTTTACTAATTGTACCCTTAACCCTTAACCCCATAGTCTACATGTATTTCTAGTTTGAAGACGTGGTCGCTTAAAATAGGCTGAAATTAAAATAGAATGCGCCCTAAGGCCTGCTTTAAGCTAGCATCTACTAGAATGAAAATCCGAAGACTTCGGAAAAATCCGAAGAAATATATATTTTTTTTTATGTTGCACTCCATTCATGAAGATATATAACACATTTACATATTTAACGACCAAACAATACATCTACATGTACATTGTATTCACAACGTAATTCAATAATAAAATATCAAAATGAATCGAATTTTCGTTTTCAAAAATTGACAATATCTAACGATATTATTTTGAGTGTTAATTTCTTGAGCGGATGAGGACTGCATAACCGTTTTGAACTCGATGTTGACTATACGAGGGTTGTTCGGAAAGTTCGTAGAATTTTGTTATATCTCTGGTTAGCTTTATTTGATCAATTTGAAATTTGGTATGTAAGTAGGCCTACCTCATCTTATTTTTAAACTATTTTGTAAGAGAGAAATGAAATAGATAATGTTTACCGAATATACAGGTTACCGTAGCAACGCAGTAACGGGGACCCGGAGCAGCTCGAAAGTTGTAATTTTTTAAACTTTCTTCTAATAAAGCAAACGTGATTTCTCTCAATTCTGTTGACGCTAGATAAGCGCGAAAAGGTCTGATTGTAACGTGACGTCATGACGTTAGTTACTCATAGTTTCAAAACATTGTAAGCGCTTGGACAGAATTTACAGTATTGTTAGAGTTTATTTCAATGGTTCTTAATGATTAAGAAGCCAACAAATGAGGGAGCCTGCGACCGAATTTGGCTTCTTAATTATTAAGAAGCGTTGAAATAAACTCTAACCATTTTAGTGTTTGACCCGCCCACATATGACGTCACTTCACTTCATTTACATGTACATATTTTTCTCCGCCGACAGATGTTTACACAGCCTGTTACATAATATTGTGTGTTTTATTACGTATCGATGATGACACATTGACAATTAGTGTTCCAAGCTGCGTTAAGAAAATGGTAATATTAAAAAAACGATGGAAAAAGAATAGTTATTGACGTCTAAATGCTTAGTGCAGCACAAAATACAGGGCTCCAGATATGGGGGTAGATTCTATTTCAAAAACTAAAATCTTTATTTCTGCTTAAAACCCTACGGTGTCACTACTCATTAGAATCGTCTCGGAGAGTAGATCTAGTATCACCATAGGATTTGATGCTAAAATAAGTGAGAAAATGTTGGATTTGTGAAGTTTACTCCCTCTTATCTGGAGCCCTGAAATAATGCAGAAAACTCATAAATGAGTTTTCTGCATTATTTTGATCTTGCATTATGCAGACGCCTGTCTTTAGTGTTTTCGTCGCGATTGACAATGGTTTGTAGATGTTGGTTTTGTTAATTACGGTAAGAATTCTGTTTTAATTATATTGTATTTTCTTATTCCCCCCTCATATATAAAGATTAAATAAAATTTGAATGATTTTCACAATTTTCTTCCGACTAGCGAGCTACAAAATGTCATTATTTTCCTCGAAATTGAATTGTACATGTAGATATATCTATATGCACTTTGCTGTGTAATGGATTTCCTGTAAAGCTTAAAAGTCATGCTTTGGCGGAGCTGACCGAAATATTAACACATGCGCAATGCTTGCTAACGTCTAAATCCAAGTCTCGAACACTTCATAATTAAATTGCCAAATCTCGTTAAATCCCGTTGACTTAATAATTAAACCGAGCGAAAATTTGAATGTTGTGGCTTGCTGATTGGCTGAAAAAGTAGGCCAAACACTAATACTTAGTCTACAGATAGCGGAAATGCGAACTAAAAAGAAATGACGTCGACAAGTGACGTTGACTTGCAAACTGTTGTAAATAAAATTATGTTACTGTAGGTAAATCGCCGACAAAAACTCCTAAAATGATTAAATCCACGGGAAAATATGACAAGAAGTTGAGTCTCGCATTCCTGTATAAATGGCGATCACTTTTTAGGAATGGAAAATAATCGATCCAGGACGCTCCTAGGAGCGACCGACCATCAATCTTAGCTGCTTCCATTAAGGACAAGTGAAAAGATAAGGAAAATGCGGACAGAGTTACAACAGTAAGATATATGCTTGATAAAATTGGTGTTTCTTGCTCTACCGTACTTGAACTATTAATAGATGAACTTGGTATGTCTAACGTTAGAGCACGCTGGGTGCCGAGGTTGTTCACGGACAAGGGAAAGAAGAACCGAGTTCGATGCTCTCAGATGTTTCTCTGCCAAAACGATGCCGAAGGTGACGATTTTAAGGACAGACGCACACTACGGATGAGATACGAGAGAAGCGACTACACATGGATCTTGAGCGCGTAATGCTACATCAGGATAATGAACCGGATCGTAGAGCAGCTTCAACGCAGTTAGAAATCAGCTTACTATGGTTTGATATGTAAGAACACCCGCCAAACGGCCCCGAATTGGCTCCCATGGGTTTTAGAGTGCTGACAGAGTTAAAGGCGAGCTTACATGGAATTACATTTGTTTCAGCAGCTGAATTTACCAAACAGACCCAGAAATTTGTATCTACATTCAGTGAGGACTTGTATACAGAAACATGCGTAAAATGAGTTAGAAAGCCATAACGAGTAGGTGGATATTGCGGGTGAGTATGTTGGGAAAGTGAGACGTTCGCTTGACGTATATAACGTTTGACGTCACGTCGACGTTGACGTGCTCCGGGTATGCGTTATGTATGTATTTGTAAGATGCATAGAAAAAATGTGTTTAAGCGTATATTGCCGATTTTCACAGAATATGTAGCACAGATCTGGAAATTAATGTTGATCTAATTGTTTGCATCCAACTACAACTATACGTAATTTTATAACAAAATTCTACGAACTTTCCGAACAACCCTCGTAGATGGTTCCACTTAATTGGAAATCGTTCAAAATGAAAAACAAAATGAAACGCGTAAATAATCAAAAATGGCTTTACCTTATTTCAAAATGTCAAGAGACCGTTTTGTGAATAACTTGAATGAACTCATTACTCCATAACCTGTTTCTAGCTTTGACAACAGGTGACTACCTATTAAGGCAAGTTGAAATTAAAGCAGAATGCGCCTTCAGGCGCTCGTTGCTTTACTCTCAGTCTGCTTTAACTTACCATCTTTCAGAATATAGGAAGCATTATTTCTTATTGTGCCTATTCATGATTGTATAAAGTTGAACTTTTTTCTCCATTGAAGGAATACATTTTTTAAAGCGTATAAAGGCGTATTTATTGGGCAATGGGCTAAGACATGTGTTACCGTTTAAATCACAGAAAAGTTCCGCTCATCTGCTACATGTAACTGAACTTGGACAGCTCGTGTTTCTCGTGCGAATGTTTTTCTTGGAGGCACGCGACTCTGCAAGTTGATCCTTGATTAAGTTCTTGTGTATAGCGCCGAAAGTGACATCCTTTGGTAAATATTATCTATAATAACTCTTAACCCTTTGCCCTTCGATCGCGATTTCACTGATATTTTGCAAACAATTTGTATCCAGAGCAGACGCCGCGTTAAGCGGCGTCTGATCTGGATCCAATCTGTTTGACACTCGTATTTAGGTTTCTTTCTTTAGAAGTGTATACATATTAAGAGTAAAAATACTATGGAATGGTCGTCTGTAAAAAAAAAAAACAATTGCTGTCTGAAACAATTCGTCGATCACCATTTTATTTTTAAAAAATTATCATCAAAGTGCTAAATAGTATTATTCAGATGAGATGCTGGTTATTGGCAAAGAGTTTGAACCCCGATCAGAACCAAGCTGTTTGCCAAGTAATTCAATTCAATATTTCTTAAGTCAAAATACCTAAAATTTAAATTTGATAAATTAAAACAGGCGATATTGTTCAACGCTGACGACGTCTTGGCAGTGAAGGAAGGGGTTAATCCCTCAACTTTCACCACCAAAAAATAATAATAACGAGTGACAAGTTTTGATCATGGTCAAAGACAAAGACAAAGAATGGCAATGCAAATCCGAGTAATAGTTGTTGTTGTTTTGCTATCACTTATTTCAGGAAATTATGTAACACAGATTCATAACAGAGTTAAGAGTATAATTTATACTGCAACAAAATAAAAGATTCCATGGGCATTTTAACCTTAAGCCAACTGTTTAGAACCGGTCTGTGTGTTGATAATTACAATTATTTTATTCAACAATCTGTTTAATAATTTGAATCTAGGGGGCAAATAGTTTAGACCCAGATGAGACGCCGAGTAACTCGGAATCTCATCTTGATCCAAACTATTTGCAATCAGATATCATTAGTTCGCCAAAACATGCGCGTTAAAGGTTTAATATTACATACAGCATCCATTAGCAATAAAGGTAACATGAAATAAATTACTGCGCTTAATCATTTAGCAAAGATTTGATTAATAACGTTCCACCGGTCTTTGGCTTAGAATACCTCAGAGAAGCTGGGTTTGGTCGAAGCAGTATTTTTTCTGTGACTAACAAACATCAAAACCGCTCGCAGACTACGAGGCAACAGACCAGGCGCATCAGCTCCAGTATCAAATGGTAGACGGGAGCACGTGTTAGGGATTAAGATGTTGTGGTCTTGCTTTGTGGTGTGGAAATATGCTTGAGTGGACGGACGGATGGATGGATGGGTGTCTAGATGGATAGAGAGAGGGAGAGAGGGTATAGAAAGGGGGAGAGACGGGAGATAACAAGGGTGTGCGTAAGACAGACAGACAAACAGAGTGCGGGAGAGAATTGAACGAGGGAGATTACCAATTAGACGAACACACAACATAATAGACGGCAAGATAGACAGACAGAAATGAATGGAGTCCCAGAAAAAGAAATGACAAGAGAATAGAAATTGAAAACATAATCAGTTTGGAAGAGATATCGACTTGTTTAACTATTTATCTGAGAGCATATTCCTAGTTTTGAAGACAGGTGACTACTTAAAGCAGTTTGCAAGTAAAGCAGAACGCGTCATAATACGCACTTTGGTTTATTCTCAGTCTGCTTTAAGCCACAGTCTCCGATGATAATAACAGGATAAAGTTAACTTTGAAACGATATTGCAGACAACAATATTGAAGCAGACAACTATATGGCGATGATAGGGGTAAAAACCTCACGATAAAGTTGATCATGATAGGGTTAAACCAACCATATATACATGTTTTAGGGGAAAATGAACTACATTTCATTTGAAACTTGAATTACCCATTAAAAGTTCCATGGAGAAATGTGCCATAAGAGTATACGCACACTATTTGATTCTGAATTAACGTCATAATTGTAAAAATATTTCATATCACAACATTACACTTTTTACATTTGTTTAAATAATATTCGTGAAAAGGTTATACAAAATATTTGAAGTACTTTTTATTAGCAGAAATGTCAAACGTGTTGAAAGCGACAACACTTGAAACAACACAGATATTATAAAGACAGGTGACTGTTTTAAGCAGAACAGGACCTTTCTCCTTTTATTATAATTAAGCTGACACCTGTGTTATAACACCGTCAAAGAGTTATATTTTGATTAGTCGTTATCTATAAATGTGCTTGTAATTTTTCTTGACCCATTACCCCATAGCCTGGTTCTAGTTTTGAAAACAAGTTGCTACTTAGAGAAGGTTGAAAGTAAAGCAGAATGTGTCATTAAGGCACATTCTGCTTTATTTTCAGCCTGCATTAATAAAAAATCTGCTTGAATATAGAGCATATTTCTTATGGGAACTATTTTCCTCAGTGGATTCATAAATAAAAGGTGTAAAAATGCGTATTTATAGGGTAATGGGTTAAACCTCACCCTAAGACTTCAACTGTACAATTCCAGTTTCCAATCTAGTTCAGTTTTACATAAATAGGTTGATTTTAATAATATTCTGCAAAACGACTAACAGTGGAGACCCTAACCAGCGGACTCCAGCAGAGGTGATCTGATCAGGACCTATACTGTTTGCATTAAAATACAATTTATTCGTCTCTATGTTCCAGGGGCCCGTCTTACGAAATTTCATAAAACAAAAATGATCGTAAGTCAGATTATAAAATTCCCAATTATTATTAATTTTTCTTGAAAAGACGATTCCAAAGAGATGTCACAATGCATGGTTAGATGTGTTTTAAAGTTTTGCCTTACGACCGTTTTTGTCGTACGACATTTCGTTATATGGCCCCTTGGTCTGAATCCGTTCACTGCCATGGAGTATGGCGTAATAACCCATTTACCACATACTTTTTATGAGGATCCAAACTGTTTGCAAAATTTAGTGTTATCGCCTGACTCGCATTGATGGGAATTATTCAAACGCGTCGACTAGTTTTTTCGTTTTAAGAAAAGAAATTGATAATTAATTGAACGCTATATATACTTTTTTAAGTTTCAAAAGAAAATTGTTCCACCTGAGTTTTATATTTAGAGAGTTTTCTTGTTGAAATATAACCTCACCCATGAGCTAAGTACACATGTTTCTGACAATGTAAACATCAGCAAATGTTGACTTTTCACGGCTGGTCATCACTGATTGGTTGTGACATACGAAAACACTCCCATCGTAACACGTGGTGTGTTACGTCATATTGTTTACATTGTGGTCTCGCGCAGTACGAACATAGGTCGAAGGATTTCGGTGCTTCCTGTCGGATATCTAGTTTTCGGCTAACGTCAGTCACACATGTGGGACTTTTAACCCCTTTTATGTTGGAAACCGGTACATGTAAATGTATACTTCGCAAACAATGCAGATCCAGATCAGAAGGCATCCGGAATAAGACCCCTCTGTTCAATGTATGAACTGTTTTTCTATAATAAAAATATCGGATTGCGTTCAGCTGCTCCTAAGCAAGAACGTATCTACTATACGTTCAGCTGCTCCTAAGCAATCGATGCACAAGCAGTATACATGTAATTATATCATTTACCCTTGAAATTTCCAATGCATACTTCCAGTTCAATTTTTTAACTACAGTATAGTTAATGATAATTTACCCCCCCCCCCCCCCCCCCAAAAAAAAAACCACCCAAAAAACCAAAAAACAAACAAACAAAAAATCAAAAAAAAAAAACCCTGAAAAAACAACATCAACGGTGCAACCCTGAAGATAGGGCCCAGATAGGACCCCTCTTGTCTTGATCTTCAAATTTTCTTACTTATGCTCTAAAACTCTGGGGAGGTTAAACAGTAAATTATATTCAATTCACACTCGTTGGAAAATATATTATTCTTTCCTTATCTACTCGTGTGGACTTATTAGAGGATCTCCCCTTATTCAGATTTAAACAATAACATTGTATGTCCAACTTGCAATAATTTCGACATCTAACTTTTTCCCAGAAATTTGAAGCCATATCAGACGCCGTGTAACCTGTCGTCTGGCCACACCGTTTGCTATATGATTAGTAAAATGTCTACATATTCAAAATAAGTCAATTTCTAATCTTTATCGCAATTTTCGTTTGTTTAAATTTTCGTTTAAACGGGAATACGAGTGTCTTCCTAACTGTATGGTATACATGTATAGAAATAGCGGACGAAGTACAGTGGAGAAGATATGTTTATTTCCCGTTAAAACGCAAACGCGGATACTCAGACGCGAAGCGCTAATATGTATAAAATACATTTTTTTCTTCAGATTTCCAACCATCTATTTAATTTGAATGGCAAACAGTTTTTGAGCCTATAAGACGCCGGGTTCCCGGCGTTTGATCTGGCTCCAAACTGTTTGCAATGGAAATAATAGCTATAGCGTATAATATTATATAAACGCGTTTACTGGGAAATAATAAAGGACCCATATTGATTCAAATTGTTAAGATATCGTTTCTATAGTTAGTATTGATTGTGTTATATTGTTGTTAACCATATATGATTTATGTACTTGTAGATATGTTGAGGGCCTCATGGAAGATTGATCTATATCAAATGAGCTTTCTCGTTAAATAAAGCCTTTATTATTATTATAATTATTATAACGGTTATAGTCCACTGTGCTATACAAGCACTTTTTCTTATCTTTTCAACGCCAGCTTAAATAACTGTCTAACGTATTTTACTCTTACACAGACAATTTTATCGTATGTTATTAACTTTGTTTGCAATTTATGCCATTTTTAATTTTAAATTCTGACGTAAGAAATAATGATACGGGTGGCAAATAGTTTAGATCCAGATCAGACTCCGGGCTATAATGTGGACAGTTCTTTTCGATTCACGGACTGTAACCATTTTAGTGGTTTACATATTTTCGAAAAAAATTTCAGGGGAGTTTGGACTGTTTAAAACTTCGTCCTTTATCCTGCAGAATTATGTTTCAACATTATCACAAGCAGAAAAACAATATTTCTTGTCATTTGACTGCAGAGCATTTCATTACCGGTACTTTCAGGATTTACAAGTAACCTTTTTCTTTTAAATTTAGTTTGCTTTTAATATTCAACCCTAGCTATGACTGGAGTATATACTCGTCATTAAAATAGTGTACCTGCGAAGAGAACAGTTCCTAAAATGCAGTATATACCCTGAGGTCCCTGATCAGAGGACGCCTACAGGAAACCTCTAATCAGGGTCTGCACTGTTTGTCATTATGCAATATATTGCAATAAACAACCCTACAAATAGCCAAAATTTGGCTAGACTTATACATTTGTACATGGAACCGATCATTAAAAGTTTCCGACTGAGTGAGTAAAATCCTGTATTCTGCATACATGTATTTGAAAATAATATTTCCTGTCCTATTCCTCCGAAAGTACAAAATAAATGTCATTCTAGATCTAGTTGTATCCAGATAAGATGCCGAGTTACCTTACATCTTACAAAGTTCAAATCTACATGTGCATTTAAGCATGCATTTACATCAGTAATGTACTTGCCTATAGCGAATATTGATAAACGTTTCGTTGCAAATTGCAAACAGTTTATATGTCTTGATAATGTGTACATGTAAAAGCAATCGACGTTTGATCGATCTCCAGACAGTAAAAGACTCTCAAGATGTGTTTAGAAGGACAGTGGCTACAGTGGAGAATCTGTTATTCTTTCCCGTTTAAACGCAAACGTAAAGCACTAAAACGTAGAAAAGAACAACTTTTGAACAATTCTGATAATTCTTGTTTATCTTGATGGCAAACAGTTTGGAGCCTGATCAGACGCCGGGTTACCCGGAGTCTGATCTGGCTCCAAACTGTTTGCACTGCAAATAATAGTTTTAGCGTAAACGCGTTTATTGGGAAAGAATAACAAATTCTCCACTGTAAGAGCAGCCAGGAGAAGACGAACCGGTTTATGATATTATCCACTGATTTTGACAGCTTATCTCCCTTTACACACACCGTTAGCCAAGAAAACCATTTCAGCAGAAATAAAGTTTGTGATATTATTCTGAGATCATCTGAATGGCCCTTCCAAAAACGTATTTTTAATTCTGATAAAGTTATTCGTGAGATTCTTACCCCTTTCCCGCTATATTGTCGTCTGCTTCAGTATTGTTGTATGCAATACGTTTCAAAGTTAGATTTAAGGTTGTATAACTTAATAAATATCTATAATAGTGTCAAACAGTTTGGGTCCTGATCAGACGCCGCGTAACGCAGGACCGTCCCAAACTGTTCGCAAACGCGCTTTAAGGCGTCATTGAGAGTGAAGGGATTAAGACGATGCATGGGATGTGTTGGTGACAAGGACTTTGGTACATGTATTTGAGGTAGACTTCTCGTATTCAACTGCTTTGAGCATGCTGAGGTTCATTAGAGAGGAGAGTGATTTGATTTATTATTTGCTATGTTTTTACATGTACCTCGCTTTAACTCATTGAACCGTCGTTTGTAGTCCTAAACATACAGTGTAGACTCAGATCAGAGAGAGAGAGAGAGAGGGGACTTTAATCAGGGTCTGCTCTGTTTGCGATTTTGAAACATGTTGCAGGAAACAATCGTATATACGGCCAAACCCCTCTATTACGAACACTAAAATTAGTTATTTATTAGGTGCTTGCAACAGGTGACTACCTAAAGCAAGGTGGCAGTAACACAGAAAACTCCTAAGGAGCTTTATGTTTTACTGTCAACTTTCTTTAAGCTGCCACATTTCCTTTATACATGTACACTCAATTAGCCTTCGTTTAGGTGGTCGTAAAAGAGGGATTTAGCTATAAATGGAATATATTTTATTAGAAACTAGAAAAGTCTACTAAATGTTTCAGGGGCGAACGAGGTGCAGCAAGACCTCAGATGCACTTCATACACTGTTTCATGCACACATCGGCCACTGTAACAGAACCGCCGACCTTCCGTAAGCCAGCTGTGAGGTGGGAGGGGTCGAGACATACGGAGAAATTAAATAGTAGCATTTTTATTTTCAACTGAAACAACCACAATCAGTAACATTCAACAACACTCGTCAGTCTTACAGTGGAGAATCTGTTATTCTTTCCCAATAAACGCGTTTACGCTAAAACTTTTATTTGCAGTGCAAACAGTTTGGAGCCAGATCAGACGCCGGGTAACCCGGCGTCTGATCAGGCTCCAAACTGTTTGCCACCAAGATAAACAAGAATTATCAGAATTGTCCAAAAGTTGTTCTTTTCTACGTTTTAGTGCTTTGCGTTTGCGTACGTTTGCGTTTAAACGGGAAAGAATAACGTTTTCTCCACTGTACAATAATACAGTACAAGTACTGTGGAGAGGATGTTATTCTTTCCCGTTTTAAACGCAACGAAACGCAGTACACTACACTAAAACTTAGATATGGCAATTTCTTGAAAAGTTGATGGTTCTTTTTAATATGAGTGACAAACAGATTGGAGTCTTATCAGAGACGCTCGGTTTCCCACCGTCTGATCTGGCTCCAAATTATGTGCAATGGAAATTTAATGAGCATTAACTCATTTATTGGGAAAGAATACCGTCTTCTCCACTCTATATACATTATACACTGTGCTCCAGAGAATGTGATTATTTCAGATACACGTTTTGTACATGAACTTTCATCTTAATTTCTCAACTAAGCCCTATTACGTGACTACTCATTAGATTCGTCTTTTCGAGAGAATTCTAATTATAAGTCACATATTTAGGGCTTGGCTGCTAACTAAATTATTTCCAAAATTTTGGAAATGATTTAGTTAAACTTTCTCTTAACTGGAGCACTGTTACACAACTGAAATTTACATGAATGACAGAAAAACTTAATTATATCACAGCTGATAAAAGACAGAATGGGTGGGGAACATATGAAGAGGGTAAACGATGATTTTGTTGTTGTAGATGATGATGATGGTGACAATGAGAATAAGAATGATACTACATGTAATTAGAACAGCGGGGAAGCGATGATGAATAGGAGGGTATGGCATTGAATTGATAATAATGTCAACAATAAAAATAATGGCGATGATTATAACACTAGTAATAAACTATATGCATAAGTTGATCTTTTCCTTCAAACACTGAATTCTGACTACAATGTAACTGAAACAAACTATACACAGGAATATCCAGAGGATCCTCGATACTTTGGAGACTGCCAAACAGTTTGGAGCCTGATCAGACGCAGGCCGACCCGGCGTCTGATCTGGCTCCATAACTGTTTGCAATGGACATGTTTTTTTTTAACCATTACCACGTTTATAGGGACAGAATAACGTATTCTCCACAGTTATGCCCAACTATTCCTTCATTTGGAATACCCACCAGCGACCATCAGTCACCACGGTTGTGTCCAGGCTGTAAAGCTAAACTTATACCTACAATAAAGAAGACGTTATTCTTTCCCATTTTAACGAAACTATACGCAAACACAATGCATTAAACTGTAGAAAATGGACGTTTTCTCAAACTTCTTGAAGATTATTTTTAATCTAAGGGGCAAACACGTTGAGCCTGATCAGACACCGGTGTCTGAATTGTTCCAAATTGCTTGCAATGAAAATGATGTTTGTAGCATAAACGCACTTATTGGAAAATAAAAACGCATTCTTCAGTATATCACCACCAGCAAGGTTTCAGCGTCAATGGCAAATATTTCTTTTTTGATATTGGCCTTCAATATTTCATAAATTACCGACCACAAAACCATTCTTTCTAGGTTTTATACCATGTGAAAAACATTAAAAGTCCCCTATTTGGAGCCATACTGTAAGACGCCGAATACCTCGGCGTCAACTCTTGCTTCATACGTTTTTTCACTCTGATTGAATAATTTGTCTCTATAAACCTAAGACACTAATTTTGATGCATTCGTTTTGAAATTCGTTTAACCCATTACAGTACTGAACCTTATTAAATTAACAATTGTATTGTATTGACTCGCTTGCAATTCGATGGCAATTCGCTTGCAATTCGATGGCAATTCGCTTGCGATTCAAAATACTAAATTTACCCTCGGGTAAGTTTTCTTGAATGGTGTATCTCACAAATGTTTGCAAATATGCCTTCTTTATTCTTTTTTATTCCATTTGTGTCACAACCGCTTCGGAAAATTCGCTTAAAAGTATTCAAACGTAGGAATTGTTTTTTGAAGCGCCCGATTCGATGACAATTCGAAGGCAATTCGATGGCAATTCGCTTGCGATTATCAATTTAATTTAATAAGGTTCAGTACTGTACCCCATAACCGGTTTCTATATTTGAAAACAGGCGACCACTTAAAGCAGGTTGAAAGGAAAGCAGAATGTGCCTAAGGCACATTCTGCTTCACTTTCAGCCTGCTTTAAGCTACCATCTGTTAGAATATAGAAAACATTTATATTAATTTATATATTCATGACTGCATAAATTGGGAGTATATTCTTGGGTAAAGGCATATTTATGGGGTAATGGGTTAAACAGTTAGAAACTACCATACGTCTCCCTAAAAGTAACATGACAGTCCAAACTGTATAGCAGTCTTCACATAGCTCGTTCACTGTAGTTATACAGTGGAGAATCTGTTATTCTTTCCCGTTTAAACGCAAACGTACGCAAACGCAAAACACTAAAACGTAGAAAGGTACAACTTTTGGACAATTCTGATAATTCATGTTTATCTTGGTGGCAAACAGTTTGGAGCCTGATCAGACGCCGGGTTACCCGGCGTCTGATCTGGCTCCAAACTGTTTGCACTGCAAATAATAGTTTTAGCGTAAACGCGTTTATTGGGAAAGAATAACGTTTTCTCCACTGTACAGAGAGACAACCCTGTATTCACCGAGACTTTGACCATTTACCAACTAAATACAGTAAAACCTCTCTATTACCACTTAATTGTATTTAATTTTAAGTGTTTAAGGCAGGTTGCTGCTTAAGACAAGGTGAAAACAAACAGGAAGCTCCTTTAGGCGGGAGCTTTTCTGATTTCCTTTCACCTTGCTTTAAGGAGCCACGTGTCTTTGTTTTCATTTTTTTGTGGTTGTAGTAGAGGGGATTTAACATAGGCAAAATGGACTCGATTGGAAATCAGAATTTGCAGGAGAGAATGCCGGTCGCTGAATTGTCGCTCAACTCAGGTATGACAATCCTTAATATGAGAATGGCATTGGCATGGTTGGTTACGATTCTTCGGTAACTGTGATTTCTGGCACATTGCAATTTTCGTCGGTATCGGCCTGTGACGTCACATCTACTTCAGCAGTAGTGGGTGGAGGTTTAAGCGTCATCTTATCAACTGACTGGTCAGGTCTGTCACCCGCAGCGTCAAAATCTTCTTTAGTTTCCAGGTCGTCTACTGATGGAACTATAACAATGGAAAGACTCTTCATATTGTACATGTACATGTAAAGCCTACTCTGGACAATCCAGCTCGCTTTAGTTGAGCTTTCTAATATTTCAAAAGAAAACGTACTCGAGGTACGTAACTTTGAAATTCGACTACGTGTATTTTCAAAATTCGATATTGTAGAAACAAGATTTAGTTTGACACTACACATATATACAAACAGTGAATAAACTAATCAGAGGGCTCCTTAAGGAGCCTTCTGATCAGGGTCTGTACTGTTGTCAGTTTGTAGTATATTGCCAAAGTACGGATCCATACAAATATGTAGTAACAATGGACAAAACTTTTCTGAAAACTAGGAACTTGGAAGTTTCAGGACGGAATGAGTTAAAACGACTCCAAGTTATCCTCACAAAATACGTCCATCGGTAATTAATTGGGTTCAATGACAGTCAACTTTTGTAAAACTAAAATTTACAGTGAAGTACAGCATCATTGCAATATATACACACATTCAGCTTAACATGTGGTAGCATATGCGGAAAAAAGCGGAAAACAATGAATTTCTAATATTTTAACTTAAAAAAGGGGCATATCTGATGGAAAACTTACTTAACTTTGACGAAACTTAATAAAATTGATAAGTACATGTAGTTCATCAAAAATAACTCAAATATAAAACTTCATCTCAGTATGGGAAAGCATGTGGAGGGTTGGGGGTTGCTGAAAACGACGCATTTCTAATACTTTAGGGCCATAAGTGCCTGTTCAAAGCAATTTTGCTGGCTATCTAATCTGGCCTCCAGTTTACGGCAACAAAGATAATCAGAGTGTTTGGTGAATATCAGATGGCAACTGTTTGAGTTAGAGAACAAAAAACACGTTTATTGGGGAAGGAAAGGACGTCTTCTCCATCGTATCTAGGTGATACAAGAAAGATTACCTGGCTCAGCCGATTCCACAATAAGGTCTTTAATCGCCTCCTCAATTACATCAATATCAGAGTCGCTCTCTTCAGAGGACACGTAGTTGTCTTCATCCGGATGCTAAAGACGATATCAAATATCATAATTATAAGATGTGTTTATGAAACACTATCACTGGGGGTCAACTACGTATTATAATCAAAATGTTTTGCTACGACAACTTACATGGGTATTATAATATTTGTATTCCTACAAAGTCAGTGTATATACTGGAAAATGTTTTGCTACGAAAACAAAGTTGCCTTTGTAGGAATACAAATACATGTATAGTATCATACCAATGCATATGAGTTGTCGTATCTAAAACATTTGATGATAATACCTAGTTGGCGCCCAGTGACCATGTCCCTGATGTAAACATGACCTACAGTACTGGACCTTATTAAATTAAATTGATAATCGCAAGCAAATTGCCATCGAATTGCCTTCGAATTGTCATCGAATCGGGCGCTTCAAAAAACAATTCCTACGTTTGAATACTTTTAAGCGAATTTTCCGAAGCGGTTGTGACACAAATGGAACAAGACTGCGCGTTCAATAAACGCTTATGCCCCCGGTGGCATCCTTGACAATATATTCTGATTTTTTTCTAAGTCCAAAATAGGTCAAGGTCAAGGTCAAATTGAGCGTGGGTATTATTGGTGAGTTGGTAATGGTCCAAGGCAATAAGTGTATAAGTATTGAAGCATTGTACATGTAGTAAACAGTGTTGATGCTAGACGAAACGGTAAAATCTAGTTAACCAAGAACGAGCCCATTTACAATATAAGTTAAAATTAGGTCAAGGTCAAGGTCAAAATAAAAGTTTGATGATATTGGTGGATAGGGAATGGTCAAAGGCAACAACTGTATAAGTATCAAAGCATTGTAGTCAGATGTGTTGATGCTAGACGAAACGGTAAAATCTAGTTAACCAAGAAATACCCTATTTAAAATATTCTAAGTCAAAAATTAGGTCAAGGTCAAGGTCAAAATCAAAGTATGGTGATATTGGTGGATAGAGAATGGTCCAAGGCAACAACTGTATAAGTATCCAAGCATTTGGGTAAGCGGTGTTGATGCTAGACGAAACGGTAAATTCTACTTAACCTTGTTACGGACGGACTGACGGACGGACTGACGGACAGGACGGTTACTATATGCCTCCGCATCTTTCGATGCCGGGGGCATAATAAAAAAGAATAAAGAAGGCATATTTGCAAACATTTGTGAGATACACCATTCAAGAAAACTTACCCGAGGGTAAATTTAGTATTTTGAATCGCAAGCGAATTGCCATCGAATTGCAAGCGAATTGCCATCGAATTGCACGCGAGTCGCAAAAATTGTTAATTTAATAAGGTTCAGTACTGTATAAATTACATCGACCAAATTATACTAAGCTCAAATTCAATGGGCTTCTTGAGTGGCGCACACATGCTACGGAAGCCCAAATAATGAGGCCGTTTTGATATAGAAGTTAGAAGGTTTATTTCAGCTAATTTGACCTCTAAATGACATTGCCTTTTGTCGGACATGACCCAAGTTTGTACTGAGCTCAAGAGCTTCTTGATAATTATGAGCACATATGCCATTATATGAGGTATATTCACATGTTGTTGCAAGTTATGGCAAATGTTCAAGTTGTGAATAGACATGCAGCCCAAATATGCCCCGACTATGTCGTTCGGAAAATGACAAAGTATACATACATTGTATATATATGCCATTTCAATGAACGAGTGTTCAATTTAAGATACTGTTCGGAGAGTCGTTGTAGGGAGGGAAAACTGTGTATTTATTTATTTAGTTTCGGGTCTATCGTCAGTACACATTTTATCTGTGACAATGTTACATGGGGATTGGGTTGATACATACTATGTTCTCGGCCTCATGAGCTCTGCGCTCTGTCTCCTCTGCCTGTCTACACTGTTCTCTTACATACTCCACTTCTAGAGGATCAAACACAACATGCTCACCGGGGGCAACGCTCTCCGAGTCCCTGCCTAGATAAAAAAACCAAGAAACTCAAACTCAAACAACACATCGGACAGAAAACCATCCTTATTGTACCCATCCCTTCAAACATCAATTTTTTTAGTGTGATGGACAGGTTACACGCTCACTCAAAATTTTATAGGAACCACAAAACTATATGTTTTGTACATTTTACAGTAAGATTGCAATGGGAAATACTATCACAGCTGCGTTATGGACTTTTGTTCATCAAAAAGTTACATTTTGTGCCTATTTTTTGGTGCAAGAGTTAGGAAAATTTCAAAGAGTGTCCCACATAACACTGATATTAAATGTGCACCAAGTTTGAAATCTACTCTGGTTTCGACAACTATTTTTTCATTCATGAAACGTCCTGGCATTACACGCCATATTCTTACGACATTTCTTTTCTGAGACCAAATGGACCCCTTATTCATTTTCCTACCCTTGCAAAACACGCTAAATTACGAAGAAGGGTGCTCCGACTTATGTTGAGTGTTATGGTTGCATCGTCCGCAAGGTGATTGCTTAAAGCAAGGTGGTAATACATTGTAAAAACAGAGACCATTCTGTTAGCTGTCACCAATCTTTGACAACCCTCGATGGGTTTTCTTATGAAAGGTCGTAAGTTCGTAACAGTCTAAGTGGGTCACTGTAAATTTGACTATGTTAGTAAAGTTTTCACGGCAGTGTTCATATCTTATTACTCTTAAGAGTATTGTTCAGTATCTTTGAATATATGAAAATTTCCTAATCATTTTTGCTTCATAGTTTGAATTACTTAACCCGTTACCCAAGAGCATGTTTTAAAAACAGGCACCATGTACCATTGTAAAAAAGTGAAAACTTAAATGGTATGGTCATACAACAAGATCCCAGGGCCTAGCCAAGACTATTCTGCAAGGAGCGGTGGAGGGGACGAGGAAAAGAGGAAGACAGAAGAAAATATGGTCAGACAACATTGAAGAATGGACAGGGTTGACATTTGCTGAATCACACTCAGCAGCACACGATCGTGGCAAATGGATGAGGCTGGTAAACAAGTCTGCAATGAGGTGCCCTAACGGTTCAACACAGAGCTAAGGGACCAAGGCAAGGCAAGGCACCATGTAATAATTTACTAATAAAGCAGGTTGAAAGTATAGCAGACTGTTCCTTCAGGAGTATTCTGCCTTACTTTCAGCCTTCTTTAAGTTAACACCTAGAAAGGTCCAAGGGAATCTTTTTATAGTTCATGCTCAGAACTTTCTAGTTTGGACTATTGTACTTGGTGTACTATAAATAAGTGTAAAAGGCGTCTATGAGGTAAAGGATTATCAGAAGACATTGCCGGAAAGAAGCTTCGTGCATGTCTAAAGTAAAAGTTGAGCTCCAAATAGTCACTTTCTGCATTCTTTTTCTTCAGTTTTTAGCTGTTCAAGTTCATTTTCTAAATAAACAAACGTGTTTTGTTGAAACTATAGATCGAACCTCTTGTCAGGCAAAATTGCTGCAGGCGCATGAGTATTAAGGTCGGCAAAATAACACCGTTTGTCGAACCAATGAAAACTGAGAATGGTCCGTCTGCGGGTCGAACCAACCGGTATTAGGTTAGATCTATAGTCACTATAGACGACTATAGACCGGACTACAGTTCCACGTGAAGTCGCTCTATCTTACCGATGCCGTGGGTCTGTATAGACGCGATATCTCCGTCTGTACTGGTGCCCGGCAAGTATTCTCCTCTATCACAGTACAGTACGTCGGAAATCAGGCTTAGCTCCTGGTCCCCGTGACGCTCCAGCGCGTCTCTAACTGGGCACCTGTCTGGGGTGGCGCCACTGACTGGGGTACCTGACACGTCAGTATCATCATCCTGGTGGAAAATATAAATACAAATACAAATGTACATGTAGCATTAAGTTATTAACCCAATTCAGTGATAGGAATTCAAAGAAAAGAAGAAGAGCACCACATGCGGGAGCCAACGCTCGCCTCGATAGCTCAGTTGGTAGAGCATCAGCTTTCGAGGCGGGATGTTGTGGGTTCGATCTCCGGCCGGTTCATACCAAAGATCATTATTAAAACGGTACTAGTAGCTCCTTTGCCTGACGCTTGGTATTATAAGGGTAGTGCTAGGAAGGTGACTGTAATGCCCAGGTAAGTATGCATGTTAATGGATACCTTGTCGCAATAAAGCTCTACAGAGCTGTTTTTGATTGTTTACCATATGCGATGTTAAATAAAGCTTACCTTTACCTTTAACCTTTACCATTTTTAAAGATCGATGAAACACACACAAAAGATTAAGGTCAATGTCAATTAGTAAGATAGTTTGCTATGTCTAAACTTTGGATAGGACTTGCAAACCAAAATATGAACTTGCAGGTTGTAGATGAAAAATTAAAGACGTTACGGCAAACGTTTATATTTTGTACTGTATGACGACGACGCGTACGCCGAAGTAAAACAATTTTTTCTTTAAAAAACCAACAACAACAACAGGCTAGCTACAGTGGAGAATCTGTTATTCTTTCCCGTTTAAACGCAAACGTACGCAAACGCAAAACACTAAAACGTAGAAAAGTACAACTTTAGGACAATTCTGATATTTCATGTTTATCTTGGTGGCAAACAGTTTGGAGCCAGATCAGACGCCGGGTTACCCGGCGTCTGATCTGGCTCCAAACTGTTTGTAAAAGAAAAAATAGTTTTAGCGTAAACGCGTTTATCGGGAAAGAATAACAGATTCTCCACTGTAATAACAGGGCTGCCATAAGCTGATCATGAAAATTCCTAAGATTTTTTTTTCAAGCGCGATTACTTTAAGCAGGTTGAAAGTAAAGCAACATGCGCCTTTAGGCGCATTCTGATTTACTTTAAGCCTACATAAAGCTACCACATGTTAGGATAATTAAATATCCCAAGATTTCGGAAAATCCGGAGAAATTGCAGCCCTGAAATAAAAATGAGCATTTAAACTCATCCAATATAACTATGAGCATGAAAGAATCCACTTGGCATAAATGGGTTAATACAATATTTCTTTCTTGTTTCTTTTGGTTAGCTACGAGCAGACATTGGCCCAGAGAAGAAGATCAATTGATGAGGGGGATCAATCAATCTGAACATTAACGTTTTCAAATTATCACCCCTAACTCGACAAACAGACAAAACTGTTTCCCTAACTAACCACGACAGTCTATTAATCACAAAGCCTTCCTTCCCACAATGGCGATCTGTTTAATTAACCTGTATACGGGTAAGCGCGACTTTTAACGCTTTTATTGTCATTTTAAACCCCTCACAAAAGGTTTGTTGCAAGTATGGAAAACAGATGGTTGCTTAAAGCAGACTGAAATTAAAGCAGTTTTTCTGGTACATATTCATGACTGTATACATACTTTTAGGCAGAAATAAAGCAAAGGTGTAAGAAGGCGTATTTATGCAGTAGTAGGTTCAATCATCAAAACGATTTGAATCTTTGGATATGATGCTAGTAAGTATAGGTTTCTGCATGATTAACCCTTTCACTATCATACTGATGTCATAGCCCATCTAATGAATGCACTGCCATAATATCGTCTGCTTACAAAAATGTCACCTGCTTGTTTTATATCCCAAGTTTACAATTTGAAGTGTTTTGTATTTTGATGCAATGCGTTTGCGTTTTAACGGAAAGAATAATTATAACATTTTCTCCACTGTATACAGGAGAAGAACGCAGCAGGCCAGTTTGACATTGTGCATAGCTTCATTGCTGTATGCTTGAAAATTGCAGGTCATGTTTTCTTTACTAATAGTTACTGAAAGACACATCGCTACAGTGGAGAATCTGTTATTCTTTCCCAATAAACGCGTTTACGCTAAAACTATTATTTGCAGTGCAAACAGTTTGGAGCCAGATCAGACGCCGGGTAACCCGGCGTCTGATCAGGCTCCAAACTGTTTGCCACCAAGATAAACAAGAATTATCAGAATTGTCCAAAAGTTGTTATTTTCTACGTTTTAGTGCTTTGCGTTTGCGTACGTTTGCGTTCAAACGGGAAAGAATAACAGATTCTCCACTGTAAGTGTCATGTCTTGGATAAAGTCCCAGGTTTGCAAATGTGAATGTTAATTTGTTTACCGTCTCCTGCTAATTGCGTATATTGTTGCTTTTCAAAAACAGTGTAGACCTAGATCAGACAGTTCCTGAAGGAACTATATGACCAGGGTCTGCACTTTGTTCTTATATGATCTGCATTTTCAAAGGGAAACTTCCTTTATTTCATTAGTGAATATAATAGTATAATAGATCAGATTATATATGGTCATAGTGGGCAGAGTCTCAAAATATAGGAGGTTTCGTCGGGAAAAGGATCAAATAGCACTTTAAAAGGATCAAGTTGCACTTTCCTGTCTAAGAGAAAACTAACCTCAAAGTCTTCGGGACCCATGAGCCCCTCAATGATGGCCTTCAGTTCCCTGTTCTGCTCCTGCAGTTGCTGTATGCAGTTCTGTTGGTGGATTATGAACAGTTTCATTTCAGATATCTGTTCAAACGAGAGCAAGGTATCTAATGTGATGAGATGAATCTTTAATGTGACAAAACGAATGTACCACATGATACATTAATCTTGATCCGTCTGATTATATAGCGATATCGACTGCAATTTTTGTTCAAATTAACTTATTTCACCCCTGAAACTTCAAATAAACAATTCCAGTTTCCAACTAATTTTAGTCCATTTTGACTCATTAACCCTTTGCCTGATAGCCTATTTCTAGAACTGAAGATAGTTGACTACTTAAAGCAGGTTGAAAGTAAAGCAGAATGCGCCTTAAGGCGCATTCTGCTTTACTTTCAGCTATCATGTGTTAGTTTATAGAAAATATTCCATATAACATATATTCATGATTGATTAAATTGGAACTATTTTCTTCAGCGGAGGAATAAATCATATTCGTTAAAAGGCGCTTCTATGGGGGCAAGGGTTAAGAACGATATCTAAATATCTCGCGACATGACCACAGTGCAGACCGTAGCCATAGGGCTCCTATAGAAGCCCTCTGATCAGGGTCTGCAATGTTTGCAAAGGGCAAGTCTACTTTTCATAGGTAAACCGTTACCGTCTGTGAATTGTGCATATACTAGTCTCTAATGTTCGATGATATGGTTTAAGGCTTTTAGGCAATAAAACAATGACGGGTGTCATTATGTGTCAAAATGACTGGATCCTGACCAGACGCAGAGACAATCTTTAACTTACTAATAGGGGCTAATGAACTATCTGCATTGTTTTGCTCCTGATCAGACATGGAGTTTCTTGGTTTTAATAGTTACCGACAGTGGTGTGTAATTATGCATAGAATCTATTGAAAACTTTGACCTTGGAGCCATTGCTCTACTGTATATGTTTTCGAAGGGTTTGTTATAGACGATGCTTCAGACCATATATTTAAATAATCCACTAAAACTAAATGAACTATAGCTAATGATGTACATGTAACTCTGTACCTAAAGCATGTCAGTGCCTTTTAAATCAGTAGGAGCAAAATATTAATATTAACAACTAGTATAACTCACAGAAATCAGCCATCAGTAGTACTCGGGTATTAAAAGTCAATACATTTATTTATGATACTTGATTATCGGTTTAACATGCGACATTTTAAAACAGGACAAGGAAACTTTCTGGATTACCTTAATTTGTCGATCATTAAGGCTTAACCCTTTCCCGAAAAGACGCGCCTTTTAGCGAATATGATTTATTGCTCCGTTGAAGAAAAATAGTTCCAATTTAATCAGTAAATAGTATGTGATACAGGGAATATTTTCTATATTCTAGCACATGATAGCTTAAAGCAGGCTAAAAGTAAAGCAGAATTCTGCTTTACTTTCAACCTGCTTTTAGTAGTCACCTATCCTAAAGTCTAGAAATAGGCTATCAGGTTAGGGTAAAGGCGAAACCTATCTCTAAAGATCACCACTATTAATTTTTTTCAAATATCAGTAGTTCATAAGTTAAATCATAAACGGTGGATCAGTTCAGATACCTGTACAGATAAAGTGATATTTAATGCCACCAAGGAATATATAATTGAGTATTAGCATGGATAGGTTTAATATAGACGAGTTCATTAGGTATCATGTATGTGGAAACGTTTACTGACGTGTGCAATATGTACCGTAGAGAATAAATCGTTTGTCAAAACAACTAAATATTTAACACTGTGCAGCACATATATTTTATAGTGTCTCGTTTCCGCATACAGCCGATACTCGATATCTTGAAATCGCTTAAAGACATCCCTAGATGACCTTTCGATCATAACGCCTTGCCAGAGAATTTCCTTGCAAAAATCATGGATCTTATGGACATGTCGCTAGCAAAGTACCATTGAAACTTCTCGTGTGAGACTCTACCTTTATATTTGATAGTTTGGTTAGAAATAACCATTGAAAATCACTAGAGCATGAGTATAATCTGGACCTCACCAGGTAAACTGAGATTGTCCTGCACATGCTTTGACAGTTACATTGACACCTCCAGAACAATGGGGTGGTGGTCCCTCAATGGACTGAGGAAAAGTCTTTAAGTCGAACTTATTCCTATTTCTTCAGTTAAATAACTCCAAGTCGGGCTCATTAAGTCGAACATACCCGTTTTTCTATGGCTATGCCACGTTTTAACTTTGAAATATGGCCATAATGGGTATGTTCGTCTTAGGCAAGTTCGATATCACTAGATTTTACTGTATTCTATTTCAAATTCTATTTTAGAATTTACCGGTTAAATTGACACATCAATATTTAAAGTGAAGTTAATATATCAAAGTATCTATCCTCTAGCTAAGGGAACCGTGTTTTCTAGAACTTTGGAATTAAAGTGGAAGTTTGGACATTGATTAGACGCTGACTCACTGAGTAAATCGGCATCTGACCAGGATTCACACAGTTTGTTAGTCGGTTTGATTGTGCTCAAATAAAGAGAAACTAGAATTTAAGCCAATTACATAATATAAGTAGATGTTGATTATCTATTTTTCAGCTAAAATAATAGCCGTGAATCGCGAGTCCCATCCCTATACTCATTAAACTTACCAGGGACTCATTTGTCAAGAAAATATGAGTCCGATGGACTCATAAATTTTTGGTCTTTATCTTTTTTTACTTATTTTATTACTCATTGTTTTAAAGAATGTGCATACATCCCGAGGACATCCTTTTCTGATTTCTCCATAAATCTATCACTGCTTTTAAATTATTAACTCGCTAGCCGGCTGCAACTTCAAAGGCACTTCAATGCAGCTTTTAATCGGAAGTCCAGCCCTGTTTGTAACTTTATCTCTATGGTTGTTATACAATATATTGTAAAGTGACAAACAGTGAAAACCCTGATCAGAGGGCTCCTACAGGAGTCCTCTGATCAGGGTATTCACTGTTTGCTCAGGACAGCTGTCCTTTCACAGGTACGTTATTTGTAAAGAACCATGCAGCGTTCAAAGGGTCCAGTGTAAGATGAATGTGTTGCATACAGGCTTCCCTATCCCAAACCAGGAAATAAGGGATTCGGATTTACTTCTTGCGCGTTTTCTGCGACAGCAAACTCAAATCCTACGTCCAATGGTTACATAATCATATTAACTCTTTCACAATTTACTCTTTCTTAACCTAAATGACTCTTTGTTTGACCTCAAGAAATTCTGGTCTTCTAGATGGCAAGTGAATGCTTATTTATAAAAATAACAGCTTCAGGTTAATACAATGCATTATAAAAAGATCACACTATGATCGACACGAAAATGTTTAAAGGTGAAAAATGTTGACATTTCTTGTACTGGGACTCACAGAGTTTGGGACTCACAGAGTTTTGTCCAGTGAGTTCTGGGACTGATGCATTGATAATTGCAAAATAAAAATAATGGCTATAATAACAAAATGCCTATGTCTATGAAACGAATTCACGGTCCAAGATTTATAAAGAGCTAGAGTTGAGTCTGAAATCGCTCTCAAGTATTTTATTGGTCAGAGTTGAGCTTTTGCTAAAATCTGACCAACTTTGAGTGGGTCTGAGATCGTTTTAAAGCAATCGATTGGTCAGATTTTATATCGTTATAACCTTGGGACCAGGATACCGATTCGGACTCTGGACTGCTGGCTGTGCTCTGGACTGCTGGCTGTGCGTATGTGTGTGTGTGTGTGTGTGAACTATACCTTGGACTGTTTACTGAGGTCCAGCATTATGCTTCTCTCTTGGTCCATGCGGCGTCGCATGATGACGTCAATAACGCTCTCCTCAAGAGGAGCCTGGTCATCAGTGTTTATATCTGGTAAAATTATAAGAAACGTGAACTACATTGTAAGTCCACATGCATTTTACTGTCAATAGACTTATTTATTACATCCCTATCGATGATTTATACAGATTTCTCAGTTAGATAAATTCTATATCGTCACAGTTGATATCATCACGAGTATTGATATCACTTTTTGTGACGTCACGTCATAATATTTTGTGTGGGTTTTTTTCTGTAAAAACCTCATTTAAACCTATATAATAAATAGAATAATCAACTCCTTTGGATAGATATGAAAAATATATCACGAGAATAGGTTGTTATCTGATAAAAAAACGAGTCCCCATTCTCGTGATATATTTTTCATATAAATCCAAAGAAATTGATTATCCTCTATTTAATAGGTATCATAGTTCACAATGAGTCCTAAACCCATTACACCATAGATACGCATTGTACGCCTTTTATTTTTCATCTACTAAAGGAATTATGAATATGCATGAGGCAAAATTCTAACTCGTTAAAAGGTTAAATGGAAAAATCCAGTTTCAATTTTACATTTAGGTAGTAATTATGAAATCGTTTTAAAATTACAATGCACATGAAATGTATTTTAAATAACAAACAGTACATATCCTGATCAAAGGGTTCTTGAACTGTCTTCTGATCTGATTCTACATTATTTTCATAGAACAAGTGTAGTGATCAAGTACACGGTTTGTACATGACGTGCATACTCGTCACTAGGGTAAGTTGATTCGGACACAACATTTGGATTTCATCATTCAGATACTATAGGTTTTGTTCAGTTCAAAGCGACAATGCAGTGCTCCTAGGCCTGCCTACAACGGCCCTCTGAACAACGGTTCCCTCCTTACAACAACGCTTGCTGCTGTTCCCCAAATAAGAGTCTTTTGACAATTATGTCCAACCTTTTCACAATGCTCAAAATTGTCGTCTGCTGTTTTTCTAAAAGTCACATAGTAGGAAATTTTGACAAACAGCTTGAATCCAGATCAGACGCCGCGTTTCGCGGCGTCTGATCTAGATTCAATCTGTTTGCAAATGAAAGCCAATGTTCCTCCCTAAAACAACTCCCTCCAAACAACATCACACAATATGTGTCTCCCACTGGATGTGTTTGAAGAGAGGAAGCCCTGTATAACAAACCAGATAAATAGACATGACAACAATAACACTAACTGTTCCTCCTACAGTACTCTTCGCCTAGCTCTCGCATTTCCCGCTGAGATTGCATTTCATCCACGATCTGACGGAGTTGTTTCCCCTGTTCTTGGAGCTCTTCAATGAATTGTTCCTTCACACTCAGCATGTTCTTCTCTCGCTCATCAATGTAGTTCTGTAAGAGTTATGATGATGAAGTTTTTAGAGTCTCTCTCTCTCTCTAATTGGTATGTATTACAGATCTATGCTTAGGCTTTGTAAAAACTTTCTGTAAGAGTTAACCCCTTCACTGCCTTACCCCGAGTGCACTGGTTATTTGCAAACAGTTTGGATCCTGATTAGACGCCGCGTAAAGCGGCGTCTGATCAGGATCCAAACTGTTTGACACTCATTTCAATATATCTTAAGTCAAAATACCTAAGAATTAAATTTGAGAAATGAAAGCAGACGACAAATGTTTAAAATTGATGACGTCATGACAGTAAAGGGGTTAACTTATTAGCCCATATACAAAGGTTTTCTTCAGCCTGTTTAATACAGTATGAACACAGTGTTTGGGAGATATTTTACTGGATGCTGGCTGCGTTGACCAGGTGACCGCTTAATAAAGGGGCAATATAAAATGAAATCAATCGGGGGAGGGGGTCGAACTGGCTGTTAAAGCCAGATGACCGCTTATACCCGATGACCACTAGGACAGGCTTTACTGTAGATGCATTTTTTGTTTATTATGCCAATAAAAAATCCACAGTAATGATTATGCAACATAATTATGTTTGGTGACACTTGATGCAAGGTTGACTGTGTACATAAGCCGATGAAAATGGTTATGATGATGATTATTCTGATGATGACAATTATGAAGATATAACGATGATGATGATGCCGACTGTCATGTTGCTGCACCTTGATTTGATGAGATAGATCTCCAGATAAAAAGAGTATGTCAAAAATTAAAATATTGATTCTGAATTTCTGCATTCACTATGCTGTCACTACTCATTAGAATCGTCTCTTTGGGACAATTCTAATAAGTAGTTACAGGATTCGGTCCTGAAATTAGTGAGCAAATATTGGATTTCACAATTTACCCCCCTTTTATATATACCAGGATTCTTTGCCTTTCCTCTTTGAGCTGTTCAAACATCATCTGTACGCTGGTTGCCCATTCCGTAACCACTCGAGCGTGACGTATGGCAGCCTCACTACAGCTCAACACACCTGCCGGGTACCAGGACATAAGAAAATTATGGGATATACAGTATACAGTAAAACCTCTAAGTCTTTAACACGATCCAACAATTGTAATACTTAATACATGTTTGAGGTGTTTACGACAGATCAAAGCAACCACTGTAACAGTAAACAGAAAGCTCCTTTAGTAGAATTCTTTTTTCCTGTCACCTGTGGTCCGTTTCATAAAACTTCGTACGACAAATGTTGTCGTAAGTCAGATTATACAACTATCAATTATTATTTATTTCTCCATCTGAATCCTGTCTTGTGGCATCTCTTTGGAATCCCTCTAGAAAAGACGATTCCAAAGAGATGTCACAAGACGGGTTAGATACAGCACTGAGCAATTAAATGTATGTCACAGTTTTGACCTACGACCGTTTTTGTCGCACGAAGTTTTATGAAACGGGCCCCATCTTTTAAACAGTCAATTAGTCTTCGTTTTAGTGGTCGTGATAAAGAGGTTGTACTGTAATAAAGTGAGCTAAGGCTATTTACGTAATAAGTGCGTTTTTGCTACAAGAACTAACCTCCATTTCAAAATGTTTTAACCCTTTCCTCCCTAAAACCTCAAATGGACAATTCTAGTTTTCAATTTAGTCTAGTCCATTTTTGACTTTTCGGGTTGATTTTTACAATATAGGTCAAAATGACAAACAGTGTAGACCCTGATCAGAGGGCCCTCTGATCAGGGTCTACACTGTTTGCATAGGGCAAGTGTACTCCTCACAGGTACCCTGTTTGCAAATGACGCATATATGCGTGACTAGGGTTCAAAGAGTTAAGCCAGATCTGACGCCGAGCAAACCGATGTTTGAATTGGATTAGAATAACCGAAAGACAGATCTAGACTTTCTGTGAAAGAAACGGACAGACACTTAGTAAATTAGTCAGAGAGAGAGACAGACAGACAGAGAGAGAGAGAGAGAGAGAGAGGGGGGGGGACAGACATACACAGTGGCAGAGAGTATGAGACCGAAACATACAGACAGACAAACATACAAACACAGAGTCTAAGAGAAAGGGACGGACGTGGACAGACAGGCAGTTCATAATAACAGAAATTTACAATAGAGGGAAAGTTGACACATATAATGCTGTATATACACTGAAAGAACCTGTTACTCCTAGCAATAGTTAAAATATGCAGCATGTGCATTATTTATTGGCGATCTCGTACTGCTGTCTTTAGGTATGCATGCATGACAGAATTTAACTTTATTGCCACTTTACTTTGAGGAAACCTGAGCCATTATGTGCAAGTTGTACAGTAAAACTCATCTAGATCTATAACGAGTATAATGGTTGTTTTAAGGACAGGTGACAACTTAAAGTAATGTGAAAGTAAAACAGAAAGCTCCTAAAAGAGCTTTCTGTTTTACTTTCACATTGCTTTATACAGTTACATATACCTACCTGTGTTCGTAATAGAGAGGTTTTTCCGTATAGGGAAACTTGATAAACTAAAGGAACTATATGGTGAAATTTACATTTTTACTTTCAAGATGTTGAACTACGAAATCTAAATTTCTTCGGATATCAGAAAAAATCATCTGCCAAACTAGATGTCAAATGACAGACCTAGATGAAACTCAGAAAATTGGGGCGTCTAATATCTAGATCTACATCGATTTGCTATTATTGATTGTTTTTTGGCAGGTGCTATCTTTAAAATTTAAAGATAGCACCTGCCAAAATCGATAAAACACTCTTTCGTCAGTAGGTCCTTCCAAGTAGCTTACCACTTACATTTGCACAGAAATATCAAGTGGTTGTTTGGATGAAATATTAATGCAATGCATTTAAAGTGTTCGTTTCACAGTAACGAAGTGTCCCAGGCTCCTATTCCAGTTCAACCATTACTCCATAAATAGGCATTTTTACGCCTTTATTTTTCACTAAAATAGTTCCACTTTATACATTCATGCATGTGCATCATAAGAAATCTTTCCTATATCCAAGCAGATTATAGCTTAAAGTAAAGCAGAATGCTCATTAAGGAGCACTCTGCCGCTTACTTTCAGCTAGCCTTAAGCAGTCATCTTTAAATGCTGAAAACAAGTAATGGGTGAAATAATTAACCGAAACTAAATGCAAATGCAAGAAGTAAAACAATACTGTCAGAATTCAGGGCTGCCATAAGTTGATCATAAAAATCCTAAGATTTCAAATTTTCAATTTTTCAGACGCAATTTTACTAATCGTACCTTTACCCCATAGTCTGTTTCTTGTTTTGAAATACATGACTGCTTAAAACAGGTACGATCTGCTAGGATAAAAATCCGGAGAAATGGCAGCCCTGGAACTTAATAATCACTTATACCAGCGGTGGCATCCTTTTCAATATATTCTGATAATGCAGTGTGATTGTAAAGTCAAAATTAGGTCAAGGTCAAGGTTGGGTGATATGGGTGTATTGGCAATGGTCAAATGCAACAACTGTTTAAGTATCCAATCATTATTGTACATGTAAGCGGTTTTAATGCCAGGTGACACGGTAAACTAGTTAACCAACAAATAGCCTATTACTGAAACTGTTCTGAGATCAAAAGAGGTCAAGGTTAAATTGAAGTTGGGTGATAGAGGAGGATTGGGAATGGTCCAGGGCAACAACTCTATAAGTATATAAGCATTCTAGTAAGTGGTGTTGGTGCTAGACGAGACGGTAAAAAACTGGTTAACCCTCAGCCGGACCTTGCAAAAACTTCCGTTTTGAGACTTTTGGGGTCCATTGGACCCAATTGTGCATTTTTGTTATTTTTCTAAGTCAAGATAGGCATTTGTGACATAACTAATGCCGCATTATAAATTGGTGTGTTTATGCTATATGGTAATGACAAAACCGAAACCTTGCTGTCACTGTTACCATGGCAACCAGTGACCATAGTATCACAAAAAACTAAGTTTTTTGCTGTAAAATCGAATTTTATCTAATAACTTGTGCAGAAAATGTACAGACGGGGAAATGTGTACACATTTATGACTAGATATACCGTGTGTTACATTAATGGTGTATCTTTTACTGAACTATGTAAATATTTAGAAGAAAATGACAAAAATATGGTTGGGGTCCAGTGGACCCCAAATAATATTTATGTATATTAACATGGGTTACTATACAACTTTTAACCACGACTGATTTAAAAACCTTATTAGTGGAACATATGTAACCGAAACAGCTCACCAGCTGATCAATATCGTCAATTTGTTAAGCTTTGTTTCTGCTTCCAATAATTTTATGGCAATAGTTGTCCAATTTATATGACCTGTCACCATGCATGTCTTAGCTCCGTGCAGGATTCATGACACTGACACTGAGACAGTGGTATGGCAAATATATGTGATACAACTAAGTATGGTAAACATATGTAATGGAAGTAACACAAATAACTTCAACTGGTAAAGATATAAGAGTTTTGAATATCAATTGCTTAACACCATGCCTTGAGTACGTTCTCATAACTATGTCTGCTTCACATCATCACATGTCTGATGAGCTGCATGATAGTGTCCTAGACGCAGTTACAGGTGTAACCACGGTCCGTACCAGAACCAAAAACAATACAGTACACTTATTTGAATCTTGAAATCATTTGCATAATTTGTGGTCAGATAGAATTGTATTCGTTCCATACAGTGTGAATCCCTTGGACTTGTGGTTGGTTATAATATCCAAGGGAAATAACTCAATCACAAGATCGTGAAAGATATATATTGATGTGTACAATTGAGGAACAGCATTGTCGGGATTATCTAGTATTCAATAAATGCCATTATTGTAGTTGTAAAGAACAAGGAACGGTTTTAAAATGGCCTGAAATACATTTTACTAAGCTTTAGAATTATGGGGTCCGGCTGGACCCCAGCCGTGTTTTGAAAATAAAATCTATGGGAATTGACCTATTTAGTACGTATTTCACTAAAAGTGTCAAAAACAGACATAGGAACAATGTCAAAAAACGTCATAAGCGTCATTAGGCTGAATACTTTTTCTAGCAAAAATAAAGCCGTTGGGGTCCAATGGACCCCAAAGGTCCGGATGAGGGTTAACCTCGTACACTAGGGCAGGCGCACGGACGGATAGGTCTTCGCGGTTTCATACAGTGTGACCAGGGTTTTTTTCATACCTCCATGAATACAATAAATATTCGAATTATTCCTTAAATGAATACGCCTTTTACACCTCAAATTTACCCTTCCACTGAAGAAAAATATTCCAATTTATACAGTTGTATATATTTAACATTAGAAATAATTTCCATGTTCTAGCAGCTGATAAAAGAAGGCAACAACTTAGACTGCTATACATGTACTTTCAACCAGCTTTAAGTGATCACCTGTCTTCAGTAATCGAAACAGGCTATTGGGTTATGGGTTTACGGAAGCCGGATAGTGTCACTTTAAGAATCTTTTTTTATTTTTGTATCTTGAAAATTCAAAAAAGTATCTTGAAAATTCAAGATAGTAACTTGAATTTTCAAGATAAAGAAATAAAAAATATTTCTTAAAGTGGCACTATCCGGCTTCTGTTTTGGGTTAAACATGTAATAGTCATTATTTTTTATTGAACTACACATGTATATGTATCTATAATATGTACATGTAGCTATTGTTTCTACGTATAATAACAGTAAACTGAGTTTACCGTTTAAATCTGCAGCAAACTCTCTTATCTTCTGGTGGAACTCGACAAATAGCTCAAAGCTGACTCTGCGAGCAAAGTCTTTGCCGTTTTCTGGTCTTTCATTTCCACCGGTCGCACCCGGTTCAACATCTGGGGCCTCGCCGTCGACATCGATAATTTCCGGAGAAGACGTGTCGGCATTTTCCGGTGATGGCATATCAGCGCCACTTTCTGCAAGGCTTATCTCAATAGCAGACGACAATCGAGTTAGAACGTCCTCTAGCTCAAAATGTCGCACGTCAAGACAGGATATTCTCTGAAATTACAATATAAGAGTGTATTCATGTACTAACCCATTTGTGCCCCACGATCCCATATACCCCGGTATTGGACGTAGGCACTGCAACCTTAAAGCAAAATGAAATGGTAAAAAACCAAAACATTGAAAGAGCCTTGACATAACATTGAAATACCATTTTACGAAAGAAAACATTGAAACAGCCTTAAAACGAACTGATTTCAAGGTTTTAGCGTACCATTGAAATAAAAATGGTAGAATCAATGGTCTGAGTCAGAAAAGACCAGTTAAACAGCATTGGTGTAGCATATATTCTCCTCAACCATTTTCTACTCTGGGAATGTGCGTACAAGACCATTGAAAACCATTGAAAAAACAATGATTTACCATTTAATTTGGAGAAGTCAGTGTTTAGGTCTGAACCTATATAACCAAGATGTCAGCCGCCATGAATTCGAATCTGGCACATAGTTTTATTGTTGTGGATTCACTAGCCTTCATCTGTCAGTTTTTGATACAATTAATGAGGTAAATGATCACTGTTTGTTTCAGGGTTTATGAAAAGGTTGTCAAATGCTTAATAAAGTATTTCCAAATGTGCGAGTAATGTCTTTTGCAGATAAGCATAGAAAAGCATTGCAGAACAGTAACTGTTCTGGTGAAAGTCACATTGATCAGAAGGCTCATTGCTCTGCATTATTTGTATCTGAGTCTACAATGGTATGCATAGGACAAGTTTACTACTCACTGGTATACTGTGTACATAGGACAAGTAATACTGCTTGCTAGGGTTTGATGCTTAGCCCATTACTCCAAAGCTTGTGTTATGAAGGCAAATGTCGATTTAAAGCAGGTTTAATTATTGCATAATATTTAAAAGCATTCTGATTTACTTTCACCCTGCTTTAAGGATGTCGGCCTGTCTTTTTGAGCATTATGAAATTTCCGAAAAATTTTACGAACTCATTTTCAAAAAAATGTTAAGAACTCATTTTCGGTGAATGCATACAGTAATAAAATATTATTTTCCCGGGAAAAAATTGGATTTTCGTTCCGGAAGGGACTTTTTAAGTTTTATGTCCTATTCGTAGTTTACAGCATACACTGTTTTCATAGGTAGGTTGCATTTTGTTACATCCGATTTCATTTCAATTTCTCAGAATAAAAGCATGAAATGTTCATGGTAGTACAGTTTTAGTATAAATTATAGATAACTTAATAGATAAAATGAAATTTTTTTGAAAAAAATTATTTTTGGTAAAAATACACCAAAAAGTGAAAAAATGAGAAAAAATGGATTTTTTAGATAAAATGATCTATATCTTTTTTAAAAGATCCGGGACCCTGTGTTTTTTTTTGCTATTTCACTAAAACTTTATGTTTGCAAGGCTAAAAACAACAAATAAAAAATTTGGTAATTAGTTTGCTACAATTTGTAGGGCAATTTTCACTGTGCATTATTCTCCCATTATAAAAAAGTGGGTGGGGTAAATTTTACTCCTTTCCGGTGAAATCAAACATTTTTATTTTGGATCTTGAAAAAACATTATTTTCAGGGTTTATTCTTACTATGGTAATATAAATTAGGATACTTTTTGTACAAATAGATTGTTTAAATAAAGATTGAAAAACAGTAGTACAAAAAAGTAGGCGTTTTTATGAAGCTTCAATTTTAGGGGGGTAGCCTTGAAATATCTCAAATTGTGAAAAAGAAAGGTCCGGTACCCCCACTTTTTTTCACCAGTTTTGTCATAGAAACTAATTTTACTGTCTGTATGCAAAGTTTGAAGAATTTGGTAATTACTTTCCAAAGGTGCACCTACCCCCTTAAGCTATCCTATGGATATTTTAAATGACATTAGTGTTTTATGTTCAGGACTTCATTGGGACTACTTTCCCTAGTGTACAAATGAAGTGTAGGAGTCATTTTATGTAGTAATGGGTTAAGGGATGTCATTTGAACACCTTTTTTAAACCATTTAAAAATTTCATTTAGTGAACCATTGAAACAAAATTGAATTAACCATATTTTTGCCCAAATTTCAATGCTGGTAAACCATCGAAACAATATTAAATTAACCATTCTTTTGCCCAAATTCCGAAGTACAGCGACGAGGAGCTAAGTGGTCGTCAGCCGCTCGCAGTGTGTATATTAACCCATTACCCCATAAATACGCCTTTTTACGCCTTTAATTAATTCTTCTACTGAAGAAAATAGTTCCAATTTATACTGTCACAAATAAAAATCATAAGAAATATTTTCTATATTCTAGCAGATGGAAGCTTAAAGCAGGCTGAAAGTAAAGCAGAATGTGCCTTAAGGCACATTCTGCTTTACTTTCAACCTGCTTTAAGTGGTCACCTATTTTCAAAACTAAAATCAGGCTATGGGGTAATGGGTTAACCACTCAGCCACGAGAAATCCGTATAAGGGAGCTCCTGAATGAACATTCTGATCAAGGTCTACAAGCCTGAAGGTTTGCATAGAAAAAGTTGACTATTAACTATTACACAGTTTGTAAATTAAGTATTTACAAAATAAAGTACATATATACGCAATAATAGGGCTTTATGGATTGATCAACATAAAACTGAAGAAGCACAAGACAAATGACTTTTTATAGCAGGGTCCAGGGTAATAAGGAGTGTGAGTTGAGTTTGAGACCGTTCTAAAGCTTTTGATTGGTCAGATTTGAGTGAAATCTCAAATCTGACCGATCACATGCTTGACAACGATCTCAAACTCAACTCAAACGCTTTATTTGGGCCAGGTGCATGACATTGCTTAATAATAGCGGGTGACTTTAAGTAAAACCAAAAGTTTCGATACGACATTGTACACTGTAGAAGCACATTTGTCTGGAGTACATTTGTAGCACGGGGTATGATCGACGTGGCCGTAAACATTCACATTTGCAACAAATTCGAAATGAGACAGATGTGTTCGAAGACACAGAATAGGAAGCAGGGCTCCAGATATAAAGGGGAGTATTTCAAAAACTAAAATCTTTATTCCTGTATTAACCCTATGGTGTCACTACTCATTAGAATTGTCTTTTCGAGACAATTCTAATGAGTAGTGACACCACAGGATTTGGTATTGAAATAAGTGAGAAAATGTTGGATTTGTTCAGTTTACCCTCTCTTATCTGGAGCCCTGTAGGAAGGATACGCGAAGCACATTTGTCTAACATCTTTCATAGCTTTATTCCTACTAAAGTTCTACTGAAATTGTCTGAAAAGGAAAACTGTTTCTGCTAATACATTGTAGTTGTCAGAAAATGCTTATATAGAACTTAGCTGCCTCAGACTGACTGTCGGTCTCTCTGTTCGTATGTCTGTCCACATTCACAACCTGAAAAGTATCCACGATAACAGACATACATACTATAGAGTACCCGGTGTCTAGTCTGGCTTCAAACTGTTTGTCACTCAGATTGAATTAAAGCGTCAGTATTTCTAAAAGGTTGCCTTTTTATGACAGTGCGTTTGCGTTTCGTTTAAACGGCAAATACTAACGTCTTCCGCTTTCAGTACTAGATATTTTGACCAAATTAATTGAAACCAACGCACCTTTTAATTACGCCTAATGCACCTCAAGGACACCTTCTGTTTTAATTTATTACCTTACATTAAACCTTAAACCCCGATTAACAAACTAAACACAAGAGTTGAAGACTTGTTTTCATTTCCTAACTCACCCAGCCCTAAAACATTTAATGGCCTTTTCCAATGTCCGATTGAATTTTGCCCATTTATGACTCTTTAGTATTTATGGTTGTTTTTTGCAATTCCAAAATATATAGTAAAATAAAATAAAAACTCAGATCACGCAGAGAGTTCCATTTGAAGCTCTCTGATATGAGTCTACACTGCTTGCACATGACAAATGCACTTTTTATAGGTTAACTGTAAATGATGAATATACTCGTCACTATATAGGATGCAATGTGTTAATACAAGATAGACTATCAGATTAGTATCGGAAAGCAATTAAACATAGTTTATGCTGGTCTGAAGCTGATCTATATTTCATGAAGCTATGTCCCCATTCACAGGGATCTTCCCCCGTGACAGACAATATCTACCACAATACCGTGGAGTAGACGTCATTCTTTCCCTATAAATGCGTTTACCTTAAAAACTATTATTCCCTATGCAAACTGCATTACGTTTGCTTAACCCTTTATTCCATAACTTCGTTTCTAATTTTGAAGACATGTAGGATGTCACTTAAGACAGACTGAATGTAAAGCAGAATGCGCCTTCTGCTTTACGTTCAGCATGCTTTAAGCTATCATCTGTTAGGCAATAGAAAATATTTCTTATGATACAATCATACATATTGATTAGTGATTACTGATATGTAGATCTAGAGTATAAATTTGCAATATTAAGTGCAGAAAAGTGAGTTTTCTATATGGGGTAATGGGTTAATCAAATGGGTTAAACAACATTCCCAACATAGTTATAACACAAAGTTGAATGTCTTTCATACTTGGAGATATTCTTCCTCGATGCTGGCTATGCGTTCGTCCCCGACACGCTCCACACCCTCCTGAGAGTCGGTGTCATCAATGCCCTCCTCCTGACTGGCTTCATCTATACAGGGACTGCCGCCACCAGTCGCCTGCTCCTGTACAATATAAACCAGTGTCCAAGGTAATAAAACTTTTGAATTGAGTCTGAAATCATGTTCAAGCATTTGATTGGTAAGATTTGAGCTTTTGCTAAACAAAAGCTCAAATTTGACCAATCAATACTTGAAAACGATCTCAGAATCAAATCAAAAGCTTTACAACCTTGGGGTCTCTGTCCAAGGTTAAAAAGAGTTGGAGTTAGGTCAGAGAATATTCTCAAACAAATGGCCAAATGCTTAAATACACAGCATTTGCGTTGCGTCTAAGATCGTGCTCAAGCTTTTGATAGGTCAGTTTTTAACTCAAATCTGAGTGACCAATCAAATGCTTTAGAACGATCTCAAAATCAACTATAACTCCTTCTAACCTTGGAAGCAGAGCTCCTTGACCTAATAGGAGTAAATAAAGCAAATATTTTCACATTTTTACACTTTATACTCGACCACTCTCCATGGTGTGACTACTAATTAGAATCGTCGTTATGCGACGATTCTAATGAGCATAAACATTTTAATAGTTTGGTGTAGATATAAGGAATTACGATTTTAGTATTTTAAATGATAAATGATAAATACCCACCCTATCCATCTTATCTGGAGACCGATCTTGCCTCATTAGATACTCAAATGTGGTAGATTAAGTACTGTATAGGGAGAAGGTATTTTGTCTGTCATAAAGCGCTTATAAATTGCAGGCAAGAAAAGTCTATCAAAGAAAATGACACTGATCTTTTTTTATGAAAACGTATATAAATATGCACTTGGAACAAAAACGCTTCAGATTTTAAAAACTCCGAGCCATTTATAGTAAGTGGAAAACTCACTTAAAGCGACTCGCAACCAGATGGTGCATTAAAAATAGTAATTTGTAAATATGTGTCAAACGCTTATATAAATGGTAAAGAATTAGTTTAGGATAAGAAATTCTGTTTAAAAAAATGTATTTCAATAAAAAAAATTATTGGTCTCTGGTGGGATTCGAACCCGGGGCCCGACATTGGCGGACAGAAGGCAAAATAGAGGAAACCGCTTAGACCAATGGCCCACGGAACTATCCGTTTATCTCGGATCGATTTAACGTATTTCAATGTGTAGCGATCGAAAGTGCATACAACTTCGTAATTCGGCTCGTATTTATGTCTGAGCCCGTGTAGAGAGGCAACAACAACAACTATACCGTCTACTAGTCGGTATAGAAAAACGATGGAAAATATCTAAAAATCTAAGATTCGGTGACGATTCTTGAGACTTTTTTTGGACTGATCATATTTTTTTAATGTCAGAAGCCAAATAATGCCACAAATTTGCTTTTATTTGAGTATTTTATTTTATTTTGACAAGTACACCATCCGGTTGCGAGTCCCTTTAAAGATAGCCTACAGCTCAAGATCGAAAGCTTGAGTCCGTCTCAAGTAACCAAAGCCATTCAATGACCTTATTGACCTTGAAACTTTAAGAGTAAACTTATAATATTATATATAAGTAAATGCTATTTTATCAGTTGGTGCTGCATGTTGAATAGAAATATCAATGCAGTGTTTAGGCATGAACTGAAAAGTAGTGGGTCAAAATGACCCATTAACATTGAAACAGGGGGGGTTATATAGGTTTTAATGGGTCATGGAATGATGTTTACCCAGTTTTCCTGAAAAAAATGACTAAATTTTGACTTCAAACTGACTTAGAAAATTAAGAAATAATAAATTCATACCAGTGTTTTATCGTGCAATCGAACACTGGTAGGAATTGAGATGCGTATTAATTTAATCACGAGGCCTTTAGGCCGAGTGGTTTAATTACAAGCATCTCAACGACTACCCGTGTTCGATTGTTATCTACTTTTCGACACTTAAAATTATGTTTTATGTATATATATATAAGAAAATCATAATATTAATAGATAACATTCACTTTTCCCTCTCTGAATATCCAGCATATGGACAGTTTAAATCTTCATAATTCTTTTTATTGTATGTTGTTATTATACTATCTTGGATTACTCCTGGTCGATGAATTGCAAAATGACAGACGGTTTAGACCTTGACCGGCGAGTTCAATTGTGAACACACTGATCCGGGTCTTCATCGTCTGCATAAAATCTTATATGAACACTGTATTCCGAAAATGTATCTATTTCCATTTAATAATATTTAGACCCCCCACCATCATTTACCAACTATCGGTTTTATCAACCGCAAGACGAATATTGTTGAATCAGACCATAAACGATTATTCTTTGCATAGGGTCTGGCTCTACACACCAAATACTGAAATACTCAGACTCTGAATAAGCCATGCTAGGTACCATTGTTTATATTCATCTTGTTTATATGCTTTACCTCATGCTGCATGTAACCATGCCTGAGATGAAATAAAGTTTTGTTCTGTTCTGTTGTTAGATAAAACACTGGTATTAATTTATTATTTCGATTCTAACACATAATTTAACCTTAATTTGCACCGAAGCAACGGCGCTATATTTCTTGGCGTACGCATTTTCGAAGCCAAATGACGTCACGTTAGAACGTTTAGCTCGTGAGTGTTCTACTGAAAACTCGTACACTGAGACGGTCCTTCTTCGCTTATATAGGGGTGTAGGCGAGGTGTTTTATAATGGTTTTTAAGGCTTAATATTTTGGTTGGTGTTACTAGTATGTCATTCTTACAATGTGCAAATCTGCAATTAATATTTCTTTAGAATTTATGTTTTGGTCAGAACTGAAAATTGATAGGCCAAATTGACCCATAACATTTCCATCGGGGGTATCATTTTGGTATTTAGGGGGCCAATGGCACAAGGGTCCCCTCTAGCCTAAACACCGGTCAATGCTATAACCACTCCAGTACAGTGTGTAGCCAGATCAGACGCAGGCGTCTGACCAGACGCAGGCGTCTGACCAGACTCCAAACTGTTTGCATATTTAGGGGAAAATATGCATAAATAATTTCAGATATTGTTTTTTTTTCGTAAAACGGTGCATTGCTTTTGCGTTTCGTTTGAGCGAATATTTCAGGGTCTACTCTACACTGCTTACATGTACTCTCCACTAATTCTAACTTCAAAGTATAGTATGCTGCAGTTCATAGAGCCTTATCCCATTACTACAAATTACTAAAGTGGTGGCCACCTATATATATACAGGCTTCGAGAAGTCTTTCATGACAAACTGCAATCAAAAGTTTATATCCTAGGAACAGTACACTTGCAAGAACGGAATAGAGAATATAAATATTAAAGTTTAACAAGATATCGACACACATCAAGTCTTTTAAGACTTTTATATCCAGGGCTGCCATAAATTGATCATGAAAAATCCTAATATTTCCAAATGTTCTATTTTTCAAGCGCGTTTACTTTAAGCAGGTTGAAAGTAAAGCAGAATGCGCCTGAATGCGCATTCTGCTTTACTTTCAGCATGCTTTAAGCTACCATCTGCTAGGATAAAAATTCGAAGTTTTCGGAAAAATTCAGAGAAATGGCAGCCCTGTATACTGGGCCTGCACAAACAGTTACTGGTGTGCCAAAAAGTGCGCAACATGGGAAGTATATGAGGTAAAGTCCATAGGTCAACATGCACAATTCTTCATTACTGCATCAGTTTGCATGCACCAGACACTTGTAAACCATCACTGAACTTAAGACTCATGGCGATCGCGGTAACTAACCATTTACCCCATATTCTGGAAGACAGGTTACCATACACTTAAAGCAGGTTGAAAGTAAAACAGAATACGCCTTTAATAATAACATTCATGATTCTGCCTTATAGTTTCACCTCTGCTTTAGGCAATTATTTTGCTATGGTGTTATTGTATATAAAGACAATGCTTTTTTATTGTACAAATTGCAAATGCATGACTAACTGTATTATATCAATTCGAAGAATTATCATTTTCTTTAGATGGGGACTCAATTTAAGGCGTAAAAATGTGTAGATGAAGTAAAAGGTTAAATGCATGTGACTATTTAATCCGTTTATGCCAAGCTCTTGATTAGTCCATTATAATTTATTCATTTCAAGGGTGCCTACATGTCAGAGCTAAGTTTTCATTTTCATTTAATTTTGATAGATATTCCTGTTAGCAAACAATGGAGACTCAGACCAGGCGGTGCGTTATATGGCGTCTAATTTGAGTTTTCACTGTTTGCCTAGATCTAGATGTCCTATTTATTGAACCCTTTAACTGCAACCATACGTACTAATGGGTAAATGCAAAGAAGCTCCTTTTCAGCATGTCTTTTGTTATTCATTATTTAACCTGTCTTAACCCCCTGCTTAACCCATTTGCGCCCAGTGGATTCTTCCATGTTTTATATTGGCAAACACTTTTAAACAGTATAGACTCTGATCAGACGCCACATGATGCGGCGTCTGATCAGAGTCTACACTGTTTGCCTAATCCCATGGAGCAGCTTTAGAATCTGTCCGCACAAGAAGCAAGAACTATCCTATTTCTTCTTTGGAACAGAATGATTTATTAGCTTACCATAATCTGAAGCTAATCCTAACCCTATTCCCGCAAATGGGAATCAATTTCTACGAAAATACAAAAAAAAAATATCTGCGGACAGATTCTAAACTAAAGTCTAGCCAAAATGTGCTTAGCACATCTCCAACAGCAGGTCAGCTAAGCTACACTTTCAACCAAATCCCTGTCTAGGACTCAATACATCTAGATCTACATAGATTTTTTTTACATTGAAACATGTCTACGGTAAAATGCGTAAATGCAGTGGGGTCGAAAATTGTCTGATCGAGCGTTCCATGTTTGATTCTTGTTTTTAAAGAATGGGTAGGGAAGATGTTTCATGTGATATGTAGTTTGATGAGAGAAACATGATTGCTTCTCAAGAGTCTATATTATCTTTATCTCGAAATACCTGTTCATTTGGAGTGTGGTTAGGTTCAGGTATGTCGTTAGTTTCTACAGTTTCATGTTCGGCTTCAGGCGCCTCTGTAGCTTTAGCAGCTGATGATGGTTCTGAAGCGGTGACAACCGATTGGTAACACACATCGGCAGATGCATTATTTGACCGTTCGCCGGAGGGTTCACTAGGAATCTGGTCAAATGGTACTGCAGCCAAATCCTCCTTATAACTATCAATAGCCTCTTCCGAACAAATGCTTTCAACCTCCGCAGCCGACGCCATTGTAGAAATCGATTTATACGGTTGACGTCATATATGCCAAAAATGACGTCACCAAGTACTAAAATGAGGTCATGTCCTTCACATTGTTTACATTTATACGTGAGCGACTTCGACTGGTACTACATTAGCAAACAAGTTAACTCGAGTGACAGTCACACAGCGATGGAAGTTACTAAAATTACGCCATTTAAACTTTGACCTCTACCATTCTGCTTCCGCTTCTGCTATTGCCATATACAAGTCTCCTTCAACTGGCTGAAGTGTATGCTCGATGTATTAAGAGGTGATAGCAAGCGCAGTGGACTTCGCCATCAAAACTACGTACAGGTTAAAAACTGGTTAAAAGCAATCTCGTTTCTATAGATGTTAAAGTGCAGACACCCGTGCATTAAAGGCATCGAGGGTATCGAGTCTATCGACACACAATGGGATACGAACGAGCTTACAAAATGGAACTTATGTGGATATTTCTTTTGTTTTTCTTATGTGTGGTTAACCACATAACATGCTATTCTTTATGCTCTAACGTTGGAATAGTTAAAACATTTTATTTCCAGCTATATATCACCATGGCAGAATTTCGATAAGATTTAGGAATGGGGTAGCCCACATCGGCTGCAAGCTCGCTCTTGACTAACAGGAGATCGACATGCCCTGCCATTACGGACACACTGGAAAACCTGGTCAGGGTTTGGAGCTTCAGCTGACCTGACTTTCTTTCGTACACACATAAACATGTATCATACACAATGTGCCTTCTTTGGAATAGAATGATCTAGAAGCTATCCTTGTATCACCCATGTCCATGCCCAGCGCTTATAAAGCGTTTGAGCTGATTCTGGGTGCGTTTACATGCATTTGATTGGCCCAAATCTGACCAATCAAATGCCTGAGGTTAACTTCAGACTCAACTCAAACGCCTTTTTAGCATATACCCAGGTACACATCACAAGCCAAGGTCAGGTTAATGTCCCAGGAGATTGACAGGTTATTTGAATGTTCTAATTCATGTATGTGACTAGTATAGGTATTTTAGCCATAAACGTATCGGGTTATGAGGCGAGCTGACGGACGGTTACACACACAGTTCACTTTCTATATGTGCCCAAAACTAGCTTTAGATGACATAGAATAATAATGAAAACAAATAATAACAATGTCCTATGGAAATATGATAGAAACAAAACAAACTACAATCACAGTATATATAGGTTAACAGTTATCATTTAAAGATATCACATGACCAAGCTTGGGTGGTAACACCTACCCCCGTATATAGTTTGAGTCAAAGCATGCAGAGCATGCACTAACAGTGGTAGCGTCAAGGCAAAATAATCATTCAGGCGTCTCAAGTGAGGCCCGCACCTAATATTTGATAGCTTGGTTAGAAAAACCTATTGATATATATTATGTAAGGGCCTCTATTCAAAGCTGAGCCATTGCCTGAAGACTTTTCTCATGCTGTATACCTGTATTTTGACACCAACTAAAGAATTGGGGGGGGGGGGGGGGGGGGGGTGAATCAATGAAAGGACTGGCTGGATGTCTTTAAATGATAACATTGACTGATTTGAATCGTTGAGTAGACCTTTGCGCGGATGCAAAAGGGGTGGAGGGTCCGGGAAAGAAATGAAGAAGGGAGCATTGAATTAACGTTGCTTTCTTCCTACGACGCCCCATGCAACAACGGCTCCTTCCTTACAACGACCCTAGCTGCTATTCCACAAACAAGACAATTATTTCTAAAGCTTTCACGTCTGCAATATCGTCTGCTTCAAATTGTGGTCTACTGGTTTTCTTAAATTTACATATTGGACATTTTGATAAAAAAAAAACACAACATAATGACAAGTGACAAACAGTTTAACTCCAAATCAGACGCGCGTCGTCTGATCTGGATTCAAGCTTTTGCCAATGTAAATCAAATTCCCTGCCTATAACGACTCCCTCCGAACAACGCACACATATTATGTGTCCCATTGGCTGTCGTTGTAGAGAGGGAACCCATTTCATCTCGCATTGAACCCTTTTGAGATATCCGTGTACGCCTCCCCCACCCCGACACCTTGACCACTATGGTTCGGTCGTCAACCTATTTCAACGACTGACCTCAAGATGATTTTAAAGCTTCACGTTTTGTAGGTGTAAGTTATTTAACTATGTGACTGCTTTTGCTCAAATCTAAACAATCAAGTGTTAGAGAACGACACCAGACTCTATTACTAAACTCGGTATACATTTCAAAATGTTTAGAGCAGATCAGACAACCAGTAACCTTACGTCTGATCAGGCTCTAAACTGTTTGTTACTTCGGCACATGTTACAGATAGAATATACTCAGTCATTGTTTTCATTCATTACATTTGCGCTTTGGGGTTTGACGGGAATGAATAAAATGTTATCCCATGTAAAAACTTTTATCACATGTGAAACTGCGTTGCCATACTTGGTATTAACTTATTAAACCAGAGAGACGAGAACACTTGCCATGCGAAGAGTATACTATGCAAAGTTGCAAACAGAGAAGACTAATACACGGGCCCTCTCATCAGTGTCTGTACCTTTTGTCACTTCACAGTATAGTAAAGCCTTTCAATTACGATCACTAAAACTTATGTTAAGTATAAGGTGTTTTTTAAGACGTGTGATTTTCAAAGCTATGGGACAGTAAAACAGAAATACAATGTATGTTTAGGAGCTCTATTAAATTACGGTGACATGGCATGCTTTAAGCTGTCACCTGTACTATTTATATTACCTGAACTGTATTGTAGTGTATATAACCAATTATTCCCCCTTTTAGTGGTCGTAAAAGAGAAGTTTTACTGTATATCTTAACCCTTTTATGATCAAATTATTTGGAGATTTTTACCCCTTCGCCGCTTTATTGTCATCTGCTTCAATATTGTTTGTCTGCAATGTCGTTTCATAGTTAAAAAATAATTTAACCCCTTCACTGCCTTACCCCGAGCACAACATATTTTTGCAAACAGTTTGGCTCCTGATCAGACGCCGCTTCAAGCGGCGTCTGATCAGGATTCAAACTGTTTGACACTAATTTCAATATTTCTTCAGTCAAAATAACAAAAAATAAAATTTAAGAAATAAAAGCAGACGACAATTGTTTAAACTTGATGACGTCATGGCAGTGAAGGGGTTAATATGACTGAAGAAATGTCAAAACGAATGTCAAACAGTTCGGATCCTGATCAGACTTCACACCACGCGGCGTCTAATCGGGATCCAAACTGTTTGCAAACGCGCTTTTAAGCGTCATTGAGAGCGAATGGGTTAAATTGAACTAGGCTTGATTGGACATTGGAATTGTTATTTTGTAGGTTCAGGAGTCAGAAAGTGTTTCACCTAAGTGATAGTTAAGAAATAATCTATGTTCTAACGCTGTGAAACGGTATTTTACAACGGTTGGTAGTTGTGGTGCGCAGGAATTGATTTAATCATATTTTATTGCATATATCAGATATCATATACATTTATCGACTAACATGTACACAGTTTTACAGCATATATGTATACAAATTATCAAAAGACTATAACATATTGCAAACGGGTGGGCCACAAGTTATACCAACATTAGAGAAGGCCCTTCCCTTGATGTCAATCGTAAGTACGTTATGATGTAATGCAGAAGAAAATATTATAAGTTTACAAAAAGAAAAGGGAAAAAAGAAACTTATTCAAGTATAAAGAAGAAAAGAAAATCCATTTGTCCTCCCCCACATGTGACCACCCAGCCCAGATCCAACCAATTGTTATCTACATAGATTGTGGATATTGGAATAGATAAAGTATTATGTTCCAAAACGTTTGGTTCTTTTAATAAATTTCTGAAACTCCTTAAAGAGCAGCGAATTATCTTTGTGTGTAAAGTCATTGTTGCCAAATAGCACAGTATTAGTATTCAGTGTACGGAAGTGTTGTGTTTTTTGTAGAAAGAGAAGACGTTTATAAGCATACATTTGACATTCAAAAATAAAATGTTCAGCATCTTCTATATCAGAGCCGCATCTACAAGTAGGGCTTTCGCGTAAATGATTATTGTAAAGATCGAAATTAAGATCACTACAGTTGTTACGTATTCTACAGTGGTATACTGATAAACGTCTGTCTCCCTCTACAAAAAAGCATGTTACTTTAGGGGCTTTATAAAGTTCTTTAAGTCGAGACTTGAAAATTGCTAAAGATACAGAATCACGTATGTTTAACGGGGTTTTATTCTACAGGTCTATCGATGAAGGAATTGTTGAGTTGGAAAATATTTCTGTTCTTCTGGGTATGGTTAATAAATCGTGCGAGTTCCTTAATCTATATATATATACTGAATAGTTTCACCAACAGAAGGCGGAAAATGTCATTTACGTAAGCTGGTAACATATTATTTACTCCTTAAAATATTATACTAATTTTTGCATATGTCTTCTATTTTCTAATGAGACCCACCCAATTTCTCTAATTAGTTTATTGATTGACACTGAACGTGTTAAGCCAGTAACAACTCTAGCTGCTTCGTATTGTAGTTTTTCTAAACTGTCTTTTTCATACATTGTGCAATGTGCACCCATCCCACACTATGGAAGCATATTCTAACAATGGTCTTAAATATGACAAATAAATCTGATGAAGTGTTTTTCTACTGATCTTATACTTTAATGCCCTCATTGACCCAAGTATTTTGCTCGCTTTTAAACCGATTTGGTTAATGTGTTCATGCCAAGTACCGTTTGAGCTAAGGGTTAAACCTAAATGTTTATGATTTTCAGTAAAATACAATAATGAATCCTGAAAAATAATGTTTGGTCTGCCAGATTGTAAAAATGAAAAGAACATGACCTCTGTTTTATTTGGGTTTAACTGGACTAACCATTGTTTTGACCATTCAGATACTTTCTGTAGATCTGCGTTTATAGTGGCTTCAATTACAGCTATATTATCAGACGAGTGTGCTAAGGAACTATCGTCAGCAAATAAATGTGTAGTACTTAATAAATTGTCTGCAATATCATTAACAAAAATTAAAAACAGAAGAGAGCCAAGAATAAATCCTTGCGGAACTCCGGCATTAAGTGTTAAATATATTCAGAGAAAGATGACCCGATAAAGACTCGTTGTTGTCTGTTTGAGAGATAATCCGATAACCAGTTATAGAGGTGGTCACATATTCCATATTGTTTGAGTTTAAAAAGAAGTCCCTTATGCCATACTCTATCAAAGGCTTTACTTACGTCACAAAATACCATACATGTTGATTCTTCATCGTCGTAAGCCTTACATATTTGATTATATATACAAAGACGAAAAAGAAACGCAGGGTACATAAAATATTCAATATATTTTTTATTACTTGGCCTAAATTTAGGAAAATCGGTAGATTGAAAATCTTGGCTAATGTCCACAATTTCCTGTGGATAAAATTACGCAATCTCGTTTAAGTTCGTTGTACGCGGAGAAGGTGTGAAAATGCAAAATACTTGTTTAAAATTTTGATGACGAGATTTTCAATTGTCAAAATCAGTCAATGGTGTACGTTTGAAGTTGACACATTGATGTACGGATTTAAAAACTCCTTTCAACATATTCGAAGTAGTGTACGCTTAATCAAAGTTCAGAGGGGGCAAGCTGATGTACCACTTTTGGTACGGCGAGGCTAACCACAGGCTGTTGCTCAGTTCAATGTGCATTTCTCGACTATAGAACGTTCAGACGTGTGCGAGATACGGAAAGCATTTCAGACCGACCGCGAATGGGACGTCCGTACGTCACGACGGCACGTTAGTAAAGGACTATCTACCAATACCACCTGCGCAATCGACACCGTAATGCCAGCTAAACCACTGATAACACGTTAGGCAATCATAGTCAACATATCCATGCCGACACTTTACGGAACTGATTACGCGTCAACGGCCTGCGAGCCTGACGTCTTTACGTTGGTTTGCCATTTGCCGCTCAGCGTCGCGCACGCCGTAGCGGTGGTTAGCGGCACATTCGCCCAACAACTTTCAACTGATGTAGTGGAGACAGATTCGTTGTCAATATGTTCAATAATGATAAGTTGTCAACATAAAATAATCGTTTTGAACATTCGATTAAATAATACCATTTAAAACTACTTTGAAAGGTTACCCTGCGTTTCTTTTTCGTCTTAGTATATATCATATTTGTGGACCATATTGAAAATTGGTTTGTTTGTTAGATACCAAATATGTAATCCACATGAAATAAAGTCGTTATTATTATTATTATTATTATTATTATCAAGATTCGACATCATTCAAAACTTGATAGCATCATCTAGTTTATTTTGTAATGGCAGCAGTTGTTTTTTCAAATTAATTTTGCATAAGAAATGTCGCTTAATATGGTTAATCAATTTGGATCCTGATCAAACATCGAGTACCTGATTAGGCCCAATTTTTAAAGCTTTTGAGTTGAGTCTGAAATCGTTCTCAAACATTTGATTGGACGGTCAGATTTGAGTTTTGCCTGGATATACATACCGTACTTAGGCCTCCCTGTGAACTACAGAGTTGTAGGGTGTGTCCATATGTATACACGTGATCTTGATTCAACCCATTTGTCAAAAGTTTATTTTATTACTTTTCCTGTTGACTATGTCAACCGAGATTGTAATATCAACAGGTTTTGTAATACAGTGCTCCCTCTCTACAACGGCCCTCCCAACAACGATTCCCTCTTCACAACGACGCTTGCTGCTGATCCCGAAACAAGAAATTATGTCCAACCTTTTTACGTCTGCAATAATCTTCTGCTTAAAGTTGTCGTCTGCTGTATTTCTCAAAATTACACATTGGGCATTTTGACATAACAAACCTTAGTGACGAGTGACAAACAGCTTGGATCCAGATCAGACGCCGCGTTACGCGGCGTCTGATCTTGATTCAAGCTGTTTGCAAATGTAATTCTATTTCCCTCTCTGTAACGACTCCCTCCGAACAACGCACACATTTGCTGTCTCCCATTGGATGTCGTTGTAGAGAGGGAGCGCTGTATACTGTAAACCAGTCAGACTCTGAACACATTCAAAATCCAATCCAAAGACAATACATTCAACTGGTTTATTATTCAAGAACAATCAGAATAAGCAAGTCATCTTTTTAAAAAGGAAAAATCCGATGAAATATCCAACATGAAATGTAAATGGATTCGAAATGACAGTCATACAGTTCCATGGATGTAAACTTTTGGCACTGATCGAATCTCCTTTCCGCACGAATCATTGTGACGAACAAGAAATGCACGGGTTTTCATCGACAGTAAAGAATTTTGTAGGGGTGTGAAGAGGTGATATACTTTAAGGTACGAAAATAGTTACTGTCGATGAAAACATGTGAATTTCTTGTTGGTTACAATGATTCGAGAGGAAAGCAGAGTTGATCGGTGTCAAAGTGCATATCTATGGCACTGTATGGCTGTTATGCTCGTTAGGGCTGCCTAAATAAGCGTACAGCAATAGCCAATGCTATACCGTTACAGGACGCACTCGTGTCCTTACTCCAGAAATTCTGCCGTTTCAGTTGGTAGGCTCAGTTATTGTTGAAATTGCATGATAACAGTTGGTTTTATGTTATGTTTTTATGAAAAAGTATTACGTTAGCTAGACAGAAGTGCAACAAAAGTGTTGTTTCATGAATTACTATTCCCGAATGATGACAAGTTTTGTAAAGGTAGGGTGAGAATAAACTGGAATTCAGTTGTGACCTTTCTCTCTATACATGTATACCCTTTTGTTACAATTTGTTAGGAAATCAATCGTGTCGGGTCCCTGTGTACTAGAAAAGTAGTTGTTGTGATCAAAATCAATGCAAAAGATACAGCGTGTTTGTATAATAGAATTGTTCCAGTAGTAGTAGTAGTAGTGGTTGTAGCGAACAAGGTTTAACGTCGACCCAAGCATTTATCTATATATAGACATTCTTGTGGAAATTCAACTGTGTGGTTTTGCTCATAATGCTGACACGGGCGAAAGCTTCCAGGTTAGCTTTCAATTTTCTTTGTGTGCGTGTGTGTGTGTAATTTAAAAGAATTTAAAACTACGCATTATATATAGACAGTGTTGTCTTCTTGAGGCAGATACAGTACTTCGAGAAGACATTATTCTTTCCCAAAAATGCGTTTACGCTAAAAACTATTATTTCAGTTGCAAACAATTAAGAGCCAGATCAGTCATTCAGATCAAAACAAATAATAAAAATTGTCAAAAGGTTGTCATTTTCTACATTATTTGATATACATTTGCGTTTCCTATTCCTAAACAAAGTTGGTCCATCTCAGACTATATAGGGTTGTTGTTGTTGTTTTTATAATATATTGCAAAATGACAACCAGTGAAGTCCCTTATTAGAGTGCTCCTGCAGGAGCCCTCTAATCAGGGACTTTACTGTTTGCACTAGACATGTGTACTCTTTATATGTACACTTGTAAGATTTGATTTTGATTTGATTTTGTTTTTGATTTTACGTCGCTTTCAACAGTATTTCAGTCATATCGCGACGTCCAGCTAATTACAGGTGGAGGAAGACCCCAGAAGTCATTTTTGCACTGTTTCAGGCACAAATCGGCAACTGGGTAGAACCACCGACCTTCCGCAAGCCAGCTGGAAGGCTTCCCCACATGAAAAATCCGAACGACCCTACTGGGATTCGAACTCACAGCGGTGAGGAGCTTAGTGATGTAAGTCACAGTGACTATACCACTAGGCCACGAAGGCCCCTACACTTGTAAGAACGCAATTATGCGTCACTAGGGCACACTGGGTTAAACGGGAAAGAATAACGTCTTCTCCACTGTATAAAGTGCTGAGCACCACCCGGTGACAGCACACCGAAGACACATGACATCATATAACACTCAGACGCATTATAAACTGACATGGGGACGACCAGTCAGGTGGCGAAGTAGTCACCTTCTAATGACATGCTTTAGCAAGGGGGATTGGTGCTATCGCGGCTGTACGTATTACTATTTCAAAAGCAACACCAGCTCCTATTACTACTACTGCTGCTGCTGCTGCTACTACTGTTCTTCTACTGCTACTTTACTACTACTACTTCTACAACTACTACACTTTCTTATATAACTGCTAAACTGCTAATATTATTGTTTATATAGAGAGTGTTGTGGTCTTGCTTATTGTTTTTGATTAATCATGTTGATTGTGTTATTGTTGTTAATTATATAATTTGTGAAAATGCTTCTTTGAGGGCCTCGCGGTAGATTAGTCTCCTGACCAAGTGAGTTACCCTCGTAAAATAAAGTCGTTCATTCATTCACTCATTCATTCATTCATTCATTCATTCAATCAATCAATCAATATTATGCCTACTGCTTCTACTACAGTGGATAATCTGTTATTCTTTCCCAATAAACGCGTTTACGCTAAAACTATTATTTGCAGTGCAAACAGTTTGGAGCCAGATCAGACTCCAAACTGTTTGCCACCAAGATAAACAAGAATTATCAGAATTGTCCAAAAGTTGTTCTTTTCTACGTTTTAGTGCTTTGCGTTTGCGTACGTTTGCGTTTAAACGGGAAAGAATAACAGATTCTCCACTGTACTATTGCTACTACGTTTATTACTACTACTTCTAATGCTGCTTATGATAATATGGCTACTACTATTACTACTACCGCTGCTGCTGCTACTGGTCCTGCAATTTCTATTTCTACTACTGCTACTACTGCTGCTGATACTATACTGCTTTACTTTGTGGTAGCAAACCGTTATAATTTATTTGGTAAAACTTAAACAAAATACTTGATATCACACGAACAGATAATCTAGTACATACATTATTTATATATGTACTAGTATTGTTAGTTTTGCATTTTATAGACCTGCTCAAATGAAACTTTCCTCATCTATCAAAGTTATTACAACAGTTTGTAGCTCATGTCATACTTGACTGATATCAACAATAATAGCTTGGGCGATATGGTTAAACTCCGATAATGAATAATTCACACAATGACGAACAATTAATAATTGAGAGACTCAGGGTCGCTGTAATCTGTCGTGTTATTTCCGAATCATTAGTCAGGGAAGGCGCAGATCGAAACTCAAAATAATAATCAAAGGGCATTGTAACCTTGGAGATAGATAGACAGACACACAGACAGACACACATACAGACAGTGAAAATGTAAGCGACATTTACAACTCCCTCCGAACAACGCACACAATCGTTGTCTCCCATTGGGTGTCGTTGTAAATAGGAGCACTGTATACTGAACCATATAATGACGAGTATACTCGTCTGTTACAAACAGTGTACTTGTGAAGCGTGCACATGCCCTAAACAAAACTAAATCGCAGACTCATAAAGGAATCCTCTGATCCGGGTCTACACTGTTTGCCACATTGCATTTTTTTTTAAAAATACACATTGAGTACTCAAAATGGACTGGGCAAACATTCCAGGGGTATAACAGATGATATCCAACATTACTAACAAGTACAACAGAAATATTTCATTGCCCGTAAACTTTGTAAAAGTCGATATTGCAATTAATTTTTAATTCTTAACAGCTCGGCTTGACTGGCCAGCCCTCAGATTTGTTCACTGAATTACGGTTCCTGATACCAATATCCCGCCCTCATGTGTTTATATGCATAATGCAAAGCTAATATAGTAAAACCGCTTTGAAGACGGCCATTCTGTTGTTTAAAAGACACGTAACTGGTTAAAGCAAGGTGAGAGTAAAACAGAAAGCTCCTAAAGGACTGCTTAAAGCAAGGTGAGTCTGACAATAAAACAGAAAGACCCTAAAGGATCTTTCTGTTTTACAATCACCTTGCTTTATACAGTAAGCTTTCGTAATCCATTTGTGCCCACGGGACATAATAATAATAATAATAATAATAATAATAATAATAACGACTTTCTTTCATGTTGATTACATAGGCAAATAGTGTAGACTCTGATCAGACGCCGCATTATGCGGCGTCTGATCAGAGTCTACACTATTTGCTGATACGAATTTCAATATAAAACAAAATGAAAATTAAAGTTTTGACCAGGCATCCCATTTGATAAACAATGGACTAATCCAGTTTATAAACATGGAATAATCCACTGGGTATAAATGGGTTAAACTCCGGATAGTTAATACAATTGGTCGTAATAGAGGGGGTTACTGTATCTCTCCCCATAAACGGACAGATGTTTTAAAAAACGATCGACTTTTTTATGGGTCTATCCTTCACACATTGCCAACCGTCAGGCACTGAAGTGCATTTGCAAATAGTTTGGATCCAGATCAGTCGCCAAATAACACGGCGACTGATCTGGATCCAAACTGTTTGAAACTTGATTTCGGTTTCGTCAATTGAAAAGCACATAAAGTAACTGTAAAGCAATTTCATTGCAGACGAGAATTGTCAAGCAGACGGCGTTGTGGCGGGAAAGGGTTAAAGAACTGTTCATCAATTTTATTGGTTAGTTCGTCTATGAAACCATATCCCCGATGATTCCTCGTCTAGCAAACTCAACTAACTACAATATTGATATATGGCCTCATTTAACCCATTCACTGTCGTGACGTCATCTGCTTGAAACAATTGTCGTCTGCTTTTATTTCTCAAATTCAAATTTTAGGTAATTTGACTAAATTAATATCGCATTGAGTGCCAAACAGTTTTGATCCTGATCAGACGCCGCGTTACGCGGCGTCTGATCAGAATCCAAACTGTTTGCTAGTATCAATTGTACTCTGGATAGGGAAGTGAAAGGGTCAGCCTTAAACATATTTATTGTCGTCTGCTTCAAAATTGTGATATGCATCTTTACAAAAGAAAAATTACATTAGTGTACCTTAAACTAAAACTTAATACCTGTACATAAATTACAATCAAACAATTTGACATTGATCAGGCGCCGAATACGCTGGCATCTGATCTAGTTCCAAACTGGTTGCAAACTCAGCTAGACTGTGAAACGTTGGTCCACAGGTACTTGACACATAGATTTAGATCTATTTACCCCCCCCCCCCCCCCCCCAAAAAAAAAATAGATACAAGAGTAGATCTATCTATAGTAGGAGTCTAGTAAAAAAAAAATGTTTTTTGGTAATAGATCTAGATCTATGTGTCAAATACCCACATGTGCGTTAGTCAGTCGAAAAGGTATCTATAGTCAAATTAGTGGGTATAGATCTATTTTATTGTTAAACTGTTTAATTCAATTATACAAACGAATTGATTTTTTTAAAGAAAGAATGTTTATTGACGTTTTAATTTGGGAAAAGCGACTTGAAAACTATAGCAGACGACAATATTATGCTGCAGACGATGCATGCGCTAGTCCATACGAACTGTTATACGTCGAGGTTTCCCATTCAAGAACTGAAAACGTGATAATTGGAAGTAATTGATAGATAGATCCTTATCTCCGATAAATATTGCATGTTGATTGCTGCCAAGATAGATCGAACTGTATCACCCTCGAGTCCTGCGAGGGGCGAATTGACGGGCGCTTGGAAATAGTTTGGATCCGGATCAGACGCCGGGTAATCAGGATGTTTGAAAGAGTTTGGGTTTTTTTTTCAAGCGAAAAAAAGATTAAATTATAAATTGAAAACAGTCAGCAGACAAAGATAAGAGTTTAATCATCATCCTATCGTAATATCGTCTGCTTTGAAATTGTCGTCTGAAAAAATTGACAAATTCAGATTTATGGGTTTTAGAATAACCGAAAAATTAAGACGCATTTCAAACAGTGTTGGCCCAGATCAGACGCCGCCTTACGCGGTGTCTGGTCCGGGTCAAAACTGTTTGCAAAATAATCAACTGTCACAAATTTGTCGTCTGCAAATAATAATAAAAAAAAATATTTTCTTATATATTGGGTTCTTTTATTATTATTTATATTATTGAAGATACATTCTGACCAGGCGTCCATTGACCCTGGAGTATGACCCTGGTTATATACGTAAGCAAGTGTTAGTAAATGTTAGCGAAACTGCGATTAGTTACTTGAGGGTATCTAGGTCTACACTTTTCACAGGTATCCAGTTAAGTAGGTTCTATATTACGAGAAAAAATATGGACATTTTTATACGAACCTCAAACAGTTTAGATCCTGATCAGACGCCGCGTTGCATTCCAAAATATTTGCAATTGAAAATTTAGCGTAAACGCGGTTATTGGGAAAGAGTAACTTCCTCTCCACTGAACAGTCATGAACATGTACCATGCGATATATTTTCTATATCCTAGCAGATGCGCTAGTTAAAAGCAGGCCGACAGTAAAGCAAAATGCGCATTAAGGCGCGTTTTGCTTTACCTAATCTACTGTAAGTGGTCATTCTCTTCAAAACTAGAACAGGCTATGGGGTAAAGGGTAAAGCTGATGCCTATCATCAATGCGACAAGTTCGTCGTTTTTGAACGGTCGCTTTTAAAAACCAACCATCCAATAAATACGCATTTTAACGTTTTAAATTTATTTCTCCACTGTACAGTCCAGATATTTGGTCTGCATCCAAAAATGTCATTTTTTACGGACAGGTTAATGTCACAAGAAATGGTCAGATTAATGTCACAATATATGGCCTATATGGCCAGGTTAATGTCACAAGAGATGACCAGTTAATTTCTACGAAAATACCATATCTACGGACAGATTCTAAACTTTATCCTAACACTAACCCTAGTTTTGGTGGCGGACCAACTGTAATCCCTAGCCGAAATATTTTACTATATCCTAGCAGAAAAGGGCGCATTCTGCTTTACTTTCAGTCTGCTTTAAGTAGTCAACTGTCTTCAAAACAATTAACAGGCCATGATCATGTGATGGGTTAATACAGATTTGATACTGGTTATTCAATCACCGTATATATAGGAGCCTGGACATTATAATAACTATTCAGTCTTCACTTTGTCAATTATAGATTTATTCAGCCCGCCTGTCTGTTACGTTCGGTCTGTTCATCTGTTTGTATGTATGCCTGTTTATCTCCCATTGTGTCACTCTGTGACTTTCATATGTATGTGCATGTCTGTAAAACCGACCGGTCTGTTTGAGTGTTTGTCAGTCGTTCTGTCCATCTACATGTATCTATATATTTGTCTGTCTATCTTTTGTTTGTCTGTCCACCCATTTATCCATCCTCATTACACCCCACCCCTCGTATACTAGCTGCCCATCTGCCTAAATATACAGTATGTCTATATCTGTCGTTCTAGGTTTTGATATAACAAGGGCAGACTTTTTATGAGCAACCTCTCCACAGTTAAGATTGGCTTTAAATCAACTTCGCTTTGAAAAAAAAAAAAAATTCGGAATGACATTTTAGAATTACTATGGTGACCTTTCATCCGTCATTTTCGTGTCAGAATTTTGAATAAAGCCAGACAATACATTTAACCTATTTTCTCAACCTTTAGCACTTATTTTTAGCACCACTTATTTTCCTCTACTGAAACATGCATCGCCTATAGCAACTCCAAAATAGATTCTGCAGATTGCTTTTTAAAAATCGTTTTCAGACTGTTTCACAGTTTGGAACCTGATGAGACGCCGAGTTACTCGGCGTCTCACCAGGAACCAAACTGTTTCCAACGGTTGTCATACGAATCGACCTCGTAGTACTAAAGGTTAGCGTTATCCTATTTCAACTCTTTCATTGAATTTTCCCTTTTCCTTACCTAGCATTCTCACGTTTAAATTTCCTATTCACCGAAGAAAGACTTCTTTAAACACCTTCACCGGTTACCGGGGGAAAAGTATTTCAAAAACGACGGTTCCAGGCTGATTTTGTGCATTCTCGAGTGAAAAAGAACCGAAACCAGTGTCAATTGAGCCTTAGTTGAGCGCTAGTATTGTTAATTATGCCGTGTCATCTATTATTTATACACCTGACTGTACGAATATTCGAATAAGGGGAGAAATCATTAATTATTCAGTTACAATCGGCAAACTCTCGAATTATTTTCACTTATTCTGGTGATTACAAATGGAAGCTTACAAATAATTTATTTGTTGACAGTACTTTTGTTAATAATTTATTAAAAACGAGGAGCTATATATAAGATCGTCTATTCGCGCTGTTAGTATGAGGACAATAAGCGAGGGACGTGGAGGGAGAACTGGAATTAGATGTGTTTGCAGTGGTGTGGTTAGCTTGCCGATCAGGATTTAGTTTAACCCTTTAAATGAAGAACTTTTTTAAATTGACTGTTCCAGTTTTGATACTACACTAGTACATGTATATATTGAATTAAAGGGATGTTTTTAGAAAATATTTCTAAAAATTGGAAATTAAGTAAGCCGTGCAGATCTTGATTAGAGGGTTTATTAAAGAGTCTTCTGAATTGAGTTTACATTTTTTGGTGTAAAATATATGTACTGGTTTCCAGAATAGAATTTAGAAAGAGTTCAAATGCTCCTGTTTTAGGAAGCTGATAAAATATACGCAACATGGAGGGCGAAGTGGTGACAATTAAAGTTGAACCGCAGGAAGATTTCGCAATTGACGATAAAAATTTGTCACCCGAACTTATTGCGAATAAAGAGCCTGATAGCATTGATAAGTCGGACAGTGAAAGTTCGTCGTCACACGATTCAAGGAATTTCACGTGCTTGTTATGTGAGGTGATATGTGACAGCCGAGAACACCTTAGAAATCATCTAAAGACGTACCACGCATCAAATGCATTCAGTACGTTTGTTAGTAATCGTATCGCACAGGACGCCACGTTGGTGGGGACGTCCGGGTACATGAATTACAGGTACACGTGCACTCTGTGTGGCGCGAAATTCAAGTCATTACGGAGCTATCTTAGTCATAATATGTCTCACAGGAGTATCGGCAGCTTGCGTGCGCATTTTGAGGAAAATAGCATGACTTCCGCTCTGACAACCGGGAAACACTATTTGCCGGACTATATCGAGGCGGATGATGGCTATCCGGGAACTTTCACGTGCATTGAGTGCAATACAGTTTTCACACAGAGAGATTCCTATGCCATGCACATGATGATGAGAGCGATGAACGAAACGTGTCAGCATGTGACTGCTATCGCTTCAACGAAACCGGAAAAGATCGAACCCGACGAAGACATGGCTGGAAAAGTCAACGGAAATGACATATCTGCCTCGCCAACAGAACCCGTTCCGAAACCGGAAATAACAATGCACGTGCAGCAGAAATGTCTTGAAGACGTAACATCTAGCGTGGATCAAGACGAATACCTCAAGTCTGTTCTGGATAAAGTGTTTACGGCGGATGAGGCTAAGCGTGACGTCACTGACCTAAGTCCGCGGTCTTCGAATGAGGACGGAAAGCAATGTAAATTTTGTAGTGCAAACTTCGGAGACCAAGACTCTCTAGCAATGCATGTTATGTCTGCGCATGCTCAAGACATGGTCAATCCCATTAAAAGAGGCGGTGGGAGGCCATTGAAATACACCAAATATTCCAACTGGATATCACAGAATCAATCTTTAGTGCTCAACTACAGCTGTAAGTTCTGTGGAGAAATTTTCTTGTCACGTGACAACCTCGCAATGCATGTTCTAACTCACGCTCACCGGGACGATAAAAAGTCGACTTTTCCGTTAAACAATAATTCTTTGAAACGCTCACGTGAGTTTGAACTGGATCCAATGGTTACAGCCAACCAGAGAGCGAAGATTTTACGGCGCGTGGATCATTTGAATAATTTTAAACGAACATTTACTGACGACAATATAGAGCAGACTCTAGCCTCGGATGAAACGTCGGATTATTTGTTCTGCAATCAATGTAATATAACATTTTATCTAAGGTCCGAATTTGATTGGCATCTGCAGAAATATCACAACCACATTCCGGATGAGACAGATGACACCCAACCTTTATGCTTGAAGATGAAGAAAATCTCAGATGACGAACTTAAAGATACATTAACTGTGACTAAAGAGATAGATCAAGACAATTTGCTAACTTCCCCAGGCCGTGCCGGAAACATTCCTAAACAAAGAAGGAACAGTTTTTCGTTCGGCAAAAGTTCTCTTGAATGCAACCAAGCTCCAAGGCGCCCCCTGTCGGCCGACGATTGTAATTCGCTCAAGGCCGACTCAATGAAAGCTCATGCAGGTCAGATAAAAGGTTTAACTTCCAATGTAGGAAAATGTAAGCAGCTGAACGCTTCCAAACTTGTTCCAAATCTTAACGCGCTGTCATTCAATGAGCAACGGATAATCTATTCAGTTTTTGGCAAAAACTTGGATTTAAACAAGGTGAAAAACGGTGAAAAGCAAACAATAGATACTAAAACAACACATGACGAAATAAAACGAATTGAGAAATTGGAGGAAAACGAACTCTCCATTCCTGCAGATCTCACCATATCAAAGAGCCCAACGACATCGGTTTCCGGTGAAACAAGCTCCGATGACGCAGTTTCCGGTACCGTTAGTACAACGGGTAATAACGAAGAAAAAGACCCGGATGATAAAAATAGAGTGCTCAAGTCTGATCTAGGCGCTCCGATGTGTAAATATTGTGATATTGTGTTTTTTAACAAAGCCATTTACTATTTACACATGGGATTACATAATGTGAATGACCCGTGGCAGTGTAACGTATGTGGAAAGATTTGTACCGACGCCGTTGACTTTGCTGCACACGTGATCCACATGTAGACACGTGACCATAAACATACATACAGTGGAATATACGTTATTCTTTCCCGTTTAAACACAAACGAAATGCAAACGCAAAGCACTATTACATAGAAAAGTACAACTATTAATTGGACAATTTTGATACATGTATTTCATGTTTATCTTGGTGGCAAACAGTTTGAAGCCTGATCAGACGCCGGGTTACCCGGCGTCTGATGTGGCTTCAAACTGTTTGGGATAGAAATAATAGTTTCAGCGTAAACGCGTTTATTGGGATAGAATAACGTTTTCTCCACTGTATACAGCACGTACTCTGTATTATTCCGTTCAGGCCTACTAATATCGTCTACTTCAAAATGTCGTCTACAAAGAATTATAGTCTTATAGGAGCATTTTCTCTGGTAAAACCTTATTGCTATAGGGCTACAATTTTAAATCTTGATCAAGTGCCGAATATTTCGATATTTGATCAAGATTTAAACTATATGTACAGTTAATACGTGCTAAACAGCCACTTATATAGATAAGAAGACGGATATGCTGTCTAAAATAATAAGTCCCGCTTAATGAAGGACAGGCGTAATTCAGAAGCTTTTTCTGCACTACGTTTTTCATGCATTAAGCGGAAACCTTTTTAGAATGCTTTTCTTCGTTTCTTTATGGAGTGGCCGCTGAATGCAGGTTTTATTGTACTTGCAAATAAAGTAAAAACTCTCTATTACGACCACTAAAACGATGGCTAATTGATTGTATAAATTAACAGGTGACAGCTTAAAGCAAGGTGACAATAAAACACTGAAAGCTCCCATTGGAGCTTTCTATTTTACTGTCACCTTGCTTTAAGCTGTCACCTGTTATATAATTAATTCAATTAAGTGGTCGTAATATCGAGGTTTTACTGTACTGGTCAAGTCGTTAACCATTTAACTGCCATGACGTCATCAGCGTTGAACAGTTGTCGTCTGCTTTTATTTTGAAAGCTAAATTTTAGGTATTTTGATTGATATTTAAAAACAGATTGAAATAAATGATTGCCAAACAGTTTAAATCTGCGCGGTGTTTGATCAGGATCCAAACTGTTTGTAATTGATTATTGTAGATATACTCCTGGTAAGGCAGTGAAAGGGGTAACCTTACAAATTCAGAAAACACGATTTCAGTGACGATTTTCTGTGCGTTTTGATCTAGATCAGAAAGGGGTTCTGGTCTTGATCCAAAACTTTTCGCCATTAAAATCCTGTTTTTGTCATTGTCAAGAACAGCCCGAACGCAGAATTTTAGCAGACGACTTTTTGAGGGGACGAAAGTTACACAGTGTTGAAAATCGTTAGACAAAACAGAATCGCAGATCAGCGAAATAAACTCAATCGCAAAAGAAACTGCAAGCGTATTCCACGCCATTCACGGCATATTGATTGATGAAATATGAATGATTCGGTATCAAAAGTTCCACCAATCTTTCCTCTTGATGATGGTTGCATTTACGATAAATTCGACACGATAGGGCCTACTGTTCATTTAGTTTCAATGCAATCAAGGTAGGGGTCAAAATCAAAAGTAGCAGAATGGTAAACGAAGCTATTACAGTTTTATTTGCGTTTGAGTATATGCTACTTCTATATGTATAGATAAGTAGGATAGAATCTCCGAATACCAGATTGTTTCTGAATGAGAAAAATGTTCAATTTAGAGAAGTTTCCGGAGTTTAGGGGTTTCAGGTCGAGAGAGTATTTCGAATAAGGGGTGCTTTGTTGCCATTTAAGCCAATATCCCATACATACGCTTTTTACGACTTTAATTTATTCATCCACTGAAGAAAATAGTTCAATTTTCTGTACTCTAGAAGATGGTAGCTTAAAGCAGGATGAAAATAAAGCAGAATGCCCCTGTTCAAAGGCGCAATTTGCTTTACTTTCAACCTGCTTTAATTGGTCACCTATCTTCAAAACAAGAAACCAGCTATGGAGTATTGGTTTAAATAACTTCAACTGGCATACTGTAGAATTGTTGTATTATTGGCTATGTACACCCCTCCATTGAAGGATTACTCTGCATGTAACATATGTGTTTGGGGACCGAGATATGTTTCCAGTTTTCTGAGAAGTCCAGTTTTCAGTAAATTCCAGTTTAGTCCGGTTTTCGGAGGTTACAGTAGAGAAAACGGTATTCTGTCCCAATTATCGCGTTTACGCTAAAACAATTATTTCTATTACAAACAGTTTGCAGCCAGATCAGACGCCGGATAACCCGGCGTCTGATCAGGCTTAAAATTGTAAGCCGCAAAGATAAATATAAATTATCAGAATTGTCCAAGAGTTGTAATTTTCTACGTTTTAGTGCTTTGAGTTTTGTTTTCGTTTAAACGGGTAAGAATAACGTATTCTCCACATTACAATATGTAATCAAGCGATTGAATTTCTTATGATTTTGGATTGTCTAACCGTATACCCATTTATGCCATAGAAACGGCTTTTATCGCATTTAATTTATTCCTCTCTTGATGAAAATAGTTCCAATTTGTACAGTCATGAACATGTACCATAAGAAATATTTCATAAATCCTAGCAGATGGTAGCTTAAAGCAGGCTGAATGTAAAGCAGAATGCGCCTTAAGGCGCATTCTGCTTAACTTTCAAACTGCTTTAATTGGTTACCTGTCTTTAAGTGGTTACCTGTCTTCAAAACTAGAACCAGGCTATGGGGAAAGGGTTAAACCTGGATAACAGGAAGACATTTAACCCCTTTACGCCGAGTGAATTATTCCTACCTTATTGAATAATAAATATTGGATTTGTGTAACTTCATGTGAAGCCCTTTTGAACGCACAACCCCTGTGTGAAAAGAGCGCACATATATAAATCTGGTATAATAATAATAAATAATAATATTTGACGCACGGGGTGCCTGGTCTAAATTTTCATTTTCGTTGTTATTCCTATCAGCAGACAGGGTAGACTCTGCTCAGACGACGCATAATGCTGTGTCTGATCAGAGTCTTCACTGTTTGCATGTGTCCATTCTATAGGTCTCTATGCAAAAATGGGTTTAAAGTATAAATCACAAGTGTCTCAGGTGACTCGAACAAATTTTAAGTCGAACATACCCGGATTTCAAAGTTAATTGTGAATAAGCTAGTTCGTTTTTATAGAGATTCGACTGTAGAATATTGGATTTTTATGCTCGAACCATGCAGTAAAATAACATATTACCCCATAAATACGTCTTTTTACGCATTTAATTTGTTTCACTTGTACATGTATAACGATGGAGAAGACGATATTCTTTCCAGTTTAACCCTTTCCCTCATAGAAGCGCCTTTTAGCGCATTTAATTTATTTCTCCGCTGAAGAAAATAGTTTCAATTGGCATAGTTATAAACATGTTCCAACAGAAATATGTTCTATATCCTAGAAGATGCATGGTAGCTTAAAGCAGGCTGAAAGTAAAGCAGAATGCGCCCTAAGGCGCATTCTGCTTTGCTTTTAACCTGCTTTAAGTGTTTACCTGTCTTCAAAATCAGAAAAAGGCAATAGGATAAAGGGTTAAATGCAAACAAAACGTAAAGATAACTTCCGATAAAATGAGGCAAGTAACAACGTTTTAGAATGTTAACGACACATTTTCGATTAGAGTTTGAGTTGCAAACAGCTTAGAGTCTGTTCAGACGCCGGTTGAGCCGGGGGTCTAATACTTTTACCCCATAGCCTGTTTCAAGCATTGAATATAGATGACCTCTTAAAGCAGATTGAAAGTAAAGCAGAATGCGCCTGAAGGCGCATTCTGCTTAACTTTCAACCTGATTTAAGCTACCATCTACATGAATATAGCAGATATTTCGTATGGTGCATATTCATGACTATATAAATTGGAACTATTTTTTTAGTGGAGGAATAAATTAAATGTCCTAAAAGGCGCTTCTATGGAGTAAAGAGTTAATACTGATTATAGAGACTAATTTTAAGCGTCGCTTTAGAGAGGTTTTACTGTATCATTTTGGCACATCATCTGAGTCTTCATTGTTAATTAATTTTCTTTCTTTAATCGTTTCAATTAAACATTTACCCTATATAGCCTACTTCTAGTTTTGAAGCCAGCATTAAGGCGCATTATCAAAACCAGAATTAGGCTACGGGGCAATTGTTGAATAAATCAATTTAAATTTCACGTTCGCATGAATAACACCTTTTAGTATTTTAATCGCACTGTCTGCTTTTGAGATTTTGATACACTGATACTTGGATGGCCTATTTTCGACATCAACCAAGCGGTATAGTTTGGCCCATTACTTCATAAATATGCCGATTTACGCTTCTAATTGTTTCTTCACTGAAGAAAGTAGTTCCCACCTATAGGATGTTACTGTACATGAAACATAGAAGACACGTCATCTATATCTTTCCAGATGGTAGCTTAAATATCGCAGATTGAAAGTCAAACAGAATGCTCCTGAAGGAGCATACTACATGTACAGAACTTACTCTCAGCGTGCTTTTATTGATCACATGTCTTTAAAACATGCTAAGATCTTAAGCGGTGATTTCGTCTGCTTCGAAATTGTCGTCTGCAAAGTTTGTAAAATTGAGATTTATACATTTTTTAAGTAAAGAAACCTAGAGAAAAGTGTCAAACAGTTGGGATCCAGATAAGACGCCGCGTTACGCGGCGTCTTATCTGGATCTAAACTGTTTTCAAAAATCAATAAAGTCGCGACCAGCAGGCATAGGGTTAATGGTCATTTGTGGACTTAACATAAAGTATGCAGAAAGCAACCGTCAGTGTTTTATGCCATACTTGCATAAAGTTTTAAACGAAACATAAACCTTATTATAGTGGCCACAAAATTTAAGTAATCTGTACTTCATTTTCTTTCCATATACTGTCTCTCATCACCATCTTCATCTTCAGAGCGTCCCATGGTTGCAAAGCGCTTAAAGTGAGCCTTCCTCCTACCAGGGTCTGCACTGTTTGGTATTTTGCAACTTGATTTTTAAACATAACTGCATAATAAAGCAACAGTGAAACTTTGGTTAACCCTTTCACTCTCAATGACGTCATAAAGCGCATTTGCAAACAGTTTTGATCCTAATCAGACGCCGCTTCACGCGGCGTCTGATCAGGATCATGACTGTTTGCCACTTATTTTGAAATTACGTCAGATATAGATTTACTGCTTTAAATTTAACTTTGAAACGACATTGCAAACAACAATATTAACGCAGACGACAATATGGCGGCGAAGGGGTCAAAATCTCAAGATAAATTGGATCATGAAAGGGTTATGCGACCATATGACTTTCTCTAAAGACAATATATAAACTGCATTATGCGGGACAACGTTAAGCACAAACGTATTGTAGGAATTTTCTGCTTTACGTTTTAACCATGCACTCACCCTTTCATCAACGTATTCCTTCAGGAAAGGAAATGTTTCCACTTGATACTGTAAAGAATGTGCTTCATAAAAAAATATTTACTACATTCTAGCAGTTGATAGCTATAAGCAGACTGAAAACACGGTAAAACGGAATAATCCTTATTATGGGGCTTTCTGCTATACGTTCAGCTTACCTTAAGTCACTATCTGTCTTCAATTCTGAAAAAAAGCTATGGGGAAAAGGTTACATATCACAATTTTGTTCTCTGTTTAAATGACCGCTTTACACAAGGTTGAAGTACACTATAGCGAGTACCGTTTGCATGAAGTACACTTTTTACTTTGTAAATCATAACAAGATCATTTGCATTTCGTACCTGTACGTTTACTTCTACTATGCACTATTTTTCTGGTTTTTCCCCATTGTAGTTCAATTGTCGATGTGAAAAATGCAAGAAAAATTAAGAAACAGTGTATGTACACGTATACATGTAATACGCAATATAATACACTACTAAACCCTTTACCTGATAGCCTATTTCTAGTACTTAAGATAGATAACTACTTAAAGCAGGTTGAAAGTAAAGCAGAATGCGCCTTAGGGCGCATTCTGCTTTACTTTCAGCCTGCTTTAAGCCATCATGTGCTATAATATAGAAAATATTCCCTATAATACATATTCATTACTGATTAAATTGGAACTATTTTCTTCAGCGGATGAATAAATCATATCCGCTAAAAGGCGCTTCTATTGGGGAAAGGGTTAAAGTTTGCTAAGCACCAAGGGTAAAATCTCCATAGGTTCCAATGCATTGATTCCTTCCAAATATAAAGATTGTATTGCCAAGGGTTCATCTCACGGATTCTTATACCTTTTACACTTGCCTATGTCCTGTAGGCTAAATCCGATGTATTTATCAAAATGTGAATTTTCTGAGAATTCATCAAAACAGTCAAGTCCATTGAAATCTACATTGTGATGTCCTTAGAGATATTATAATTGGTACAGTTGAACATTGAAAGTTAAAACAATGTTTTTACAAACCAAGGACATTATTTTAATGTGCATTTTCATGACTGTATACACCGTTGTTGTTTTTTCTTCAGAAAATTAATAAATGAATAGCGTAAAAAAACGTATCTATGGAGTAATTGGTTAATATATAAATGGGCCTTCTTTAGAATGTTTGATGGAAATTTGCTGCAACTTTAAACATTATTTGTATTAACCCCTTTTACTGCCGTGCTCCGAGTATGTACAATGTGTTATTCAAGTTCAAGCAGTTTGGACCCTGATCAGACGTCGCGTAACGCGGCGTCTGACCAGAATCCAAACTATTTGACACTTATTTCAATATTATTTAATAATTTAAGTAAAACAAACTAAACTTTGAATTTCAGAAATAAAAAGAGGCGACAATTATTTAAGATTGCTGACGTCATGGCAGTGAAGGGGTTAACATCGTTTTAAAAGTAGACAACTGTTTTAGATTGATGACATCATGGCAGTAAAAGCCTCCAAATGAGCAGTGAATGGGGTTAAAAGCGTTTTAAAAACAGACGACAATTATTTAAGATTGATGACGTCATGGCAGTGAAGGGGTTAATATCGTTTTAAAAGCAGACGACAATTATTTAAGATTGATGACGTCATGGCACTGAAGGGGTTAGTATCGTTCATAAAGGTTATTGATCTTGCTGAGACAGTTAGTCTAGATCTACACCTTGATTAGACGTTGCATGTCTAACATGGCTGATCTGGGTCTAAAACGTTTGTAATGCCCGAAATGCCCCGCTCTCGTGAGAAATGAAAGAATATTTCATGTTTACGTACAATCGAACTTGTGTCAAGCGATCAGTTTTTGATTAAGCAGTGTTGCCCCTAAGGGCAGACGACGGTTGCTTACACTTCCACGTGAGCTTTTAGCTCTATCCTTCATTAAGCTGTCGTCTGGATTTAAAGACAGTCGTTCTAGTTTTCTTCAAAACGCAACACTCGCTATTTATTTATTGCTGACGTTCACTGCTGTGGACATCCTCAAAGCTACTGGCGACATAACAACTTTTCGCACGTGGCCTGGTTCCTCTAAACCAGCCACATGCGAAACGTTGTTATGTCGCCATTAGTTTTGAGGATGTCCACAGCAGTGAACGAAACTGTCAGCAATAAATAAATAGCGAGTGTTGCGTTTTGAAGAAAAACACATTATAAAAATAGAATTACCAACACAATGAACACATGTATTCAAGAATTAAGACAGTGATATTTATTCAATGTATGATTGTATGTGGCCGCTTGATATTATTTTCCAAAGTGTTACAGTGGAGAAGACGTTATCCTTTCACGTTCAATCGTAACGCAAACGCCCATGCAACAAACGTAAACAATGAGCCAAAGAATAACGCATTCTCCGCTATATATGTAAGGCAAAGTTTATAGTTTAAACAATCCCTCACATATTTCACACAATATGAATGCAGATATGAGATCTGCACTGTTTACTATTTCTGTTTTTATAATAAATCGCTTGAAAACTTTGTTTGTTGTCGATATTTCTTCCTTACTGCCTTTCAAACAACTGTAACCCGATCCTTTTCGGACTCAGCAAATAGTTCGGATTTCGGTTTAGAGAGACTTCAGGCTAGAGAAACTTCCGGTTTAGGGCGGTTTAAAGAGACTTCCGATAAGAGGGAATTCCGGTTTAGAAAGACTCCTTGTTTAGAGAGATTTCTGGTTTGGGGAGGCTTCCAATATATAGACTTCCGATATATAAAGACCTTCGGTTAAGAGATGCTTCCGCTTTCGAGAAGTTTCTTGTAAGACAGACTTCAGTTAAGAATGAATTCTTGTTTAGACAGATCTGGTTTAGATATAGGCTTTCTTTTTAGAAAGACTTTTTAGAGAGACTTCTGGTTTGGAATGGCTTCCGGTTTAAAGAGATGCCCGGTTCAGAGAGACATCTTGTCAAGTTAAGCAGCATTTCAAACGACGGCGAAGTGGCAGTTGTACTAGCCAGATGGCAGCTTAATGCAGGGCAATACTAATGTTATGAACGCTTGAATTTTTCCAACATTAAGCAGCCATATACTCGTTTCTCGTCTGAACTGATTAGAAAACGAACAGAACACATGGTTTGGGACCAGGAACTTTGTTTCAGAGACCACAGGTTTAAGGCAGCTCATATTCCAGATTCTTTTGGTTGAAAGTTCGTTTTTCAGAGGTTTTTACCGTATCCGAAAACAGTACACTTGTTGTTGTTGTACATGAAACCCCCGCTTAAACACTTGCATTGAGTGTGTGTTTAGGACAGGTAGCTGCATAAAGCACGCTCATGGCATACGGTAGTTATCTCCTTCAACGTTGACAAAAGTATATCCATACAAATTTAAGACTGTTTGGACACCGATCATTCGTCGTGTTTCTGTTAAACTGATTATCAGTTGGAAATCTTGATAGGGTCGAGTTTTACCGCTAAACTCTTTCCCCCATAGAAGCGCATTTAATTTATTCCTCCGCTGAATAGAATAGTTCCAATTCATACAGTCATAAACATGTACCAAAATAAATGTTTGTTATATCCTAGCTCATGGTAAATTAAAACAGGCTGAAAGTAAAGCAGAATGTGCCTTATGGCATGATCTGCTTTACTTTCAACCTGCTTTTAAGTGGCCACCTTTCTTCAAAACTAGAAAGAGGCTAAAGGGTAATGAGTTAAACTTAGCTCTATCTAACTTTACACTATCACCCGTTTCGAAACTCACCTGCCCTAATGTATCAAATAAAATGCGTATCGCATTTAAATAAAGAAAACAATTTACGAGTGTCAAACAGATTGGATCCTGATCAGACGCTGAGTTTACTAAGCGTCTGATCTGGTTCCAAACTGTTTACAAATGCATGCCAAACCGTGATCAGCACATTATAGGTTGATAGTCGATTAGGAGACAGTGACAACGCAGAGCTATAGAGCCTGTTGCCCATCTGGGAGCCGATACATTTGATATGCATCGGATCCATGACATCAGGTAATGAAATTTAAATTAATAATTGTGCCGCCGATTCAGGTGAATACATCAAGTTGATGGATTAAATGCTGAATAGTTTTCCCCGCTTATTCTCCGGGTTGTTCCTATAAATATCGGTATACATTCTACACGCAGAGTCACGTACGCAATGTCCAGGGCTGCCATAAGCCTAAGATTTCCAAATTTGCATTTTTCAAGTGCGATTTTACGAATCGTATCTTTACCCCATAGCCTGTTTCTCGTTTTGTTGACAACGTGGCTGCTTAAATCAGGCTGGAAGTAAAGCAGAATGCGCCTTAAGGCGCATTCTGCTTTACTTTCAGCCTGCTTTAAGCTACCACGTACTAGAAAAAATCCGAAGATTTAGGAAAATTCCGGAGAAATGGCAGCCCTGAATGTCCATGTCACACCCCTCTTATTAATAATTAACGAGTCCAGTAAGATTAATATGGGGGGGGGGGGGGAAATAGTGATATAAAAATGGGATAGATTCAATGGCGAAAAACGTATAGAGCTTTCTCTCCTGTAAAAGAAACTCAATCCAATAAAGAAAAAAATATATATTTTTTGATAATGTTTCCGGATTATTTTGAACTGTATGTCCACAGTTTGTAGCAAGTTCAGACGTCAAGTTACTCGTTTGAAAATAATGTTTGAACATTCTACATGTAGAACAATAGCAATCGACAATTGCTATATACTTAACCCTTTAACCCTTTCCCTTATAGAAGCGACTTTTAGCACATGCATTTTATTCATCCGCTGAAGAAATTAGTTCCAAATTATACCGTAATGAATATGTGTCATATTTAATACTTTCCTTATTCTAGCAGTTAATAGCTTAAATCAGGCTGAAAATAAAGCAGAATGCGCCTTAGGGCGCATTCTGCTTTATTTTCAACCTGTTTTAAGTAGTCACATATCTTCAATACTAGAAACAGGCTATTGGGTAAAGGGTTAATGGTTAAATTTATCGTGAAGGCTTCATCCCTTCACCGCCATATTGTCGACTGCTTCAATATAATGGTCTGCACTATCGTTTCAAAGTTAGATCCAAGGCAGTATAACTGTTTGCAAAAGCGCTTGATGATGTCACTGAGAAAGAAAGGGTTTAACTACCCAGCATACAAATAGTCTGCAATGGACGTTCCTTGGAATATACAGTACTCCTTCTCTACAACAACATCCGATGGGAGACAAATATTGCGTGTGGTGTTCGGAGGGAGTTGTTAAAGGGAGGGCATATTAAGACTTGGCTTACATTTGCAAACAGCTTGAATCTGATCAGAAGCCGCGTCATGCGGCGTCTGATATTGATTCAAGATGTTTGTCATTCTTCATTATATTTCCTCTGTCAAAATGTCTACTTATATTTATGCAACTATGAGAAAAAACAACAGACGATATCGCAGCAATGAAAGTGTAAGACATAATTGTATTGTTTCGGGAAACAGCGGCACGCATTGTTGTAAGCAGGGAATCGTTATTGGGAGGGTCGTTGTAGGGAGGGAGCATTATACAAGCACATTTTACTGGGGTTTTAACATTCAAGTGTGTTATTTAACGACACACATTTGCCCGTTTAACCTTTTCCACACCATATATATATATATATATAGGCGTCTTAACTTAAGTCAACATTGCAAACATCTGGCACCTGATCAGACGTTGTGTAAAGCGGCGTCTGGCCAGAGTCAAAACTGTTTCACACTCAATATTTCGATATTACTACTGTCAAATTGCTTTGATCAATGGTTTTGGCGACATTTTTAAAGTTAGCGACATACTATAGCTATATGAAGGAGCCGTAAGTTTTGGCGGAAGGAATCTGGCTGTGAAAGGGTTACACCCCCCCCCCCCCCTTATTCAGTGCCTTTTAGCGCATATAATTCATTCCTCCATCGAAGAAAACAATTCCAATTTACACAGTCATGAACATTTACCAAAATAAATGTTTACTATAACTTCAGATTTCAGCTTAAAGCAGGCTGAAAGTAAAACAGAATGCACCTTAAAATTACGGCGCATTCAGCTTGATTTTCAACCTGCTTCGAGTGGCCATCTGTATTCCAAATTATAACAGGCTATATGGTAAAGGGTTGATAGACACATTTTAGAAAAGAGAGCGAATGCATTTTGTCCGAAGGGTATTTTGTTCGTATATATCTGCCACTTGTTACACTGCAACAACAACAGCGTCGACGATGGCCATTCAATGGCTTGAATACTCCACCGTACGCCTGGTACTGTAGCATTGCGGTATTAACTCATCCAATGCCTTACTCCGAGTACAATGCATGGTTATTTACAAACAGTTTGGAACTTGATCAGACGTCACGTAAAGCGGCGTCTGACCAGAATCGAAACTGTTTCATAATCATTGCGACATTGTTATGTAATTAGTCAATTTATTCTACATAAACTTTAAATTTGAGAAATGAAGGCAGACGGCAATAGTTTAAAACTGATGACGTCATCGCAGTGAAGGGGTTAATATGTACAATTTTCAAACGAACACATATCTACTAATTCTGTACATTATCGGTGCGCCTTTGGTGTTTCATTTATCTGTTTACTTAAAAGAAGTCGTCAGAAAAAAATCGACGATGATCATCAGCAGAAACAACCGAGGTGATCCGAATGACTACTGCGCATTTCCGCCCAAGCGCTAGCCCTCATGCGCATCCATACATTAAAATTGCAATTTAATCACCTCATCCTAGCAATTACTGAAATAGTCACCAAGCGATGTAACCGCATTACGCAAGGTAAACTTGGCTCATGGCATCTGCCTGAGCATTTTCAATTATTTCATTTATCAAGGTTTACCCTCAGAGCGCCATGGTGCATAATTCATGAGTAAACGTCACTCACCGACCCACTAGGTACCTAGTGTTCTATTAATACCTTCGATTGTTACAATATCGTCTGCATCACTTTTGTTGTCTGCAATTATTTCTGAAAATCAATTTTAAAGACAATTAAGCGTAAAAATTGAACACGAGAATCAAATAGTTTGGATCCTGATCAGACGCCGCGATTCGCGGCGTCTGATCTGGATCCAAACTGTTTGCAAATTGAAGCAAACCCGCGACTAGCAGACGAAGGGGGGATAACACTAAGCCTTTGCTGGGCTATCATTAAAAATCGTTACATTTTCTGTCGTTTAGAAACATATCACTTTATGCAGGATAAAAAAGTAATGTAGAAGGCTCACATTGAGAACTTTCTACATTACCTTTTTTCTGTATAAAGCAATCACCTTTTTCTAGTGTGACCGTTATTGAAAAGTTGTCGTATACAAGAGTGACTGTTGATTGTTACAGAACTACTGGAAAAACAGTATTGTGGTGTTAATGATAGGACAAATACCCAGGTTGCAGATCACATGTAGCTGGTCTAACTATTTTGTATCTGTTACAATAAAACACAGTCTTCACTAAATGATGCCATTGAAAGCGAGCTTGACCCGTTACCTCATTTAGCATTTGTTTTAGTTTTGAAAAAAGGTGGCTACTAAATCAGGTTGAAAGCAAAGTAGAATGCGCCTTACGGCGCATTCTGCTTTACTTTCAGCCAGATTTAAGGCAACCATCTGCTAGGATATATAAGATATTTCGTATTTTACATACAATGTATTCATGACTGTATAATGTGGAACTATTTTCTTCAATGGAAGAATAAATCAAAGGCGAAAAAAGCGTATTTATGGAATAATGATTTAGGTACATGCACTTAATTTCTATAGGATCCATACCCCGAACAGTAAACCCTTATATTACGACCACTCAAAAAAAAAAGATTTCATCAATGGTGTCAGCTAAAAGCAACATTAAAGTAATACAATAAGCTGTTTATATGTAATAATAAATTTTGATGTTACACAATGAAAGAAACTTGATTTTACTGTATCAGTAATAGCAAACAAAACTCTATTAACCGTTTCATGATCAAATTTATGGCAAGATGTTTACCCTTTCAGCGCCATATTGTCGTCTGCTTCAATATGGTTGTCTGCAATATCGGTTCAAAGATAAATTTAAGGCAATATGACGAGTTTGATTCCTGATCAATATATAACAAAACGAAAATTAAATTTTAGACCAGGCACCCCTTACATAAAAAAATAGACTAATTCATTATATAAGCATGGGAGAATCCACTGGGCGCAAATGGGTGTCAAGTTAGAAAGTTGTCTTAACTCTTTGCACGTTAGCGGCGGGTTCGTGATTTTCTGTGCAAACAGTTTTGATCCTGATGAAACGCCGCGTAACGCGGCGTCTCATCAGGATCAAAACTGTTTGACACTCTGACCCTGTTTTGAAAAAAAAATCAGAAAATTCTATTTTTAGAACAGTTGCAGACAACAATTTTGGCAGACGAAAAAAATTACCCAGCATGCAAAGAGTTAATTATGCAGAACTCACGTAAAACAATAAGCTCCTATAAACCGAATAGAAAATTTAATATTTATTTCCCCCATAGCTTTTCCCCAGTGTTTAGTATAGAAAGTTGTTTTATATATATATATAGATCTAGCTGACTAAAACTAAGAAGAAAACTCATGAAAGAGCTTTCTGTTCTATATTTAGCCTGTTTTAAGCATGCTTCTGTCATTATTCAGGACAAGTTTGTCTAAAAAGGGCATAGTAAACGCATAACAAGGATATCTCTTTCAGAAATGCATTAATGTGCTAAAAAGGCGTTCATATATGGGGAAGGGTTAACCAGTAAACAACTAGCTAGTGGTCACGTTTTACTCCCAATTCCCGAGAGCCCTGTACCCACGTTTGTTTTCTTTTTTACAATTTTACAAACAGTGCTGTTACAGTAGTGGAAAACATTATTCTTTCCCATTCCAATTTTAACGCAAACGAAACGCAAAACGCATTGCAATAAAACGTAGAAAACGATGTCCAGCTTTTTGACAATTTCGTATGTTCATTCTTATCTGAAGGGCAAATAGTTTGGAGTCTGCTTAGACGCCGGGTTACTGTTTGCAATGGAAAAGCCTTTATTGGGAAAGAAAGTGTGGAAAGGAGACTTGTCATATATATATATGAGTCGCGCTCTGACAAAATTGGTTTTAATGACAAACTTATCGACTTGACTTTTGAGTGTGTTTTTTTCTTTTTACCATCTACACATTGTTTTGAAGGATATGTTATCGTTTGAAAACAAAATTCAAAGCAATTTTCAATAAATTGACCTTTTGATAATGCCGTTTATCAAATAAACCTGCAAAATTTAGAGTTCCGTAAATACCGTACGTCGTACTAAGGTTGTGCATATATTTTATATTAATTTTCGAATTACCAAACTATTGTACGACTCCGCCGACTGTAAATCAGTTTAGAGAATCTATAGACAAAGTTTTTTAACTTAGATCATCACTAGGGTTTGATATATTTCCAAGTGTCCTAAAAACATTATCCCGAGCAGTCCTGCAAATTGAGGCTGCTGAGCTCATGACGGAGAACAAACTTTTCTTTTATTAGTTGTCTGATTATCTCCCTTTTCTTTTATTTAGACGTTACTATAATAATGAACTCATGTTGCAATAATGACGTAACGTTTAAGCTAAATGTCGAGTGATCATTTATAGTCAATAAGAACAATTTAAGATTAAATATTAATTTAAAATTTGAATATGTTATCAGAGAAGTCTTGTCACAACACATTGACGTTGTATTTCCTCTAACCTGAACACGTCTTACAACAAAGTCAACAAATATTTATAATATTTATTGTAAACTTGATTAGAGCACTTGGGCAGATCCATATGCAGATCCATGACAACAACATGTTATACGTAATAGAACCACTTGTATCTGGTTAATCATAACTGAAATCACGATTGTATAATCAATTATTACAACATAAAATATCTGCTCTGATACCCCAATACATTTGAAATTTAATGTGTGTTGTCCAGTGGATCTCCCAAAGCTGAATGACCAATATATGTAGTTACTTGCCACGCACGAAAACTTCGTGCGCTACTACTAACGCCACTTAGCGTAGACTTATTCCGGAACAAGGGAAAGTAATTTTCTTCTAATTCACTGCGTTTAACCGAAGAAAATTATCTTTCTTTTTTTAGTTCGATAGGTGTTTTCTACCTAAGGATGAAACAACATCTAACAACAATTATGACAAATCGATTTCCTAATAGCTGAGGACAAACGGAAAATAAATGGATTTTTGTGTAAATTGTTGCTTATGTGATAAATAGAAATATCAAATTCGTGTGTTTTTAGCAAGGAAAATTTATTGAACGAGTTGGATAAAATGATATGTTGCTCGCCAAGGCTCGCAACATATTATTTTATCCAAACTCGTTCAATAAATTAACTACTGAAAACACACTCATTCAATATTCTCTTTTTATCCACTGCACCGCCTGACCAGCTGATTTATATCGCAACATTGTTTTAAAACAACTGAAATATAAATGCATGTGTTACACTTCCATTTCATAAATGTTGAACAAAAACTGTCGTTTTTCAGATTGCAGCAGTTGGTACTGTCTAAATATGAGCAATGATTAAATGACTCGGTAAAATTAAATAATTTATGAATAACTAATTAAGAATTCGCCATACCTTTCCGAAATATTAGGTGTATATTATACGCATACAGAGGCGTCTCGAATCAGGGTCTTGTTCAGGAGCCCTCGGATCTGCAATGTTTGTCATTATATAAATATTAGATGGCAGATTGTGTGACATTCAAACTGTCAACCCGAGAAACAGAATCTTACCCCGAGCCGAAGACGAGGGTGACTTTATTGTTTTCGAGTTTTGACAATTTGTATGTCATGCAAACTATCATCTAACATTTTTTTATTACACCGAGTTAATCAACCATGGCTTTACATTCGTCTCATTTGTGTTATATAAAGTAAGAAGCAACGCACTCTTATTAATACAGAAAGAAAACAAACAAAAATTAGAGCTCCTTGACCCTGGAATGTCATATAGCAAACGTCATGTATCTCAGACAGCAATGTCGTATAGTGACAGAGATCAAGAGACATTAGAGTTACTTGCCCCTATGTTACATTCCAAAGAATTTCACATAGCAAAAGAATGTCGCATAACTCAGATAGCATTATCATATAGAGTGACAATGAATGTTTTTGGATAGATGTAAACAATATGCAAATTGATAAATTTTGGTCTATTGGATATTAACATTGTAATTCAAAGTAGGCTGTAATAATATATAAATAGTTGGTAACAGTTTGTGACATTCAAATAGTCAACCCGAAATAACAGAATGTCACCCGAGTCGGAACCGAGGATGACATTCTTGTTTTCGAGTTTTTTCAAATTGAACGTCACGCAAACTGCCATCTATTATTCATTTTATTATACCGAGCTTTTCAACACTGACTGTTTTCAGTTTCAGTTTTATTTTTTTTTACCTTCAGTTTGCAACATACACAAACAGTCCCATACATACTATTAACAATTTGTCAAGGAAAAACGCATATAAATATTTGAAACAGTTACGAATATAGATGTATCATCAACTAATGAATAAAGTATGTATTATATTAAACATAACTATACTGCAAGTACTACTTAATAATAATAGATCTAATAATAATGACGACCGTATTGTCTCATTCGTGTTCTATAAAATAAGAAGCAAAGCGCTCTGAATAATACAGAAGGAAATTCAAGAACTATTAGAGCTCATTTCCCCTTAATGACATTCCAAAGAAAAAAAAAACATAGCAAAAGAATGTCGAATAGCTCGGACATCAATGTCATATAGTGACATAGTTCAAGAGACTGTAGAGTTACTTGCCCCAATGTAACATTCCAAAGAATGTCTCATGGCAAAATAATGTCGCATAGCTCAGACAGCAATGCCATAGAGTGACAGTGACGTTTTTGGATAGATGTAAAATAATAATAATAATAATATGCAAAATGTTACATTTTGGTCTGTGGTAGATCACAACTGTAATTCAAAGCAAGGTATAATAATCAGACATATTATATGAAAAGCAACCCAAAATAATAAAAACTAGACTATAGACTTGAAATGAATCTGAAATTGTCCTTAAGTTCAGTGAGTTTAGGTGACCAAAAATGGAAAAATAGACGCTTTATCATCCAATAATCAAATTTTAACATTTTCATCCTATATGCAACTAAAACTGACTTCGAAAACAGTTCGGAGTCAGACCTGACATTGCATAACGTCTATTTTCCTTAACTCTAGGTTTAAAAGATACGTGCAGACCACAGCATTCAGCCTTTTACCCCTCGTACTAGTTACTTCTAGTTTTGAGGACTGATAAGCACTTATTTAAAGCAGGTTTCAAGTAAACCAAAATGCGCCTTTTATACGATATATTATAGTTATAGATAGTACATGTGTATATAATAATAACGATGTAAGGAGAGAAACATTAGATAGTGCATGTGAATATAGTAATAACGATGTAAGGAGATAAACATTAGATAGTGCATGTGTATATAATAATAACGGTGTAAGGAGAGAAACATTAGATAGTTCATGTGTATATAATAATAACGGTGTAAGGAGAGAAACATTAGATAGTGCATGTGTATATAATAATAACGGTGTAAGGAGAGAAACATAAGATAGTACATGTGTATATAATAATAACGGTGTAAGGAGAGAAACATAAGATAGTACATGTGTTTATAATAATAACGGTGTAAGGAGAGAAACATAAGATAGTACATGTGTTTATAATAATAACGGTGTAAGGAGAGAAACATAAGATAGTACATGTGTTTATAATAATAACGGTGTAAGGAGAGAAACATTAGATAGTGCATGTGTTTATAATAATAACGGTGTAAGGAGAGAAACACAATAAGCTATTTTGCTTGCGTTTCAATCCTGAACTTTGTTGTATGTTTGTGAAATACATGTAGACTATTGAAATAAAATATGTTTAGACAAATGCGTATTTTGCTTTACTTTCAATCTACTTTAAAATAAATATACCATCTGATAGAATATAGAAATATTTCTTATGACATATTATATGGTATTTCAAAATAGATTCTTCCATCTTTTTAAAAGACCATTGGTTTGTGTATGATGTACAGTGCTCCCTCTCTACAACGACAACCAATTGGAGACACAGATTGTGTATGTTGTAAGGAGGGAGTCGTTATAGGGAGGGAACATTAAGACTTGGCTTACATCACAAACAGCTTGAATTCAGATCAGACGCCGCGTGACGCGGCGTCTGATCTGGATTCAAGCTGTTTGTTTCTCATCATTATTCTTAGTCTATCGAAATGTCTACTTATTTTTAACTTTAAGAAAAAAGCAGCAGACGACAATTTAAGCAGACGACATTGCAGCAGTAAAAGCGTTAGACATGATTGTCTCGTTTAGGGAACTACGGCAAAGGTCGTTGTAAGGACGGAGTCGTTGTTAGGAGGGCCGTTGTAGGGAGGGAGCACTGTATATGATAGTTAGGAGTAAACAAAAGAAAGAAATCAAATGCGCTCTGCAATGGTTGTCGGTGCTCAACGCAAACTTTTACTTAGAGCATGGTTATATTATCCTTTTAAGAAATTAAGCAAGCAGTGTACATGTATTTATAAAACCCAAAGGAAGCCGAACGTATATGCTGTCAGTCGTCTAAAGCCGAAGACAAGTTACCGCCTGATTTGTTTTGTTATATCAAAATTTCGTTATATCAGGTCCTTTTATACGTTAATTAGAGATGGGGAGTATATTTGGTTTTGTTATGTCAATTGCGTTATAAGCGAGTTTCACTGCATTGTCATTAGAATATAAGTATAGACGCAATTATAAAACGAAGAATTTCTTAACAACAACCCTAAGGAGCTCAAATGGAATAAAGTCGAACTTTAAACGTTACTGCTAAGTTTATTGGTTTGAATTTACAAGAAGTTTGGATCCAGATCAGACACCGAGTAACTCGACGTCTAATCAGGATCTAAACTGTTTGATACTCGAATTGAGGTTTCATATTAAAAACAATCTAAAAATTGTATAAAAATGCGCTCAAGTTTTTTTTGCAGGCGATATTTCTAGCAGACGATAAAGAGAAAATATTGTTTCAACTCTGGTTCAGTAAAACCTCTCTATTACGACCACTAATTATAACGAAACTTCGACAGGTGAGTGCTTAAAGTAAGGTGACAGTAAAACAGAAAGCTCCTTTAGGAGCTTTCTGTTTAACTGTCACCTTGCTTTAAGCTGTCATCTGTACTTCATACAATTAATTCGTCTTTTTTTAAGTGGTCGTAAAATAGAATTGTCACTGTGCTACTATCAATATACCGTGAATTCGAATCCTCAAACAATAACAGTGAGTCCAAAGGAATAGTTCAGTACATAAAGAAGTATGATAATATTGAAACCTTCATTGCCTTTTCTCAAGATTTGATTTTTCTCTCTCCCGAAATAAATGCAGCAGACGACATTTCTAAAGCAGACGGCCTTTGGTGAGGCATAGAAGTAATGCTATGTTACAAAGGTGTTAGTTCATTAAGAATTTATCGTCTTTGAATGCGAATTAGTTCGTTAACATTTTCTTTTACCGTTCTGGGAGCGACATGAATATTTCAGCGAATTCTCGCGTTAACAAAGCTTTATCGGGAATAAAGCTTCTCTCTGACAAATAGGGAGAAGTCTGTAAAGGCAGAATCAGGGATCAGTCCATAATCAAAAGTTCCGTCTCAGCGTGAAGGATACAGGAGAGTAAATTAGAAAACTGGTTTAACCCTTTCGGCGCCAAATTTAACCGTCTGTTTTAGCCCTTTCAAAAATATCGTCTGCTAAACATTGTCGTCTGCAATCTTAAGGCCAAATTCATAGATTTCTATTTTTTTAAGTTTTGACTGTAGAAGAATCGAAACTAGTGCAAAGCAGTTTAGATCCTGATCTGACGCCGCGTTACGCGGCGTCTGATCTTGATCCAAACTGGTTACCAAGTTGACTTTAGTCACCAATGACGATAGAAGAGTTAATTGGAGGACCTTCTTATGCGTGAGAAGGCTATATTTTACTGGAATTTGCAAACAGTTTAGCTCCAGATCAGACGCCAGAGTAACTTGGCATCTAGTCAGGATCCATTCTGTTTGAAACTGTGTAACATATTTAATGTAAAAAAAAAAAAGTTATCATAAGACAATGCAGAGAACGGTTTTGACGGAGTCGATAATATCGTTTTTCGATTGCTTATAATTGTTTAATAAAGTAAAACAATCAACAGAGTTTCTGCAGATCACATCAATAAAGCAAACGATGTCATTGCCTGACATGCAAAACACTAGATAGATAACTGTCCCCCTAAAGTAGAACCTGGGTAGTTCGAACTCGCTGATATCGAAGTTAAAACGTGACTTAGCAACGTTCAACCTTAACCCCTTTACTGCCTTACCCCGAGTGCAATTAGTTTTATATATGCAAATAGTTTTTATACTGATTAGGCGTCTGATTAGGGTCTCAACTATTTGACACTCATTTCAATATTTTTATGTCAAAATACCTAAAATTTAACTTTGAGAAATAAAAGCAGACGACAATTGTTTAGGATTGATGACGTCATGGAAGTGAAAGGGTTAATATACGTGTTTGTTTGAGACCTTTAGTTATCAATTCAATTCAAAAAATTTATTGGCATTTAAACATATACAATGTTCATAGCCATATAACATATTATTATGTACATGACTAGCAATACATAATTCTATAGTACAAGATCAGGAAATACAATTAGCAGGAGAAAAGTATGAAATATGTGTCATTTAGCATTCAATTGTATATATAGTAGAATATATAAACTAACATTATTCATAAAAAAGTCTTCAAAATATGTCAAAATAAGAAGTATCAAAATTGAATAAAAGGAAAAACTTGTAAGAAAGTAATTTCGACACAAGCGAGCTTCAGTTACATGTATCGAGGTTTAAAACCCATACATTCCCGTTGTTATACCATTAATTTTGATTGAATAGCAACTCCAGATGTTCACCGGAGAATACGTTCTTCATTCCTGTTTCAACGCAAAAGAAACGCAAACAAATTGCAATTAAATGTAAAAAAAAAATACAACTTACATTTTTCACGATTTATTCTAATCTAAGTGGCAAACTGTTTGGAACCTGTTCAGACGCCAGGTTACTTGGTGTCTGATCTGGCTCCAAAGTGTTTTGCAATGGGTTATATCTAAATAGTTTCACCGTAAATGCGTTTGTATCAAAACTGTTGACACTCAATTTTATATGTCTTAAGAGAAATAAAAGCAGACGACAGTGGTTAAAAGTTGATGACGTCTTGGCGGTGTTTGGAGTTAACATCAACTACACTCAGCACTACCAGGGTTTAAGACAAGAAGTGCTTAGTGTAGTTGAGGTTAACAGTTGTTAACAGTTTGGGTCCAGTAGTGAATCTGCGTCTGATCAGAATCCAAACTATTTGACATCGTTTCGATCAGTATAGGGAAACTTTAAATCATGTTGTAGACGACAATTTAATGGCAGACGACAATTTTCAAGCAGACGATCGTTAAGCGGGATAAGAGAGGTAGGTTATGGTATTGGTCTGCAGGGAATACAGGTTTTCTGTATTGATGCAGAAAATATATATGTACTTTAACCCCTTCAATGCCGTGACGTCATTTCAAAACGAGTGTCGTCTGCTTTTATTTCTTAAATTTTATTTTAGAATTTTAGCTATTTTGACTGAAGGACTATTGAAATGAGTGACAAACAGATTGTATCCTGATCAGACGCCGCGTAACGCGGCGTCTGATCAGGATCCAAACTGTTTGCAAAAAACTGTTTTACTCGGGGTAAGGCAGTAAAGGGGTTAAAACCATTTCACGCTTAATTTGACCCGCCTTGTAACAGATTGAACCCGGATAAGACACAAGGGTTCAAAGTTATAACATTGGGGCCTGATCAGGGCCCATGCTATTTAGTCAATATGAAAAAAAATATAATTAAGTTATAAAATAAAAACATAAAAAACAGGATGTGGTTGTGAATAACTAAGCCCCACCCAACAATCTCAAATATAGGACCTTTTGATCACTGTAAACTTGACCTTTTGATCACTGTAAACTTGACCTTTGAACAAACATGTCTGAAATATGCATATTTATATTCCTCTCAATTTGAGCAACATGTACATGTATATCAAATATGAAGTCCTGGTCACCTGAGGGTCAATGTCTATGGTCATTTAAAATATTTCCAAATATTTCAATCTCTGTGCCTTATAACTTTACTTGTTTCATGTCTGAAATCCACATATTCACAGTCCTGTTGATAAGAGCAACAGTATAGCAAATATGAGTCCCTTTCACCTGAAGGACAAGGGTAATTGCCATTTCTATTATTTGACCTTATGACATCTGTGAACTTGACCTTTGATCTGACATTTCTTTAATACTTAGTATACATATTCCTCTAAATTAGAGCAACATATAGGTCGTTTGCAGTTTAAAAAAATACGATAATTTTCAAATATCTCCATAACAAGACAACGGAGACAAATGGATTTTTGCATTTATGATATACCTATACCAACTCTGACAAAAAAGAACAATTTTTTTCTCCTCGTAACTAAAAAGTTTTATTCATAACTTCTATATAAAGTTTACACTTCTAAGGGACACTTTTCCGAAGGGTGATTTCAAGTTATTCAACAGCCTATATTTCTCGACCCGGTAACGCCTCACCGTTAAGCCATCGCATACCATAGCATTTTACAACTACCCGAACGAGGCCCTGACTGGGGTACGTTAACGTATTAACCGACCATACTGTTATTTGCGAACACGTTAGATCCTAATCGGACAACGGAGCCATTTCACAGTGTGCGGTATCCTACTGTATCCCACCGGAAGTCGGTAGCTATTAGGCATACAGTTTCGCCAATTAGGCATACAGACGTGTTATTTGCGTTGTACAATTGCTGATATGTTCGTTTTTCTGAACGATTTTCAGTTTAATAATTGTCAAAACTGTTTAACCAAAAAACACATTGATGTATCTAAAGGAAAATGGTCAAATTAATGCTTGGAATGGCTCGTATTGAAAACATGCACTGTCAGCCTAAGAGCCGATATATTTTCAGCAATGTATGCCTAATCGAAAACGCACTGTACCATAATTGCATATACTTTTCTAAAATAATTTGGTAATCGTACAGCTTGCTTTGATGCAATTTTTATGAACATGGCTGTCAAAGGGTTTTAGACATCAATTATTTTGTTCTGCTACATCTTCCAAAGTGGACGTTTCTTGAAGTTCTGTCAAAACATGCACAAATTCCCTTTCTTGGTCTGAAGTATACACGAGCAGCTGTCTGTTTTGGTTTCAATGGTGTTGATGTAATTTTTTGTATTGTTATGCCCCAGAATATATGATTTTGGGGCATATAGATTTTGCCCTGTCTGTTTGTCTGTTTGTTTGTCCGTTTGTCGGCCTGTCTTGTGTCAAAAAACTTAACCTTGGCTATAACTCTTTCATTATTGCACATGAGCCTTTTATACGAGGACATTATTAAGTAGTGACAATTGATCAGTAACTTCAATATTATAAGTGCAAAAAGCACGTGTATTTGTTTTTTTAAAGGGCAATTCTTTGCTGAAACGATGGTATAACACACGACGATAAGATCACATAAGTCGATAAGTCACAACATATGACCCTTACTTGAGGACACTAGACCTTTTTTGTGTATTTTAAACAAAATTTGATACTATAATTATCATTGCGGCTTTATTATTTTAATAAAATGAAACTTCTGTCTAGTAATATCAGACAGTTATGCACACATTTCACAGTTTAGAATTATATTACTTAAAAAATATAAACATTATTTAATAAAATAAGATAAATAATAAATAAAATAAATAATAATAATAAATAAAAAACTTTTATTACCTTGTGACCTTGAGCCACTAAGACAGAGTGCAAGACATCACCCAATAACTATGTCCATGACCTGGTGACAGAAGACCACTCAAAGAAGCTCTTCAGCTTTGTCAAGAGCAAGAAAAGTGACGGTTCATGAGTTGCTCCTCTGAAAAGAGATGGCGTCACCCATGTCGATGCCCCTACAAAGGCGGAGATTCTTAATAACCAGTTCACTTCAGTATTTACCCAGGAAGGAGACTCACCACTCCCAGATCTTGGAGAATCACCGTATCCTGATGCTCCTCCCATCAATGGCATCCGCAAACTTCTTCAGGGACTCAACCCCAACAAGGCCATCTCTTCCCGTTTTCTGAAAGAGATGGCCAATCCACTGGCCCCTGCCCTATCGCTTATTTTCCAGGCTTCACTTGACCAGGGCACAATCCCGGACGACTGGAAGTCAGCTAACGAGACACCGATCTTCAAAAAGGGAGACAAGAGCAAGCCCTCTAACTATAGGCCCATCTCACTCACATCTGTCACATGCAAGCTACTTGAGCATGTTATACATAGTAGTTTAATGAAGTTCCTCAAAAATCACCATATTCTTAGCAAATACCAACATGGTTTCAGAAAGCACCATTCATGTGAGACACAGCTCATCACCACAATCAACAACCTCGTTTCCGGCCTTGACAAGTCCCAGCAAATTGATGCAGTCCTTTTAGATTTTTCAAAAGCGTTCGACAAGGTTCCCCACAAGAGACTGCTTTATAAACTTCATCACTATGATGTCCGAAATAACATGCTGAAGTGGAATGAGAGCTTCCTCAGACACAGAACCCAAAAGGTCATGCTAGATGGTATTTCATCTCGTCCAGCACCAGTCACCTCCGGTGTTCCACAAGGTAAGGTTCTTGGCCCCCTCCTATGCCTGGCCTACATCAACGACCTTCCTGAATGTGTCAGCTCAACCTGTGGCCTGTTTGCAGACGACTCCCTGCTGTACAGGATTATTACCTCCCAGGCCGACGCCGATCTCTTACAGGAAGACCTCAACAAGCTCCAGGAATGGGAGAGGGACTGGATGATGGAATTTAACGCAGACAAGTGTGAGGTACTCAGGATCTCCAACAAGCGTAGGAACATCGAGGCATCATACACTATCCATGGACAGACTCTGCTGATGACGAAGAAGGCCAAGTATCTTGGAGCAGTCCTCACCCCAAACATGACCTGGAATGCTCATGTAGACATGATGACACAAAAGGCCAACAACACCCTTGCCTTTCTCCGAAGGGACCTTGGATCCTGCCCGCGTTCGACTAAAGAAGCCAGCTACAAGGCCCTAGTCCGCCCGCAACTGGAATATGCCTCCACTGTATGGGATCCCAGCACCAAGGCCCTGGTCAACTGAGTCGAGATGGCTCAACGCCGTGCTGCCAGATATGTCTCTGGGAATTATCACAGAATAAGCAGCGTTGGAGCCATGCTTGACTCCCTTGGCTGGGACAGCCTTCAACAAAGAAGAACGGAAGCCAAGGCGGTGATGATGTACCAGATTGTACATGGACACATCGCTGTCTGTGTGCCTTCAACCCTCCACCCTCAGCATCGACAAGAGGTCACAGCCTTCGTTATATACCCCCGTTCTGCCGGACCCAGACAATGAAGGCGTCATTCTTTACAACTGCAGCCACCTTGTGGAACAGACTGCCAGAGAGCCTAGTAGCGGCCCCCAGCCTGGAGACCTTCAAGGCTGGGATCTCAGCAGCCTTCTTCTAATCATCATCATCATTCTTTTATCCTGTTTTTAACCTTGGACCCTCCGTCACTCATTGTACATATATACCATTCACATATTTTGGTGCGAGTATGCCTGCAGTTTGCGGCCCTGCACGACATAAAGAAGAAGAAGAAAGCAAATGTTGAGTTTTTTCTTAAGCAAAACAAGAAATGTAATTTTTGAAAAAATATATATATCTAAGTCAGACACAAACTGATATATTAAAACATTAAAAAAAAATTTTTTTTAAAGAAGTTATAACGTCAAAAAATCATGTCTGACAAGTGCTATGTTCTAGTGTCCTGAAGTAAGGATCATTTAGGTTCATGTTGTGACTTATCGACCAATGTGATCTTGTCGTGCGTTACACCACACTAGGCCCTTTGGAGTTATGACCCTTGAATTCCTAAAAAGGATGCTTTCATGGCGATCCACGACGGTTTCCGCTATCTAACTCGAACAGTTTTATAGGATAGTCTGGAGTCACCTCCCTGTGCCATCAGGGGCACCCGTGTATCTCATACACGCTTCTTGTTTTGTCTTGTGACGCAAATATATCTTTAAAATATAGGCATGACGAAATTACAATCTTATATTCTGCCGACATCTTTTTACGGGGAAATGAACTTGTTTTCCACGAAAATTACTGAAAGTAAAGTCTGATATATTTTTATTTGAAGAAGAATGTGTTGCCTCCTACATGTGTTTTCATTTCTTCACTGATAACGTTGTTTGAATGATTGTAGACAGCGTGGTTGATAGTTTCTCCGAATGCCATTTATCCATGTCTCCATGATATAACTAGATACGTGAAATCGGCATTGTGTGATTAGGCATACAGTCGTTTTATCAAATTTGCGATTAGCATACAGAAATTAGCGATTAATCATACATTTTGGTCAATATACACATACATGTATGCTCTACACAAAAAGCGTTCGATTTCGAATATTTGCAACAAAACGGAAGACAGCGTCTGGTTGTCATATATAAAAATTGTAAATTCGGCGATTAGCCGCATCAAAATTTGCATTATAGCACCAAATTGTGAGAAAATGTATAAAATATCTCAGTTTTTCTACAAGCGATGAGGAGCGACCCAAAGTTTGGTATGTTTTTAAGAAGTTAAACGTGTGATAGACTCATACTTGACACTCGACTAATCCCGATTACTATTGTTAGATCTAATATAATGCAAAGTTACTTACATTTCCTTGTACATAATCCAGTTGTTTTAGCTGCGATTGGCAACACAATAACACGTCTGTATGCCTAATTGGCGAAACTGTATGCCTAATAGCTACCGACTTCCGGTGGGATACAGTAAGAGTCCGCACACTGTGCATTTCGTATCTGAATAGGATTCCAACCATGTGCCTATCAAACGAAAGTTTTATCAACAAAACGCAAAATAACTAAATGTGATAAATAGCAGAAGAGACATGTTCATAACAGACGATCTACACCAACTTACCATTATCAAATTTTCAACAGAATGTTTCCAGAGCAGTTCGAAAACCTTTTATTATTTTATCGTTTAAAGGAAACGTAACGTAAACGTACTGCAATACAACTCGAACACTGATACATATTAAGCTCCAGATAAGGGGAGTATTTCCAAAACTAAAATCTTCATTTCTGAATTAAGCCCTATGATGTGACTACTCATTAGAGCCGTCTCTCTTCGAGACGATTCTAATGAGTAGTCACACCATAGGATTTGGTGCTGAAATGGGTGAGAAAATGTTAGACTTGTTCAATTCACTCTCTCTTGTCTGAAACTCTGTAATTATTTAGAAATGTTAGAGCTTCGGTTTGAAAAGTAATTGCAATTCTCTTTATTCCTGGTGAAGAGTTCGTGGATTTAGTCATAGTAAAAATGTAATGGATTATGGGGCCTCAAAATAAGTTTTGTACAACTAAACAACCAATATCAGCACGGGATTCACCTTTCAGACAGAAGCAACTTGCACGGGATTTTACCTAGGGGTATTCTCCAATATAAACAAACGTTCCCTTCAAACACACACCACTCACACACAAACAGAAAACAAGACACTTTGTAATTTGTAGTTAGCACTCGGACAGCCGATGACAGTAGTTATTACAACATATCAACATCATCACGCATGCATAAAACACCTGTACTTCTGTATTGGGTTAAAGACTTGTCCTCAGTCAATTGAGGGACCACCAGCATATTGTTCTGGAGGTGTCAATGTAACTGTCAAATCACATGCAGTTTACCTGGCTAGGTCCAGATTATTCTCATGCTCTATTGATTTTCAATGGTTATTTCTAACAATACTATCAAATATAAAGGTAGAGTCTCACACAAGACGCTTCAATGGTTCAATATGCACAAGACCCATGCTTTTTACAAGGAACGGGACGGTTTGCTGCGTAGTGACGCCCTGCTGCGACTCCGCTGAAGCCTCGAAAGGATTTGACTGGAAAGGGCTGCTGAAAAGCAGGTGTTGTAGCTTGAACTGAGACTGGAGCTGTATTTGGTCCAGGATAGTTAGCAGCGGCAGAATAACTACTAACTGTAGCAGAAGCTGGTCTACCCCTCGAACTGGAGCGCTTACGCTTAAGCGCGCGGTTCTCTGCTTTATAAAGATTGGCCTCATCTTCACTGTCACTGGCAATGGGGTTTGTATTGTAGAGTTTGACGGTCTCCCAACCTCCAGCGGAGGAATCAGCAATACGGATAAGCTTATTGCGTTTCCTAAATTTGTCGGATACGTCTTTCAGCAATTCAGACCAATAGTCACTTTTGCCGTGCTCCAACGCCCACTGCACTTGCTTCACAATTTCATCAGTATCAGAATTGAAATCAAACTGTACTTTGTTACCTGAATATTTCCAAACAATGTCTTTATCTGTCCGCAACTTTTTCACCTCGGTGCTTACGTTGAAATTGTTGCTCTGAACCTCTTCCCTCAATGCAGAAACTTCTTCTCTTTGGTGCCTAAGCTCCGAAAGCACCTGAAGTATTTGTCCTTCTAAAGCGCCACGTTGCTGTTCGTTGGCCATGTCAGAAAATTACAACGGTGAGTTAAGTTTACTGTTCGCGTCGACTGTCCAAAGCTGAATGACTTCAATAGCCTAACAGCACGATAACCTCGTGCACTTATACATGACGCTACCTAGCGGAGTGGTATACATCCAAAGGGAAATTAATTTACTTCTAATTCGTTTACTCAAACGAAGAAAATTATATTGATCAAGGTAATAGCCAATAATACCCCACGTAATTGACCATTCTCAGCGACACAAAATTTATATAAAACAAAGAAGAAAAGTTTTTAGTCAGACTATCAAAAATTCTGAATTTCCTTGTCAGAGTTGGTATAGGCACATCATAAGTGTATGCAAAATTTAATATAAATACGTCCATTAGTTTTAAAATTAACTAAGATTTATCGTGTTTTTTTTAACTGCAAACGACCTATACCGAACGCGAAGTCTTGATCGCCGAAGGTCAAAGGTTATGCCCATTTAAAATATTTGATCTTGTGACCACCGTGACCTTGACTTTTGAACCGATATGTCTGAACTTCAGTTCGAGCAACACGTATACTAAATACGAAAACAAGTAAAGATAAAAGTAAGCTTTATTTAACGTCGCACATGACAAACAATCAACATACGCTAGGTAGAGCTTTTATTGCGACAAACAAGGTACATGTATCCATTTAACAGACACTCTCACCTTGGCATTACATTTGTCCCGATGAGCTCAGGGTCAAAGGTTACGGATATCTTAAAAAATGAACTTTTGACCAGTGACCTTGATCTATAAGCAGACATTGTATTAGTTTTACTTAAAAAGTTATGTCCTATATTGACATTGCGAATAAATTTGATCTTTTGACTTCTGTGATATTATATACATATCGATGATTTATAGAGATTTCTTAGTTAGATACGTTTCATATGCGTCACAGGTGATATCATCATAGTGATGATACATGTACCACTTTTGGCATGAATATGTTTTGAGACGTCGCGTGTAAAACAACTAAAAGTGTGTGTTTTCTCTGTAAAAGCGTCATTAACATAATTATATATAAGAAATAGAATAATGAATTCCTTTGGGTATACATTAAACTATATCACTCGAATGGGTTGTTATCTAGTTAAAAAACTCGTCCTGTGGACTCGTTTTTAAACCAGATAGCAATCCGTTATCGTGATATATATTTCCATATCAATCCAAAATAATTGATTATCCTCTATTTAAAGTCCTCTTTATATATCGAATATGCAATCTCTATCAGTTGAGGGTCAAAGGGTATTGCCATTTCAAATAGTTGACCTTTTTGCTCTACATGGCCTTGACCTTTGGCCTGACATTCTAATATCAATGTTATGGTTGCGAAAAAAATTATTTTGACCAATGTGATACTGACCTTTGACGCGACATGTATAAAATATCCATATTCAAATTTCTCTTAATTAGAGCAATATGTATACCAGCTATGAAGTCCATATCGCTTGAAGGTCAAATGTTATTGCCATTTTAAATATTTGACTTTTTGACCTCTATGACCTTGACTTTTGACCCGATATGCCCGAATTCTTGATATTCATATACCTCTTGAATGTATATTGGTTCTAGTCCATGCGGGTAAACAAACAAACAAACAGAGAGACAAACAAACTCACAAACAGGGCAAAGATTAAAGATCCGATGACAATTTTAACCCATACCTTCCGTAATATGGTCTGCTTTTAAAGAGACTCGCAACCAGATTTAGCATTAAAAATAGTAATTTGTAAATATGTGACGAACGCTTATATAAACGGGTATGAATTAGTTTAGGATAAGAAATTCTGTTTAAAAAATGCATTTCAATAAAAAAAATATTGAGCTCTGGTTGGAATCGAACCCGGGACCCGGCATGGGTGGACATACGTCAAATTAAGGAAACCACTTGACCCACTGGGCCACGGAACTATTCATATATCTGGGATCGATTTAGCGTAGTTCAGTGTGTAGCGATTGAGAGTACATACAACTACATAATTCGGCTCGGGGTTATGTCTGAGCCCGTGATCAATTTCTATAGCGTCTTTCGATGCTATGGATAAAACGATGGAAACTATCTAAAAAACCTAAGATTTGAAGACTTTTCTAGAGGGTGTTTTTAGACTGGTCATATTTATCCAATGCCAGATGCACGATAATGCTACCCTTTTGGTTATATTTGAGTATTTTCTTTTATTTTTGCAAATGCACCATCTGGTTGCGAGTCGCTTTAAATTTTCGCCTGCAAAAAAAGTCAAACAAGGTATGACCTGCTTTAATTAAAGGAACTTAAAGACGAACTCGTAAAACAATGTGTACGCGGAGTTTGATAAAAAATGTTTGCAAATACGAGTCAAGTGGTGAACAGGTTAATATCATTCTAAGAGCATCACAGTGTGAAGACGGTGTCAATTCATTGACGCATTACAGTGACAAGAGGTCCTAAGTGCAACAAGTGTGTCCATGAACCATGCAGGGTATAGACGCATGTATAGATATACACACTGGTAGCGTTTTCTGCAGTGGAGAAGAAGTTTCTCTTTCCAAATAAATAAGTTAAAATAGTTATTTTCTATGCAAACAGTTTGGAGATAGAGAAAACATTGTACAGTGCTCCCTCCCTACAACCAGAACCCTCCTTATGTACAACGATGTTTGCCGCTACCTTTATGTCCAAACTTTTAACGTCTGCACTATCATCTACTTTAAGGATGTCGGCCTGTCTTTTTGAGCATTATGAAATTTCCGAAAAGTTTTACGATCTCATTTTCAAAAAAATGTTAAGAACTCATTTTTGGTGAATGCATACAGTAATAAAATACTGTTTTCCCGGGAAAAAATTGGATTTTCGTTCCGGAAGGGACTTTTTAAGTTTTATGTCCTATTCGTAGTTAACAGCATACACTGTTTTCATAGGTAGGTTGTATTTTGTTACATCCGATTTCATTTCAATTTCTCAGAATATAAGCATGAAATTTTCATGGTAGTACAGTTTTAGGATTAATTATAGATAACTCAATAAATAAAATGAAAATCTCAAATTGTGAAAAAGAAAGGTCCGGTAACCCCACTTTTTTCACCAGTTTTGTCATAGAAACTAATTTTACTGTCTGTATGCAAAGTTTGAAGAATTTGGTACTTACTTGCCAAAGGTGTACCTACCCCCTTAAATATCGTCGTCTGCTGAACATTGTGCTGAAAGTCACATAATGGACATTTTGACAGAAAGAAAACATAACGACAAGTGACAAAAAGCTTGAACCCAGATCAGACGTCTGATTTGGATTCAAGCTGTTTGCAAATGTAAGCCAATTTCCCTCCCTGTAACGAATCCCTCCGAACAACACATACAATCTTTGTCTCCCATTATGTGTTCTTGTAGAGAGGGAGCACTGTACAACAGAAAAAACAGGTAAATTTGTATAACCTCGACCATTAACTCATGTACCCACGATCCCATATATGGGACATAAGCAAACAGTGTATATAGACTCTGATCAGACGCCGCATTATGCATTATGTCTACACTGTTTGCTGATAGGAATTTCAATATAAAACAAAATGAAAATGAAAATTTTGACCAGGCATCCCTTTGATAAATCTTTATTTGATTTGTTTTGATTTTACGCCGCTTTTATCAGTATTTCAGTCATTTCGCGACGTCCAGCTAATTATAGGTGAAGGAAGACCCCAGAACTCCGTTATGCACTGTTTCAGGCATAAATCGGCAACTGGGTAGAACCACCGATCTTCCGCAAGCCAGCTGGAAGGCTTCCCCACCTGAAAAATCTGAACAACCCTACTGGGATTTGAACTCACAGCGGTGAGGAGCTTAATGATGTAAGTCACAGTGACTATACCACTAGGCCAACCGCCCCCCCCCCCCCCCCCCCTTGATAAAAAATGGACTAATCCAATAAAAAAAACATGGAAGAATCCACTGGGTATAAATGGGTTAATATCAAGCTACTCAATAAAACGTATGTTTCTGTAATACAGTGTCCCCTCCCTACAACGGTCCGCCCAACAAATCCTCCCTCCTTACAACGACCATTGCCGCAGTTCCCTAAACAGGACAAGTATGTCTAACACTTTAACTGCTGCAATATCGTCTGCTTAAAATTGTTGTCTGCAGTTGTTTTCTCAAAGGTTCAAATAAGTGGACATTTGGATGGAATTAATATAATGACGAGTGACAGCTTGAATCTAGATCTGTCTAGTACTCTGCATTAGCAACTTCAGCACTCCCTCTTTATAACGACACCCAACGGGAGACCAAAATTATTTGCGTTGTTCGGAGGAATCGTTATAGGGCGAGAAATTTGCAAACAGCTTGAATCCAGATCAGACGCCGCGTAACGCGGCGTCTGATCTGGATTCAAGCTGTTTGTCACTCGTCATTAAGTTTTTTTTCTGTCAAAATATCCATTATGTAACTTTAAGAAAAACAACAGACGACAATTTAAAGCAGACGACATTGCATACTTGAATAGGTTGAACATAAGTGTCTTGTTTCGGGAACTGCGACAAATGTCGTTGTAAGGAGGGAGTCGTTGTTGGGAGGGCCGTCGTAGGGAGGGAGCACTGTACATGTACCTATTTTTTATATAAAGAAACAGAGCTCTAATATAATAGTTTAAGTTGCAAACAGTTTAGATCCAGATGAGACTCCTGGGTCTTTTGGTGTCTCTATATGGACTGAACTATTTGACATGCTGCTATTTATCCTGGAGGAAAATGCAGATACATACTCGATAATTCGAACTCGCTTTAGTTCGAATATACTCATTTTTCAAAGTTAAAACGTGGCTCAGCCACGTTTAAACTTTGAATGACGGTTATGTTCGACAAAAGCGAGATCGAAATTAAACATATGAATTACCGGTAAATTCGATTTAAGCGAGTTCGAAGTATCGAGTTTCGACTGTACTCTGAAAATTTGTTGCAGCCGACAATTACATATCTAGCGTGCTCAAGATTGGCGCGTGATTTTTACTGTACCGTGACTAGTAGTCACTAACGTTGTTTTTGTCATAAAGTCTGTACAAGTGTCACTTCTGAAATAGAATACTTAAATAATTAAACACAATGAAAATTGACAGCTTAATTCAATTGCGTTTGTTATTTCAGAAACAAGGGTGTATGTCTAAATAAAGAACAATCCTGAGTTTTATATTGGTTGTCTTGTAGTCCATATACTACTCGTCTGCTTCGGTGTGAGTTTGTCTGCTACACTGGAGATGCTATTATTTCCCGTTTAAAAGCAAACGAAACGCTAAAGAAGAGCAATAAAATAAAGAAAATGACCAAAAAATATAAAAACAATATGACCAGGGCTGACATTTCTCCAGTTTTGTTTTCGAAATCTTCGTAATTTTTTATTTTCCTAGCATTATATTATGGTAGCTTAAATCAGACGGAAAGTATTTAGCCTTCAGGCAAATTCTACTTTACTTTCAACCTGCTTTAAGTAAACACGCTTTAGATATAGATAAATTAGAATTCTTAGGAGTTTTTCATAATCAAGCTATGGCAGCCCTGTATGACTCAATTTTAATTTGTAAATTGACTGGCTACCCTGCGTCTGATCTGGTTCCAAATTTGCGCAAATCGCGTCATTGTTTTAGCATAAAAGTATTTATACGGAAAGGTCAACGTTTTCCCCATTGTAAATTAGGCTAGATAAACCATATCCTCTTTATTTCCCAATATAAAGATAGAAACTCATTATCCTATTTGCTATGGGGTAATAGGTTAATATTTAGATAAATTGACTGAGTTAATTTAAGAAATGAACTGATTTTTTTTCGGCGTTCAAGCGAAATGAACGACGGAAAATTATCGGCAAATACCATGAATCACGCTAGCTTGAACGCCGAAAAATTAGTTCATTTCTTATATTTATAATGTTTTTGCTGTAATTTCTAATACACATGTACATGTACTAGATTAACATTTTGTTTGTACGCATGTATGTTTAATCCATATAAGAGGTTGATAACACGAATAATGTGTACCCTATAAGGAACAGCCATGACCGAATTACTGAAGCTGACCTGTGTACATTCGAAAACAAAAATTTAAAGTCCATTGTTTACATTCTAAGGTAAACAACTTTGACAGTTTGGCGCGAAATGCCGATTTGACGTCATTTGGAAGTGGCGTCATTTTTAAAGTAGGATATATATATCGGTTTTTTTTGTCATAAAGAAACGCAGATAGCTGCTGTCTGTAAGGTATGTCTATTTTCTTGCAATTTATTTCATTAATAAAGAAAAAATTTAGTCGGGAATCATGGTTTCCGCTAATAGGAAGGCGTAGATCGGTTAAGAACGAATTTTGAAAAATCCGCCAAATGTTTGCTGTCCAAGTTCCAAAGATTTATTCGCGAATGAAAACTGCATATGCACCGCCTCCTCTTCGAAACTTATCCACAAGTCCCGCCCTTTCGAGAAATGGAGTTTCAATACGAAATGAACTGCATATTTTTCAATGAAATTGAATGGGGCGAATGTAAATGTATCGTAATGAGTGTTACTTTTGGATCCTTAGTTACCCGGAGTCTGAGTAGGAGCCAGTTTGTTCATTTGCAAATAACCATTGGTAATGGGGGTAAGGCAATGAATAGAGACTATATCGTTTCTGTCAACAGGCGACTTCGCAAACAAACTGTTTGAAACTCGTTTCGACATGTCTTCAGTCAAAACAGTCCTAAATCCGACTTTAAACATATTGCAGACAACACTACCAATGCAGGCGATATGTTAGCGGTAAGAGTGTTAAAGCAGACGATAAAACAGTGAAAGAAGTATTTGTTCTTCGTTTATTCCAGTACAGAATGGTAAGACTCCAAACTGAGTCACCTAAACAATCATGCATTCACAACATACATACATCGCCGCTATATATGACCAACTACATTGTGTCGAAGTGCCGTTAAACCCAAACCAAACTAAATCAAAACATGCATGCATTGTAGCAGGAAAAGGGCTAAAACTTAGCCTAAAATATATACAGTAACTCATTCTTCCCTGGACCTTGAAATGTACAATTCCAGTTTCTATATTTCTGTTAATCTTTTTCGCTGCCAAATTAATCGTGATATTTTGACCCCTTCGCCGTTTCATTTTCGTCTGCTTCAATTTTGTTGTTTGCAAGATCGTTTCAAAATAAGATTCAATGTTGCATTACTTAAAACATATCGATGCGAATGTCAAACAGTTTGTTTATTGAGGAATCTAACACAGATACGTTCCTGCCTTGTTTATAATTATAGGGGCGTGCACGAGGTGTGTTAGAATAAGTGATATCACTTATAAATTTTCCTAAGTGACATCACTAATTCAAATAAGTGAACTCACCTAGATTCTATTTGAATTAGTGATATCAACTATTCGAAATGGCGATATCACAAAAATTAAATAAAAATTAAACTGCGAACCATAAATCGGATACTGTTACTTAATGTTCGATCAAAACTGAATCACTGTAAGTCTCTGCTAAACTGTTCACGTGGCCACAACAAAGTCTCTCTGCCAGACGACAGGGCCACGGTCATGTGCAAACAAGCTGTCGTCTGCTTCAGTTATATACCCTGTTGCACGTTTGAAATATGTCAATTATCTTCTGAAATTGACAAGTATGTTGCAACTTCCATTTGATGTGCCGTAACTCGTTATCTATAGGGTCACTGCCTTACCCCGGTGAAGGGGTAAAACTCTCCCGAATTATTTAATCATGAAAGGAAAGGTTTAGACAAGTCCGACTGTATTTTCGCTGCCAGCAGTTTAAAGTTTATCAACAAGATCACCTGGAATCTAACCTGGGTCGATAAATGGCGTTAAATAATTCAAAATCATATTCTAGAATAAAAAAATAGGCAATATGAGAATAGATGATCTTCTATTGAACTATTATAAATTATTAAAACGAACCGATAGAAATAAAAGCAGAATGGGTCTAGTGAACGCGAGTCCGTTAATTATTCATTGAAATACAGTGGAGAATACTTTATTCTTTCCCGTTTAAACGCAACGAAACGCAAATAACGTAGAAAAGTATAACTATTGGACACTTCTGATAATTCATGTTTATCTTGGTGGCAAACAGTTTGGATCCTGATCAGACGCCGGGTTATCCGGCGTCTGATCTGGCTCCAAACTGTTTGTAAAAGAAATAATAGTTTAAGCGTAAACGCGTTTATTGGGAAAGAATAACGTTTTCTCCACTGTATCATTGATTTAGAACGAGGCGACAACTTCACTAAGGCGAGGCCAATAAAGAAGCAAATTTGCAGACGACACATCTCTCGTGCAGTCTCCTCTCTATAGCTCACTGTCTGTCTATGTTTCCTCTCAAATATGTGCGTTGTTCGGAGGGAGTCGTTATAGAGAGGGAAACTGGTTATATTTGCAAACAGCTTCAATTCAGATCAGACGCCGCGTGACGCGGCGTCTGATCTGGATTCAAGCTGTTTGTCACGCGTCATAAAGTATTTTTCATGTCAAAATGTGCATTATGTAACTTTGAGAAAATTAGCAGACGACAATTTTAAGCAGTATTGCAACAGTAAAGGCATTAGACATAAGTGTCGTGTTTAGGGAACTGAGGCAAGGGTCGTTGTGAAGAGGGAGTCGTTGTTGGGAGGGTCGTTGTAGAGAGGGAACACTATATAATAATTGTATTTTCTGTAACTTACATGCCTATTTTTTCAATCGGTTTCATTCCTCTTTTTCTGCTTATCTGGTTGTCTATACCATGCCTCTCTCTCCGCACCATTGGCTGTATCTGTGTATCTATCTCTATGTTTATCACTCTTTTTCTCTGTCTCTGCAACTCACCCTCCCAGTCTCTCTTGTGTCTCTCTTTCTGTCACTCTGTATGCCCATCTGTTCGTCTGTCTAAATGTCTATTCGTCTCAAGATTGTCTCTTTATCTGTCGCTGTGTTCCATTCTATCTCTGCCTACCTCTGTTTCTTTCTGTCGATCTATCTCGCTCTGTCTCTGTCTCTCTTTATTTGTATGTCTGTCTTACTCTGTCTTTGTATTTGTTTCTCTCTATCTACCTCTCTGTCTGTCTGGCTCTGTCTCGCTGTCTGTCTGTATATGTCTCTCGTCGTCTCTATCCGCTCTGTCTTTTTTCTCTCTCTCCTATAGATTTGTCTGTTTATCTATCTCCACTCCTCTCTCGCTCTCTGTCTTTCTCAATGTCTCTGTATTCCTGTCTGTTTGTCTATTCTCACTTTCTTTGACTGTCTATGTTCCTCTCTCCCTCTCTCCCTCTCTTTCTCTCTTAAAAGAGAATTTACTTCTGTATAATGTAAACCGTTGAATAGATAAAATATTATAGTGATTGAAAAATAGTTAATGAGAAAACATTTCACAGCATATCTGCGCACATCAAGGACACATACTAAAGAAAACTAGTTCAAGAGGATAACACAATTAGAACAAACAAGCAACTAATCTCCCTTGTGACCCTCAATCTCAATTTTTAAGCGCACTGTTTGACAGATAAATTATCTGATAAATATCAAATATTCCTATGTTTCCTTGATTTTGCCTGAGAAAATGTTTTCTTTAAAGGGTGTCAGACGCCTATACAAACAGGTGTATACTATAACCATTGGCTGTATCTGTGTATCTATCTCTATGTTTATCACTCTTTTTCTCTGTCTCTGCAACTCACCCTCCCAGTCTCTATTGTGTCTCTCTTTCTGTCACTCTGTATGCCCATCTGTTCGTCTGTCTAAATGTCTATTCGTCTCAAGATTGTCTCTTTATCTGTCGCTGTGTTCCATTCTATCTCTGCCTACCTCTGTTTCTTTCTGTCGATCTATCTCGCTCTGTCTCTGTCTCTCTTTATTTGTATGTCTGTCTTACTCTGTCTTTGTATTTGTTTCTCTCTATCTACCTCTCTGTCTGTCTGGCTCTGTCTCGCTGTCTGTCTGTATATGTCTCTCGTCGTCTCTATCCGCTCTGTCTTTTCTCTCTCTCTCCTATAGATTTGTCTGTTTATCTATCTCCACTCCTCTCTCGCTCTCTGTCTTTCTCAATGTCTCTGTATTCCTGTCTGTTTGTCTATTCTCACTTTCTTTGACTGTCTATGTTCCTCTCTCCCTCTCTCTCTCTCTTTCTGGATTTGGGTCCCACAGTTACGGTTAAGTTTAAAACCAACGTTATGGGGACGCACATAATTAGCCTTGCCAGACATTAACTTTTTGCATTTTATTGTTCAGTTACGTCAAAATAACCTTATCTCTCCGCTTATTTGTTTGCAACTATATTCTGTTTAAAGAAAAACGCTTTTAAAAAGCAAACTTTGTGGGGACGTTATCTCATATCTATCTCACTTTGTCCCCATACAGTGTGGGGACCTAATGCTATCTCTTTTATTTTAAGATACATTCTAAGCTGCACTCTGGGGACGTTGTCTCAAACTGTCCCTAGCCTTTCTAGGGACACACCACATCTCATTATAATCGTGATCGCACTGTCCGTCCGTCCGTCCGTTACACTTTTCGTGTCCTCTCTCTAAATGAAATAGTTTTCAATTGATTTTCACCAAACTTTCTCCAAATGTGAATATGCATAAAATCTCGGTCGTGTTCAATAACCAGAAAAATTGCATTAGGCAATTCTGAGTTATGGTCCTTGAATTGGTAAAGTTTGCATTTTTAGCTCACCTGGCACGAAGTGCCAAGGTGAGCTATTGTGATCGCCCTGTGTCCGTCGTCCGTCAGTCCGTCCGTCCGTCGTCAAACTTTTTCTTTAAAGATCTTCTTCTTGGAAACCACTGGACCAATTTTCAAAAATTCATGGGAGTGTTCCTTGTAGGGTACTCTCTCAGATTTCTTCAAATATAGGTCATCCAATTGAAATTGTGGTTGCCATGGCAACCAATTGAAAAAACTTTAAAAATCTTCTCGTCAAAAAATACTGGTCCGAATTGAAAATAATTTTACCCAAATGTGCCATTGGTGACCCTCGAAAAGATTTCTTAAAATAATGTTCCTATCTTAAAAAACATGACCGCTAGTGGGTGGGGCAGATTTTACATTTATGGCAATATAGTGAAAACTATAAAAATGAAAAATAGACCTATTTCAGCACCAAACCCCACAGTGCTACCACACAACAGACTCGTCCCGAAGAGACGACTCTAATGAGATGCGACACCATACTGTTTAATGCATAAAAGACTTTAGTTTATTTTTGACAAATCTCCCCCCCCCCCCCCCCCCTTATCTGGAGCTCTGCCTTTAAGAATATAAAACCACCGGACGGGAATCGGACTGGGCACGGCATGCGGAACATGACATCACAATTATCACAGTATGACGTCATGATGAAACTTGAATTGCCGTATTCGTGAGGACTTAGCCTGGTTCCCATTATATGTTAACGCAGAGTCTGCGGCAATGCCAAAACCAACGGTACTTTAAGAGATAAAATAGCCTCTCTCACATCGCTCTGGGCACATTGCCAAAACTATAAAAATAATTCCGTTCATACGTTTTGAAGCAATAATTCTACTAATAGGCACTTGGTACGCAACTGCTCGATGTTACCCGTGACCGGGCCGTGAGGGTGAGTAGCAGAAAGAACGAGATATAGAGAGAAATAAGCTCTTGTAATTGTGGGGACGTGACTGACGTCCCCGGAGTTACGGCGCGTCCCCACAACGAGGGTTTCTCGCGGAACGAATGTCCACGCGGATACGGTAATTCAGGTTCTCTCTCTCTCTTCTCTCTCTCTCTCTCTCTCTCTCTTAAAAAGAGAATTTACTTCTGTATAATGTAAACCGTTGAATAGATATAATATTATAGTGATTGAAAAATAGTTAATGAGAAAACAGTTCACAGCATATCTGCGCACATCAAGGACACATACTAAAGAAAACTAGTTCAAGAGGATAACACAATTAGAACAAACAAGCAACTAATCTCCCTTGTGACCCTCAATCTCAATTTTTAAGCGCACTGTTTGACAGATAAATTATCTGATAAATATCAAATATTCCTATGTTTCCTTGATTTTGCCTGAGAAATGTTTTCTTTAAAGGGTGTCAGACGCCTATACAAACAGGTATATATATATATATGTTTCTTTCGTGTACCTACTGTCCGGCCAACTCCCTATTGAGGCGGAAATTCATAAAAGAACCCTGACCCTCCTTGGAAATGTTCTAAGAAGCAACTCGGTGGAGAGACAGGTAGCGGAGCGCCAATTCCTGATCAAGGACAACAAGTCGAAAAGCTGGTTTACTTACATTAAAAAATTGTTACATAAGTATTACCTTCCAGATTGCTATACGCTGCTGGCAGAAACTCATAGTAAGGAAGAATGGAAGAAGATGGTGAAGTCCCATGTGGAGCCACACTGGAAACTACAAGTTATGGACATGGCAAAAGGAAAAACTACACTGAAATATATCAGCCAATCCCATTTTGAGCTGGGTCAAATCCATCCGGTCTGGGAAAATGCTAAACATGACCCGATCTCGGTCAGAAAAGCAGCAATTAAGGCAAAAATGTTGACAGGAACCTACACCCTTCAAAGCGACAGAGCCAAGTTCAACCAATTTGTGGTGGACCCAACCTGTCTTTTATGCAGCACTGGCCCAGAGAGTCTGGAACATTTCTTGTTGCAATGCAAGGCCCTAGAGGACACACGAAATCCTTTCTTAAAATCTCTTGCACAACTGCTGAAAGGGGTCTGGGACACGGGCGATATCCAAAAGCTTTTATCTTCTCCTTCTGATTTGCTTCAGATGCTTATGGATTGTTCCAACGCTTATGTAACTGCCTTCCCATCCTTCTCCAGATTAACTCCTAAGATTGAATCTATATCACGAGGTATGGCTTTTGCCCTCCACTCCAAGCGCACAATGGTGTTGCAATGCCTGGCAGACGCCAAATATCCCAGAAAATAGAAATCATTATAACCCGTACAGAGCAGTAAGGAAACGGCTGTGGATTCCCTACTAGCATTTTGTGTATATAGCTTGTTGATAATTGTATTACATCCATGAAAATAGACAAAAAGAACAAATAAATAAATAAATGAAAATTATACCTAGCGAACACACATATTTTGAGATTACAGACAAAAATGCTCAATCGCAGAGATATCTCGTATTTAGGAGAGTATAGTGATCCCTTCTCCCATGGAAAATGTCATGCCGAAGCCATGTCGTCTTCAATATGAAATATCGCAGAAAGACTGTAGTCTGGGCAAATGATCATGACTCCTGGCCCGATTCGGGGCGATTGGAAGGCGTAGTCCCCAAATGTGAGGACTCTGCCGTTCATTCCTCCTGCATAGGGTTCTATTCCTGTACTATCAAGAGATGATGGCTGCGGTACTGTCTATGGGGAAAGGGGTTAAATCATGTGATTGGGCAAAGTGATAGATCATGGGGTGCCCACTGCAACACTGCAACTCTACCTCTAGTCCTAAGGACAATCTCATTGTATACTGTTATTTATGGAAAAGCTGTGGTTACTAAACAAGAAACAAGTTTAAGTTACTGGTATTTACATAATCCTATTAATTCTGTCCGCTACTTGTACTGTGTCCCATGCTGGGATAATGATTAGAAGATAAAGAGAGTAACATTCTGTACATACTAAGAGAAACAAGATTAAAAATCAAAAATAAAAACCTGCCGAAAATGAAAGCAGGGTCATATATGATGGTGTGAAAAAATAAAATAAAATTTGATTAATTGGTGGGGTGCAGTTAGGAAATCCAACGTATCTACGTGACGTCATCGTCACGGTTCTCCAGACATTGGAGGGAACTACTACAACAACAACAACAACCAGCCCTCTTTTTTATCCGATTCGTATTTCATAAAATTATGGATATCACGTTCATGGTGGCCCTCTGGAAATATAGCTACTTGGAGATGTAATGAAATCTTTATGATTTGTATTTTTCTTGCAAAATAAAAAGGGACGATTCGAACAACTCGCTTTACTTTTCTTTATTCCAACAGAACTGGTCTCAATTCGAACAATTTGGTCTGTTCAAACGCTAAATACTGAACACTAACAGTAATGCTGCTTTTACACTCAGCCACGATAGCTACGATGGCCACGATTACGAAAAAGCGCAGAGCTTCACGATTTCTTTTCTTGTTCTACGCTATACCACGATTTCGTACGCTCTATGCACGTTTTGTTACCTCCTGCAGCGTTTTGTTGCGAACCCTACAAGATTTTGATGAAGATCTGCCACGATTTCATTACGTTCTCTCAAGCTCTCTTACGGTAACCACGATACGCTATCACGTTTTATCACGTTCTGTTACGATCAAACACGATATAACGTTCTGTTAAGTTCTCCTGCGATTTATGGCAACGATTTCACCAAGAGTGTTTCGTTTTGAGCACGATTGGGGTATAAAACGGAGGCATAGGCCACCCACTCATGCTCTGGATGCTGGTGTCAAACTCTGATTACATTGGGATGACGCAACTCGTATTTATATTTATTCTATCAAAATGTCAATTTTAATGTTTTTTTGAGGAAATGAAGTAGACGACAATTTTTAGCAGACAAAATTCCAGCAGTGAAAGCGCTTTAAATACGATTATTGTCTTGTTTAAAGGAAACTTCGGTAAGTGCCGTTGTAAAGAGGGAGTCGCTGTTGGGAGGGCCGTTGTAGGGAGGGGGCACTATATTGACTTAATAATACATGTACAAACTTAAAGAACCGCCTTTCTAATAAAGATCCCCTACGGTTGGGCTTCACGCTGTGAAGCGTTCTGTTAAGTTCTGTTAAGCTCTGTTAAGCTGTACGACGCTCTTCTAAGATTCCAAAGATCTATTACGCTCTCTCACGATATAAAAACCAATCGGCATAATCGTGCCAAAATTTTTGACCGTCAAAAAATCTGCCACGATCCTTGCGATTCTCCCGATTCGTCCACGCTCTCTCAAGATCATCACGATTCGTCCCACGGTCCGCCACGCTCACCGCGATTCCCTCAAATCGTGGACATCGCAGCTATCGTGGCTGAGTGTAAACGCAGCATTAATATCCCATAACTCTACAAACCACCCGATAACGATACCAACTACCGAACACTAAAAATTAAATACCCCACGACGCTACAACTACCCGAAAACGACTCTAACTGCTCTATCTATCTCTCTGTCTATGTATGTATGTTTGTCTTCATGTCTGTCTCTCTATCTGTCTCTCTCACTTTGTTTCCCTCTGGTTCGATGTATCTGTGTCTCTCAATGTGTTTCTCTGTCTCCCTGTCTATCTCTGTCGCTCTCTGTATGCCTGAATGTCTCTCTCTCCCTGCGCGTCTCTCTTTATAGATGTGTCTCTATCTGTCTCTGTATATGACTCTCTCTGTCTATGACTCTCTCTCTCTCTCTCTCCACCTCTTTCTCTGTCGCTCAGTGTGTGTGTGTCTCTCTCTCTCTGTCTCTCTATGTCTGCCTCTCTGTTTGTTTCTGTCTCGTCTCTCTGTCTGTGTCTCTCTCTATCTCTCTCTCTGTTGTATCTCTGTCTTTCTCTGGCTATCACCTTGGCTCTGTCTGTCTCTGTTTCCGTTTGGCTGTCTGTCTCTCTATGTGTTTCTCTTATCTCTGTCTCTCTGTCTATGTCTCTCTTTATGTCTCTAGCGCTGCCTGTCTGTCATTCTGTCTCTCTCTCTATGTCTGCATGTATGTGTGTTTCTCTCTATGTCTCTCTCTGTCTCTTTATCTCTGTTTCTCTCTCTCTTTGTATTTCAGTTTCTGTATCTCTGTTTCTCTCTTAATCTGTCTCTCACTGTCGCTATCTCTCTCTCTCTCCATTTGTCTGTGTATGTCTGTCTTTCTCTGGGGTTTTTTCTTTGCTTTGTATGTCTGTCCCTGTATGTCTGTCTGTGTGTCTCTCTGTCTTGTCTGTTTCTGTCTGTTTGTCTTGTCTGTATATCCCCCTCTCTCTCACTCTCTCTCTACCTCTCTGTTCTCTCTCTCTCTTTGTCTGTATGTATATATATCTGTATGTCTGCCTCTCTCTCTCCCTCCCCCTCTCTCTCTCTATTGACAGTCAAACTTTTTGTAAAAGGAGACGTATATACGCCAAAAAGACTCAGTGGGTTAAGACAAACGTTGCCCTGTGCACGGTGCTGTTCTCCCTATCCAATTTCATTTGAGTGACAAACACTTCGGAGCCTGATCAGACTCCGAGTTACTCGGCATCTGATCTGGCTCCAAAATGATTGCCATGGACACAATTGTTTTAGCTAAAATGTGTTTATTGTGTACCTCTACAATATGACCAAGAAATAAATAAGCATGTTGTTGAGCTGCACCAAGTCCTTTACATGTATGTACAGTGGAGAAGGTGTTAATTTTCCCGTTTAAACGGAACTAAACGCAAACTCAATTAAATTTAAAAAACGACAACTTCTAGAAAATCTAGACGATGTTTATCTATCATAGTGGCACACAGTTTGTAGCCTGATCAGCCGCCGGGTTAACCGGCGTCTGATCTGGCTCCAAACTGTTTGCAATTGATATAAAGTATGTTTTTAAGCATAAACGCGTTTATTGGGAAAAGAGTATTTTAGTTTTCTCCACTGTAGGATATCAATTTGTCAGCGACTGTGCTAAATGGTTGCTAAATAAATAATGTAATCTTTTACACTGCTCAGTCCAGGGATGGCTGCCTTCAGTGTACATGTCGGGGGAGATTAATAATCAATGTGGTAAGGTGTTGCAGCCAAGTTTCGCTCCGGCGACCACCCAAATGAAGACCCAGTTTAACGCAACCAACCCTAACGACGAGTATACTCGTTATTTAGAAACAGTGCATCTGTGAATAGTGCACTAGCATATTGCAAACAATGAAGACCCTGATCAGAGGGCTCCTAACGGAGCCCTCTGATCAGGGTATGCACTGTTTGTCATTATGCAATAGATTGTGAAAAAAAACCATACCCAGATAGTAGGAAAATGACTCTTTACTTACATGCAGTAAATTCGCCATATATTTTAAGAAACTAAATTACAGTGATAATTATTAGGTGTTTCAAACAGGTGACTGCTTAAAGCAAGATGAAAGTCACAAACAGAAAGCTGGGAGTTATCTGTTTTACTTTCACGTTTATTGAAACTGTCACCTATATTTTATACAACCAATAAACCTTCTTTTAGCAGTCGTAATAGAGAGGTTTTACTGTATATTGGAAACTAGAATTGTACTTTGAAGTTTCAAGGGTGAATGAGCTAAAGGTGTAAGAGTGAAGACCCGATTACACGACAACTGAACGCGATCCATCGACAGTGTACTACGGTTGGCATGTACAGTGGAGAAGACGTTATTCTTTCCCGTTTAAAGACACTCCTGACGACATTTCGATCATAACGCCTTGCCAGACAATTTCCTTGCAAAAAGCATGGGTCTTATGGACATGTCGGTAGCAAAGACCCATTGAAGCTTCTCGTGTGAAATATCCATTGAAAATCATTAGAGCATGAGTATAATCTGGGCCTCACCAGGTAAATTGAGATTGGAATAGCATGTGATGCATGCTTTGAAAGTTAAATTCACACCTATCGATACAATGGGGGGGGGGGGGTAGTCCATCAATGGACTGAGGAAAAGTCTTTAAACGTAAACGAAACGCAAACGCATTTCACTAGAACGTAAAAAGGTCAACTGTGACTATCTATTTCAATTTGAGTCACAAATATTGAGAGCCTGATCAGACGCCGGGTTACCCGGCGTCTGATCTGGCTCCAAATCATTTGCACTTGAAGGTATAGTTTTAGCGTAAACGCGTTTATTGGGAAAAAACAACGTATTCTCCCCTGTAAATGCTTAACTCATTTATTTCTGAAACTTCAAATGGACGATTCCAATTTCCTATAACGTCTAAACCATCTTTAAATATGGAACGGTTGATTTTAACATTATATTGCAAAGGGAAAAACGGTATAGACCCTAATCAGAGGTTTCCTGTAGTTCAGAGTATGTAAATGCTTTCATTTCATAGGACAAGTGTACTCCTCACAGTTAAACTGGTGTCAAAGTAAAGCCTCGCTTATTACGGTTGATAGAAGGAATGCTATAAAGCAACGGTATTCAATACACAATGTAACTTAACCCGTTACTCCATAAATACGATTTATACACTAAGTAAAGCAGTCCCAACCTAAGAAGTCCTGATAATTAAACACAGAGTGAGGTTTTTACCCCTTCAATGTCATAATCATTGTCGTCTGCTTCATTGTTGTTGACTGCAATATCGTTTCAAAGTTAGTTTTAGGAGATTAGGTTTTAGAGGAAAAGAACCAAATAAGTTTTTGCTTTCGTTCTCATCCTAATGTATATCCATGTATTGTTCATAAAAGTTGTATATATTATGAACTAAAGTTAGATTTAAATCAGTATAATTGACGTTATTTCAAGACAGGTGGAAAACAGTTTTAATCCTGATCAAACGCCGCGTTACACGGGGTCTGATCAGGATCAAAACTGTTTGCAAATTTTGCGCTTTATGACGTCATTGAGAGTGAAAGAGTTAAAACAAGTTGAAAGTAAAACAGAGTTTCTTTTAAGGAGCATTCTGCTTTACTCACAACCTGCATTAAGTGGTCACCTGACTCAAAAAACTAAAAAGAGGCTATTGGGTAATGTGTTATAACCCAAGATGAAAGTAACGGACAAAACTTCTATACAGAGGTATGCAAAAAAAACGCGTTTTATTGGGAATTCCAAAGAATAGCGTCTTCACCGCTGCTTAACTTTTATCCTGCTCTCTCATGGCATATGTTTAAGATTGTTTGGCACCATATATAATATATCTCTCTTCTTATGACAGATATAGTGTTCCCTTTCCACAACGACACCTATTGGGAGACACAGATTGTGTGCATCATTCGGAGGGAGTTGTTATAGGGAGGGAAAATTAAGACTTGGCTTACATTTGCAACACGGCGTAATACGGCGTCTGATCTGGATTCAAGCTATTTGTCACCTGTCATTATATTTCTTATGTCAAAATGTCCAATACATGTAATATAAAACTTTGAGAAAAAACAACAGAGAAAAAATTTAGGCAGACGAATAGTCAGACGATATTGCAACAGTAAACGTGTTACACCTTAAATAATGTCTTGTTTGGGGAAATAGCGGCAAGCATTGTTGTAAGGAGGGAGTCGTCGTTGGGAGGGTCGTTGAAGGGAGGGAGCACTGTAGTAAAATAGGATTAACCAATGCGGTCCCGAGTTCGAGACCAAATCGGGACCGAATGTGATAGTTTTGACTAAGTCAAGTTGTAAGGCTTGTTTCATAAACAATATTTAAAGAAGGATTTTTCTTAAGGATCTATTAATCCATCTGTGCACAGTCAGTCCAATTTTCTTTTTAGAACTAATTTTTATCCATTTTGATAGAAATTCCTGCAAGCAAACAGTACAGAATCAGATCAAACGCAACACTATAATATTCGGCGTCTGATCTGAGTCTACACTGTTTTCCTAAGTCATATTTGTGGAACTCTAGACACAAAATGGGTAAATTGATGAGATGCTCATATACACTGTATTATATTCTATAGATGCCAAAAAATGAAAATCCTCATATATAGATCTACAGTCATTGCACGGATCAGTGTAATGTTATAAATAGTTTGATTTATATGAAAGCTATAAACCATTTATAGATACTTCTAATTAAAAAACGTATATCCATTACTCTACATCATAAACAACATCCATGCCTTTCATTATGCATGATCGCACCACCAGACAGGCCAAAAATACAACCGGATGTCAGCGCTCTATTTTTTGTGTTCGTTTCACTGTACCGACACGCCATTATTTATTCATGCGCCACGGTGCGGCGCGGCGCTCACAAAAAGTAACACCAAGTCTGGGGACTGAATTATTTATTGACTCAAATGTGAGACTCGCGGGGAACAATTAGATTTTTTCGGTATTTCTCATCAATCCGTCGTTTGTTAATGAATCTATGACCAGAACCCCTTCGCTCCCGCGCATTAATATTTGACAATCACGTATATTGCATGACATATACCAATTCATTAGAACAATCCAAACGGGCGTTCTCATTGGTATACTAGTCATGTGTGAGGGGAACTCCTGAGAGTATACTCGACACATTGAAGTGCAAACCGTAACCACTAATCTACCTAGTAGGTAAATTAATTCATTGGAACCCGAAACTCCAAATGGACAAGTCCAGTATCCAATTACGTCTAGTCCATTTTTGACATTGTATATTTTGGTGTACATGTATGTTTTACGATATATTGCAAAATATAACATATTCCAGATAGGGAATTTAAATAGTATTAATTCATAAAACTGCTCTTTTTAATATTTCGACCTCAAAGGGCCTTTTTCACAGAATATCATGTCTAAACACACGTCACAGAGTTTCTACGGGAGTCGTCTAATGTGGGTCTACACTGGTGGTATACTAGGACAAGTGTACTATTTACATATACACTATTTGTTATGGACTCGTCACTTGATATTCGTCACTGGTGTTCAAATGGTAATGATAATTGCAGAACTTATGTAATACTAGAATAAATTCCCAACACATGTCAAACAGGGCTCATATAATAAGGTTATTTGTACTATAACTTTATATTTACGACGGTATATGATATTTTGAACAGTTGCAAAATTATATTTATGCCATCACTCGACGAGAGGCCATTAAAACACGATGCTTTTGTTAAAAAGTCAAACCTTACAGGAACCGGAACAAGGATGAGAAACGTCCCCCGAGAAATAGCGCCAAAGTTTGGTTAGTTTTTTTGCGTCAAAATAGCATTTTGTCATGGGTAGTCACTGTTTTGTCTTAGAGATGAAAGGCATTGGTGCCAGAAAATAGACACAATGCTTTTCTATTTCATAGAAGGAGTTATGTAGAAAGTATCTAAACTGTAAAAAGCGGCGTTACCCTGTTTCTTGGTGCATTGGTGTGTAGATCAAAGGGTAGCAGCGCACAGGACATGTCACTGAAGTTGCTTTAGTACATGAAATATTGTTTTGAATTCGTCAGTCATACTGCCTTTTCAATTTTAACCTCTGAAACAATATTACAGACAACAAAGTTGAAGCAGACGATAATGAAACGGTGAAGAGGTAAAATTCTCACGAACATTTTGGCCTTGAAAGGTATAAATGAGACAGAATAAGGTATTCTCCACCGTACACATGTAATTGTATGACTTAGGCAAAGAATACGTTATTTAGAAAAAATAACGTGTGTCCACTAATTAAATACCGATACGTAGAGGAACAGAATCTACCCAGGAAGAGAGGTTTTTATTTAAAGTTTTGACGCAAACGATACGCAAACGCATTACAATAAAATCGTGAGAATGACATTTTTTTTTAAACTTTTGAAGACTATTTTTTAAGTTGAGTGGCAAACAGTTTTGCGCATTAGCGTCCGAAAAAGGCTCCAAACAGTTTGCGATGGATATCATTGTTTTATAATAAAAAGTGTGTATAGTGCTCCCTCCCTAAAACGGTCCTCCGAACAACGTTCCCATACTTTCAACAACGATTGCCGCTGTTCCCCAAACAAGGTATTATGTCCAGCATTTTCACTGCTGCAATATCGTCTGTTTAAAATTGCCATCTGCTGTATTATTCAAAGTCACATACTAGTAATTATTAGACATTTTGACGGAAAATAATATAATGACAAGTGACAAACAGCTTGAATCCAGATTAGACGCCGCGCTACGCGGCGTCTGATCTGGATTCAAGCTGTTTGCAAATGTATGTCAATTTCCCTTTCTATAACGACTCCCTCCAAACAACACAAACAATATTTGCCTCCCGTTTGGTGTTCTTGTAGAGAGGGGGACTGTTTAAAGGGAAAGAAAAACACCAGCCCCGTGTACAGTGTAGATGGGAGCAGAATATACATGCAAGATACTGCAGATACGCCAAGCAGTGTCAAACCTGTATTTACTACCCACCTATTACTATTATTGCAATGAACTCTCCCTATGTGCCTGTTGGAAGATTTCATTATCGACATACAAAGGTGATCTAAAGAAACAGCAGTTGTGTCTGCCCAGTGCCCAAACACAGAGATATCAAAGTTTTCAAAAAGGCCTGAGAAAATCCCTTGATATGCCTGGGATTTGAACTTATGATATAGATTATAATATTATGGAAGAAAAATACCTGAGATTTGAATTTTGTTAATAAATACAGCATAAAGGTAAAAACTGGGGAAATGTCTGTGATACGGTGTCCCTGCATACAGCAGAAAAGCAAATGGTGTAGACCCTTATGAGACACCACATAACGCGGTGTCTCATCAGGGTATGCACTGTTTACCGATATCCAATATAGTAGACACTAGTCTAGGCTTAAATGACTTAAGTAAATGTTTACTGACACTCAAACAGATGAAAGCTTGATGCGTGACAAAAGTAATGCAGAATTACTCGTTATGTATTTTTAAGTTGTAATATGTCATAAAGAGTGTCAATGTATCTGCAACAACGGAAGCTTAACATGCTCGTCCGTTTGTTCACTGAATGATTATCAATCTTAAACGATTACCCCATAGCCTGTTTCTGATTTGAATACAAATGATCACTTAAAGCAGGTTGAAAGTAAAGCAGAATGTGCCTGAAGGCACATTCTGCTTTACTTTCAGCCTGCTTTAAATTACTATATGTTAGGATATAAAATATATTTCTTATGGTGTATATTCATGACTATATAAAATGTAACTATTTTCTTCAGTGGAGGAATACATTAGAGTCGTAAAAATGCGTATGTATTGGGTAATGGGTTAAAATCTTCTATACTCGAAATGCTCCCACTTTCTCAGTCTTTTTTTTTTTTAACTTTACTGAAATATATCTGTATAAGGTCCACTACCGTGGACAGCATTAACATTTATACAAATAGAAAACATACATATCAATAGAGAGGTCATTAGTTGGGAATACGCAAATTCATTTGAAATTTTTATAATTTATAATAAAGCCTAAATAAAAAGTATTTCTTATGAATAAACAGATGTTAACCAAAATTTGTTCCATATATTATATATAGTCATACATATCACCTGACAGTTTAGATCGTGATCAGTTCCTAGGTAACTCGGCCTCTGATCGTAGTCTATGCTGGCTCGAGTTCACTCTTTCAATTTGTATATTGATGTGTCATAATAGTTATCAAGAAGTATCGAGGTTACATGTACATGGACGAAGAAAGCATACAGGTATTTACCAAGCTCTACCTAATAGGATGAATAAAAAAATAATATTCTCACACCATTTTGGACAGGAGAAAGACACGCCCACATAATATGATCGACAGAAAAACGTCGCTTGTCAACCGTTTGGTAAAGTACGTGTAGTTCGCTAAATAAGTTCGGGAAATTAGTTTATTCTAGAAAAAACCGATCCAATGAACATTATAAGTTCGAACCCCATGGCCACAAAGCTGTAAAATCAATAAACAACATGGTTTCAAGACACCTCAACTACCTACGCATTTGTCTACTGATTATGCTTACAGTGGAGAAAACCGTTTTTATTCCCCGCTTAAAAGAACACAAACGCAATGCGATAAAATGTAGCAAACGATTTTTTTAAAACAATTAAATTTAATTTAATCTGAGTGGAAGACAGTTTGAGTTACCCTGCGTCTTATATGATTAAAACTGTCTGCAACGGAATTATGTATTTAGCACAAGCGTATTTATTGGGACGGAATTAGGTCAGCTCCACTGTACAAATCACTGTATATAATTATGTAGATATAATTATTCATAACAAGCTATAAATGAAACATGCATTCAGTGCGTCAGTCCTGAATATATGGATATGGTTTTGAAAATTTAAAATCAATAATTAAAACAAGAGCTCTTAGAGAAGTTCGCCCACCTATTGCAAACATTTCTTCAACCCATGACACCATAAATACGCCATTTATTTATTATTCCACTGAAGAAAATAGTTCCAGTTTATTACTGTCATGAATATGTACTATCAGAAATGTTTTCTGCTTCCTATACCTGCTTTAACCCTTTCCCTTATAAAAGCGACTTTTAGCACATGCAATTTATTCATCCGCTGAAGAAAATAGTTCCAAATTATACCGTAATGAATATGTGTCTTATTTAATATTTTCCTTGTTCTAGCAGGTAATAGCTTAAAGCAGGCTGAAAGTAAAGCAGAATGCGCCATATGGAGCATTCTGTTTTACTTTCAACCTGCTTTAAGTAGCCACCTATTTTCAAAACTAGAAACAGGCTATCTGGTAATGGGTTAAGTTGCCACGTATTTCAGTACTAGAAATAGACTATAGGGTAACAGGTTTATATACAAATGTACATAAATACGTTTTTCTATTTTAGACGTATATTAATGCGTATAAAATAGAAAAACGTATTTATGTATACATTTGTACATGCAGCTTGTTCTGATCACTAAATACTCTTCAAAATTTTGTAAAAAGGTCCAAACTCTGATGAACGCTTTTAAAGATTTGAAAAAAAATATATATATATGTTTTTGATGCACACATCAATGTTTAATGCATTGAAAACCTCTGCCATGCAAAATATCAACATCCTAGTGAAAAGAAGTTATGTAATATCATTGTGTTCAAATTGTAACCTTGAGATTTTAGCCAAAAATTAAGTAACACCAAAACCAGGCCAGAAAGGTTCACAATACTTCACCAATGTGAACTATCGTATGTTCATGCGTGAACCAAATGGCATTGACCTTGACCGGCGGTAGTGGCCCAATGGTTACACCATTGGACTACGGTACCAGGGGTCGTGGGTTCGATCCCCCGCCGGACCAGCGGTCTGACTAGGGGATTTTTTCTAAATCCCCGATGATGTACAGGAATGTCCTTGAGCAAGACATGTACCGCGAATTGCTCCTCTCCACCCAGGAGTTAAAATGGGTACCTGTGAAGGGTCTGAGTCGGTACTGCGGCTGCATTTGACTGCGCCATATGTTAGCAGTGCTCATAGGCAAGATGGCTCAATGATCAGGGGAGTATATGTACAGTCGGCTGAGCGGTCATTCGGACTGAAAGTAGACTTTAACTTGGTATATTACTTTTTTTTTTTTTATTACCTTGGTCAGACATAGTTCAAATTGCAATGGACTCTTTTGCGTCTTGTGTGGTATGCACATGCCACATGCGAAGTCTCAATAACGTGTACATGTACTTCAAAAGTTTGTCCGCAATTAAAAATGAGGTCAGATTATGCAACAAACAGATAGGCAGACAGACAGGCATACCAAAATATATATAGTTTCACCTCGATCTTCTATTTCGGGGGATGGGGTGAGGGTTAATATTACTTAAAACTTAGTTATACAGAATTCTGCGAAAACTGTAATTCCTAAGTGGTTTATGTGAACTACAGGAGGAGTGTTCTGTTTGCAGATATGACTGACAATGGACAGTAAATGGTGAATATATAGAGCAATAGGCTAGTTGAAATATACAGGGGCCCCGTATCATAAAACTTCGTAGGACAAAAACGGTCGTAAGTCCAAATATAAAATACATTTAAATTCTTATTTCTCTATCTAATCCTGTATTTTGACATATTTTTAGAATCGTCTTTTCAAGACGTATCCAAAGAGATGTCACAAGAAAGGATTAGATTGAGAAATAATAATTGACACGTTTATAATCTGACTTACAACAACATTTGTCATACGAAGTTTTATGAAAAGGGGCCCCTGCATCTTAGCATACAATATTTCAAAGACAGCTTGTTGCAAGACGATTCGAAAGAGATGTCTCAAGGCAGGATTTGATGGAGAAATAAATAATAATTGACACTTTTATAATCTGACTTACGACAACATCTATCGTACGAAGTTTTATGAAACGGTGCCTGCATCTTAGCATACAATATTTTAAAGACAGCTTGTTGCTAAAAGCGGCCTGTTTTGATGCAGACTCTCATATATTGTAACCCATGAAAAGGTATCGTATTGCGGAATAAGCAAATGCGCTAAAGGCGTTTTCATGGGAGATAGGGTTAAACTTAACTGGTGTACAATTGTATTGGACTAACCGAGTGGAACGAGAAGATCAACGGAGACAATCTAGGGGAGTTTACAGTCCTGAAAACAAGTCATCTTGAATTATCTCTTAAAATATTACGTAACCGAAGAGATGTGAATAGCCCTGTGTTAAAATTACCAAGCCATGTAGTAGTGCATGTAAACATTATAGTAAATGCCACGAATGAATGGCTTTTTGAGGCATCCATCATTTTCAGGTCATTGTCCTCCGTTGAAGAAGTAACTTGTTGGGGGCATATTCCCTATACCACAATGTTAAGATAGCAATACCAAATTTGATTTGTAAGTAAGTTTGGATGACAGTGTAGTGTACAAAAATTTACCATTTCAGGTCACGATGACCTTGCCCTTGAACTCCGTGTGTGTGCAATTTTACTATACAGTATTAGCTAAGGGTGTATAATTCAATATGAGTACAGTTTAGGGTGGCAAAGAGTTGTCCCTTTTTCAGGTCAATCGAAGAAAAACCTAAATTGTCCTTAGTATTATCCAACAACAGCATAGAATAAAGGATGTGGTGTACAAAACAAATGAATTTGAGTGTTGATACAACACGTTGGAGGAATAGGCCACTTATTTTACAGTACAACTTCTCTACAGCAACCACAAAATCGAGTTAATTTTTAGGTGTTTACGACAGGTGACTGCTTAAATCAAGGTGACAGTAAAACAGAAAACTCCTTCTATTCAGGAGCTCCGATTCATTATTATCTTGCTTTAAGGCATCCCCTTGTTTTTAAACAATCAGTTAGCCCTTTTAGTGGTAATAAAAGAGATGTTTTACTGCAGTAAATAACAGAATACAGACTATTTAACTTTCTCCATAATTACCAGATGTGAAAACTGGTATCACCTTTATCCAACTCTTTAACTCAGGAGACAAGTCTAAAAAGTTTATTTTTCAAAAGCATGTACATTATACATTTAAAACGTGTGACATAGTAATGGATTAAAAAACTATGCCCTCATGCAATGTAAACAGTGTTGATCCTGATTAGCAACAAATGCAAATTCTAAACAGATGTATCCAGGTTGACCTGACAGGGCTGTCATAATTTGATCATGAAAAATCATAAGACTTCCAATTTTTCTACTTTTCAAGCACAATTATTTAAAGCACATTCTGCTTAACTTTCAACCTGCTTTAAGCTACCATCTGCCAGGATGAAAATCTAAAAGATTTCGGAAAAACCCTGACAAATGGCAGCCCTGACCTGAAAACATGATCAATTCTGAGTGCCCAGTGGGTGGCACATATTATTTTCCATGCAGTATCGGATGAACATCTACACTGTTTGCAAGATATAAGGGACATGTTTCTTAGAATATGGGGGGAAAAACACAACAGTAAACCCTCTCTATTATGACCACTAAATTGTGTAAACTATTAGGTGTTAACAATAGGTGACTGCTTAAAGCAAGATGGTAGTAAAACAGAAAGCTACTTTAGGAGCTTTCTATTTTACTGTCACCTCACTTTAAGCTGTCACCTTTCATTTATACAGTCAATTAACCTTCGTTTTAGTGGTCTTAATAGAGACTAGAGAGGTTGAACTGTATTTGCAAAATAGACATGTTCTGGTTTCCAGCACTGAAATAAAGAGTTTCCCTTCTAATGTTGAATTTTCGTATACATGTATAACTTTTTTTTAACTCTTTGAGGCATGATTCCCCATTGTATCATTTAAATGTTGACAAACAGTGCAGACCTGTACCATATGGTTCTTTAGGAAGCAATATTGTCTTGGACTACACTGTTTGCAGACAACGAGACAAGGTATGTACTAAACCCTAAACATCACATACATGTATACTCTTCCCAACCATAAACCAGCCACAAAATAATTTCTGTCATCTGCAATACATGTAATCACCATTTGCTACTGTCCTAAAATATAAATATCTTTTTAAAAAATATTTTCAAAATAGTGTAAAACATATTAGACCTTGATGAGATTTAACCTTCTGAGATTTCTCCCTTGAGTATTAAAGTTATCTCAAGATTACCTGAGAAATGTTACATTAACCCTTAGCCCTCCAAATAAATTGTCGTCTGCTATATTTCTCGTCTGCTTCAAGTTTCAAAGTGCTTCAAAGTTGCTCAAAATTGCTGAAAATGTTGTCCGAGTGTCAAACAGCTTGGATCCGGATGAGACGCCGAGTTACTCGGCGTCTCATCCGGATCCAAGCTGTTTGTATATGGAGCTATAGTCGTGATTGGCAGGCTAAGGGTTAATGTTTCCAATTTGGGCAGTTATGGTACTTTTAAATAATGGTTATATAATGTTATACAGCTTTACTCTTGGCAAACAGTGCAGGCCCTGATCAGATGGCGTCTACAGGCAGGGTCTACACTCTTTGCCTTCATCGTATATAATTTACGGAATGCTGCAAGTCTGTGGATTAGTTTTTTAAATCTCATATTAACCCTTTAGTAAACAGTCTATTTATAGTTTTGAAAACAATTGATCACTTAAGCCTTTTCTTCATAGATACACAATTTAAAACATTTAATTTATTGAAGAAAATGGCTCCACATTAAAAAGTCATGAATATGACTGTATCTTAAGAAATATTTCCTATACTAGTATTCTAACAGCTTGAAGTTTAAAGCATGCTGAAAGTAAAGCAGAATGTGCCTTAACCCTTTACCCAATAGAAGCGCCTTTTAGCAGATATGATTTATTCATCCGCTGAAGAAAATAGTTCCAATTTAATCAGTGATGAATATGTATTATAGGGAATATTTTCTATATTATAGCACATGATAGCTTAAAGCAGACTGAAAGTAAAGCAGAATGCGCCCTAAGGCGCATTCTGCTTTAATTTCAACCTGCTTTAAGTAGTCATCTATCTTAAGTACTATAAATAGGCTATCAGGTAAAGGGTTAAGGCACATTCTGTTTCACAATCAACCTGCATTTAGTAGCACATGTAACTTGTCTTCATAACTAGTGACATGCTATGGGATAATGGTTAAGAAGTTTTCTGTGTGTAAAAACATCTGTAGCGGAAATTGTTGATAAATCAATGATCCAGTAGATAATTTTCATTAACAATTAACTTTCCCCAACAAGCACATTACCCTTAACTCCAAAGCCTGTTTCTATCTTTAACTCTTTCCTCCCTGAGACTTCAAATGGACAATCCCTGTTTCCATTTTAGTCTAGTCCATTTCTGACTTTAAAGGGTTGTTTTTGTCAATGTTTTGCTTTATGACAAACAGTGAAGAGCCAGATCAGAGGGCTCCGTAAGGAGCCCTCTGATCTGGGTATTCACTGTTTGCATAGAACAAGTGCACTACTCACATGTAAACTATTTGAAAAGACGCCTATATGCGGGACTAGGGTTCAAAGGGTTAAGACATGTTATCATTTAAGGCCTTTCGCTCACGGAAGTCGGTCCTGCGGATATGCGTCTTGACGACATAAGACTTTTTTCGTACGTGCTTATACTAGAAAATTTATATAAAGGAAATGTTGATACGATTGAGTATAATCCGTCATAGCTCAGTCAGTAGAGTGATTGACTAGCAATCCAAAGGTCATAGGTTCGAGACCCATCCGATCCAAAACAAATTTAGTGTCCGATTTATTGACTTGTCAATCCATAACGCAGTAATCAAGGGAAATGTTATGTTTAGTCTTCTTTGATTAGAACTAGTGATGTTTACGGTCCAATGATATGTCCACTTACATTTACGTTTTAGTTTAATGACTTACAAGTCAATTAAATCGGTATACATGTACACGATTTGATCGAACTATAAAGCCGCACATTGAAGCTTATCAATATGCTAACCTTTTCAAGATCGATATTGCCCATTATAATTATGTTAAAACAATATAATAAACCTTGTATGCAAGTCCATGAATAAATAATAATGCATTTTATTGAAAAAAGTTTTAATTCTAAGGTAGGTACATGTTACTGTATCTACACAACAAATATCCCACATTTTAATAAGAATATATGTTATTACAACAAATCCTGACTGTAATATTTTCTAATTTTTTCAGACTGACTAGTTCATCAACCATATATTTGAATAAAATGAAAACAAATATACATTGAATGAGTCAGTTTTTTGTAATTCAATTTTTTAGCATTTTGCAAAATCTAAATAGCTGATAACATCTTTCTGAACACCTTTGTTCAAAATGATTTTTGCTTTTCTTGTAATGAATGTTGTGGACTAGTTATTGGGTGAGATTTATAGTCATTAGCTTTATTCATTTTTGAGAAAAATAAAATCATCAAAATTCTAGGTTTTGTCAGAAAAAGAGACCTTAAAGACAAACCACACGATAAATTTTGCCTATATTTACACACATTGTTTCTTAGGCTATTATTATTCTTCATGAAAAGTTTCATAACACCTTGTATGGAAACTAAGTGCACCTGCGAAGAGCCTTAAAGCAGGTTGAAAGTAATGCAGAATGTGCCTTTAGTCTTTCAGACTGCTTTAACTTTCTGGAAAAATGCTTGAAATTTCATTTGTTAACTCTTTGTATGCTAGTGGCGGATATATCTGCCACAGTGATTACCATGGCAAACAGTTTGGATCTAGATGAGACACCACGAAATGAGACATCTCATCTGGATCCAAACTGTTTGACACTCGGATCATGTTTTGAAAAGAAATTTAGAAAATTCTTTTTTCAGAACAATAGCAGACGACAGATGTTGCAGACGAAAAAAATTACCAAGTATGCAAAAAGTTAACCATTTTTGACCATCCTGTCTCAGGACTAGTTTTCTTAGTATATGAGTAACAAGAGGCATTAAAATGTAACCCCATAGCTTGTTTCTATTTTGAAGACAGGTGACCACTTAAAGCTGGTTGAAAGTAAAGCAGAATGTGCCTAAAGGCACATTCTGCTTTACTTTCAGCCTGCTTTAAGCTACCATCTGCTAAAATATAGAAATTATTTCTTATCACACATATTCATAAATTTATAATTTGGAACTATTTTCTTCAGTGGAAGGATAAATTAGAGGCGCAAAAAGGCGTATTTATGGGTGGAGCAATGGGGATAAAGTTACAGTGCTTCCTCTCTATAATAACACCCAATGGGAGACAAATATTGTGTGTATTATTCAGAAGGAGTTGTTGTAGGGAGGGGAAATTGATACCTTTAGAGTGTAAACAGTTTGAATCCAGATCAGACGCAGCATAACGCAGTGTCTTATCTGGATCCAAACTGTTTGCTAAGGTAATCACTGTGGGTTCAAACTGTTTTCAAAAATTGTCATTCATCTTTATGTTTCTTCTGTCAAAGTGTCAAACACATAAACTTTGAGAGAAAAAGCAGACAACAATTGTAAGCAGATGATATGGCTGCAGTTAACTGGTTAGACATACTTGTCTTGTTTAGGGAACAGCAGCAAACTTTGTTGTAAGGAGGGGATCTTTGTTCAGGACTGCTGTAGGGCTGGAACACTTTAACGGCTTTAGATAGTTTTGTGGATCAGACTCACTTTTACTTTGAACTACAGTGTTCCCTCCCTACAATGGTCCTCCCAACAATGACCCTCCTTACCCCATGCTTGCCGCAGTTCCCTTAACAAGACATTCATATCTAAAGCTTTCACTGCTGCAATATTGTCTGCTTAAAATTGGTGTCTGCTGTTTTTTCTCAAAAATACATTTAAGTGGACATTTTGATAGAATAGATATGATGATGAGTGACAAACAGCTTGAATCCAGATCAGACACTGCCTTATGGGGTGTCTAATCTGAGTTCAAGCTGTTTTCAAATGTAAGTCCAGTCAGAGTCTTAATTTTCCATCCCTATATCAACTCCCTTCGAACAACACACAATTTGTGTCTCCCATTGGATGTCGTTGTAGAGAGGGAGCACTATACATCAAACAATATAAAATCACAGGATTTAAGAAAATTGCAGATTATTACGTCCATGGTAAGAAATTGCAAAACAACAGAGTGCCTATAACAAAATATGAAATAAAATAGCCAATCACAAGTTTTGTTGTTCTATCCTGAGATTTGTAAAAGGCAATTTGATTGGTCAACAGATTTGTCCATGACTGGTTCAAGTTTTCCACTCTCTCTATATGTGTTTTAGACTGGTTTATGTTGTATTTGTTGCTCTGTGACTGTACCAGTGTATCCTTGGTGATGAGATGAGCTGCTGACCAGTAGAGTACAGGGTTTGATGAAAACAACAGACGAGTAAGAACCTGTTAAAATAAAACGCATAAAAACATCAGTCATAGAGATTAAATTAAAACAAGTAGATCATAAATAAATAAATAAACAAAGGTGCCATGCAGCCCTAAATCACTCCTTAACTCTTTGCTCCCTGAAACTTTTAAAGGACAATTCCAGTTTCGAATTATGTCCATTTTTGAATATTCAGGGTTGTTATTTATGTCTCACAATATGACAAACAACGGAGACCCTTCAGAAGTCCTCTGATCTTGTTCATAACTGTCTGTATAGGACAAGTGTACTCATCACATGTACTCTGTTTGCAAATGACTTGTATATGCTTGACTAGGGATCAAATGGTTAAGGAGCATTCTTCTTTAATTTCAATCTGTTAAAAGCAAATACTTGTTTTCGAAACTATAAACAGATTATGGGTTAACCAGCCATTTTACACATTTAACTCATTCCTCGGCTAAAGAAAAATAGTTCAAATTTATAAAGTTATGAATATGGACCATAAGAAATATTGTCTATAATGGGTAGATAATAGCTTAAAGTAGGCTGAAAGTAAAGCATTCTGGTTTACTTTTAGCCTGCTTTAAGTGGTCACCTGTCTTCAATCCTAGAAACAGCCTATGGAGTATTGGATTAACAATGACCATTAACTATGAGGGTAAGGAGTTACTGTACAGTACTCCCTCTCTACAACAACAAAGATTTTATGTGTTGTTCAGAGGGAGTTGTTACAGAGAGGGAAAACCAACCCCTTCACTGATCTACCCTGAATCTAATGGTTATTTGCAAACAGTTTGGATCCTGATTACACACTGCAAGATTCAAACTGTTTGACACTGATTACGATATTACTTTTGTCATTTCACTTTAATACAGACAATAACTATTTAAAGCAGATGAAGCCATGGCAGTGAAGGGGTTCAACATATGTCTTTTTTGGGCAACAGTGACAAGCATTGTTGTAAGGAGGAAATCATTGTTTGGAGGGAGCACTTTACCTGTATATGTATACAGAGCCAGCCAAACACAGTGAAGGCCACAGCATGGACTATATAAGGCACTGCAGACATGCCCTCCAACTGGTATAACAATCTCTCTTTGTACTCTTTCTTCTTAATATAAGTAGTATCACCAAATCCAAGTGTCAAACAAAGGTATCTGAAAATAAAGATACACATGTATGCCCATTAACACATTCAACCCTACCAACAAGTACACAAGTGCACTTGTCATTTACAAACAGTGTTCCTATGAAGATTACACATGTCCTATTCAAACAGTATAGACCCAGACCAGATGGTTCCTAGCCTCCTAATGGAGTCCTCTGATCAATGTCTGTACTGTTTGTCATTTTGTCATTTTGCAATATATATACTGTAATATCTAATATAAGATAGGTGGCAGCTTAACCCTTTGAACCCTAATCCCGCCTATAGGCGTCCTTTTCAAACAGTGTATATGTGAGTAGTACACTTGTCCTGTGCAAACAGTGAAGACCCAGATCAGAGGGCTCCGAAAGGAGCCCTCTGATCAGGGTCTTCACTGTTTGTGATAATGCCAATTATTGACAAAAACAAACCTTAAAAGTCAGAAATTGACTAGACTAAAATGGAAACTGATATTGTCCATATAAAGTTTCAGGGAGGAAAGAGTTAAAGCAGGATGAAAGAAATTCAGAAAGCTCCAAAAAGGAGCTTTCTGTTTCACTTTAATCTTGCTTTAAGCAGCCATCGTCCTTAAACACAAAGTAATTGAAATAATTTAGAAGTTTTAATAGAGAGGTTATACTGTATTTAATCTTACCTGTTATTGTTGAAGAATGTCTTGGCCGTGTAGTAGACAAGCACAGTGACAGGCACGGCCAATAAGAAGTTAGGAATGTTCTTCACCTCCCAGTATCTTAGAAACCCTTGATCCCAGTAATGTTTCTGGATATAACTGAAAACAACACAAACACTATTAACAAATACCATAAGTAATAATAATAATAATAACGATTTTATTTTACGTGAATAACATACATTGTATTTGGCGTGTAACCAATTTTCAATATGGTCCAAATAAGTGTAGCTAACCCTTCACTCCATGGCCTGTTAAAAGTTTTGAAGACTGGTGTCCACTTAAAGAAGTTTGAAAGTAAAGCAGAATGGGCCTTAAGGCCCATTCTGCTTTACTTTCAGACTGCTTTAAGCTACCATCTGCTAGACTATATCTCATGTATGGTACATATTCATGACAGTATAAAAAGGAAATATTTTCTTCAGTAGAGAAATAAATTAGAGGTATGAAAGGCATATTTATGGAGTATTGTGTTAAAGACATATAAAAGCATATCATTTTGGAGTAATGGGTTAAAGGGTTACTTTTTTAAAATGCTAAATAGTTTTTTCAACAGCAAATAAGGTCAAAGTGTCAAAAAAATTCGATCCTGACAAGAAGCCAAGTTACTTGGAGCCAATCATTTGGATCAAAATTGTTTGCACAAGTGATTGGTGGTCTCACTGTTAGTTAACTCTTTCCTCCCTGAAACTTCAAATGGACAATTCTAGTTTTCAATTAAGTCCAGTCCATTTTTGACTTTTTAGAGTTGATTTTTACAATATATGTCAAAATGACAAACAGTGTAGACCCTGATCAGAGGGCTCCTTCAGGAGCCCTCTGATCAGGATCAACACTGTTTGCATAGGACAAGTGTACTCCTCACAGGTACACTGTTTGAAAATGACGCATATATGCGTGACTAGGGTTCAAAGAGTTAAAGGGAGGTAATCAGGGTCTACACTGTTTGTCATTTTGAAATATATTGTTAAAATCATCCCTAAATAGTCCAATTTTGACTAGACATATTTTGAAATTGGGATTGTCCATTAAAAGTTTCAGGGGTGAATGACTCAATGAGTTAAACAGTGCTTTATCAGCTGGATATATAGGACTAAGGTCTGTTCTACTTTCAGCCTACTTGTACTAGGATACAGAAAACAATTCTCATGTGGTACATACATGTATTCATGACTGTATAAAGTGAAACTATTTTCTTAAGCAGGGGAATGTATAAAAGGCGTAAAAAGTAATAACTTTGGGGTTAATGGGTAACTTACCTGTAAGCTAAAGGAATATCATCTTGACACCAGGCTGAAGGAGAGTCCCCAAATAGTTTCAGCTCCTCTGCTCGCCCAAAGAGTTCAACATGGACAGGAATGGTAACAGAATATTCCGAATTACAATACAGAGCGTAACAATAGTACTGGTAAATCAAAAATGGTACAAGGCTTATTGCAATATACACACAACTTGGAACTACACTGAAGATAATAAATAGCCATAGGGAAGCCAGAAATGTAGTCAAACTTAGAAACATTCCTCTCTTTATTGATCTGAAGTTTGTATTCAGTTCTTGACAGAATTTGTACACCAGAAACCCTAAGTTCAGCAACCCATTTGAGCGAGTAGCACAGCCGAGCCCAAAGAAGAGGCTAGCCTGGAATTTCCTCCCAGTCTCCAACTTAATCATGCCTTGTAAACTTAGATATGTAAATAATGTCTCAGAATATGGTGCAGTCATGAATATAGAGGCTGGAGTTATGCAGAATAAGAGTGCTGCCTTATATGCAATAGTATCATTGCGAGTAATAAGTCTTCCAAGTTGGAAAAGACTTGTTGCACTTTGTACAAATAAATAAAGATTTAAGGTAAGCCATGATAACAATATTACTTGGTCATAGCATAGAACTAACTGGAAGGGAAACAGGATTGAATTAGCCACTGTCCGAACAAGAAGTGGACCAAGGGGGAAAAATGCTAGTGTATTTTCATATGTGTAGCCATATTGTGTGACAAAAGCAAAATATATGCCATCCCATCTTTTGAAGCCAGCAAAAACGATGTCAAAGAGACTCTGAATAATATTGTTCTTCTCTCTTTCTTCTGATGGAGGATTGAACACATGAGCATCATGATCTGGGATAATAGTGTTGAACACAGTCTGAAAAATAAAGTATAAGTTATAGTATGACTTTAACCCATTACCCCATAGCCTGTTTCTAGTATAGAAGATAGGTGACCACTTAAAGCAGGTTGAAAGTAAAGCAGAATGTGCCTTAAAGCGACTCGCAACCAGATGGTGCATTAAAAATAGTAATTTGTAAATATGTGTCAAACGCTTATATAAATGGTAAAGAATTAGTTTAGGATAAGAAATTCTGTTTAAAAAAATGAATTTCAATAAAAAAAAATATTGGTCTCTGGTGGGATTCGAACCCATGGCCCGGCATTGGCGGACAGAAGGCAAAATAGGGGAAACCGCTTAGACCAATGGACCACGGAACTATCCGTTTATCTCGGATCGATTTAACGTATTTCAATGTGTTGCGGTCGAAAGTGCATACAACTTCGTAATTCGGCTCGTGTTTATGTCTGAGCCCGTGTAGAGAAGCAACAGCAACAACTATACCGTCTACTAGTCGGTATAGAAAAACGATGGAAAATATCTAAAAATCTAAGATTCAGTGACGATTCTTGAGACTTTTTTTGGACTGATCATATTTTTTTAATGTCAGAAGCCAAATAATGCCACAAATTTGCTTTTATTTGGGTATTTTATTTTATTTTGACAAGTACACCATCCGGTTGCGAGTCGCTTTAAATTCTGCTTTAAATACTTTCAGCCTGCTTTAAGCTCTTATTTGTTAGAATATAGAAAACATTTCTTATGATTCTTGTTTGTGACAGTATAAATTTGAACTATTTTCTTCAGTAGAGGAATAAATTAAAGGCATTAAAGGGGTATTTATGGGGTAATGGGTTAAAGAGACTGATAACCAGATAGTATTATATATTTGCATAACATTAAAAATCAACAATAAAAGAGAAGAAAATACTCAAATTGACACTAAATTGTGGCACTATCATGCAAGCAGCATATCATATGATATGCATGATACTCATTATGCGTAACAATTTATAACAATTTTGCGTAATTTGAGTACCGGTATTTGCTCTATATACAAAGAAACAAGAATGATGTATAAACGTCGTGCCAGGCCAGTTTTTGCCTGAATTTTTTTCAGCTGACAAAAACTGCTTTTTGAACTGTTATATTATATTATGCCAAATTCTGATGCAAATATCATTTGTCGGAATCAGATGTGCTAGTGAAAGGGACCACTAGTTTTCAGCGTTCTTACGTGTACCAGTAGTTTTGCATTTGTAGGTAAGCATGATCCATACATGTGATAACTAACGTCGGTAGAATAAATCTACAGTTAATAAGTCTTTCTACTCAGACCAAACTTAAGGTCTGTGTTTGCCCAAGCATACTTTAATTACTTGGTTCTACTTTGTGTCATTCAATATGTAATCCTAGTTACATGTGTTTATGACCTATGTGTAATCCCTGGCTTAGGGCAAGTGGGTAAGTGTGTTACGTATGATAATTCCAGTGATAGTCTCTAAAATCAAATGTGCTAGTGAAAGGGACCACTAGTTTTCAGCGATCTTACGTGTACCAGTAGTTTTGCATTTGTAGGTAAGCATGATCCTGAGAGGCAGACAAAACTTACGGTCTGTGTTTGCCCATGCATACTTTAATTACTTGGTTCTACTTTGTGTCATTCAATATATAATCCTATACATGTGTTTATGACCTGCCACGTGTAGAGAGGAATGTCACAATTATTGATCATTGATCCCCAATTTCAAAAATTATCAGGGCATGCATGTACCCCAAATAAAATCCCAGTGCCGGTAGTGGGCATGCTGCAATTGGACCAAACTTCAACCTTTTTCTACGAGGAAAACAGAGTTTGTATATCGAGAGTCTGAGACAACATTATGGGTTTCATGAATACCCTAAATTTTTGCTATTTAACTTTACACTTTGTCACTTTTAGGCTGTGCCTAGGTCATAATAATGAAATTGACCAGGACGAATTGACTTCTTATGAGTTCGCCCTGGGACGAAACACGGATTAATTTCAACGTTTTGTTTTTCTGTTGCTGTAATACAGCGTGACACATCCGTGTAGTTAATTGTTTCGATGAAAAAATATTCATTTGTGGATTACCTGAAGTAAAATCAGTATGAGTCTTGATAAGAGAGCAAACCAGCGTATTTTCGAATGCAACTGTCCATATGTTGCCGAGAGGGCAGCCATGTTTATATGAGCCTACTCGTTTAGTTAAATATGCAGTCAAAATACAAATTCAGGAAATAGTAAATGAGCCTAGTAATGTCGGTAAAAAAATATTTCGGATCTAAATATCTAATGTAAATCAATATTTATTTAATATATATACCCGATACTTTTATCTCAATATGTCATAAATTACACATATCAAGGAAAACGATTTATAGAACAAATTCTTATTTTAGCAATGGTGAATCAAGTTGAAATCGAAAAATAATTATACGAAACTAGTAGATTAAGATTGGGTAAAAACTCATTTTTATATTTTTTTCACCTGTTTTATATAATTAATATTTAATGAATATTTTTATACTTTTCATCTTTATGTAAAATAGACAATATTAAATTATTGAAAAAGTAAACTTTCGTTTTGACCAGGAAGCAGATTTCTCAACTTGTTATAACACTTCAAACATGGCTGCGATCAGTCGAAATTTTCGTGTCTATCACAAGTTGGAGCCTCCATACAGCGTAATGCTGGAGCAGAGGAGTCTAGATGACACACTGATGTTTGAAAGCAATGCTGTCACTGTTCTCTGTACGTTTTCATGTTACTTAGAACGCGTGTCAACGGCCGTACACCGGAATGATTGGATCGATAATGCCTCCATCATTATGATAAATAATTCACCACTTCATTGTTTAATACTTTGTTGGCATTTGGTCAGAAAATAACAAAAACGAGTTTCTTTAATTCTATCTATCTCTATCTCGATATTTCTGCTGCACACCCTCACGGGTAATTTCGAGCAGTTTGCGCGCCAAGTGCCTATTAGTAGAAATAGGAACAGATAAAAGTTAAGGAAATAAGGGTGTAAAGGTGATAGGGGTTAAAATACTAGGGTGAAAAGATAAAAATCAGGATAAAAACACAACTGCAGGACTCATGGTTTAAAATGACAGATGTTGCTGACTGATGACTTGAACTGGTTCAAGTCACCAGTCAGCACAACATCTGATGGCAGAGCATTCCACTGAACAATGGTAAGGGGGAAGAAGGAGAACTTATAGTAGTCTGCACCAGTGTGGATCTGTGTATAGCCCGCAGAGTGGCAGTGACGAGACACCCTTGTATTACTCTGCATGTACGCTGGCACTGGTACAGCCACCAAGCCATGAATTATCTTATAGAAAAGACACAGTCGTGCATCTGCCCGCCGCTGCTCCAGAGTACGCCATCCTAGTGTCTCCAGCATGGTAGAGACACTCGAGTATCTGGAGTACTCACCCAAAGTCCAGCGAGCGGCTCGACGTTGCACCATCTCAATTTTGTCAATGTTGGACTTTGTGTGAGGATCCCAGACACTACTTGCGTACTCAAGTTGCGGGCGGACAAGGGTTTTGAAGGAACATTCTCGGATCTTTTTAGATTTACATTTTATGTTCCTCTTGAGAAATCCCAGTGTGCGATTTGCTGTTGTTGTCATGCGGTTGACATGAGTGTTCCACGACAAGTTGCTCGAGATGTCCACACCTAGATAGCGAGCACTACTGACGGCCTCCAAAGTTTGTCCATGTAGTGTATAAGTTGTGGGAATTGGTACCCTAGCCTTAGTGGCATGAATAACTTGGCACTTGGAGGGGTTGAAGCTCATGTCCCACTGTTGTGACCATACTTGTAGTTTGTCGAGGTCTTCTTGTAGAGTCGAACCGTCTTTCTGTTCGTCGTTGATTGTCAAGTAAACTGCCGTGTCATCTGCAAACAGCCTTACTTGCGAGTCAATGCTTTCAGGCAGGTCGTTAATGTAAACCAGGAACAGTATCGGCCCCAGGACAGACCCTTGGGGGACTCCGGACGTCACTGGTATACTATCGGAGCGTTCACCTTCCAGCACCACTGTCTGTGTCCTACCGCCTAGGAATGCTCGTATCCAGGATAGGCACTTACCACGGACTCCGTATGAATGCAGCTTGTAGAGCAACTTCTCGTGGGACACCATGTCAAAGGCTTTACTAAAGTCAAGTAAGACGAGGTCGGTCTGTTTACCTTTGCTGGCGTTTCGGACCAGGTCCTCCACGAGCATGACTAGCTGTGTCTCAGTCGAACGTTTTTCTCTGAATCCGTGTTGTAGGTCGTAAAGCAGGCTGTTTGCATCAAGAAATTTCACAAGATTAGAGGCCACTATGTGCTCAAGAAGCTTGCATGCTATGCAAGTAAGGGATATTGGGCGGTAATTTGCCGCAGCAGACTTGTCTCCCTTCTTGTACAGCGGTGCTACGTTCGCAGTAGTCCAGTCTGCAGGTACTTCGCCTGTGTGTAGGGAAGTTGTGTAAATTACCTGCAAGACTGGTGCTATCTGCTCACGAAGCTCCTTGAGGACGAGTGGCTTAATCTTGTCCGGTCCGGCTGCTTTGTCAGGTTTTAGGTTTTTCAGTAATTTAAGTATCCCTGCAGTTGAAATCTCAAATAAATATGCTTTAGACTCTGGAGATGTCACCCTATATTTTCTAATCAGTGTTTAGACTCTTACCATTTTAACATGCATGAATGTATGTTTGACAGCCATAGTCTATGATTTGGACTTTGCACTTTGTGGATCTTACAAAGTTACATACTTTTGTTCTACATTGGCATGTGTCCGAATGACAATCACTAGCAGTGATCAAGTTCATTCTGGTCCCACGAAGTTTATAACCGGAACAGTCTAGTTAACATCTGAAGATGGGTTGTTGTTTTTTCAAATCACACATTTATAAATTCGCAGTGGCTATGTTTACGACGAGTCGTAAAGATAACGGAGATTCTATTTTTACCTCAAAAATAATTACCGGTCGCGCATGCACACATCTTAATTTTTAGCCGAAATTTAAACACTGACGTAAAAATAACAACCGTCGTAAAGATAATTCTTTCTTTGTATACTGCTTCATCCTCTTTCTAGGATTATGCGCTGCTGCGCGTCAGTGCAGGTTAGTAAAAAATAAACTATAGTCTATAGGTAAAACCTATATACGGCCGAAATCTGTTTCTACAAAGTTAAGGAAATAAGGCAATTTAATTTTTCGAGGGTACTTATAGTCTTGTACGAAATGACAAAAAATAGGGTGTGAAAAGGCATGGGTAGGAAATGGCCCGTTGCCGCAAGAACATCGCTGGCGGCCATTTTGGAATCGCCAGTCGAACCACTCGATTCACTTATCCGGTGCAGCGAACCAAACACATGATAGGGATATGTATATTGGTATAAGCCTCACAGTGTACTCAATCGTGTCCACCCAGTGAACACAGGTTAATTATGTACGTCTATAATGAACTATTTCCATAGAGGAGAGCCTGATGAGCCGCCGCTACGGAATATCCGAACGCTCTGTTGGTTGGTGAATTAGCATTCCTTTGCCGGAAGTGAAATCTTGACAGATAAAATGGCGGCGCCCATCAATGGGCTATAAAAATTCAACATGACCAGATAATGAGAATAATTTCTTTATTCCTTGTTTTATTCACGCAACGCGTACACATTATCTAAGGGCGACCTCACAAAAAGCTGGCCTGTGGCCAGCTTTTTGTTTCGGCCATATGATTTAATTTTACGAGGGTACGAAATGACAAAAAATAGGGTACGAAATGCCGGTTGCTGGAGAACAACACTGGCGGCCATTTTGTTATCGCCAGCATAGATATCTTAAGATTTCTATGATATCCAGCCGGTCCGCTCGATTCACTAATCAGGTGCAGCGTACCAATCACATGATAGGGATATGTCTATCGGTATAAGCCTGTGTACTCAATCTTGTCCACCCAGTGAACACAGGTAAATTATGTACGACTATAATAAAATATTTCCATAGAGGAGAGCCTGATGAGCCGGTTGAGGCGCCGCTACAGAATTTCCGAACACTCGGTTGGTTGGTGAATTAGGCATTTCCTTGCTGGAAGTATCTTGATACATTACATATCGTAAAAAACATAACTGCCGACCCACAGCCCTGCTCTAATCACACAATCTTCTAGGGAACCACCTAATCTAGTGTGTGCTGGATTATCAGTTCCAGAACTGTATGGGACGATTCCATGGAATTTGTAAATAAAGTGAACCTGGAATTGAACACTTGCAAATAATGGTAGTCTGGTTCCCTGCTTATTATAACTTTGCTGTCTAAGGGTTGGTAAATTGTGCCGGGAACCACGATGATACCTCACAATTCTGCTCACACCACCTCCTACTTGGGCAGAACTGATAGAACTGTTCCAGAATTGAATTCCAGACCACTCGATTTCGATTTCATCAATTCCATTTTTTCCGGAATGATAATCGAGCACAGCCGAAATGTTGCCTTAAGTTATACAGGATTGGGTTAAAGCTACTTTTAAAAATTGTCTTGATGAAGATCAGTTCGAATTTAGATAAAAGATCGTTTCCTCAACCTTAATTTATCTAGTAGACCTATTTAACATTGTTCTGTTGACCGTATCATATAGGGATAAGGATTTTACATCTATGTTGCGGCTATGTATTTGATGTTAGCTTATCAAGTAGGTGTTTGCCGGTGCGGCAATTATCAAACTTTAAAACTTTCTTATCATAGTTCAGATCAAGATCATATTATATTTGATAAAAAAAAAGAAGTGGTAGATTATTGTGTACAAATTAGGGACAGAAAATGATTCACAGGAATATGTAAATGTAGAAAATCCATTTCAGTTTTCTTTAGCCCAAGGCTACCAAGTACATGTATATAGATTGTCTTTTATTGTTTTAGCTTCAGCAGAAACAGACACTATCAAACGGAATTACACCAAAGTACTGGATGCCTATGGATGTCTGGGTGTACTGAGTCTCAATGTTGGAGGTGAGTATACTAAGAATAGTATACACAGTAAAACCTCTCTTTTACTACCACTGAAAATGCATACAAAATATGATATTTAACCATTTACGTTTTACCCCATAGCCTATTTCAAGGATTGCAGATAGGACATCAGATATCAAGCAAGTTGAAACTAAAACAGATTGTGCCTAAAGACACATTCTGCTTTACTTACAGCCTGCTTAAGCAACCATTAGCTAGGATAAAAAATATTTTTTATAATAGATATATTCATGAGGACTGTATAATTGACTTAATTGTAAGTATTTTCTTCAGTGGAGGAATGAATCAAATGGGTAAATATGCATATCAGTGGAGTAATGCGTTAAGACAGGTGAAAGCATAGAGCAAGAAAAGGTAAAAAATATATATATTAGAGGTGTAAAAAGGCATATTTATGGGGTAATGGGTTATATTGTGTTGTATTACTTCCAGGACATGATAACGTGCTGTACCTCGTGTTAGTTACTGGTTGTGTATCTGTGGGAAAAATTGGAGACTCTGAAATATTCTGCATCACCACCACCCAGTTTGTTTCCCTGCAAAACCTACCGAACGATGAGGAGCGAGTTGTTGGCGTGAGAAACTTGTTCAACTCGCGGACATTTTACTTTGCCTGGTCGGCTACTGGCCAGCCGTGGGATCTTACTCTATGTGCTCAGAGGAAAATACAGGACCATAGTACTGACAGCAGGTTTTTCTGGTAGGAAATTTACCTTCTTATCAAAAAGTCGAAGTCCACTTTTATCTAACTGCTTTTCAAGGCAGGTGACTGCTTAAAGAAAGCACAAAGTAAAACAGAATGCTCCTTTTAACTATTTATTCCGATCCATAGAAGACGATAGATACATATTTACATATTTGATTAATTCCTCCAGTCCACTAAAGAATATAGTTGAAATGTTAAATTGTTATTGTAATGAATGTGTAACAAAACAAATTTATATTTCCTATATCCTAGATGGTAGCATAAAGCAGGCTGAAAATAAAGTAGAATATGTCTTTTAAAAGCCTAAGGCTTATTCTGTTTTACTTTCAACCTGCTTTAACCCTTTGAACCCTAGTCCCGCATATAGGCGTCCTTTTCAAACAGTGTACATGTGAATAGTACACTTGTCCTATGCAAACAGTGAAGACCCAGATCAGAGGGCTCCGAAAGGAGCCCTCTGATCAGGGTCTTCACTGTTTGTCATAATGCCAAACATTGACAAAAACAACCCATAAAAGTCAGAAATGGACTAGACTAAAATGGAAACTGGAATTGACCATTTAAAGTTTTAGGGAGGAAAGAGTTAAACATTCACCTGTCTTCAAAACTAGAACAGGCTATTAGGTGAATGGTTACAAAACGTTCTGCTTTACCTTGATTTTGGTTTAAATTAAAGGCATATTTATGGAGTAATATGTTACACAAAAAATACCAGGACTTAAAAGTGATACTTTCTCTTGGTGTAAAAATGTTCTGCTTAAAATTTACCAAACCCTTTGACAATTCTCATCCATGATAATCTAGATCAGCAGATAAAGCACATACATTTCAAGTACCTTCCTGTCTACCAAGCCCTATGTTAACTTATAACTTCTCATTAGAATGGTCTCTTCCTGACTATTCTTATAATAAATATAATGAGTTATCCAATCATAGAGCTTCTGGTTGAGATATAAGGGGACACATGTAGGTCTAGCTTACTAACTATTTATCTGGAGCCATTTAAGCTCTGTTGTTTATTTTGTTTTAGGAATCGCTCTCTACATGCCCATTTCCAGCGCTATGGCATTGACTGTTCAGAATGGCTGTTTAAGACTATATGTGGAGGTGTTGAGATACGTACTGTGTATGCTGCCCACAGACAGGCCAAGGCGTGTCTGATATCACGACTGAGCTGTGAGAGGGCGGGAACAAGGTTTAATGTTAGAGGGACCAATGATGACGGACACGTGGCTAACTTCTGTGAAACAGAACAGGTAATAAAACACACGGTTTTAATTGAACGGGTTGTATTAGAACAGATAATTGAACTGGTAATGATAGAACAGGTTATTAATTTACTGGACAGGTTATAATAGATTATGTCATAAAAGAACAGGTCAGAACTGAACAGGTAATAATATAACAAGTCATAACTGGACCAATAATAAATGAACAAATCATAATAGAACATGTCATAACTGAACATGTTATAATAGAACAGGTCCCAATGTTTTAAAGCTTTTGAGTTGAGCCTGAAATCCTTCTCAAGCATTTGATTATTATTATTATTATACCAGATTTATATAGCGCTCTTTTCACACAGGGATTTTGCGTTCAAAAGCGCTTTACATGAAAAACATATATGTACTTTCAAACCGAGAAAAGACAAAATAACTACAATTAGATCTGAAATAAAACATGAATAAACATATAAAAGACAGTCCCCAAAACGGCGATCACATTACCCCCATCAATCAGCAATGAACAGACCGACTAAGTATTGCCGACTGATATAAATAATGGTAGAGCGCCCAATGCAGGCCATCGACAAAACACAAATAACTATAATTAGGTCTAAAATAAACATGAATAAACATACAAAAGACAGTCCCTAAAATAGCGATCACATTACCCCCATAAATCAGCCATGAACCGACCGGCTAAAGATTGCGGACCAATAGAAATAATAGCAGTCTCAGCGCCCAATGCAGGCCGCCTAATATAACATAACTAGGAAAAATAGCATTCGACCATAACTAAAAACTCTATAGAAGATCAATGACATGATTAAAAATGGTGAAAGCTGTCCAAGAATTATACCACAGACCCCGCCAGCTGGTTTCAAAAGAGATCAGAGCCGTAACCCTACCATCAAAGATCCATCAGACAGGCATTGGTCGACGGTACAACCCCAGAACTAAAAATTAGACCCATAACATATACAGAATGAACACAGCCCTTGGTAGCAGTCATTTACCCTCTCCACCTCACACCCGCGGGACCTACATGGCTGAAATTACACCCTTAATTGATTGGTCAGATTTGAGTTTCTGCTGCAGCAAAAACTTAAATCTGACCAATCAAATGCTTGAGAATGATTTCAGACTCAACTCAAAAGCTTTATAATCTTGGACTCTAGTCATAACTGAACTTATTATAACTGAACAGGTTATCATATCTATAGAACACAGGCTACCCAACAGGTAATAATAGAACAGATTATGAATGAATTCATTATAATATAACAGATTATGATATGAACTGGTTATAATAGAATGGTCAATAGCTGAAGAAGTCATAAATGGAACAGATAGTAACTAAACAGGAACTAAAAATATACTGTCATTTTATTAGTGCCTGTAGAATTTATTTTTCTGATTTACAGGTTATCTTCTTAGAGGAGCATATATCATCATTTCTGCAGACTCGAGGGTCAGTACCACTATTCTGGGAGCAGCCAGGGATACAGGTATTGCCTACAATGATGGTGTTTTGCTATAATAGACCAAAAGGCATTGATAATAGCAATAGAGTTACCTAAATCACTGTGTAGTTCTGCTGTCATATCACCTAACCTAGATTTTACCGTAAACTTATTTGGACAAATATATTTTAAATGGGCTGACTGTCAGTTATCTAGATTTTACCTTTTCGTCTAGGACCAACTTCTATTTGGAAAGTTTTGTTACTTATATAGTGGTTGCCTGGAACCCCTCCTTATTCACAAATATCGTCTATTTCGGATTTTTTGTAAAAAAATATTGTATTGTCAAGGATGCCACCAGGGACATGCACTACTATTGAATGCTGTATCTTATTATGTCTCCCCCATATTTATCTTTTCTAACCCTGCATTCAGATCCTCACTTTCAACTGAATCCAAAATTTGCTTCCCTATTTTCTTACTTTCTTTGTAGTTTGGTTACCAACTTCCCATATTTTATAGAATCTTCAATTTGGACTGGTTAGTTGATGTGTATTCAAATCTTTACTATTTGCTAGTTCAAAGGTTGTGTATTCATCCAGTTCAATCTTTTTACCATTTTAGGTTGGTTCCCACAAGGTGAAGATGTCTCGAGGTTATGAAGCAAGTGCCCCAGCGTTTGAGCGTCACCTAACTTCACTGAAGCAACAGTATGGAGAGCAAGTGGTTGTCAACCTGCTGGGACTTAAAGAAGGGGAACATATGCTGAGCCAGGCTTTCATTGTAAATACATTGATTATTAACTCTTTCAACACCATGTACCTGTACTCATACATTTGCAAACAGTGTCTACCCAAATCAGAGGGCTCCTATAGGAGCTACACTGTTTGCTAATTTAGAGCTGTGTTTATTAAACTACCCAGCATTCCAAGTAGACTGGATCATGTTTTGATAACTAAAAAGATCCAAATGGGAGCCTAATAACCCACAATAGTTACTTAGTGTTGAAAGAATTAAGTCATATTGGTGTCCAGTGGACAGCCACTGCGATGGAGAAGAAATTATTCTTGCCTGTTAAGTGTTTCAGTGCAATGCAATAAAAAGAAGACCTTGAAAACTTTTTTGAAAATTTTGACGACTCATTTTAATTTGAATGGTAAACAGTTTGAAGTCTGACCCAGACACCGGGTTACTTTGAGTCTTAAATGATGCTAATCTGTTTGCAATGGAAATAATAGTTTTAGCATAAATGCATTTATTGAGAAATAATGACATCTTCTCCACTACATAGTATTCTTGCGCCTGCTCAATTTAAGACTTATTGAATTGAGGGTCAACTGTCTTCAATAATAGCAAAAACCTTTACTCCACAGCCTGTTTCTAAATTTAAAGACAGGCGACCCCGTAAAGCAGGATGAGAGTAAAGCAGAATGCACGTAAGGCGCAATCTGCGATACTTTCAGCCTGTTTAAACTACCATCTGCTAAAATATAATTTTTTTATTGAAGACTGCTTAAAGTCTCACATTGAATTGTTTTCTTTGGTCCTGCATGAAACAGTCTCCTTTAAGAAAAACTACTTATCAATAATCTCATTTTTATTGGTTGATTTAGTTTGACTTTACAGCACTGTGACATATCTCATTTTGAGAGACTGTTAAACTTATGTAGTGCTAAAACTGGATATATCCATCTGCTACAAATAGTGTAAACCCAGATCAGAGGTCTCCTTGAGGACCATTTGTCATACAGCGCTCCCTCCCTACCATGGCCCTCCCAACAATGACTCCCTCCTTACAATGACCCTTGCTGCTGTTCCCCAAACAAGATATGTATGTCCAACCTTTTTATAGCTGCAATACCGTCTGATTAGTTTTGTCGTCTGCTGGTTTTCTCAAAATTACATATAAGTGGACATTTTGATAGAATAAATATAATGAAGAGTGACAAACAGCTTGAATCCAGACCAGACGCTGCATTACGTGGAGTCTGATCTGGATTCAAGCTGTTTGCAAATGTAAGCCAAGTCTTGATTTTCCCTCCCTATAACGACTACCTCCCAACATCACACAATCTGTGTCTCCCATTGGGTGTTGTTGTAGGGAGGGAGCACTACTTTTAAATTGTCTTTAAACAAGAATGTAAGGGAAGTAACTCAGATTTCCTGTGATCTATAACTGGTATATATTGTATTTACAGAACCATCACAGGGCCTCAGTATATTCTCACAGTATTCCACTTATAAACTTCGATTACCACTCAGAATGTAAGGGAAGTAACTTCAAAAACCTGGAAAAACTGAAACATACTCTGATGAAATACCTCAATCAATTTGAGTACTTCTACAGTGAGGACAATGATGTCATAAAGTAAGTGACATGTTTTCAATAATTAGTCTGGACATACTGTTTTACCCCTGATCCTGCTTCTATTTGTTCTTCCATTCATTTGTCCATTGACATATGCAGTACAAGAGGGCTTCAGATAAGGGGAGTATTTCAAAAACTAAAAATCTTTCTTTCTGCATTAAACCCTATGCTGTCACTACTCATTAGAATCCTCTCTTTGAGACAATTCTAATGAGTAGTAACACCATAGGATTTAGAGCTGAAATCAGTGAGAAAATGTTGATTTGTTCAGTTTTCTTCCTGGTATCTGGAGCCTTGAGTACATACTTGTTTGTCTAATTACTCCTACAGTTTTCAAGCTACAACCTTGTAGTTTTACTGGATGTTTTCATATAAATTATACCACAGGTGTGCATGTCCTCAGCATTTTGATATGCTACTCATTAACACTGCATGCATCTATCTATTATTTTGAGTATTGAAAAATAAATCATGAAGTTAAATGTCCCATGCTTGTAAGATCACATATTATCAAACATAATGTTCTTAGGTTTAATTGTTGCTATTTTTACTATTTTCTAATAGACAAAATGAAACATTTGTTGACAATGGAAATTGCAAAATTTAGTAAATTTGTTTTAGTCAACACAATATGACTAAGAAGGTTTTGTACTATATACAGTATATAGTAAATCCCCTCCATTGAGACCACTAAAATAAAGGTTAATTGATTGTATGAAAGACATCTTAAGGCAAATGAAAGTCCTGGGAGTTTCTGTTTTACTTTCACAACACTTTCAGCAACCTCTTTCCTCAAACACCCAACATTAACACAATTAAGTGGTCCTAATGAAGGGTGTTTTACTGTATGTGTAAAGCAGGTGTGACAGTCTGTGACAGTGCTACTGCATTGTATGTTTCAGGTACCAGACAGGGACTATAAGGACCAACTGTCTAGATTGTCTAGATAGGACCAATGCTGTACAGAGTCTCCTTGGACTGGAGGTGAGTTTAACACATAAAGTCCTAATGACGAGTATACTTTGCATTGACAAACGGTGTATGTGTAAAAAGTTCATTTGTCCTATGCAAACAGTGTAGACCCTTATCAGAGGGCTCCTACAGGAGCCCTCTGATTAAGGTCTAAACTGATTGTCATTTTGAAAAGTATTGCAAAAGACCATCATAAATCAGACTGGATCTAATTTCAAACTAGAATTGTCTGTTACAATTTTCAGTGATCATGAAGAATGCGATAACTTGTTACCCATATATACATCTTCTTATGCCTTTTAGTTGTCAGGGCTGCCTTTTCAACCTGCTTTATGTTATGGAGCTTGTAATCTAGAAAGTTTGAAAATCGAGATTGATTTGTATAAGTTAATGTAGCTTGTTTCCTAATCGATGTAAAAGAAATAAAGTTTAAACTTTGAAACTTTAAAATATTTGTTTTCCAAAATAAGAAATATATCATATGTTCTAACATATGGCAGCTTAAAACAGAAAGTTAACCAGATTACTTGTACTTGACCTTTCTGCTTTACTTTCATGCTTTACTTTATGCTTTACTTTCATTATGTTCTAAGCAGCAACAGTCTTGAATGCAAAATCTCAGGCTATAGGATATAGGATTAAGACAGACTATTGTTTAGTCATACTGTATTTTGTACTATTGATCACACTGATTTGTGTTTCCAGGTTCTGCACAGACAGTTAGAGAGTCTGGGGCTGGCTGGGAAGTCCCAGATGGTGTCTAGGTTCATGGAGATTTACAAACAGATCTGGACAATGAATGGGGACCACATCAGTAAGATCTATGCAGGCACTGGGGCCCTAGGAGGTGGCAGGTCAAAGGTCAGTAACACAGATAGTCAACCTATTAAGTGTAAACAATCATCTATGAAACAAGTAAATCTGTCAACACCATGGACCTGTTTGAAATATAATTTACTTTTAGAAACAGTTTACACCCAGATCAGAGGGCTCTGATTTTGGTCTTCAGACTCTTCACTTTTTGCTGATTTAGAGTAATATTTTATTAAACAACCCAGAATTCCAAGTAGACTGGTTCATGTTTTAGTAGCTTAAATGATCCACAAGAGAACCTAATAACCAACAAGAGTTACTTAGTGTTGAAATAATTGAACAATTTAATACAGGTAGTAAGGCTTGTGGCCATTACATATAAAAGTTAAGAAATATCATAAAGACTTCATGAACATTTACAGACATTTATGGTTAATGAAATTAAAATAAATGGTTGGCAGCTAAATGTTTGTGTCATAAAGCAACTACTTGAAGTGAGATACAGTCAAAACTATTACAACCACTAAAAGAAGGCTTAGACTTGTGGCAGCTTAAAGCAAGGTGAGAGTAAAACAGAAAGCTCATATAGGAGCTTTCTGTTTACCTTTCACCTTGTTTTAAGAAGTAATAAACACCAAATTATTAATACAATCTAATGGTCATTATAGAGAAGTTTTACTGTATTTCATACTTTGCTTTGAATGATTATTCAATATAGATTTGACTATACAGTAGAACCTCTCTATTACGACCACTAAAAGAATGATAATTGTCTGTATAAACAACAGGTGAAAGCTTAAAGCAATGTGAAATTGAAACAGAAAGCTCCTGTAGGAGCTTTCTGTTTCACTTTCATATTGCTTTAAGCAGTCACCTGTCTAAAACAACTAATATTTGACACAATTTAGTAGTCGTAATAGAGGGGTTTTACCGTATGTATATAGACTGATATTTGTTATGGATCATTTGATAAGACAAGACTGACTCAGATGGTGAGTAGCTATTTCTCTGTTCAAAATGTTCCATGTTTTTAGAATGTTCTTATATGTGTTAAAATTAAGTGTTGAAAGTTACCAAAAAATGTTTTCTGAAGCCACAGAATTTACACAATATTCATATACTTTTGGTTACTTGTGAACTTTTTGTTGCCTGCATATACCCTTACCCATACCCCGGAATCTCCCCTTTAATGATCAACCAGATCTACACCAATTTTGCTACGGTATACAGTTATTACAATAGTATAGATTTGGGGATCAGTCAATAGTATTGGCCTGATGTATCAGGGAAGACTTTTGAACTGTTGCCCGAGGCTGATCAAATTGTGAACTTTGGGTTGCCCTCCAAATTGGCTGCTGGTACCCTAACCCATATCCGGCAATATATAAATATCCCATGTCATGATCATCCTGTCTGCACCAATTGCTTAGGTAAAACTTGTGTGGACCCTTCGAACCCTAGCCACGTATATATATGCATCATTTGCAAACAGTGTACCTGTGAAGAGTACACTAGGGTCCAAGGTTATAAAGCTTTTGAGTCCAGTCTAAGATCATTCTCAAGTATTTAATTTGTCAGATTTGAGCTTTTGCTGAGCAAAAGCTCAAATCTGACCAATCAAATGCTTGAGAATGATATCAGACTCAACTCAAAAGTTTTTAGGCATGGGACCAGTTCTGTCCTATGCAGTGGAATTTGTTTACAAGAGAACTATTGCAATAAACCTGTTTATATTTGGCAGGCATCTGACGCTGCTAGATCCGCAACTCGGACAATACAGAACAACTTCCTTGACAACACCAAACAGGAAGCTATTGACATTCTGTTGCTAGGCAGTGCATTGAAGGGCGAGCTGGCTGATAAAGCCCGGGCTTTGTTAACGACAAGAAGATTAACAGGTAACTAAGACCAGTGTAAGCAAGTGTCTGTCTCCTGGCTCAGCCAAAATGTATTACATAGTTATAAATTATCACATTGAACCCTACCCGATAACAAAAATAAGGCTAATTGATAGAATAATAGACTGGTGACAGCTCAAAGCAAGGTGGAAGTAAAACAGATAGCCTCTTTACGAGCTTTCTGTTTTACTTCCACCTTGCTTTTAATTCCACCTGCCTTAAACAACTGATAATTAATACAATTTAGTGGTAATTGTAGAGAGGTTTTACTGTATATTATTGTTGTTGCAGTTTCTCCCAACATCCTGTACAAGGTTGTGAACAGATACCAGGAGTACACAGACACCTCTCACCTCCGGGTGTTTGTAGGAACATGGAATGTCAATGGAGGGAAACATTTCCGCAGTATTGCCTTCAAACATCAGTCACTGACAGACTGGCTACTGGATGCTCCTAAAATCTACAATGAGACTCATCCAGGTACTTTAACTATCCACCACTCAATCACAGCACCAATGCTATATAGAGGTTGAGTTGATAACGGAAAAATCTTGTTCAACTTCGTCATTGTTCATATGTAAACAAACTCGATTTAAAACTTGACTATTTCCACAAACTTCACAGGCTTGTAAGCAATATTACCTAAAAAAATACCATGCATTACTTCGTTTTATATGTTACAATTACGAAGGTGCCATAAAATTCATGTAAGAAGAATGCACTACAGTGATGCTCACTTATAACGAACTCGGATATAGTGAAAAACCGCTTAGTATAAAATAAAAATTATTCCCCGACCGTGTCCTTCTTTATTTCTATGTACTACCACTTGCTTAAGATGAAATCGGATATAGTGAAAAATCGGTTAAGATAAACGAATTTTCAGGTCCGTATAATGAAGTTTACCTGTAAAATGGTTCGGATAATATAAAATTCCAATCGGTAATTATCACAGTTTGACGAGTGCTCACAACTGTCACGCTAGTTCATTGTTTGACTGGCTATCACCTCGGGCACGAGCGTTATGTATACATTGAGACCATTTAACCCTTATCATGCAAAATACGACTGTTCACATTTGCAAACAGTTTTGATCCAGATCAGACGCCGCATGACGCGGAATCTTATTTTGTATCCAAACTGTTTGCCACTCATCTTCAACCTTTCGACACGTTGACAAGCTATTAAAGAAATCTTTTGTTTTGATTTTCGCAGGCAATATATTCGAAGCAGACGACAATTTGGCATAACACAGGTTAAAGGATAGTTTCAAGTGAATGCTTATTCTCCATTTAGAAATACTCAAATTATCCAAAACAAAAAAATTGTTTTTTTCCTGTTGTAATTCACTCGCGCTCTTGATAGATTGTCAAGACCATTTCAAAATGTATAGTCCATCCGTTTTATTTCAAGAATGGCTGATTCGTCTTGACAGGAAATTTAAACGAGAAAAGCGAAAGGTGAGTAGATTTGTCTTTAAATATAAATGTAACTTATTTATAAATACCGAAAAGTTCGAACGTCGTAAAGATAGTCCAAATACAAAATTTGGGTCAAACAAGGGAAGCTACTCTAAGATATGTCATGGCGACTTTCAGAATTGCCACTTTAACACTTTTGTTGCCAAGCTCTATAACACTAACAATATTATGCAAACAGTTCAGATACAGATCAGACGCCGCGTAATGCGGTGTCAGATCTGACTCTTTACCGTTTGAGACTCATACAAGTATTTGGTAAGTAAAACACGCATGGATTTCTAAGCGAATTTTTTTAATCGCCAGGTTCTACGATGATAATGTACCGCTGGCTACACTGCTAGAGGAATATCAAGACTCCTTGCCACTGTCCGTGTACTGCCAGAAAACACAAACGCAGGTCAGTCATATGCATATTCAACAAGGGGAAAATATAAACAACACAACATCAATAAGGATTTAATTTTCTTCTTCTTACAGTTTACCTGGATGAAAGAGTTACATGGACATGTTCTGGCAAAAAGTTTAAAGCAAACATTGTAGACCCTGGTCACAGGGCTATAATATCTGTCCGATGTGGGTCTATTCTGTTTGCAAATGTTTTAAAAATACACATGTACTTTGTTTTACTTATGCTTGCAATGAATGCTGAAAGTTTATGATTTTTCAGACTTCTCTCTCAGATGTAGTCAATGTTGATACGGGTGTGGCTACAACTGAGGACAAAACAGACAGCGACATCATCACTGATATTCAACAGCCAGGCTCTCAGGATGACAGCGATGATGATGAGGAGGAGGAGGAAGAGACAATACTTGCCAGAACAGTCACATCTAAAGAGACGACATTGGAATTAATTGAGAATATTAGACACTATTTGGAAAATACTGATGACATTGGGGAGCATGTCTTTCTGCTCTTAATGTAGTTGAGCATAACATTCAAACAGGAGCCAAAAAACAAACAAAAATTAGTGATTTTTTCACAAACTCTTCATAAACCTTTCATAGACAGTGATGTTGAGATACAATAAGAAATACAATGTAAAGATACACTGCCCAGGGTTATTTTTATATTTCTGCCTATTCATTTGTTTTTGTACCAAGAATATGGTGTTTCATAATTTTCGTTATATCCAAACAGTTTTGACCAAAATTTCGCTATATGGATATAGCGAAATTTGGATATAGCGAACAAATTTTCAAGGTCCCTAGAATTTCGTTATAAGTGAGCATCACTGTACTTTGGTAGTCTGAGAGGAATATTCTGGTTTTAACCCTTTACTCTATAGCCTTTGTCTAGGTTTGAAGACATGTTGTAATTACTTAAAGCAGATTGAAAGCAAAACAGAATGTGCCTTAAGGCACATTCTGTTTTACTTTCAGCTTGCTTTAAGTTACCATCTGCTAGCATATAGAACATCTTTTTATGGTACATATTCTGGACTGTAAAAAGTGAAACTATTATTTGTATTGAAGTAATGAATTAAATGTGTAAAAAGGTCTACTTATGGACGAATGGGTCAATAGTCAAACATGGATTAGACTTTATTGGAAAGTGGAATGGTCCATTTGAAGTTTCAGGGGTGAAAGGGTTCACTAAAAAAAAAAGTTTTCTAGTTTATATTGGTAAACCACGGAATTATACACTCAGGGAATTGCAACCTCGCGCTATATCGCAAATCTCGTGCAGCGCAAACGAGACTTTGCAAGACTTGATAAGATAATGTCTATCTGTAGTCAATATGATTAATGTCTGTTTCGAAGCATTGTTGACGGGTTAATATTCCTGTGAATTGATAGGAATGTCCACCAAGTCGTTTAAATCCACTAAAATGTCAATAAATACACTAGAGTCGGTAAATTTTCACCCTAGAAAAAGCGGACAACGAGGCAAAAAGTGAAGATTTTGTAACGCGACACATAATCGTGCAAAATTCAACCGCTGCGAGAGCTCAGATGCTCGCCTTTTCAACTTCGAGCAGTTTCGATTCCGTTTTGTATAATTCCATGGGTAAACTATCTCTGTTTTATCATCAAACCAGATAAGGGGGAATAAACTAAACAAATCCAACAATTTCTCACTCATTTTAGCAACAAATCCTATGGTGTTACTACTAATTAGAATCGTCTCTTCAAGACAATTCTAATGAGTAGTGACACCATAGGGTTTAAAGCAGAAATAAAGATTTTAGTTTTTGAAATACTCCCCTTATCTGGAGCCCTGAACGTGTATTATAGGTGTGATGAGTGAAGATGTAGACCTGGACAGACCTATAGATATATTTGCTGTTGGCTTTGAGGAGATGGTGGATCTGAATGCCAGTAACATCATGAGTGCTAGGTAACTAGGAATGATAATAATAATAATAATGACCTTATTTTATGTGGATTACATATTTGGTATCAAACAACCCAATGTGTCTCCCGGTACTAACAAGTGAATACAGTTGCCGATAATTAAATAGACTAATCTTAGTCTTTACTGTTTACAATGTTCAAGAGCTATTTTCGTATCAAGCCTTTTTTCCATTGCCCAAAGTGCAAATCATCAATATCCAAATGAGTTCAAGGCAGGGTACTGCTTAAAGCAAGATGAAGGTAAAGCAGAAAGCTCCTGTAGGAGCTTTCTGCTTTTCTTTCATCTTGCTTTAAGCTGCCACCTATATTCAATAGCATCGGTAAATAATCAATTTTAATACTTACAGGTATGTGTAGGAGGGGTAAAGGCATCCTATGGGGCTTTTAGGAAGGAAAGGGTTGACATACTAAGGTCTCCCTGTAGCTGAAAATGCCTTCGGATAAGAACACCAATGCAATACCAAATGCATTACTTTTGATCAATTCGAAAGGTTTCACTGTTTTTTCTGGCAAAATACCAAAGCTCTGATTTAAACAATATGCATTTTGTAGATAGGGAAAGGGCAATTTTCATTAAATACTTTAATAAAATGTTCCATGTGTTATAGTGATCTACATGTTTCATATGTGAGTGTGTCTTTGTTTGTTTCTGCAGTCAGACGAACTCTCGTGAGTGGGAGAAGTACATACAGAAGATGATTTCCCGAGACAATAAGTACATACTGCTGACTAAAGTCCAGCTGGTTGGCGTGTTACTGTACCTGTTTATACGGCCTCACCTGGCTCCTGTTATAAGGTAAGTCTTCAACAGTCACTAGTTCTGTAGTCTAGCCATAAGAAAGGAATGAAATTTCATTGATGTGGTTAAATCATTGACCCTTGAAACTTTGCAGTTTTTAATTAAGTCTAGTACTTTAAAAGCTTATCTTTTTTTCTGTTGTCGTTGAAATCTTAACATTGGCCATAACGTTTTCAATTTTTCATCTACAACCTTCATATTGTGTATGCATGTACATCTTGACAAGTCTTGTCCACATATACCAAAATATTTTACCTCTTCTGCATGCAGTGATCTTGTTGAGAATTTTTGAATTTTTTTACCGCTTATTGTTAAATGGAAAATCATTGTAGATCCTGATCAGGCAGCTCCTACAGTCATGAATATGCTCCATAAGAAATAGTTTCTATATCCCAGCAGATGGTAGCTTAAAACAGGCTTTAAGTATTAACAGAATGCACAATACTTTAAACCTGTATTAAGTGGTCTTCAAAATGAAGTCCTCTCCACTGTAATACAGGGAGCCAAATAGAGAGTTTTTTAAAAAGTAAAATGTTTATTTCTGCATTAAATCATATGGTCTCAATACTCAATAAATCATTTCTTCGAGATTTTTCTATTGTGTAGTAACACCATAGAATTTGGTACGAAGAGACGATTCAATCTTATAGTGACACCATAGGATTTGGTGCTGAACTGAGTGAGAAAATGTTGAACTTGTTTAGTTCTCTTATCTGGCGCAGTGGTAACAATGTAATGTTTACAGGGATGTTGCAATAGACATTGTAAAGACTGGACTGGGTGGGGCAGCAGGGAACAAGGGGGGCGTGGCTATACGATTCCTCGTCAACAGCACCTCCATGTGCTTTGTCTGTGCCCACTTGGCCGCCGGCCAATCACAGATCAGTGATAGAAACAGTGACTATGCAGAAATCACCCGCAAAATGGCCTTTCCAATGGTATGTAAATTTTGTTTATTCAAGTTTTGTCTACATATTTCACTGCAGTGAATATTTGATACAGTAAAACCTTTCAATTATGAGCACTAAAACGATGGCTAATTGATTGTTATAACAACAGGTGATAGCTTAAAGCAAGGTGATAGTAAAATTGAAAGCTCCCACAAGAGCTTTCCGTTTTACTGTCACCTTGCTTTAAGCAGTCACCTGTCATAAACACCTAATAATTAACACAATATTTTGGCCATAATAGAGAGGTTTTTACTGTATATGTATAGCTCTCTTGATTAATCTTGTTATATCAGATTGTTTTCTCTATACATATTACCAAGAATGTGTTTACTCTTTCAACACTAACTCTTTTGGGTTATAAGGTTCCCTTGTGGGTCTTTTTAGATACCTGAACACTAACCCAGTCTACTGGATTTCTGGGTAGTTTATTAAATACTGGTTTAAATTAGGAAACAGTGCAGATCCCGATCAGAGGGCCCTCTGATCCGGGTCTGCACTGTTTGCAAATGTAATGGGTATATTTTTATAAAGGTCCATGATGTTGAAAGAGTTAATAAACATTTCTAACCTGTTATGTTCCTTCATTCAATAATCTCTATTCTTTACAATGACAGTGTCTACTAACAAATTGCTGTCTGCTTTTATTTCTTAACCCTTTGAACCCTAGTCCCGCATATAGGCGTCTTTTTCAAACAGTGAACATGTCAATAGTACACTTTTCCTGTGCAAACAGTGAAGACCCAGATCAGAGGGCTCCAAAAGGAGCCCTCTGATCAGGGTCTTCACTGTTTGTCATAATGCCAAACATTGACAAAAACAACCCTTAAAAGTCAGAAATTGACTAGACTAAAATGGAAACTGGAATTGTCCATTTAAAGTTTTAGGGAGGAAAGAGTTAAAGTTAGATTTTACAGTGGAGAAGATGTTACTCTTTCCAAATAAAGTTTTTTATCCTAAAACCTTTATGTCAATTGCAAATAGTTTGAAGCCAGATCAGACACCAGGTTGTCCAGGTAGTTTGTCACCCAAATTAAAAAGAGCTTGTCATCATTGAAAGAAAGTGTAATTTTCTACATTTCAGTGCATTGTATTTGTACTAAGTTGTGTTTAAACAGGACTAAATAATATCTTCTCCACATGAGCCATTTTGACCGAGAATACATCCATAAGTATTAAGCAAATATTAAAAATGAGCAGACAACAATTTATGTAGACAAAAAGTAAGCAGGGCTCCAGATAAGAGGAATTACACTCGTGTTTTCAAAAAAATTTCTCCCTCATGTCTGCACCAAACCCTATGGTGTCACTACTCATTAGAATCGTCTCTATGAGACGATTCTAATGAGTAGTGACACCATAGGGTTTGGTGCAGACGTAAAGATTTCAGTTTTTGAAAAACCTCTCTTAACCCTTTCCCTCATAGAAGCGCCTTTTAGCACATTTGATTTATTCATTCACTGAAGAAAATCGTTCCAATTTATACAGTCTTAAAAAAAGAACCATAAGAAAAAAATTCTAAATCCTAGCAGATGATAGTTTAAAGCAGGCTGAAAGTAAAGCAGAATGTGCCTTAAGGCACATTCTGCTTTACTTTCATCCTGCTTTAAGTGGTCACATGTCTTCAAAACTAGAAACAGGCTATGGGGTAAAGGGTTAATCTGGAGCCCTGAGTTTAGGTTATTTGTTTATTAATCATTAGGTTATTATTTGGATGTCATTGAAAGTTAAGCTGTACTATTCATCATGCTTACTAACTTCCATTCTCTCATCCTCTTGGTTGGTTCTCAGGAGTTTTGTCGAGTAGGTGAACTGTGTTGTTGTTGTTTTGAACTCTTTATTATTGATGTTAGATTTATGCCATGCTGATCGGTTTTGTATGATATGCTGTGTAGCTGCAGATATGGGAAGTGTTTAACCCTATACTCCATAGATAGACCATTTTACCAATCTTGTTATTCTTAAACTAAGAAAAGTTGTCCCCAGCTGCGAAGTCCTGAACATGGTATTTAAGAGGCATATCCAATATGTTTCTAGATAGGAGGTATAAGCAGGCTGATAGTAAAGCAGAATGCTCCTTCAGGAGCATACTGATTTACTTTCAACCTGCTAAAAGGGATGATCTGTTTCCAAAACTTGAAACTAGCTACTAGCTATGGGGTAGAGGGTTACACTTTTATTATTGCTGCTGTTAGATTTATGTCATGCTGATAGGTTAATGGTATGGTACATTACCAGGTAGCTCTAGATATGAAAAGTGTTTAACCCTTTCAACATGATATAATCTGACTAAAGTCAACTTTGCAAACAGTTTGAATCCACATCAGATGCAGCAGGTTGCAGGATCTTATCAGAATCCAAACTGCTTGACACTTTTTAGGGAGGCATGAAAAAATGCTTACAGTGCTGAAACCAGAGATATTCATTCTTAGTAAACAGTGTAGACTAATTTCAGAGGGTTTTTCAATATTTCTGGGATACACTCTTAACCCTTTATCCCATAGCCTGTTTCCACTTTTGAAGACAGATGACCACTTAAAGCAGGTTGAAAGTAAAGCAGAATGTGCCTGAAGGCACATTCTGTTTTACTTTCAGCCTGCGTTAAGCTACTATCTGCTAGAATATAGAAAGAAATTACTGTCATACATATCCGTAACTTATAAATTGGAAATATTTTCCTCATAGGAGAAATAAATTAAAGTCGTAAAAAGGTGTATTTATGGGGTAATGGGTTAAGAGTTGAATTACATGTAAACTAGTCATTTACCAGAGAGAGGACACGTTCATTTGAAAATATTTACATTCAACCTGTAAAGTCTCTATGTAATCGTATTAAAAATATGCAGGTCAATTCTCGATGAACCTACGAATCGAATCCGGTTCCAGCCAGTTAGAAAGAGGGCGGAGTCTCCGCCGCGAAGAAAATCTTCCATACGGCGGAGAGATACCGACCAAGTTAGGATCTACTTTTAGATTAGCCGTTCGGGTATCTCGAAACCCCTATTTAAAGTCACAGACAGTTCAATTAAAATCAAATTGCGATAAAAAAAATTAAATGCTGTTTTTAAGGGAGGTTATCATATTACGCTCCGTCACTAAAGCTGTACGCGTTCTCTCCCTTCTCCGAGTGTTCTATTTATAGATTAGACAAGTTGTCTTCCAATTACGGTTTGAAATTGACAAGTTCAAACAATTTGTTCACCAGAATTACATAGGAAAGTCGCTCAAACATAAAGCAAAATAATGCATTCACACTTACTAAATTGGTAACGTAATGTTCCGTTATGACATATTGAAACTAGCCTATGTGTATCGGATATGCCACGGATGGCCGCGGGTGTGTGTACACGCTGACTGTGTAGTCGCATTTCAGCGTTGCTATGTGTAAAGCGTGTATAAAAACTTGCGCCACCTAATTGTTTAAAATATGCTTTGATAATAGATATTCAGATTGAAATTTTTGTTTTAGTTTCTTACGAGCGTTCTTAAAGCACAGCGAGAAAGTTTAGTGCGTAAAAATCCTGAAATTATTATGCAAATACAGTACATGTAGTAAGGACTACTTTTGACACCATATTTAGAAACTGGAATGGCTATTACATCGATATTACATCTATCAAACCCATTTGGCCGGTATATGGTATATTCATATACATGAAAACAAATCTGGTCAAACTACACATTAAATGGATGACAGAAAATAAAAATATAAATATAAGGAATAAACAACATCTTTTTGCCGCTCATGACGGTATGACTACATTAGCTTCGGGGGGTAAATTAAATTGAAAACGCCCTTTGGGCGTTTACAAAATTTACCCCCTGCGAAGCTAATGTAGTCATACCGTCATGAACGTCAAAAAGATGTTGTTTATTCCTATAACAAATGGTTAAATCTACTTTGTCTTATCTTGATACTTGATGCTGTTAGGTTAATGTCATGCTAAGACATGCATGTCCATGGGGTTTAGAAAACATTTGTTGTGGTGAACTGTTTTTGTCCAAATTTATAAACTTTAATTTGGAATGTTGGACTGCTTTGGTGGGGATAATGTCTTGACTTTGTTGGGATGTTTTTTGTATAGACTGTGAAGAGTTTTCTAAAGATTTTTGTTAAACAGTGCATGTATCATCATTTATTGGTGTTCGAAGCTGTATATATTTGTTAACTAGAAAATTAGAAATAAATAAAAAAGCAGTTAAAATCCTTTTGAATTTTTGAAAAATTAATTCTAGAAATGTGAAATCAGTTTTGACCAGATCAGACATTTTAGCTATTGACATCTGATCGGGATTCAAACTGTTTTTCAAAAGAATTAATTCTTCAATTTATAGAAAGAACAAGGAATTAGAAAACATTAGCTTACAATCGGTATAGAAGAGATTTCCAGCACAATATGTGTACAAGTCGGAGTTATCTTGAGCTGCTACTCTTGAAGATGCATGCTGATATCCTTCAAGAATTGTGACAGCTAAATACAGAACAAACGATAACCCTTTCCTCCATAGAAGCATCTTTTAGCACATGTAATTTATTCCTACACCACAGTAAATAGTTCCAACTTATATAGTCATAAACATGTACCATAAGAAATATTTTCTATATCCTAGCAGATGGTAGCTTAAAGCAGGCTGAAAGTAAAGAAGAATGTGCCTTAAGGCATATTCTGCTTTACTTTCAGCCTGCTTTAAATTACTCAATTTTCAATTCTGGAAAAAGACTGTGGAATAAAGGGTTAAGCAGAAAGCTCCTATGCTTTGCTGTAGTTGTGCATGAATCTGACATCTTTATAAAATGCTGCCAATATATCGCATTTCATTTGGCTGCTTAACTGAAGTTTGACTTTATTTAGTGTGTTTGAGTCTTAAATGACTAATAAGTCCATGTGAGACTTTTATTTTGCAAATTTGTTTTTGACATGTTGCATGTTTGAATGTTTTGTAGCCGGGAATGCCTAAATCCAGAGATCCAGTAACATTCTCTTTTGATTTTTGTCCCATGATTATCCAAGTCCAAAAGAAAAAATATACACTCCCCTAGCACAGTCAATGAGTCACAAAACAATTGTCTCAGTTTGAAGTTTAAGTGATTCATTTGCAAGATTTTGATCTTGATGACATGCCATGTAATTTGATGTCTGATCAAGATCCAATCTGGTTGACACTTGTTTCCTAACTATGGTTTTACAATAAGGCAGTCACAAAGTATAGAACATGTCAATTAGATCAAAGTCACTTTCAGTGAATAAATGCATTCATTTGGTGACTTTTGCAAATAGCTTGAAGGTTGAACCAGGACGAGATGCCAATCAGGTCTGCATCTCATTCGACTCCGAATTATTTTACACTCAGGATTCTTACTCAGATATTATTCCCATGCTAAAATAGGAGAAAAATCACCATGTCTATATGCAGCATATACAACCTGAAACTTCCTACATATACACCGATATACTGAAACTCTTGCCAGGAACCCTGTTGACAAACATGCTTCTTCGGATAAAGAATTTTAAAAAAGCAGCCATTATCCTCATTTCATTGCATTGCATTCAATTTGATTTAAGTTTCATTTTTACGGAGGGGCCTCCGTGGTCTAGTGGTATAGTCACTGTGACTTACATCACTAAGCTCCTCACCACTGAGTTTGAATCCCAGTAGGGTCGTTCGGATTTTCATGTGGGGAAGCCTTCCAGCTTGCTTGTGGAAGGTCGGTGGTTCTACCCAGTTGCCGAATTGTGTCTGAAACAGCGCATAAAGGGCTTCTGGGGTCTTCCTCCATCTATAATTAGCTGGACGTCGCGATATGACTGAATACTGTTAAAAGCGACGTAAATCATAACAAATCAAATCAAATCATTTTCACTGGAAAGAATAATATCTTCTCTACGGTAGAAATACATTTTCATGGTTCTATGTATACATTTACCCATATAGGAAACCCTTCCTATATCCTGACAAGTATCTGTTCAACCCTTTCCCTCATAGAAGCGCCTTTTAACACATTTGATTTATTCCTACACTGAAGAAAATCGTTCCAATTTATACAGTCTTGAAAATGAACCATAAGAAAAAATTTCTAAATCCTAGCAGATGATAACTTAAAGCAGGCTGAAAGTAAAGCAGAATGTGCCTAAGGCACATTCTGCTTTACTTTCAACCTGCTTTAAGTGGTCACATGTCATCAAAACTAGAAACAGGCTATTGGGTAATGGATTAACCCTTATACCCTCATACCTTTATTGCAACGTTCAAGATAGGATGTTGTTTAAGGCTGGCTGAAAATAAAGCTCACCTGCCAGGGTGCAGAAAAATGCAGAAAAACAGAACATGATAGAAGAATGAAAAGGCATACTATAAGAACAATAGGTAAAAGATTAAAAACAGCATTTCTATCAAGAGAAAGGATCAAAGCATGCATAAATTAAGGCAAGGAGACTTTTTGCTACATTTTAAGCATGCTTTGAAAACTTGGGTTAAACATTACAAACAATCTGTTAAGAGATTAAGAGACAACTACATGTAATTGTAGGACCAAAGAGATGCAACAATCTCTAAAAGACTTTCATTGATCAAAACATCCAAGAGAGATAAATCAACAGACCAGCTTTTCATAGAACTTAAGAATCTTTTTACACGTAATTTTTTTAACTCATTTGCCCTTACATATTTGAATGGACAACTCTATTTTCGAATTAAGTCTAGGCCATTTTAACATATTAAGGGTGCATATTAAGAATATATTACAAAATGACAAACAGTGCAGACCCTGATCCTATCACTACAAGCATTTGACTGTTTAATGCAGGACAAAAGTATTGCAGAAAAAGCTCCTTGAGAGTCCCATTTACCCGATAGCAGGTACTTTTGTCCTGCGTAGTCTGTAAACTGTTTAAGAATTTAAAAGTTTAAATTTTAATACCGTAGGAGAGGCATACATGTGATATTTTATTGGACCCAAATAGGGAGATTTGGAAATTGTAATAGGGAGATTGGGGTGCCAAATAGGGAGCTTTTTTTGCGACACTTTTTTCGCGACAAAACTAGGCGCAGACGATGAAATTCCAATAATTTTATATATTTTCATAAGTTAATTACTAGCTCTAATTGCTTTTTTTTTTTTTTTAAATAAGTGAATGAAGAAGTCTATAGACCAATTACTAAGACAGAGACAATTTTCACCCAGAGATATAGTTCTTATAATACTGACATGGGCCTATTATTCTAGTATTTTAGTACTGCAGAAGGATGGTTGTGTAAAGCTGGCTGAAAGTAAAGCAGAATACTCTTCAGGAGCATTCTGCTTCAGCAAAAGTTTAAGCCTGCTTTAAGCTAGATCTACAATCTGCTAGGATATAAGAACTATTTCCTATTATGGTTCTTATATCATTCATGACTAGTAAAGATAAAGTGGAACTACAGTAAAACCTCGCTATTACGACCACTAAAACGAAGGTAAATTGATTGTATAATAGAGAGGAGGCAGCTTAAAGCAAGATGACAGTGAAACAGAAAGCTCCTAAAGGAGCTTTCTGTTTCACTGTCACCTTGCTTTAAGCGGTCACCTATCGTAAACACCCTAATAATTAACCAAATTTAGTGGTCGTAATAGAGAGGTTTTACTGTATATCTATTTTCTTGAGAGAATGAATGAATTAGTTCAAATGGTCTAGATTTCTATCTATGGAGTAGATCAAAAAAGAGTTAGCAACTTAACAATTTGTTATTAATTTTGCAAACAGTATGGATCCAGATGAGACGCCGCATCATCTCATCTAGATACAAACTGTTTGACACTGATATTATCTGAAACAAAATGCACAAAAATTAATTCAGAGTATTCACTATTGTTGCAGACGACAAAATCTGCAGACGACATTTACTAGCGCCATAAAATGGGCGTGGTTCTAACAACGAAGTAACGCGTCTAAAATTTCTACCACGAAAACTGATTGCAAATCAATTTTACGAGCGTAATTCGTCAAAAAATCTAACTTAATAAATATACATTTGCACAAATCGTATCTAACAAACAGAAGAATTTAGATCCAATGTTTAATTTTAATTGATTGTTAGAAAACGACGCTGGGAATACTTTTATACGCAATTCTCATAGCAAATATTAAGGCGCCCCGTTATTTTGTGAAACGGTAAAATTTTCGAAGAATTTTTCTGTTACGTGAATATTCAAAGTATTTTGTGGTGGGAATCAATTCCTAAATGTTAATTCTGATTAGCTTTCATCTAAAAGGTGTGTTTGTCCAGAACTTACGGAGAATTGTCTGATTTTAATCCGGTCCGTATCGGGGACATAGACTTCGCATCACTGCTTTTAGAAATTGTCGTTGTTAAAGTCTCCGATTTTGGGCGAACCTGTCAGTCACTTTTTTGATAACCAATTAGATCTACCGGTACTCGGCGCGTGTGGTCAAATTGTTATGACTCAGCCTGTCATAATAGTGCTACACTAACAAACTTATCGACGATTACGTAATGTGTTTACACACATCAGTAGCGTTTGGCGATACGCGTGTGTAGGGATTAGCCAGAGAACTCTGAAGTCAATTTTAAGATTTTAGAGTCGGCGAACGAGATAAATGATATAAAAGTTCATATTGAAAAAAAAATGAACCTGGTTAAATGAAATATCGGGAGATTTCGTCTCCCGACCGGGAGATCGTGAGTAGAGGTCTATTTTCGGGAGCTCCCGACCAAATCGGGAGATATCACATGTATGAGGAGAGGGGTTTTACTGCTTTCTCATCTTAGTCTACACTGTTTGCCTGCTTGCTTGAGAGACTAATCAGCTTTTCATTAACTCATTATACCCTGACACTTCCAATGGACAATGCCAGTTTGCAATAAAGGCTGGTCCATTTTAGACTATTTAGGGTTGGTCTTTGTAATAAATTGCAAAATGACAAACAGTGACGTCCCTGATCAGAGGGCTCCTGCAGGAACCCTCTGATCAGGGACTTCACTGTTTGCATAGGAAAAAAGTACTCTTCAGAGGTACACATTTAGTAAGGGACGCGTATATGTGTCACTAGGGCTCAATGAGTTAATATGTGTGTAAAACTGTTGATACCATCATTACAGGGGCGGATCATTCCATCTCATGACTATGTGTTCTGGTGTGGGGACTTCAACTATAGGGTAGACCTGCCTAATGAGGAGGTGAAGGAGCTGATCAGGAATGAGAACTGGGGGGCGCTGCAAGCCCTAGACCAGCTCAACTTACAAAGGGAGGCAAATGCTGTAAGTCCAAGGCTGTATTTTGAATGTACCATAGTTTGACCTTATCAGTAGCAAAAAGCATAAGTTGCAGTGATACATTATAAATGAAGTGGACACTTTCTAGTTTGAAGACAGGTAATCACTTAGCAGAATGCACCTTAAGGCACATTCTGATTTACTTTCAGCCAACTTTATGCTACCATTTGCTAGGATATAGAAAGCATTTGTATTATTATATATATTCAATGGATGAATAAATCGGAAGATGTAAAAAGGTGTATCTAATGTGTTATGGGTTAACAGTAGAAAAAAACATCAAAAAACATTTTGTGGAATACTCAAAATGAGATGACTGGGCAGTCTGACAGGAAGGTGCCCGTTGAATGCAGGACAACAGTAATGCAGAAAGCTCCGTATAGGAGCTTTCTGCATTACTGTTGTCCTGCATTGTTGTAACGTCCATCCAGGCATTTTAACAATGCACCATCTAGCCCTTGTGGGGAGAAATATGCAGCCAAGTATAGTCTGACTGAATTAGAGATTATTTTCTTTGCCCTTGCAGACATTCCAGGGTTTTAACGAGGGCAAGACCAACTTTGCGCCCACATATCGCTATGACCTGTTCTGTGATGACTACGACACTAGTGAGAAACACCGGACACCGGCATGGACAGACAGGGTACTGTGGAGACACAACCCCTTCATAAAGTACCAGACATCAGGTAATTGGATAGATTACATCTGCTAAAAGCGCTGTCTGCTTTTGTTTTATAAATTGGCTTCTCCTTCTCTGTTAACTTATTCAACCATAGCAATGAGTATACTCATAATTCACAAACACTGTACCTATTAACCCACTACCCCAGGGCCTGTTTCTAGTTTAGAAAACAATATACCGGTCAGAATCTACATATTTTCTTCAGTGGACAATGCACCTTGAGGTACATTTTGCTTTACTTTCTACCTGCATTAAGTGGTCACCTGTCTTCAAAACAAGAAATTAGTTAATATGGAGTAAAGGGTTAAAACATGTAGATTTCGAGTTATTTTTGTTCTTGTAGAAAATTAACTGTATTGAGTAACCTAATATACAGATCTCCATGTCTTGACTAGATGAAATCATATTTGCATTTACAGATGCAGATGACCAGAGTCTACTTGAATGGCCCAAACTGTTACTGTACACACGCTCAGAGCTGAAGACCTCAGATCACAGGTAGATAATTGTCAATCTGATGGTAACACACCCATTTCTCCATTAATACACCTTTTGTATGTCTTTTATTTATTCTAATTTATACAGTCATGAATATGTATCCTAAGAAATATTTCCTATATAGTGACAGATGGTAGTTTAAAGAAGGCTATTCTGCTTTGCTAGCCTGTTTCTAGTTTCGAAGATGTGACTACTTAAATCATGTTGACTTTCAGCTAGATTTAAAATACCATTTGCTAGGATATATAAAGTACTTCTTATGATTCATATTTATGACTATTAAATTGGAACTATTTTCAGTGGAGAAATGAGTTAAAGGCATAAAAAGGGATATTTATGGAGTAGTGGGTTAAGTGTTTAAGTACAATCAAACACTGACATACCTGTATTTCAAAGTTAAAATATGGCTAAGCCAAGCTTTAACTTAGAAATCTGGATATGTGCGACTAACCAGCACTCAAAATATTGATCTTCAACTGTAGAAATATTAGTATTAAAGTTAGACTTTAGAGATTTCAAGATGAAGGTTCAACTATATCAGGCCCAGTCCTGATAAAACATTTGAGCTGAGTCTGAGATTGCTCTCAAGCTTCTGATTGGTCAGATTTGAGCTGCTGCTCAAATCTGACCAATCAAAAGCTTGAGAATGATTTCAGACTCAACTAGGGCTCCAGAGAAAGGGATGTAAAGTGAACAAATCCAACATTTTCTCGCTCCTTTCAGCTCCAAATCCTATGTTGTTACTACTCATTAGAATCGTCTCTTCAAGAAGATTCTCTTGAGTAGTGACACCATAGGGTTTAATGCAGAAATATTGATTTTAGTTTTTGAAATACTCCCCTTATCTGGAGTCCTGCTCAGCTCAAACAATTCATAAGCATGGACATAGTCATATATCTTTTTACTTGCAGGCCTGTTTTGGCGATGTTTGATGTGGAAGTGATGGAGGTCCGAGAGAAGGATCGTGATCGTGTCTATGAAGAGGAGTTATCTCAGCAAGGTCCACAAGATGGCACTGTGATCATCTCTGTACAGGACGCAGACTTTGATGATGACCTAGTCGATGAGATTGTCGGAACATTCTCCAGTGCAGGGGAGATAATCCTAGTCAGGTATATCAGTCTTGTACATTAAGATAAGATAAGATAAGATAATCTTTATTTATAGTCGGTTTCAGTCAAACATATTAACACTAGCTTTAAGCTATTGTCCGACATAACAAGATTATCCAGTAACAATTTAAACAAACAATCTGTAATAAAATATGCATTAAAATAGTTAAGAGACTTCTATAAGAGACTCCTATAAAAGCTTTCTATAAGGTGAGATCATAAGTATAATCATAGTTAAAAATATATTTTTATGCAATACTATGTTAAATAATAAAATTTAAAAGTTTTTGCATAGCTAGAGGATCCAGAACATAGATAGACCAGTAGCCCGAGACATATCGGTATGGCACTAAATCTGACCTGGACCCACTTGCTGGAGCTATCACATATGTTTTTGAAGACAGCACTGAGCATACTTGAGGATCAATATAAAGTTGTGTAGATCCATTTTTTTTCCTACAGACCAGCAGCCCATACAGTTTTGGCTCCAACTACATATCAGACCTGGATCCACATGAGATTATGGCTAACTCAACATTTATAAATATGCCTCATAATAGCAGCCCAAAAAGTTATTTTATAGGGCAAGGGAGATAACCCAGTTTTCAAAGAGTATATAATGTTCTAAGAGTTACCTCCCTTCAGCTGTACAATATTTTACGATTCAGCTGTACAATATTTTACGAAACAATCTCTGAAGCTGGCTGAAAAGTAAGGCCGAAAGATCATACATGCCCTTTCGGCCTATTTTCAACCCGCTTCAAGTGTTTAAACTGTTTCCACATTAGTATAAGGCTTACATTTAGTAGCTATTACATAGTAGATATATATAGAAAAAAAACACAAAGCAAGAATGTACAGGGATTGCAATACAATTACTGTAGCAAGGAAATTGGCTGAAAGTGAAGCAGAGAGCGCTTTTGAGGCCAATTCATTCTGTTTCAGTGACAGACTGAGAAAATATTATCAGTCAAACAGTATATAGATCTAAGTTAGTACTTTGACACTCTACGCTGGCCGAAAGCAAAGTAGAGTGCACCATAGGGTCCATATCCCTTTGCTTTCTACCTGCCTCAAGTGGTTACATGTACTTGTATTCAAACTAAAACGGGTGAAAATACAGTAACTGTTTCACAGTATACATTGTACTACAATCAGGTAAAGGATTGACAAGACAAAAGCATGCAGATACAGAACTTAAAAAACAACAAAAGCAAAATGATAAAAACATAAAGCAAAATAATAAAGCAAAATAATAAAGCCGTATAGTATTTTATCTGGCAGACAAAAAGCAGCAACGAACTGAAAAAACACACATTACTGTGTTGTTATAATCTACCAGGTGAGATTGAGTGAAAAAAAACCCACTAAACTCTTTATTTCTGCATTAAACCCTATGGTGTGACTACTCATTAGAATGAGTAGTCACACCGTAGGGTTTGGTTTGCACATAAAGGAGAAAGTGTTGAAAATGTAAGTATACTCCCTCTTGTCTGGAGCTCTGTCTAGTTGTGTTGGCCAGTATGTATGTATGTATATCATGGTAATGTTTCTTTGTTTTATTGCCAGGTTTGTAGGTGAGGACATGTGGTTGATTTTCAAGACAGGACAGATGGCCCTCGCAGCTCTCACCTATAATAACAAAGAGGTAAGACATATAATATTCTATTTTTCTGTCTATCTAAATGTACGTGTTTCTGCTCTTGCCTCATGCCAGCTATCTATCTTTTGATCCCTTTGAGTCTCTGTCACTCTTTCCTCTCTCATGCCAATGTCTATCTCTGTGTGTGCATGTCTGTCTGTCTGTCTGTCGCTGGCAATGCATCATGCAGTAGATTTGACCATAATTATACTGAGCTTCAGCTTACTGCAGCAATTTTGATGTAAAATTATTTTTGGTTAACCTTTTTACCCCATAAATAAGATCACTTTAATTTATTCCTCCACTGAAGAAAAAAGATCTAGTTTAAACAGCCATGAAAGTGTACCATAGATGATTGCTTAAAGCAGGTTTAAAAGTAAATAAAATTGTGCCTTTCAGGGGCATTCTGCTTTACTTCCAACCAGCTTTAAGTGGTCACCAATTACTAAATGAGAAACAGACTATCCTGTAAAGGGTTAAATGCAAATAACAGAAGAGTAAATGCCTTCTATGTTAAAGATTGTTAACCCTTTACCCCATAGAAGCGCCTTTTAGCGCATATAATTATTCCTCCGCTGAAGAAAGTAGTTCCAATTTAATTAGTTATGAATAAATATTATAGCGAATCTTTTATATATTCTAGCACATGGAAGCTTAACGTAGGTTGAAAGTAAAGCAGAATGCGCCCTAAGGCGCATTCTGCTTTACTTTCAACCTGCTTTAAGTGGTCATCTATCTTCAATACAAGAAATAGGCTATCAGGTAAAGAGTTAAGTAAGCCTTATTGATTAACATTTGACACAAATTTGACTGCTTTTTGTTAACTTTTCAGATTTTAAAGAGGCACATAAATGTACGATTAAAAACTGACAACTGGCGTGAGCAGATAACGAATGAAATGTCTGCCTGGACATCCCAGAAAGAGGCTTTGTTTAACGCTACTACCAACAGTTTACTGGGAGAGGACTTTGAGATAGCAGATATTGGCAACTATGACAGTGAAGGTACTGAAGACTACATCTGATTCTTGATATACTGATGTGTTCCATCAGGGCTCCAAGTAACATAAATAGTTCAAAACCTAAGACTTCATTTCTTGCACCAAACCCTATGGTGAAATGAAGGAGACCTTGGGCCAGGTTCATAAAACTTTGTACGACAAAAACGGTCGTAAGTCGAAACTTTAAAATACATTTAATTTCTGATTTCTCTATCTAATCTTGTCTTGTGAAATCTCTTTGGAATTGTCTTTTCAAGAGGATTCCAAACAGATGTCACAAGACAGGATTAGACGGAGAAATAAATAAACTGGCACCTGTTTCATTTAAAGTTACCTGTATTTAAAGTCAAACTCACACATCATATTTAGAAGATAGACTTTCTCATATATCAGTCCAATGTCAAACTGAATCTTTTCCTTAAAATCCCTCTAATACAAGCATGCTTAAAATTAAGCCACAATTTGCTGCTAAACCATCAATTACATGTCTTCTTTTCAGTGGTAGTATTTGATGGGTTCTATGGTTAGAAAGAAAGTGTAGGTCACCTGCTTTACAGTCTATTATTTCAAGAATGTTAACTTTGTGGAATATGGCATTTTGTTTTGGTCAAAATGAAGGTATATGCTGGGAAATGTATCACGATATACATTCAAACTTATATTAAGTTTCATTTCTCTGAAGAAGCATACAGGAAATCAAAGACATGTGACTTCTTAATGCAGGATAAAAAAGATGCATGAGCTTTTAATGAGTTTTGAAGACATGTGACTGCATAAAGCAGATTGAAAGTAAAGCAGAATGCTCCTTAAACCATTACTCCATAGCCTGTTTCTAATTTTTGAGACAGATGACCATTTAAAGCAGGTTGAAAGTAAAGCAGAATGTGCCTTAAGGCACATTCTGCTTTACTTTAAGCCTGCTTTAAGCTACCCTCTGTCAGAATATAGAATATAATTCTTATAACACATATTCATTAATGTATAAATTAGAACTATTTTCTTCTGGGAAGGAATACAGTGAAGTTGCAAAAGGGCTTATTTATGGGTTATTTGGTTGAGGAGCATTCTGCTTTACTTTCAAGCTGCTCTAATCTACCACTAGAAAAGGTAATGGAAATGCCCTTTGTGTTTTATGCTCAAATCTTCCTAGCTGGGGACTACTTTCCATAGTGTAGAAATAATTAGAGACGTAAAAAGGCATGTTTATTGAATATACAGAGCTTGTTGACTTCGTTCCAGGTGATGATGAGGAGGAGGGATACGCCAGCTTGGAGGAACTACCTGGTGCTCTACAGCCCACAAGATCTGGCAGCAACACCCCAACATCAGGTGAGGCTTGAAGTCATTTCTTCATTTCTGGAAATACATTGTTATTGATATTTCATGGAAAAGCCATTCTTTTTTTTAAAAAATTTTTTATTGCTGAGCCCATTTCTCCATATATAAACAATTTAATGTCCCAACCATAAAGCTAAGAAGTTATGGAGAAAAAAAACAACATAGATAGCATTTCAAGTATTTTTTCCAGATAAAAGCTTATTGCAGGCTGAAAGTAAAGCAGAATACTCCTTCAGGAGCATTCTACTTTATTTTCAACCTACTATATGAGATTACCTGCCTTCAAACTTATAAACAGGCTCTATGGTAAGTTGGCATTTAGCAGACCTGTACATGTTTTCACAGACATTTCTTATTTGATAGCTCTTTTTCTCTGAGCATGGCTTATATTTCTGTTTCATTTTGCAAGGCTCAACAAGTCCTGCAGAAGCCATGCTGACCTCTGCTGGGTCCAATCCAGAACTGCCAGAAGCTCCTCATAGACCGCCACCTCCTGGCAGACCCCGCCCACCAGCACCTGCTGCAAGAAGAGAAACAACTCCACCACAAACAAAAGTCAGTCAGAGTGTGGCAGACACAGTTATTGTTCCTGAACATGTGGTGCCAATCAGAATCACTCCGCCAGAGGTAGGCTGATGTCTGCTTGATTAACCTATTAACCCATAAATATTCCTTTTTACCCCTCTAATTTACTCATCAAGTTTATACAGTCATGATTATGTACCATAAGAAATATTTTCTATATCCTAGCAAATACTAGCTTAAAGCAGGCTAAAAGTAAAGCAGAACGCATATTCTGCTTTACTTTCAGCCTACTTTAAGTGGTCACCTGTCTTCAAACCTAGAACCAGGCTATGGGATAATGGGTTTAGTATCTAAAATCTGTTTTCAGTGAGCAATTTTTCACAGAATGACATAATGTGGTTTGGAATTTAGCCTCAAAATTTTGACTGAAATTATTTGGGATACTGGGGAGACATGCATTTTTCTCAAAAACAAATTCTAGATTCTGCTCCATTTTCATCCTTCAATGAGCAACATCCAGTGTTAACAGTAGAATCACATTTAAGTCCCTCTTTCTGCTCCTTCACATCAGTGTAATTATTGATTATTTATTCATTTAATTGAATTACATGGCAGCTTATAGCAAGATAAAAGTAAAGCCCATATAGCTGGTGAAGGAGCTTTCTGCTTTACTTTCATCTTGTTTTAAGCAGTTACCTGCCTTAAACACAGTTTGATATAGGTTATAAGCACTGGTTTGTGTGGAGGAAAAGTGAAAGATTGCATTTGAGTCATTTATTGAGTGATCACTTAGAACAGGATTACCTGTACATGTTTTGTATTTATTTTCAGCCCAAGACTCGACAGTCTCCTCCCCAGAGACCGTCAGGCCCTCCAGTCAAGCCCCCTCCCCCACAACGCCCCTCTGGGCCACCAGCAAAGAACTCACCTCCTACGAAAGTGAGGCAGACACCAGGTGAGTCAACTGTATTGGAATGAATATCCCCTTAACCCATTACCCCATAGATAAGCCTTTTTAGCTCCCCTATTCGGAGAATGGGGGGGCTTATGGAATCGCGTCGGCGTTGGTTTTTCATGGTTAAAGTTTTGGGGTAAGTGTTGTAATGCACTAATACATCATGAAATATTTGCATTACGAAGCTGATATTTGGATTGGAGGTGCCCAGTGGGTTGAACATTGATGTTGTGTAGTTAAAATTTAAAAAAAAAGTTTAAACTTAGTCAAAATTTCACCTTTTGTGGACTTAGGTTTTTTGGCTGATTTCTCATGATTAAAGTTTTAGGGTAAGTGTTGTAATGCACTAATACTACATGAAATATTTATAATAGGAAGCTGATATTTGGATTGGAGGTGCCCTGTGGGTTGAACATTGATGTTGCGTAGTTAAAGTTTAAAAAAAGTTTAAATTTAGTCAAAATTACACCTTTTGTGGACTTAGGTTTTTCGGCTGATTTCTCATGGTTAAAGTTTTGGGGTAAGTGTTGTGATGCACTAATACTACATGAAATATTTGTATTAAGAAGCTGCTATTTGGATTGGAGGTGCCCTGTGTGTTGAACATTGATGTTGTGTAGTTAAAATTTAAAAAAAAGTTTAAACTTAGTCAAAATTTCACCTTTTGTGGACTTAGGTTTTTTGGCTGATTTCTCATGGTTAAAGTTTTGGGGTAAGTGTTGTGATGCACTAATACTACATGAAATATTTGTATTAAGAAGCTGCTATTTGGATTGGAGGTGCCCTGTGTGTTGAACATTGATGTTGTGTAGTTAAAATTTAAAAAAAAGTTTAAACTTAGTCAAAATTTCACCTTTTGTGGACTTAGGTTTTTTGGCTGATTTCTCATGGTTAAAGTTTTGGGGTAAGTGTTGTAATGCACTAATACTACATGAAATATTTATAATAGGAAGCTGATATTTTGATTGGAGGTGCCCTGTGGGTTGAACATTGATGCTGCGTAGTTTATTTTTGAAAAAAAGTTTAAATTTAGTAAAACTTACACCTTTTGTGGACTTAGGTTTTTCGGCTGATTTCTCATGGTTAAAGTTTTGGGGTAAGTGTTGTGATGCACTAATACTACATGAAATATTTGTATTAAGAAGCTGATATTTGGATTGGAGGTGCCCTGTGTGTTGAACATTGATGTTGCGTAGTTAAAATTTAAAAAAAGTTTAAATTTAGAAAAAATTACACCTTTTGTGGACTTAGGTTTTTCGGCTGATTTCTCATGGTTAAAGTTTGGGGTAAGTGTTGTGATGCACTAATACTACATGAAATATTTGTATTAAGAAGCTGATATTTGGATTGGAGGTGCCCTGTGTGTTGAACATTGATGTTGTGTAGTTAAAATTTAAAAAAAAGTTTAAACTTAGTCAAAATTTCACCTTTTGTGGACTTAGGTTTTTTGGCTGATTTCTCATGGTTAAAGTTTTGGGGTAAGTGTTGTAATGCACTAATACTACATGAAATATTTATAATAGGAAGCTGATATTTGGATTGGAGGTGCCCTGTGGGTTGAACATTGATGCTGCGTAGTTTAAATTTGAAAAAAAGTTTAAATTTAGTCAAAATTACACCTTTTGTGGACTTAGGTTTTTCGTCTGATTTCTCATGGTTAAAGTTTTGGGGTAAGTGTTGTGATGCTCTAATACTACATGAAATATTTGTATCAAGAAGCTGATATTTGGAATGGAGGTGCCCTGTGGGTTGAACATTGATGTTGCGTTGTTAAAATTTAAAAAAAGTTTAAATTTAGTCAAAATTTCACCTGTTGAGGACTTAGAGTTTTTGGACTGAAATTTCAAAGTTAGTTATGGAGTAAGTGTTGGAATGCACTTATACTACATGATATATTTGCATTAGGAAGTTGATATTTTGAATGGAGGTTTCCTGTGGCTTGAATATGAATCTACTGATACACTTTTCTATTGATAGTTACCTATTTAAGAAAGGTTTCATTAGGCGAGCTTTGCTGTTCTCCGACAGCTCTTGTTACGCTTTCAATTTATTCCGCCATCAAAGAAAAAACTTCTTATTTATACAGTCATGAATATGTATAATAAGAAATATTTTCTATATCCTAGCAGATGGTAGCTTAAATCAGGCTGAAAGTAAAGCAGGATGTGCCTTAAGGCACATTCTGCTTTACTTTCAACCTGCTTTAAGTGGTCCACTATGTTCAATACTAGAAACAGGCTATGGGGTAATGGGTTAATTATGTCTAATGAAACTTAAGAGAAGGGAAATAAAGTGAAAACAAAACTACTGTGACCAATTCTTCTGTCTTGGCAAAGTCACATCAGAGGGCATTGTGTTTCACAACCACATGTTGATATAATTTGTATTCTTTTGTTTTTAAGCTCCACGAGGTGTGAATGCCCCGCCCATCAAGCAACCTTTAGGCTCCCAGGCCATTGGCAAGATCAAGTCCAAACAACAGCACAAGGTAAGATGGTGATTGACTTATTGTCAAGACTGGCACATGCATAACTTGGCCTCAGTAAAAGTTTACCAGAATAGTAAAATCTATAATAAATAACTATTCTTTAACCCTTTACCCCATAGCCTGTTTCTAGCTTAAAGCAGACTGAAAATATTACAGAATGCACCCTCAACCCATTTCCCCATAGCCTGTTTCTAGTATTGAAGATAGGTGACCACTTAAAGCAGGTTCTGCTTTAAGCTATTTTCTGATAATATATAGAAAACATTACTTATGGTACATATTCATGATTTTATATAAAAAAGGAACCATTTTCCATAGTGAAGGAACTATTTAAAGGTGTCAAAAGGCGCATTTATGGGGGAATGGGTTAAGGGGCAAATAGTGTACCCGTGAAGAGTACCCTTGTTCTATGCATACAGTGTAGAGCAGGGTTGGCAAGTTTTTGCCAAGGGTGGAAAAAACCATGGAAAAAACCGGCAAGGAAAAAACTGGGTGGCAAAAACTGGCAAAAACTAAAATAATTTAGTGGCAAAAACTAAAATAATTTAGTGGCAAAAACTAAAGACACTGGGTAGTAAAAACTGAATTTAAATAAACCCTTTTAGCAGGTTACTCTTCTTAACAGGTTAACACCTTTAGGCACATGCACTGAAGTGGGTGGGCAGTGGTTGTGTATTGAGTATAACCAACAAGGAAAAAACTGAGTGGAAAAAACTGGCAAAAACTTAAAATTCTGAGTGGCAAAAACTTAAGACACTGGGTGGCAAAAACTATAGAAACTGAATGGCAAAAACTGAATTTGAATAAACCCTTTTAGCAGGTTACTCTTCTTAACAGGTTTACACCTTAAGGCACATGCACTGAATTGTGTGGGCAGTGGTTGTGTATTGTGGACCTGTCAATGCATAAGTGTCAAGTGTCAGAATAATGCACAATACACAGCCATAGTTAATGGAAATGAGTAAAACAGGCTGAAAGTAAAGCAGAATGTACCCTACTGTAAGTGTTAATTTCCTGCAAGTTCTGCTTTTATGGAAAGGGTGTTTTCTAACTTTAGTAAATTGAAGTAACATTCAGACAAAACTGAGTCTTGGCTTGGAATAGACAAAGCAGGAAAACTTGTGTTCTGTTACAGAATGTTATAAGAGACTCAGTGGAGCTGGAGAACTGATTGATCAGTTAAAATATTTACAAAGTTTACCACCAGTGATTATGTTGTGCTATTACACCTCTTTCAACTTTTTTACATCTTAAGAAACTCAGATGAGAAATAATCAAAATCTAAACTCCTTAATTCTCCATTGAATCCTGTATTGTTTGTGACTACAGTACTTCTTACAGGTTGTCTCAAACAATTCTAATAAGTAGTTAGTTGTTTGCAACATTATGGAGAAATCATTTGAGTTTTTTTCCTCATTCTCATTTGTAGCCAAGTTTTATTACTGTTTCACTTTTATAAATATCAGGCATAATTGTTTTGACTAATATTAAAATAAGGCTAGTTGAAAACATCCCAAGATTTATTTTTCACCCTGATATATTCATTGTTTTAGGTTTTTGCCATTTTTGCCGGTTATTTCCAGTTTTTGCCGTTTTTTCCACTGGCAAGGGAAAAACTAGTTTTTGCCGGCAAAAACCCAACCCTGGTGTAGAGCCCTTTGATTAGGTCATACATTGTCTATCATTTTGCCATACATTGTAAAAAATACAAATAGTCAGAAATGGACTAAACTTTACTGCAAACTAGATTGACCCATTTGAATTTTCAGGGGTATGTGATTTAAACCATAAATTTTGTGGTCGGTGAATTTGATGAAAATATTTTTTTTTAAAGATATCAAAGATTGGACTGCCCACCAACGTGTCTCACATGGGCCATGCTAAATCACCTGAAGAAGCTGAGGAACTAATTGAGAAACTTCTAGCAGCTAATGGAGACCTTAAGGGGACACTTCCAGCCCCTCTTAAACCAGGGGGAGGTAAGATGCACACATGGTTAAATTTGACAATAGTTTCCGAAAGAAAATCCAGCATGTATAAATGATGATTGTTTTGTAGGTAGGGAGATAACATTTTAGTCTTGAGTCAAAGGATACAGTAAAAACTTGATACACATACTTTGAACTCAGCCAAGATACTGCCTCGATCTCCACACAGCACCAAATGTCTATCCTACCATACCTCCACCAACAGTTACAAGTACAGTTTCTTCCCAAGGAGTATTCCACTGTAGAAGTCCTTGCTAGCATCCATTGCTGAGGCCTACTTTTTGGCATCCTTTAAGAATGGGCTTTCCAACTTAGAATTTTAATGACATCTTTCCTTCCGGTTGCGAAGTAGTATCAAATGAGGTACTGGAGGGGTTCGAACTGGAGCTATGTCAGCACAGGTCTTGTACCCAGCAAGCGCCTCGCAAGCTGAATTGGTCTAGCTCTGATGATCGAAAAGTAACAAGAACATCTTTGCTATTTTCTTTCTTTTATCTTTTTTTGTTTTATCTTTCCTGAGCTACATGTCTAGTCAGGGTCTCCTCTAACTTTTCATATCATTTCTTTTCATCACTTTTTCTTAGCGCACCGTTGAGTAATTGTCAAGCTTGACAGATCAACTTACGATGTAGATGTAGACTTAAATAGACCTTACTGGTAATTTCATATATGTTTAAATGGAGACCTCAATGTTCACCTTTGTCAATCCTGAATTTCAAAATTTTCTTTGTAGGAGAGGATGGAGGATCCAACCAAAAATGGACATACAGCATAAATCCTCTAGTGTCCTTTTCTTCTTTTCTTGCCTCATGCATCTATGATGTACCTTACAGGCAGAACCACATCTCCTGCTTAACCCGTACCCTCATAGAAGCGCCTTTTAGCGCATTGAATTTATTCATTCTCTGTAGAAAATAGTTCCAAATTGTACAACCTTGAAAATGAATGATAAGAAATATTTTGTAAATCCCTTCAGGTGCATTCTGCTCTACTTTCAAACTGCTTTAAGTGGTCACCTTTCTTTAAAACTAGAAACAGGGGCATCCGTGTCCTAGTGGTATAGTCACTGTGACTTACATCTCTAAGCTCCTCACCGCTGTGAGTTCGAATCCCAGTAGGGTCGTTCGGATTTTTCATGTGGGGAAGCCTTCCAGCTTGCTTGCGGAAGGTCGGTGGTTCTACCCAGTTGCCGATTTGTGTCTGAAACAGTGCATAAAGGGCTTCTGGGATCTTCCTCCACCTGTAATAAGCTGGACGTTGCAATATGACTAAAATACTGTTAAAAGCGACGTAAAATCATAACAAATCAAATCAAATCAAAACTAGAAACAGGCTATTGGGAAAATGGTCAATAATGATGTTTGTTTATTTTCCAGGTTTGAAGCCTATAGGAGCAATGCCGAGAAGTAAGACCTCAGACGATATTGGTGTTGACAAGCCATCCTCTCTGGCAGCTCCCGCGGCAATGCCACGATTCCACAGTGTAGAAAACCTAGCTACATCCTCGGGTCCTCCGCCTGTAGCTCTTAGAAGACAAGAGAGTGGAGATGACAAGCCAAAACCAGCCCCTAGACGCAGTGTACAGAGCTGTATGATAGAGCCCACTAGTCCACCACCACAGTCACTGCCCCCAGTAGCTCCACGACCTGTGTCGGTAGTCAACAGAGGTACCTTACCACCGGTACCCAAGTCTGTACAAGAAACCAGCTCAAACTATTACTCTTCCATTGTTGATCAAAGTGACATTCAGAACTCGGCTGCAGCTCAGGTGTTGTTGAACGGTTGTGAGGACAATGAAGAGAATGAGTATGGCACTGCATGGGGTGGACCTGCGCCCACGGGGCCAGTACCTAGTGCCTCACCAACATTGGGTACAGCCCCACCAACAGCAGGGCCACCTGCAGTACCAAAACGTAAAGACATTCCTAGTGAGAATATACTCGACAAACCGCTGTCACCGCAACACAAAGTTACCAGAGATCCCTTTGATACCAGTGGAGTAGCCCCTCTGGCCCCTGTTCAAGCCCCTAGTCTTCCTGCTGTCCCTCCCAGGCCCTCTGTGCAGACAGATCCATCGAAAAATATCATAATCAATACAGAGGATGGTTTAGGGGAGGAGCCAGATTTTAGCCCGCCCCCAACTCCGCCTCAGTTTGATTGCCCTGGTTTACCACCCCCTCCGCCTCCTCCAAGAAAAGATTCGGACATTGAGCTTCCAGCTGGTCTGGGAGCTGCCCCTAGCCAAGCCCCTAATTTTGACCTTCCCCCTGTCCCGGCAAGACCCCCAGGAACATTTGAACAAATACCCAATCAGAATCAAGCAACTACTGTAACTCCTCCCGTTCCAGCTAGGCCCAACCCACCTCCCCCTGTTCCTAGGCGACCAGTCACATGATGCAACTGCCTGTAATCTTTGCACTCTAGTATTATTGATTTATAAATGTAGTAGCTACACCAAAGCTTGCCAAATACCATATCTTGTTGTAAAAAATGTGAGAACGTGGATCATCAGCCACATAACCAATTACAGTAAAACTCTCTATTACGACCACTGAAAAGAATACTAAACAAAGGTATTTACGACAAGTGACAGCTGAAAGCAAGATGAGAGTAAAACAGAAAGCTCCTTTTTGAGGTTTCTGTTTTATTTTCATCATGCATTAAGCAACCACCTGCCTTAAGCACCTTAAACCATACTCAATTTAGTGGACGAAATAGAGAGGTTTGACTATTTTGTTACTCCCTAATCATCATGGTTATATAAATATGTCACGATAAGTCTGTGGGTCATAAGTGCTAAGTTCGTTAACATTGAAAGAATAATACACAAAAATTGTGATACTTTGTCAAGGAGAATACTCAAAAGCCATTTAAAATGGCTGGTTGTTAGATCAACATTGATTTGTTTGATACCCAGACAACAGATAAACTTACAGTTTATATATTCACACCACTGCTGCCATCATCACATGAGCAATAAATGTTTGTTTGTATCATTGCTATAACACTGCCAAAAAGTATGGCACTCTTACGTATGTTGCCTGTTTAAACTCCCCTTGGTGTGAATTGAAGCAAAGTCCCAAATTATAATTGGGGTTTCAGTCTTTTTACAATTTGAATGCTAACAACGTAACATGGCTTCTGATCAGGGCCCAAACTGTTTGACACTCTGGCCCTTTTGAAAATTCTAAATTTAGAAAAAATAGAGGACAAATGCTACAGATAAAACTTTTCTTAGCTTTAAAAGTTACAGTTCAATAGTTTTATTTTAGATTCAGTGTTTTTGGATTATTTTTGGGCAGATATCTTAGGAGACACATTTCTTAGAGGAGGTGCATTTAAAATGGGGGGGGGGGGGGGGGGGGGGGGGGTATAGGGTCCATTGATTGTGTAGTTGTTAACAGATGTTGTTACTGTTGTTGTTGAATTTATAGCTCTATTAAGTGATCCTTAATGGAGCATTGAGGCCACCATTGACCTGTTTAAAATATACTAATTACATTTGCAAACAGTTTAGACCTAGATCAGAGGGCTCCTATAGGATCCCTCTGATCAGGGCCACACCATTTGCTTATTTAGAGCAGTACATGTATTTATTAAACTACCCAGAATTCCAAGTAGACTGGTTCATGTTTGGGTAATTAAAAAGATCCACAAGGGAACTTAAAACTATAAAATGACCCACAAGAGTGTGTTGAAAGGGTTAAACAGTAGTGGCTACTCAATGCTGAACTTAACCCTAGTCCCGCATATAGGCGTCCTTTTCAAACAGTGTACATGTGAATAGTACACTTGTCCTATGCAAACAGTGAAGACCCAGATCAGAGGGCTCCGAAAGGAGCCCTCTGATCAGGGTCTTCACTGTTTGTCATAATGCCAAACATTGACAAAAACAACCCTTAAAAGTCAGAAATGGACTAGACTAAAGTGGAAACTGGAATTGTCCATTTAGGTATAGGGCCACCAAATAGACCGGAAGTGCTTCATGGTGTAGTCGAAAGAAGTCCGGCAAAGAAATAGTGCCAAACTTTTTGCCTCAGAATAGCTTTTTGTCAAGAAATATGTACTGTTTTGAGCCTTTTATGTAATACATGGATGCTAGAGAATAGATACAAAGACTTTCTGTCAGGATAGATGGGTTTTTGGAGAAATTATGTGAGCTGAAGTGACATGTCCCTGTTTTAGACGGTGCCTATTTCAAAATGTAGCAAAACACCAGTCATGTCACTGAAGCCAGGAGAATTTTCTTATATGCCACATGACCCCCTGTTTTCTCTGCATTTTTCACTTGTGCAAGGGTGTATCTTTGTGGGAAATATAGGGTGGCACCTGTGGTTGGAATAAAAATTGTATTTTTTGGACCTTGGAAATGACGCATTTTATATATAGGAGAGCCTTTTTGGTGGCCCAACCCCTTTAAAGTTTCAGGCATTATGGGCGTGCTCGATTATCAGTTCCAGAACTGTATGGAACGGTTCCATAGAATTTGTAAATCAAGTAAAAACGGAATTGAACCCTTGCAAATATGGTAGTCTGGTTCCCTGCTTAGTATAACTTTGCTGTCGAAGCGTTGGTAAATTGTGCCGGGAACCATGATACGTCACAATTCTGCTCACACCACCTCCTTGGACAGAACTGATAGAACAGCTCTAGAATTGAATTCCGGACAACTGGATTTGGATTCGGTCAATTCCGGACTGATAATCGAGAACAGCCTTTAACTTACAGAATGAATACTGTTAAAGAGCTGAAAAAGGCATTAATTTATCAATTGGCATCAAATTAAAGAATTACTGAATGGAGTTAAACTAAACATATCAGCAGAAAATTATATTTTTGAAGCTGCTTTTATCGATACATTCTTACTAGAAGGAAATTTAACACTTATCTTTCAAAATGTGACTTAAGGGCATGGGTCACCAAAACGGCTCTCCTATATAACTTATATAAAATGCGTCATTTCCAAGGTCCAAAACATACAATTTTTATTCCAACCACAGGTGCTACCCTATATTTCCCACAAAGATACACCCTTGCACAAGTGAAAAATGCAGAGAAAACAGGGGGTCATGTGACATATAAGAAAAATCTCTTGGCTTCAGTGACATGACTGGTGTTTTGCTACATTTTGAAATAGGCACCGGCTAAAACAGGGACATGTCACTTCAGCTCACATAATTTCTCCGAAAACCCATCTATTTTGACAGAAAGTCTTTGTATCTATTCTCTAGCACCCATGTATTACATAAAAAGCTCAAAATAGTAAATATTTCTTGACAAAAAGCTATTCTGAGGCAAAAGGTTTGGCACTATTTCTTTGCCGGACTTCTTTCGACTACACCATGAAGCACTTCCGGTCTATTTGGTGGCCCTATACCTTAACACTTTCCCCAATAGAAGTACCTTTTTGGGCAATGATTTAGTTCTTCTGCAAAAGAAAATAGTTCCAATTTATACAGTTATGAATATGAATCATAAGGAATATTTTCTTTATTCTAGAAGGTTGTAATTACAGCAGGCTGAAAGAAAAGCAGAATGGGCCTTAAGGCCCATTCTGCTTTTCTTTCAACCTGCTTTAAATAGTTGCCTATTTTCAAAACTAGAAACAGGCTATTGGGTAAAGGGTTAGATATCATCAGAGTGTCAAAAACAATTGATCCAGACGAGACCTTGAGCTTGCCTACAGCGTTCAGTGGGTTAAACCTGTCCTATTTTACCACATAGCCTGATCCTAATTTTAAAGACAGGTGATCACTCAAAGCAGGTTGAAAGTAAAGCAGAATGTGCCCCAAGGCACATTCTGCTTTACTTTCAGCCTGCTTTAAGCTACCATCTGCTAAGATATAGAAAATATTTTTTATGATACATGTTTGTGACTATAACTTGGAAAGACTATTTTTCTTCAGTGGAGGAATAAATTAAATGCACTAAAAGGCGCTTCTATGGGGTTATTGGTTAATGAGACAAAAATAAGAATGTAGACAACAGAATTGAAGAATGTGATTGATAGCATCAAATTTTGTCAAACAAATACATTTTCTTTGAATTCCCTGTTGATTAGAATATTTTTTGACACAAAATTCTTGTAAAAAATATGGCGAGTGCATTAGTTTATAGTTATATATATAAAACTCTTTTAGTATGTAGTTGTTTTGTTGGGTTTTATTTCTTTATAGGGTGTTAAATGCTTGCTGTATTCATTCCAAAGATTTACTCAATACTAACTAGTTTGTTGAATTTGCTGTTACATGTATTATGAGCCTTCTGATCTACATTTTTTTATAGGACAAGTATACTATCTCAAGGTACACTGTAGTCTGTAAAGGATGTATATGCGCAATACTAGAGAACAATGGCTAACAGATTGATATTTAAAGCAGAATGAAACAGAAAGTAAAGCAACTAGTCATAACTTTACTAGCATTTATACATGTACACACTGTTCTCATATCAAGGTACAGTACTCCCTCCCCACAATGGCCCTCTCAACAACAATACCCTCGTTACAGCAATGCTGGAGACTGTTCCCTTAACCCATTACCCCATAAATACGCCTTTTTACGCCTTTAATTTATTCCTTCACTGTAGAAAATGGTTTAAATTTATACAGTTATGAATATGTATAATAAGAAATATTTGCTATATACTAGCAGATGGATGCTTGAAGCAGGCTGAAAGCAAAGCAGAATGTGCCTTAAGGCACATTCTGCTTTACTTTCAACCTGCTTTAAGTGGTCACCTATTTTCAAAACTAAAATTAGGCTATGGGGTAATTGGTTATTTACCGTTAACAAAGACAACCATGTCCAAACTTTTCATGGATGAAATATTGTCTGCTTAAAATTGCCGTCTGCTGTTTTTCTCAGTCACATATTGGACATTTTGACAGAAAAAAACATAATGACAAGTGGCAAACAGCTTGAATCCAGATCAGACGCCGCGTGACCCGGCGTCTGAACTGGATTCAAGCTGTTTGCATATGTAAGCCAAGTTCCCTCCCTATAAGGACTCCCTTCTAACAACAGACACAATCTTTGTCTCCCGTTGTGTTTTGTTGTAGAGAGGGAACACTGTACAATAGAAATCAATATAAATGTTAGTGATATATACCTAGTATTATTTTAGCTTTAGTTATAGTATAATTAACCTCCCATTACTCTGGCTGCACTACAGAATACTTTTTGATTGTATGAAAGATAGGTGGTACAGTGGAGAAGAAGTTAATCTTTCCCATTTAAACGAAACTAAACATTATGCTGCCTCTTATCAGGGTCTACACTGTTTGTATATGTCCTCTTTATCAGACACTAGGCTTAACCCATTACTACATAGCCTGTTTCTATTTTTTTGATTAAAAAAAGATGATCACTTAAAGCAGGTTGGAAGTAAAGCTCCTCACAGGTACGCTTTTTGCAAATGACGCAAATATGTGTGACTAGGGTTCAAAGAGTTAAATTCGAGGGTTGAATGTGTTAACTGTAGTACAGAGTTAGGAAAAAATGTTACTTTTTTCCCAGTAAACATGTTTGTGCTAAAACTATAACGTCCATGCAAACAGCTCTAAGTCAGATCAGACACTGGGTAACCTTGTGTCTAATCAGGCTCCAAACTCAGTTGAAAAAGAGCCATCAATTTCTTCAAGAAATTGTCATTTTCAACATTTTAGTTCATTGCATTAGCTTTTTTATACGCCCACCTCTAAAGGTGGACGTATATTGGCGTGGCCCTGTCCGTCCGTCCGCACGCACGAAAGGTCCTTTGTTGGGTAGGGAGAACAATAGATTCCATTCATTCCGTGATTGCCCTATTGTTATTGTTGGGTTTTTTTGTTGCTATTGGGTACTTTTTAAGAAAAACCCAACAAGTGCCCAAATGTAAGGACGTCCGTTCGTCCGTCCGTCAACATTTTGTTTGTCCGGAGTTTTTCTGGGAAACTATTATAAGGATATTGATGAAACTTCACACAAATGTTATATGCATCAAGATCTAAAGCTGAGTCGAGTTGTAGGTTCATTTAAATTTTCGATACAGAGTTATCTGCCCTTGATGTACTCAAATATGCTATAAAAAGCTTGTCCGGAGTTTTCTGGGAAAGCTATTGGAGGGGTATTGATGAAACTTCATACAAATGTTATATGCATCAAGATCCAAAGCTGAGTTGAGTTTGAGGTTCATTAAAAATTTCTTTACAGAGTTATCTGCCCTTGATGTACTCAAATATATAAAAAGCTTGTCCGGAGTTTTCTGGGAAAAGAGGGATATTGATGAAACTTCACACAAATGTTATATGCATCAGGATCTAAAGCTGAGTTGAGTTTGAGCTTCATTCAAATTTTTTTTACGGAGTTATCTGCCCTTGATGTATTCAAATATGCTATGAAAAGCTTGTCCGGAGTTTTTTGGGAAAACTATTGAAGGGATATTAATGAAACTTCACACAAATGTAATATGCATCAATATCTAAAGCTGAGTCCAGTTTGAGGTTCAGTCAAATTTTCTTTACAGAGTTATCTGCCCTTGGTGTACTCAAATATGCAAATAAAAAGCTTGTCCGGAGTTTTCTGGGAAAACAATTGGAGGGATATTAATGAAACTTCACTCAAATGTTATATGCATCAAGATCTAAAGCTGAGTCGAGTTGTAGGTTCATTTAAATTTTCGATACAGAGTTATCTGCCCTTGATGTACTCAAATATGCTATAAAAGCTTGTCCAGAGTTTTCTTTGAAAACTATTTGAAGGATATTAATGAAACTTCACAGAAAGGTTATATGCATCAAGATCTGAAGCTGAGTTAAGTTTGAGATTTATTTGATATTTCGTTACAGAGTTATCTGCCCTTGGTGTACTCAAATATTCTATAAAAGGCTTATTTGACAGTGTTAACACACTTAGAAACTACAGTTCTGAATGGATTTTGATTATATTTGCCCACAGTATAATTATAGAAGTATAAGTTCATGAAAGGGTTGATTATTATTGTTATCGGATCATTGTGTCGAGTTATCTGCCCTTGGTGTACTCAGATATGCTAGAACAGGCTTTATTTCTGTATTGTTTATGCTCTCAGAGCTCTAAAAGTCTACAAATTAGAATAAATTTTGATAAAACTATATCTTTGCCAGTGGGCGTATAATGTGCCCCGCATGCGGTGCTCTCGTTTTTTCGTTTAATCAGGAAAAAATAAACTTCTTCACTGTATATGATTATATAATATTGTTATTTATTAGCTATACATCATATTATTATATTGTTGTGCTGCATATTGTTGGCAATACCGTAGAAAATATAATTATAGTCGAACTTCGATATCTCGAACTCGCTTAACTCGAACTATCAGATATTTCAACACATGAACTGCATTACTTCATGTTCGGTTAAGTTGAACATACCCATAAGCCATGTTTTAACTTTGAAATACGGGTATGTTTGAGCTAACCGAGCTTGAGATATTGAAGTTCGACTGTAGAACAGAGCTCCTTATAAGGTGAGTTTTTAAAACATCCATGTGTCAAGATCCAACCCTTTGATACTACTACTCATTAGCATGTTGATTTGTGGAAAATATTAGAATGTTCAGTTTCCACATTCTTACTGCAAGTCAGACATGTACGAAAAAAGGTAAATGCATAATAACAGGGCTCCAGATAAGAGGGAGTAAACTAAACAAATCTAACCTTTACTCATTAATTTCAGCACTAAATTTTATAGTGTTATCGTCTCAAAGAGACGATTCTAATGAGTTGTAACACCTTGGGGTTTAATGCAGAAACAAATATTTAGTTTTTGAAATACTCCCCTTATCTGGAGCTCTGATAATAAAAAGGTGTTTCTTAACCCATTCCTCAATAGATACTCAATTTGATGCATTCAATTTATTCCTCATCTGAAGAAAATAGTTCCAATTTATAAGAATGCACCATTAAGAAATATTTTCTTTATCCAAGCGGATGGTAGCTTAAAGCAGGCTGAAAGTAAAGCAGAATACACCTTTGGGTGCATTCTGCTTTACTTTCAAACTTGCTTTAAATGTCCACCTGTCTTCAAAAGGAGCTACAGCTTATAAAGTTCAGGTTTAACTTTAAGGAATATGTAAATATATAAAGTAGGTCATTCTTTGATTGAAAATGTGAATGATTTTACTCGTTTTCTTTCTTTTTCTGAGATTTTGACAATATTTCTGTTACGTTGAAAGCATTCCATATACATTTATTCAAGATATATACAGATAAATTTGACCAAACTTTACTTGTGGTTTTATTTGTTTTGCTTGCTTTTGAATCATTTGTCTTTCTTGAATAGCTCTATTCTGCATTTTTTAACTGATTTAAAAGTTTTCTAGATGAGAAGCATGAAATGGAGCAATGGGTATTAATTAAACTGTCCCCTGTTATTACCATATATTGGTGCTTTGAAATCAGTGTAGACCCAGATCAGACTACTTCTTCAAGACCTGTCTGTAGTGCGTTCTTATTGGATCTGTCTGACCTGAATTTACCAGCCAAAATGATAATAGTTCAGGGTCATTGTTAATAAAGCATTTGAGTTGAATCTTAAATCATTCTCAAGCATTAGATTGGTCAGATTTGTGCCTAGACTCAAGTCTGACCAATCAAATGCATGAGAACAAACTCAGGCTCAACTCAAACGCTTTATCAGCGCTGGGCCAGATGATAGATGTGCATAGTGGGTAGATTGTTATACATGTATATGAATCTTAAGTTAGAGAAGGGTTTACCCAAATGCACTATAGGTATTAAACGGTTTGTAACTATGTTAGTCTGATTTAACAGGGCTCAAGATAAGAAAACTCAAGTTTTCCAATATTTTTTGTTTCATGTCACATCATATTCTTTGGTGTGAGTACGCATTAGAATTGTCTCAAAGAAAATTGTACATTGAGGCAATGGGACGTTAATGAATTGGGACGTTTCGACTAGCACCCCTCAAAGACACTATTCTAATTAGTCATCACACCATAGGACTTGGTACAGACATAATGATTTCAGTTTTATGAAATACTCTGCTTATCTAGAGTCCTGCTTGTTAGGAGTAGTATTTATAGCTACAGTAGCTGTGATAATCGTGAAGGGTAAGAGAGCGCCAGCTCTGCCCTTGGCATTTACATGTATAATATCATAACTAGTGCAATAACATCGAGAGTGCAGGACATGTAGCTTGTAGAAAATACTCAGACACAGAGCTCCAGGGTTCAAAGTTAAAAGTGTTTGAATTGAGTCTGTGATAGTTCTCAAGCATGTGATTGGTCAGATTTTAGCTTTTGCTCAAATCTGACCAATCAAATGCTTGAAAACGATCTCAGAATCAACTGAAACTCTTAGATATAGTTCTCAAGCATGGTTCAAGGTCAAAAACATTTGATAGGGTCTGAGATAGTTCTTAAGCTTTTGCTCAAATCTGACCAATCCAATGCTTGAGAACGATCTCAGACTCAACTGAAACTCTTTATTACCTGAGGCCAGGTATGGAAAGTATTTCAATTACCAACTTCCTTATTCTTCAACCAATCCCTATATTGGCACTTCCGTGGTACTCATTAAAATGGTATTGATTAGCTAGTTCTCAGGGCTGCCATAAGTTGACAGAAAAAATCCTAAGATTTCAAAACTTTTTTTTTTCAAGAGTGCGATTTTACCAATCCTACCTTTACCCCATAGCCTGTTTCTACTTTTGTTGACACGTGGCTACTTAAAGCAGGCTGGAAGTAAAGCAGAATGCGCCTTAAGGTGCATTCTGCTTTACTTTTCAGTCTGCTTTAAGCTACCATGTTCTAGAAAAAAATCAGAAGATTTCGGAAAAATCCGGAGAAATGGCAGCCCTGTTACCAACTTCCTTATGACTCAACCAAACCCTATGTTGGGACTTCTGTGGTACTCATAAAAATGGTATTGATGAGTTAGTTCTTATTAGTAGTCACGACAGAAGGTATGGCGGAAGACATGAGGAAGACAAGACTTACTGTTACCTCGAGCTTTGCCTACAGAAATACTAAATCTGATATACATTTAGGGGAAAGTATGTTTTCTTTTCCGTTGCTGTGATAAGTTCTGTTTAAAGGGAGAACCATTGAAAGCATTGAAAACAAAGTAAATATGGAAAATTTTAGATTTGGTTTAACCCTTAACACATATGCTGATTTTAGTTTTGAAGACAGGTGACTACTTAATGCAGGTTGAAATTAAAGCAACATTTTCTTTAAAGTGCATTCCGCTTTATTGTCCGCCTGCTTAAGCTATCATCTGCAAGACTTTGTCTGTTTTTAGCATAAGAAGGCTTAAGCTTACCTTCATTTATTCCATTATACATTTTGGGAGGACTTATTATCAATTATAGGGGTGTGTGTAATTTATATTGCTTTGTCCATACAGCTAAGATGTCCTTTTTAGCTCGCCTGTACGTAGTACATGACGAGCTATTGCAATACCCCCGGCGTAGTCGTCGTTGTTGTTGTCGTTGTCGTCGTGAACGACGTAAACAATTTTAAGAAAATGTCTATAACTTCTATGTCCCTTGAGGTATGGCTTTCATAGTTGGTATGTGTGTGTATATGGACAAGACCTTTTCATGCACAGAAATTTTTTGACCCCTGTGACCTTGACCTTGAACTTAGGGCCTGCGTTTAGGTTTCGAAATCTGCGTTTAGGTTTCGAAAAATGCCTTTAACTTCTATATCCCTTAAGGTATTGCTTCCATAGTCGGTATGTATGTGTATATGGACAAGACCTTTCCATGCACAGAAATTTTTTGACCCCTGTGACCTTGACCTTGAACTTAGGGCCTGCGTTTAGGTTTCCAAATCTGCGTTTAGGTTTCGAAAAATGCCTTTAACTTCTATATCCCTTAAGGTATTGCTTCCATAGTCGGTAAGTGTGTGTATATGGACAAGACCTTTCCATGCACAGAAATTTTTTGACCCCTGTGACCTTGACCTTGAACTTAGGGCCGGCGTTTAGGTTTCGAAATCTGCCTTTAGGTTTCGAAAAATGCCTTTAACTTCTATATCCCTTAAGGTATTGCTTCCATAGACGGTATGTGTGTGTATATAGACAAGACCTTTCCATGCTCAGAAAAATTTAGACCCCTGTGACCTTGAACTTAGGGCCTGCGTTTAGGTTTCGAAATCTGCGTTTAGGTTTCGAAAAATGCCTTTAACTTCTATATTCCTTAAGGTATTGCTTCCATAGTTGGTATGTGTGTGTATATGGACAAGACCTTTCCATGCACAGAAATATTTTGACCCCTGTGACCTTGACCTTGAACTTAGGGCCTGCTTTTAGGTTTCGAAATCTGCGTTTAGGTTTCGAAAAATGCCTTTAACTTCTATATCCCTTAAGGTATTGCTTCCATAGACGTAATGTGTGTGTATATAGACAAGACCTTTCCATGCTCAGAAAAATTTAGACCCCTGTGACCTTGACCTTGAACTTAGGGCCTGCGTTTAGGTTTCGAAATCTGCGTTTAGGTTTCGAAAAATGCCTTTAACTTCTATATCCCTTAAGGTATTGCTTCCATAGTCGGTATGTGTGTGTATATGGACAAGACCTTTCCATGCACAGAAACATTTTGATCCCTGTGACCTTGAACTTGAACTTATGGCCTGCGTTTAGGTTTCGAAATCTGTGTTTAAGTTTAGAAAAATGCCTTTAACTTATATGTCCCTTGAGGTATTGCTTCCATAGTTGGTATGTGTGTGTATATAGACAAGACCTTTCCATGATCAGAAAAATTTAGACTCCTTGACCTTGAACTAAGGGCATGCGTTTAGGTTTCGAAATCTGCGTTTTGATTTCCAAAATTGCCTTTAACTTCTATGTCCCTTGAGGTATTGCTTCCATAGTTGGTATCTGTGTGTATATGGACAAAACCTTTCCATGCACAGAAAAATTTGGACCCTGTGACCTTGACCTTGAACTTAGGGTCTGCATTTAGGTTTCGAAATCTGTGTTTAGGTTAAGAAAAATGCCTTTAACTTCCATGTCCCTTGAGGTATTGCTTTCATAGTTGGTATGTATGTGTATATGGACAAGACCTTTACATGCACAGAAAAATCGAGACCCCTTTGACCTTGAACTTAGGGCCTGTGTTTAGGTTTCGAAATCTGTGTTTAGGTTTAGAAAAATGCCTTTAACTTCTATGACCTTTGAGGTATTGCTTTCATAGTTGGTATGTATGTGTATATCGACAAGACCTTTACATGCACAGAAAAATTTAGACCCCTGTGACCTTGACCTTGAACTTAGGGCCTGTGTTTAGGTTTAGAAATCTGTGTTTAGGTTTAGAAAAATGCCTTTAACTTCTATATCCTTTGAGGTATTGCTTTCATAGTCGGTATGTGTGTGTATATGGACAAGACCTTTCCATGCACAGATAAATTTGGACCCTTGTGACCTTGACCTTGAATTTCGGGCCTGTGTTTAGGTTTTGAAAAATGCCTTTTACTTCTATATCCTTTGAGGTATTGCTTTCATAGTTGGTATGTGTGTGTATATGGACAAGACCTTTCCAGGCTCAGCAAAATTTAGACCCCTGTGACCTTGACCTTGATCTTAGGGCCCATGTTTAGTTTTCGAAATCTGTGTTTTGGTTTCTCAAATTTTTTATTTCTCCTATGTCCATTGAAATATTCCTTTCATATTCAGTTTGCATGTGTATATGGACAAGATCTTTCCTTGCATGCAAAATGTTTGAGCCCTCTGACCTTGACCTTGAACTTAGGACCAGCGTTTAGGTTTCAAGGTCTGAGTTTAGGTTTCTCAAAATTTCTTTAACTCATATATCCATTGAGATATTTCTTTCATATTTGGCATGCATGTGTATATGGACAAGACCTTTCCATGCATGCAAAAAAATTAGCCCAGTGTCCTTGACCTTGAACTAAGGTCCCGAAAGGTTTTAGGTTTCGAAATCTGCGTTTAGGTTTCAGAAATTGCTTATAATTCCTATGTCCCTTGAGGTGTTATTTTCATATTTGATTTGCCAGTGTATATGGACAAGACCTTTCCATGCAGGCAAAAAGGTTGACCTCTGTGACCTTGAGTGTACTTTTAAGTTTCTAAAGGTGCCGGTGGCGAGCTTTGTTGTCTCTCTGACAACTCTTGTTCCTCTTAGCATGCTAGCGATGAAACCATGACAACTTTTGCTAACAGTTTGGATCCTGATGAGATGCCGCGTAACGCGGGATCTCATCAGGATCCAAACTGTTTGACACTCCTACCCTGTCTTTGAAAATAAAATTCTATTTTTAGAACAGTAGTAAACCACAATTGTTGCAGTTGAAAAAAGTTACCAAGCATGTCAAAAGTTGGGTACATTTATATATACCTGTATTTGTATCATACAAAATAGAGCTTATCATGGCAACGGCTGGGGATTGATGACATATCAGCTTGGTCTGCATTGCTTGCCTAGGCAATACTTAAGCTTTTCATTTATAGCCTGTTTCCAGATTGTAAGACATTTCTCACTTTGATAGCCTGTTTTCCACGTACTGCTTAAAGAATATGCACCATAAGAAAAATGTTCTATATCCAAGCAGATGGTAGCTTAACCCTTTACCCTATAACCCTTTTCTAGTTTTGAAGACAGGAGAACCCTTAAAGCACCAGGTTGAAAGTAAAACAGAATGCACCTACAGGTGCATTCTGCTTTACTTTCAGCCTGCTTTAAGCAACCATCTGCTAGGATAAGAAAATATTTCTGATGGTGCATATTCATGACTGTATAAATTGAAACTATTTTCTTCAGGGGATAAATAAACTGAATGCGCTAAAAGGCCGTTCTTTGGGGGGAAAGGATTAAAATGGCTAAATGTAAAGCAGAATGCTGTCTAAGGAGCATTCGGATTTACTTTCAATCTGCTTAAGGAAGCATCTGTCTACAAAAAGGAAACATGCTAATGGGGTAAAAGAAATGTTCCATGCTTACCAGAAAGAGTGGTTATCGAACAAAATGCAATGTTATTTCACATGACTATTGTAACACGGTTGTATACAAAATTATATACATGTATACATAAATAATCAATCACTAAATAATTGATACACAGAAAGCAAACAGATTATCTTATGTCGTGCATATTATACTGATCATGATTATTTAAATTGTGTTAAGTTCTGTTATTAGGAATCTTTTTTTGGTACTATCAACTGACTCATGTCAGTTATGTTAATAGGGGACCTTTTGTACTGGTATTAAAGGTAAAGTAATGTCAAAACCGTGTGTTTAGCCTTTCAACCCTTGTATTTATAACCCTTTACCCCATAAATAGGCCTTTTTGCGCCTTTAATTTATTCCTCCATTGAAAAATATAGTTCAACTTTATACAGTCATGAACATGTATCATAAGAAATATTTTCTAAATACTAGAAGATTTTAGCTTAAAGCACGCTTAAAGTAAAGCAGCCTTCTGCTTTACTTTCAACTTGCTTCAAATGTGCCATCTATCTTCAATACTTGAAACTAGCAATAGGCTATATAAATATTTCTTATGGTGCATATTCATAAATGTATAGATTGGAACCATTTTCTTCAGTGGATGAATAGAAAGCATAAAAAGGTGTACAGTTAAACCTTTATATTAAGATATTTTAACTCTTTGAACCCTAGTGCCACATATAGGTGTCCTTTTCAAACAGTGTGTATGTGAATAGTACACATGTCCTATGCAAAAAGTGAAGACCCAGATCAGAGGGCTCCGAAAGGAGCCCTCTGATCAGGGTCTTCACTGTTTGTCACAATGCCAAACATGGACAAAACAAAAACAACCCTTAAAAGTCTGAAATGGAATAGACTAAAATGGAAACTAGAATTGTCCATTTCAGGTTTTAGGGAGGAAAGAGTTAAATTGAAGGCTAATTTATTGTAAAAAGACAGGTGACATCTTAAAGCAAGATGACAGTGAAACAGAAAGCTCTGAAAGGAGCTTTCTGTTTCACTATCACCTTGCTTTAATCAGCCACCTGCTTAAACCCCCACTAATTAACAATAATGTAGTGGTCATAATAAAGAGTTTTTACTGTATTTATGGAGTAGTGGGTTAACACATGTTGACATTAGTTGTTTATATTGTCATTGTTATCATGAGATAGAGAATAAAATATGGTGAAATACTATATACTCGTTATTTCTGTCTTTCCAAATTCCAGAGCAGCATGTAAGAATTGAAGTCTAGAAAAAAATGTTTAATTTTCTGTTTAAAAACAGCCATCGTGCATTTTGAGGGTTTTGTACATGTACCCCCAAATGGTAGGCATATAGTAATGGCACTGTCTGGGTATCCCAAGTGTCTGTCTGTCTTTCCCACATATCCTTAGCAAGTCTGACCCATTTTGTACACATAACACAGACACTACCGGACTAATTTGGAGCTCATATTCTGAATAAACGCTACACTCTGACATCTCAAATCTACTCTGACGTGTCAAAACGAAAGCGAAAGTGACAATCTATTTTTAGAGGCGCTATATTTAAATCGCGTTCGCGCAATACGCGAATAAGAAGACGATCCTGAGCTCAGTTTGAGCTTTGTGTTGACATGTCAGTATTACTGAATTCCAGCATGAGTGCTATTATAACTGAAAATAGGCTATGGGGTAAAAGGTTAAACTTCATGTTGATTATTACAGTTACCATTTAAGTTCAGACATTTTTTATTGTATCTTCAATTTTCGGAAGTTTCTATTTCCGAATTCCCCAGAGACTTTCCTACTTTGTCGTGGTTCTGGTGCTAAATTGCCATAGGGAATTGTTTCTGTTTAAATACTATATAGAGATTATCCCTTCTGCCAAGAACTAAAGAAAAATCAAGTTAAGCCTTAACCACACAGCCTCTTCCAAGTTTTGAAGACAGGTAACCACAAAAAAGCAGGTTGAAAGTAAAGCAGTATTGGAACCAATTTCTTCAGTGGATGAGTAAATTAATTGAAAGGTTTATAAGGCTTTTATGGGGGAAAGGGTTAAAGTCGAATGAGTGACATACACCAACGAACCGCGTTATCTCGAACTGAATTAACTCGAACTTATTCGTATTTTGTGACGATTGACAGTCGAATTTCGACAACTCCCGCTTGGTTTACCCTTTTACCGCCAAATTAATTGTGATGTGTTTACCCCTTCAACGCCATATTGTCGTCTTCTTCAATATTGTTGTCTGCAATATTGTTTCAAATGTAGATACAATGTAGTATGACTCAAGAAATATCGACCATTAACACGGAGGCAAATGTACTATAGAACTATCAGAGACAGGTAACAGCTTAAATCAATTTTTTTTGCATTTAAAAAGATGGAGCATTGCATTGACAACTCGTGATTAAGGAACACTCAGGATATTACGTCCTTGACGATTCTAACGCTACTCACGTCTTTTCTGTTGTAAGAAGGACCTTAACTTTTCATTATTATCATAACGCCTATTTTGTAGTGGCTAGAAGCTGCAAGCAGCTAGGTATGAGTGTTCATGGTATCACACGTTCCCCACCCACGCCAGAACGCAAGTCAGAACATGTCTGTTCCACAAACAATACAATTATGTCTAATGCTTTCACTGCTGTAATATCGTCTGCTCAAATTGTTGTCTGCTGTTTTTCTCAGAGTCACATATTAGACATTTCGACATAAAAAACAACAACATTATGACGAGTGACAAACAGCTTCTATCCAGATCAGACGCCGCAAATTACGCGGCATCTGATCTGGAGTCAAGCTGTTTGCAAATCTAAGCAAATTTCCTTCCCTATAACAACGCCCTCCGTACACCACACACACATTCGTTGTCGACCACTAGGTGTCGTTGTAGAGAGGGGGTACTGCATTTTACAGTGGATCCCAATAAACGCGTTTATGTTAAAATATATGTACATGTATATCACATACAGTTTTAAGCCAGGTCGGACACCGGGTAACCCGGTGTCTGATCTGTATTCAATCTTTCTGCAACACAAAGTAAAACGTCATTTTTGTTCAAGACTATGTACAGTAAAACCTCTCTTTTATGACAACTAAAACGTAAGATAATTGATTGTTTAAAAGACAGATGACAGCTTAAAACAAGGTGACAATTAAACAGAAACTTTATAAGGGATCTACAATAAATATGAGACTAAATGAACGTTTATTTAACTTAAGCCATTACAAAATATATACATGTAACTTTAAGTTTTGAGGACAGGTGACCTCTTCATGCAGGTTGAATGTAAAGCAGTATGTGTCTTGAGGCGCATTTTGCCTTTCTTGCAGGCTGCTTTTAAGCTATCGTCTGCCAGGATTTAGAAACTATTCATTTATTTGATTTTCTTATGGTTTTACGTCACATAATTCAACAGTATTTCAGTCGGCATATCGTGTCGACCAGCTAATTACAGATGGAGAAAGACCTTCAGGTTCTAGCCCTTTATATCTAATTACAATATCTATGATACTAAATATTCATTGCTGAATATAGAATAATTAGCATTTATTTGGGCGGTCTCTTAAGTACTACACTGTTGATAGCTCTGGACAATTATTGTCTATGTTTTAGAACAGTTCAAGACCTATCGACTGCATTAGGACAGTGCGATTACATGTTGTGCGCCACACGAATACACCACAGACCATTGGTTTTCTGTCTGGAGACATCCTTCGTGTCTGCCAGCACAAGGTATATTCAAATGCTTTAACCTATTACTCCATAGTGTTAGATGTCTTTTTACGCCTTTAATTTATTCATCGACTGAAGAAAATTTATACAGGTGTGAATATGTACCATAAGAAATTCTTACCATACCCTTAAGAAGATGGTAACTTAAGCTTGAAAACATTTTACTTATATTAATTTATTTATTTATTCAAATAACGGTAAGCCTTAAACATGTCTTCGTCTGATCCGTATCCAAAATTTATTGACATACATTTTAGATGAAGATGTTTCTTAAATTGAATTGCCTGAAAACAAATTTTTAGGAAAAAAAAGTAGACGATAATTTTAAACAGACAAATGCCCTGAGCACTGTAGCGATGACACTTGATCCCTTCACTGCCATGACGTCATCATTTTTAAACAATTGTCGGCTACTTTTATTTCTCAAATTAAATATTTAATTATTCTGACTTATGAAATATTGAAATGAGTGTAAAACAGTTTGTATCCCGATCAGACGCCGCGTTACGCGGCGTCTGATCAGAATCCAAACTATTTTCAAATAACTAGTGTACTCGGGGTAAGGCAGTGAATGGGTTAAACATGTTATTGCTTAAAAGGGTGTGATTGGTGTATTTTGCATAAACCTATCCTTATCAGCGTTGGACGGGGAAATGTTATTGATGAAAATACCTTAGTAACTGGTATAAGGTGAGTAGTAAAAGCACATAGTAACACTTTCACTCTCAATGACGTCATAGAGCGCAGTTGCAAACAGTTTTGAACCCTTTCACCGAAAACCATTAACGACTGTTGTAGCCCTTTCTCAGACAGAACATCATCCACTAAAATTTGTCGTCTGCAATTTTATGCAAAATACAAATGAAGTTTTTACTGAATAAATATTGGTAGATCTACAAATGCCAAACAGTTTGGAACCTGATCAGACGCCGCGATACGCGGCGTCAGATCAGGGTCCAAGCTGTTTGCAAAGTCAATTTTAGTCGCTCGTCAATGACGACGAAGAGGAAACTCTTCTCATGCTTAACCCGTTTTCTTCTGCTTTTTTTTCTTTTAATAAAAAAGGACAACATCTTTTACTTCAAACATCTTGTATTCTTGAAAGCGATGTTTGTCCGTTTCACTCACAAAATTGAATGTAAAAAACACTTGACTTTCCATACCCAACTTTCAGGCCATATGGACTGGCTTAATCAAGTTGGTTGTCCCCATTGCAAGGCACCGATAAAATCCATATCGATATTGTCGGACTGTCCTATAAAGAATATTTTGAAATCATTTTAAGGTGTTGAATATTTTGTCAATATTTTAGCAGTTATAGCAATAAATGTTATTTTATTCTGTTTCACATGGTATGAATTTTAATTTTCTAATTTAATGACACTTTTCTTCCATTTTGATTTGAAAATGGTTAGTATCGGATACAATAGACATATGTTTAAGACAACTCCGCAAATATGTTATTCACGCAGGCAGGGATGGCTCGGAGGGGCTGTGCTGGATGTTGCTCCTGAGGAACCACTTCCGGAAACCAGCCCGCTATGGACATTGCCAAACGTGGTTATCTCCCCTCACGACGCAGGAATCGCTCAAATCGAACACGTAATGCAGAAATGTTACTTCTTTTTCCTTATTCTCACCTGAAACATCAAATGGACTAATGTTAAGTCGAGCCTATTTTTAACCTTTGATGGATGCTTTTTTTTAAAAAAAAAATTAAATATCGTAAAAATTACTTCTAGGGAATACCCTGTTTAAGAGGGCTCCTTGATCTGGGTTTAAACTGTTTGCATACGACAAGTGTGCTCTTTATTTGTACACTGTTAGTAAATGACGCATGTACGCGTCACTAGACGTTAATGAGTTGACCTTTAAGGGGGTAGGTGCACCTTGGTAAAGTATTTACCAAATTCTTCAAACTTTGCATACTGATAGTAAAATTAGTTTCTATGACAAAACTGGAAAAAAAAATGGGGGTCCCGGACCTTTTTTTTTCACAATTTAAAATATTTCACGACTACCCCCCTAAAATTGAAGCTTTTCAAAAACACCTATTTTTTTGTACTACGTTTTTTCAAGCTTTATGTATACTCAGTATTTGTACACAAAAGGTTGTAATTTGTATTACCAAAGTAAGAATAAACCCTGAAAATCATGTTTTCTAAAAAAAATAAAAAAAATATGTGCGATTTGAATGGATAAGAATAAAAATTACCCCACCCACTTATTTTATAATGGGAGAAAAAGCCCCGAAAAAATTGCCAATTTAATTAAAGAAAACCAATTTTTTTTTATTTTTTTTTATTCTTTTATTCTTCCAAACATATAGTTTTAGTGAAATAGCAAATAAAAACATGAGGTCCCGGAGTTAATAAAAAAAATATGGAACTTTTTATTAAAAAAATCCATTTTTTCTCTATTTTTCACTTTTTTAGTGTATTTTTATAATATTAACTTCTTTTTTTTCTGTAAATTTTTATTTGATCTATTGAACTAATTATAATTTTTAATAAAAAAAAAATTCCATAAAGATTGAATTCTTAAATTTTGAAAAAATATTTTTTTCAAATTTTTTTACCCCACCACTTTTTTTATAATGGGGAATGGAGTAAACTGAAAATTCCCAACTAGATTGTTGAAAAACATTTACTTTTCTTCATAATTGTTGGTGTCTCTCATGATAAAGTACTGATGTAGAAAAGCGAAGCAGAAAATTCATGATCACCCATCTTTTAAGCTTATAATGGACAGCTTTTATCAGTTTTGATATAAGGAGCATAGCAGAACATAATTCTTTTTTGTATCTACTCTTTTATTCATCTTGCATTCACAATAAAATATAAATAATATTTTAGCATACTAGTATAAAGGTTCCAAATCAGAGTAAGAACATTTTTCTCCACCAAACCCTATGTTGTGATAATGTTGATAAATACAGTGAAACCCCTCTAAACCGGAACCTCTAAATACCGGAATTCTCTCTTAAACAGGATTAAATCGTTGATCCCGTTTCCAACCTTTCTTTATTTTTACCAATTACACCAATATCCATGAATAAGTATTTTTTTTTTAATCTTACACTGAAGAAAATGGTTAAGACATACTAGCAGATAGCTAAAAGCAGGTTGAAAGTAAAGCAGAATGCGCCTCAATGCGCATTCTGCTTGACTTTTAATCTGCTTTTAGTGTTCAGCTATCTTCCATACTTGAAACAAGCTATGGGTTAAAAACCTCTCTAAACCAGAAACCCCTCTAAACTGGAATTTTTTTTGTCCCCACACATGTCCGGTTTAGAGGGGTTTCACTGTAGTATCATTCAAATAGTTTGGTGAAGACATGAGGACTTCATCATGTGAAACATTTACCTTATCTGAACTTAATTATGCTACTTATTAGGCGTTTACGACAGGTCACTGCTTAAGGCAAGGTGAGTTCATTCATGAGCTTTCTGTTTTACTGTCACGTTGCTTTAAGCTGTCGCCTGCCTTTAATTCAATCAATCAGCCTTCGTTTTAGTGGTAGTTATAGAGAGGTTCTACTGTACCTTAAAACCTTTCTAATTACAACCAATAAATTATGTTAATTATAAGGTGTTTACGACCGGTGACTTTTGAAGCAGAAAGCTCCTTCACATTGCTTTAAGCTGTCGCCAGTCCTGCCTATTATACAAGCAATTAGCCTTCGTTTTAGTGGTAGTCATAGAGAGGTTCTACTGTATAGCGTGCTGAAAATTTGAAATTGATTCGTTCTCACCAAAGCGTATACGGGTCTTCACTGGTAGCACTCCATCAAAATTGTTTTCTATGAACATTTTAATAAAGAAGTAACGCGGATACATGTATACATGTACTTTATAAGAAAAACGCTACTTTTCTCTTCGGTGCTATTTGGTTTTGGTTTTGGTTTTTTTGTGTGTTTTTTTACTCAAAACGAATCTTAATCTAGCATGGGTCCGGCAGCTTGAATTAGGATAAAAATACAGTCGAAATTTGATACTTCGAACTCGCGTTAGTTCGAATATAACCATATTACAAAGTTTAAACGTTTTAACTTTATAAGACGGGTATGTTCGACTTAAGCAAGATCGACTCATCGAAATTCAAATTAAGAAATACATGTACGATCGATTTAAGAGAATTCGAAGTATCAGGTTTGGACTGTAATAAAAGGTATTACTGCACAGTTCGACAAAAAAATTCGAAATGTTGTGAATAGGCAAATCAGCAAGATTTTTTCAGGACATCCACTGTTTTGCCACTGAGATTGTTGAGAACTATCGGCGTTTCTGCAAGGGGGAGAAACTGAAGGCTTTGGCGAACTTTGTCAAGGGATACTGAAATTTCTGTCGTTTGTCTCGCATGAACATCTTTTTGTTAACCCTTTGCCCAATAGAAGCACCTTTTAGCGGGTATGATTTATTCCTCCACTGAAGAAAATAGTTCCAATTTAATCAGTAATGAATAATATGTATTATAGGGAATATTTTCTATATTATAGCACATGATAGCTTAAAGCAGGCTGAAAGTAAAGCAGAATGCGCCTTAAGGCGCATTCTGCTTTACTTTCAACCTGCCTTAAGTAGTCATCTATCTTAAGAACTATAAATAGGCTATCAGGTAAAGGGTTAAACGAGTTCTTTATTTGTATTGTATATACAGTGCTTCCTTCCATCAACGGCCCTCCGAACAACACACCCTCCCTACATATTGCTTCCCGCTGTTCCCAAAACATCAAATTATGTCTAACTTTTTTCAATACTGCAATATTGTCTGCTTTAATTTTTCGTTTGCTGTTTTTCTCAAAGTTACGTATTAAACACTTTGACAGAAGAAACATCAAGACGAGTGAATGTAAGCCAAACAATATTCTAAAAGAGTCAATTTCCCTCTCTTTCACAACTCCCTCCGAACAACAAGCATAACCGCTGTCTCCCATTGGGTGCTGTTGTAGATAGGAACAACAACGCCTAATTGGAGACACAGATTATGTGTGTTGTTCGGAGGGAGTCGTTATAGGGAGGGGAAATTAAGACTTGGCTTACATTTGCAAACAGCTCGAATCCAGATCAGACGCCGCGTAACGCGGCATCTGATCTGGATTCAATTTGTTTGTCACTCGTTTTTATCAAAATGCCCACTCATATTATAATTATTATGTAACTTTTACAAAAATGAGCAGACGACAATTTTAAACAGACGATATTGCAGCAGTGAAAGCGTTAGACAAATGTGTCCTGTTTGGGGACCTGCGGCAAGAGTCGTTGTAAGGAGGGAGTCGTTGTTGGGGTTGCCGTTGTAGGACGGGAACACTATAAAAAATATCCACCCCAGACTATAGGTTGGGCATATACAGTAAACTCCCTTCAATACGCCCAGTTAAAAGAACGCTCGTTGATGGTGTTACTGACAGGTGGCAGGTTAACCCATTACACAAAGATATGTCTTTTTACGCCTTAAATTCACTCATCAACTGGGGAAACAATTTCTTTTGTTTAAGGCATGAGTAAGAAACAAAAGAAATATTTCCTAAAGCATAGCAGATGGTAGTTAAAAGCACGTTGAAAGTAAAGCAGACTGCTCTTTAATGCCCATTCTGTTATACTTTAAGTCTACTTTAATAAGTAACCATCTGCCTTCAATACTGAAAACAAGCTGTTGGGAAAGTGTTTTGTTTTATATAAAAATTCCTCTCAGCAAATAGGGCATCTGTTCAAAGTCTACACTGTTTGCCTGTGTCTCTTTTATGGGACGTTAGACGCAATTTACTGTCTTACCCCGAGTTCAGTGCAACTTGCTAACAGTTTGGATCCTAGTCCGTAGTGCGGTTTCTGATCACGATCCAACTTGTTTGAAAATCAGTTACAATATATAATTTTATGTAAATAACATAAGTAATTGATCAAAATAGTTCTTTTGGATGCCAGTTGTAAATCACTGATACGTCAGACCTCGGCTTATAAAGCCTCTCTCGAAGGACTCGGTGCGGCGGGGGATCGAACACACGGCCCAAGGTAACGCAATAGCGCACTCGACTGTATGGCAGAGACGGGGCTAACAATATGCACTTCCGAAAACACTTATATATGGAAAATAAAATACGTTTAAACCTGTAAACTGTGTTCTCAAGCACAAGTTCTGACGTCTTTCAGGATTACGACCTTCGGCAAGGTAGTCCGATTGGTTGCTTGACGTCAGGGAGATTAGATTAAAGATAATTATAATTATTTTAGAGCTCCTGTTCCTGTTGACGTTAACAGCGTTAAATTACGCGAAAGTGTTGACGTTCAAACTGCGCGAATTTCCGGATCCAATATGACGTCATCTGCGGGAAAATATGCAGTATGCTATTTCAAACAACAAATCTAATTTAAAAAATGGAGGATGAAGAGTATGATTCATAAATGTTACAAAAATTGAAATAGTAAGAAATTTGAAGTAAAATGACACAGCCTGCTGTCCGGCCATACCAACCCGTGACGCCAGCCAATAACAAATATCTGGCGAAAAGATGGGATCAAGAAATATTCAATACGCACAGGAAAAAGGTTGCTGCAGGTAATTCCTGTTTAATTGTTTCACTAAAAGGTTTAACTTAAAGGTTTTACATTGTTACATTTTTTCGGGCGTAAAGATAAATTAACCTCTTCCCCACAAGTCCGACATTTATTTACCCACGAAACTTCACATGGACAGTTGCGGTTTCCAATAAAGTTTTGTCCTTTTTTACTATTTTTTGACGTTTTTGACAACTATTGCAAAATGACAATCAGTGTAGACAATGATTAGAGGGTTCTTACAGGATTGCCCGCACTGTTTGAATAGGACAAGTGTAATCTGACTGGTACACCGTTTGTAACTGACGAGTGGACTCGTCGCTAGGGTTCAATGTGTTAAAGTAGACGGTCATTAACGTGGCGGTGAACATGTATATTTCACCAAAAGAGAAAAGAACAATTTTGACTTTCATGGTCAAACAGATCGTGAGGTCTTTACCCCATTCACCGACATATTGTCGTCTGCTTAACTATTGTTGTCTGCAAAATCGTTCAAAGTTAGATTTAAGGCAGTGTAACTGAAGACATTTGTAAAACGAGTATCAAACAGTTTGGATCCTGATCTGTCAGAACCTAATCAGACGCCGCGTTACGCGGCGTCTGATCAAGATCCAAACTGTTTGCAATTGCGCCTTTTGGCGCCATTTATAGTTAAAGGAATACAACGCAGTAGGCCCTACTTGTACAAAAATTGGATCTGGGTTCATAATCTGATCGCTTGACTTATATGAACTGTAACTTACCACTAAGTATTTGATTTCATGTTGAAACTAATTAATTTTATTATATGCCTTCGAGTGATATCGAGCGTTTCCGCGTGTATTTGCAGAGTAAAATACAAGAGTCTGTATCAGCCACCTTGTATCAGCCACTTTGTATTTTACTCTGACCTCGCTTTCGATTTGACGTGACGTCATTTACGTACATGTACGAGTGCCGCGGTATTCTTTGTGACATACAAAAAATCTTGTTCTGCTTCAAATAACTAATAAATTTTGGATATAAAATGATTTAAACAACTATTTAGTTGTTTCTGGTTTGTATTCAAGGCATATAATAAACACATCACCAGTTGGCAGTGCGCAACAGAGTGTTGCATTTAGCTCTCGACGTTTTTTGGCGGAAACAACCGATCAGACTCGCGCCAAGGCGCTCGTCAGATCGGCTATTTCCGCCCAAAACGTCTCGAGCTAAATACATCACTCTGTATCGCGCTGTCAACTGGTAATGTGTATATTTCACACTCCCACTACCTGAACTGGCAGAGTGGCAAGACTCCACCAAAAAGTGACACTAAAACATAGAGTCCTTATTCTAGCCCTTTAGGGGAAATACAAGACTATTATACCATATACCGGTACTGTTTGTTTCCAGACACTGCTTAAAAATTATTATATGCCTTCGAATGATATCGAGCGTTTCCGCGTGTATCTGCAGAGTAAAATACAAGAGTCTGTATCAGCCACCTTGTATCAGCCACTTTGTATTTTACTCTGACCTCGCTTTCGATTCAACGTGACGTCATTTACGTTCATGTCCGAGTGCCGCGTTATTCTTTGTGGCATACAAAACTTCTCGTTCTGCTTCAAATAAGTTAACTAATAAATTTTGGAAGTAAAATGATTTAAACAACTATTTAGTTGTTTCTGGTTTGTATTCAAGGCATATAATAAACACATTACCAGTTGGCAGTGCGCAACAGATTGTTGCATTTAGCTCTCGACGTTTTTGGCGGAAACAACCGATCAGACTCGCGCCAAGGCGCTCGTCAGATCGGCTATTTCCGCCAAAAACGTCTCGAGCTAAATACATCACTCTGTATCGCACTGTCAACTGGTAATGTGTATATATTGTGGGAACATGTAGATGTTAACAAAGAAAATCTTTGATATGCAACGGATCAAAAATATTTGAACAACTTTCGAAGAAGACCATATAAGGATCATTCCTGCCAAGTTTTGTAAAAATCCCTCTAGATCTAGTAGTTTAGGAGGAGATGTCGTTTTTAAAGAAATTGTTGACGAAGGACGGACGACGGACGGACGGATGACGACGGACACAGCACGATCAAAATAGCTCACATTGGCACTTTGTGCCAGGTGAATTAAAAAAAATAAAATAATATACTTATTTGTATGGTAAAAACTCTGGAAATCTGTGCCAATTTGCCATTTCCAAACACCCGGTGTTTGGCCACACGCATAAACGAAATGCCATTTTATACCCGATTGTACCATTTAGTCCATGCAACTTATGCAGAGAAAAACATATTAATTTAAGAGTCTAGAGTAAATCATTTTAATTCATTATGAAAATAACTACATGTACTTCTTAAACATGTAAATCTGCGGTGCTCTTGTTCTTCTTCCAGTAAACGCGTTCGTGCTTAAACAATTGTTTCAACTACAATTTTAACACAAATGTTCAGCCCTCAACAGTGACATTGACATTGAACTTAGGTCTGCGTTTAGGTTTCGAAACCTGCGTTTAGACTTCGAAAGATGCTTATAACTCCTATGTTCATTGAGATATTTCCTTTCATATGTATGCATGTGTATATGGACAAGACCTTTCCATGCACGCAAAATGTTTGATCCCACTGACCTTGACCATGAAGTGAGGGTCCGCGTTTAGGTTTCGAAATCTGTTTTCAGGGACCTGTCAGCCAATGAAAATAGCTGCATTTCTACGTACTCTGTCAGCTCACAGGGTACTTGGTATCACGTCTACAGCTCGGTACCCAATCAGAAGTAAAGAATTCACTTTGCAGTATACATGTAATAATTTGTATTGTGTCCTCTTTTGCTTTCAGCTAAAGCCGTGATTGACAACATGCCTCCCCGAGTACACATGCACCTGCACATAAAGCTAAAGAAACTCCAGGTAAGAAACCGGATACTTAACCCGTTACCCCATAAATACGCCTTTTACGCCTCTAAATGTTTCCTCCATCGAAGAAAATAGTTCCAATTTATACAGTCATGAACATGTAGTAAACTGGAATTGTCCATTTGAAGTACCAGTACCATAAGCAATTCCTTTGTGGCATATGTGTAAGGCATTTGACAGAGGAAACATCGCTACGAGCGTAAAACAGATTTGACCCAGATCAGACGCCGGGTTACCCGGCGTTTGATCTGGGTCCAATCTGTTTGTAAATATCAGTTACGTCGAACTGGAACTGAGGTGGGTGATGAAGCTGACATTTCAAGGTGTTCACGACCAAAACAGTCACGTAGGCAGTGCTATTGATCTGGGCGACCACCCTATAAGTGCAATCATGTCAAGCATCGCGCTGTTGGTCGTTTATCGGTACCATCCCTGTTCACTGTTTGAACCATAGTGCCGCATATAAGACTTAATGTCCTTAAATGGTACCTGTGAATAGTACATGTATGCATGCACCTGTCCTGTGCTAACAGTGTAGAAATTGATCACTATGGCGTTTACTGCATTGCGTTCAGTATCTTTTAACCCATTACTCAAGAAATGCGCACTTTTACGCCTTTAATTTATTCCTCCACTTAAGAAAATAGTTCCAATTTATACAGTCATGAATATGTATCATAAGAAATAGTTTCTACATTCTTTAGCAGATGGTACAAATGTAGCTTAAAACAGGCTGCAAGTAAAGCAGAATGCGCCTTAAGGCGTATTCTGCTTTACTTCCAACCTGCTTTAAGTGGTCACCTATCTTCAAAACTAGTCTTAACAGGGTATGGGGTTAAGATTAAAAGGAAAAAAGTAACGTCTTTTCTGTTTTAGTTATAGAATCTTACTGTAACTTGTTCCACTTCTTTCATGAATTTTTTCCAGTTCGAGGCTGAACGTTTAGCTACTATAGAGCGTGACAACCGGATTCTACTGGAGAAGATGGCGCACATAATGCGGACTGGCGGACTTGTAGACCACAAGAAGCTCGACTACACGTGTAAAAGGTTAGTGCCACAGAAAACTGTGTTAACACATTCAACCCTAGCGCCGAGAATGCTCGCCATACTGTGTTTCAAATACATGTAATATAAAATTATATTAAATTACTTTAACTCTTTCCTCCCTGAAACTTCAAATGAACACTGTCTGTTTCCAGTCTTCTAGTCAGTCGTTTACTGGGTCTAATTAGGGGTTATTTTTGTCAATATATCGTTAAATGAAGGACGGTGCATACCCTGATTAGAGGACTCCATTAGGATCCCTCTGATCTGAGTCGTCACAGTTTGCTTAGGACGCATATATGCATGACTATGGTTCAAATGGTTAATTAAGTAACTGTTTTGTTCATACAAATCGCAAGTTAATATTGATTGTTGTTAATTATATGTTAAGTATGAAATGCCTTGTGTATAAACATAAATTAAAGGCCTCACGGAAGATTGATTTTTATCAAATGAGCTATCTCGTTAAATAAAGTATTTATACTACTAATACGGAAAAAAGGCTTGCCTTTTTTCCGTTCTTAAGTAATGCATGATCAAATCAAAGGTATTCCAATTTTATTCAATCACTGACAGACTTTGAAAAGTGTTTGATTTGCACGTGAATAGTTTCCTCAAAACTAGGCAACTACAAAACATGGCGGGCTGACATCTTGGATGATGACGTCACGGCTTTTACGAAGAGTTTTGCGTGACGTTTCGGAATTCCCGATTTCGGTGCTATTTTAAAACCATTTTAAGCATGAATAACCCCCAACACTCACTTGAAATGATTTTCTCCAAAGGACAAAGCTTCAAACAGTTCAATTCATACCCATAAACGCTTAAATGAACGTTATTTACAAAAATCTACTTCTCAATCGAACCGATAAAAATAACGGATTACCAATGCGCCATCAATATAAATAATGACGTTATTATTGGTGGTCATATGACTTCCAAAAATAGTTTCAGATTGCATTATAGGCGTACGGAGGAGTTTTAACTTTTAACATTGTATACACGGGTGCTTATAGATCTATTTGATTATTTGGTTTAACAACATATAGATCTTGTCCCAAACAATTTAGGTATAAAATAAAAGTTCGAGTCGGTTGTGTAATCCAGATCTCAGTCACGAGAGGCGTAGCCTCGAGTGTGATCTGGAATACACAACGAACTGATACACACTGGTGATAGATCTATTCCGTTTTCATTAGTATAATTTTTCTTTTTTCCGTCCATAGGCAAAGCCTAAATACATATTAATCTAAAACTAATAATAATTATTATTATTATTAACAAACAGTATGTCTGCGATATTTTACAACTGTCCTATACAAACAATGTAGACCCTGATCAGAAGGCTCCTAAAGGAGACATCTGATTGAAATATGCAATGTTTCTAAATTGGCAATAAACATGTAGTGTGAAACACAACTCTCGTTCGTCAAAATAGGACATGACTTAATAAGAAAGTGGGATTCTCCATTTGAAGTTTACAAAACAAGCTCCTGCAGTAGAGGAAACGTAACTCTTTCACAATTAACGGATTTATGTTAAAACAAATACATGTATTTCCAATGCAAACAGTTTGGAGCCAGATCAGACGACGGGTAACCCGTCGTCTGATCAGGCCCCAAACTGGTTGCCATTCATATTAATATGAATGGTCAGTGTTAAAATTAAGAAATAATAAATTCATACCAGTGTTCTATCGTGCAATCGAACACTAGTAGGAGTTGAGATGCGTAGTAATTTAATCACGAGGCCTTTAGGCCGAGTGATTTAATTACAAGCATCTCAACGACTATCCGTGTTCGATTGTTAGATAGAACATTGGTGTTAATTTATTATTTCGATTCTAACACATAATTTAACCTTAAATTGCACCGAATTAACGGCGCTACATTTCTTGGCGTACGCATTTTCGACGCCACATGACGTCACGTTAGAACGTTTAGCGCGTGAGTGTTCTACTGAAAATTCGAACACCAAGACGGTCCTTCTTCGCTTATATAGGGGTGTGGGCGAGGTGTGTTAGAATTAAGAAATAAAAAATTCATACCAGTGTTCTATCGTGCAATCGAACACTGGTAGGAGTTGATATGCGTAGTAATTAAATCACGAGGCCTTTAGGCCGAGTGATTTAATTACAAGCATCTCAACGACTACCAGTGTTCGATTGTTAGATAGAACACTGGTATGACTTTTTATTTCGATTCTAACACATAATTTAACCGAAATTTGCACCGAAGCAACGTCGCTACATTTCTTGGCGTACGCATTTTCGAAGCCAAATGACGTCACGTTAGAACGTTTAGCGCGTGAGTGTTCTACTGAAAATTCGTACACTGAGACGGTCCTTCTTCGCTTATATAGGGGTGTGGGCGAGGTGTGTTAGAATAATGTATTTTCCACTATAAAAATTAACGGATTGTGTTGTTCTTTTTTGCAGTTTAAACAAGACTAAGAGGCAGAGAGAGTTACTGAGGATCAGTCACGAGAATCTGGCGATACTGAAGCGTCTCACCACGAAGGATCCACACTATAATCACAAGAAATGGCTCATGGAGTGGCAGGTAGGCCAATTGAGATACAATGTGTCCTTTGAAACCCGGACTCCCTCTTAACTGGACTTCTCTGAATACTGGACTCCCTCTAAACCGGACTTCTCTGAAAATCGGAATCCCTCTAAACCGGACTTCTTTTATAACCGGAAAAATCTCATGTCCAAACACGTATTCAACATGCTAACCAATTCTTCAATACTTCAACCAAGAGGTATACAGAGCTAATGGGAGAGGAAACCTGCGTTTAGCAGCGACCTGTGTTAAACGATTGATCATTATTCAGTTATTTATAATGACTTCAAAACCTCTAATTCTATGGGGAAACCTCTCTAAACGGAACATTTTTCTAGGTTCGAAATGTTTTGGCTTTCGGAGAATACACTGTACTAGTAATATGTAACATATAATATATGAAACAGAATGTCACCATTCTTGTTTTCGAGGGTTGGAAATTTGAACGTCACACATAATGTCTAATTTATATCTTATTACACTGAGCTTATCAATCCTGGCTTTGGAATTGTCTCATTCGTGGTTTATAAAATAAGAAGTAAAGCTCTCTTAATAATATAGAAAGAAAATCAAGTAACATAATTACTTGCCCCTATGTGACATTTCAAAGAATGTCATATAGCAAAAGAATCTCGCATAGCTAATACTGCATTATTACACCTCGCTTTTAGTTACAATGTTAATTTCCCGTAGACCTACAGTAAACATTTTGCATGTCTTTTACATCTATCCAAAATATACTGTCACTCTTTATGATATTCTTTTCGTGACGTCACTCTAAAGGACATTACTTTTTTTCTCCGTCCGAAAACGTACTGTCAGCATTGACATGAATTTCGCTATTGGCGATATTAGAGCGTTTTAAAGAGTGGTTACTTCTAATCAACTTTTGACATTTTCTGTACAAGTTGCTTCCTTTTGTCCATTCCTTAACGATTTGCCACCATTTCGGAAGAGGCTATTTGCCACCTAGACAATGTAAAGAAGCTGTTTCTTCAATTTACTTGTCATAACGTTCTTCTTTAATGTAATATAATTATAAACAATGTGACGTCATAGACGGCGACGTCGTTTCCCGCGTTACGTACATGTCCGCGCTAAATTGGTATTCACAACACATTTTATAAAATACAAAAGAGACGATTCTAAAGCTAGGGTTGATAAGCTCGGTGTAATAAGATAAATATTAGATGTCAGTTTGCGTGACATTCAAATTGTCAACCCTCGAAAACAAGAATGTCACCCCGAGGCGTAGCCGAGGGGTGACATTCTGTTTCTCGGGTTGACAATTTGAATGTCACGCAAACTGCCATCTAATATTTATATAATGTCATATTGTGAAAGAGATCAAGGGACTTGCCCCTTTATTATACTGCAAAGTAAATTCCTTACTTTTCATTGGTCAACGAGCCCTAGACGTAATCCCATGTACCCTGTGAGAGCTGACAGGGTACATGGAAATGCAGCTGTTTTCATTGGCTGACAGGTCCCTGGGTCTTGCTTTGCATAAAATAAGATGACCGATTGCTCGACAGGATTGAGTGCATTCAATCGTGCATCCTCCGTTATAATTCCATTTCGGCTAAGAACCATTCGCTGTTTGGATCTTTCAACAGTCGCATTATTTCTAGGAAAGTTTTACGCCGAATATGCCAATTTTTCCTATGAATAACAAAGTCAGAAACATATGACGTCACAAGTTTACGCTCAACGTTATCTGTTTTGGCGCGATTTTGTTATAGTTTATTATAAGCGCTGTACACGACAAATTCCTAAATATTTCGTTTGAACAGTGATAACTTTGCAGTATAATAAATTCGTTATACAGTTTCTTCACAGTGTACATGAGGATTTCTTCCCGGCTGGTAAAATCATGTAACCCTCGCCTAACGGCTCGGGCAACATGATTTACCTTAGCCGGGAAGAAATCCTCATGTACACTGTGAAGAAACTGTATAACTAATAATCAAAATTACGTCGCATGGCTCAGACAACAGTGTCATAGAGTGACAGTGACGTTTTTTGATAGATGTAAACAATATGCAAAATGTTGCATTTCAGTCTATGGGGAAATAAACATTGTAACTCAAAGCAAGGTGTAATAATATTCATATTATTAATCGTGATGTCATATCCGGTATTTTACAGGTCAACCAGCAATACTTGATGAACATTTCAAAGTACCCCCATCCCTGGAGAGAGGAGCAAAGCCCGTACCTCAGTCAGATTGAACGTCAATCCGCAGCCAATAAACTTATCAGCAGAAGGGTAAGAAAACTTCCGAGACTATCCGAAATGCTTTCAATCCTCTCAATTATATGACGTCATCTGTTTTAAACTATTGTCGTCCGCCTTTACTTCGCAAATTTACATTTGAGCCGTAAAAGCAGACACTTTTGACTTCAGAAATATTGATAGCTGTTTTGAGTCTGATCAGACGCCGCTTCGTTATCAAAACTGTTCGAAAGTAACCATTGTACTCGGATGAGCTTGCAGTGAATTGGTTATACCATTGTTCTTTACGAAAAGTCGAATCTTTAGCGTCACATAAGAATAAGTCTCATTGCCTGTTCCTAAGACAGGCACGACATTAACTCTTTCGCTGCCGAGTTTTATCGTCTGCTTTAACTTATTCACAATAATGAGCACGAATGTGAGATTCTATTTATCACATAACAAGTTTAAGCACCTTTTACATTGATTGAAGCCGTATTTTGTAGACCCTCCGCTATATAGAATTTCGGCCAAAACGTTACGTTGTTTACGTTAACGTCATAGTGAATGACGTCATTTGGCGTCCCGCTACATGCAGCGCTTGTGGACGAACAAGTTGGACCGGAGCCCAAAAACCGATAATCCACTAGTGGATAACGATATTTATACGATCACTTTATGCAACTCCCAGACCGCAAATTATGTGATAAATGACGAGTATGCTCGTCGCTAGGACTGAATGCGTTAACCCTCTTACCGCCAAACTATCGTCTGCATTGGAAGTGTCGTATGCAATATTTTGAAAGTCAACTTTATAGGGATATTTTGACTGAAGAATTATCGATACGCATGTCAGTTTGGATCCTCTTGCGTAACGCGGCGTCTGATCAGGATCGAAACAGTTCGCAAAGTCGTCTTTTTGGCGACGTTTGTAGTGAAAGAGTTAAGCATGATTACGAGTTTTTTAATATCATGTTCGTCCTGCATTCAAAAACGCCTGGATTTGAAGACTTCATTTAACCCACCACCACCACCACCATACCCGATTTATATAGCGCTCTTTTCACACAGGAGTTGTGCGTTCAAAAGCGCTTCACATGTAATTATATAAATGAACCTACAAAGCAAGAAAGACAAATAAATACATTCACAATAAAAATGATACAATATTGAGATGCATGGAAACATGGAAATTCTTTCAATATTATTACCAAGATTATAAAATTGTTATAGCAAGTTAAATTTTGTAAAATCATATTTTAAAATGAGTCAAATAATTAAAACCCAGTTGTGCCCAGTGGATTGGATTCTTCCATGCTTATATATAGAGGATATTGAATGAGTGTGTTGTCAGTCGTGAATTTATTGAACGAGTTGAATAAAATAATATTTTGCGAGCCTTGGCGAGCAACATATCATTTTATCCAACGAGTTCAATAAATTTACGACTGACAACACACGAATTTGATATCCTATTTATCACATAAACACCAAATGACACGAAAATCCGAACGGTCTTACTTTCACTTTTGCCCTAGGCTCTTAGTAAAACGATTCGTCATAGGTGTTATTCGGTTTTATTCATCCGTAGATAAAAACACCTTTCAAACTAAAATAAAGAAAATCAACATCAATGTGTTGTGAAAAGACTTCTCTGATACCATATTCAAATTTTAAATTAATATTTAATTCAAAACTGTTCTAATTGACTAAAATGATCATTTGACATTTAGAATCTAGTTTCGTTTTCAAAATAACGTCGTTATAGCAACACGACGTCATTATCATTGTAACGTCTAAATTTGAAAAACAGTCTGAGTCACTGTCAATACTAGAGCTCTATGTAGCCTGATTTGCAGCCTAAGTTTGCGGGACTGCTCGAGAAATGTTTTTAGGACACTTGGAAATGTTTTAAATCCCTAGTGATGATCTTAGTTGTCTTGACTCTCTTAACTGATTTAAAGTCGGCGTAGTAGTACAGTATTTTGGTGATTCGAGAATTAGTATAAAATATATGCCCAGTGGGCCATACGATTTTTACGGACCTCTATATTTGGCACGTTTATGTGATAAATAGGATTAGTCCATTTTTAGCTCACCTGGCAGGTAGTGCCAAGGTGAGCTATTTTGATCGTCCTCTGTCCGTCGTCGTGCGTCCGTTCGTCCGTCCGTTCGTTCGTCGTCAACAATTTCTTTAAACGACATCTCCTCCAAAACTACTGGATAGATTTTTACCAAACTTGGCCTGAATGATCCTTATAGAGTCCTATTTCAAAGTTGTTCAAACATTTCCGGTCCGTTGCATATCTAGGTCACAGGAGCTGAAAATAGATTTTTTTCAATAAAAACTTAAAAAATCTTCTTGTCTGAAACCACTGTACCCTGAGCTTAGATATTTGGCAAAAAGCATTGTCTTAAGGTCCTCTATCAAGATTGTTCAAATTATGTCCATGGGGTCAAAAATGACCCCGCCCCGGGGGTCGTAATTTTACATAGAGTTACATAGTAAAATCTTTAAACATCTTTATCTCTGAAACTAATATGGCCAGAGCTTTGATATTTGGCATGGTGACACTTCTAGAAGCCCTGAACCAATATTGTAAATATGGTTCCGGTCTGTTTCATATCTAGGTCACAGGAGCTATAATTAGATTTTTTTCAATGAAAACTTAAAAAATCTTCTTGTCTGAAACCACAGTACCCTGAGCTTAGATATTTGGCACAAAGCATCATCTTCAGGTCCTCTATCAAGATTGTTCAAATTATGTCCCTGGGGTCAAAAATGACCCCGCCCCTCGGGTCGCAATTTTACATAGAGTTATATAGTGAAATCTTCGAACATGTTTTTCTTTGAAACTAATATGGCCAGAGCTTTGATATTTGGCATGGTGACATTTCTAAAAGCCCTTAACCAATACTGTTAATATGGTTCCGGTCCGTTGCATATCTAGGTCACAGGAGCTAAAAATAGATTTTTTCAATTAAAACTTAAAAAATCTTCTTGTCTGAAACCACAGTACCCTGAGCTTAGATATTTGGCATAAAGCATCATCTACAGATCCTCTATCAAGATTGTTCAAATTGTGTCCCTTGGATCAAAACTGCCAAGGCCATAGGGGTCGCAGTTTTACGTAGAGTTATATAGTGAAATCGTCTTCTCTGAAACTATTATGGCCAGAGCTTTGATATTTAGCATAGTGACACTTTTAGATGATCTTTACCAATATTGCTGAAATGGTTCAGGTCTGTTGCATATCTGGGTCACATTAGCTAAAAAAAAAATTTACATTGAAAAGTCTTCCTGTCTGAAACCATCCATGTACAAAATATTTGACAGCAAGATTTTTGAAATTATGTCGCTAGGGTAAAAAATGATTCCACCCCAGGGGTCATGTGACCCTTGTGTTGGTTTTTTCAGGTGAGCGATATTTAGGCCCGCATGGGCCTCTTGTTTATCTATGGGGATGCCTATTCTAAATTTTCATTTTCGTTTTGTTTTATATTGAAATGCCTATCAGCAAACATTGTAGACTATGATCAGACGCCGCAGAATGCGGCGCTTGATCAGAGTCTACACTGTTTGCCTATGTCCCATTTATGGGATCGTGGGCACAAATGGGTTAAATTATCTGTCTCTATAAAGTGGTGGTACTGACGTTTCAACGTTATTTTTCTACATCGCTATGTTCATGTTGATATTAACAAACATTGAGAAACATGTACAGTTCATCTGCAATTATTCTACAGTAGTGTAGACGTTTTTCTTTCCCTATAAACGCGTTTGTGCTTTAAACAAGTATTTTCTCTGCAAACAGTTTTTGCCCACAGAGATCTGACACGATTGATTTACAAACGAATTGTAACAAAAGGTAAATATACAGAATATATGGAGATACAACTGAATTTCAGTGTATTCTCTTCCTAGCTAAATAGAAATTGTCATTAGTATGAATAATAATTGATGAAACAACACTTTTCTTGCATTTCTGTCTAGCTTACATAATACACTTCCATAATCAAAGTTCTTGAGAGCACTGATGATGGTTTCAAACTGAACCACATAGGTCTGAAATCGTTCTCAAGCGTTTGATTGGTCAGATTTGATATTAATAGTAAAACTTCTGAAAGAATAATATTTCTTTTTTAATGTATTTGATAGCAGGCATTGAAACTGTTGAAATTAAGTTTTCAGCATGTATATTATAATATATACTTGATACATTGAATAATACTGTAAAAGAATCTGAAAACCGAATTAGGTCTAAAACCTTTTTTGTAAATGATTTCATGAAACACGTGAATATTTTTCAAACATAATTAAACATTCATAAGTAAGACCTCTTTCACCCAAGCGCCAATCACAACCAACTGATACAAGACCGCTGATCACACACTGGTGATATTCCGTTTTTATTGTTTCTCCTATAATTTTGCTTTTCCCGTCCATAGGCAAAGCCTAGATACATATTACTATCATTCACTGATATATTTGATATTTAAGATATCAGACAACGGATTACATACACTATTAAATTTTGTACAGCATGTTAATGAAGAACCGAGTTTATGCGTTAGATCTTATATAGGATAAGGAAATGTTAGGCCGAAAACGACCAACCAAATGGACCGAAACGACATATCCCTAAAGGCTGAAACGAACTAGGCCGAAACAATATTAGACCGAAACGATCCGATGTCATTCGTACACAACAGAAAGAGAAAATAAATTGCATTAATGTTATGATGATCATATTTACTTCAGAGTGTCATGTTAATTCACTAGAAGTTTATTATCTGAAATCGTTTCACTGTTTCTTCTAATACAGTTTAAGAAATCGATTTTTCGTTTTTAAAGAACTGATAATGTTCTACGATATTACTGAGTGTTGCTTTCTTGAGCGGATGAAGACAGAGTAAACGTTTCGGAAACTCGACGCTGCCTCTAGATGGCGTCAACAACTAAAACCATTAAAACCATACAGCAACTCATGTAACAAATAATTATATGTAACGGTGTTTACTAAAATCTGGTAGAAAGTATCAGTGTATATATAAGTGTGGATCAAAATTAAATGCTGAGTTACCCGGCGCCTCATCAGGATCAAACCGTTTTACAACAGCCATCACATCACCATTTCGCCTGATGCGTTCACACTGTTGTTGTATCGCATTGCGTTTACCACATTATACTACACCTTCAAGTACTTTTTTCTCCGCAGAGGAAGCATTCCACTTCATTCACTCATGAATATGCACCATAAGAAATGCAAATGTATATTCTTTACCCTAGCAGACGGTAGCTGAATGTAAAGAAGAATGTACTTTAAGGAGGATTTTGCTTTACTTTCAGCCCGTGGCTTATGTGACTGTCATTTTTCTTCAAAACTAGGATCATAATGGGTAACCGGGAATATAAGAATCCACCATGAGTCTGAATGTAGGATAGGAATTTCTCCCCCGAGGGTCAGGAAATTCATGTAGGGACAAGGCTTGTCGAGACCCAGAGATAATGCCCTGGCCCGAGGGGGATGGGGTCCTATCCTACATCAACAAAACAAATAGTCTTTTTTCTCCCATTTGATTAATTAAATCTTTAAAACATGATAGAAATAACGAAATAATTACAGTCTGTGTGCACTTTTTACGCCACAACATGACGTTCTTTATAGTGACATCATCAGAAATGAAGTCATTTAGTTACCCGGGACATGCAGCGCTTGTGGTTAAGCTGGGCAAAAAAATGACGTCAATTGGTATGGAGGATAGACTGATTCCACATGGGGCAAATCCCTATCCTACATAGGCGAACATTGGAGAAATTCCTATGCTACTTCAACAAAACGAATGGTGGATTTTCCCCCAGTTAATTCATTAAAATAGTATAGATCTATAAATAACCAAATAATTTGAACACGTGCTTCTTTCTCGCCAAAACATGGTGTTGTTTTATAGTAACGTCATCAACAAATAACGCCATTTAGCTAACCGCGTTAAGCAGCGTCTGTGATGAAGAAGGGCAATAATTTGACGTCACGGCTATAGAGGATAGAGTGATTATCCCTATGGGTCCCATTCCTATCCCATATATAAGCGAAATGGGAGAGAAATAACGCCTTATCTTCTGTAACCACTATATCTTCATTTATCATGTAAATGGTTTCACAACACTTGGCGAAAGAATATTGACTTGTCGCTGTTGATTGATTAAAGTATGCTCGGAACCTCCAGTACTGTCAGTATTTTGATTATTTGTCGCTACAGATAAACACGCCGACGAGTTCTAGGCGGTCAACTCCTGTCAATGCCACTAATTCGACGAAAGGTTCTCGTGTTGTTCAAAAACTAGATCTATTAGCCCATCTGAGACCGAACGTTAACAGTAAGGAAGCAAAACTTGACCAAGAAGATGACTACACGGCAGCTATCCATATGTATGCACCGGAAGATGACTATAAACAATCTGGAGTGCGCATTGACACTGGGATGTGGGATGATGACCGGCTCGAGCTAATAGATGGCGGGGCACCATTCACTGGTGCAGGGGTCGAGCCATCCATCGACATCCAGTGCGAAGATGAATATTTTATCAAGGTCACTAGTGTTGACGGCCCGGAGTCCGAGACCGAGTCTGTGCCAGAACAGGTTCCAGACAACACAGATGAAGAGTTAGATAACTCGATGGAATTGATGAGCGTTTTGTCGGAAGATTTTGATGATACTAGTACTCTAGTACTCTCAATGTCTGGTGATGATGATTAGATGCTGGGCTTTTAGCTTCATTGTTAAGACGTGACAAAAACAAAACAAAAATAAAAACATCAAAAACACTTGATTAAATATATATCACTCCTCTGTTTAGTCGTGTCTTCTTTCAAATCTCCAATTCAATTCCATGCACATTTAAAGTGGGGAGAATGTTATACTTTCCCATTAAACGTGCACATTATAATACGTAACATGTATACATATTAATAGTTTGGAGTCAGGTCAGACGCCGGGATGACCGGAGTATGACATCGCCCCAAACTGTTTGCTTCTCGTGTGAAGTTAATTGTCAAATCTAGTTTTAATTGTCTTCTTTAATGATCGAATTGCGTTTGCTTTACGTTCCGTTTAACCCTTTGTGCCCGCGATCCCATATATGGGACATAGACAAACAGTGTAGACTCTGATCAGACGCCGAATCATGCGGCGTCTGGTCCGAGTCTACACTGTTTGTTGATAGGAATTTCAATTTAAAACATGGAATAATCCACTAGTAGGCGCAAATGGGTTAAACGGGAAAGAATAACGTCTTCTCCACCCAACGACCACTAAGTGGCTTTCTCTGATTGTAACAGCAAAGCGTGTATATTACATGCACTCACAGTTGGACAAGTCTATAACGACTGCTACTTTATGTTAATTTGTGTGTGTATGCCAGGTGATTGCTTGAAGCAAGATAGTAATTAAGCAGAAAACTCCCCAACTCTTCACCCCAGAGACATTTTGAAGTCTAGTCCATTTGTGACTATCAATCATTGTTTTTTTTAAATGTATTTCATTCTGACGGAGAAGATCCTGATCAGAAGGCAGGAACCCATTGATCTGGGTAAACCCTGTTTGCACAGGACACGTGTGTCCTTCACAGTAGCACTGTTGTAAATGACCAGTGTATTCGTCTGGAGGGCTGTGTGTTTAGAAGCATCCGGCTTTTTTAAAAAAAAATCCAAAAAAACAAACAAACAAATACGGCATCCTAACGGCTTTCCTCAGCCGGGAAGAACTACTCATGTACTCTGTGAAGAAACTGTATAACCAATATAGGTTGAACGGGAAAGAATAATGTCTTATCCACTTTAACGGTAACGTCTTCGTTTACACCGTATATAGTTTCAGAACACATTGTGTAAAGAATATTTTTCATTTAGCGCTGTAGATAATAAAAGCGTGCCGGAAAACCTCCAGTACTGTCAGTATTTTGATTATTTATCACTACAGATTAACACGCCGACGAGTTCTATGCGGTCAACTCCTGTCAATGCCACTAATTCTACCAAAGGTTCTCGTGTTGTTCAAAAACTAGATCTATTGGCTCAGCTGAGACCGAACGTAAACAGTATGGAAGCAAAACTTGACCAAGAGCCGAAGACTGAAGAGGCAACATCTGATCATAAACCGGAAGTCAATCATGTGCATGTACCGGAAGTAAAATGCAAACTTCCTGCAATGCGTATTGACGCTGGGAAGTGGGATGATGTCCGGCTCGAGCCAATATCTAATGGCGGTGCAGCATTCACTGGTGAATGTGCAGGGACACAGCTTAACGATGAGTATTTTATCAAGGTCACTAGCGTTGAAGACCCGGATTCCGAGCCCGTACCCGAGCCTGTGCTAGAACAAGTTCCAGACAAGACCGATGGAGAATCAGTGAACTCGGTTGAACTGACCAGTGTTTTGTCGGAAGAACTAGGAGATTATGATGAATACTAGAAGCCATGTTAATAGATGCTGGCATTTGAGCCTCACTATGAAGGCGTGACAAAAACAGCGCTTGATTAAATATATCACATCACGGGTTGGTCGCGTCTTGTTTCAAATATCCAATATCATGCCACGTTTATAGTGGAGAACACATTATTCTTTCCCAATAAAGCCGCAAATTATGCTTATATCCGTTAAATTTATAAACAGTTTGGAGTCAGATCAGACGCCGGCTACCGGCGTCTGATCTGGCTCCAAACTGTTTCAGCTCAGATAAAAGTAAATTGTCAGAAAGCCAAACGTACACATGTTTTACAGTCTATCATGATCGCTACTTGATGTTAAGTGGTTTGTGTTTATGGCAGGTGGTTGCTTAAAGCAAAATGAAAGTAATTTTTTTTCTAACTCTTTCACCCTTTACATCAATAGTTGGGGAGCCATATAGTGATTTTCTGTCCATCCGTGTGTCCGTCTTTCCGCGTTTATAAATCAATTCTTATGTGGCTAAAATAACTAGCCACATACATGTAAGTAAAAATCATTAACCTGGCCCTTTCTTGTCACATTTACCTGGCCATTTCCTGTGATATTAACCTGGCCATGAGTGGGACTAGGGTTATGGTTAGATTCCAGATCATTCTCTTCTTAAGTTAGAGACAAGAAAACTTTCGGTTATGTGACAAGCCACATATAAAAAACCAAATGGAAATAGCCACATAAAACACACTTTTTAGTATGTCCGTGCGTCCGTCCGTCCGTAACATGATTTACCACATTTTGCCGTTCCATTTAGCATCACCACCGCTTACTCAAATACTTGGATACTTATACAGTTGTTGCCTGGGACTATTCCCAATCCACCAATATCACCATCCTTGACATTGACCTACTGTCCTTTTCACTCAGCTCTGTCACTCAATTTTTATCTAGATTTTTTTTGTTTCAAACAATATCAGCTTTGTACCTGCACGAGACAATCAGATTGTTTTTTACGAACTCACATGTAAAGTTTCAGATTTATCCAGGCTGTGAATGAAAAATGATCGTGAAAAATGTATTTTCCCCATAGTGAAATAGGCCTCAGTTGTTTACAAAATGGCTGACTTTGTGAATAGTGTGTGACGTTGTGGGACAGTCTATTTTTACAGAGGTGGAGAAGGCCTATTAAAATAAAACATAAAAATGTTATTGTCAATCCGTGAATGGTAATCTAAAAGTGAAATTAAGATAAAAATAGATTTTTACATCGCTATTTTGAAGGTGATGTTAAAAAGAATATTAAAACACACAGCGGCCATTTGCAAACACAGCTGATCCCATGTTTACTATAGGAAAAAACTATTTATTTAGGATATCTCCCTACTCACGGTTCCGATATTACTCAAACTTTGCATGTGAGTTCGTAAAAAACGATCTGATCGGCTCATGTAGGTACAAAGCTGAAATTGTTTAAAATAAAAAAAAATCGATAAAAATCGAGTGACAGAGCTGAGTGAAAAGGACAGTAATTTAGATTTTGAATACTATAAATAGGCTATTATTTTGTTAACTAAATTTAACCTTTAAGTTTTCAAATAGCTTCAACACTACTGACTACATGTACAATGCTTTTCTACAGTTCAGTGCTGCCATTTCCCCCCCGAAATCTTCGGATTTTTCTTAATTTCTCCGGACGTACGGGATTTTTCAAAAATCTTCCGATTTCTGCTCTTACTTAAAGCGACTCGCAACCAGATGGTGCATTAAAAATAGTGATTTGTAAATATGTGTCAAACGCTTATATAAATGGTAAAAGAATTAGTTTAAGATAATAAATTCTGTATAAAAAATGTATTTCAATAAAAAAAAATATTGGTCTCTGGTGGGATTCGAACCCGGGGCCCGGCATTGGCGAAAAATAGGGGAAACCGCTTAGACCAATGGACCACGGAACTATCCGTTTATCTCGGATCGATTTAACGTATTTCAATGTGTAGCGATCGAAAGTGCATACAACTTCACAATTCGGCTCGGGTTTATGTCTGAGCCCGTGTAGAGAAGCAACAACAACAACTATACCGTCTACTAGTCGGTATAGAAAAACGATGGAAAATATCTAAAAATCTAAGATTCGGTGACGATTCTTGAGACTTTTTTTGGACTGATCATATTTTTTTAATGTCAGAAGCCAAATAATGCCACAAATTTGCTTTTTATTTGAGTATTTTATTTTATTTTGACAAGTACACCATCCGGTTGCGAGTCCCTTTAAGAAATAACAAATTCGTAGGTGTTCATTACCGTGCATTATATCACAGTTAGGAATTGAGATGTGGAGTCATTAGATCACGAGGCCTTTAGGCCAAGTGATCTAATTATCCACATCTCAACGACTAACTGTGATCTAATGCACGGTAATGAACACCTACGAATGTGTTATATTAATTCTAACGCGACTTTTGTTATAAAAATACTATTTTGTATTACGCGTATGGGGCAAATGGAACAGCGGATGGAAACGCCGCGCGTGTAGTTCATTATCGCGACGTAATATACGTTTCTCGGTTTCTTTGTCTATATGCCGTAGGTTTCGAGTCGTGTTAGAATTATATATACATGTATTCTTTTTATGCGTTTTTTTCTTATAAAACATTGTTTTAGGTGTCAAACAGTTTAGATCCAGATCAGACACCGCGTTACATCCAAAAATTAACAAAACTCAGTGGTTGTAATAGAAAGGTTTTGCTGTATTCAATAATGTGAGTTATCATTATTGAGCGATGGGTTCACTTCAATCTATCATAAATAGGTGTACCAGTTCATAGATATACTACAGTAAAACCTCTCTATTACAAACATCAAAAAGAAGGCTAAGTGATTAGGCCTACACATATAAAACACAGGTGACAGCTTAATTAAAGCAAGGTGGGAGTAGAACAGAAGCTTCTGATGCAATCATGGAGTTTTCTGTTTTACTTCCACCTCGCTATATATAAGTAGTCACCTGCCTGAAGCACCAAATAGTTAATATTAGATCTATTCAGTGGTCGTATTAGAGAGGCTAACTGTACAACAGTCTAGTTTCGGTTTCGCCATATGGTCGTCTCAAAACACTCAAAGCTTACACAATGACCTTAGGGTTGATATATCTGATTGGTCGCTCTTTCTCACATCAGCCAATCAGAATTCTTCGCTATAGATATCTGTGGATTAAAATAGATATACTGCATTGGATTGTCGAGTACTATGGTGTCATGAATTGGGATTCAGTGTCTAGTAAACATGGCAAAGTATACAGGGTGCGGAAACTAGGCCACATTTATCCTTGGATTTTGTTCGACTTTTAATGTCATGAATATTCATGCAGGAGTATTCGCACAAACTAAGTTGAATATTCGTGCAATCTAAGTGGCGGCACGAAGTACTCCGTGGTGGCAAACAGTCTGGAGCCATATCAGATGCCGAGCTACTCGGCATCTGATCTGGCTCCAGACTGTTTGCAATGGACAAGATTGATCGCATTACGTTTAAATTCACCCCATGACCACCTGTATGCTCAGAATGGTAAAAGGTGGTTTATTATAATCTAGAATCTACGCATGCAAAACCCCAAACAAAACAAATTTCAATGTTTCATCCTTGCAACGAATCTTTACACATATTTGCCAACAGTTTTGATCCAGACCAGACGTTGAAGAACACTATAAAATTCTACAACTTGATTCTGAAAGATATTGAAACTAACCATGACCAATCCTCGTATCGCGATTTTACTGATATGCCCAATTTGCAAAATGTTTGGATCCAGATCAGACGCCGCGTCATTGTGCAGACGACATTTTTGAAGGCTTTGTATACATGTACAATATTCGGTGTTGCTCAGGCAGATCTGACACCACAATTCGCTTGTTTTGATCCCATTCTTCGCCGTTTGCAATATTACCATAGTTCAGCACTCCCTCTCTACAACCACACCCACTAGGAGACAAATATTGCTTGTGTTGTTAAGAGGGAGTCGTTAAAGGGAGGGAAATTGGCTTACATTTGCAAAAAAACAGCTTGAATCCAGATCAGACGCCGCGTAACGCGGCGTCTGCTCTGGATTCAAGCTGTTTGTCACTCATCATTACGGGGTTTTTTACTGTCAAAATGTCCAGTATGTAACCTTAAGAAAAACAGCAGACAACAACTTTAAGCAGACGATATTCCATTAGTCAAGCGTTTTACACAATTGTACTGGGAACTGTGTAAAGTGTCGCTGTAAAGAGGGATTCGTTGTTGGGAGGGCCGTTGTAGAGAGGGAATACTGTACTACATTATTATCCATATGAGACGGTTTGTGTGAGCCAGGAGGAATTTTGGGATTTTATGGCGCTTTTGGTCAGTCATCGGGTGCGACGTCCAGCTAACTATAGATGGAGAAAGACCCCAGAAGCCCTTTAACTTCTGTTTCAGGCACAAATCGGCAATTGCCATTTTTTTTATAGAAATATATATTTTTAAAGACAATAATTTAATCAATGATTTATATATATGGTATACATGGTGGCTGATTTAATGCACGTGCTAAGCGCCTGATAAATATAGATGTCCGATTGATTTGCTCTACATATAATTATTTGCTCTACATACAACATAAACTGCATATTTTATACATGCAGCATGAGTACTTCAACCGATTAAGCAAATAACATGTTATTTGTGTCAAGGCTCTTATACTTATATGGGGCACATACATGTATAGGCGTCTGATTAGAGTCTACACTGTTTGCTGATAAGATTTTTAGTATAAAACAAAACGAAAATAAAAATGAGCCGAGGCATCCCTAAGATTAGTCTCATCAATTACATGTAACCCCTGTGACGACAAGATGTGAGGACAGCGCCTGAAGTCTAAAAATAGCTCGCTGTCTCTAACTGTACACAGAGTGGATTACCCTAATAGGATGAATTTTCTTTGGACTAAACAATGAATAAACCCAGTAGATGAATGAAATTCCTGTTAGCAAACAGTGCAGGCTCAGATCAGATGCCACATTATGCGACGTCTGATCAGAGTCTATACTGTTTGTCTATATCCCTCTTATGGGACGCTAGGCATAAATAGGTTAAAGAAATCAGTTCTGGCCTAAAGACTTTTAGTAAATAGATATCAGTCGCCTATAGTTATATTAACGCCTATATTATTAACACGTATGAAATATGTTACAGTGAAGAAAACGTTATTCTATTACATTTTTAAAAACGCAAATGAAACGCAAACGCATCGAAATAAACCATAATAAAGGACAATTTTCGACCATTTTTGGCTATTCATGTTGATCTGAGTGGCAAACAATTTGGAGCCTGATCAGACGCCGGGTTACCCGGTGTCTGATCTGGCTCCAAACTGTTTGCACTGAAAATAATAGTTTAAGCGTAAACGCGTTTATTGGGAAAGAATTTTGTTTCTCCACTGTCGGGAAAAGCGTTTATGTTAAACGGGAAAATGGACGTTATCTCCAATCTCTATTGTAGCTGTCGTCTGCATATGTGTACGTCTGCAAATAAAATAATTTATGAAAATATTAAAATAATGTTCTACCTAGAAGATACCAGAGTATCAAACAGTGTGGATCCTGATGAAACGCCTATTTAACTCAACGTCTCATCTGGCTCCAAACAGTTCGCCACTCATAAAGTAGCATGAATAGTCGGGACTGTTTTAAAATGATGCTTGGGCGTTTCGTTTACCTTCAAACAGGAAAGACTATTTATAGCAGGGTATGGTTGATGTTAATGTGTCTTTGTTATCTGCACTTTTATAGCATTAACCGTTATTTCAACTCAACTAAGGCTAGAAAATAAAGCTTCTCTATTTCGACCACTAGAACGAAGGCATATTGATTGTATAAAAGACAGATGACAGCTTAAAGCAAATTGACAGTTTTACTGTCACTTTACTTTAAGCAGTCACCTGTCGTAACTACTTAATAAGCAAAAGAATATATTGGTTGTTACAGAGAAATGTACTTGGTTTCCTATAAATAAAGTAGGGCACGTACGTGATGCCAGGCACAGAAGCAGTACATGTATAAATAACTAGGGATACTATAGTGTATATACAGTGTTCCATTCCTACAACGACACTCCCAACAACGACTCCCTCCTTATAACGACGTTTGCCTCTGTTCTCCAAACACTTGACATTTTATGCGTAACACTGTTGCAATTATTATCGTCGGATAAAAATTGTCGTCCGCTTTTTGTTTTCTCAAAATTACAGATTTGTGGACATTTTGACGGAAAAAACCATGACGAACATATTGAATCTAGATCAGACGCCCTCTCTATAACGACTCTCTACGAACAACACGCAAAATCGGTGTCTCCTATTTGGGTGTTGTAGTAGAGAGGGAGCACTGTACTGTCCCTGTCATAACCTATCTATTATTAGCCTATCCATCCTTTATATCGTTTACTAGGATACAGTGAAAGATCACTTACAACGAAATTGGATATCACGAAATATCGCATATAATTTTTTTTAAGTCAACCATCTAATAAACTGAACCTGATTTAATGAAATTTGGATATAACGAAAGAAATCAGACTGTCCTGAGGACTTCGTTATATGTGAACTTCACTGTAATTGGTGTCAGGTAAAGTTAATGGTGCAAGCAGTTTGGATTCAGCTGAGATGCGTCTCGTCTGGATCCAGACTGTTTTAATTTCAATGGATACTAATAAGTCTACGCTCACCTCGGGAATGAGTTGGTGCACTGGTGCCCCTAATGTTAATGAGCCGTGCCATGACAAAACCTGCCTTGACTGCTAAATCCAATGGTTTAGATGGTTTATAAATATTTTTATGACAAATAATATCCTAAGATACAGTACAACCTTCAAAGAAGACTTGGTGTTATATCGGAGAGGTGGCTTGAAGAATGATGAAAGTAAGGCAGAGACGTAACGTCAAAAGCTCCTGACCCACGGCGTTACACGACGTTGAAATACAGTTCTACTTGATCTCTACCAGGCTAATGAACTAGGCCGCCTAAACATGTATACATACCATTTATCGTGGGTTTTTTCGTTGATGACGTAAATATACAAAATATGGTGACGTCAATTATGACACCACTTTTCCTATAAAAAAATCAATATTTACTATATTGGTAGGGTTGGTTTGAATGGTTTCCCCCTATAACGAAAAGGTACATCTGTCAATGTGTTTGAGTAGTGGAAAATGAAAAGGCTGTCGAGACTTTGAAGAAATAAAAGAGGAAAGAAGAGTTCGGTTTGTTGACTGTAAGCAGTTGTGCATAGAGTAAATGAGTTCATCTGTTAAGAGTACAGAATACGAAATTCAGTCTAGACTCTGGTCAACATCTGTATGAAAACGCGGTGTCTGATCATGGTCTGCATTGTTTACAAGTCATTGGTTCCTAGCGCCATGTTTTCTGGACCCATGTAGACCGATATCAGTTGCGGCATTTCAATGTGGTAACGTATCTTTGTTTACACGGTTTGCTACGTGTTATATGTTGAAATTCACTCGAAGTTGGATCTTGAGTTGTAGAGCTATTCAATAAAAACACTTGTTATTTATATTTTATACACGCGATCTTTCGGGTGTTAATTCTGCTTCTGTAAAGACACGGATACTTCCATTTGCAAAATATAAATTGCACAAGAAGCAAAGAACAATAACAAATGTTCAAAGTAATTTCAATGAAGGTGTTTTACTGAATTTTAACGATTTGATCTTGGCTTAAACCCGTGCTTGCTTTGAAACGTCGTTGAAAGTGAATGTGTGTGACGTTATTTACGCAGTGTACACAACGTTTGGGGACATTTTATTGTAAACTTCATTTTACGTATTAAAAACTATGATGAAGCAAATCGTTTAAAGCAAAGATATGCCTGAAACCCGTCAAATATTCTTATTTTTTCTATGAAACTCTTTTCTCGCTAACACTAATTTTTGTTTTTCAAATTAAACGCTAGTTTTATGCATTTGTAAATATGGAATAACAATGACGTTATTTTGTAACTTTGGGACATTTTACTAGACAATTCATTTTAGGGACTAAAACGAAACATGAAGCGGTTATGTAAAAACGACAATTAATTTGAAAATAATAGAAAAAACGTATTTTTTCTATGTAATTTTTATTTTTCTAAAGCCCATTATTGTTTTGAAAAAATAACGCTACTTTTTAGGAACTTGAAAAAATGACGTTATTTTTTACTTTGGGACATTTTACTAGACAATTCATTTTACGGAATAAAAATGCACCTGCAGTAGTTTTGTTAAAACAATGATATTTTTGAAAACAGTAGAAAAAACGTATTTTTTTCTGCAAATATAATTAAATTTCATCAATCCTTTCAATGTCAGTAATCAGGCAAAAACAAATACTGACATTTTTTCGGGAAATAGGGACAAATTTCTGCCGTTTGAATAATTCTCGTTTCAAGTGCTTCTAACGTAGGATTTTGAAAAAAATGGACGTTGAAACCGGAAATGACATTCCGTCTACGTTGCAGACGAGATGTGCCTATTTTCCCGCTTTTAAACGGAAAACAGGCTTTTTTTCTGACTCCGCGGACCGCAATTGTAACGTGGGACATTTGTTTTTTTAATGATCGGCGCTGATAATGACGACTGATTTTGAAAAATTAATGTATATTTCTAAAATATGATATCATCCCTGTATTCAGCAAGTCTTGATCTTTATTTTGGTATATACTACTTATATACTTTTTAACCTTTACATACTTTAAAAAAACGAAAGAAGCGCCGTGGGAGTGATTTTCTTCGGGGGCATCAGTTTTTGACGTAACGTCAGAAAGATCGAATTAGCTTTCTGGCAGAAAGATCATATGAGCTTTCTGCCTTACTTTCATATTGATTTAAGTTGTGGTTTCAAACAGAGTAGACCAATGCCAGCAGTCGCGTTGGTCTACACCGTTTGCAATGCAATAAGGCAGGTTTTGTCATGACACGGCTCAAATATTTCAAGGCCATAACTCAAAGCTTTGGGGCACTATGTTGTTATCCGACATCTGTTTACGGATGAACACATCTGAACAAGTCAGAATTAAATCATTCACCCCTCAAACTTTTTATGGACACTTCCATATACAAAATAAGTCTAGTCATTTTATTTTACTGTTTATGGTTGATGTTACATGTAACAATATATTTCAAAATGACAAACAGTGTAGACCCTCATTACAGGGCTCCTTACGGAGCCTTCTGATCAGGGTCTACACTGTTTGCAAATGCCAAGTGTTATCCTCACAGGTGCACTCTTTTTAAATGACGAGTATACTCGTCGCTAGGATGGAATGTATTAAGAGGTTCCGTTCTGTTAAATGTCCTTTGTCGATGCGCGGTTAATCTTTTATGGTAGGGTGCTTTTTGATGTAGGACAAAACCAGAGCTGATGACTTCTGCTTCTTAAAGCATACGCCTTTATCACTGTTCTTACCCAGAGTGCAATGGCTCTTTGCAAGCAATTTGGACCCTGATCAGACGCCGAGTAACTCGGCGTCTGATCAGCACCCAGACCGTTCGCCACTAATCACAATTGCACTATATAGTCAATCTACCTTATATTTAAATCTGATAAACAAAAGGCAGACTTTCAGAAACTGTTGTTTTCCAAACCGTTTGACACTAATCACAATAGCACAATTGTCAATCTACCATATATTATTTTAAATCTGATCAACAAAAAGCAGACGACAGTTGTTTAAAACAGATGATGTCATTGCAGTGATAGTTGTATGTATTAGTTTGTGCTGCTTGTTAACAAAAGTGTATATATTAACCCTTTCCCCAATAGAAGCGCCTTTTAGCGGATATAATTTATTCATCCGCTGAAGAAAGTAGTTACAATTTAATCAGTAATGAATATGTATTATGGGGAATATTTTCTATATTATAGCACATGATAGCTTAAAGCAGGCTGAAAGTAAAGCAGAATGCGCCTTAAGGCGCATTCTGCTTTACTTTCAACCTGCTTTAAGTAGTCACCTATCTTAAGCTCTAGAAATAGGCTATCAGGTAAAGGGTTAACAAAAGTGTGTATATTAAGTACGTGTGTACTAGTCAGAAAAGTACCCAAACATGTACAGATAAACTTGTATTATAATAACAGTAGAACCTCTCTATTACGACCACTAAGTTGTATCAAATATTGGCCGTTTAATGCAGGTGACTGTTTCAAGCAATTTGAAAGTGAAACAGAAAGCTCCTACAGGAGCTTTGTAGGAGCTTTCTTTTTAACTTTCACATTGCTTTAAGCTGTCACCTGTCCTTTATACGGACAATTAGCCTTCTTTTTAGTGGTCATGATAGAGAGGTTCTACTCTAACTGTACAATAAACAGTTAAACCTCTATTACGACCACTAAAACGAAGGCTTATAAATGTATAAAACAGGTGACAGCTTTGCGGAAGGTGACAGTAAAACAGAGAGCTCCTAAGGGAGCTTTCCCTTTTACTTTCACCTTACTTTAAACAATCACCTGTCGTAAACACAGCTTTGTGTTCGTAATTGAGAGATTTGATTGTATATAAAGTCTTTATAATAATAATAATAATAATAACTATATATATCAGAGGTCTCAGCTTAATGCATAGCAAAGGTAATACAGAACGACATAGTTGCCTGGGTTTAACAAAAACAATCACTTTACCCCTCTGGACCCTTGTTACGAGTTTAAGTGTCCTTTAAAACGGTGTACCCGTGAATATTACACGTGTCAAATGTAAACTATATAAACCAAGATCTGAGGGTTCCTGCAAAAGCAATCTGGCCATATTAGATGTTCTTATCGGTTTGCCATTTTGCACTATACTGTAAAAACAAAACAAAACTGTCAAACGTACGTAGACCTCATTGATATTGGAGTTGCCGATTTGACTTCTCATGGGATAATGATTTGATACACATTTAATAATAAAAAAAATAAAAAATAATAATAATACAGTAGAGCCTCTCTATTATGAGCACTAAAAAGAAGGCTTATTATCATAATGATAATAATAATTATTATTATTTTTATTACATGAATTATTATCATTATTATTAATTGTCTGTATAAAAGACAGGTGACAGCTTAAAGCAGCGTGAAAGTGAAACAGAAAGCTCCTGTATTAAACGACTTATATTTGACACAGTTTAGTGGTCGTAATAGAGAGGTTCTACTGTAATACTAAAACATGTTATAAGGAAATAATATTTGACTTCTCATGGGAAAATGATTTGATACACATTTAATAATAATAATGATAATAATAATAATGAAATAAAAAAAATAATGATAATAACGACAATTATAATAATTATAAATTTATAAGGAAATAATAATAATAAGGGAATAATAATAATAATGATTATAATATTAATAATAATAATAAGAAGAAGAAAAGAGTTCACTGCAATATACAGGTATAGATGGATTAAGCTACAATCTGTTAGAATATAGACAAATATTTCTAATGATGCATTTTCATAACTGAATAAATTAGAACTGGTTTCGTTGGTCAGTAGGGATAAATTAAAGGAGTAAAAAGGCGTGTATGTAGAGCCGTATAGCTTCAAAGAGAGCCTGCACAAAAACACGGGGATATTGAGATTGGCCAGGTTATCATTCATCCCGATAATCGCTAGAATATTATAGATCTACAACATGTATATAATAATAATAATAAATCCCGATAATCTCTAGACTATTATAGATCTACAATCTGTATACATACATGTATAACAATAATAATAATAAATCCCGATAATCTCTAGAATATTATAAATCTACAACATGTATATAATAATAATAATAATAATGATAATAATAGTAATAATAAATCCCGATAATCTCTAGAATGTTATAGATCTACAACATGTATATAACAACAACAACAACAATAATAATAATAACAACAACAACAACAACAACAACAACAACAACAACAACAACAACAACAACAACAACAACAACAACAACAACAATAATAATAATAATAATAAACAATAATAATAATAATAATGATGATAATAAAGACTTTATGTAACGAGAGAGCTCATTTGATAATATGCAATCTTCCATGAGCTTGAAAACGTTAGCAACGTAACGTTCAAAATGGCCAACGTTCGTTAAAGATGACGTCATTTGATTTCTTATGTAAACATTCAAACAATCTACATATTCGTTGATTTTGAACCAGGTATACAACAAACAAGTCATTAAACGGCCGAGGGCGGGCCGTCGTTGCTTATTGGCACTCCGACGTTATCCACATTGGCACTCGGGCCAAGGCCCTCGTGCCATTATGGCTAACTTGTGCCAATAAGCAACGACGGCCCGCCCTCGGCCGTTTACTAACTGTATAATAATCTCTATAATATTATAGATATACAACGCGTATATAAAAATAATAATAATAATAATAATAATAATGATAATAATGATAATAATAATAATAAAGACTTTATTTAACGAGAGAGCTCATTTGATAAAATTCAATCTTCCATGAGCTAGGCCCTCAACTTATATACAAGGCATTCATAGGTCTACTAAACATATAACTAACAACAATATGTAACGCATTCAATAAAGTCTGCTCTGTAAATCGCTGCAGACAACATATATTATATTCAGGACTGTCATATTTCCGGATTTTTCCGAAATCTTCGAATTTTCTTTACTTCTCAGGACCTACGGATATTTTTCCGAAATCTTCGGATTTCTGCTCTTACTTTTAAAAAATTGGATTTTTATGCCTTTTGTCACTTAGGAAACATTGATATGAGTGTCAAACAGTTAAGATCCAGATCAGACGCCGCGTTACGCGGCGTCTGATCTGGATCTAAACTGTTTTCAAAATAAAGTTAGTGTTATAGAACCTGGCAGAGAAAGGGTTAAAGATACGATTCCTAAAACCGAGCTTGGAAATTTGGAAATCTTAGGACTTTTTTAGCAGCTTATGGTAGCCCTGTATATTCCGGACTATTATTGCCTTACTTGCTCAAGGTGAGTATCTTATAGGTCACGTACGTTGTTAAAGATCAAAAAGGTCTGTCGCAATATCGATTTTCACCAGGAAACAAGACTTATAAATAATATTCTGTACTTGAAGGAAAATGTTACCCTTTCAGCACGCGCTCTAGATATAGTTCTAAATGACGTCTGCAAATAGATGGCGCCACCAGCAATTATCAATTTATCATCAATAAATACAGTAAAACCTCTATAGATCTACTACGGTCACTTAAAATAAGACTCATCTATTGTATGAAATAGAATCTACTGATGGTAGATCTAGTTAAAAGCAAGCTGAAAGTAAAACAGAAAAGCTGCTATAGAAGTTTTCTAGTTTACTTTCATCATGCTTTAATTAAGCAGCCATCTGTAAAGTAATGAACTTAATTTAGTGGTCGTTATAGATATACATAGGTACTTTACTGTAGGATCTATCAATTGATTTAATGATTGACTAGATCTATGGATCAGCAAATTCTTTAAGAAATCTCATTTGAGTGTCAAACACTTCAACGTCATTAACTCGGCGTCTCATCTGGTTCCAAACTCAGCGGTCACGAAATTTCGTCTGCTACAGAAAGGTTAAGCAGACGATATTTGTACAGAGACCGCGCTAAGCGACTGACTTATTTGTTTCCAGTTTAGTTGTTTGTCCAGTGGAGAATCTGTTATTCTTTCCCGTTTAAACGCAAACGAAACGCAAACGCAAAGTACTAAAACGTAGAAAAGTACAACTTTTGGATAATTCTGATAATTCAGGTTTATACTGGTGCCAAACAGTTTGGATCCAGATCAGACGCCGGGTTACCCGGCGTCTGATCTGGCTCCAAACTATTTGTAACAGAAAAAACAGTTTTAGCGTAAGTTTACGCGTTTATTTGAAAAGAATAACGTTTTCTCCCCTGTATGTACATCGCGCATGCGGAGGTCAGAAACGGGAGCAGATGAAGGCCAACGCTCGCATTATTGGCCTACTTGTTCACTTCTTCCCAGCGAGAGGGACCGTCTCAAAACACAGTTTGCTATTATAGTAAGCCGTGAATTAGTCCGAATGTCGTCAGTTGTCACAGTGGAGCGGATAGTAAGAGTGCGTCTCGGACATCGAGTGGCGAAAGTGAGTCAAATATTTGATACAGGATCTATATCGGCTCTGCTGGATTGTGATGATTTAAAACAAAGGTAACGGCTTTCATTCAAACATTTGTTGGTACATGTAACTCCTTACAATGTATATATATCAAGCCATTAACCCACTCATGTACAGTACATGTATATACGCATATTATGTTCAGGCCAAGTTTGTTGTTAGTTAAAAATATTGACCATAGTATGATAGTTTAATAACACTTGCAAGGGCAGATCTGGTAATTCACGATTCGGTGTACATCGCCCCCTTCGCCGATACCATCCCCAAAAGTAATAAGCAGAGTTCGGGTGTAGCGGCTCAAATTTCGGGTCCTTATCACCTTTTTTGCTGCAGAGGTAGGATGTAGCAGACGAATACCATTTTATAATTAAATGTCCGTGCATGTAAGAATTAACAAAACAATAATTAAGAAACACTAAGTTATATAAAGCATTGTATGTTAAAGCGTGTAGAATTGTTTCAAACTTATAATTATAAAACTTTTCTTTTAATTCATCCGCTTTTTGCATTGCTACACAGGCACTTGACACATTTAAAAAAACTTTTTTACTAGACCTATTTTTATTAATGAAGGGCCCAATACCTGTACATAGCTATATATACTATACATGTATATACTTTAACGTGACTGTTTCATTTGTTATATCTTTTCATATGATATGAATATATCCTATATACTACAATTTGCATCATATGTTGTAGGCCTAGATCGATGAGCTATGTACAAGTCAATAACTTATATTTATTATTATTATAAAACCAGGTTAATAAGCGCCCTTTTCCCTAAGGAGTTGTGCGTTCAAAAGCGCTTCATATGAACTTATAAAAACTTATTTTAATATTTTCCATTGTCTGTCTGCTTAACCCATTTGTGCCCACGATCCCATATATGCGACTGGCAAACAGTGTCGACTCTGATCAGACGCCGCAATATGCGGCGTCTGGTCAGAGTCTTCACTGTTTGCTGATAGGAATTTCAATATACATGTAAAACAAAATGAAAATGAAAAGTTTGACCTGGCATCCCTTTGATAAAAGATGGACTGATCCAATATAAAAGATGGAAAAATCCACTGGGCACAAATGGGTTAATTATGACAGATTTGGCTATTAAGCTATCAACTCGTCATTAAACACTATGTGTCCTATGTAAACAGTGTAGATTCTGATCAGGGGGTTCCTACAGGAGCCCTCTGATCAGGATCTACACTGTTTGACATTGGGCAATGTATAATCAAAATCAACCCAAAATGTTCAAGAATGGACTAGACTTAAATGGAGATTGACTTTATCCATTTGAATTTTAGGGGTGACTTGTTTTTAGGTTTGGTTATTTACACCAATGTCAGCAATGTATGTTTAATCGAACCACAATTTCTGTATTGTTTAATACATATACGAACAAGGATTGTTTCAATTGATTCAGTGAGGTCATTTGAAAGATTTAGAATTACAGTAAAACTCTCTATTACGAACTAAAAGGTTGGTCATTTGACAGCATAAACGTCAGGTGGCAACTTTAAAAGGTGAACGTAAAACAGGAAGTTCCTTAGAGAGGTTTCTGTTTTACGCTCACCTTGCTTTAATCAATTACCTGCCTTAAACTCCTTATAATTACATGTAACACACATTGTTGGTCATAATAGAGGGGTGTTACTTTACTTGTGTGTAGGTATAACCGGGTAGAACGTTCTTGATTCTAACCCTAGTGATCTTCAATAAATGGGACCACTGTTTGTACCAGAGCTCAAGATACAGTGGAGAATATGTTATTCTTCCCGTTTAAACGCAAACGCAAAGTACTAAAACGTAGAAAAGTACAACTTTTGGACAATTCTGATAATTCATGTTTATACTGGTGGCAAACAGTTTAAAGCCGGATCAGACGACGGGTTATCCGGCGTCTGATCTGGCTCCAAACTGTTTGTAACAGAAAACTTGTTTTAGCGTAAACGCGTTTATTTGGAAAGAATAACGTTTTCTCCACTTTAAGGTGAGACACTTGAAAACTAACTTCCTTGTGTATGTCTCAACCAAAGCCAAACCATATATAGCTCTAGTTGAGAAGATGTTTCTTTCCTAATAAACGCGTTTACGCTCAAACTATTATTTCAGTTGCATACAGTTTGGAGCCAGATCAGACGCCTGGTTACCCGACGTCTGATCAGGCTTCAAACTGTTTGCCACTCAAATTAACCAGGATAGTCGAAATTGTTATAAGGTTGATATTTACTATACATTTTATTGCAATACGTTTGCGTTTCATTTATGTTAAAAAACGAAAATAATAACGTGTTCTCCACTGTACGATAACCGTCCTCCAATAGTTCAGACATTATTCTTTCCCGTTTAAAATCGTTAACGAAACGCAGACGCATTGTAATAAAATGTAGAAAATGACTGCTGTTTTACAACTCTGGTTATTTATTTTAACCCTTTTACTCTCAATGACATCATAAAGCGCATTTGCAAAGAGGTGTTTATCCTGATCAGACACCGCGTCAGGATCAAAACTGTGTGCCGCTTGTTTTGAAATGGAGTGAAGGATTGCATGCCAATGGACTTGACAGGCTAATGTCTTAGGTTTTAGATTTAGTCAATGTCTGATCTGGATCAAAACTGTTTGACACGAGTTCACCTTTAACCCTTTCACTCTCAATGACGTCACAAAGCGCAAACAGTTTTGATCCTGATCAGACGTGGTGTCTGTTAAGGAAAACAACTGTATGTGCATATATATATCTTTATTTCCTCCAATGTTGAAGATTACAATATTACACATGAATATATAAAATGTTTACATGTGACAAAGTACATCAATACAATGTACATGCATATTGGTGTCAATTTAGTTGTATTTTAAAGGGAGCATAAATTATTTGCAAATATGAGCTACATGATTTACTCCAACATAGAAGAACATGGAAAATATATAAAGGCAAATTGAAGTACATAAAAACATATAAGCGTAGAATGCACTATAATTTTGACATTGTGGGCATAGTCCATTTTGACATAATATAGTCAATATTGTATTCAGCGCCTAGCGAGTAGAAACTTTATAGATTAAATTAAACGATATTGCAGACAGCAATATTGAAGCAGACGACACTATTGCGGTGAAGGGGTAAAACTCGCACGATAAATTTGATCATGAAATGGTTAAATGTCTTGCATTGTGTAAAACATTCGAGGCTTACATTTACAAGGGGTGTTTCATAATTAATGCAACTCGATCAATAACTTTAATAATATAAGTGCAAAATGCATGTGTGATAAGAAAGAGCAATTCTTCGCCTACACAATGGTATAACGCACAGTAATATCACGTAACTAGATAAGTCACCACACTAACCACAACGACCCCAAGACAAGGGCACTGGACAATTTTTGTGTATTTTTTTAGGTAATTTTTGGAACAAATTTTGATATTATATAATAACTACTATAGCGGTTTTATAAATGAAATAATTTAATGAAACTTTCAGTCGAATAAAATCAGACAATTGTGCACATATCATGCAGTTCAAAATATTATTATTTTATAAAATGACAAAAATATAGCTAATATTTAACTCGTACTGAAAATATCATAAAATTAACACTACTGTTATGTTCAAGAGTAAAATACATTTTTTTATATCAAACCAGGCTATAATCGAAGCAATTGAAATAGATGTTCCTGTAATATAATAAATTTTTTTTATAGTTAAATGGATATAGAAAATGTCCATAGCGTCGAAAATTTATGTCATCTTTTTCATTAGCAAAATGAGAAATTTTATTTTTTTAAAAACTGAGATTTAAAACAGCTGCCTCTTTTAATTGTTATGAACTCTTTTTCACATTCAACTTTACACATAAACTGATATATTTAAAAAACATAGTTTAGAAATTTAACTTTTCAAAAAATTATTAGGTCAGTATAAAATCTCTGAAAGTGCAATGCTCTAGTGCCCTTGGGAAGGGGTCATTTAGGTTAGCATCGTGAATTATCAAGTAATGTGATCTAATCGTGTGTTAGACCATCGTGTAGGTGAGATATTACCCTTTCCAACGATATACCACACATACATATTACACTTATGATATCGAAGTTATTGATGAGGTTGTATTAATTATGAAAGTTCAAACACCTCTCGTATAAACACAATTTGCAAATCTCAACACAGATGATATCAATATGAAAAGGGTTAAAAACAAAGCAGATATCTCAGATTACATGGTAAACTAGTTCATATTAATTAACATTTTTCAATAACTGAATTCTAACTTGTCTGTCACGATTTTGACATTCAAATGATACATGTACATGTATAAGATACGGTGAAAAGTTGAAAACTGAAATGTCGAACACTTACAGTGGAGAATCTGTTATTCAATTTATTTCCCGTTTAAACGCAAGCGAAACGCAAACGCAAAGTACTAAAACGTAGAAAAGTACAACTTTTGGACAATTCTGATAATTCATGTTTATACTGGTGGCAAACAGTTTGGAGCCAGATCAGACGCCGGGTTACCCGGCGTCTGATCTGGCTCCAAACTGTTTGTAACAGAAAAAATAGTTTTAGCGTAAACGCGTTTATTGGGAAAGAATAACGTTTTCTCCACTGTATACAGTACCTTTTATACTCTCTGTATGAAACCTCATGTTGAACAATTCTAATTTTCAATTAAATAAGTCTAGTCAATTTTTGACTTTTTAGGGTTAATTTTTATAATATATGTCAAAATGACAAATAGTGTAGACCCGGATCAGAGGACTCAGTAGGGAGCTTTCTTATCAGGGTTCACACTGTTTGCATACATGTAGGACAAGTGTACTCCTCATATGTATACGCTGTTTGCAAATTAAGCACATATGCGTGGCTAGGGTTCAAAGATTTGATGAAAAGCAAATTTTCATAACTCTAAAATCTTGTAGATTAATTGGGATGGAATTTTGAATTTTTATTGACCGAAAAAGTAAGTCAAACAATGGTGTATTGGCTAAATGACGGTCCATCCGTCCGCCCGTCCATCTGTCTGCCGGGTGTATATTTAAACACATTCCCCCAAAACACTATCCTCTACAACCTTTCTGCGGGATCTCGTGTCCCTGAATAGTGTTTCTCTTATATTTTTCAATTAAAAATGGACCTTATCTTGAGTATTGTTCATTGGCAACAACTGTAATTTAAAGAATATTCTTGTTTAAGTTCACAACGCCCTGAGATTACGTATCGGCTATGGCGATGTGTCTAGTGGTCATCTACTAAATTACTAATTAAGATTGAAAGAATCATAGCTTCTGAACCATGGTCATACAGTAACACTGATAGTAACCCGGAAGTTCGAACACTGGACCAAGGGGCCGTTTCATAAAACTTCGAATGACCGGACAAACGTTGTCGTATGTCAGATTATAAAAGTCTCAATCCTTGTTTATTTCTCAATCTAATTCTGTCTTGTGACATCTCTTTGGAATCGTCTTACAAAGACAGTTCCAAAGAGATATCATAAGACATGATTAGATGAAGAAATTTCAAGACGATTCCAAATGATATCACAAGACAGGATTAGACGGAGAAATCAGAAATTAAATATATTTTAAAGCTTTGAGTTACAACATTTTTTGCTTTATGACGTTTCGCAAGACGAGCCCCAGGTCAGTATTTAAAAGTTGAGACAACAATAATTCCCCAATTTTAACGAAAGAAAGCGCATTTTTTAACAGTTCCATACAGAAAATGGGGGTCTCTTTAAAATGTTAACGGTCGTATTTAACCTGAGTGGCAAACAGTTTTGAGCCTGATCAGACGCCCGGTTATCCTGTATCTGATCTCGCTCCAAATTGTTTGCAAAGGACAAAGGAGGTTTTAGCATAAACAAATTGAAGGGGAAATAACGTATCCTCTTCTGTAAAGTAATATTTACATCCTTGTCAACCAAATCTTATGGCGTGATTACTCATTAGAAGCATATCAAAAAGATATTTGTCAGGGCCTCTCAAGGCAACTTGAGACGGTCGCGACATATTTTGCACATTTTTCTCATGCTTTACTGTTACTTTCACTCCTAGTGAGAACAATGGGGGCGGGGGAATTATGGAATGGACTGGGGTAATGTCTTTCTTTAAAAACATGATAATGTAGAAACTCAGCTTTACTGAACCACCTGTACTTAAGAACTTAAATGAGCATTATTTTATGTGCTTGTAGTCATAACAACGGGGCGTCTTTGTATTTTATGCACTATAGAATGGTACTTTGCACAATGAAGTTTTCATATACATGTATTCTAATTTCCACGTGTCGTTGAATTATCTATTGATATCGCTCTAGATATACATTGTATTAGTGGCAATTTAGAGCAAATGGTAATCCACACTGTTTGTATAAAAAAAACTCTACGACATAGTTAGAGTAACCCTCAACAGAACAACCCCTCAGAGACAGAAGCAATGGCATATAGTCTGAATAAAGGAGTGAACATAAAGCAAGATGAAATAAAGTAGAAAGCTCATCTCACTTATAGCAGCCGTTAATCGAAAACAACAAAATATCTAACCCCCAACAACATGCATTTTGTTGAGTTGCAGTTTTCGAGCAATACTGTAACGTACTTTATGAAAGGTCTTTTGTATAGAATTGTGCAGTTTGACAAGAGACAGCGCATGGGCTGACTTTAATTCTTTGCATGCTGCGAATTTATTTTCGTCTTCAATAATTGTCGTTTTCTACTGTTCTATAAATAGAAATTTCTAAATTTCTTTTCAAAAATTGGGTTAGAATGTTAAACAGGCTGGATCCTGATGAGACGCCGCGTGACGCGGCGTCTCACCAGGATCCAAACTGTTTACAAAGGTCAGCCTTGTTTCGCCGCTAGCATGCTTGAAGTTAATTATACTTTTCTCCTGCCAATTGCGTTTTCACTAAAATTTGCAAACAGTTTAGATCCATATTCGACGCCAAGAAACTAACCTGGACCCAAACTTTTCGAAACTCGTCTTTACGTTTCGTAAAATTTTATATTTAAAAAAAAAATGAAAATCTTATCAAATTGCAGACGACAATTTTAAAACAGACGATAAACTACTATACGACAAGAGAAGAATATAGACATTTCTATACAGCTAATTATACATATTGAAAGTACAACCCAGTGTGCCAACTGTGTCAGGTTATATTCTGTAGAAAGTGCATAATTATATAGTTTTACATTCTCTTTTCCAGTCATCCGGGTATTTAATGTCATACGCATACTCTCGGTCCTACTTTAGAAAATTCGCATGTAGATTTCGGGTTTATTTTCAAACTGAGGGATGCCGAATGAAGGGTGTATGACGTAGGACTGGAAAAGAGAATTAGGCGCAGACCATGAAGACCTCGCGGTGTCAATATCATTTTGAGCAACAAAACGCGGGCATGGTCAAAATATCAAATTTTGTATATAGCGTTCACTTTCACATACAACATAATTATGTGCATAATTACATGTGCACGTCAAGTTCGTGTAATTTTCAACGCGTGTCCACTAATTCCGTACCAAAATTTCCATGCCCACGCATGATCACGCTCATTAACTTTTGAATCCATGTCACGCGCATAGATGTTCTTTGCAAACAGTGTACCTGTGATGAATGTACTTGTCCTATACAAACAGTGTAGACCCAGATCAGAGGGCGCATTGAAGGATCCCTCTGATCAGGGTCTGCACTGTTTGCCATACTGCGGTACATTGGCAACACAACCTTAAATACATATATACAGTACATGTAGTTAAAATGGACTATATTTGAAACTGGATTTGTCCTTTTGACGTTTGAGCATTGGAGTCGAAACTCGATACGTCGAACTCACTCAAATCGATCGTACCACTATTTCCTAAGTCGAATTTTAATAAATCGATCTCGCTTATGTCGAACATACCCGTATTTCATAGTTAAAACGTGGCTGAGCCACGTTTTAACTTTGGATATGGGTATGTTCGAACTAACGAGAGTTCGAAGTATCGAGTTTCGATTGTATTTCTATGCATTTACCACGCTTTCATCACTCATCTGCCACGTTCTCACCGCGCTTAGAATAAGTAGTGAATAATAAATTTGAACGGTGCTCATTTTTTACCGATAGATAATAGAGGGCGTGTTCGATTATCAGTCCGGAATTGACGGGATTGACGGAATCGAAATCGAATGGTCCGGAATTCAATTCCAGAACTGTTCTATCAGTTCTGTTCAAGGAGGTGGTGTGAGCATAATTGTGACGTATCATCATGGTTCCCGGCACATTTTGCCAACGCTTCGACAGCAAATTTATACTAAACAGGGAACCAGACTACCATATTTGCAAGGTTTCAATTCTGTTTTTATTCGATTTACTAAATCCATGGAATCGTTCCAAACAGTTCTGGAACTGATAATCGAACACACCCAGACAGTCCATGAAAAGTAAAGAAGTTAGTTACGTGACAATTGAATGGTGTTTAATTGTAAGTTGACATGCAATTCTGTTTACGAGATAAAGTTTTCAGAGCTTCAGATAAGGGAGAGTAAACTGAACAAATCCAACATGTTCTTAATCAGTTTAGCAACACATTCTATGGCGTTACTACTCATTAGACTCGTCTCTTTGAGACGATTCTAATTCAGAGCAGTGTCACAATAGGGTTGAAAGCAGAAACAGGGCTGATTTCAGTGCAATGGTTCTTGAGATGTTGGCATTATAAGAAATTTAACGGAACGCAATTAAATCAAACGGAGAAATGAAAGGTTAATTCTGATGATTTATTGTTGTTGTAGTGGTTTGTAGTTTTTGTGCTTCCAGATTGTTTTTGTTTTTTGTTGTTGTTGGGGTTTTTTGGTTTTTTTTATTTATTTTATTTTTAATAATAATAATAACAATAATAAAAACTGTCCGTATCATGTACGTATAAATAACTGCTTCCCTGTCTTACCCCGAGTACCGTATAATAGTTATTTGCAAAAAGATTGATCCTGAAAAATAACAGCAGACGACAATTGTTTGGAATTCATGACGCCATGGCAACGAAATGGCTAAGATATAGTTCTGACCGTTTGACCGTATTCGGTTGAACGTAAATGTTGACGGCATATTATAGTCGGTCATTCCATGATAATTCGGTAATGCTTCGTCTTCCACAATACCGTCTGCTTCACAATATCATTGTCGACTGCAAATGGATTTAGATTTAATTTTAATGCCATTTTAAACAGCATTGAAAACTTACTATGAAATTCAAATAGTTTGATTCCTGACCAGGGGTAGATTGTTTACAAAATTTAGTTTTGAATTTGGGTCCAATTGTTTGCAAAAATAGCAGACGACCGCTGGTAACGTTTCAACAGAAATTGACCTCAACCCTTTTACTACCGAAATGTCAGATGCTTTGATATTGTCGTCTGCAAACCTTGTAAATTTCAGATTTTTATTGATGAAACTGGAAAAAGAGTGTCCAAACAATTTGGATCCAGATCAGACGCCGCGTGACGCGGCGTCTGATCTTGATCCAAACTGTTTGAAAATACAAGTGAAATCGCGATAGGCATGTAAAGGTTCAACTTAATATAAAATATAAACTATAGGATATGTAACGGTTTAAAAACTCGGTTAAGCCCGTATATTTTAACCCTTTGACCGCTAAATACATGTCGAATGTCGTCTGCTTATAATAGAGCTTTAAAGCGGGCTTAATTTATAATTAATTATTGATTGCTGCTGACCGTACCAAGGCGGGCTCCTATGTTCACTTTGCTTTATGTTTGTCTTGCGTATTGTTTTCTGTTTGGTGTGTGGGATTGCGTGTGTGTATGTGTGTGTGTGTGTGTTTGTTATGGTATGGCTGTGTGTGTGTTCTGCTTTAGAGATGGGTGTATTGTTTGTGTTGCGTTTCCTGCTTGAGTCTTCTTTCGTATTTATTTGGTGAGTTTGTTTTAAGCAGTTTACTTTTTTCTTTTCTTTGCTGAAAAGCTATACTTGTACTTGACGAGTAGTTTGGAATTTGAATAGATGGTTGGTAACCCGGCGTCTGATCTGGATCCAAACTGTTTTATATATAGTCTTTTACACAAGTAAATGTATACTTTATTGGTTAGACTAATACTGTAGTATCTATAGATGTTAGTGCAGAATAATCAGGCATATACGGCCAAATTTATGTTAAGCGGTTACTCTGTGGAATAGCTAATAAATGTCTGAAACATGTGAATGCTAAATGAACAGAACAGAACAGAACAGTATCTTTATTACACGTAAACATTACAGTTTCTGGTGTTTTACAATATACATCTTTTCAATTTTTACTAAATGCAGGGTAAAGGTAAAACAGAAAGCTATAGAAGTTTTCTGCTTTACCTTTGCCCTGCTTTAAGCATCGATCTCTCTTACACATTATTATTTAACCACATGTCCAATGCTGCTTATAGATAGACTCTGTATATAGTAAGTGTACAAGCAACTCGAGAGAACCACCTATACAGTATATGGCTTATGTAGCCCACACTTGACTGTTACCATGTTACCATGTTATTAAAAGGTCATAATTTACTTATCGCAGACTTAAATATCATTTTGAAATGGTTTGGAACCAGGTCAGATGCCGAGGACCTTGAGGGGTCATTATCATACATACTTGACACCGTGTTTAATCATTTCACTGCATGCCGAGGCCGATAAAATTGACATTTGAAAACAGTTTGGCTACTGATCATAAACTGCGTCATTGTTTGACACTCATACCAATATTTCTTAAGTTAAAATCCCGTTTTATCACATAAACGTGCAAAATATAGAGGTCCGTAAAAAGCGTATGGCTCACTGGGCATATATTTTATACTTATTTTCGAATGACCAAAATACTGTACTACTACGCCTACTATGCAATGGAAATAATAGTTTTAGCGTAAACGCGTTTATTGGGAAAGTTTTCTCCAATGTATCTATGACAGTTCATAGATAAGCACCTTAGCCGTATGTTCACACCGATGTCAGTGATGAGTTCAGTAAAGAAATCGATAGCCGTCGATGGCCATCGATTGCAAGTTGGCTTCCGGTCTGAAATACAGTGGAGAAAACGTAATTCTTTCGTTCAAACGTAAACGCATTGCATTGAGATATAGAAAATGACAACATTTTGACCATTTCGACAGCCAGTTTTAGTTTGAGTGGCAAACAGTTACCCGGCGTCTGATCTGGTTCCCAACTGTTTGCAATGAAAATAATCGTTTTAAAAGCGTAACCGGGGTTTTCTGGAAAGAAAATGTTTTCTCTACTGTACTGTGCACGCTGCACACGGGGCACAAACTGCATTTATACCTAAACAGCAAACAGTGGTAATTGAACACGCTACAGACCTACTTAATGGAGCTGCAGGGGGAACGCGTTTCAGACTGTCAACAAACGATGTTCCATTGAACTTTAGGAACGATAACCCTTGTCATGCTGAATTGTCGTCTGCTTCGAATAGATCTGTAACTTATCGTCTCAAGTAGCTACTCAACATTTAGTTATTATGCCTTTTAACATGAAGAAAAAAATTAAAATGTGAGCTAAACAGTTTGGATCCAGATGAGACGCCGCGTCAGTGTCGCGGCGTCTGATATTGAACCAAACGGTTTGCAGATATTAGTATTGTATGGGTTTGGATCCTGATCAGGCTCATAGTAAGGTGTCTTATCAGGAACAAAACTGTCTTTCACTCAAGTTGGTGAAAATATTTCAATACATAGATCTGTATTAGCGTTAATTTGACAAATTATGCAGACGACATTTTTAAAGCAGACGATAATTATTCCGTGTTGACAGATACAGAACTCCTTCTCTTCAACAACATCCAATGGGAGACAAAGATAATGTGTGTTTTTCGGAGGGAATTGTTACAAGGAGGGAATTTGGTTTACATTTGCAAACAGCTTGAATGCAGATCAGACGCCGCGCATCGCGGCGTCTGATCTGGATTCAAGCTGTTTGTCACTCGTCATTATGTTGATTTTTTCTGGCAAAATGTCGATATTGCATTCAGACGTAACAAGAATTACCTTTAAAAAAAATATTCATCGGAGAGCGTTTTGGAATAATGCTATTGATGGGTGTGAAAAATGCATGCATAAAGTTGAGGGTTTCAAATAATTGTAACACGTTGGATTGAAAAGCGAAACATTCAATTACAGTAACTTTCAAGTAAAATATAGCTACTAAAAATCTATCCTCTACAAAATTACCAAACAATAATCTAAACCGTACCCTGCTGCATAAATCTACTGTTCTGTCACTTTCAACCTGCTTTAAGTCATTTAAAACTAAAAACAAGCTATGGGTTAACTAAAGAAGTGGGTCAACTGAAGAAATGTCGATACGAGTGCCAAACAGTTTGGATCCTAATCAGAATCCAAACTGTTTGCAAAGTCGCCTGTTGGCGCAGTAAAAGAGTTAAAGACAAGTGGCCGCTTATTGCAGCGCAAAAGTCGTGCACGTAGAAGGATCTTTACCCATTACCTAATAAATACGCCTTTTTACACCTCTAATTTATTCCTCCACTGAAGAAAATAGTTTCTGTTATTGATACAGTCTTGGTTATGTATCATTAGAAATATTTCTTCTTGCAGATGGTAGCTTAAAGCAGGCTGAAAGTAAAGCAGAATGTGCCTTAAGGCGCATTCTGCTTTACTTTAAACCTGCTTTAAGTGGTCAACTATCTTCAATACTCGAAACAAAGTATGGGGTAAAGGGTTAAAGTAGCTTTCTTAATGACTTCTGCTCTTCATTTAGATGCCATCTGTCATGAACACTACACATATCTCGTCCTTTCAGTGTTAATACGAGTTTTACTGCACTACTGAGTACTTATCTACTTGTCGTTTAAACTCCTCTGTTGTCCATAGAAATAGAATACGAATGTCAAACAGTTTGGACCCAGATCAGGCTACGCGTTAAGTAGGGGCTTGATCTCGATCCACCATTTGCAAATGTTTCACCTGCATCAGTTTAGAGAGACATATTAGCAACTATTCTGGTCAAATGCCTGGCTTAATCGAGGGAGTTACTCCCCTTGAAAATAAGACTATAAGCGACTGTCAAGCAAGAAGCCATATATTTAGATTACATAGAATAAATAGTGAAACATTTTTTCTAACTGCAATTAAACCATTGTTCCAATCACAATATCTGAGGGTTGGGTAACCCTTCCATGAACTCTGTGCTTATATAGATGAACTAAATACGTATATGCAGTACAACCGCTCTATTACGACCACAAAGTTGTGCAAATTATTAGGTTACGACAGGTGACTGCTTAAAGCAAGATGGCAGTTAAATAAAAAGCTCCTAAAGGAGCTTTCTGTTTAACTGAACAGAACAGAACAGAACATATCTTTTATTCACCCAGGTATTTACATACAACAAGGGGATATATCAAAATGTACACTTAACAATAACTTTGTGGTTCCGTTTTGAATAAAGAGAAAAAAAAGTGTCACTTTGCTTTAAACTCCCATCTATCTTTTATACAATCAATTAGCCTTCTTGTAACTTGTACATGTAAGTTGTCTTAATAGTGAGGGTTTACTGTATAGTGATTGGAGAAAACGTAATTCTTTCCCAATAAACGCGTTTACGCTAAAACTATTATTCCAAATGCAAACAGTTTCGGATCAGATCAGACGCCGGGTAACCCGGCGTCTGATCAGGTTCCAAACTGTTTGCCACAAAGCTTAATTTGTTTTCTACTTTTTAGTGTTTTTGCGTTTGCGTTTCGTTTGCGTTTAAACGGGAAAGAATAACATTTTCTACTCTGTAACGTTGAAGTTGTCGTCTGCAAAAAAACATCGCCTGCGGCAATAATCAGGACTAATCTATCTCTGTTTATTTTTTATTCAAAATATATAACAAGCGGGTCAAATAAATTGGATCCAGATGAGATACTGGGGTTACCTCGGCGTCTCATCTGGAGCAAAACTATATTTGCAACAGTAATGACAAAGTCGCCCCCATAGCGTGTAGAGAGTTTAGCGACCACAGCATACTACGAAGACTGGCATTATTTTGAGACAAGGAAATGGTTAACACACTACGTAGCCTGTTCCTAGTTTTGAAGACAAGTGACCATTTAAAGCAGGGTTAAAGTAAAGCAGAATGCGCCTTAATGCGCATTCTGCTTTTCTTTTAGCCTGCTTCAATCTAAAGTATGCTAGGTTAAAGAAAATATTTCTTCTGCACATATTCATGACTGTATAAAGCAAAATCATTATCTTTTAATTGAGGAAAAACATCAAGGCTTAAAAATGCGTTTGATGGGTCAATCGGTTAAGACTGACATATGATTGCTTAAAGCTGCATTGTGTTTTTGAGAAACCTGCATAAAACGGTTGTTTGGGGTCCCATTTGAACTACGTGGGACGTGATTCTTTCACAAACACCGGCTTTATCTAAGAAATTCGCTTTTTAGATTTTATTTATAATATTTTTGTGCTGCACAAATTAAAAAGCCTCCCTTGTGAATGGAAAGAAGGACAACTCTGTAAATACAGGGCTCCAGATAACGGAAGTATTTCGAAAACTAAAATCTTTATTTCTGCTTTTAAACCCAATGGTGTCATACTCATTAAAATTGTCTCGATGAGACGGTTTAATCAGTAGTAACACCATATAATTATAGCATTCGGTGCTGAAATGAGTGTGAAAATGTTAGATTAGTTCAGATTACTCCCGCTTACATGTGTACCTGGAGCATCTGGTTAACCCTTATTCTGCTGCACAGACATCTGCTTTGACATTGTCGTCTGCAAAATTTGTTCAGTTTAGATTTATGCATTGTTTTAATTAAACAAACCTTAAGACGAGTGTCAAACAGTTTGGATCCAGATGAGACGCCGCGTTACGCGGCGTCTTTCTAGATTCAAACAGTTTGTAAACTCCGTAAAGTTACGACCAGTAGGCACAGGGTTAAACTATGAGATCCAGTCAAAATGTGTAAATATTATTCACTGGGGGTGAGCGATTAAAAAACATACGGTGAATCTTTACCTTGGGCTTGCTGAAAATGACTGTTTCAGCCGTGTCCGCTCTCTAACTCAAACACTTCTTTTTGAATATTCACCAATCTAGGTCAGGTTCAATAACTAGCAAAATCGAGTTATTGCCCTTGAATAATTAAAAAATGACTGTTTCAGCATTTTCTGCTCTCTAACACAAACTCTTTTTATTGGATCTTCACCAAACTTGCTGACAATGTGTATTGGTATTAAATCTAGGCCAAGAAAAAAATCAAATACAGTTGAATGAAAATCCTGTAAGAGGTAAAGGAGAAATGGAGTGGTCAGTTATTACTTAACTTATTACCAACACGGCTAAGATGAAGCACATGCAGCCATTGACCAAATATTTGGCTAAAATAGAATACAAATTGGTCTTTTTACAGAGTGGACAGGGCAAAAATAAGGATAAAATAGCAAATTTTTAAAAAATTAAAGAACCATAACTCAAACATACCTTCGGCGATTTGGGTATAAATAGAACTGGACCAAGATTTTATACAATTATTATTTTCAGCAAATTTTCAGATCCAATTAAAACTGTTTGAGTCAGAAAGCTGACAAGCCTGAATTAGTCAATTTTAGTCATTCAAGGGCAATAACTCCAACATGCCTTGTGCGATTTTGGTAGTTAAGATGATTGACCTAGATTTTATATTAATAATCATTTTCAACAAGTTTGGTGAATATCTGATAAAAACTGTATGTGTTAGAAAGCAAAAAATGCTGAAACATTAATTTTTAATACTTAAAGGGCAAAAACTCAGACATGCCTTTTGCGATTTTAGTAGTATTCAAAGCAAACCTTGATTTTATATAAATAAACATTTTCAGCAAGTTTAGTGAATAGCCGATAAAACTGTATGTGTTAGAGTGCAAAAGTGACTGAAACAGTCATTTTTATACGCCCGTCATCGACGGTCGTATTATGGAATACCCAGCGCTGTCCGTCCGTCCGTACGTCCGTCCGTTAACTTTTCTTGTTAGCGCTCTCTCACCTTCATTTATTTACCGATTTTGATTAAACTTCCTACAAATATTCCATACCACAATAGTTCGGACGAGTTCGTGTTTCAGACGTTGGTGGCTATTTTTAGCAGAGTTATGCCCCTTTATTGTCAAAAATGGGCATTTTTAAAAAAAAAAAACAGAACTTTTTTTTTTTTATTTAATTGATTTCAAATTTGATATGGTGATACAATGAATGAAGTTCCTTAACATGTATTACGGGTTTTTGGTTTGACTCCGTATTTTTAGAGTTATGCCCCTTTATACAATTTTTTTAACAATATATTGTTTCCTGATAATAATTTTACTTACATTTTGTCTATTGTAACCAAATTTCATATTTATCTTTCTCATCATGCAGGGAAGGCACCTGTGAATTTTGGTTCCTGTTAAATTATTTTTTTTATGAGTTGTGCCCCTTTACATACTTAAAATTTAAAATAAGCCACACTTCGTCCGTTAACTTTTCTTCTTAGCGCTCTCTCACCTTCATTTATTGACCAATTTTTATTAAACTTCCTACAAATATTCAATACCACAATAGTTCGGACGAGTTCGCGTTTCAGACGTAAGCGACTATTTTTAGCAGAGTTATGCCCCTTTATTGTCAAAAATGGGCATTTAAAAAAAAAAAAAAACAGAACTTTTTTATTTTTTATTCAATTGATTTCAAATTTGATATGGTGATACAATGAATGAAGTGACTTAATATATATTACGGGTTTTTGGTTTGACTCCGTATTTTCAGAGTTATGCCCCTTCACACAATTTTTTTTAACAATATATTGTTCCTGATAATAATTTGACTTACATTTTGTCTATTGTAACCAAATTTCATATCTAGCTTTCTCATCATACAGGGAAGGCACCTGTGAATTTTGGTTCCTGTTAAATTTCAGACGTTGGCGACTATTTTTAGCAGAGTTATGCCCCCTTTATTGTCAAAAGTGGGCATTTTTAAAAAAAAAAAACCAGAACTTTTTTCTTTTTTATTCAATTCAAATTTGATATTTGGTTCCTGTTAAATTATTTTTTAACGAGTTATGCCCCTTTACATACTTAAAATTTAAGATAAGCCACACTATAAGACAATACTACAGCATAGTCTTTTTGAGATCGATATAGGTTGGGCCTACACTCCGGGCGACTTTTTCCAGTCGGCCTGAGTCGGGACGACTTTGACACCCGCCGGCCATGACGGGCGTATTTTGCCGCACTGCGGTGCTCTTGTTTATTAATAAACAGGCAATAACTCAGATATACCTCATGCGATTTTAGTAGTAATCTAACTAAACCTTGATTTTATATCAATAAACATTTTCAGTAAGTTTGGTGAAGGTCCAATAAAACGTATTTGTGTTAGAGAGCAAAACTTGCTGAAAACAGTCATTTTTTAATACATAAAGGGAAAAAACTCAGATATGCCACATGCGATTTTAGTAATAATCAAACTAGACCTAAATTTATATATATATAAATATTTTCAGCATGTTTGGTGAATATCCGATAAAAGCTGTTTGTTTTAGAGTGCAAATTGTTTTATTAATTAACAGGCAATAACTCAAAAGTACCTTAGCGATTTTAGTAGTAATCAAACTAAACCTTGATTTTATATCAATGAACATTTTCAGCAAGTTTGTGGAAGATCGGATAAAAAGTAGTTGAGTTAGAGAGCGGACAAAAAAGTGTGATAGTCTAACTGACTGATGGATGGACGGGCGGATAAGATACGGTTGCACCCAGTGAAGTTGATTTCGGCTGTATCACGTGATACTAAGCCGTGTGGTAATGTTTATGCCAGACGTTCTATTTTCGGCTTGTTATGATTTTAAATCGCCCTTTTTGGTGATTTAGGTCCGTCTTCATCATTTCATAGATCAGTTTGGGCCATAAGAATGTTCAAACATTATTATTAACCGTTATTGTATTTCAGGCATTGAGAAAAAGGTCTGAAAACACAATGGGACTTTAATGAAAATTGGAAGTACTTTTTTTTTGCTAAATAATAATTTATGATACAGCTCCTTCTCAGAATCATCATTCTTGAAGGAGAATAATACTAAGATGAAGAAGACGATACTTCTGCACTAGATGCAGCCACGCCTTAACGGCTACAACTTATGGTTGTTTAAAGTTGATACTAAACTCCAAGTTTGACCGAATATACAGACAATGATGCCCAGTGGTCATTGTCTTACTTACTGGACAAGCATCGCTAGTACATGTACATATACAGTGCTCCCTTCCTACAATGACCCTCTGAACAACAATTTTCTCCTGACACCAATGCTTGCCGCTGTTCCCCCAAAGAGACACTAACGTTTGTATGTACAACCTTTTTCAGCGGAGCTGCATGGTTTCTATTTAGACATATCATTTGCATAATCTCAACCAATGATATTTGGTCAGAAATCCATGCTAAAAACTGAATGGACTGATTGGATATGGGGACAGACTGATCTATTGTACCAATTTACAAATTTTACTGAAAGATGAATCGTTAGTGCAAAATTATAGACACAGTCTGCAATTGCTATATGACAGCATGTTTCTATTTAAAGATATGACATATTTGTTCTTAGAAACTCCATCCATGAATGAAGAGTGATAGAATAGAAGAGTTATACAATAACCTATGAGCAGCAGGATACGGTTTAAATTATTGTTTGGTAATTCTGGAGAGGATATATTTTAGTAGCTATCTTTTACATGAAAGTTACTGTAATTGAATGTGAATTGTTACTGCAAAATTATTGACACAGTCTGCAATTGCTACAGCATGTTTCTATTTTAGATATGACATCTTTGTTTTAAGAAACTCCATTCATGAATGAAGAGTGATAGAACAGTAGATTTATGCAAGAATCTATGAGCAGCACGATACGGTTTAAATTAGTTTGTTTGGTTTGTTTGTAGAGGATAGATTTTTAGTAGCTAAATTTTTACATGAAAGTTACTGTAATTGAATGGTTTCCTTTTCAATCCAAGGTATTACAATTCTTTGAAACCCTCCATTTTATACATTTTTCACACCCAACTACAGCATTACTTCCAAACCGCTCTCCGTTGAATATCTTTTTTAAAGATATTTCTTGCTTATAGATATTTTCCATCGCTTTATCCATTTCGTCAGCTGACGCAACGGAAATTGATCACGGACTCGGACATAAACCCCGACCGAATTATGTACTCTCCATCGCTAAACACTTACGTACTTTAAATCGATCACAGATATATGAATAGCCCTATTGGTCGAGTGGGCAAAGTGGTTGACTTATTTTGCTTTTCTGCCCCCGCATGCCGGGTCCCGGGTTCGAATCCTACCAGAGCTCAATATATTTGTGTGATTGAAATGCTTTTTAAACAGAATTCCTTATCCTAAACTAATTCTTACCCGTTTATATAAGCGTTTGACATACGTTTAATAAAAAAACTATTTTTATTTTTTAATGCTAAATCTGGTTGCAAGCCTCTTTGAAGATCACCATGCATCTCCATTTAATGGTCGCTTAACACATGTTTGACAGTATCTTGAATGGTAAGAGTTCAGTTGCAAAGCAGTCACGCGTTTAGCATCAGTGCAACTTCAGAATGGGAACAACTTGCATATCTGACTAATCCGGATCCAAACTGTATGCAATTTAAAATCTCAAATAGTGTGCCAATTCGAAAATGTCGCTTTAAACATTTTTTGCAGATATTTTAATAGTTCAGTTCCAAGGCGCGACCTTACTGACATTTTGTAACAGTTTTGATCCCGACATTTGATCAGCATAACCCATGAACACAGTTATGATTATTGCTTTGCTGCTTTATACTACTTTATCTAGTATTAGTATATACATGTTTAGGCTGATCAAACTCCTCATTCAGTGCATTGCACGTTTGTAACAAAATGAAAGGTAAGCGGCACAGTCATTTCCATATTGCACTTTCTTTTGTTTCGTTTCGAAAAAAGGAGTTGTATAAGGAATAGTAACGGAAAACCACTGAGTATATATCTGATTATAACTGCTCTTGTTACCTGTTCTGTCGGAACACCATATTTGGCGTATCATGCACTAAGGGATAGTCATAAATCAGGTATAATTTTATATAAAAGGTGTGGCTAAGAATTACTATGCTTGTTCCAGTTAATCAATTTTTCATTTGCTTATAACCTATCGGCCTCATACTTTTTGAGAATATACATGTATGTATATAATCCAACCATTACCTAATTAATGTCCACTTTGAGAATTGTATTTAGTTATACTAGTATACTACATACAAACTTGAAGTGATCACCTTTGTATTCCTTGTACTCATAGGTTATGTTCAAATGGTGTATTGGATATGCCTCATTTGTGTTTTGTTCATAATGTGTTTATAATTACATGTATTGTGATGTTTCATGTCAATATATATAATCTCTGTAATAAGAGGAAATAAAGAGTATATATAAGTGCCTCAACAGTCAAAAGTATTTTGAGATTGGTTGAGATGCCAGTATCAAATGCATGGGTACGATATTTTAACAGTGAAAGCATTATATTACTGTCGATAAATTCGACACCTAATTCATCCACATTTCAAGGATAAATCTGAAAGTGTTTCGATCGTCGATATTTCGAGCTCTCTTAATTCGAAATATGTCCTACTTCTACAGTCGATTGTAATAAGTTCGGTTTTTAGTCAGCAATTGCCCAATAAATATGCCTTTTTACGCCTCTAATATATTCCCCCATTTAGGCTGAAAGTAAAGCAGAATGCGCCTTTATACTTTAACCCTACTTTGAGTGTCAATCTGTATTCAAAACTAGAAACAGGCTATGAGGTAATTGGTTAAAGTAAACAAAAACTTATCCAACGTTATAACGTGGCCTTCTTCTATTAAAATTTACCATTTTCCGGAATTAAGACTCGCTCAAGAGAGGTTTATACTGCTCATGTTATCGTCAAACTACAGTAAAACCCCCACTATAACGATCACTAAAACGAAGGCTAATTGATTGTATAATAGAGAGGTGACAGCTTAAAGCATGGAGCTTTCTGTTTCACTGTCACCTTGCTTTAAGCGGTCATCTACCGTAAACATCCTAATAATTAACATAATTAACATAATTTAGTGGTCGTAATAGAGAGGTATTACTGTATTTCAATACACAGTAAAACCTCGTTGTACCACAAAAGAAAACTAATTGATGACAGATGACAGAGAAAGCAGTGTGAACAATTTATAAAGCAGAGCACCCTATATTGGAGCTTTCTGCATTTTCCTCGTTCTTTAACCCTTTCATCATCAAATTTATCCTGAGATGTTTACCCCTTCATCGCTATATTGTCGTCTACTTCGATATTTGTTGTCTGCAATATCGTTTTAAAGTTTGATTAAGGCAGTATACAACTGACGTAATTTCAAAACAAGTGGCAAACAATTTTGATCCTGGTCAGACGCCGGGTTACGCGGCGTCTGATCAGGATAAAAAATATTTGCAAATGCGCTTTAGTATGACGTCATAAAGTTTGAGAGTGAAAGCAAAAACAAGCAATCATTGCTTCAGCAGACGATGACATTCTTTGACCTACATGATGATGATATACAATGAAACCTGATTCAATGGACCTTTCATCGAGGAAGTGTTGAGGTTAACAAAATCAAGTGACTTCTAAATGGATTCAGACAGCTCCTTTATTAGCTTTCTGCATTGTCTTTTTTCTGCTAATTGGCAACCGTAACACTATATTAACCCTTAGCCTGCCACTCACAACTAGCTCCATATGCAAACAGCTTGGATCCGGATGAGACGCCGAGTAACTCGGCGTCTCATCCGGATCCAAGCTGTTTGACACTCGGACAACATTTTCAGCAATTTTCAGCAACTTTGAAGCACTTTGAAACTTGAAGCAGACGAGAAATATAGCAGACGACAATTTATTTGGCGGGCTAAGGGTTAAGAGACTGTCTATATATAGATCTACGACCATCGTAAAGTACGTACGTTATGGTACAGGTTTGACACTATCGTATTTTGCAAATCATCCAGCCATAATAATACATACAAGCAGTCACGTACGCCAAGCAGTCGTACTATTAATCCCTTAACCCCTTCATTGCCTTACCCCGAGCACAACAGTTTGTTGCAAACAGGTAAGATCCTGATCAGACGCCGCGTAACGCGGCGTCTGATCAGGATCCAAACTGTGTGACACTCAATTTTATATTTCTTAGGTTAAAATATCTCAAGTTGAAGTTTGAGAAATAACAGCAGACGACAATTGTTTAAAAAGCATGACGTCATGTCAGTGAAGGGGTCAATGACATGACTTCACTTTTCATTTCTAAAATTCGGCGTCTGATCATGATCCAAACTGTTTAATTTCCGTATAGACTTCTCTTCGATAAAAAAAATGGAATCTATATTTAATGAATAAAAGCAGACGACAGTTTGATACTAGCAGACGATATTATGGCAGGGAAGGGATGGAAGGTATCTCGGTGTATCCGATAATGTGGATATAACCCATTGAGGCCTGGCTATTATAATGAACTCTCCCCGTTTGCTTACTGGACGAGTTCATTATAGATACACTAGGGTGGTCTCAAGACGCTTCAGTGTTTGATAAACAGCTTAACAATTCATAGGAAATAGTAAACAGTGTAGAACCTGGTGAAACGCCGCGTCTCACCAGGTTCTACATTGTCCTCTTTAGAAGACACCGGTGATTAACCATAGGTGAACGACTCGTTAGAAGTTTTTTGTTGTAGTTTTTTTTAGGAAAATTTCTAAGGAGACTTGCACCTATGTATGGAATTCCATATACGACAGCCAACTTCTTAATGTCAACTGCCAACTGTCTACTCTTTACCGCTTACTGCCAACCGCTTACTGCCAACTGCTTAATACCAACTGCTCACCGCATGCATATCGCTACTTGATGACGGGTATAAAACCGAAGTCCCGAACCAGGAACCGTGGCCCCTATAAACTGTTACTGAAATAAGCTTGTACTGTCGTTTCCTAGGTTATTTTTTCTTCTACTTTCCAAATTTATAAGTGCTATATATCAATAATTGATGGAAATTCGACACGATTCCACGACGTATTGATATACAGATGCACTCGTAGTTCGAAATGCAGCGCCTAAAAAGTAAAAAACATTCAGGAGCGTCATTGTTTTACTCCTATACAAACAAATGCACAATATTTTGTTTTCCTCGCTATGGAGTTCCATGTACAACAGCCAACTTCTTACTGTCGACTGCCAACTGCTTACTGTCTACTCTTTACTGCTTACTGCCAACTGCCTACTGCCAACTACTTACTGTACGTTTCATACCTGTACGATACTCCATGTTTTACTTCCAATACGGCAGCTATTTGGTCCAATGTGAAGTTTTGTTGCCGCAGCGGGCAGTATTTTACCAGAAGATCCTCGATGTTAAATCATTATACATGAATTTTGAATAATTGACAGGAAGCAGTTGGCAGTAAGCAGCCAGCAGTTGGCTGTCGTATATGGAATTCCATACCTATGGGCTTAACTCATTCACTGCCTTGCCCGGAGAATTAATTGGGATCTCTTTACTGACTTACTGACCGAATATCATTTCAAACAGTTTGGACCCTGATCAGACGCCGCTATGCGGCATCTGATCAGGATCCAAACTTTTTGCCCCACATTTCAATAGTCCATACTTCAATATGCCTTAAAGCGACTCGCAACCAGATGGTGCATTAAAAATAGTAATTTGTAAATATGTGTCAAACGCTTATATAAATGGTAAAGAATTAGATCTAGTAGTAGATAAGAAATTCTGTTTAAAAAAAATGTATTTCAATAAAAAAAAATATTGGTCTCTGGTGGGATTCGAACCCGGGGCCCGGCATTGGCGGACAGAAGGCAAAATAGGGGAAACCGCTTAGACCAATGGACCACGGAACTATCCGTTTATCTCGGATCGATTTAACGTATTTCAATGTGTAGCGATCGAAAGTGCATACAACTTCGTAATTCGGCTCGTGTTTATGTCTGAGCCCGTGTAGAGAAGCAACAACAACAACTATACCGTCTACTAGTCGGTATAGAAAAACGATGGAAAATATCTAAAAATCTAAGATTCGGTGACGATTCTTGAGACTTTTTTTGGACTGATCATATTTTTTTAATGTCAGAAGCCAAATAATGCCACAAATTTGCTTTTATTTGAGTATTTTATTTTATTTTGACAAGTACACCATCCGGTTGCGAGTCCCTTTAAAGTTAATTTGAGAAATAAAAGCAGACAGTCACCTGTCATAAAGCGACTCGCAATTAGATGGTGTATTTGCAAAAATAAAATAAAATACTAAAATAAAACCAAATGTGTATAGAATTATCGTGCATCTGGCATTGAAAAAAATTGAACAGTCTAAAAACACCTTCAAGAAAAGTGTTCAAAGCTTATTTTTTTAAGATATTTTTCATCGCTTAATCCTATATTTATTCTATAGCATCGAAATACGCAACAGAAATTGATCACTGGTCGGACATAAACCCGGGCCGAATTATGTACCTTCCGTCGCTACACAGTAAAGTACGTTTAATATATCCCACATATATAAATAGTCCGGCAGATCGAGTGATATAAGTGGTTGCCTTATTCAAGTTAAAGTTATTTTGCTTCCTGCCCCCACATGCCGGATTCGAATCCCACTAAAGCCCAATAATATTTTTATTGTTTTTATTGAAATGCATTTTTAAACAGAATTTCTTATCCTTTAACCAATTCTTACCCGTTTATATAAGCGTTTGACATATATTTACAAATAACGTTTTTAATGCTAAATCTGGTTGTGAGCCTCTTTAAATATCTAATTACATGTATTAATTTAATTTCGTGGTCGTAAAAGAGGGGTTTAAAATATGATGTATTTTCGTTTCATGTGTTCAATGACTTTATACATACTAGTAGATGACCCTGTAATAACATGTTATTATGTAACATTTATACCCTGTGGAAATATTCTAGGTTCTTTTATCAGGCGAGTAATTTGAGAAATAATTTGTCCAGAAACAGTTTCCTCTAGTCGAATACAGTCAAAATTAAAGCGACTCGCAACCAACTGGTATAGGCAAAATTTAAAGAAAATGCTTAAATAAAATCAAATGTGTAGCAGTATTCGTGTATCTGGCATTAACAAAATATGGTCAGTCTTAAAACATCCTCAGGAAAAGTAATCAAATCTTAGTTTAAACAATCAATCAGTTAATCAACAGGAATAGCAAACTCTCAAGTGTGGCGTCTCATCTGGGGCTTCAGTTTGCAACAACAACAACAAAACCTTTTGTTTGCAAAATGGCATTTCATTGGTGATCTTTATATGAATAAAATGTTAGAAATTCTCGTCTATTTCGTAAACAATTTTATTTTTACGCCCCCGGCATCTGTAGATCCTGAGGCATATAGTTATTGTCCTGTCCGACCGTCCGTAGCAAGGTTAACCAGATACTTATAAATACAGCTGTTGCCTTGGACCATTCCCTATCCACCAATATCACCCAACATTGACATTGACCATGACCTAATTTTGACTTAGAGCATTGTAATAGGAAATTTCTTAGTTACATGTAGTTAGATTTTAAGGTTTCGTCTAGCGTCAACACCGCTTACTTAAATGTTTAAAGCCGCATTGTGTTTTTGAGAAACCTGCATAAAACGGTTGTTTGGGGTCCCATTTGAACTACGTGGGACGTGATTCTTTCACAAACACCGGCTTTATCTAAGATTTTATTTATAATATGTTTGTGCTGCACAAATTAAAAAGCATCCCTTGTGAATGGAAAGAAGGACAACTCTGTAAATACAGGGCTCCAGATAACGGAAGTATTTCGAAAACTAAAATCTTTATTTCTGCTTTTAAACCCAATGGTGTCATACTCATTAAAATTGTCTCGAATAGACGGTTTAATCAGTAGTAACACCATAGCATTCGGTGCTGAAATGAGTGAGAAAATGTTACGATTAGTTCAGATTACTCCCGCTTACATGTGTATAGCTGGAGCACTGAAAATGACCCTGTTAACCCTTATTCTGCTGCACAGACATCTGCTTTGACATTGTCGTCTGCAAAATGTGTTCAATTTAGATTTATGCATTGTTTTAATTACACAAACCTCAAGACGAGTATCAAACAGTTTGGATCAGTAACGCGGCGTCTTTTTAGATTCAAATAGTTTGTAAACTCCGTAAAGTTACGACCAGTAGGCACAGGGTTAAACACTATGAGATCCAGTAACAACGTGAAACTATTATTCATGGTGGGTAAACGATTAAAAAGACAACGGAGAATCTATACCTTGAGCTTGTTGAAAATGACTGTTTCAGCCTTGTCCGCTCTCTAACTCAAACAATTCTTTTTGGATCTTCACTAAACTTGCTACAAATGTTTATTAGTATAGAATCTAGGTCAGGTTCAATAGCTAGCAAAATCGCATAAGGCATGTCTGAGTTATTGCCCTTGAATAATTAAAAAATGACTGTTTCAGCATTTTCTGCTCTCTAACACAAACACTTTTTATTGGATCTTCACCAAACATGCTAACAACGTGTATTGGTATTAAAACTAGGTCAAGGAAAAATATCGAATATAGTTGAACGAAAATCCTTTAAGAGGTAAAGGAGAAATGGAGTGGTCATTTATTATTTAACTTATTACTAACACGGCTAAGATGAAGCACATGCAACCATTGGCCAAATATTTGGCTAAAAATAGAAGAAAAACTGGTCCTTTTACAGAGTGGACAGGGCAAAAATAAGGATGAAATAGCAAAATTTTAAAAATTAAAGAACCATAACTCCAACATGCCTTCGGCGAATTGGGTATTTATAGAACTGGACCAAGATTTTATACAAATATTATTTTCAGCAAATTTGGTGAAGATCCAATTAAAACAGTTTGAGTCAGAAAGCTGACAAGCCTGAAGTAGTCAATTTTTAGTCATTCAAGGGCAATAACTCCAACAAGCCTTGTGCGATTTTGGTAGTTAAGATGATTGACCTAGAGTTAATATTAATAAACATGTTCAACAAGTTTGGTGAATATCTGATAAAAACTGTATGTGTAAGAAAGCAAAAAAATGCTGAATATTAATTTTTAATACTTAAAGGGCAAAAATTCAGACATGCCTTTTGCGATTTTAGTAGTATTCAAACCAAACCTTGATTTTATATAAATAAACATTTTCAGCAAGTTTGGTGAAAATCAATAAAAAAAGTATTTGTGTTAGAGAGCAAAAAATGGTGAAACAGTCCTTTTTAATACATAAAGGGCAATAACTAATATAATCCCTATGGGATTTTAGTAATAATCACACTGGACCTAGATTTTATATAAATAAAGAATTTCAGCAAGTTTGGTGAAGATCCGATGAAAACTCTTTGTGTTAGAGAGCAAAAAAGGCTGAAACAGCCATTTTTTAAAATAATTAAAGAGCTTAATTACTCCAACATGCCTTATGCGATTTTAGTAGGATTCAAACTTAACCTTGATTTTATATTAATGAAAACTTTCAGCAAGTTTGGTGAAAATTAAAAAAAAAAAATTGTGTTAGAGAGCAAGACTTGCTGAAAACAGTCATTTCTGATACATAAAGGGCAAAAACTCAGATATGCCACATGCGATTTTTGTAATAATCAAACTAGACCTAAATTTTATATAATTAAACATTTTCAGCAAGTTTAGTGAATATCCGATAAAAACTGTATGTGTTAGAGTGCAAAAGTGACTGAAACAGTCAATTTTTATTAATAAACAGGCAATAACTCAGATATACCTTATGCGATTTTAGTAGTAATCAAACTAAACCTTGATTTTATATCAATAAACATTTTCAGCAAGTTTGGTGAAGATCCAATAAAACGTATTTGTGTTAGAGAGCAAAACTTGCTGAAAACAGTCATTTTTTAATACATAAAGGGCAAAAACTCAGATATGCCACATGCGATTTTAGTAATAATCAAACTAGACCTAAATTTTATATCAATAAATATTTTCAGCATGTTTGGTGAATATCCGATAAAAGCTGTTTGTTTTAGAGTGCAAAAATGACTGAAACAGTCATTTTTTTTTTATTAATTAACAGGCAATAGCTCAAAAACACCTTATGCGATTTTAGTAGTAATCAAACTGAACCTTGATTTTATATCAATGAACATTTTCAGCAAGTTTGTGGAAGATCGGATAAAAATAGTTGAGTTAGAGAGCGGACAAAAAAGTGTGCTAGTCTAACTGACTGATGGATGGACAGGCGGAGGTAGATGCGGTTTGCGCCCAGTGAAGTTGATTTCGGCTGTATCACGTGATACTAAGCCGTGTGGTAATGTTTATGTCAGACGTTCTATTTTCGGTTTGTTATGATTTTAAATCGCCCTTTTTTGGTGATTTAGGTCCGTCTTCATCATTTCATAGATCAGTTTGGCCCATAAGAATGTTCAAACGTTATTATTAACCGTTATTGTATTTCAGGCATTAAGAAAAGGTCTGAAAACACAATGGGACTTTAAGTACTTATACAGTTGTTGCCTTTGACCATTCCCAATTGACAAATATCACGTAACCTCGATTTTGACCTACTTTGGACTTAGAATATTTTAAATGAGATATTTCTTGGTTAAATAGATTTTACCGTTTCATCTTGCGTCAACACTACTTACTACAATGCTTTGATACATATACAATTGTTGTCTTGGACCAATAAAAATTCACCCATATTAGCAAACCTCAATTTAGCTTTGACCTTGACCTAATTTGGACTTACAAAAGATTCAGAATATATTATCAAGGCTGCCACTGGGGGCATAAGCGTATATTGTCTTGTTTAAAACCGAGACACAGTGGACATATTTTATTTTAAGCATGAACTTTTACCGAAGAATTATCAGATCTACAATGAATGTGCTATTGTTCTAAAACAGTCCATGCTTAGCCCATCTGTGTCCACGACCCCATATAGTTATAGGACACACGGCGTCTAATCAGTGTCTACACTTTCGGTTTTCTGATAGGAATTTCAATAAAAAACATAATGAAAATGATTTTTTTACCAGGCACGCCTTTGATCAAAATTGGACTATTCCAATATGTAAGCATGGAAGAATCCACTGGAAGCAAATAGGTTAACCATATTACATGTAAAGGGGAAATCCTTCCTTAATAAGTTTGGTTTATTAAACAGACGGCTGTTTGCTTCTGTATTCGAATGAAATCTCTTGAAAAAATATTTTCTGATCCACGACTTTTCGAGTTTAATAGACTACATAGGGCTCTGTATTTCGATTATTTTACCAGTTTAATTTCAGTTGATAATTTAAGCACTTTTAAACCAGACCAGATGGTGTGTATCTTGATGTCTGGTTTAGATCACAGGTACTTGACACATACTTTATTATCTATTAACACCCCCCCCGTTAAAAAAAAAAAAATTTTTTTTTTTTTACTATACTTCTATTATAGATACAAGGTAAACAGCGCAATTCGACACCTAGTCTTTACTATCCACTTAAACTGATGCTAAAATAGACTCGATCGCCGATATTCTCTTGTGGTATCCTCGGGAAAGGATTAATTTATCAATATCTACTTTTTATTTCATCAAATTCCGTCAAATAACGCCACAGTACGTGAATTATAACGAAAATTTGCATCAAAAAGTTTTCTGTCGTTCTCTTGGTACAGAATTTATTGCCCAAAATAAGGGGTAATCTAGTCGGTTTGCACATTTAACGGCCTTTACGGCTGGAACTTTCACCTAATTTCATTAGAGCAAACGCGTTTGTGTCGGAACATGACCCTCTTCACTATCAGCTATATGAAATATACATGTAATTTGGCATGAAATTGACAAGTGAAAGACTCATTTCATTGTGAATGCCATTTTGAATACCGGAATGAATTGAATGAACGGAGCGATCTCATTGGTCAAAATTAAACAGGTAAAGTTTCTTTTAATTTTGCATTCTATGTAAATTATATAAAACTGATAATATTTCATTTAAAGATGATTTATAATATTTGGTGAAAGTTCTAGTGGCATAGGCCGTTTATTGTGGACAAATAACAGATCACCCCTACATGTACATTCGTTGCTATGTACCATGAAAACGACAGAAAACTTTTTGATGCTTATTTTCGTTATAATTCACATACTGTGGCGTTATTTGACGGAATTTGATGAAATAAAAAGTAGATATTGATAAATTAATCATTTCCCGAGGATACCACAAGAGAATATCGGCGATCGAGTCTATTTTAGCATCAGCTTAAGTCGATAGTAAAGACTAGGTGTTGAATTGCGCTGTTTACCTTGTATCTATAATAGAAGTATAGTAAAAAAAAAAAAAAAAAAAAAAATTTTAAAAAGGGGGGGGGGGAGGGGGTTAATAGATAATAAAGTATGTGTCAAGTACCTGTGGTTTAGATCCAAACAATTTTGCAAATACGAGTTTTGGTTCATCTTCTATGGTAAAGAGTACTGACTGAAAACTAAAATGTACCGCAGACGATTAGACCAAGTTTTAACCCATTCCTAGCCAGATTTGTCGTCTGCTGATAACGTTTCCGTCCAAATTAAGAATTTACGCATTCTTTTAAAGAAACTACGATATGACTGTCAAGCGAGAAAATCGTTGTCTGATCAGTATCAAAACTGCTTGTAAATGAGTACCACATATTGTCGCTATGACAGTGGTTGGGTCAAAAATAAGGCCAGGTAGACGATAAATTGGTCACGTTAGCACGTGACCAGTTTATAGGTCACCCGATAAGAAGGTTATAGACTAGGCTCAAACACTGGATTATTTTTCTTTTGCGCCTTGGTCCGTGAAGAAGGTAGACACTATATAAGAAGTTAGAGGAATTTGATATTCATGTTTATATAGATCTACCATTCCAGTATACCATTCCAGTATACATGGTTTTACTGACGGCGTGTTTGGTAAAAACAAAGTAGAAATCTAGATCTATACATATATAACGGAAATTATTTGTTAAGAACGTGTGGAGTTTAGAATAATCCTAAACAATTAAGGTTAGTCAAATTGGTACTATACGTACATGTTTAACACTGTTTTCTCAAAAGCACGTTTTTTTTATCTATCCTTTAACTCTTTGTGCCCTAGTCCCGCATATAGGCGTGCTTTTCAAACAGTGTACATGTGAATAGTACACATGTCCTATGCAAACAGTGAAGACCCAGATCAGAGGGCTCCGAAAGGAGCCCTCTGATCAGGGTCTTCACTGTTTGTCATAATGCCAAACATTGACAAAAACAACCCTTAAAAGTCAGAAATGGACTAGACTTAAATGGAAACTGGAATTGTCCATTTAAAGTTTCAGGGAGGAAACAGTTCAACTTTATATAGTAATGGATATGAACTACTGCAAGACTGACACAAGTTGATCTTTTTTCTATTTTTCGAGCGTGATTACTTAAAACAGGTTGAAAATAAAGCAGAATGCGCCTTGATGCACATTCTGCTTAACTTTCAGCCTCCTTAAGCTACCATCTACTAGGATAAAGATCCAAGGATTTCGCGAAAAAATGGAGAAATGGCAGCTCTACTACCGGTATAATAAATAGTTTCTATATCCTAGCAGATGATAGCTCAACAGGCTTAAAGTAGACCTTTAGGCGCATTCTGATTAACCTTCAACCTGCTTTTAGTGATCACCTGTCTTCAAAACTATACAAACATGCTATGAAAGTGTGGGGTGAAAACCCCTTATCAGCAGCTCAACTGAACATGGAGAATACGTCACCCGGCCTCTGATGAGGCTCCTCAATGTTTGCCACCCAGGTGAACATTGAACAGTTTGAAGTTGTTATTTACAACATTTTATTGTATTTTGTTTGAGTTTGGTTGCGTTTAAACGGACAATTAAAGAGGCTCGCAACCGGATTTAGCATTAAAAATAGTAATTTGTAAATAAATGTCAAATGTCTATATATAAATGGGTAAGATTTAGTTAAGGATAAGAAATTCTGATAAAAATGCATTTCAAAAAAAAAGAAGCTCTGGTGGAATTCGAACCCGTGACCCTCCATTGCGGAGACACACACGATAAGGAAACCCATCAGACCACTCAACTACGGGCTCTATTTGTATATGGCACCGAATTAACGTACTTCAGTGTGTAGCGATAGACGTAAATTATTCGGCTCGGGTTTATGTCTGAGTCCTTGTTCAATTTCTGTCGAGAAGCAACAACAACAACAATACCGTCGAAAGGCGCTATAGAAAAATGATGGAAAATATCTAAAAAACTAAGATTCGGTGACGGTTCTTGATACTTTTTTTTTTGACTGATCATATTTGTTTAATTTCAGACGTCCAATAATGCCACACATTTGCTTTTATTTTAGTATTTTATTTTATTTTTAAAAGTACACCATCCGGTTGCGAGTCCGTTTAAGAACGTCTTCTCCATGCACTATATGTAGATCTTAGTTATACGCTCGTATATTCACATCGTATATTGTAAACCGAGGGGAATAAAGAGAAATTGAATTGAAGAAATTGAATTGAAGAGAATTTGTACATAACCGGTTATTGTAAAATAGTTCAGTTGAGAGTTCAGAAAACGCGTTGGAGAGATATGAAAGATAAGAAAAATGGAGATGCATAAGGATGATAGAAAAAAGAAAGATAAAGTAATGAGAGCGGGAGTGGGAGTGACAGAGAGAGAGGGGGAGAGAATAAGAGAGAGAGAGAGCGACAGAGAGAGAGAGAGAGACGTGGGTGTATGAAATAGAGATAGAGAGAATGGCAGGTAGAGACAAGGAGAAAAAGACAAAGAAAGATTCACATTGAGAGAGAAAGAGAAAGATGGCGAGAGCTTGATTATGAGCTATAGAGGGATGGAGAGAGATAATTATAGAGGGTGGGATACAAAAAGGCGGACCAAGAGACATGCATACAGAGACACGGAGCTACACAGAGGGCAACACAAACAGAGAAAGAAAGAGAAAGACAGGGGAGGAATGGAGGGACAATAAGAAAGATGGAATGTCGATTGAGAGAGAGAGAGAGAGTGAGTGAGTGAGTTTTTGTGAGAGAGATAAAGAGAAAGAGAGAGAGTGAGAGCGTAAGTGAGTGAGTGAGTGAGTGAGAGAGAGGAAGTATTGGACAGAAAGACGCAGATACCCACTGGGGCTTTAGATCAATACACATAGCACTGGATATAGGTTTTATATGTACAATGAAACCCCTCTAAACCGGAACCTCTAAATACCAGTATTCTCCATAAACCGGACAAAAACGTTGGTCCCGTTTCCAACCCTTCTTTATTTCAACCCAATACACCATTTTGAGACCTTGATTTATTCGTACACTGAACATGTATTATCAGAAATAATTTCTATATTCTAGAAGATGATAGCTTAAAGCAGGTTGAAAGTAAAGCAGAATGCGCCTTAAGGCTCATTCTGCTTTACTTTCAACCTGCTTTAAGTGATCAGCTTTCTTCCATACAAGGAGCAAGCTATGTGTTAACCCTTCTAAACCGGAAACCCCTCTAATACTGAAGTTTATGTTGTCCCCACATATGTCCGGTTTAGAGGGGGTTCACTGTCTCTATAGGATACCCTTCGTTATAATTAGTTAAAAATCAGTCGTGCCGGATCCTTGTGTTCGAATTGTTTTACCTGGACTCATATCAACATTTCTTCAATCGTTGCAGGTGCCCTTAAAACTTTTTTTTTATATAAAAATAAATATCAATGCAGATGGCATTATGGCGATGGGATGTTAAGATCTTTACCCATGACAGCCTGTTTCTAGTATTGAGAATAGGTGACCAGTTAAAGCAGGTTGATAATAAAGCATACTGTACCTTAAGGCGCATTCTGCTTTAGTTACAGCCGCTGTCACAAACTACCATTGGCTAGAATACAGAAAATATTTCTTATATGATACACAATCATGTCTGTATGCATACGAACTGTTTTGTTCAATGGAAAATTATAAATTAACCCATTACCCCATAGCCTGATTCTGGTTTTGATGATAGTTTACCACTTAAAGCAGACTGAAAGTAAAGCAGAATGCGCATGGCGCATTCTGCTTTACTTTCAGCCTGCTTTAAGCTATTATCTGCTAGAATATAGAAACTATTTCTTATTATTTATATCTGTGACAGTATAAATAGGAACTGTTTTCTTCAGTAGAGGATTCAGGGCTGCCATAAGTTGACATAAAAATTCCTAAGACTTCCAAATTTGAATGTTTTCAAGTGCGATTTTACGAATCGTACCTTTTCCCCATCGCCTGTTTCTAGTTTTGTTGACACGTGGCTGCTTAAAGCAAACTGAAAGTAAAGCAGAATGGGCCTTAAGGCGCATTCTGCTTTACTTTCAGCCTGCTTTAAGCTACCATGTACTTGAAAAAAACCTAGGATTTAGGAAAAATCCGGAGAAATGGCAGCCCTGAGGATTGAATTAAAGGCGTTAAAAATGCGTATTTATGGGGAAATGGGGAAATGCAACAAATGCGTATCTTATGGAGTAAATGGGTTAAAGCAGACGCTACTATTTTCAGATCATGGATCACTACGCCGAGAAGCCGACTCAGCCGTCGATCAACTTCAGCCACCTTGCTGACACATTCCTTCTAGCAAATGGAACCATGGTCGCCTTTAAGAACAAGCTTGGTAAGTAAATAACCTGTTTGTAAGTCTACAATGTGTCTACAATATGTCTACAATGTGTCCACAATGTGTCTACAGTGTGTCTATTCAATGTCAACCCTTCGTTCATTATAACATTATACTGCATAGCACCAGATGATACTTAAAGAGAGGTTTAGACAAGTTTTCAAATATCTACTCTTATTTGTCTGCATTTGAAATGTTTTATTGCTTACAAACTGTACGAGAAAAACTGTCAAGAATCTTGGCATTTGGAGTTGTAGCATGTGACATGCAGAGATGACGAATGAATACATTCTGTGAAGGAGATTGCTTGCATAGAGTTACGTTCGAACTGAATTTGGAATGTTTTACCACACATCTTTCTCTGCTATAGACGCCAAACAGTTTGAAATCTGCTCAGACACCGCGTTGTACATGGCATCTTATCAGTAATGAAACTGTTTGACACTCATATTGATAGTTCTTCAGTCAAAATACCGTCAATCTGACATCGAAAAACTATTGCAGACAACAGTATCTGGGTCCCGTTTCTAAAAACTTCGTCTGAGTGTCGACAAATGTTGTCGTAAGTCCGATCATAAAAATATCAATTATTATTTATTTCTCCACCTCATCCTGTCTCGTGACATCTCTTTGGAATCGTCTTGAAAAGACAATTAATTTCAAAGAGATGTCACAGGACAGGATTATAGAAATCAAAAGTTAAATGTACGTGTATTTTAAAGTTTTGACTTACGACCGTTTTTGTCGTACGAAGTTTTATGAAACGGGCCTCAGAACGATTTTGTAGTATGACAACACTAAGTCTTGTCGTGTATTTTCGAGGGTTATTCGACTGGACTTATCAAACTTCTTTTGCTTTTATTATGCAAATGTTAAAGGGACTCGCAACCGGATGGTGTACTTGTCAAAATAAAATAAAATACTCAAATAAAAGCAGATTTGTGGCATTATTTGGCTTCTGACATTAAAAAAATAGGATCAGTCCAAAAAAAGTCTCAAGAATCGTCACCGAATCTTAGATTTTTAGATAGTTTCCATCGTTTTTCTATACCGACTAGTAGACGGTATAGTTGTTGTTGTTGCTTCTCTACACGGGCTCAGACATAAACACGAGCCGAATTACGAAGTTGTATGCACTTTCGATCGCTACACATTGAAATACGTTAAATCGATCCGAGATAAACGGATAGTTCCGTGGTCCATTGGTCTAAGCGGTTTCCCCTAGTTTGCCTTCTGTCCGCCAATGCCGGGCCCCGGGTTCGAATCCCACCAGAGACCAATATTTTTTTTTTATTGAAATACATTTTTTTAAACAGAATTTCTTATCCTAAACTAATTCTTTACCATTTATATAAGCGTTTGACACATATTTACAAATTACTATTGTTAATGCACTATCTGGTTGCGAGTCGCTTTAAAAACAATGTACACATCTTTATATAAAAAATATGATATTATAGGTAAATTGACAAAATCCATTGTCAGAAACTAGAATGATGCTGGTACGCTTAAAGGGACTCGCAACCGGATGGTGTACTTGTCAAAATAAAATAAAATACTCAAATAAAAGCAAATTTGTGGCATTATTTGGCTTCTGACATTAAAAAAATATGATCAGTCCAAAAAAAGTTTCAAGAATCGTCACCGAATCTTAGATTTTTAGATATTTTCCATCGTTTTTCTATACCGACTAGTAGACGGTATAGTTGTTGTTGTTGCTTCTCTACACGGGCTCAGACATAAACCCGAGCCGAATTACGAAGTTGTATGCACTTTCGATCGCTACACATTGAAATACGTTAAATCGATCCGAGATAAACGGATAGTTCCGTGGTCCATTGGTCTAAGCGGTTTCCCCTATTTTGCCTTCTGTCCGCCAATGCCGGGCCCCGGGTTCGAATCCCACCAGAGACCAGTATTTTTTTTTTATTGAAATACATTTTTTTAAACAGAATTTCTTATCCTAAACTAATTCTTTACCATTTATATAAGCGTTTGACACATATTTACAAATTACTATTTTTAATGCACCATCTGGTTGCGAGTCGCTTTAAAGGAAATTACGCAAATGAACCATTACAGGGCTTCCATTTCTCCGGATTTTTCCTAAATCTTCTTGTACATGGTAGCTTAAAGCAGGCTGAAAGTAAAGCAGAATGCGCCTTAAGGCGCATTCTGCTTTACTTCAAGACTGCTTTAAGAAGCCACGTGTCAAAATAACTAGAAACAAACGATGGGGATAAAGGTACGATTCGTAAAATCGCACTTGAAAAATGCAAATTTGGAAATCGTAGGAGTTTTCATGTCAACTTATGGCAGCCCTGCCATTAATTGGTGAACGTCTACCAGATTAACTATAATTCCATGCATAAAATAATGTACCTAGCTTAAAACCATAACGTAAATGGGCAACAAAATTCCAATGTCGGCTATAGTGAAAATTTAAAAAAACCTCTTGTCTGAAATCACTGGCTAGATTTTAAAGTAATTTTGAAAAGGTAATCCACGTCACAACGGGTCCCGCTACAAAAGGTCTAAAATGATTTTTCTTAACAATAGCTTTAAAAACATGGCCGCTGGACATAAATTAATTTATAGAATTTAGAGTTTATGCCGTTCATATATTATAATCAAATTCGTGTAAAGTGGCTCTTTAAGCAAATGTATCTGGGTTTTAATCATGTCTGTGCACAACTATTATAGCTGCTATTATAGCAGGATAAAAGGAATAAGGAGAGAGTTTTTATTGGCCCAATTTTTACAAGTTCAGTCAAGTGGCTCTGTAACAAAAGGTAATCTCCAAATGCCGTGACCTAGTTTTATGACCTGTGACAATTGTAAGACTCGTACTCTTTGCATTCTGGGTATATTTTTTTCGTCTGCGGCAATTGTCGTCTGCTACTGTTCTCTAAAAACAGAATTTCCACAATTTCTTTCCAAAACAGTGTCAAGAGTGTCAAACAGTTTGTATCCTGATGAGACGCCGCGTTACGCGGCGTCTCATCAGGATCCAAACTGTTTGCAAATGTAATCATGGTTACGCTACTAGCATGCCAATAGCTAAGGGGTAATAAACAGGAACATTATATTGAATCAGGGACTTTAGTTAATTTTAACCTATTAGATCTACATTATCGTCCACAAATTTTACAGACAACAATTTCAAAGCAGACGATATCGCAGCAGAATATGGGTTAAAATAGGAACATTAACTCTTTAAAATTAGAATTGTCCAATTGAAGTTGTCAGGAGTGAACGTGAACGGGTTAAAATGTTGGGTTCAATTAGTGGGCCCCAAACTGGGTTACTGTCAGTCTATATATCGGCTTTCAATGTTTGTTCATACCAGTCAAAGTGACACACGTGCCCACAGTGCGGTAGATAAGGCCCAATCGTAGTTCGGTGTGAAGGGAGCACGCGGTTGACCTAATCGGTCGAAATACGAATGAGGAAGACATTAAGGACAAGAAAAAAGTTCAGTTTTCCTATATTTACATGGAGAGCTATGCCCATAAAGTTTAACACTTCCCTCCATAGACATCAGTTCCCGAAATACCTGTGTATATATAGTTTTGATATACAGTGCTCCCTCCCTGCAACGGCCTGCCCAACAACGATTCTCTCCTTACAACAACGCTTGCAGCTCTTCTCTCAAACAAGACAACTATATATATGTCCAACCTATTCACGGCTGCAATGTCGTCTGCCTAAAATTGTCGTCTGCTGTTTTTCTCAAAGTTACATCATGGACATTTTGACAGACAAAACAAAACTGAATGACGAGTGACAAACAGCTTGATTACAGATCAGACGCCGCGTTACGCAGCGTCTGATCTGGATTAAAGCTCTTTGCAAATACAGCCAATCCCCCTATAACGACTCCCTCCGAACAACGAACACGATTTTTGTCTACCATTGGTACATGTCGTTGTACATAGAGAGGGAGCGCTGTATAGTAAACAATATACAATTCTTCTTTATTTAATGTTGATGATTACTGCTTAAAAGTTTCAAGCCTGAAAATAAAATGAAAGTGAAGCGTTTTAAGGCAGACAACTGCTTAAAGAAAAGTTGAAAGTAAAGTGGTATATTTACTTTCATCTTGCTTTGAGCCATCATGTTTATTAAACACCCTCATGCTCATGTGTTGGTCAGGAGATTATAGATTAAGATAAACTGCTTGGGCAAAAATAGACTACCTTACGATACAAAAACTTCATTAAATTCCAAATTTTTCTTCCGATTCTTTATAGATAAATTATTTATTAAATAATGATCTTGATAGAAAGCCAAGACATTTATAATTCGGTTATAAAAATACCAGACTTTGTTTATATAAGTAAAACGAGTTATGATGACCTAAAGGGCTATTTGGATAGACTTGAGGAAAGATTAAGCTACCCAAAGCAAGCTTGTCGTCTGTAGCCTATTACAGAACAGAACAGATCAGAATCTTTATTTCAACTTGTACACTTGTCTAATTAATAAAACCGTTGTTGTCTGTACTAAAATACATATTATTTTTTCTGCTTCAACAATGAGGTCTGTAGTTCAAGACTGAAAGTTTCAAAAATGTTATCTGTATACTATAGTTAACCCATTAGTTACTCCATATTTTGAAGTCCCGAGGTGTTCGTTATAAGCCAGGTTTACTGTACACATTTTACGCCTTTAATATTCTACTCCTCTGAAGAAAATAGTTCCACTGTATATAGTCATGAATATGCACCATAAGAAATATTTTCTATAGCAGATGGTACCATAAATCAGGTTGAAAGTAAAGCAGAATGCGCCGTAAGGCGCATTCTGTTTTTACTTCCAGCCTGCTTTCACTGGTCACCTCTCTTCAAAAGTAGAAATAGGTCATGGAGTAAAGGGGTTAGGTATTGGGTTTGTTTATCAGGAAAGTCTGACCGAACGACAGAGACACCCACTACTTCAGTCTTATCACAATTGTTAACTCTTTGCATTCTGGGTAATTTTTTCGTCTGCCGAAATTGTCGTCTGCTACTGTTCATCAATTATTTTTTTCAAAATTTCTTTTCTTAACAGATTCAGAGTGTCAAACAGTTTGGATCCTGATGAGACGCCCGTGACGCTCAGGATTCAAACTGTTTGCAAAGGTTACGATGGTTTCGCCGCCAGCTTGCTAAGCGTTAAAGGGACTCGCAACCGGATGGTGTACTTGTCAAAATAAAATAAAATACTCAAATAAAAGCAAATTTGTGGCATTATTTGGCTTCTGACATTAAAAAAATATGATCAGTCCAAAAAAAAGTCTCAAGAATCGTCACCGAATCTTAGATTTTTAGATATTTTCCATCGTTTTTCTATACCGACTAGTAGACGGTATAGTTGTTGTTGTTGCTTCTCTACACGGGCTCAGACATAAACACGAGCCGAATTACGAAGTTGTATGCACTTTCGATCGCTACACATTGAAATACGTTAAATCGATCCGAGATAAACGGATAGTTCCGTGGTCCATTGGTCTAAGCGGTTTCCCCTATTTTGCCTTCTGTCCGCCAATGCCGGGCCCCGGGTTCGAATCCCACCAGAGACCAATATTTTTTTTTATTGAAATACATTTTTTTTAAACAGAATTTCTTATCCTAAACTAATTCTTTACCATTTATATAAGCGTTTGACACATATTTACAAATTACTATTTTTAATGCACCATCTGGTTGCGAGTCGCTTTAAAGTACAAGTCAATAGTCTCAATTGTTATACATGTATTTGTTTACTCTTCACTTACGAAAATATTTTCTGCTTTTCAGTTGTTGTCTGCACTTGTTAAATTTAATTTTCAAGTTTAGTTACACTCAATTTTAGTTATATATAGAAACCATGCACTAAAGCCGAATAGTATGCGTTCTAGATAGTTAGTTGCCACATTTCATATATTTTGATTTTAGATCTAAACTACTCGCAAAATCTAATCAAATCAGGTCCAGCAGGCAAAGGGCTCACCAACAGAAACCGGAGTTAAGACCCTTAACAGGGCTCCAGATAAGGGTAGTGTTTCAAAAATCAAAAAAAAATTCTGCATGAAACCCTATGGTGTCACTACTCACATTAGACGATTCTAATGAGTAGTAACACCATAGGATTGGTGCTGAAATGAGTGAGAAAACATTGAATTTGTTCAGTTTACTCCCTCTTATCTGGGGCCCTGCCTTAACATTTGACATGCTATGTGTTTATCAATTATCTCTTTTGAACGCAACGGGTAGTTGCGAAATTGTGATTATCTGTGAAACACAGTTTGGATCCTGATGAGGCGTCTCATCAGGATCTATGCTAGCTGTTTGACACTCTGGTTCTGTTTTTAAAAAGAAAATTCTTTTTTTTGAACAGTAGCAGACGGCATATATTGCTGGAGATTTGACAAATTACCCAGCATGCAAAGAGTCAATTCTCAGAATTGATTAATATGCATTTTTATTCAGAAAATACCTTAACCCATTTAAGCCTGGTGTTTGTTAAAGGGGATATTACCTAATAGTGTAGATCATGATGGGTAACGTGGCGTCTAATCAGGGTCTTCACTGTTTGCTATTACATATGAAATACTCTGCTGTAAGGGAAAACATGCAGTGTCATTATATTCCCTATATATCTATAATGAGATCTTCCATCAAGCATATAGGGAGAGTTCATTGCAATATCCAGGCATAAATAGGTTAGCAGTGTAAAACAGTTCAGAGGTCTCATTTGGATAATAACTGTTTGCAGGAAAGCAACACAATAAGCTATTTTTGCTTTCCTTTCAATTCTGAACTAAATTGTATGTTTGTAAAACGCATGTAAATATTTGAAATAAAACATGTTTAACCCATTACTCAGTAGACTGTTTCTAGGTTTGAGGACAGGTGACCACTTAAATCAGGTTTAAAGTAAAGCAGAATGCGCCTTAAGGCGCATTCTGCTTTACTTTCAGCCTGCTTTAAGCTAACATCTTCTAGGGTATAGCAAATAGCATATTTGGTACATATTCAATAATGTTTAAATCCTAACTATATTCTTCTCTGGAGGAATAACTGGACGGCATAAAAAGGTGTATTAATGGGGTAATGGGTTAAACTAAACTTTTTGCAATATATGTTACTAATAAGTCAATAGCATTCTGAAGGTGAAAGATTAATCTGGCTGTGATATTTCATATCTGTTTATAGTATAACTTGAAATAACAAACACCCACCTTTAGCTTGATAACCGTCCTGGTTACCCACGCAAACACTACTTCAGAAATTTGACTTCCTTATATTATTAGCACTATTATGCAGAAAACAAGGTAAAAGTAAGTAGAATGGACGATCCTGTCGGGTTTTCTGAACTTTATTATTCCAAACTTATGTAGAACTGTTAACCCTTTCCAAAAGGTAATTTCCATAGGACACCTTTAACCCTCCCTCCCAGGGATAAATGCCATAGGATCTATTCCTCTGCAAATACATGTGCCATGAATCATCTTTAACACTCCTTCTGCAAAACCATGTGCCATATGACATCTTTAATATCTAATCTGCAAACACATGTGCCATATGGCATCTTTAACACTTCTTCTGCAAATACATGTGCCATATGACATCTTTAACACTACTTCTGCAAATGCATATGCCATATGACATCTTTTACACCTCTTCCTGCAAATACATGTGCCATATGACGTCATTAACACTTCTTTTGCAAATACATGTGCCATATGACATATGCAACACTACTTCTGCAAATACTTGTACCATATGATATATGTAACACTACTTCTTCAAATACATGTGCCATATGACATCTTTAATGCTTCTTCTACAAATGCAAGTGCCATATAACATATGTTACACTAATTCTGCAAATATATGTGCCATATGACACATGTAACAGTACTTCTGCAAAAACATGTGCCATATGACATCTTTAATATTTTCTACAAATACATGTGCCATATAACATAATTTATGTGACACTACTTAGGCAAATATATGTGCCTTATGGCATCTTTAACACTACTTCTACAAATACATATGCATGTAACACTTCTTCTGCAGATATATAAATTTTGTCATATGACATCTTCAACACTACTTCTGCAAAAGTATGTGACATATGACATATTTAATACTTCTTCTGCAACAACATGTGTCATATGACATCTTTAATACTTCTCTACAAATAAATGAACAATATGACATCTTTAACACTATTTCTGCAGATATATTTACCATATGATATCTTAAACACTTCTCCTTGCAAATGCATGTGCCATATGACATCTTTAACATTTCTTCTGCAAATATATGTGACATATGATATCTTTAACACTACTTCTGCAGATATATTTACCATATGATATCTTAAACATTTCTCCTTGCAAATGCATGTGCCATATGACATCTTTAACATTTCTTCTGCAAATATATATGCCATATGATATCTTAACATTTCTTCTACCAATATATGTGCCATATGACATGTTTTACACTTCTTCTACAAATATATGTGCAATATGACATCTTTAACACTTCTTCTGCATAAACATGAGCAAAAGGGACACATTTAACTCTACTTATACAAATATATGTGCCATATGACATCTTTAACACTTCTTCTGCAGCAACATGAGCAATAGGACATCTTTAACACTTCTTCTGCAAATTTATATGCCATATGACAGCTTTAACACTTCTTGTGGAAATACACGTGCCATATGACATCTGTAACACAACTTCTGCAAATACATGTGCCACATGAGATCATTAACACTACTTCTGCAAATACATGTGCCATATGATATCATTAACACTTCTTCTGCAAATATATGTGCAATATGACATCTTTAACACTGCCTCTGCATATATATGTGCCATTTGATATCTTGAACATTTCGACAGCAAGTACATGTGTCATATGACATCTTTAACACTTTTTCTGGAAAAACATGTGCCATATGACATATGTAACACTATTTCTGCAAATACATGTGCCATATGACATTATTAACACTACTTCTGCAAATACATGTGCCATATGACATCTTTCACACTTCTACACCAAACATATGTGCAATATGACATCTTTAACACTGCTTCTGCAAATATATGTACAATTTGACATTTTTAACACTTCTTCTGCAAATACATGTGCAATATGATATCTTTAACACTTCCTCTGCAAAAACATGTGCCATTTGACATCTTTAACACTACTTCTGCAAAAACATGTGCCATATGACATCTTTAACACTACTTCTACAAATACATGTGCCATATGGAATCTTTAACACTACTTCTGCAAATATATGTGCCATATGACATCTTTAACATTTCTTCTACAAATACATGTTTCATATGACATCTGTAACACTACTTCTGCAAATATATTTGTCATATGACATCTTTAACACTACTTCTGCAAATATATGTACCATATGACATCTTTTACACTTCTTCTGCAAATATATGTGCCATATGACATCTGTAACACTTCTACAGCAAATACATGTGCCATATGACATCTTTATCACTACTTCTGCAAAAAGATGTGCTATATGACATCTTTAACTCTTCTACAGCAAATACATGTGCCATATGACATCTTTATCACTACTTCTGCAAATAGATGTGCTATATGACATCTTTAACTCTTCTACAGCAAATATATGTGCCATTTGACATCTTTAACACTACTTCTGCAAATATATGTGCTATTTGACATCTTTAACACTACTTCTGCAAATACATGTGCCCTGAGATATCTTTAACACTACTTCTCCAAATACATGTGCCATATGACATCTTTAACACTACTTCTGCAAATACATGTGCCATATGACATCTTTAACACTTCTTCCGCAAATACATGTGCCATATGATATTTTTAACCCTTCCTCTGTAATATGACCCTTTTAACCCTTCCTCCATATTTATATGTGCCTTCAGAAGCCTTCTGAAAACTGCTGCTGCTTAACCCATCCTTCACAAATATAAATGCAATAGGACCCCTTTAACACTATCTCTGGAAATATAAATGCCATAAATTCATGACACAACCAGTCCTACTGCCACTTAACCCTTCCTGCACAAATATACTTGCAGGTTAAGTACGTCCTGAAGAGTCTAACCAAAGATGAAAATAGTCAATGTTAAATGGCAGTTCCAGCCAGATGAAGTAAAAGCCATATCTGTGACTTGAGTAGTTTTGTTTTGGCTTAACCCTTTACCCTATAGCCTGTTTCTAGTTTTGAAAATAGATGACTACTTAAAGCAGGTTCTTTAATCCATTACCCCATAAATACGCCTTTTTACGCCTCTAATTCATTCATCCAGTGAAAAAATAAGTTCCAGTTTATATAGTCATGAAAATATTCCATAAGAAATATTTTCTATATCCAAGTAGATGGTCATTTATAGCAGACTGGAAGTAGAGCAGAATGCGCCTAAGGCGCATTCTGCTTTACTTTTAAACTGCTTAAAGTGCCTTTTAAGTGGTCATCCATTTTCGAAACTAGAAACAGGCTATGCCCGGGTAACGGGTTATTGGGTTAAGTTAACACCTGCAAAAATAAAGAAAATATTCCTTACGATACATCTTCATGACTGTATAATTTATATTGGAACTATTTTGTTCAGCAGTCTCAGGAATAAATGGAATATGCTAAAAGGCACTTCTATGGGGGGAATGGGTTAAACTTTAGCCCATTTAATCCTAGTGATAAGTATACACAATTCCTTAACAAACAATGTACCTTTGTACCTGTAAAGAGTACACTTCTAAACAAACTGTGTAAACCAAGCAAACAGGAACCCTCTGGTCAGGCATCAGAATCAGAAATTTCTTTATTGACTTAAACTTCACAGTTTCTTGTCATTTCATAGTCATTTAACAATAAATATAATATCATTAATATGTCACATATTCTTCATAACGTGTACAAAATGAAGTTACAGGGTCAGCACTGTTTGTCACTTTTATTTTGAGGGTGTCGTTGTGGGGAGGGAAAATTAAAATTTGGCTTACAATTGCAAAAGTTTGAATCCAGATCAGACGCCACGTAACACGGCGTCTGATCTGGATTCAAGCTTTTTATCACCCGTCTATATATTTTTCTATCAAATTGCCCACTTATATTAAACTTTGAGATCAAATAGCAGACAACAATTTTAAGCACAGGCTATTGTAGCCGTAAAAGGGTTAGACGTAATTGTCCTATTTAAGGAACTGTGACAAGGATCGTTGTGAGGAGCAAGTTGTTATTGGAAGGGCTGTTGTAGGGAAGTAACACTGTACACCCCTCACCTTGAGCCCTGGCTCCGAGGTTATAAAGCCTTTTAGTTGAGTCTGAGTGTGTTCCCAAGCATTCGATTGGTCAGATTTGAGCCTAGGCTCAAATCTGACCAATCAAATGCTTGGGAACAGTTTAGACTCAATCCAAAGCTTTATAACCTCGGACCCTGAAATGTAATTAGTATCTCATTTTTCAGACTTACAGAGCAAAGCTGCAAACGGCAACAGAATAACCTCCCACACCTCTAAATATTCAGATGAAATATCAAATCACCATGGTAACACATCACACTCCTCTCAATATTCAGATGAAGGGTATTTCACCACTGGGACGTTGGAATCAGAGTACGAGATTGACAGCAAGGATGGCATTGTGTGTATGACAGGCGGTCAGCAATTTGACAGTGCGTGTATGACAGGCAGTCAGCAATCGAATAGTGGGTGTATGACAGGCGGTCAGCTGGTGGACAGTAGGTGTATGACAGACAGTCAGCAAATGGACAGTGGGTGTATGACCAGTAGCCAGCTAGTGGACAACATGTGTATGACCGGTGGTCAGCTGGTGGACCAGGACTTGAATGGCTATGTGCCAACAGGGTTTAACGGGTCCAGCTACAGAGTTCTACACAACAGACCATCCCCGGTGCCACAAGTAGGAGAAGAGATCTTGGACAATGAGAGAGTACCAGTATTACAGAACGTGGAATATGTAGTGCTTCAGGAGCATGAGAGGTTTGTATAGCCCCAAGAGCCTTTGTTAATTCTTTGAACACTTAGTAACTCTTGTTGGTTATTCACTGGTTCAGTTGTGGATCTTTTAAGTTACCAAAACATCATTGAACCAGTCTACTTGGAATTATGGTTAGTTTATTAACCCTTAGCCTGCCACTCACGACTATAGCTCCATATGCAAACAGCTTGGATCCGGATGAGACGCCGAGTAACTCGGCGTCTCATCCGGATCCAAGCTGTTTGACACTCGGACAACAATTTCAGCAATTTTGAGCAACTTTTAAGCACTTTGAAACTTGAAGCAGACGAGAAATATAGCAGACGACAATTTATTTGGCGGGCTAAGGGTTAAATACTGTTCTAAAATAGCTAACAGCGCAGACCCTGATAAGAGGACTCCTACAGGAGCCCTCTGATCAGGGTTGACACTGTTTGCAAATGAGTATATTTTAACAGGTCCATGGTGTTGAAAGAATTATCCTATTCCTCCTTCAATTTGCCTTTTAATGCCTCCCGCATGACAAAGTCTGGGGCATACTGTTTTGAATCTGTCTGTCTGTTTGTTTGTTTGACTGTGGACTGTCTGCCCAGAGCACTTTAACCTTCGCCATACCTTTGGAACTTGTATGCTATTGAGGCTTCATAATTGGCATGTGTACTTGACTAAAGAAGCCATGGCACTGTGCTCAATTTACAAGTTTGGTCATGTATGACAAAGGTCAAGGTGATTTAGAGATCAGATGAGATGAATTTAACTTAAATTAAGCCATATTACTCTGGATTTGGACTTAATGTTAGATGTGTATACTCCACTCAGGAAGCCCATTGAGCTCAGAGTACAAGTAGGGTCATGTCAGTAAATGTTCAAGGTCATTTAGAGGTCATGGTCACATCTTCACAATCAAATCTTGTTGATTGGTACCTTTTTCCAAACAGGTAATGCTTGTTACAGTAAAACCTCTCTATTACAACCACTTTTTAAACAAAGCCCAATTAATTGTATAAAAGATAGGAGACAGCTTAAAACAAGGTGACAATAAAACAGAAAGCTCCCAAAGGAGCTTTCTGTTTTATTATCACCTTGCTTTAAGCAGTGACCTTTCGTAAGCACCTAATAAGAAACACCATTTAGGGTCGTAAATGTGATTTAGGGGTTGTCATAGAGAGGGTTGACTGTATTTGCTTTATTGCAGTAAGGATATGGATAAAACATTGGCCAAGACTTATCGCCCTAGAGGTCGTGTGGCCCGGCCTCCCTTACTGCCGCCATGCCGTGTGTGTGGTGATCGAGCGTCAGGGTTCCATTATGGCGTAAACACTTGTGAAGCCTGCAAGGTAAGGCAAGCAGAGAAAATTAACTCTTTGCATGCTGCGTAATTTTTTCGTCTGCAACAATTGTCGTCTGCTTCTGTTGTAAAATTAGAATTTTCAAAATTCTTTTAAATTCATTGTCAGAATGGCAAACAGTTTGAATCCTGATGAGACGCCGTGTAAAGAATACAATTAAAGTGAATGTAGAGAAAAACTTAAATAAACAAAAGCTTTATAGATATCTACATAATTTTATAAAGTTGTTGTCTTGGACCAATACCAATTCACCCATATTACCCAACCTCAATTTAATCTTGTTTTCCCACATGCTTTCGTCTATGGAGCTGTAATTTTGTATATGATGTTGTTTTGATAAACTGCATGTCAAATTCGCGTTTGTCAAAACTGGTCAAGTTTTCCATGAGTTATTCCCCCCTTAATTAAGTGTATACAGTCGAACTTTGATATCTCGAACTCGGTTAAGTCAAACATACCCATATTTCTAAGTTAAAACGTGGCTAAGCCACGTTTTTACTTTGAAATATGGGTGTCACAGTTCGACTGAACCGAGCATGAAATAATGCAGTTCATGTGTCGAGCTATCGGAGAGTTCGAGTTAAGCGAGTTCGAGGTGTATTATGAACTTCAATTGTTCTAGTTCTATTGATTACTTTCTTGTCTTGTAGGGATTTTTCCGTCGTAGCATTAACAAATCCTCCGAGCCATACACATGTGTAGGTAATGGTCGGTGTAAGCTGGTGCCTGGCAAGAGAACAGCGTGTTCAGCATGTAGGTACCATCGCTGTTTGGAGGTGGGCATGTCAAAAAGTAAAATAAAGACTGGAAGATATACACATGAGTTAAGATCCAGGAATATCATGGAGGTGAAAAAACTACAACAGCAAAATAGTGCAGAGACAGCGTCAAATGTGTGTGAGACTGGTGGTGTTGTCATGGAAACAGAAGTGAAGCCAGAACCCTTGCCCAGTGTTGAGGACAAAGATTTTGAAAAACTCTTACAGGTGTTGGTGGAAGGACAGAAGAATCTGTATGAGTTTTTAGATGATTACTACAACGAGGAATTAATGTATAGTCGCCAGCTTGCTGTATATGTAAGTCTATAATTATTATTTAAATTTTTCCCCCATAGAATTTAACATCTTTTAGCGCATTCAGTTAATTCCTCCATCGAAGAAAATAAGTCCAATTTTTACAGTCAATTGTTTAACATGTACCCCCGGCTGTACTTTTTCCAAGGTCCAGTGTAAAATTTCCATGGAATATGAATAATTTACGTGGAATTTACATGGAATTCTAAAAGTTCCATGGTTATTCGTAACAATTTCCAAGGTTTTTGTTTAGTCATCCAACATTTCCAAGGTTTATGCATGCTTATGAACAAAAAAACCACGTAAATATCAAGAAAAAACCTTGGAAACTCTTAAAACCTTGGCAAAAGCTCGGAAAAATTGGACTTTGGCAAAAATAAACACGGAACAACCTCGGAAATAAGAACTTAACCATTTTTTAGCACGGAAAATCCTTGTAAAATGATAACTTAAACAATTTGCACCTCGTAATATTTGCTACAATTGTAAGTTTCACAAAACAGTGAATATTATACACACCCAGGACACCAGCTCACAACAATCAGAGGTCAGAGATTTAAGTTGTCTGTTTATCTATACTTTAAAATGTGAATGTGGCAAAAATTAAAGACTCCAAACCAGTTCAGACTCCTGACAAAAGATTCATGGTAGTTACATAACTTACATAAATACAATTTTATCATGATCATAATATATCTTGGATATTTACATGATACAACAAAAGCATGTGGTACCCCACCCACTAGTAGTTAACTATTCCTCGTATACTTTTCCATGGTATTTTGTCGAAACCACGTAAAATGGTTCTAACATTTCCGTGGTTTTTAGAAAAAAAACACGGAAATAACAAAGTAAATATTTTACAAGGATTCCTCGTAAACTTTTCCGAGGATTTTTGTTTCCGTGGTTTTTAAGAGAAAACCTTGGAAATGAAATATTTTACAAGGATTCCTCGTAAACTTTTCCGAGGTATTTTGTCAAACCATGTAAAAACCAAGGTCTTGTATTTTCTAAGGTTTTCTCGTCTTTTTTTCCAAGGTTTTTGTAATATGACCGTCCGAATACTCCGTGGTTTTTTCCATGGTTTTTTTTCATAAAACCTAGGAAAAAGTACAGCCGGGACATAAGGAAAAATTTCTATATCCTAGCAGATGTTAACTTTACCTTAAAGCAGCCTTACTTTCGACCTGCTTTTATGGAAAGAACTTGATAATTGAAAGTGTCTTGCACAAGGTCCATAACTCTTGCATCAATACTTTGCTAGAGTTGAATTTAATATGTTAGAACTGGAAACAAGCTATTGGAAACAGGTACGTATGTTACAAGACTTTAGTTTAAGTAGTTTGTCTTACTGACACAGTCAGCTCTCTTAACTTTGCAAGTTAACCCATTCCCCCTTAAATACGCCATTATTCTTCCACTGGAGAAAATACTTCTACTTTATATGGTCATGAAAATGTAATGAAAGAAATATTTTTGCTATATCCATGCAGATGGAAGCTTAAAGTAGGCTGAAAGTAAAGCAGAATGCGCCCTAAGGCGCCTTCTGCTTTACTTTCAACCTGCTTTAAGTGGTCACATATCTTCAAAACTAGAAACAGGCTATGGGGTAATGGGTTAAATTTCTCGTTTTTCTTTCAGGAGCGATATATGAAGAGTAAGAATGAATCTATCAGTAGTGATAAACATCCAACCTTACAAGAGACACCTATCAGCAAGACAAATACCCCTGTAAGTCCATATCCAACAAATACCCCTGTAAGTCCATATCCAACAAATACCCCTGTAAGTCCATATCCAACAGTAGCAACAGTTATACAGTATCCTGTACACCTTGACATTGTAGTGAAACAGGAACCAGACTCTAACAAACAGGAACCAGACTCTAACAAACAGGAACCAGACACTAACAATACTGTAGAAGACGGTTCCAACACAGGTAAAGATATAAGCATTAACAGAGCCGGGAGCCATACACTTCTTCATCATACACATCCAAGTGAACAGAAAGGTGCTAAGTTTGACAATTGCTCAAGTGACACAAAGACTGAAGTACCATCACAGTTTGTCTCGGGTGGTGGTACTGGGGATAGTAAAAGTCCTCATGAAGTAACATCAGACCCTGTAGTTGATAGGCAAGCAGTGGACAAGTGTGAGGAGAAGCAGAAAGCCGAAGTGTTATTTCAGGTATTGCAGGACATGGAAAGAGGCGTTCAGGGCATGTTGTCATTTACACGCTGTCTGCCAGGCCTGGAGGACCTACCCAAGGAAGACCAGGCTGCTATGTTAAAAGGTACGGACCGTGTGAGAGTACACCTAGAAATAGTCACTATAAAAATTAAGGTACCGGGTCAAAACGACCCGAGTCAAAACGGCCCCTTAGTCAAAACGGCCCCGGGTCAAAACGGCCCACCCTACAGTTTTAATACAAAAAGTATGCCATGCCGTGAATAATAATCAAATTATAGCAAGGAGTATCAATGGGTTAATGGGTTAACACATTCTTTAGCAAAACAGCTTAAATATCTATTATAAGAAAAACTTTATATTTGAAGTAGATCTGGTTTTAATAATTACCCTCTATGCCGTTTCAAGTACGTCCTTACAGTCTTCATGAAAAACTGCACCGCTTTAAAATACTAACAAGTCTGGATGGAAGATCATTCAAATATTTTTAATTATTTTAATGCTTAATAGGCTGCATATTGGATTATTATGACGCTAGGGAAAAATTTATGATGAGCGCCTTCATTAATAGTCATGTAGTTAGTAAATGGTGAGAAAATGGACAACAGATTAATTAGTTCATTAATCATTGTCATTCTCAATCTACATATTCCACGTTTATAATAGCCTATATTTATATTTCATAAACGTAATAATACTAATCATTATTAATAATTGTCCTAAATACAATATCAGAGGGGGCCGTTTTGACCCGGGCCATTTTGGGGGCCGTTTTGACTCCGGGCCGGTTTGACCGGGATTCAAAATTAAAATACAAAGAGGAACAGAAAGGGTCAGACAGATAGATAGATAGACAGACAGACAGACGTATAGATAGACAAACGGGCAGACAGGGTCCAAGGTTATAAAAAAATATAAAGCTTTTCAGATGAGTCTAAAGTCGTTCTCAAGCATTTGATTGGTCAGATTTGAGCCTAGGCTCAAATCTGACCAATCAAATGCTTGAGAACACACTTTGATGCTCAAACGCTTTATAACCTTGGACCAAGGCAGGTAGATAGACAGACAAATGGCTAAATGAACTTATAGATAAATTGACTAATGAACAGACTAGAGAGAGAGAGAGAGAGAGATAGAGCATCTATCAGTATTTAAACATGTATATGTGTATTGAGAGAAAGTTTCTTTTAACCCATTACCCCATAAATAGGCCATTTTACGCCTCTAGTTTATTCATTCATTGAGCTCTCATTTTCACAATTATGAATATTTACCTTGAGAAATATTTTCTATATTCCAGCAGATTATTGCGTAAAGCAGGCTGAAAGTAAAGCAGAATGCGCCCTAAGGCGCATTCTGCTTTACTTTCAACCTGCTTTAAGTAGTAGCTTGTTTTAAAAACTAGAAATAGGCTATGGGGTAATGGGTTGAGTAGGAGAAGAAGAATGACTGTATGTGATTGAAGGAAAATGCATGTATACATTGATGGTGGAGATTATACAATGTAGAAGATGTTACTCTTCTCCAATTAACGTGTTTATACTAAAAACCTTATATTAAAAAATGACCCCGCCCCGGGAGTCGTAATTTAACATAGAGTTCTATAGTGAAATTTTCAAACATCTTTTTTCCTGAAACTAATATGGTCAGAGCTTTGATATTTGGCATGATGACACTTCTAGAAGCCCTTTACCAATATTGTAAATATGGTTCTGGTCAGTTGCATATCTAGGTCACAGGAGCTAAAAATAGATTTTTTCAATGAAATCTTAAAAAATCTTATATTCATCACAAACAATTTGGAGCTAGATCGTACTTGTATAGGGTGATCTAACGTCTGATCATGCTCCAAACTGTTTGCCACAGAAATTAAAATACTTCATCAAAATTTTCAAAACCATCTCATTGTCTTTTTAGCTCACCTGGCACGTAGTGCCAAGGTGAGCTATTTTGATCGTCCTCTGTCCGTCGTCGTTCGTTCGTTCATGCGTCCTTCGTTCGTCATCAACAATTTCTTTAAACTACATCTCCTCCGAAACTACTGGATAGATTTTTACCAAACTTGGCCTAACTGATCCTTATATGGTCCTCTTTCAAAGTCGTTCAAACATTTCCGGTCTGTTGCATATCTAGGTCACAGGAGCTAAAAATAGATTTTTTCAATGAAAACTTAAAAAATCTTCTTTTCTGAAACCACAGTACCCTGAGCTTAGATAATTGGCACAGAGCATCATCTATAGGTCCTCTATCAAGATTGTTCATATTATGTCCCTGGGGTAAAAAATGACCCCGCCCCGGGAGTCGTAATTTAACATAGAGTTCTATAGTGAAATTTTCAAACATCTTTTTTCCTGAAACTAATATGGTCAGAGCTTTGATATTTGGCATGATGGCACTTCTAGAAGCCCTTTACCAATATTGTAAATATGGTTCTGGTCAGTTGCATATCTAGGTCACAGGAGCTAAAAATAGATTTTTTCAATGAAATCTTAAAAAATCTTCTTGTCTGAAACCGCAGTACCCTGAGCTTACATATTTGGCACAAAGCATCATCTTTAGGTCCTCTATCAAGATTGTTCAAATTATGCCCCTTGAGTTAAAACTGCCAAGGCCCTAGGGGTCACAGTTTTACATAAGAGTTATGTAGTGAAATATTCTTCTCAGAAACTACTATGGCAAGAGCTTTGATATTTAGCATATTAAGTGACACTTTTAGATGTTTTTTACCAATATTGCTGAAATGGTTCGGGTCTGTTGCATATCTGGGTCATATTAGCTAAAAATAGATTTTTTTCAATGAAAAGTCTTCCTGTCTGAAACCATCCATGTACAAAATATTTGACAGCACACTTAATTTTCAAGTTCATCAGCAAGATTTTTGAAATTATGTCTCTGGGGTTAAAAGTGATCCCACCCCATGTGACCCTTGTGTTGATTTTTCCAGGTGAGTGATATTTAGGCCGGCATGGGCCTCTTGTTTTTAATTGTAACTGGCATTTGCCCAGCACTTGTATAAAACAGAAAGAATAATATCTTCTCCACTGTTAAAATTTATATGATTTCAAAATGATTTGTTCTCTTTCTGTATAAATAGTTTGTTAATTGATTATGCTTAAGTATAGTGAAGAAACCTAATAGTATGTACAGTAACACCTGGTCATATGGCCACTCAAAGAAAGGCTTGTTTTCAGTGTCTGGTAGCAGGTAGCTGATAAAAGCAAGCTTCTCCTTCACACAGAGTGGTCGACTGTTTAGCCATTTGGTGCATTTCAAACGTTATGTGTAAGTAAAAACGGAACCCAATCACTCAGCTAGCTACTACTGAATAATAGATTTGCTTGTAAAAATTCTTCTGGTGTGTTATACAGTCGAAACTCGATACTTCGAACTCGCATTATTTCGAGCATACATATGTTTCAAAGTTTAAACGTGGCTCAAGCCACGTTTTAAATTTCAAATACAGGTATGTTCAACTTAACTCTTTGAACCCTAGTCCCGCATATAGGCGTGTCTTTTCAAACAGTGTATATGTGAATAGTACACATGCCCTGTGCAAACAGTGAAGACCCAGATCGAGGGCTCCCAAAGGAGCCCTCTGATCAGGGTCTTCACTGTTTGTCATAATGCCAAAAATGGACAAAAACAACCCTTAAAAGCCAGAAATGGACTAGACTTAAATCGAAACTGGAATTGTCCATTTAAAGTTTCAGGGAGGAAAGAGTTAAGCAATGTCAAATTATTGAAAATCAACCTATTCAATACTGGTACAATCGATTTAAGGGAGTTTGAAGTATCAAGTTTCGACCTGTATTATATAAGATGCTGATACATGTATATCATATTTTAAAAAAAAATTATGCATAAAGTAATTAATATCCCAAACCCCAAGACATACAGTTAAACTTTGATATCTCCAACTTGCTTTAGTTGATCATATCCTTATTTAAAAATTTATACGTGGCTTAGCCACGTTCTAACTATGAAATAAGGATATGTTATACTCTTTTTTTTTCTTTTTTTTTAATTCAAGTATATCACACTCACATAATTTATGTTTATACTTAAGCAGTGTCGAAATAATGAAATTTAACTGTAGAAATAGGGACAAATTTGAGTTAAGTGAGTTTGAGATATGGAAGTTTAACTGTTACATATATGTATATAATTGAACTGGTGGTGAAAGAGAGTGAAAGCAAGATGAAGGTAATTAAGGTTTTATTTCCATCTTGCTTTAACTCATTGACTCATGAAACTCTTCTATTGAGTGGTTGTAATATAATATGATTTGTTCATATTTTTACAGCGTCTCGCTTTGACATCTGGTACATAGGACATATACGATGCTTCAATATTGAGCTGCTGGTTGGGGCGTGTGAATGGCAATTCCATGGAGAAGAACTAGCAAAGGTATAAATGATGTAATAGGAAATGATGTCATAGGAAATTGTGTCCCAGGAAATGATGTCACAAAATATATTATCATAGGAAATGATGTCATAGGAAATGTTGTGACAAGAAATAGTATCACAGGAAATGATGTCACAATAATTAAAATTGTAGGAAATGATGTCATAGGAAATAATGTGACAAGAAATAGTATCACAGGAAATGATGTCACAATAAATAAAATTATAGGAAATGATGTCATAGGAAATGATGTCACAAGATATATTATCATAGGAAATGATGTCGTAATAAATAATATCATAGGAAATGATGTCATAGGAAAGAATGTGACAAGAGATATTATCATAGGAAATGGTGTATTAGAAATTGCAATGATTTCCAAACTGTTAATTAATACGAAATCTGGAAACTTACTACTAATTAAGAAGCCAAAATCTTCTGAAATCCCAAACTCTTAATAATTAAATTGAGCGAATTTTCGACATTGTTTGGCTCTCTCAGATTGGCTGAAATAGTATGTTAAACACTTTGTCCTATGAATAACTGAAATAAATTAGTCTGAGCAGGATCTGCACTGTTTACAGGTAGATGCACTTAATAGACATCTGAAGTCTCTGACAATTGACAAACAGTGCAGACCCTGATCAGACACAGCATTTTCCTATAATCTGTGTTTGGTCTTCACTGTTTGTAATATTAACACATAACCACATGGCCTGTTCCTAGTTTAGAAAACAAGTAACCACTTAAAGTAGGTTGAAAGTAAAGCAGAATGTGCCATAAGGCAAAGTTTGCTTTACCTTCAGCCTGCTTTAAACCACTATCGTCAAGGATTGAGAAGAAATATTTTATAGCGGATTTATAACTGTATTAAGTGGAGCTATTTTCCTCTGCTTTACTTTAATTCAACCTGCTTTAAGTGGTCATCTGTCTTCAAAACTAGAAACAAGCTATGTGGTAATAGGTTAAGTCTAGTCAATTTTTTACTATTAAGGGTTGTTTTTACCATATCTTTTCAAAATGACAAACAGTGCAGACCCTTATCCTATAGGAACCCTCTGATCTAGGTCTACTATGTTTGCATAAGACAAAAATACTTTTTTACATGTATTATATATACTGTTTGTAACAATGCGTATAGTCGTCATTAGGAGTCAATGGATTAAATAGTTTTACGTTAATACCATGAACCCCAGTGATGGTGATACATGCCTTTTGCAATTAGTTTACCTGTAGAAAAGTGCTCTTGTCCTATGAAAACAGTGTAGATCCAGATCAGAGAGCCCCCCTACAGAAGGTCTCTAATCAGTGTCTTCACTATTTATCATATTTTACAATATACTGCAACAACAACCTAAATACATTGTACATGTAGTTAAAATGGACTAGACCTAATTGGAAAATGGAATAATCCATTTGACCCATTACCTCATAGTCTGTTTCTAGTTTTAAAGAAAGATGATCACTAAATTAAAAGCATGCAGGTTGATAGAAAAGCAGAATGTGCCTTAAGGCATATTCTGCTTTACTTTCAGTCTGCTTTAGCTGCAACAATCTTCTAGATTATAGAAAATATTTCTAATGATACATGTACATATTCATGACTGTGTAAATTGGAACTATTTTCTTTAGAGGAGGAAATAATTTGAGGCGTATCTATGGGGTAATGGATTAAAGTGTCAGGAATTCATGAATTAACCCTTTACCCCATAGCCTGTTTATTGAACTGAAAATAGGTGACCACTTAAAGCAGGTTGAAAGTAAAGCAGAATGTGCCTTAAGGCACATTCTGCTTTACTTTCAGCCTGCTTTAAGCTATCATCTGCAAGAATATGGAGAATATTTATTGTGCTGCATATTCATGACTCAATAAATTGGAACTATTTTCTTCAGTGGAGGAATAAATAAGAGGCGTAAAAAGGTATATTCATGGGGTAATGGGTTAATGATAAAGGTTGTGTTTGATAGGTGTGGGGTTCAGATCTCATGTACATATTCATGACTGTGTAAATTGGAACTATTTTCTTTAGAGGAGGAAATAATTCGAAGAGGTATCTATGGGGATTAAAGTGTCAGGAATTCATGAATTAACCCTTTCCCTTATAGAAGCGCCTTTTAGCACATTTGATTTAATCCTCCACTGAAGAAAATAGTTTCAATTTATACAGTCTTGAAAATGAACCATCAGAATTTTTTTCAAAATCCTAGCAGCTGATAGCTTAAAGCAGGCTGAAAGTAAAGCAGAATGTGCCTTAAGGCACATTCTGCATACTTTCAACCTGCTTTAAGAGGTCACATGGCTTCAAAACTAGAAACAGGCTATGTGGTAAAAAGGTTAATGATAAAGTTTGTGTTTGATAGGTGTGGGGTTCGGATCTCATGGAGCTGGCATTTAGGCTGTCCAGGGTGGGACAGGCATTGAACCTGACCAAGGAGGAAGTGGCCGCACTACGTGCTGTATCCTTGACATTCCCAGGTAAATAAACTTACACTGATACATTGGTAAATACGCTATTCCTACCCATTTACGCGTTAATCTATGCGTAAGAAATGCGAAGTGAACGGTTAACGAACAGTTAACGACTAACAATTTTAACGCGTTTAAACGCGTTTATAAACGATTATACCAATGCAGTCTCGGCTAAGGGGTCCGTCGGCTAAGTGATGAGCCTTTCATCCGGGCTGTTTTGAACGCGTAAAGAAACGCGTAAAGAAACGGCTAGGAAATGCTTTTAACGAAACGGATAAGAAACGCTTAAGAAACGCGTAAAGTGGGTAGGAATAGCATATTTACCACTGTATCTTTCCTTTACCACCATTAGCCCTTTACCTTCATTTAGCTCTTTACTCCATAGCCTAACAGTGACTAATTCTGAAGACAGGTGATCACTTAAAACAGGTTGAAAGTAAAGCAGAATGCACATTAAGCAGGGCTGCCATAAGTTGATACGGAAAAATCCTAAGATTTCGGAATTTTCTATTTTTCCAAGCGTGATTACTTGAAGCAGATTGAAAGTAAAGCAGAATGCGCCTTAAGGCACATTCTGCTTTACTTTCAGTCTGCTTTAAGCTACAATCTGCTAGGATAAATATCTGAAGATTTCGGAAAAATCTGGAGAAATGGCAGCTCTGCTTAAGGCACATTCTGCTTTATTTTCATCCTGCTTTAAGCTACCATTCATATACTTAGAGTTATGAGTATAGAAAATAATTATGTCTTAGGGTACATGTTGTTTAAATTGTAACTATGTACTTCAGTGGAGGAATAAATGATATGCTCTAAAAAGGCACTTATTCTATGGGGGAAAAGGTTAAATGAGTTTGAATCAATGGTGTTTAAGCAGGTAGTTGCTTTAAACAAGTAAATTTAAGCAAACACATTGCAACTAAGCACAAATTCTAAAAACAATTCTGAGTGCAAAGGGACATAATTTGTAAACTACAATAGTATGGACAGAGTTACAGATCTTGTACATGTTGGTGGTGATAAGCAAGAATAGTTTTTAACTTGTATTCAAATCTTTACAGAAATCACAGATTACATTGTATTAACATTCATCGAAAGTTAAACTGACAGTGAAAAGTGTATTTCTAAAAAGGGGCAAAACTCTTTAAATATTCAAATTAGAGTAACTGGACTTGTCCCTGTACTTAGGTCAGATGATATTGAATACCTTAGTGATGTTCAAATTGATTAACCCATTACCCCATAACTTGAAGATAGGCAACCACTTAAAGCAGGTTGAATGTAAAGCAGAATGCGCCTTAAGGCGCATTCTGCTTTTCTTTCAGCCTGCTTTAAGCTATCATCTGTTAGAATATAGAAAATGTTTCTTATGATACTTATCCATGACTGTACAAATTAGAACTATTTTCATCAATGGAGGAATAAATGAAAGGCGAAAAAGGCATATTCATGGGGTACTTGTAATGGATTAACTCTTTCCTCCCTGAAACTTTAAATGGAAAATTCCAGTTTCCATTTTAGTCTGGTCCATTTCTGACTTTTAAGGGTTGTTTTTGTCAATGTTTGCAATTATGACAAACAGTGAAGACCCTGATCAGAGGGCTCCTTTCGGAGCCCTCTGATCTGGGTCTTCACTGTTTGCATAGGACATGTGTACTACTCACATGCACACTGTTTGAAAAGGACGCCAATATGCGGGACTAGGGTTCAAAGGGTTAAGGCATAGGTGACAAAGATATAGTCAGTCAACGTTTGTTGTAAAAAAAACTTTAACGTGAGAACGAGGCAGACACAGACACCTTGGCAAGTATAATAGTCTTATTTATTCTTCGAATAGTCTAGCTAAAAACAGTCTATGGAATAAAATGTTAATTGACAATATATTTTTTCACAGATCGGTGCTACCCACTAACAGAGCGTGATAAAGTTGAGGGCATCCACAGTAACATGCTGGAGTTATTCCGCTACGTCAGCAAAAAACGGCATAAAAACTTCAACACCTGGTTCTCCAAGGTTATCAACTTTCTCACCATAATGCGGGAGTTTGGAATAATGTTTGAGAAAACATCCTCATGCCTAAAGCTGGACTGGTCCGTACTTCATGAAAACCCATACCTTTTAGAGGTTTTCTTAAGTTAGTTCAAGAGTTACAACACATAGAAACAACTCAAATATACCTCAGATTGTTTTGTTACAGTTCAACTTGTATTAACCCATTACCCCATAGTTATGCCCTTTTATGCATTTCATTTATTCCTATATTGTATGAAAATGGTTCCACTTTATAGAGTCAGGAACATGTATTATAAGAAATATTTGCTGAATACTAGCAGATGATAGCTTAAAGCAGGCTGAAAGTAAAGCAGAATGCACCTTATGGTGCATTCTGCTTTACTTTCAACCTGCTTTAAGTGGTCAACTGTTTTCAATACTAGAAACAGGATATGGAGTAATGGGTTAAGTCATTCATCCCTGAAACTTTAAATGGTTAATTCCGATTTCCAATTAGGTCTTATCCATTTCTGACTGTATAGGGTTGGGTTTTATTTTTCAATATATTCTGGGTTCTGCACTGTTTGCATGGGAAAAATATGCTCTCTTTACAGGTACATTGTACAGTGTTTGTAAAGGATGTGTATACTTGTTGCTGGGGCTCAATGGGTTAAGTGATTAATTGATATACTTTGATATGTTTTTTTAATCAGTTGACTGCATGAATCAGTCACCAGAGCTCTAAATATTTTAACCCTTTCCTCCCTGAAACCTCAGATTGACAATTCAAGTTTTCAATTTAGTCTAGTTCATTTTTTTACTTTTTAGAGTTGATTTTGTAATACATATCAAAATGACAAACAGTGTAGACCCTGTTCAGAGGGCTCCTTAAGGAGCCCTCTGACCAGGGTCTACACTGTTTGCATAGGACAAGCGTACTCCTCACAGGTTCGCTGTTTGCAAATGACGCATATATGCATGACTAGGGTTCAAAGAGTTAACTAAATATTTCACCAATTTATCATTTATGTCTTTACAAAACCCTATGGTGTAAATGCTGACTATAATGGTCTCGAAAGGACAAATCGTATGAGTAGTTGCATCATAGGATTTGGTTGGGGAAAAAGATTTACATGGTTAGCGCTTGAAGTGCCTTCTCTGGAGCTCCAACTGTTATTTCTTTTACCCATTACCCCATAAATACGCCTTTTAACGACTATAATTTATATCTCCACTAAACAAAATAGTTCTAATTTATACAGTTATGAATAAATATCATAAGAAATCATTTCTATTTTCTAGAAGATGGTAGCTTAAAGCAGGTTGAAAGTAAAGCAGAATGTGCCTTAAGGCACATTCTGCTTTACTATTAACCTGCGTTAAGTGGCCACTTATCTTCAATACTAAAAACAGGCTATGGGGTAAAGGGTTAAGGTGCATTCTGCTTTACTTTCAACCTGCTTTAATTTACCATCTGCTAGGATATAGACAATATTTTTACCATTTGCTAGGATATAGATAACATTTCTAATGGTACATGGATGCTCATTACTGTACAAATAATGAACTATTTCCTTCAGTGGAGTAATAAATTGAATGGGCTAAAAGGGGCTTCTATGGAGGAAAGGGTGGGTGATTGATCTGGATAGAAACTGCTGTGCAAAAAAGTACTGGTAGCCATTTGCGATGCAAGGTTAAACACATTCATCCCTAGTGACGAGTATACTTGTCATTTACAAACAGTGTATCTATTGAAAGTGAAGCAGAATGCGCCTTAAAGCCTTCTTTTAAGATTTACATGTAACACTTGTCACTTATGCAAACAGTGTAGACCCTGATTAGAGGGCTCCTTAAGGAGCCCTCTGATCAGGGTCTACACTGTTTGTCATTTTGAAATATAGTGTCAAAATCAACCCCAAATAGTCGAAAATGGATTAGACTTATTTTTAAATGGGAAATGTTCATTAAAAGTTGCAGGGGTGAATGAGTTAAAAAGGCTTTTTGTGCTAAGGGAGGTAACTTTGTCATATTTTGTGACAATAAAGATGCTGATATTGTGTTTAACTGTACTGCCATACTTTAACCCATTACCCCATTTCTGATTTTGAAGATATGTGAACACTTAAAGCAGGTTGAAAGTAAAGCAGAATGCGCCCTAAGGCGCATTCTGCTTTACTTTCAGCCTGCTTTAAAGGCGTAAAAAGGCATATTTATGGGGTAATGGGTTAAGCTGGTTCATGCTCAAACAGTGTGCATATGAAACATGCTTGTTCTGTGATTGATATTAATAATGTATAATATACATGACATTGAAAAAATATTTACAATTCAACCCTAGTGACAAGTATGCTTATCATTAAGATTGTACCTGTAAAAATACGCTTGTTCTTTGCAAACAGAGTAAACCCTGATCAGAGGGCTCCTGAAGGAGCCCTCTGATCAGGGTCTGCACTGTTTGTAATTTTGAGATATATTGTTAAGATCAAAGAAGGGACTTAATGGGAATCTGGAATTGAAATCTTCAGTGTTGAATGAGTCAATCAGGGAATTATAATGTAATATTCCGTGAGTAAATAAATCTAAATGTTGTGGTGAGGTTGTTTGTTTATTTGAAATACGAACAACGATTGCAAATATCCTTGTCTCCAACATGTGTGAGATCAATTTGATAACGTCATCATAAGGTCACTATTTATATAGGTGTTATTATGTCACTCGAATTCCAAAAAGGCCTACTGCTTTTGAAAAATAGCATAAATTTGTGGGTTATGTGAGAAAAAGAATCTACCACTCGTAGATGTTTAAGACAAGTTGATCTCAACCTCGTCTAGAATAGAAAAGTTATTAAGCTCGCCAAGGCTCGCTTAATAATATTTCAATTCTAGACTCGGTTGAGATCAGCTTGTCTTAAACATCGACTCATGACAGATCCTATATATCCAAAATTATGGTTAAGTGCCTTCAATACTTAGTTTGCTCAGATGCCTTGTATAATTTTAACCCTCTCCTTCATAGTTCAGTGCTACCAACTGTGTTTTGAGCAAGATACTGATTAACCCATTACCCCATAAATACGCCTTTTTACGCCTCTATTTTATTCATCCACTGAAGAAAATAGTTCCAATTTAATATACTATTTCAAATAAGAATCATAAAAATTTGTTTCTATATTCAAGCAGATAATAGCTTAAAGCAGGCTGAAAGTAAAGCGGAATGTGCCATAAGGCACATTCTGCTTTACTTTCAACCTGCTTTAAGTGATCATTTTTCTTTAAAACTACAAACAGGCTATGGGGTAATGGGTTAAAGCAAGAAGAATGTAAAGCAGAAAGCATTTGTTTTGCTTTGAATAATCTGACACTTGTGTTTAAAACTATAATTGAAAATTCATTTGTGGTTCTTACATTGAGGAGTAGGTAGAGAAGTTCTAAGATGCTTTGGAGGAGGAAGGGGTTAAGTGCACATACAAAGCAAGTCCTCCAGCATTATTTTTAGCTCACCTGAGCCAAAGGCTCAAGGTGAGCTATTGGGATGGCCCTGTGTCCGTCGTCGTTAACAATTGCTTCAAATGACATCTCCTCCTATACCCCTTGACAGAATTCAACCAAACTTTACAGAAATGTTCCTTGGGTCAAGCTCTTTCAAATTTGTTCAAAGAATTAAAAACAATGCAGAACTCTGGCTGCCATGGCAACCAAAGTGAAAAAATAAGGAAATCTTAAAAAATCTTCTTGTCAAAAACTGCAAGGGCCAGAGCTTAGATATTTGGCACATAGCATCATCTACAGGTCCTCTATCAAGTTTGTTCAAATTATGCCCCTGGGGTCAAAATTGGCCCCGCCCCGGGGGTCACAGTTTTACATAGAGTTATATAGGGAAATTTTCAAACGTCTTCTTCTCTGAAACCAATGTGGCCAAAGCTTTAATATTTGGCATGGAGACACTTCTAGATGTCCTTTACCAAAATTGTTCAAATGGTTGTGGTCGGTTGCATAACTAGGTCACAGGAGCTAAAAATAGATTTTTTCAATGAAAACTTTAAAAATCTTCTTGTCTGATACTACAAGGGCCAGAGCTTAGATATTTGGCACATAGAATCGCCTACAGGTCCTCTATCAAGTTTGTTCAAATTATGCCCCTGGGGTCAAAATTGGCCCGGCCCCGGGGGTCACGGTTTTACATAGAGTTATATAGTGAAATTTTCATACGTCTTCTTCTCTGAAACTAATATGGCCAGAGCTTTGATATTTGGCATAGTGACACTTCTAGATGTCCTATACCGAAATTGTACAAATGGTTCTGGTCCGTTGCATAACTAGGTCACAGGAGCTAAAAATAGATTTTTTACAATGAAAACTTAAACAAGGGCCCTAAATCGCTCACCCGGTAACCATGTACACCTTGTGACCTAGTTTTTGACCGGGCATGACCCTCATTCTAACTTGACCTCGATTTCAATGAGACAAACATTTTTTCAAGTTTCATGAAGATCAAATGAAATTTTGTAGTCTCTAGAGTGTTAATAAGGTTTTTCTATGATTCGACCTAGTTTTTGACCGGACATGACCCACATTCGAACTTGACCTAGATTTCATTGAGGCAAACATTTTGATGAAGTTTCATGAAGATCCAATGAAATTTGTAGTCTCTAGAGTGTTAACAAGGTTTTTCGAAGATTTGACCTAGTGACCTAGTTTTTGACCGGACATGACCCAAATTCGAACTTGGCCTAGATTTTATTGAGGCAATCATATTGATGAAGTTTCATGAAGATGCAATGAAATTTGTAGCCTCTAGAGTGTTAACAAGGTTTTTCGATAATTTGACATAGTGACCTAGTTTTTGACCGGACATGACCCACATTCGAACTTGACCTAGATTTCATTGAGGCAAACATTGTGACCAAGTTTCATTAAGATCCAATGAGATTTGAACCTGCTAGAGTGTTCACGAACAATTGTGAACGGACGGACGGACGTTCTCACAGTTGGACATTTGTTGGGTATATTTTTTGTTTAAAAATACCCAACAGTACACTAAAATACCCAACAATAACAATAGGGCAATCACGGAATGAATGGAATCTATTATTCTCCCTACCCAACAAAGGACCTTTCGTGCGCTCGGACGGACAGACGACGGACGACAGACATCCAGCGATCCTAAAAGCTCACCTTAGCACTACGTGCCAGGTGAGCTAAAAATCTTCTTGTCTAAAACTACAAGGGCCAGAGCTTAGATATATGGCACATATCATCGCCTACAGGTCCTCTATAAAAATGTTCAAATATGACCCTAGGGTCAAAATTGGCTCCGCCCCGGGGGTCACTGTTTTACATAGAGTTATATAGAGAAAATTTCAAACGTCTTCTTCTCTGACTCTAATATGGCCAGAGCTTTTATACTCTGTATGGTGACACTTTTAAATATACTTTACATATTTTGTTCAAATTGTTCCGGTCTGTTGCATATCTAGTTCAGTCCTGGACATAAATCAATATCTCCATTTTTCCAATTATTCTCAGGTGAGCGAATATGCCCCATGGGGCTCTTGTTTATACTCTTTATTCAGCTGGGTTTTTTTTCCCCACAGATGTAAATTACTCACCAAATGAGGGATGAGAAAACATTTCTAACAATGTCATTTCTACTCCAAATTCTATATACAGCGCTCCCTCTCTACAACGACAATGAATGGGATACAAAAAATGTGTGCTTTGTTTGGAGGGAGTCCTTATAGGGAGGGACATTGGCTTACATTTATAAACAGCTTGAATCCAGATCAGACGCCGCATAACGCAGCGTCTGATCTAGATTCAAGCTGATTGCCACTCGTCATTATGTCAAAATGTCAATTATGTAACTTTGAGAAAAACAACGGACGACCGTTTTAAGTAGACAACATTGCAGCCCTGAATAGAATGGACATAATTGTCCTGTTAAGAGAACTGCGACAAGGGTCGTTGTAAGGAGGGAGTCGTTGTTGGGAGGGTTGTTGTAGGGAGGGAGCACTGTAGTAACTACAATCTCAGATGTTTTCAGTTAGTAGACACAACATTTGGTTTGATGAAAACTTAAGGATTTATTTTTTTGAAATACAGTACTCCCTCTCTTCAACGGTCCTCCCTAAAACGAATCTCTCCTTACAAAGACGCTTGCCGCTGATCCCGAAACACGATAATTATGTCTAACGCTTTTACAGTAACTGTTGCAATGTCGTCTGCTTTAAATAGTGTCTGCTGCTTTTCTCAAAGTTACATTTTTGACATTTAGACAGAAATATACTTAATGACGAGTGACAAACAGCTTAAATCCAGATCAGACGCCGCGTTACACGGCGTCTGATCTGGTTTCAAGCTGTTTGCAAACGTCCCTCCCTATAACGACTCCCTCCGAACAACGCACATAATTGCTGTCTCCCGTTGGGTGTCGTTGTAGAGAGGGAGCGCTGTACTCCCTTTTTCTGGAGTGGTTATTTTTTTAAATGAAAGATTGTGATATTTGACATCTACACTCGGGCAGACATTATTCTTTCACAATAAACATGTTTATGCTAAAACTATTATTTCTTTAAAAAAACAATCCAGTTTACAGCCAGATCAGACTCCAGGTAACCTGGCGTCTGAGCAGGCTTCAAACTGTATGCCACTCAGATAAAAGTATGTATTCAGAGCTATCAAGTAGTTATAATTTTCTTCATTTAATTGCACGGCCTTTGTGTTCTGAATAGTTTAAACGGGAAAGAATAATGTCTTCTCCACTTTACGAAAGAATGTTTACAACAGTGGCCTTATACATATGTCTTTAACAGCATTCCATATTTTGTATGTATTATCCTAACCCTTTATGACCCAACATGTAGTCCAGGACAGATACGGTTTTACCTCAAACAAATTGCAAAAGAAATGAAACTATTTCCATTATGTAGATATTAGAAAAATAAGGCTTATGTAAAAAATCGCCATAAAAATCCGGTGCGGTTTACGAAATATTCGCGAAAATATATGCCCATCTATTTTACAATTCTGCTGACTGACGTGAGCCACCATACCGGATGTTTTTGTCCATTTATTACTACTCGGGTACCATTTTACAGGTGAAAAAAATCCAATTTGCGCACACACTATCAATGGCGATTTTTAATACATGATTGAACACATCTTAAAGGACCAAAATATGTTAACCGCGTTTCTTTTGCAATTTGTTTTAGGTTTGGCGAATTTTTCACCTATCTGTCCTGGACTAATGATTCTAGTATTGAAGATAGGTGACCCCTTAAAGCAGAATGCGCCTTACTTTTAGCCTACTTAAGCTACCATCTACTAGGATACAGCAAATATTTCTTATGAAACAAATTCATGACTGTATAAAAATGGAACTATTTTCTATTGTGAAGGAATAAATCAAAGGCATAAAAAGGCTTATTTATGGGGTTATAGGTTAAATTCAATGTGAGCTGCTGTATAGGAGGTACAAGATTTCTGTAGAATTGCAAACAGTGTAAACCTAGTTTAGACTTATTCCAACTGTTTGTGATGTTTGAGAGCCCTCTATCCAATATTCTCCACAACAGGAATTCTCCAAAATATTGGACAAATTTGTCGGTCCTTAAACATATTCTACATACCAACTTATCCTTCAATGAAAGATTTGTGCATAGCTCATATGACAGCTGGTTGCTTAATGCAGGACAACAGTAATGCAAAAAGCTTGTTTAGGATATGTCTACATTACTATTGTCCTACATTAACCCTTTTCCCCATAGAAGTGACTTTTAGCATATTTAATTTATTCCTCCGCTGAAGAAAATAGTTCCAGTTTATACCCTCATGAACAATAACAATTACAAATACTTTATACAGTATTGCAGATTTTAGCTTAAAGCAGACTGAAAGTAAAGCAGAATGTGCCTTAAGGCACATTCTGCTTTACTTTCAACCTGCTTTAAGTGGTCACCTGTCTTTTTAACTAGAAACAGGCTATGAGGTAATGGGTTAAGCAACCACCTGTTTCATCCCATTAACCCATAGCCTGCTTCTAGTTTTGAAAGTTGGCCACTTAAAGCAGGTTGAAAGTAAAGCAGAATGCGCCTTAAGGTGCATTCTGCTTTACTTTCAGCCTGCTATAAGCTGTCACCTGCTGGGATATAGAAAATACTCCTTGTGGGGCATTATCGTAATTGTTTTAAATGGAACTATTTTCTTCTGTGGAGGAATAAATTAAAGGCTTAAAAAGGCGTATTTTTGGGGTAATGGGTTAAATATAATTTCAAAGGACTACAAAACCTCTCTATTCCAGAAAACTCTCTTAACCCATTACCCCATAAATACGCCTTTTTATGCCTTTAATTTATTCCTCCACTGAAGAAAATAATTCCAATTTATAAAGTCAAGTATGTATCACAAGAAATATTTTCTATATTGTAGCAGATATAATAGCTTAAAGCAGGCTGAAAGTAAAGCCTTAAGGCACATTCTGCTTTACTTTCAACCTGCTTTAAGTTAACAACTATCTTCAATAGTAGAAACAGGCTATGGGGTAATGGGCTAACTGAACATTTGTTTTATAGTTCAGAAGAGATTCGTTTCTACCATAGTCAATGGCACTCATGTGGTTACTTGATATATTGCTTTTCAAGGGAGTTAATCACATCCAACTTTATGTTTGTGTTATGTTGTGAAAGAATTGTCTCCCTTGTTTTATGTAAACATAGGCCTAAATATGTTTTGTTTACAAGATCAAGTGGTATACGCTCAAGGCATGAACGTTTTAATGTGAGAATTATTTAATTGGTTGCCTGCTCGCACTGAGAAGGTTTCATTACCTCGGAGCCCGAGCTAAATCGGGTGAACATTTAATATATTACAGAGCTCCAGATAAGGGGAGTATTTCAAAAACTATAATCTTTATTTCTGCATTAAACCCTATGGTGTCACTACTCATTAGAATCGTCTCTTCGAGACGATTCTAAAAAGTAGTAACACCAAAGGATTGGGTACTGAAATGAGTGAGAAAATTTGTTCAGTGTATTCCCCCTTATCTGGAGCCCAGATAATAGAGAAATTATTATTGTTTAGTGGGTTTATTTTTGTAACGTACTACATGCATACAATATGTTCTACTTTAAAAAATATTGTTGTTGAAGTATGTGATACTCGTTAATAAAGACAGCCGATAATAACTCTTGGTTTTGTTTTTTTGTTTAAAACCCGCCATATTTTTATGAAGATTGAATTAATTCCTCTGATGAAGATGTTGAAATAAGGGTTTAACCCATTACCCCATAAATACGCCTTTTATTTATTCATCCAATAAAGAAATTAGTTCAAATTTATAAAGTAATGAATATGTTTCATAAGAAACATTTTCTATATCCTAGCAGATGGTAGCTTAAAGTAGGCTGAAAGTAAAGCAGAATGCACCATAATGTGCATTCTGCTTTACTTTCAACATGCTTTAAGTATTCTGCTTTACTTTCAACATGCTTTAAGTGCTCACCTATCTTCAAAACTAGAAACAGGCTATATGGGGTAATGGGTTAAATTTGCTTTAATTAACAGAACAGAAAATCTTTTATTACATTTCAGGCATACAAACATGCAGTAAGAGGTACTGTCATACATAAAAATTTATGGTTTATGCTACATGACCAAATTGTGTGTTAAAGATCATATAAAGTACAAATAGTAGTATAATTATGTAATACAATTCTGAATAACATTTTGATAAGATCAAGTAATGAATAATGTCTCCCCGCTCTGTTTTTGTGCTGTCTGTCTGTCCGTCACGCTTTGGTTTCCGGACAATAACTTTTGTTCTTATATATGGCCCGATCATCTTCATTTTTGGTGAACAGGTCTGAATCTGAATCAATACGTCGTAGAATCCTATTAAGGCTTTTACACGACGGTCACTTATGAAGAAGGGATGTTTGGGATTGCATTTCAGGTTGGTAGGTCAAAGGTCACAATCATGATGTTACTAAAAATAGATTTTTGACTTCGCTTTGGTTTCTTGATAACTTTTGTTGTAATGGCCAGGCCACATCCATTTTTAGCTCACCTGAGCCAAAGGCTCAAGGTGAGCTATTGGGATGGCCCTGTGTCCGGTGTCGTCGTTAACAATTGCTTCAAATGACATCTCCTCTTATACCGCTTGACAGAATTCAACCAAACTTTACAGAAATGTTCCTTGGGTCAAGCTCTTTCAAATTTGTTCAAAGAATTAAAAACAATGCAAAACTCCGTGAAAAAATAAGGAAATCTTAAAAAATCTTCTTGTCAAAAACTGAAAGGGCCAGAGCTTAGATATTTGGCACATAGCATCATCTACAGGTCCTCTATCAAGTTTGTTCAAATTATGTCCCTGGGGTCAAAATTGGCCCACCCCGGTGGTCACAGTTTTACATAGAGTTATATAGTGAAATGGCTAAAAATAGATTTTTTCAATGAAAACTTTAAAAAATCTTCTTGTCTGAAACTACAAGGACCAGAGCTTAGATATTTGGCACATAGAATCGCCTACAGGTCCTCTATCAAGTTTGTTTAAATTATGCCCCTGGGGTCAAAATTGGCCCCGCCCTGGGGGTCACAGTTTTACATAGGGTTATATAGTGAAATTTTCAAACGTCTTCTTCTCTGAAACTAATATGGCCAGAGCTTTGATATTTGGCATAGTCACACTTCTAGATGTCCTAAACCAAAATTGTACAAATGGTTCTGGTCCGTTGCATAACTAGGTCACAGGAGCTAAAAATATATTTTTTTCAATGAAAACTTAAAAAGTCTTCTTGTCTAAAACTACAAGGGCCAGAGCTTAGATATTTGGCACATATCATCACCTACAGGTCCTCTATCAAGTTTGTTCAAATTATGCCTCTGGGGTCAAAATTGGCCCGCCTGGGGGGGGGGGGGGGGGGGGGGGGGGGGGGGGGGCGTCACAGTTTTACATAGAGTTATATAGAGAAAATTTCAAACGTCTTCCTCTCCGACTCTAATATGGCCAGAGCTTTTATATTCTGTATGGTGACACTTTTAATTATACTTTACATATTTTGTTCAAATTGTTCCGGTCTGTTGCATATCTAGGTCAGTCCTGGTCATAAATCAATATCTCCATTTTTTCAGCTATTCTCAGGTGAGCGAATAATGCCCCATGGGGCTCTTGTTTGGTGAACTGGTTGCTTATGAGGAGAGGATGCTTAGGATTGCATCAGTTCCGTAGGTCAAAAGTCATATGATCTGTTACAAAAAATAGATTTTTGACTTCGCTTTAGTGGCCAGACAATATCCCGGGGAAGACATGCATTTCTTTAAAAAACAAAATCTAATGTATTTTTGTTTTTATATAGGGGGAATGAAGTCAATGCTTCAGTGAATAATAAACATTTAATAAGGTCTCCTACATGATCACTATAATATTCACTATAACAGTATTTCAGTCATATTGCCACCCCAGCAGACAAGCTGAGAGCTCCAGATAAGGGGAGTATTTCAAAAACTAAAATAAAATTTCTGCTTTAAACCCTATGGTGTCACTACTCGTTAGAATCGTCTCGAAGAGACGATTCTAATGAGTAGTAACACCATAGGATTTGGTGTTAAAATGACTGAGATAATGTTGAATTTGTTCAGTTTACGCCCTCTTATCTGGAGCTCTGAAGTTGCCAGATCAACACCTCATTAACCCTTTACCCAATAACCCGATTATAATATTAAATACAGGTGATTACTTAAAGCAGGTTGAAAGTAAAGCAGAATGTGCCTTAAGGCACATTCTGCTTTACTTTTATCCTGCTTTAAACTATCATATGTTAGGCTATATAAAACTATTTGTTATAGTAATTGTTCATGAGGGTATAAACTGGAACTATTTTCTTCAGCGGAGGAATAAATTAAATACGATAAAAGTCACTTCTATGGGGGAAAGGGTTAACAAAGATCTAAAATTATGAGGTATTGATCTAGAAATATGAAACAACACTTTAGGAATATTTTCAGACAGTACGTTTTTTAAAGTTTTGATTTAGCTGGAGACTATTCAGCAAGAAATATCGAGTAGCTCTTTCAACACTTAGTATCTCTTGTGGGTCATATTAGGTTCCCTTGTGGATCCTTTAAGTTACCAAATCATGATCCAGTGTAATTGGAATTCATGTAGTTTTATAGATACTGCTCTAAATTAGCAAACAGTGAAGACTGTGATCAGGGGGCTCTTGTAGGATTTGATTTGATTTGTTATTTTACGTCGCTTTCAACAGTATTTCAGTCATATCGCGACATCCAGCTCTTGTAGGAGCCCTCTGATCTTAGTCTATACTGTTGGCAAATGTATAATGAGTATATTTTAAACAGGTTCATGGTGTTGAAAGAGTTAAAAGCATATGAGAACCTACGATTTTCTTTATAGCAGTGTCTTCAATAAAGATTCATTGATAGCATTGACTACCAGTGTCAACTTAACCCACCTGTTACCCCATAGCCTGTTTATAGTTTTGAAAATAAGTGACCTGCCAATGACTTAAAGCAGGCTAAAAATAAAGCAGAATGCGTCTTAAGGTGCATTCTGCTTTACTTTCAGCCTGCTTTAAGCTATCATCTACTATCTAATACATATTCTGACTATAAATTGGAACCACTTTCTTCAGTGGAGGATTATATCAAAGGCATAAAAAGGCATATTTATGGGTTAATGGGTTAAGCAAGATGAATATTAAGTACAAAGCTTGTATATGTGTTGTTTGTGCCACCTTTTATCCTGCTTAACCAATTACAACAGAAGTTTGCCTTTTTACACCTTAACTTTATTCCTACATTGAAGAAAATAGTTCCAATTCATACAGTCATGAATATGTATCATAAGAAATATTTTCTATATTCTAGCAGGTGGTAGCTTAAAGCAGGCTGAAAATAAAGCAGAATGTGCCTTAAGGCGCATTCTGCTTTACTTTCAACCTGCTTTAAGTGGTCACCTATCTTCAAAACTATAAACAGGCTATGGGGTAATGGATTAATCTAAATCCATTCAAATTTGTAGTCACTAGAGTGTAAACAATATTGAAATATGATATATTTTAGTATAGCCGTGTACAGGAAGGACAAATAACTCTGAGCACAATGGTCTGATTTTACCAAATGTTTATCCTGTCTAAGTACATCAAGGGCATATAACTCTTGTCACAACAGCTCTATTTCAACAATAATTGAACTCCTTCAAGAACTTATATACATTGTGTGTAAGTAAAATCAAAATCCATTCAAAACTATAGTTGCTGTAGTGTAAACTGATCTGATTCCAAAAATAATAAAACTCATCCAAGAATTTATGAATCTGAGTAAGTCTGGATAATAATTGTGACCTCAAGAGTGTAAACACTTAAATTGTTGATGACGAACGACACACGCCGAACACCAGACATTCACGTATCACAAAAGCTCACTCTCTGCTTTACGCTAAGACAGGGATATTTTATGAGAGGGATATGTATCGGCCGTGATTTAGCCTAAATGGGAGCCGTGTGCATATTTTGATGACGTCATCAAAATTGGTGCACACATGTTATTCAGCCATTTCGCGATAACCGCCTTAAAACCGGCGGCGTTTTTAAGCCTGCAAATGTATCCAAGTGATTGTTTTCAACAGTTTATTGCATCGGACCTTTTGGTACGTTACTATTTATCACTACTGTGGTAATATTTTTGTGTATTTTAGTATTTCGGCCGCTTTAGAAGCCGTTACATATCCCTCTCATAAAATATCCCTGGCTAAGAGGTCAGCTAAAAATTTATCACCACTGAGCTCTGTCACTATTGAGGACTCCCAAAACCAGATCAAATCTTTGTACTTGCTGTCCCACGAACGTGTATAGTTTAGTTTTAGAGTCAGACAACGTCTTTGGGGAACTGTATCTGCAAACTTCACTAGATCTGTATGCTGAAAATAAACATACTTTAGGGAGACATTTTGTACACTTGTTGGTAAAAGGTGAATATTATTTGCAAACATTTTCCACAATTGAACAGTCTGCACAGGTGTATGTGCCATAGAAGACAGGTCTAGAACTGCACAAGGTAGATTGGTATGATATGTACAGTTTATATGTAGAACTAAATGTCTAATGTTGGGTAACTTTGGCACTGCGTTGAGTATTTGTTGTCTCTCTGAATGTGTCATTTTGACTCCATATAGACAAAGTGTAATTATACATTCAACTCTGCAAAAAGCTGTAACTAAGTTATCTGTGGCTGTTATGTTACTGAACAATACCAGACAGGTGAGAGTTTTGAGATTGTTGGTTACAATAGTGGCCACGGTGTCACTTGGTATGTTTGACATTGGACCACGTAGGTAGAGTTTCTTGATTGAGTCACATTGCTGTAACCGATCAGTAACTGTTGTCAAGCGATCATCATGCTCCAAATAGGTGTTTATTTGCACAGATCTAATCTTTGGCCTTTCAGTGCAGGATAACATATTTTGAACATTGCAGATTGTGGTTTTAGTGATATACAAATCCTCTAAACATGTGGTATCCAATGTGTAGCCATTATTGTGACTTTCTGTAATACATGCTGTTACACATTTCTGAATACGTCTTACTAAACCAGCACCAAACAATGTCTGCCTGTAGTTGTTTATCTGTTTATGTTTATCAGCCGTTACGAGATCACTCAAGTGTGTCAACAGCTGTTTTGTAATGTCAGGTTTCATTCCAGCCAAAAACATCCAGACCTGAGACATCTCTAGTGTGATATCTAATGAATCACAGAATTGCCTAATTTCTTCAATGACAGTATCTACATGGTCAACAGTAGTTATATACAAAGCTGCAAGAAACTCCTGAATTTGTTTGTGCAAAAAAGAAAACTTCTTATATCTACCAGAATAGTTGCTATAATCCTTATTTTGGGATAATATGCCACATTGCAAGCAAAGACTCACATCTGAAATGCCAAATATTTCAAATGTCGAGCTCTTAAAAGCTAATGCATTTTCCTTTTGCTTATTGAACAACGATTTAAATGACAACTCAGCTAAACATTGGATTAGCTTTGCATGATTATTGCAGTTTTCTTTCGACCTCAAACAATCTGGCAGTTGTTTGCCTTGTGCTACAATGGTGCTAGTATTCTTTGATATATGCCTTTTAGAACGTTCAAACAGCAACTCTAACATACTACAGTATAACTGCAGTTGTGAGTTGCCAAAGTCTTTGTCGTAATGCCACAGTGTTATCAATTGTATCAAGAGAACTGGAACACATATAAGGCTGCCAAAGCCTTTCCTTTGAATTTCCGTATCGAAATCAGCAATTTTCTTCACCTTTTTCGATTTTCTTTCCAGATAACTAAGCATTGTTTGTGCCAATTCTTTGGAGGAATCCTTATCAATGCCTAACAACTCTACATGCTTATCTACATCTTTGGACTTTAAATCAATCACATCATACTTCCAACTTCGAGATGTTGTAAGAAAGACGCATGCTTCATCAGTTATATTTCTCCCTGGTATTTCTGTATTTAACGTAGGGAATATTTGTACATCGTCCGGACATGACCATTCGTCTAGGCCATCGAGAACAATCAAACAGCTCTCAGTATTCAGTATGTCAGACACTACTGAACATAGCGAGGTTTTGTAGAACAACTGCTGTCTAATCATATCATCAATATAGTATACTTGCTCACTGTCCCTTAAATTAATATGAAACACAAATTTGAATGATGACAGCACTTGAAGGTCTTCTGGAGAAACATTTGGGTCTTGTAAATTATGTACTGCTTTGCACCATGTAAACACTAAACGTTTACAAAACATGGTTTTACCAGTACCAGCATCACCAGTTATGTAAATGTTTTTACACGGTCCGCCTTTAGACTGGAAAACATTTTGATATGTTAGTCTGCAGGACTGGGACGACTGCTCTTTCACTTCTGTAAATCCTTCATGGCCATCTTTTTCTGTCATAATGCGCATGGCTGGCTGTACATACATCTCCGGAGTATGTTCTTCATCGCCTGTCATAGGGTTTTCCCATAGACTGATGTTGCTGTAAATCTTTAGTAGATGCTGCTGTACTCCTGAAACAACAAGTTCAGTAAAACGTCTCTATTACGGCCACTAAAATGTGTTAATTACAATTGTACCTCTCTATTACAACCCCTAAAATGTGTTAATTACAATAGAACCTCTCTATTACAACCACTAAAATTGTGTTAATTACAATTGTACATGTACCTCTCTATTACAACCCCTAAAATGTGTTAATTACAATAGAACCTCTCTATTACAACCACTAAAATGTGTTAATTACAATAGAACCTCTCTATTACAACCACTAAAATGTGTTAATTACAATTGTACCTCTCTATTACAACCACTAAAATGTGTTAATTACAATAGAACCTCTCTATTACAACCACTAAAATGTATTAATTACAATAGAACCTCTCTATTACAACCACTAAAATGTGTTAATTACAATAGAACCTCTCTTATACAACCACTAAAATGTGTTAATTACAATAGAACCTCTCTAATACAACCACTAAAATGTGTTAATTACAATAGAACCTCTCTATAACGACCACTTAAATGTGTTAATTACAATAGAACCTCTCTATTAAGACCACTAAAATGTGTTAATTACAATTGTACCTCTCTATTACAACCATTAAAATGTGTTTATTACAATTAAATAGAACCTCTCTATGACAACCACTAAAATGTGTTAATTACAATAGAACCTCTCTATTACGGCCACTAAAATGTGTTAATTACAATAGAACCTCTCTATTACGACCACTTAAATGTGTTAATTACAATAGAACCTCTCTTTAACAACCACTAAAATGTGTTAAATACAATAGAACCTCTCTATTACAACCACAAAAATGTGTTAATTACAATAGAACCTCTCTTTAACAACCACTAAAATGTGTTAAATACAATAGAACCTCTCTATTACAACCACAAAAATGTGTTAATTACAATAGAACCTCTCTATTACGACCACTAAAATGTGTTAATTACAATAGAACCTCTCTATTACGACCACTTAAATGTGTTAATTACAATAGAACCTCTCTATTAAGACCACTAAAATGTGTTAATTACAATTGTACCTCTCTATTACAACCATTAAAATGTGATAATTACAATTAAATAGAACCTCTCTATGACAACCACTAAAATGTGTTAATTACAATAGAACCTCTCTAATACAACCACTAAAATGTGTTAATTACAATAGAAATTCTCTAATACAACCACTAAAATGTGTTAATTACAATAGAACCTTTCTATAACGACCACTTTAATGTGTTAATTACAATAGAACCTCTCTATTAAGACCACTAAAATGTGTTAATTACAATTGTGCCTCTCTATTACAACCATTAAAATGTGATAATTACAATTAAATAGAACCTCTCTATGACAACCACTAAAATGTGTTAATTACAATAGAACCTCTCTATGACAACCACTAAAATGTGTTAATTACAATAGAACCTCTCTTTTACGACCACTAAAATGTGTTAATTACAATAGAACCTCTCTATTAAGACCACTAAAATGTGTTAATTACAATTGTGCCTCTCTATTACAACCATTAAAATGTGATAATTACAATTAAATAGAACCTCTCTATGACAACCACTAAAATGTGTTAATTACAATAGAACCTCTCTATGACAACCACTAAAATGTGTTAATTACACTAGAACCTCTCTATTACAACCACAAAAATGTGTTAATTACAATATAACCTCTCTATTACGACCACTAAAATGTGTTAATTACAATATAACCTCTCTATGACAACCACTAAAATGTGTTAATTACAATAGAACCTCTCTATTACGACCACTAAAATGTGTTAATTACAATAGAACCTCTCTATTACGACCACTTAAATGTGTTAATTACAATAGAACCTCTCTATTAAGACCATTAAAATGTGATAATTACAATTAAATAGAACCTCTCTATGACAACCACTAAAATGTGTTAATTACATTAGAACCTCTCTATGACAACCACTAAAATGTGTTAATTACACTAGAACCTCTCTATTACAACCACAAAAATGTGTTAATTACAATATAACCTCTCTATTACGACCACTAAAATGTGTTAATTACAATATAACCTCTCTATGACAACCACTAAAATGTGTTAATTACAATAAAATCTCTCTATGACAACCACTAAAATGTGTTAATTACAATAGAACCTCTCTATTACGAACACTAAAATGTGTTAATTACAATAGAACCTCTCTATTACGACCACTAAAATGTGTTAATTACAATAGAACCTCTCTTTTACGACCGCCTAAATGTGTTAATTACAATAGAACCTCTCTTTTACGACCACTTAAATGTGTAAATTACAGTAGAACCTCTCTCTTACGACCACTAAAAAGAAGGCTAATTGTCTGTATAAAAAAAAGGTGACAGCTTAAAGAAATGTCAAAGTGAAACAGAAAGCTCCTGTAGGAGCTTTCTGTTTCACTTCCACATTGTTTTAAGCAGTCACCTGTCTTGAACTTAGAATATTTGACACATTTTAGTAGCCGTAATAGAGAGGTTCTACTGTATTAGGTTTTAACGACAGGTAACTGTTATACCCCTGAAACAACAAATACAGTATTACCTTCAACGGTCCTCCCAACAATGATTCCCTCCTTACAACGATCCTTGCCGTTGTTCCCCAAACAAAACATTAATGTCTAACTTTTTAATGGTTGCAATACCGTCTACTTAAATTTGTCGTCCATCTGCAGTTTTTCTCAAAATTGCATATAAGCGAATATTTTGATAGAATAAATATAATGACGAGTGACAAACAGCTTTAATCCAGATCAGAGACGCCGTCTGATCTGGATTCAAGCTGTTTGCAAATGTAAGCCAATTCTTAATGTTCCCTCCCTATAAAGACTCCTTCCAAACAACGCACACAATTTTTGTCTCCCATCGGTTGTCGTTGTAGAGAGGGAGTACTGTACAGTGAAACCTCTCTATTACAACCACTACAATGTGTTAATTATTGGGTTTATAAGACAGGTAACTGCTTAACCCTTTGAACCCATGTCCTGCATACAGGCGTCCTTTTCAAACACTGTACATGTGAAAAGTACACTTGTCCTGTGCAAACAGTGAAGACCCAGATCGGAGCCCTCTGATCAGGGTCTTCACTGTTTGTCATAATGCTAAACATTGACAAAAACAACCTTTAAAAGTCAGAAATGGACTAGATTAAAATAGAAACTGGAATTTTCCATTTAAAGTTTCCGGGAGGAAAGAGTTAGGAGCTTTCTGTTTTACTGTCATATTGCTTTGAGCTGTAACCTGCCTTTAATACAATGAATTATCCTTCGTTGTAGTGGTCGTAATAGCGAGATATTACTGTATACAATTGACATGAGCCTACATAGATTAAAACCTACATACAGTAAAACCTCTCATTTATGACCACTAAATTAACCCATTACCCCAAAAATATGCCTTTTTAAGACTTTAATTTATCCCTCCACTTAAGAAAATGGTTCCAATTTATAGTTATACATATTTAGAATAAGAAATATTTTCTATATTCTAACAGATAATAGCTTAAAACAGGCTAAAGATGAAATAACTTTTTCCCTACTACAGTCAAAACTCGATACTTCAAACTTATTTAAAATAACTATAGCAGTTTTTCATAAGCTTAATTTCAATAACTTAAACTCACTTAAGTTGAACATATGAACCCGTATTTCAAAGTTATAGCATGGCTAAGCCACATTTTAACTTTGAAATATTGGTTTGTTTGAACTAAAGCGAGTTTGAATTATCGAGTTTCTAAGTTGTATATCATAAATGAATCCCTATCTAACAAAGACTCACAAAATCAACTAGACCTATATACAGAGCACCAGATAAGGGTAGTTTTTCAAAAACTAAAATCTTTATTTCTAAATTAAACCCTATGGTGTCACTACTCATTAGAATCGTTTCTTCGAGACGATTCTAATGAGTAGTAACACCATAGGATTTGGTGCTATTTAAAAAGAGTGAGAAAATGTTGGATTTGTTGAAAAAACTACCTCTTATCTGGAGCCCTGATATATACCTGTACACTGCTCTTCCCAACTCTTTACCCCACCAGGACCAACAACATTTCCTTTAGACTGGAAATAAATAAAAGTAATTATAACAAGCTGCGCTTACGAAAAAGATTTTTTTTTATTACTTTGGTCATTTTTTTTTTATGAACATATAGGATCTGTCACGAGTGGATGTTTAAGACAAGCTGATCTCAAACGAGTCTAGAATTGAAATGTTATTAAGCGAGCCTTGAGATCAACCTGTCTTAAACGTCGACGAGTGACAGATTCTTTTTCTCACATAACCAACGATTTTTAGCTATTTTTCAAAGCAATAGGCCTATTTTTTTTAACCCTGGTGACGTCAAAACGCCTTTATAAATAGTGACGTTATAGTGACGTCATAAAATTGAACACACACATGTTGAAGACAAGGATATTCATGAGCGTTGTTCGCTATATAAAACATGGGTAGTTATGTGAGAAATTTAAATGCGTGGTAGAGTAACTTAGTGTTCATTTCTTTGAACCCTAGTCACGATATATGCGTCATTTGCAAACAGCGTACATGTGAGGAGTACACTTGTCCTATGCAAACAGTGTAGACCCTGATCAGAGGGCTCAGAAATACAGAATCCAAAACCGCCATACAAGCCCATACACCCTGCCGAAAATACATGTACCTTGTAACTAATAATATTCCTATATAGCCTACAACATAATGCTTACCTTCATTTGTTCTTCCATGTTGTCAATCCTTTGATACAAAACCTTTACTTTCGTTGACAAATTAGTCATGTCTTGTACCAAATTATTTTGTCGCAGAAATTCCTCAAACTTCTCCTTTGATGATGTAAGCTGGAACAGAGAGATTTCTGATGTTTACACACATGCCTCCAGCCAAGACGGAGCATGGCAATCATTTTCAACATTTCTTTGTTATTGTGATTAAACATAAATCATGAAAGACATAATAATATTTTTCAATATTGAAATATGATACATGTATATATAGTATAGCTGATTTCATCAAGGGCAGACAACTCTGAACACAACGGTCTGATTTGAACCAAGTTTTATCCTATCTAAGAACTTATGCTCATATATATGTATACTACTGAGGAGCCGAAAGGCGACACTAGTTTAGTAGAGTAGCGTAATGTTTTTATTAAATATTTTTTAAACAAAGGCATAATCTTTCTCTTTTTTCAATATTGTTTGCAAATACAATCGAAATGAATTCAAAGGTGTAGCTGCTATGTAGAGTGTAAACACTGTTAAATATATGGTATTTTCCTCTATCCATGGTCAGATAACTCTTGACTAATGAGCCTGATTTCATACATAATCACGCTCATTCAAGAGCTTAAAACCCTTTCCTCCCTGAAACTTCAAATGGACAATTCTAGTTTTCAATTAAGTCTAGTCCATTTTTGACTTTTTAGGGTTGAGTTTTACAATATACAGTTAAACCTCTATGTATCGAACTTCGATAAATCGAATACCCCGTTGTGTCGAAGTTTTTTGGAAGTCCCGATCTTTTCCACTATATATTACTTGTAAAAACACATCCATGAATCGAAGTTATGTGTATCGAATTCCCCGTTGTGTCGAAGTTTTTTTCCAGTCCTTTTCATATAAATCCAACATAAAATACCACAAATGTATCGAACATCGATTACCTGTCAACTAACGTGGATCAACGGATTACATGACTCGCTAGACTGACGCTAATTGTTCACACCTTCGCGTGTAAACACGCTGGGGTGCTTTTAATTCTGCATGCACAATCTCGAATCTGTGTTATCAGTAATAATTGGGTAAGTTTGTCATTTAATTGTTTCACAGTTTTCGCTAATGATATTGACAACGCCGCCATATTTAAAAATGACACCAATTTATCCAAATGAGTAAATAAACCGCAAGGGCTGTTTTGGACCGACAATTAACGAAACAAGCCAAACTTTGTGAGAAGTTTAATAATGCTGATAAACCAGTGGTCGGCGTTCTATTATCAGAGCCACAGCATGGCAGATGCGCTCTGATCATGGTCTGTCCGGTGAAATACCCGGTAACCAATCCGTGGGGATAGCTGGGCAGACCCATCTCACAACGAACGACAACTCTGCTACGATACAATAACGATATTACTGTATGTTCGTATTCACGCACCTGCAATCTTGACATCCTCAAAGTCGAAAATTAATCGTTAAAATCATAATTATTTAATCAAATGTTTATTTCAATTTAGAAGCTAAATTGATTGACATTTACACTGTAGTACGATTTTCGGCATTTCCGCCGTAGTTTCGCATCTTGGTGTAATTGACAGCATCTAAGTTGAAAGTAAGATACATGTAGTTTCTTTTTCTATGTTTTAATGCGTATACTTTTCTACCTTTGTACACATGTATTGTATTTTGTTATTTATGCCGTTGTTTTTATAAATGATAAAGAACACGTCGGATTTATGTTTTATTTCAATATGCCAAAATACACATAGACGACCGGGAACGATAGTTCTTATAGATCTTATATGCATTGAAATTCAATACTCAAATCACAACCCATTTATGATTCGAAGCCCCGATGTTTCGAAGTTTTTTTCACAGTCCCTTGAAGTTCGATACATCGAGGTTTGACAAACGGTGTATACCCTGATCAGAGGGCTCCTTAAGCACTTGCATAGGACAAGTCTACTCCTGACAGGTACTCTGTTTGCAAATGACGTATATATGCATGACTAGGGTTCAAAGGGTTAAGCCATTTATAGTTCGACAATTTTGTTTCAAAATCTGTTCAAATTTGAAAAACATTGTACAATATGGCGTTTTCATCACATCAAGGGCAGATAACTTTTAACCAATTACATATAACCTAATTTGGCCAGTAATTGAACTCATCTGAGAACTTAAAACCATATACAGTTAAAATTTGTACACACTAGAGCGTGAGCGTAAACAATACTGTAAATAAAAGCCTTTCCTAACATTTCTACTCAAGGCCAGATAACTCCTAACACAATTATCTGATTTCAGTTATAACTGCACTCCTTCAAAAACTTCTATACACTGTGTGCAAGTATTAACAAATTCCATTAAAAGTTGTAGCTGCTACAGCGTAAACACGGTTTCATATGGCATTTTCAACACACCATTGGTGTGATTCCAACCATTATCAAACTCATAAACACTAAAATCGAAGAAGTTGGACGACATAGTATTACAACAGGGGCCCGTTTCATAAAATTTCTTACGACACAAACCATCGTAAGTCTAAACTTTGAAATATATTTCATTTCTGATTTCTCCATCTAATTCTATCTTGTGACATCTTTTTGGAATCGTCTTTTCAAGACGATTCCAAAAAGATGTCACAAGACATGATTAGATGGGGCAATAAATAATAATTGAGACTTTTATAATCTGACTTATGATAACTTTGTCGTACGAAGTTTTAAGAAACGGGCCCCAGACATTCAAGTCTCACAAAAGCTCACCCTGACATTAATGTTTTGTTTGGGGAACAACGGCAAGGATCGTTGTAAGGAGGGAATCATTGTTGGGAGGACCGTTGAAGGTAATACTGTACTTGTTGTTTCAGGGGTATAAAAGTTACCTGTCGTAAAAACCTAATACAGTAGAACCTCTCTATTACGGCTACTAAAATGTGTCAAATATTCTAAGTTCAAGACAGGTGACTGCTTAAAACAATGTGGAAGTGAAACAGGAGCTTTCTGTTTCACTTTGACATTTCTTTAAGCTGTCACCTGTATTTTATACAGACAATTAGCCTTCTTTTTAGTGGTCGTAAGAGAGAGGTTCTACTGTAATTTACACATTTAAGTGGTCGTAAAAGAGAGGTTCTATTGTAATTAACACATATAGGCGGTCGTAAAAGAGAGGTTCTATTGTAATTAAAACATTTTCGTGGTCGTAATAGAGAGGTTCTATTGCAGTGATCATTCTGGATTGGATGACTGGTGGGCCATTGGCCCACCAGTCATCAGAGAAGTGGGCCATTTGGCATTTTTGGTGGGCCGAGCTTAAAAAACCTTAGATGACTGAAAACGCATGCAGAACAGAAACTGTAACATGCATCAAGAACTGAAATAAACCAATGTGGAAATAAAATTACACTATTTCCTACCTATTGTTGTCTCTTATATTGATAACCATGCAATATACACTGTCTATTTCATGAATATCAGGTGTATTCCTGACACAAGAAATTCGTACTTGAAAGTGGAAGGTCTGTTGTACCCAAATAGTGAGCTGTCTTCATGCAATTGATAATGGCTTTTTCTTTGCCGACTTTTAATACAGAACTAGCGATCGCTACTCTAAGCATGTGTTATCAAGGTGTTTGCCCTAAAACTTAAACAGCCGTTAACAAAAATGGTTAGCCGAGTGTTCTCTCTGCATAGTTCACAAATTCACTAATTTTTACCACTGTTGTAGCGTAGCCATTTGAATTTAGCTAGGCTTTGTGATCGTCGGCCATTTTTTCGAGTTCGATTTAGTCGGGATGCGAGTGGCTCAGACGCATTCTCGATCTGTGTAGGGGCATAATAATTTGTTTTCGGCTGTGTAATAAAGAAATGCAATTTAGAGTTTTACCCTCGCATCCATTTTTGGTTTGTTTCGACATACTTTGCTTTTCAAAACAACACTGACATGTGATTCAATCGCAGACCGGAAACCGGCCAAAAGATATTTTTATCAACAACCAATCAAAGTTATTAATACTTATCACCGGAGGCTGTAACTAAGCAACATGCAATCGCAGCTACTCGGGCATGTACAGATCAAACGAAAGTCGAAGAGAGATCTCGATTGAGCACCATTACCGGGAAGCGTGATTATATTAATAAACCAATCAAATTGGGTCTGGTATTCGCTGTTGTCTTCACGGAAATTCGGACACGAAAGTGAAACTAGATAAATCTATGGCCCTTCAAGTAAGATTTTGTTGCGGAATTACGGATTTCTGTGCGCCGATATGGCCCACATACAAAATTCTCTATGCGCCATTTGTGATTCTTATGCGGGAATCCCGCAAGGGCGCATCCCAGAATGAACACTGCTATTGTAATTAACACATTTAAGTGGTCGTAATAGAGAGGTTCTATTGTAATTAACACATTTTAGTGGTCGTAATAGAGAGGTTCTATTGTAATTAACACATTTTAGTGGTCGTAATAGAGAGGTTCTATTTGTAATTAACACATTTTTGTGGTCGTAATAGAGAGGTTCTATTGTAATTAACACATTTAGTGGTCGTAATAGAGAGGTTCTATTGTAATTAACACATTTTTGTGGTTGTCATAGAGAGGTTCTATTGTAATTAACACATTTTAGTGGTTGTCATAGAGAGGTTCTATTGTAATTAACACATTTTAGTGGTCGTAATAGAGAGGTTCTATTGTAATTAACACATTTTAGTGGTCGTAATAGAGAGGTTCTATTGTAATTAACACATTTTAGTGGTCGTAATAGAGAGGTTCTATTGTAATTAACACATTTTAGTGGTTGTAATAGAGAGGTTCTATTGTAATTAACACATTTTAGTGGTTGTAATAGAGAGTTTCTATTGTAATTAACACATTTGAGTGGTCGTAATAGGGAGGTTCTATTGTAATTAACACATTTTAGTGGTTGTAATAGAGAGGTTCTATTGTAATTAACACATTTTAGTCGTTGTAATAGAGAGGTTCTATTGTAATTAACACATTTGAGTGGTCGTAATAGGGAGGTTCTATTGTAATTAACACATTTTAGTGGTTGTAATAGAGAGGTTCTATTGTAATTAACACATTTTAGTGGTTGTAATAGAGAGGTTCTATTGTAATTAACACATTTGAGTGGTCGTAATAGAGAGGTTCTATTGTAATTAACACATTTTAGTGGTTGTAATAGAGAGGTTACACATTTTAGTGGTCGTAATAGAGAGGTTCTATTGTAATTAACACATTTTAGTGGCCTTAATAACGGACCATACGACCATTAAACTATGAAGGGATATATTCCGTTCTTTTAAAAAGTGGTCGTAATTTCGGACCGGTCTTAATTTCGGACCGGTCGTTAAGCGGAACTTTACTGTACCTCTCTATTACAACCCCTAAAATGTGTTAATTACCATAGAACCTCTCTATTACAACCACTAAAATGTGTTAATTACAATAGAACCTCTCTATTACAACCACTAAAATGTGGCCCCAGACATTCAAGTCTCACAAAAGCTCACCCTGAGCTCTGCTCCAGTGAGCTAAAAACTATACATCATATCATTTGGATAAAGAATTTCTGTCAAAACTGCTTAGGAGAAAAAGTTTCAAGAAGGTCAAAGAAAGAAAGAGACGTAAATGTCAGAAAATAAAATGTTTTAGGACAAACCTCTGCGATGGCTGTTTGCAGTTGATTAACTTTAGAATCAAAAGAAGTCATCGTTGTACTGTGGTTGCCTTGGTTTATCTCTAAATTCGTCATTGTATTTTCAAGGGTTGTTAACTTCCCATCTACAGCAGTTTGTGTCTGTTTTAAGGTAGTTTGTGTCTTCTGTAGGGTAGTTTGTGTCTTGCCTTGTTCAGTGTATAGACTTGTCACTGTATTTTCCAGGGTTCTTAACTTCCCGTCCACAGCAGTTTGTGTCTGGTGTAAGGTAGTCTGTGTTTGCTGTAAGGTAGTTTGTGTCTTGCCTTGTTCAGTGTATAGACTTGTCACTGTATTTTCAAGGGTTCTTAACTTCCCATTCAAGGCAGTCTGTGTCTGTTGTAAAGCCTTTAGCTCCAGTTCCTTATTCAGGGATAAATCTAGCACATTTGATTGGAGCTGAAAAAAACAAATACATTTACACTAACACCTCTCAACAATAAACAATATTTTAAGTTTGGAGGTTTATTTTGCATTCAAGGCTAGTGGCTGCTTAAAGTAAAGTGATAGTAAAGCAGAAAGCTTCTTCAGGAGCTTGCTATCTTACTTTCACCTTTCTTACAGCTGCTATATGTCTTTCACTGAGTAAACACTCTGCTATCCCAAAATGTATTAAGTTACTATTACTACACCAAATTTGGTATCTCTCTTATGTGGTGTACCAAATATGCTCTGGACAAGTTGTATTCGATAAGTTAGGTCACAGTGACCTGACAATTATACATGACAACAGACAGAGCGCAATTCCAAGGTGTACTCACACAACAAATTTTGTACAGTGAAAAAATGTCCTCCCTACAACCTCCTTACAATGATTCCCTCCTTACAACGATACTTGTCCCTGTTCTTCAAACAAAAAATTATGTCCAAACACTTTCACTGCTGCAAAATCCTCTCCTTAAAATAATAACTGTCTTTTGCTAGTTTTCTCTCTCAAATTTACGTATTGGACATTTTGACAGAAGAAACATAAAGAAGAGTGACTAACAGCTTCTGATTGGTTCAAACTGTTTGCAGAGGTAAGAACTCTACATGGGTATTAATTCTCCCTCCCTGCAACAACTTCTTTTAAACACCACGCAAAACCATTGTATTGTTATAGAGAAGGAGTACTGTATCTCTAGCTGAGGTGGTAAAGAAAATATGCTCTGGACAAATGGGACATGGATGCACACACACACACACACACACACACAGTTCAATCACTGCGTTCAAAGCTAAGCTATTAGGTCATAAAAAGTTTAATCACCTCCATGATTTTGTCTTGTGCATCCTGTATGCTTGTTCCAGATAGCCCAGACATGCCTTGTAAAAATGCCAGTACCTTCTGTAGATGATCATTAACGTCGGAGTCACTCACTTTATAACTTCCTGAATGAAGTAAGTCATTCCTTATCTTCAGCAACTGAAATTGAGAAAACATAAACAAGGGTGCCGTTATGGTCATTCTTTTACTCACCTGAGTATACGGAACTTAATAGTTTTTCTTTTTGACCAATTTTCTTTTTGGCCCTAACTTGAATTATACCTTATCAAGAACAACATTTTGACTAATTTCCATGAAAATTTACCCATAAGGTTTTTCTATGAATTGACCAAGTGACCTACCTTTTTACGCCACATGATCCATATCCAAACATAAACTAGATTTTGTCAAGAACAACATTTGGATGAAGTTTGACCCTAAACTGTGCCACTTTGCAAGATTTTTCTTTGATTTGACCTAGTGCCCTACTTTTTGACCCACCATGACCCATTTTCAAAGGTGGCCAACTTTCTGTCCAGAACAACATTTAATGGAGCAAGTTTATTGATGATTGGTCCAAAAATGTACCCCTAGAGAGTTCAAAAGGTTTTTATTCAACTTGACAGAATGACTTACTTTCTGACTGCACAAGATCCAAATTCGAACTTGGCCTAGATTTTGTCAATACCTATATTTGGAGCAAGTTTGATGTTGACTGATCCCACACTGTGGCTGCTGGAGTGTCCACAAGTTTATATTATATTTCGCTCAGTATATGCATAAAGGCTGCTGGCATTTCTTAGAACCTTAATATTCATCATAGACTAAATGGCATGTTAACGTCATACATTTAGACGTTAAACTTATCCAACCTCAGGTACCTATTGAATAAAATATTGCTTGAAACTTGGCTGTTCTACAGTTCTCCCTCTCAACAACAACACCCAAAGGAAGACAAAGATTTGTGTGTTGTTAGGAAGGAGTTCTTATAGGGAGGGAACAGTAAATCCCTGAGCATGACTTGGCTTACATTTTTAAACAGTTTGAACCCAGATCAGACGCCCTCTAATGCAGTGACTGATCTGGGCTCAAACTGTTTGTCACTCATCTTTATATTTTTTCTGTCAAAATATCCAATTTGTAACTTAATGAAAAAAAGCAAATGAAAATTTTAAGCAGACGATATAGCAACAGTGAAATCGTTAGAGATATATGAATGTCTTGTGTGGGGAACAGCAGCAAGCATTTCTGTAAGGAGGGAAACAATGTTGAGAAAGCTTTAACCCATTTCCTCATACATGTATCTGGTTTCTAGTTTTAAAAACGGGTAACCACTTAAAGCAGGTTGAAAGAAAGCCAGAATGTGCCTTATGGGCATTCTGCTTTACTTTCAGCCTGCTTTAAGCTACCATCTGCTAGAATAAAGAAAGTATATTTTGTGATACATATTCATAACTGTACTAATTGGAGATATTTTTTCTTCAGTGAAGGTATAAATTAGAGGCGTAAATAGGCGTATTTATGGGATAATAGGTTAAAAGGGAGGAAACACTGTAGTTCCAAGGCTTTACTTGACATGTTAACTGTTGTACCCATGAAATAACTGTAACAGATAAGAATATCTAGATGCTGTGCTACATACAAGGCTCCAGATGAGAGGGAGTAAAATGTACAATTGCACCATTATTTAGCTCATTTTAGCACCAAATCATATGGTGTTACGCCTCATTAGAATCGTCTCTTTGAGACGATTCTAATGAGTAGTGACACCATAGGGTTTAATGCAAAAATAAAGATTTAAGTTTTTGAAAAACTCCCTTTAATTGGAGCTCTGATGTACCTACCTCTTCGAGTAAATCCAACCTTCCAATATGACCAGACTGCCTGAAGTGTTCACAGTTCTTAAACAGAGACAAAATTCCCTGAAGATCTGCTTCCTTGGCACACTGAACTGCCTCACAGCCATAAGGCATGAATAACTTCAGGGTCTCCCAGGGAACAGTTGGCCATAGCTGGGGGTCTGTGTTCTCTGGTGATAGTTGAGGGAAGCGGGCACTTGTATGGAGGGTAATGACTTTCTGTAGCCAGGCATTACAACTTGTACAGGTCATATACCATCGCTGGTTGCGTAAATCTTTCCTGATGTCGTCAGCCGTGCAGTAAGAAGGACATGGTGGTAGGCCTAATCCAAGATAAGTATGAAAGATGGTAGACTGGTTATCTACAAATTCTTCCACGCCTTCTTTCATGTACATCAAAGCCAGTGTATCCCTCAACCAGTTTTTATATTCTTGGTCATTGAACCGTGAACCTCCCATTCTGTGGAAATATAAAAGAGCCAATTAACACTAATCATTAACTCTTTGAACCCTATACATGTACATGCAGTCACGCATAATTATATGCGTCATTTGCAAACAGTGTACCCCTGTGAGGAGTAAACTTGTCCTATGCAAACAGTGTAGACCCTGATCAGAGGGCTCTTAACACTGATTCTACGTATCTACCAACTATTCAGGATAGGACAAACATTTAAGTTCGACATGGTGTCATACACTTTTTCAACCTTCTATATCACCATTCAAACATTGTAATACACAAAAATGAAACCGGTGACCCCAAATACGCTTTTACATATTTTCCAGGTTCTTAATCTAACATGGTCCGAAACTCAATAGTAAGATACGTTATTGTTTGTCTATAATAATTTAAAGCCAGCATGTTTGGTATAGCATGCAGTGTTTTGCATGGTTAATACAGGTATTGTTATAGCTTTTCAAAACGAAGAAAACCCTGATTCTCATGATAACATAAATTCTGAAAATCTAGATTCATGGTTTGCACTTTAAGTTTATTTTGAGAAAATTTTAAATGCATCAAAACTGCATTACCGTATGTGTACTCACGTTAATCGAATTTACCTTACAATGTTAAAAACCCACCAGGTCACACCGTTTCTCTTTAAAATAACAAGGGGAAGCCCTTTCAGGAACAAGAAACCAAAACAGCAGTCACAACAATTGAATTACCAAACATAACGTATCTTACACATTGACTTATGTTGTTAATACAAACCAATACTTATGTTGGAAATTATCAAACTTCGTACATATAGTCTTGACTTTAGCGTTTTGTTTGGACCATGGATCACGTAACTTTTCATTTGATGTTTGCTATAACCGTTGGCAGCATGTCTATTTCGGTCTCATTTCGTGTCGATTTAATTTTAGTATTATTTCTTTCGGAGTATTTATTTGTTTCTTGATCCTTTTGAATAGCAGATCAACCATCAAATCTTCTCTTTGATGGAAAGGACATTCTAACTATTAACGGATCACATTTCGTTCTCACGGTACCACCCGTTATAGACTACTTTCATTTGAACTAGATTCCCTATTTCATATGATACTACATGTATTAATACTGTAAACGTTTTTCATGTCCCATGCAGGAGCGTGTCCGTCTGTCCGTTCGTTCGTATATTCAGTGCATTCTTCTATCCACATATATACGGTGCATTCTCTGGCCGTCCAACGCATGCCCCTCAGGAATACAGTATTCATTTTAAAATCTTATAATTTAACAGGATGGTTTAACATATTATTAGATTAGATTATTCTGATAGTAAATCCGGTTAGAATTCTACAGAGTAAACTAGTTGTCTATCTCAGATAAAAAAATCTAGATCTAGATCTACTCTCTTGAACTTGAATAAATATCAAAATTTGGTTTCTTAACGATTTCAGCACATTTAGTATATCCAATGTGGTACTAAGCTTATGTGATGCAACAAAGACAGTTTTTCCTAAGATACGTTATTTTTCCTAAGATACGTTATGTCAAATAATAATAGCTTGTATGTAATCAATACATGATTTACAATTATTTATCTGTTTAAATAGAAATATATGACGTTTTGACATTCTCTATGTAATTTTTTTCCAAAATAATTACTTGATTTTAAGATAATTACTCCACTTTTTCAAATCAGAAACGTTATGTTTGCATAAGATACGTTATCAAAGCTATAGCTAATTTTGACTTAAACATATTAAGATATAAGTGATTTTCAGAAAAAAGGCAAGCGATACAGGTAATACAATTGCTTACAAACATTTTCGCAAATTGTGTACTTATGTAGGTGGCACTGTTGCAGAAGATCGCCCCAGAGAAAAATCATTAATATAAGAGAGAGAAAAATCACATCGCGTCGCTGGTAACATGTAAGATATTCTTTATCACGTGGTCCGTCGTTGCTGTTACGTATGCTATATTTGCGTAAACGTTTTTAGATCATTATGACGTCAGTTTTAGCATTACGTCATCAGAATTAATTGGTATTAAATAATGCCATAACGTAGCCTTATTATAACATACATTAGCTCTTATATCTTTCAATGATATTCTTCAAACGTTTTAGTCAACAGAAGCGGAAGGTGAATCCCTATAACATATCCAATAGGATGTTCTTAACCATTAAACCGTTTGATATATTCAACGACAGATGAAGCAGAAGCAGAAGTTACCCTAACGTATCTTACGTCGTTTGTTTCCTGTATAGACAACTGACTACTTCAGAGTAAGGTAGACCAAAATCACTTCATTATCAAATTCCTGGGACTTAATAGCTAAAATAGGTATGTGGTTTAGATTGTTCAAGAAGAAAAAAAATTAAGCAAATGCGGCATAACAACGTTTGTAGTCTATGCTCAATATTGCATAACGTACATTAAATATAAAATCGGGACATGGCAAGAAGAGAAAAATTGTTATCAGTGTTGATATTACACATCTTTTACATTCGGTGACATGAAACTTTAGGCTAACAATTTATTTATGAGCAACAGCAACCACTCAATTTCATACCAGTTTCTTCATTATTATGGCTGCCTTGTATTTAACTATTACGAGGGACAAGGTAAAAGTGCAAAAATGCCTTATAATACAGCCCTTGTAGGTCTGAAATATGAACAACTGGCCAGGTTTTCTTTATTTGTGTGGGATTAGTATCACCTTCAGCGTTATAGTTTACATTGATGGGGTGTGTATAATACCATTTAGTTTAGAAATTATATGAGGGACATAATATTTTCCACTTTGACGGTACTTACGTAGAATTAGTGTTAAGGAGCCCTCTGATGAGGGTCTACACTGTTTGTCATTTTGATATATATTGTACAAATCAACCCTATAAAGTCATAAATGGAATAGACTGAATTTAAAACTAGATTTGTCCATTTAAGGTTTCAGTGAGGAATTTAGGGTTAATTGGTGAGAAGACCGAAATTCCTCCACAAAAATGAATTATGAAGCTTTTACGATATGCTTGATAGAATGTACACTCTAGTCTCTATAACAAATCGACAAATATTGTGGATGGACCAGTTTTTTGCTTTAATTACATCCAAACTCTCTGTGATTATAAATCATAAAAGTCTATGAAAACAATTATTGATACCTTTGCAGGAGATATTTTAAGTTAACTCATTCAAACCTGAAGCCTAAAATGAACAATTCCAGTTTACAATTAAATCAAGTCCATTTTTAATAAATTAATAAGGGTAGATTTTAACAATATTTTACAAAAAGACAAACCCCTTAAGGAGACCTCTGATCAAGGTCTACACTGTTTGCACAGGACAAGTGTACTCTTGACAGGTATATGATTTTTAATGACGAGTATACAAGGGCTCAAATAATGTTAATAATATCATGTTAAATATTAAATAAGTCTATGTCAAAAATATTCATAAATTTATTGTTGTTACCGCGATTTTAATGACTTTTTATGCTATAAATTCTGCAGTTGCTCTTTTTGATTTTTATCAAAATACTGTCTGTATCAAAAGTATGTGACCAATGAATATATACATGTAAAGGCAAAGGCAAGCTTTATTTAACGTCGCATATGGTAAACAATCAACATAAGCTCTGTACATAGAGCTTTTATTGCGACAAACAAGGTATCCATTAACATGCATACTTACCTGGGCATTACCGTCACCTTCCTAGCACTACCCTTACAATGCCGAGCGTCAGACAAGGGAGCTACTATATAGTACCGTTTTTATAATGGTTTTTGGTATGACCCGGCCGAGGATCGAACCCACCCAGTAAACCATCTGACGTTTGCAAAACGTATTGGAAACGCCTGAATTGAAAACATACTGAATACGTTTTCAAACCCCCAAAAGCGTTACATTTTGAAAACCTGACGAACGTTTCAACGACGTTTTTTGATTTTTTTTGTGGTTTTGAGAGCTTCAAGAAAACGTTATAAAAACGTTTTTCAAACCGTTTTTCAACCGGAGCAGAGACGTTTTCACAACTTCACTAAAACGTTGTCATTCGCTTTTCATTCGTTTTCAAAACGTTATGGAAACGTCTCCATGAAAACCATCTGACGTTTGCAAGACGTATTGGAAACGTTTGTTTTGAAAGCATACTGAAGACGTTTTCAAAACCCCAAAAGCGTTACATTTTGCAAACCTCACGAACGTTTGAGTGACGTTTTTGAAGGTTTGCAGTGGTTTTGAGAACCCCAAGAAAACGTTATAGAAACGTTTTTCAACACTGTTTTGAAACGTTTTTTAAACAGAGACTTTAATTTCCACAACATTACTAAAACGTTTGCAATAAACTGTTAATTCGTTTGCAAAACGTTATAGAAAACGTGCTTTTTAAAAACATATACTGAAGACGTAAAGCGTTACATTTTGAAAACCTGACGAACGTTTGGGTAACGTTTTTAAAGGTTTTAGTGGTTTTGAGAGCCCCAAGAAAACGTTATATAAACGTCTGTTTTCAAACAATACTGGAGACGTTTTCAAAACCCCAAAAGTATTACATTTTACAATCCAAACAAACGTTTCAGTGACGCTTTTAGGGCATTTTGGACGGTATATACCGGTAATTACGGTTCTTTACATGGCTTTAAATGAACAGACCAGTCTACAAGTAACGAAACATAGTTTTGCATTTATTTCTGTATAAACTATTAGAACACTCATTTGCATATTTATTAGTTTTATGACTAATTTCATAAAACAATTCATATACTTGCTTTAGGGACGAATAAATGATACTTCCACACATGTTTCTTTTTTCTTCGTACGGACAGATACGAAAAGTAGTTACATTGAAGATGAACGTAAACTTAAAATGACTTGCAAACTATTTTCTGGAGAAACATAATGGTAAGCACATTTATGAATATCTGAAGCGATCATATGAATTATTATAATCATATGGATAAGTATAAAGGTGGTGCACTAGTTAATAGGCAAATAAGGTATGCGGCAGGTGCAATCATACATAACAGTTTGAGTTTGGAAAGATCACGAGCTTCAAATAATAGTATAATAGTACCAAGTTCAAACTAGAACTGCCGCCTAGGAGCATCTGTGTCCTCACCCTCTTGTCCGGTCTGAATGTCTCGTGCCTCAGCCAGCGAGTTAACCGGGTTGCTGCACGACATAAGTTTGAACTGGGTCCAGCCTACATGACCGGCTGGTGGAGATGTGCACATCTCTATAGCTTTTTTGTAGTTCAAAGATGCGGGTGGCCGCAACACTGCAACGACTCTTAGAAATCCAGATTTTGGGAATAACGTCACATCTGGTCTGCTTATTTTCTGCCCAAATAGCCTTCACCCACCTCTTATTCAGTGGATCTGCCTGTTTTTTATGCTTGAATTTTTCTCTTCCTTACCAAAACCCTTCTTTGCTCCTCTGTAGGCCATTCTTTCTGGACTGCAAGATATGAACAAACAAGAATCTAAACTCATTCAACCCTAGTGACGAGTATGTATAGGCCTACTCGTTATTTACAAACAGCGTACCTGTGAAGAGTACATTTGTCCTATGCAAACAGTGTAGACCCAGATCATAGGACCCCTTAAGGTGTCCTCTGATCAGGATGTAAACTGTTTTTCATTTTGGCATTACTTTGTAAAACACCCTTAAATAGCGAAAATAGACTAAACTTAAAAGGAAAATAGGGATTATCCAATTCAAGTTTAAGGGTTGAATGCGTTTTGAAGACGCCTTGCACACGTCTGGAAGACGTTTTCACAGCCTGATAAATCATCACCCAATGAACGTTATAAAATGTATGAAAGCGTTTTTAAAACGTTTTCATTTTAAAGTATGGACACAAATAATTAATGCGTTTGGAAGACGTTTAGAAAACGTAAGTTTTCCCATCGTTTTAAATACGGTTCGCAAACGTCTGGAAGAGGTATTTGCTGTCTAATAAGATCCTCTCCCAGTGGAATTAAAACATTTTATAGAGGCGTTGAATTGTTGCACCATGTAGACAGACAGAAAGACAGACAGACGAACGGGCGGACAGACAGACTTACAGAAACACAGATAGACTGAACAGATTGATATTCTACTAACATCAATACAAGAAAGGTTTTTACCAAGCGTTTGCAAAAATTTGGAATGCGTTATCGTAGCCTGGTCATATTATTTCACAGTAGATGCAATTCATACAATGTATAAAATCGATTTAGAAACGTTTAAAACGTTTTCATTCTAACGTATGGACAAACAGTTACCACGTTTGGAAGACGTTTATAAAACGTATGGAATCCATTGTCGCAGTACAACATATAAAATACTGCCACACTTAAATGTATCCAAGATTACTGTCCGAAATCGATTTTAAAATGTTGAGAAAACTTTATAACTGATATACATGTACATGAAAGGCATGGCTTATACCAACACTCTTTTTAAATCATTTTTGTACCGACGTTGAAACTGAAGGGTACGGCGAGACTAACACATTTAAAAGCGTTTGCAGATCGTTTGCAAAACGCTTTCATGCCTTGCAGATATTTGTTTTATTGGATTCTTGACGAAATTCTTTAAAAACACTTTCACTAAAATGTATCAAACTGACATATTAGTATACACATCTTCAACCACAAAAACAATAACTAAAGAAAGAGAAGTAGCATGAAAACATTATGCAACGCTGGCACAGCGCCATTCACACGACACTGGGCAGCTATATTATCGCTAAGGAAAAAGTACACTCACCCTCGCAGGTTCGGAACCTCACATAAAATAATAGAAAAATATATTACGTAGTGTTAAATTACATTCTTACCTACTAATTGCCTCACCAATCATTGCCTTTCTTTATTTGTCTGTTTCTGTTTAAATTTTAGCGCCACAGAAAGAAAATGGCCGATATCTCGCGAGATCGCGTGTTCGTCGAGAAAAACACCCGGACAACGTAGTGCAAACGTTGCAAAAACGTCTTTACTTCAAAGCTTCGAGAAAACTTCTGCCAAGCAACACGAAAACACAAGCATAAACGTTATGCAAACGTTTTCTAAACGACCTGGCTTTAAAACGTTTAAAAATAATTTCCAAACCTTTTCCTCAGTTTTAAAAACGTGTCAAAAATCAACACTTTAAAACGTTACATGCTTAACTTTTTCGCGTCACAAAAAGAAAATGGACGATATCTCGCCAGATCACATGTCCATCGAGAAAAACACCCGGAGAACGCAGCGCAAACGTTGCCAAAACGTGTTTACTTCAAAGCTTCGAAAAAGCCCATGTGAAGCGACACGAAAACATTAGGAAAAACGTAAAGCACACGTTGCAAAAACGTCTTTACTTCAAAACTTCGAAAAAGCTTCTTTGAAGCGACACGAAAACTCAATGAAAAACGTAGTGTACACGTTGCAAAAACGTTTTTATTTCAAAACTTCGAAAACACTTCTGTCAAGCGACACGAAAACACAAGGAAAGACGTTGTGCAAACGTTTGCCAAACGACGTGGCTTTAAAACGTTTTGAAAACTTGTTCAAAACGTTTTCATCAGGTTTACCAAACGCTTTAAAAACCAAACCTTTTGAAAACGTTTCCAAAACCAAAACTTATGGTTTACTGGGCACAACCTCCCGCCTCGAAAGCGGACGCTTTACCAATGAGCTATCGAGGCGGTCAAATGTAGGAATACATTTCCCTATATGATTAGTTAGAAGGGTGTTACAATTAAGTGTTACATGTTCCACCTTCCAGAAAGCATCAGTCAAAAAGACATTTCCCTGTAAGGTCTCCCGTCTATATGATAATAGTAAGAAGGGTGTTACAAGGAAAACATGTTCCACCTTCCAGAAAGCATGACTCAAACAATAGTTATAGCCAATATAGATAGATCTACTGTAATTTTAATTTAACAATTTTTCCCTTTACAATTTAATAGCCTTAATTCGCCGATTTTAAGCTTTATGTGGTTAGAAATTAAGTTATTTAAGTAGTTTTGGTTGTTTTTTTAGTGATTTCGGAGAAAAGGGACCCGTTTAAAGATATATCATCATAGATCATCTATTCTTCCGGGTGACACTTTGAAACTGAAACTGAAAGTACATTTATATATCTACCTGTTAGTTTACGCAAGTGTAGTTTCACTTACTACAGCTACCATTCCGCCATGTAGACTAAGTATCGTGGGTGGAACGAATTACCCAAAACCCCACAAACCCCACAAACCCCGGAATTACCCAAAACCCCATCAAAAATCAACTGTAGGGGTAGTTTACAGCCACAAACCTTGAAATATCTATTAATTATGTTATTATAAGGTGATATAAGTTCAGATTATAAAAAAAAAAAAATTGAAGAAAAAAATTGAAAAAAAAAAAGAAAAAAAAATTGAAGAAAAAAAAATGATTTTTTTTTTTTTTTTTACCCCTATTAGAAAGGGTTTAAATCACACGAAAATGGAAGTGATAATGTGGAAATATAAACAGACATTACCTTCGTAGCACATTTTATATGTCCGTGTACATCCCATTCAAACGAGATGTTAATCCACCACAACCCTATTTATTTTCACATCTCGACCACAAAGCCCGCTACAACTCTTTATAAATGTTTTGTTAAGCAACACACACTAAAAAATTAAAGACTTTCTTCACCGGTAACATTTGACAATCTTTGAAAAGTGGCGTGATGCTGCAATTTTCGTCCATTTGAGCCGATTCTTGCCTGATCCGCACCGGCCCTAGTTATTCCACCACAAACCTCATTTATTTCCACATCTCGAAAAAAAACCTCTAGAAGTCTTTATTAATGTTTTGTCAAGCACCACACACCAAAACATTATTGAATTTCGAATCCTGAACCCTATGACAGTCTTTAATAGCATTTACCATGACAGTGTGTGCATTTTAACTCTTGGAACACTCGTCACGTATATATTTGTCCTTTGTAAACAGTGCACTTGTTGAAAGTACACTTGACACCAAGTAAAACGGGTAGACCCATATCAAAGGGCCCTAAATAGTTCGCGATGTGATTTGGATCTGTTGTGATATATCGTTCATAGTCTCGTGAATTTTTTACAGAGTCTAGACAGCGAGAGAGAAGAGATATAATAGAGAGAGGGTCCGAGACATAGAAAAAGAGAGATATGACAAAGGTAAGAGAAATATAGCAAAGAGAATGAAGGCTCTTCTTTCTTTTTGCTATTTTCTGTCATCCTCGTCATATCTCTGTCTCTCTGTCTTTGCCTTTATTCTCACTCTCTTTTCTCCAGCTCTCTCGCACTCTCTATCTTGCGAAAGAGAAAGAGCGATAGAGAGAGAGACAGACAGACAGAGAAATTCAGAACAATGTCAACTCGCGATCCGCAGGATAAGGGTTAATTGCAACTTCAGGTTCACTGATCGTTATCTACATCTAACAACTACCCAGCTGTGTTAATTGGTTTGCAATGAACATTCTCTGATAAGGCTGTGTGTATTGATACCAATTATCACAGTAGGGAACCACTACATATAGGTGTACAGTTTCCAGGGGCGAAACCTCTCATGAAAATATAACTCTCTTCACGAAATGGATTAAATTCAATCGTATACTGAAAAACACAGTAACTCTATAAATTTATGCGTATAAGCCACTTTAAAAAAAAGCGGATTTGAAAAGTGGCGTGATGATGCAAATTTCGTCCATTTGAATTGATTCTAGCCTGATCCGCACCGGCCATAGTTATTCCGTCACAATCTCTATTTATTTTCACATCTCGATAAAAAAAAACACCTTCTACAAGTCTTTATTAATGTTTGGTCAAGCACCACACACCAAAACATTAATGCATTTCGTATCCGGAACATTAGGACAGCTTTTGAAAAATAGCATTTGCTACGATTCCCATCATCCTCTATAATTCGAAATCATTAGGTGCCGTGTGTCCTTTGAAAACAGTGCACTTGTTGAAAGTACACCTATTGACACCAAGTAAAACGTGTAGACCCAATTCAAGGGGCCCCTACATGATGTAAGCGTAAGTGTGTGCTCTAGTCAGCATACATATTTATGTAAACAGTGTACTTGTTGAAAGTACACTTGTACAAAGAAAATAAAACATATGTCGTAGTAACATCACCGAAGTTCGGAAGGAGATGCTTGAACAGTTCAGTCCAGCATCATAAAGCACAACACAGCTTGATACTTGGTGATTAGATTGCCCTTATCAGGGTATGTTTATTACAAACAAATTATCACAGCAGGGTACTAATTGATAGATGTAGATCGATATGGGGGCTAATGATAGCTGTGCATTTAACCCTTATGCTGTGGATCGCGAGTTGACTGTTATTTTTTCAAACAGTTTGGATCCAGATCTGATGCTGCATAATGTCGCATCTGAACTGTATCCAAACTGGTTAATAGTTATCACTGAGACTTTTTTTTATTGAAATATGTACAAATCTTATTTAAATATTGTTTGCAGACGACAATTAAAAAGTAGAAGATATTACCGCAAAGTGAGGGTTAAGCACACAAGGTGATATTGTCTGTAGATTAAAAATTGATGAAATTGATTTTATTTTATTATTCTGTAATTTTGGGTCTTATAATACATAACAAAGTGGAAATAAAACATTGGATAGGTGCCTCGTTGCATGCTCGTTGTGACAAAATAATGTGTATTGTTTTAGTGCAGATGTGAAAATTTAGTGCTTATAAGAAACAGTTGTGACAATGGAAATCTCTTTCCCTCGTGGATAAAACCCATTACTCAATAAATACAACCTTTTAAGCCTTTACTTTATTCCCACACTGAAGAAAAAAGCAGTACCGTACAAAATGAATTATATTCTTTATCATTGCTGAAAGCAGGCTGAAAGTAAATCACACTATGCACTACTTTAAATAGAGTGTTTAGCCTCGCAGATGGTAGCTTAAAGCAGACTGAAAGTAGAGCTCATTCTGTTCTACTTTCAATCTGCTATAAGTGGTCACTTGTATTCAAACAAAGAATTAAGTACTACATATGTATACGAAATAGATTATTGGTCCTATGATAGCTTAAAGCAGGATGAATGTAAAACACAACTTACTTTACTATCAACCTGCTTTAAGTTGTCACCTATGTTCAAAACAAGGGTTAATCTTCTAGAATTTTTTCATACATATATCTTATACGACAGTTTTTAGTTGACAAAATACAGATGTTAAAAAGTGTAGAAAAAAGTTTCATTACTTGACAATGTGACAATTAAAGGAATTGATCTAGATGCAAACTTTTGGTTTTTTTGTGAAGGCCTATTTTTATCGTTATATGTAAACAACAACATCACAGTGTTGAAATGGATCAGCTAGATCCCTTATCTACCTGTATTAATACCTAGTACCCATGATGCCCTAGGTGCCTCTGGGTAATATGATATGATGTATCGATTGTGTACGTCTTGACTATAATATAATGGCTAAATTTGTTTCTCAAGCTGCTGGAGCGTTGGGACTTTTAATAGTCAAGTATAAGAATGCTGGAGGTCTGCCATATAACGTTTTTACCAAACTCTTTGATTCTATGGTATGGCCAGTTATTAGTTATGGTGCTGCTATTTGGGGTACAAAAACGTTTTCTTGTATTGACGCGGTCCTTAACCGTGCAATGAGGTTTTATCTTGGTACTGGTAGATATACACCAAATGCAGCAATCATTGGAGATATGGGTTGGGATCCTGTTGTAGTTAGACAACTTAACTCTGTTTGTGCCTTTTGGGCAAGATGTATCAATATGGTAGATAATAGAATGAATAAGCGTGTTTTTAAATATTGTGCTGGTAAAGCTACCCATACATGTAAAAACTGGTTTTATAGAGTATCTGGAATTTTAAAAAGTTACGATTTAAACAAGTATACACTTATTGAAAATAATATTTGTAAACAGTCATTAGTGAATGATACTAAAAGAGCAGCCATGGAACGTTTTAAATGTCAATGGAGTGACACCGTTAACAAAGAGCAATCTAGGTCTGGTCATGGAGGTAACAAATTGAGAACATATAAACTTTTCAAACAAAACTTTGGAACCGAAAATTATGTTAAAATGATACTACCAGCGAAACACAGGTCATCTTTAAGTAAATTCCGCTCAGGTGTTGCCCCACTGCGCATAGAGACGGGTCGATTCGAAAGGTTGGCTGAAGAACTTAGGGTTTGTCCATTTTGCAAAAACTGTGTGGAAAATGAATTCCATGTTATAATGAAATGTGATATTTATAATGATATTAGAAATGATATTTTTAATAAGGCTTCTGAAGTTGACACTCTTTTTAACTCTAGGAATGATAATGATAAGTTTGTTTTTATATTTTCTAATGAAAATTTAATACGCACTGTTGCCAAATCCTGCCATCTTATTTTAAACAGACGCAGAGGTCTGCTATATAACAATGTATAAACAGTGATATTTGATTTTAATGCAATTTGTATTTAACAGTGGTGAAAATGTCCGTTTTAGTGTAAATAATGTTGTATTGTTTTTATGTGTTCATTTTGATAACATTATGGCAGTCTCTTATAATTCACAATTGAATGACATGGGTCATTGACATGTATATATAATTGTATGTATGATGTATCCATGATGAGACTTGAATAAAGATATCTACCACAAGAATATACCGTCCAAAAGACATCATGCTGAGCCAAATATAGGCCTTTAACCCTTACCGTCCTAAGGGCGACATGGGCAATATTTGAAAACAGCTTCGCTCCAGATAAGACGCCGCGTTGTCGTGGCTTATAGCGACTTGGCTAACAATTGCACAGGCTTGAAAGTTGTATCTAGACCAGCGGACCAGAGACCACGTAACGCTGCGTCTGATTTGGAATATGTTATCAAGTTTAATTAAGATCCGAAATTAAATGTTGCTGCTTCCGAAGACGAAATATTTTAAGAATACGACACTTCAGAATGATAAGGATTAAAACAGAACAGAAATCCAAACTGTTTGCTACTATATTACTTTATAGTCATATAACTCGAACATATTCAACAATAGAGACAATATATATGTGTTTTTGCAAACAATAAACCATTAAAGTATACAAAGCGAAAATGTCTATAGAGTCGACAGATCAGGATCTGCACTGTTAGTTATTGACAGCAACCCATAACAGTCATCAATATACACGCATTAATTGGAAAGTGGTGTTAATGAGGCGATTTGGACAAGTTTAAATTGAGAAATAAAAACAAGAGACGACAATTGTTTGAAGCAATTTACAGCCTTTCAAATTACTCGATGTGTGATTCGGAGCAACACTGACTGCACATGCTAATGAAGATGCGTTGGGCGCTGTGTTTAGCTTCTCTAATGCTGTAAATATTTTCTTGAACTAGTGCTCACGTGCATGCAATGGTTAATATTCGCAAACCGTCTAGATTCAGCTTAGACACCTATGTCACAAAAAACAAACACCCTTATTTTGTGAGAATTACCGGTATATATATGTGTGTGTTCAAGTACCCTTTTGAAATGATTGTTGCAAGTATCAACTAATTATGCTTGGCCGACTTCGTCCTCTGTCTTCTTACTCACAAAAATCGCCTATGATAACAAATGTGCACTGGAAACCACAATCTCGGATTCTCCCCACTTAGCTGCCTTATTACATCCTTTACCATATTTTCGTATGGCTTTGAGCGAGGTAGACTCGTCTATGTCATAATATTATTTTAGTGCATTTATCTGAATAGAACAGTGTAGAATCAGATCAGAATCTCATTCAAGAGCCCTCTATTCTAGGTCTGCACTATCTGTGCGCCGTTACATAAGCAGTGCTATCATAAATGGCTTTCGCTCTGCGGGATACCAATCGCAGTGTATATTGTCCCCGCATACCATATATGCACCCAGCACCATAAAGCACAAGGTTTTTACAGGCGAGGTACATAAGAAATAAGATTTTATATGAGTAGCTTGTATCCAGATCAGCCGCAGTGTAACGTAACGCTTACCGTCCTAAGGGCGACATGGGCAATATTTGCAAAAAGCTTGGCTCCAGATCAGACGCCGCGTTGTCGTGGCTTATAGCGACTTGGCTAATAGTTGCACAGGCTTGTTTCTAGACCAGCGGACCAGAGACCACGCTGCGTCTGATTTGGAATATGTTATCAAGTTTAATTAAGATCCGAAATTAAGTATTGCTGCTTCCGAAGACGAAATATTTTAAGCATACAACATTTCATGATAAGGATTGAAACAAAACTGAAATCCAAACTGTTTGCTACTATATTACTTTAGTCATATAACTCGAACATATTCAACAATAGAGACAGTATTATATGTGTTTTTGCAAACAGTAATGGAACAGTCATTAAAGCTGCTTTGGAAATGATCAGGTTCTAAACTGACTGCAATAACACCTGCCTATTCCGTTCATACACATATATACTTGGTTGTAACTGGTCAGTAAATTTCTTCCCTTTTTTCCACATATACCGTTGAAAGTATAGCAGAATGCGCCTTGAAGAAGATTAGAACTATGCTTTACCTCCAACCTGCCGATTTACCGGGTGTTTGATTTGGACTTTCAGATTGTAAATTTTGCTGGTATTTATGTGCTTGGAACTGGTGACTGTATGTCATTAATAACCTTTTGGATGGTGTGCAGATACTTTTCAGATGGAAGTCACTTGGTGTTATCTCTGGATCCACACTGTCTGTACATGTCGTCGCAATGCTCTCATTTGCAGGCTGTAGACATGTCTAAACATATTTTAATGTTGTGTATATATACATATATAGCTAAGCGTAAGGTAATTAATATACCTTAAAATAATAATGCTACCACCTCCCTGTGGTTTACAATTGAAAACAGTTTGGATTAGGGTCAAATGTCAAAAAGCATGGTGTTTGAGCCGGAACACGCTTTTTTATACGCCCACCTGTAAAATGTGCGTTCTTGTTGCATGGGAAATCCTTATCCTTTCTCAAAATATGGGCTTGTGGTCCGTTTGAAGGTGCCAAGCGTAGACAGTTTGGATCAAGATGAGACACCGAGTCACTCGGCGTTTGATCAGGTTCCAAATCGCCGGACACTTTATGAAGCGAATTGTCGACGTCTGCAATGAACTGTGATTTTCACATTTTATTGCTAATTGCGTTTACGCTCAGATCTCTAAGTGTCTACAAATTAGAATAGATTTTGATTTCTTTGTCAGTGCACAGAATTATACACTGATGTATAATTCCGTGGTCAGTGGGCGTATAATGTACCGCTTGCAGTGCTCTCGTTTTGGTTAGTTATTAACGTGTTCAGCTCTCTTAGGCTTTATAGGAAATATATAGCAATATAGGTGACAACCAGACATTTTCAAGATCAAGCAATAATTATTATCCTTAAATACAATGTATGCAGGGCTGCGATAGTTTGACATGAAAAATCCTAAGATTTCCAAATTTGCATTTTTCAAGTGCGATTTTACGAATCGTATATTTACCTTATCGTCTGTGTCTAGTTTTTTTTTTACACGTGACTGCTTAAAGCAGGCTTGAATTAAAGCAGAATGCGCCTTAAGGTGCAATCTGCTTTACTCTAAGCATGCTTTAAGCTTCTATGTACAAGAAAAAATCCGGAGATGTAGGAAAAATCCGGAGAAATGGCGTCCTGTTTATGTTCAAATTTGTTTGCACACATAACTGAAATACTGGCGTGACACAATTTCTACACTGTAAGTTTTATATTGCATTAAATGCTTAAGTATATTGTTAGAATACATGATCATGCCTAGGAAAGGCAGGGCTGCCATGACTTGACATAAAAAATCCTAAGATTTCAAAATTTGCATTTTTCAAGGGCGATTTTACAAATCGTACCCTTTCCCCCATCGCCTGTTTCTAGTTTTGTTGACACGTGACTGCTTAAGGCAGTGAAAGTAAAGCAGAATGCGTCTTAAGGCACATTCTGCTTTCCTTTCAGCCTGCTTTAAGCCATCATATACTAGAAAAAAAATCCGAAGATTTAGGAAAAATCCGGAGAAATGGCAGCCCTGGAAAGGGGAGGGGTTTGTCCCAATGGGTCATTGTCCTACTATCTGTTTGTACTGATTTATATACACATGCTATACGCTTATTATTATGAAATTGGAAAAAAGGCTCTTTTGTTAGTTTCATGCCCTTTTTGTTGAAGGGGGTGGGGTGTTGATGGAGGTGTGTGTGTGTGTGTGTGTGGGGGGGGGGGGGGGGGGGGTTAAACTCTTTCAGATATCTTTCTCGTTAAATGTTTGGCCCTGAAAAGGACCTTTTTTCAGGCTGACGCCACCGACCTCAGGACTTTCCGTAGGACATGCAGCACTCGAGTGTCCCCTGTAGCGTTGAGATGCACACCATCTTTATGGAACATACTAGAACCCACATCCTTTGCCAGATGGATAAAATCACGTCGTAGCTTCGCAGCCAGCTTGCTGTCCACTGCCCTCTGAATCTTTTTGTACCTTCCATGACTGATACTACTAGAATCGTACCTTTACCCCATATCCTATTTCTAGTTTTGTTGGCACGTGACTACTAAAATCAGGCTGGAAGTAAAGCATCTTTACTTTCAGCCTGCTTTAAGCTATCATGTACTTGAAAAAAATCAGAAGATTTAGGAAAAATCCGGAGAAATGGCAGCCCTGCTGAAACCTTTAAGATAATTCCATTTTCGAAATAAGTCTGGTCCATACTACAGTAAAACCTCTCTATTGCGACCACTAATATATGTAGAAGGCCAATTCTTTTAATAATAGACAGGTGACAGCTTAAAGCAACGTGAAAGTAAAACAGAAAACGAATGAAGGAGTTTTACTTCCGCTTTGCTTAAAGCAACCACCTGCATTAAATATTTAGTGGTCGTAAAAGAGAGTTTTGCTGTCTACACTGTTTGCATTGGACATAGTTTCTTTTCACAGGTATGCCATTTTTAAATAATTAGTAGATCTACCCTCGTTTCTAGGGTTGAATATGTTGCTTATTATGATTCTAAAATTAAATATTTAGAATGAAATTTCAATGACCGAGTTCTGTCAACTGATGTTTATGAAACATCTATATACATTGTATAGAATTAATATTCGCATGTTACATGTAGCAGTAAAATACCTTGATATAGACTTTTGCAAAGAGTTTGGATCCTGGTAAGATGCCGCATAATGCGACATCTGAACAGGATCAAAATTATTTGACACTGTGATATTGTTTGGAAGAGAAATTTAGAAACTTCGAAGTTTAGAAAATTAGCAGACAACACTTGTTGCAGACGGGAAATATACCCAGCATGCAAAGAGTCAGTTATAGGTCTAAGGACACCGAAATCCTTATGTTTCTACATGTACCAAAGTCAATCTCAAACAGCTTTTGACCAACTTTTCTCAATTTCATACAGTCAAACTTGTTATAACTATTTACTCCATAGATACTCAATTTTACACATTTAATATATTCCTACACTGAAGAAAATAGTTCCAATATCTACAGTCATGGATAATTATGTATCATAAGAAGCATTTTCTATGTTCTATCAGATGCTGAAAGAAAAGCAGAATGTGTCTATAAGGTGCATTCTGCTTTACTTTCAACCTTCGTTAAGCCTGTAGAATACTAGAAACTGGCTATGGAGTAAAGGGTTAAATGACCATTTAGAAATTATGCATGGATACTGTTTAAGATATGTGTGATAACAACGCGCAGACCTGATCTGGATATTTAAACTGTTTGCAATAGTCATCAATACTGGTGACCAATGTTGAAAGGGTTATTCCGAAGTCATCGACCAAACCAGGAGCTTTTTTTTTCCATTTTATTATTATGCTTAAAATGTATGTAGACCTGTAACAAAAGCAGCATGCGGGCGCAGAAGTCAAAAACGCATGTTCAAGCAACACGTGTAGCTTTGAGATTTTATTAAGGCGGGATCCCTGTGGCGAACAGTTCCCAAATATTTACTTCATAGACAATCGGTTTGTTCAATAAGAAAATCATGCTGGGAGAGTTTTATTAGGCTAGTGCGGCTTCTGTGTTCGGTTGCGTAATGTCATATTCCTTTGTGATGTGCGATATGGTAGACCTGTGTTTTACGACAGGCTTTACCTGGCAGTTATAAACGGGTTTGATCCAGATTGATAATTTATTATTTTAACACACTATTTACTTGATCATTTTGTTTTCAAGTTAACGTCCAATATCTTAATTGGGTTAATTAGAATTATCGATATATTTCAAGTATAGTAGCAATCTTCTTCACATCTTTGTTTAAATCGCCTTTTCTAAAGCACAATTGTGAAATATTGTACTGGGTTCGGATAAAAAAAAAAATATTATAACAAAACCCATATTAGCCCTTATCATGCCGTGATACCGTCTGCTTTTAAATTATCGTCTGCAATTTTTTTTAAATTTAGATGTGTACATTTTGTATGTAAAGAAACCTAAAAACACTTCCAACAGACTGATTCAAGATCAGGCGCCATGTTACGCGGCTTCTGATCTAGATCAAAGCTGTTTGCAAAAACGACATGAAGTCTCGATCAGCAGGCAAAGTGTTAAGCAGTTACTGAAATTGATCGCTTGACTGCTGTATATGGGACATAAGTAAAGCAGAAAGAAAAGTAGAATACACATGTAACTTTGTTCTTCCTTTTCCAATTAATGCGTTTACATTGATGACTTTTATGGGTTGCTGTTAATGACTAACAATAATAATAATAATAATGGGACAGTGCAGACCCTGATCGGTCGACTCTAGACTTTTTCACTTTGTATTCTTTAATGGTTTATTGTTTACACATAACAAATATACTCGTCTCTATTGTTGAATATGTTCGAGTTATATGACTAAAGTAATATAGTAGCAAACAGTTTGGAGTTCAGTTTCGTTTTAAACCTTATCATTCTGAAATGTCGTATGCTTAAAATATTTCGGGTCGGAAGCAGCAAAATTTAATTTCGGATCTTAATTAAACTTGATAACATATTCCAAATCAGACGCCGCGTTACGTGGTCTCTGTTCCGCTGGTCTAGATACAAGCTTGTGCAACTGTAAGCCAAGTCGCTATAAACCACGACAACGCGGCTTCTGATCTGGAGCCAAGCTGTTTGCAAATATTGCCCATGTCGCCCTTAGGAGTTACACTGCGGCTGAGCTGGATTCAAGCTATTCATATAAAATCTGATCTCTTTTGCGGTACCCTTTCTTTTGTACATTGCCTGTAAAAACCATGTGATTTAAGGTGCTGGGTGCATATATAGTGTGCGGGTACAATATACAATTGCAATTGGTATCCCGCAGAGCGAAAGCCATTTGTGATATCGCACGGCGCGCAGTGCCCTATGTCGCGGTAAAGCACGGTTGTTGTTAATAGGTCACCAATTACTGATTATTACGTACCGTCTTGAGGCCATACTTTGGGGGCTTTTTATGCTTGTTTTCTGAACTATTTGCTGCTAATGGTGCAGATCTAGAATAGAGAGCTCTTGAATGAGATTCTGATCTGATTCGTGCCGCTAATACTTGAAAAAGGCGTTAAGGCAGTACAAATAGATAGATAGATATATAGAAAGAATGTAGTCAGGAGATTGTGGTTTCCAGCGCACATTTGATCACATAGGCGATTTTTGTGAGGAAGAAGACGCCGGCCAAGCATAATTAGTTGATACCTGTACTATACAGGACAAGTATCTCCTTCCGAACTTCGGTGATGTTACTACGACATATGTTTTATTTTCTTTGTACAAGTGTACTTTCAACAAGTACACTGTTTACAGAAATATATATGCGTGACTAGAGCACACACATACGCTTTCATCAGTTAGGGGCCTTGAAATGGGTCTACACGTTTTACTTGGTGTCAAGTGTACTTTCAACAAGTGCACTGTTTTCAAAGGACACACGGCACCTAATGTTTCGGATTATAGAGGATGATGGAAATCGTAGCAAAATGCTATTTTTCAAAGACTGTCCACAGTGTTCCGGATACGAAATTCATTAATGTCTTGGTGTGTGCATGGTGCTTGACCAAACATTAATAAAGACTTGTAGAAGTCTTATTTTTGTACCGAGATGTGAAAATAAATAGAGATTGTGGTGGAATTACTAAGGCCGGTGTGGATCAGGCTAGAATCAACTTAAAGGGACGAAAATTGCATCATCACGCCACTTTTCAAATCCACTTTTTTAAGTGGCTTATACGCATAAATTTATAGAGTTACTGTGTTTTTCAGTATACGATTGAATTTAATCCATTTCGTGAAGAGGGTTATATTTTCATGAGAGGTTTCGCCCCTGGAAACTGTACACCTATATGTAGTGGTTCCCTACTGTGATAATTGGTATCAATACACACAGCCTTATCAGAGAATGTTCATTGCAAACCAATTAACACAGCTGGGTAGTTGTTAGATGTAGATAACGATCAGTGAACCTGAAGTTGCAATTAACCCTTATCCTGCGGATCGCGAGTTGACATTGTTCCGAATTTCTCTGTCTGTCTATCGCTCTTTCTCTTTCGCAAGATAGAGAGTGCGAGAGAGCTGGAGAAAAGAGAGTGAGAATAAAGGCAAAGACAGAGAGACAGAGATATGACGAGGATGACAGAAAATAGCAAAAAGAAAGAAGAGCCTTCATTCTCTTTGCTATATTTCTCTTACCTTTGTCATATCTCTCTTTTTCTATGTCTCGGACCCTCTCTCTATTATATCTCTTCTCTCTCGCTGTCTAGACTCTGTAAAAAATTCACGAGACTATGAACGATATATCACAACAGATCCAAATCACATCGCGAAATATTTAGGGCCCTTTGATCTGGGTCTACCCGTTTTACTTGGTGTCAAGTGTACTTTCAACAAGTGCACTGTTTACAAAGGACAAATATATACGTGACGAGTGTTCCAAGAGTTAAAATGCACACACTGTCATGGTAAATGCTATTAAAGACTGTCATAGGGTTCAGTATTCGAAATTCAATAATGTTTTGGTGTGTGGTGCTTGACAAAACATTAATAAAGACTTCTAGAGGTTTTTTTCGAGATGTGGAAATAAATGAGGTTTGTGGTGGAATAACTAGGGCCGGTGCGGATCAGGCAAGAATCGGCTCAAATGGACGAAAATTGCAGCATCACGCCACTTTTCAAAGATTGTCAAATGTTACCGGTGAAGAAAGTCTTTATTTTTTTAGTGTGTGTTGCTTAACAAAACATTTATAAAGAGTTGTAGCGGGCTTTGTGGTCGAGATGTGAAAATAAATGGGGTTGTGGTGGATTAACATCTCGTTTGAATGTGTACACGGACATATAAAATGTGCTACGAAGGTAATGTCTGTTTATATTTCCACATTATCACTTCCATTTTCGTGTGATTTAACCCTTCTTTTTTTTTCAATTTTTTTTTCTTTTTTTTTTTCAATTTTTTTCTTCAATTTTTTTTTTTTTTTTTTATAATCTGAACTTATATCACCTTATAATAACATAATTAATAGATATTTCAAGGTTTGTGGCTGTAAACTACCCCTACAGTTGATTTTTGATGGGGTTTTGGGTAATTCCGGGGTTTGTGGGTTTGTGGGGTTTTGGGTAATTCGTTCCACCGTTCCTGTCGCTCACTGGCTGACAGTGTACACAATTCAATCGGTATATTAAACTTACTTTGTCGCTATCTCACTCCACAGTTCATCTTTCTGATGACAGGTCACGCCTTCGTTCAGTCTGCCAACTACTAGCGAGTAGTTGGCAGTCACCTCCTCCACCAAACACGAAGTTTCTGCCTCAGACCAGTTTGCTTTTCTTTTGGATGCCATTTTTGTTTACAAACAGACGACAGTGACGTTTCGGCGGAAGTAGAAATTTTTAGACTGATACACGTACTTAAGGGCGCAAGTATTTTAAAGATCTTAGCTTGCGCCCCAAACGTACGCTCTTTTGATAAAACGGACTTACGCCCTAGTCGCAATTAAGCCTCGACGTACGCTAAGATCTTTACTAAGATAAAACCTGTTGATAAAACGGCACCCTGGCACCCTACACGTGATTTGTAATAACTATATCAAACAGTTTAGATCCAAATGAAACTTCGAGTTACTCAGCGTATCACCTAGGCCTTAACGGTTTGACATTCAGGTGATATTTTCGGAAAGGGAATACAGATAAACAAAATCTTCAAATTGTAGCAGACGACAATTTTTCCAGACGACAATTTGTTCAGACGACAATAACATAGCGTGCTAAAATCCTCATAAATGTTAACCCCTTCACTGCCTCACCCCGAGTACAATGGTTATTTGCAAACAGTTTGGATCCTGATCAGACGCCGCGTAACGCGGTGTCTGATCAGGCTTCAAACTGATTGACGCTCGTTTCAATGTTTCTTTAGTCAAAATATCCTTTTTAAAAAAAAAGATGAGAAAAAACAGCAGACGACAATTGTTTAAAATTAATGAAGGCATGTCAGTGCAGGGGTTTACGTGCTACACCACTGAAATTGAATATAGCACAAACAATACAATACCCAGGGTATGGTCTTCCTTATTACATGTAGTTGATCAATTGTGTCCGTTTCAAAGTTTATAATGACATATTTGTATATTGCAGAGAGGCAAACAGAGTAACCCACTTTTGGACAATTCTGATATTTCATGTTTATCTTGGTGGCAAACAGTTTGGAGCCTGATCAGACGCCGGGTTACCCGGCGCCTGATCTGGCTCCAATCTGTTTGCACTGCAAATAATAGTTTTAGCGTAAACGCGTTTATTGGGAAAGAATAACACATTCTCCACTGTAGACTGTACAAAATATTTCTTACGATACATATTCATTACTGTATAAAATGGAACTATTTTCTTTACTGGAAGAATATATTTAATGCGTTAAAAGGCCTTTGTAAAGGGGAAGGCTTAACAACTGTTTACAATGGCAAAATAAGTAGACCCATCTGTTTAGCAATAGTTTTAAATGCGAACATCGATAATTCGAAAGCACATAAGTCGAACTTACGTATAGTTTTTTGTCAGATGAATTTCGATAACTCGAAATAAGAATAACTTTGACTAAAGTGGGTTTGAGTTTTCGAGGTTTGACTGTATGAACTAAACTAAGGTAAAATATTGACAGAGATCACTAGATCTACCTACCAATAATTATACCCACCAATAATTACATTACCATAAAACTCCTATATAACGACTACTAAGATATAGACTACTTGATTGTATATCATAAGACAGGTGACAGCTTAAAGAAATGTGAAAATAAAACAGAAAGCTCCTATAGGCAGGTGACAGCTTAAAGCAAGGTGAAAATAAAACAGAAAGCTCCTGTAGGAGCTTTCTGTTTTATTGTCAACTTACTTTTTAAGCAGTCACATGTCATAACACCTAATACTTAACACAATTTAGTGGTCGTTATAGAGAGGTTTAACTGTATTTTGATTCAATTGATATAGTACAGTTGAATTGTGTGCCAAATTGACAACCAAGACTAAACCAATACAATTTATGGTGATTGATATCCTGACGATCGCGTCTTAAATAACGGGAATTTTGGATCTAGATATGATTCCGAATAACGCAGCGTTTGATCTAGATCTAAATTGTTTGACAACCAATTATTAGTTTCTTTTAGTTAAAAATACAACGCAAAGTTCACAAATTGCAGACGACAATTTCAAAGCAGACGATATAGGACAGGATATGGGTTAATGTATAAGGCACATTTACAAAAACGAATAGTGTATATGTTTGACCTGCTACCTAAAATAGGAAATATCACAGCCTAATCACAAAGTTTGAGCACAATGGTGCATGAATTTTGCCTGACTTGGTATAATATCATGTACCGAAACTAGGACAGGCAATGGCTTAAACACAGTTTTAGTGTATGCGAATTATTATTTTGGCTACTAAAGGAAACATTTAACCTTTTCACTCTCAATGACGTCGTAAAGCGCATTTGCAAACATTTTTGATTATGATCAGACGCCGCGTAAGGCGGCGTCTGATCAGTATCAAAACAGTTTGCCACTTGTATTGAAATGACGGCATTAGAAATTACGATATTGCAGTCAACAATATTGAAGCAGGCGACAATATGGCGGTGAAGGGGTAAAAATCTCGCGATAAATTTGATCATGAAAGGGTAACATATATATGGCTCTTTGATTCGTACTTGCAAACTATGTGGATCTAGATAAGATGCCGCGTATGGCGACGTCTGATCTGGTTCAAAACTGTTTTCAATCAGTCTTCAAGCAGATCTGTCTTCTATTATAGGAATAAACAACATATTTTTGACGTTCATGACGGTATGACTACATTAGCTTCGCAGGGGGTAAATTGCGTAAATGCCCTAAGGGCGTTTTCGTTAAATTTACTCCCCGAAGCTAATGTAGTCATACCGTCATGAGCGGCAAAGAGATGTTGTTTAGTCCTTATATTTATATTTTCTGTCTTGTCAATTTAATGTGTTTATTGGCCAGATTTATTTTTCTGTATAAGAATTTATCATATACCGGTCAAAGAGGTTTGATAGATGTAATGTCGATGTAATAGCCATTCCAGTTTCTAAATATGGTGAGAAAGTAGTCCCAACTACATGTACTCTAACTATTAAAAATTCAGGATTTTTTCCAGTAAACTTTCTCTCTGTGAATGGAAAAGACTTACAAGGCAAACAAATAACAGTGCAACTTGAATATCTATTGCCAAAGCACATTCTAAAATTACAGGTCGCGGTTGTTTTCTTAACCCATTTACACACATAGCAACGCGATGGCAACGACCTATGGGTCTGTATCACTCCGCTAGTGTCATATGACCGTCGACCAATGGGAGCTTAGTGTTAAGTGCCCGATGTAGTCTATTTGAAGAAGTCCACGAATAGCACGGGCGAAATCCGAACTGGCTAAATCCAGATTCAAAGTGACGGTTCATCGGCAGATGACTGCATATTTTTTAATAGGATTACATAAAGACTTTACAGGGTCAATGTAAATATTAAAGAATATCAAAACCAAATTATTTGACGAATTTTGCAGGCAAGAATTTTAAAGCAGCCATAAAACGATAAGCTAATGTTTAGCTGCAAAGAGAGACAAAAATGTTATACATATGACACAGCAATATGGTTTAACCCTTTCGATGCCAAATTGATCTTGATGTTCTTTAACCCATCACCTTTTATTGTCGTCTGCTTCAATATTTCTGTCTACAAAACAGTTTCAAAATTAGATTGAAGATATTATGACTTCAGATATATCGATACAAGTGTCAAACAGTTTGGATCCAGATCAGACGCCGCGTTACGCGGCGTCTGATCTGGATCCAAACTGTTTGCAAAGTCGAATTCATGCGACTTCGGCGTTGAAAGGGTTAACCTTTCATCCATAGTTCGTGAAGCGGCGCGTCTGATCTGGATCCAAATTGTTTGACACTCGTATCGATATTTCTTCAATCACCTTGCCTTAGTCTAACCTTGATACAAGACATAATGTAGTGCAGAGTGAGACAACAGTTACTGGATCGTTGTATTTGATCTATAGGCAGACAGAAAAGAGGATAAGCGATAGGGTAAACAAGAGACAGTTACAAAAATGAGTCACTTATTCACAAAGGCCAGTAAAACCTTTCCATTACGACCACTAACACAAAGCAAGGCTTATTGATTATATTGAAGACAGAGCTTTAGTAGTTTTTTGTTTTACTGGCACCTTACTTTGAGCAGTCACTTGTCGTTAACACATAATAATCAACACACTTTAGTGGTCGTAAAAGAGAGGTCGGAATAGGGGGAATCACGATACTGGTAGCAGTGGGTGGAGAGTGTAATATCGAGAACTAAAAGTCGAAGCATACATATAAAAAACGACAACTTACCTTCATAGAATCTAGTCGCTTGACTTTAAATATATCTGAGATAATATCTGGTTGCTGCATACCACCTACGTGATTGAACTGAAATGCACGGCCAATGTTTGCATGGCCACTGTTCACTGCTGGTTATATGGCAACGCATGACAACCCACGTGACTACAGTCATTCCCGAGGATTACATGGCGTCATTTCACGGAATTGAAAATGAAACTTGACTTGAAAATGAAAATATAAAACGGCCACCTTATTGATTTATATACACTATACATCGATAACATTCCCTAATTTTAACTCCTTCACTTCCATGTACAACTGTAATATGCTTTCACTTCCCAAATGTCAATTTTAGGTTTTATGACTGAAGAAACATTGAAATGAGTGACTACTTAATCAGAGGCCGCGTTACTGTTTGCATATGAGCCTACTCGGGGCAATGCAGTGAATAAATGTAATATCTGCAGAGTTAACCTGTATCATGCCAAGCGCGACTTCCCGCTAAACAGTAGAAGAGATATACAAGTACAGTGCTTCCTCTCTACAACGATTCCCTCCTTACAACAATGCTTGTCGCTGTTCCCACAATAAGACAAGACAAGTATTTCTAGATAACGCTTTCACTGCTGCAATATCGTCTGAAATCGTTCGCTGTTAGATTTCAAAGTTACGTATTGGATATTTTGACAGAAGAAACACAAGACGAGTGACAAACAGTTTGAACTCAGACCAGACGCCGCGTGACGCTTCATCTGATCTTATCTTAAACGGTTTGCAAATGTAATCATGTTCAGCAGACTTCATCCCTATAACAACTCCCTCCGATCAAAACACTCACACACACACACACACACACACACACACAAACACACACAGTCTTACGAGACGTGAATTATGAGGTCACCGCCTTTGATCTGGACCTCATTTCGCATTATGGGACGGACCTGACAACTACATGCTAACTTTTAAACGGAATGAGTTGGAAGCTAACCCTACCCATAACCCTATGACTTAGGTAGGCAAGGTTAAACCTTTCAGTAGAACGGCCAGGTTAATGTCCCAGGCGACGGCCAGGTTAATGTTTCAACATTGTGGGTTCCAATTTTGGACCTCAGAAATCACGCCTTGTAAGCCCACTCACACACACACGCACACACACACACACACACGCACACACACACACACACACACACACACACACACACACACACACACACACACACACACACACACACACACACACACACACACACACACACACACACACACACACACACACACACACACACACACACACACACACACACACACACACACACACACACACACACACACACACACACACACACACACACACACACACACTATTTGTCTCCTGTTGGATGCTGTTGTATAGAGGAAGTTCTGTATATTTAAATAGTTCTGCTAGACATATTAGGCCGTGAGCCGGGTACCTGAAATTTTAGGTACGGGTACCATTCAGGATGAATAAGGTTAATTATGATTTTCGGAAAGCCCAAACCCTCTGCTTTTAGGAAATGTATGATAGTAGTAAATTCGTGGGAGCTTTGTTGACTTTTGAGGCATTTTTGTTACCCCACCCATCAATTTTAACATTGTAAAAGGACCACCATTGTCACAATCATACTTTTGTAATGCATGCCTTTTTATTGAAGCCTGATATTAAAAAGGGTATTGCAACATGCCATTAGACATTATTGACATAATTTAAGGAATTTACTGTGGCGAAAACATAGTGGCAGCACCTTTTTTGACGAAATATCACCTTTTTATGTCTTCGATGTATTTAAATGCGGGTGACATATATTGGTCGTTCTGACGGTCCCTTCGAGTTTAAACAGATTATACCGACCTGTCTAGCATCAACAACGCGAAATAAAATGCTTTGCAACTTGAACAGTTGTTGGTTAGGAGTATTCCCCCCACATAATCCAATCTTAATTTGACATTGACCTTGACCGAATTATTGGTTAACTAGATCTGACCGCTTCATCTAGCATCAGCACCGCTTACTAGCATGATTGGATACTTACAAATGTGTTGCTTTGGATCACTTTCAATTCACCCATATCACCAAACCTCAGTGGTGACCTTGACCCAATTTGGACTTAGAATATTTATAAGGGCTGTGTATTTGGTAACTAGATGTTACCGTTTCGTCCAGCATCAACACAGCTAGTTAGAATACTTTGATATTTGCACAGTTGTTACTTTCGATCATTCCCAATCCACACATATCACCCAAACTCAATTTGACATTGACCTTGATCTAATTTGAAATATGTTTAATGTGCTTTGTCATGGTTAGCTAGATTTCACCATATCGTCTAGCACCGCTTACTCAAATATCTGATGCGTAAAGAGTTGTCGCCTTGGACTATTTATAAATATATACATATCACCCAACCTGGGGTTTACCTTAATAAGACAACAGAGGCCACTGTCAATAAGGACACAAAACTCCCGTTAGAACCATACACTTCTGCTGGAACACTTGTGCCCCCAAGCGTTACTATATAACAGCTGAGTATCACAGTGTATTCATGAGCAAGTTCAAAGACATGGTTGAACATAAGAAGCACGAAAACTCTCACACAGAGCTGCAAAGGTCACGAATGAAGAAAGATAAGGAAAACATTACTGCAGTAACATATCTAATAAGAGGTTGTATCAACCTATTTGCAGAAAATCAAGATTTAATTAGCATATCCACCGCAAAGGTAGTTCATTAAGACATCGCTAAAGACCTTCTGAGTGCGCATGTGATTGGTCCAGGATCGTATGCACAATAAAAAAGAACGACTTGAGAACGACCCACCTTCTATGATCGAATTACGTGCTACAAATTACAGACTTTCAGCATGAAAGTGAAATCCAGTGGAATACCGACAGTTCTTATAGCAGATATGTTCTTGTTCGGTCGCATCATAGTGATGTCACAAGTACGCAATCTCCAGATGGACGTCATTATTTCTCTTATTGCTAGTTTGTCATGGTCTTTCTCAACTTCAAATGGTTTGCTTAGAGAGTAAAACAATAGCTTACAGAAAACGTTTGGCTTAGCTAAATGTGTGCCGAAGAAGTCTGTCTATGTGATTAGACTATATGAATACTCGTACAGAGAGTCAAAGGATACCAATACACGTTTGTGGATGTCGCAAGAACTATTCTATCGATGGGATTTCGAGGCGACAGTGACAGTGCTAGAATAGACGTAGACTCAATTATAAACAGTGAAAGGACATTTCATGGTAGGTAAAGGAGCACTAAACTTCAAAATATAGCGAGTAAGCAAATTGTGAGACAGTGGAGACACTTCCTGAGCAATATTGTCATCACGAATAGTCTTATAGCATTCCTGGTGCATGAATGGATGATAACCGAGTACAATCAAAGGTTACATAGGAAAGCATTGTATGCTTATGTTATATAGTTACATAGTTGATTCTGGTAGAAGGTCGTCAGTCCTGTAACACCAGCTCTGGTTCTTCATTATCATCTTCTTGGTTTAAACTAAGACCTTTAATCACTGTTGCCCTATAGTCATATTTAATGACTCGATCACTTCAAAATTTGTCAAGCCTACTTTCAAACAATCTTACAGTTTGTGCTTTCACAATTGTTGGTGGTAAACTGTTTCAAATACCCACACATCTATAGCTATATGAATGTTTTCTTATATTTAGCCGTGCTCTTTTTTATAGAGCATATAGTCATGACCTCTGGTGTTAACTCTTGTCACCATATTTCTCCTAGTGAATAGGTTGTTTTGGTCGTAGTCGCATTTATTTGTCAGTATCTTGTAGCACATTATCATGTTATGTGTTATTCAAATGCTTCAAAATAAAGTACAACGAACACTAGGAGGTACAGGGTCTTCGAAGCAGACAGGAAGAAGCAAATTAACATATTTAAGCAATGCGGGACAAGACATGCACTCGTTATATTGGAAATTGTGAAAATTTCCGACGCGATTGACACTTGTGTCTGCAAGTCACTTAATGGAATGTATGCTTTAAGATGTTGTGGCACGGTCAGTGAATTTGCTGGTAAGGATAAAAACACGCACACTGCAATTGATGACTGGTAATGCCGAAACTCAAGACATTTTATCAGAATTTGGATAGGAATGGGGTTTCCCTCCTGCTTTAAAATACAGACTTGATATATTCACATCGGTACGAGATTTCTGTGCCAAAAAGGGTGATAAAGAGCGCCACCAGCTACCCCCATGCCTGGATGGATGGATGAATTAGTTGGGGTTTAAGGCATTGCGACACAAGTATGCCATATACCGGTAGCGCCAATGAATGATGAGGGGATGATGAGATGCATCAGATGATAATAATTTAAGGAAGGTGATTTCGGCTAATCTCATTCGTTGCGAAACTGCAAATAGGACCAAACCCACCGATCTGCCTTCCTTGTAGTTCTTAGCAGAGGGAGTAATATCGGTCTAATGCAGAGAAACAATTCCCTATAAGTAAGTTCCAGGATTAAAACAAGATAGGAAGGTTTGGACTGATAAGCTAAGCACACATACAGAGCTAACTACCAGGTTTCTATTTGGAGTCAATGCTATTCCGAGTTCTATAGGAAGAGGAGGAAAATTGTGAAAGAAGGTGAGATTGATCCGACTTGCGACTTGCTGGATGGACAGCGGCAGTGAAGTCGATGCTTGACCTACTGGTATGCAGCTGATATAGAAAATGTACTTTGCCTAACTGTGTATGCATTTCTGACTGTTTGAAGTGTACGGAAATGTGCAAACTTCCTAACTGTGAGAATCAGGCAACTTGTACAGAGTCAGATGATGAAGAACACCCACTGGAAGAGGCTGAATACATTGATTGTGAAGAAGATGTGTGAATCAATTTCAAATATGGTCTTCTTAAACAAGTATTACAACCGACACGTCAGTGGTTGTATGCATTCATTATTCGTAAATGCCGACTAGATGATAATAAATTTTCATAAAACTGTTGTCAATGGCTTTGTACTTTACGTCAGTAAATTACCTTTAAACTTGACCCGAAATATATGTTTTGCATTTGTTATGTGGTCCATTTGAAAATTGCAGAGCCAATTATTTGTATAATATTAGCCTAAGAACAAGAAGATAGTAACATTATCTTGGAACATCACTGCGTTCAATAAACCCCGGAGGTATCCCTAACAATATTGCATATTCTGTATCTTTTTTCTAGCTCCAAATTAGGTCAAGCCCAATGTCAAATTGAGCTTTGGTGATATGCCTGTGTTCGGAAAGGTTCAAGGCAACCATTATGCAAGTATCAAATCATTCTAGTAAGCAGTATTAACTCTAGACGAAAGGTTAAAATCTAGTTAACCAAGAAATAGCCCATAAAGCATATTCCAAATCCACATTTGGTCAATGTCAAGGTTAAATTAAGGTTGGATGATATGTATGGACTGGGAATAATCAAAGGCAACAACTTTAAATTGCAAGTATCAAATTATTATAGTAAGCTGTGTTGGTTGATGCTAGATGAAATGGTAAGATTTAGTTTACTTTGTACGCACGGACAGTGTAATTACTATAATTATGCCAACTTCATCCATAGATTCCGGATGCATAAAACAGGCATTTTTGACATAGGAAGGGTGACGTTTTTTTGTTTTTGTCAAAATAAATTACTTAAACAATTTCAATAATGTCTGATGGCATGTTACAATACATTTTCAATATAATATTTTAATAAAACTGCACGCATTACCAAAAGTATGATTATGAAAATGATAGTGCTTTACAATGTTAAACTTGGTGGGTGGGGTAACAAAAATGCCTAAAAAGTCAACAAAGCTCCCATGAATTTACTGCTATCATACATTTCTTCACTTGTTACACATTGATCTTTCCAAAAACTGTAATGAACTTATTCACCCCGAGTAGTACCAACCAACCCCTCAGGCTCACGGCCTATATACAGATATTAATACGGAAAAAAGCTTGCTTTTTTCCGTTCTTAGGTAATGTACGGAAAAAACAAAGGTATTCCCAATTCAACTCAATCCCTGACAAACTTTGAAAAGTGTTTGATTTGCGCGTGCATAACTTCCTTAAAACTAAGCAACAATACAAAATAGTACTTAAATAATCCAACAATGCAAGTGGCCGCCAGTTTTAAGCTCTCGATTCAAATTTTCGTTTTGTTATGACACCATAATGAAGCAATAATTGATGAAGAAAGACGTTATTTACGTGGACGTTTTGCTTTTAAATGGTGGTTAAACGAACTATTTTTGTGATAACCTACGCCGGAAACGGCGTAGTACTTCCTCGTCTTAGTTCCATCGTGAAATTATGTCAGACTGTTTGGGGTGGAACGAATTACCCAAAACCCCACAAACCCCACAAACCCCGGAATTACCCAAAACCCCATCAAAAATCAACTGTAGGGGTAGTTTACAGCCACAAACCTTGAAATATCTATTAATTATGTTATTTTAAGGTGATATAAGTTCAGATTATACAAAAAAAAAAAAAAAAAAAAAAAATTGAAAAAAAAATTTGAAAAAAAATTTGAAAAAAAAAAAAATGATTTTTTTTTTTTTACCCCTCTTAGAAAGGGTTAAATCACACGAAAATGGAAGTGATAATGTGGAAATATAAACAGACATTACCTTCGTAGCTTATTTTATATGTCCGTGTACATCCCATTCAAACGAGATCAGCACCGGACGAAGTTAATCCACCACAACCCCATTTATTTTCACATCTCGACCACAAAGCCCGCCTACAACTCTTTATAAATGTTTTGTCAAGCAACACACACTAAAAAATTAAAGACTTTCTTCACCGGTAACATTTGACAATCTTTGAAAAGTGGCGTGATGCTGCAATTTTCGTCCATTTCAGCTGATTCTTGCCTGATCCGCACCGGCCCTAGTTATTCCACCACACACCTCATTTATTTCCACATCTCGAAAAAAACACCTCTAGAAGTCTTTCTTAATGTTTTGTCAAGCACCACACACCAAAACATTATTGAATTTCGAATCCTGAACCCTATGACAGTCTTTAATAGCATTTATCATGACAGTGTGTGCATTTTAACTCTTGGAACACTCGTCACGTATATATTTGACCTTTGTAAACAGTGCACTTGTTGAAAGTACACTTGACACCAAGTAAAACGGGTAGACCCAGATCAAATGGCCCTAAATATCTCGCGATGTGATTTGGATCTGTTGTGATATATCGTTCATAGTCTCGTGATTTTTTTACAGAGTCTAGACAGCGAGAGAGAAGAGATATAATAGAGAGAGGGTCCGAGACATAGAAAAAGAGAGATATGACAAAGGTAAGAGAAATATAGCAAAGAGAATGAAGGCTCTTCTTTCTTTTTGCTATTTTCTGTCATCCTCGTCATATCTCTGTCTCTCTGTCTTTGCCTTTATTCTCACTCTCTTTTCTCCAGCTCTCTCGCACTCTCTATCTTGCGAAAGAGAAAGAGCGAGAGAGCGATAGAGAGAGAGAGAGAGACAGAGAAATTCAGAACAATGTCAACTCGCGATCCGCAGGATAAGGGTTAATTGCAACTTCAGGTTCACTGATCGTTATCTACATCTAACAACTACCCAGCTGTGTTAATTGGTTTGCAATGAACATTCTCTGATAAGGATGTGTGTATTGATACCAATTATCACAGTAGGGAACCACTACATATAGGTGTACAGTTTCCAGGGGCGAAACCTCTCACGAAAATATAACCCTCTTCACGAAATGGATTAAATTCAATCGTATACTGAAAAACACAGTAATTCTATAAATTTATGCGTATAAGCCACTTTAAAAAAAAGCGGATTTGAAAAGTGGCGTGATGATGCAAATTTCGTCCATTTGAATTGATTCTAGCCTGATCCGCACCGGCCATAGTTATTCCGCCACAATCTCTATTTATTTTCACATCTCGATAAAAAAAAAAACCTTCTACAAGTCTTTATTAATGTTTGGTCAAGCACCACACACCAAAACATTAATGAATTTCGTATCCGGAACATTAGGACAGCTTTTGAAAAATAGCATTTGCTACGATTTCCATCATCCTCTATAATTCGAAATCATTAGGTGCCGTGTCAGGTGTGTCTTTTGAAAACAGTGCACTTGTTGAAAGTACACCTATTGACACCAAGTAAAACGTGTAGACCCAATTCAAGGGGCTCCTAAATGATGTAAGCGTAAGTGAAAGCAGGCTGAAAGTAAATCACACTATGCACTACATTAAATAGAGTGTTTAGCCTCGCAGATGGTAGCTTAAAGCAGGCTGAAAGTAGAGCTCATTCGGTTCTACTTTCAATCTGCTATAAGTGGTCACTTGTATTCAAACAAAGAATTAAGTACTACATATGTATACGAAATAGATTATTGGTCCTATGATAGCTTAAAGCAGGATGAATGTAAAACACCGCTTACTTTACTATCAACCTGCTTTAAGTTGTCACCTGTGTTCAAAACAAGGGTTAATCTTCTAGAAAAAAAATTATACATATATCTTATACGACAGTTTTTAGTTGACAAAATACAGATGTTAAAAAGTGTAGAAAAAAGTTTCATTACTTGACAATGTGACAATTAAAGGAATTGATCTAGATGCAAACTTTTGGTTTTTTTGTGAAGGCCTATTTTTATCGTTATATGTAAACAACAACATCACAGTGTTGAAATGGATCAGCTAGATCCCTTATCTACCTGTATTAATACCTAGTACCCATGATGCCCTAGGTGCCTCTGGGTAATATGATATGATGTATCGATTGTGTACCGTCCAAAAGACATCCTGCTGAGCCAAATATAGGCCTTTAACCCTTACCGTCCTAAGGGCAACATGGGCAATATTTGCAATCAGCTTGGCTCCAGGTCGTGCTTTATAGCGACTTGGCTAACAATTGCACAGGCTTGAAAGTTGTATCTAGACCAGCGGACCAGAGACCACGTAACGCTGCGTCTGATTTGGAATATGTTATCAAGTTTATTTAAGATCCGAAATTAAATGTTGCTGCTTCCGAAGACGAAATATTTTAAGCATACGACACTTCAGAATGATAAGGATTAAAACAGAACAGAAATCCAAACTATTTGCTACTATATTACCTTATAGTCATATAACTCGAACATATTCAACAATAGAGACAATATATATGTGTTTTTGCAAACAATAAACCATTAAAGTATACAAAGCGAAAATGTCTAGAGTCGACCGATCAGGATCTGCACTGTTAGTTATTGACAGCAACCCATAACAGTCATCAATATACACGCATTAATTGGAAACTGGTGTTAATGAGGCGATTTGGACAAGTTTAAATTGAGAAATAAAAACAAGAGACGACAATTGTTTGAAGCAATTTACAGCCTTTCAAATTACTCGATGTGTGATTCGGAGCAACACTGACTGCACATGATAATGAAGATGCGTTGGGCGCTGTGTTTAGCTTCTCTAATGCTGTAAATATTTTCTTGAACTAGTGCTCACGTGCATGCAATGGTTAATATTCGCAAACCGTCTAGATTCAGCTTAGACACCTATGTCACAAAAAACAAACACCCTTATTTTGTGAGAACTACCGGTATATATATGTGTGTGTTCAAGTCCCCTTTTGAAATGATTGTTGCAAATATCAACTAATTATGCTTGGCCGACTTCGTCCTCTGTCTTCTTACTCACAAAAATCGCCTATGTGAACAAATGTGCACTGGAAACCACAATCTCCCCACTTAGCTGCCTTACTACATCCTTTACCATATTTTCGTATGGCTTTGAGCGAGGTAGACTCCTCTATGTCATAATATTATTTTAGTGCATTTATCTGAATAGAACAGTGTAGAATCAGATCAGAATCTCATTCAAGAGCCCGCTATTCTAGGTCTGCACTATCTGTGCGCCGTTACATAAGCAGTGCTATCATAAATGGCTTTCGCTCTGCGGGATACCAATCGCAGTGTATATTGTCCCCGCATACCATATATGCACCCAGCACCATAAAGCACAAGGTTTTTACAGGCGAGGTACATAAGAAATAAGATTTTATATGAATAGCTTGTATCCAGATCAGCCGCAGTGTAACGTAACGCTTACCGTCCTAAGGGCGACATGGGCAATATTTGCAAACAGCTTGGCTCCAGATCAGACGCCGCGTTGTCGTGGCTTATAGCGACTTGGCTAATAGTTGCACAGGCTTGTTTCTAGACCAGCGGACCAGAGACCACGCTGCGTCTGATTTGGAATATGTTATCAAGTTTAATTAAGATCCGAAATTAAGTATTGCTGCTTCCGAAGACGAACTATTTTAAGCATACAACATTTCATGATAAGGATTGAAACAAAACTGAAATCCAAACTGTTTGCTTCTATATTACTTTAGTCATATAACTCGAACATATTCAACAATAGAGACAGTATTATATGTGTTTTTGCAAACAGTAATGGAACAGTCATTAAAGCTGCTTTGGAAATGATCAGGTTCTAAACTGACTGCAATAACACCTGTCTATTCCGTTCATACACATATATACTTGGTTGTAACTGGTCAGTAAATTTCTTCCCTTTTTTCCACATATACCGTTGAAAGTATAGCAGAATGCGCCTTGAAGAAGATTAGAACTATGCTTTACCTCCAACCTGCCGATTTACCGGGTGTTTGATTTGGACTTTCAGATTGTAAATTTTGCTGGTATTTATGTGCTTGGAACTGGTGACTGTATGTCATTAATAACCTTTTGGATGGTGTGCAGATACTTTTCAGATGAAAGTCACTTGGTGTTATCTCTGGATCCACACTGTCTGTACATGTCGTCGCAATGCTCTCATTTGCAGGCTGTAGACATGTCTAAACATATTTTAATGTTGTGTATATATACATATATAGCTAAGCGTAAGGTAATTAATATACCTTAAAATAATAATGCTACCACCTCCCTGTGGTTTACAATTGAAAACAGTTTGGATTAGGGTCAAATGTCAAAAAGCATGGTGTTTGAACCGGAACACGCTTTTTTATACACCCACCTGTAAAATGTGCGTTCTTGTTGCATGGGAAATCCTTTCTCAAAATATGGGCTTGTGGTCCGTTTGAAGGTGCCAAGCGTAGACAGTTTGGATCCAGATGAGACACCGAGTCACTCGGCGTTTGATCAGGTTCCAAATCGCCGGACACTTTATGAAGCGAATTGTCGACGTCTGCAATGAACTGTGATTTTCACATTTTATTGCTAATTGCGTTTACGCTCAGATCTCTAAGTGTCTACAAATTAGAATAGATTTTGATTTCTTTGTCAGTGGGCGTATAATGTACCGCTTGCAGTGCTCTCGTTTTGGTTAGTTATTAAAGTGTTCAGCTCTCTTAGGCTTTATAGGAAATGTATAGCAATATAGGTGACAACCAGACATTTTCAAGATCAAGCAATAATTATTATCCTTAAATACAATGTATGCAGGGCTGCCATAATTTGACATGAAAAATCCTAAGATTTCCAAATTTGCATTTTTCAAGTGCGATTTTACGAATCGTATATTTACCTTATCGTCTTTGTCTAGTTTTTTTTTACACGTGGCTGCTTAAAGCAGGCTTGAATTAAAGCAGAATGCGCCTTAAGGCACAATCTGCTTCACTCTAAGACTGCTTTAAGCTTCTATGTACAAGAAAAAAAATCCGGAGATGTAGGAAAATCCGGAGAAATGGCGTCCTGTTTATGTTCAAATTTGTTTGCACACATAACTGAAATACTGGCGTGACACAATTTCTACACTGTAAGTTTTATATTGCATTAAATGCTTAAGTATATTGTTAGAATACATGATCATGCCTAGGAAAGGCAGGGCTGCCATAACTTGACATAAAAAATCCTAAGATTTCCAAATTTGCATTTTTCAATTGAAAGTAAAGCAGAATGCGTCTTAAGGCACATTCTGCTTTCCTTTCAGCCTGCTTTAAGCCATCATATACTAGAAAAAAAATCCGAAGATTTAGGAAAAATCCGGAGAAATGGTAGCCCTGGAAAGGGGAGGGGATTGTCCCAATGGGTCATTGTCCTACTATCTGTTTGTACTGATTTACATGTATATATACATGCTATACGCTTATTATTATGAAATTGGAAAAAAGGCTCTTTTGTTAGTTTCATGCCCTTTTTGTTGAAGGGGGTGGGGTGTTGATGGAGGTGTGTGTGTGTGGGGGGGGGGGGGGGGGTTAAACTCTTTCAGATATCTTTCTCGTTAAATGTTTGGCCCTGAAAAGGGCCTTTTTTTCAGGCTGACGACTTTCCGTAGGACATGCAGCACTCGAGTGTCCCCTGTAGCATTGAGATGCACGCCATCTTTGCGGAACATACTAGAACCCACATCCTTTGCCAGATGGATAAAATCACGTCGTAGCTTCGCAGCCAGCTTGCTGTCCACTGCCCTCTGAATCTTTTTGTACCTTCCATGACTGATACTACTAGAATCGTACCTTTACCCCATATACTATTTCTAGTTTTGTTGGCACGTGACTACTAAAAGCAGGCTGGAAGTAAAGCATCTTTACTTTCAGCCTGCTTTAAGCTATCATGTACTTGAAAAAATGCCGGAGAAATGGCAGCCCTGCTGAAACCTTTAAGACAATTCCATTTTCGAAATAAGTCTGGTCCATTTATGACTACAGTAAAACCTCTCCATTGCGACCACTAATATATGTAGAAGGCCAATTCTTTTAATAATAGACAGGTGACAGCTTAAAGCAATGTGAAAGTAAAACAGAAAACGAATGAAGGAGTTTTACTTCCGCTTTGCTTAAAGCAACCACCTGCATTAAATATATTAAGTGGTCGTAAAAGAGAGTTTTACTGTCTACACTGTTTGCATTGGACATAGTTTCTTTTCACAGGTATGCCATTTTTAAATAAGTAGTAGATCTACCCTCGTTTCTAGGGTTGAATATGTTGCTTATTATAATTCTAAAATTAAATATTTAGAATGAAATTTCAATGACCGAGTTCTGTCAAATGATGTTTATGAAACATCTATATACATTGTATAGAATTAATATTCGCATGTTACATGTAGCAGTAAAATACCTTGATATAGACTTGTGCAAAGAGTTTGGATCCTGGTAAGATGCCGCATAATGCGACATCTGAACAGGATCAAAATTATTTGACACTTTGATATTGTTTGGAAGAGAAATTTAGAAACTTCGAAGTTTAGAAAATTAGCAGACAACACTTGTTGCAGACGGGAAATATACCCAGCATGCAAAGAGTCAGTTATAGGTCTAAGGACACCGAAATCCTTATGTTTCTAGATGTACCAAAGTCAATCTCAAACAGCTTTTGACCAACTTTTCTCAATTTCATACAGTCAAACTTGTTATAACTATTTACTCCATAGATACTCAATTTTACACATTTAATATATTCCTACACTGAAGAAAATAGTTCCAATATCTACAGTCATGGATAATTATGTATCATAAGAAGCATTTTCTATGTTCTATCAGATGCTGAAAGAAAAGCAGAATGTGTCTATAAGGTGCATTCTGCTTTACTTTCAGCCTTCGTTAAGCCTGTAGAATACTAGAAACTGGCTATGGAGTAAAGGGTTAAATGACCATTTAGAAATTATGCATGGATACTGTTTAAGATATGTGTGATAACAACGCGCAGACCTGATCTGGATATTTAAACTGTTTGCAATAGTCATCAATACTGGTGACCAATGTTGAAAGGGTTATTCCAAAGTCATCGACCAAACCAGGTGCTTTTTTTTTTCCATTTTATTATTATGCTTAAAATGTATGTAGACCTGTAACAAAAGCAGCATGCGGGCACAGAAGTCAAAAACGCATGTTCAAGCAACATGTGTAGCTTTGAGATTTTATTAAGGCGGGATCCCTGTGGCGAACAGTTCCCAAATATTTACTTCATAGACAATCGGTTTGTTCAATAAGAAAATCATGCTGGGAGAGTTTTATTAGGCTAGTGCGGCTTCTGTGTTCGGTTGCGTAATGTCATATTCCTTTGTGATGTGCGATATGGTAGACCTGTGTTTTACGACAGGCTTTACCTGGAAGTTATAAACGGGTTTGATCCAGATTGATAGTTTATTATTTTAACACACTATTTACTTGATCATTTTGTTATCAAGTTAACGTCCAATATCTTAATTGGGTTAATTAGAATTATCGATATATTTCAAGTATAGTAGCAATCTTCTTCACATCTTTGTTTAAATCGCCTTTTCTAAAGCACAATTGTGAAATATTGGACTGGGCTCGGATAAAAAAAATTAATATTATAACCAAACCCATATTAGCCCTTATCATGCCGTGATACCGTCTGCTTTTAAATTATCGTCTGCAATTTTTTTTTAAATTTAGATGTGTACATTTTGTATGTAAAGAAACCTAAAAACACTTCCAACAGTCTGATTCAAGATCAGGCGCCATGTTACGCGGCTTCTGATCTAGATCAAAGATGTTTGCAAAAACGACATGAAGTCTCGATCAGCAGGCAAAGTGTTAAGCAGTTACTGAAATTGATCGCTTGACTGCTGTATATGGGACATAAGTAAAGCAGAAAGAAAAGTAGAATACACATGTAACTTTGTTCTTCCTTTTCTTTAAAACTTTATCACGCTCACATCTCACAATCCCTTACAGATACAGAGCTTTATTCGGCATAAAATAGCATAAGTATATTCATAGCCATCAATAAACATGTACAATTCAATATACATACATTCATTGTACGTAAGTGAACGGACATGGAAAATTAAGTTTCGTAAACAAACTTTACAGAGAAGTGTAATCTATAAACTGACAAGAGTTCACATTATTTAATAGATATTATTATGTATTCCATGCAACTCTTAATGTTCCCTCTGATTAGAGTCTGCACTGTTTGTGTAGAGCACATGTGTTCTGTTCACAGGTGTGCATTTCTCTTAATATGAAATCTCATTGACCTAGTTGTTCTTATCTTTTGCTGGAAGGCTATTCCACATGACCATCACTGGTAATGAAATTCCCAAGATATGACCAACAATTTTTGTCGTCTGCTTTTTTTTATTTCTCAATTAAAACTTACCCAAATCTCCCCTTAACACCAGTTTCCAATTAATGCGTTTACATTGATGACTTTTATGGGTTGCTGTTAATGACTAACAATAATAATAATAAGAAGAATAATGGGACAGTGCAGACCCTGATCGGTCGACTCTAGACTTTTTCACTTTGTATTCTTTAATGGTTCATTGTTTACACATAACAAATATACTCGTCTCTATTGTTGAATATGTTCGAGTTATATGACTAAAGTAATATAGTAGCAAACAGTTTGGAGTTCAGTTTCGTTTCAAACCTTATCATTCTGAAATGTCGTATGCTTAAAATATTTCGGGTCGGAAGCAGCAAAATTTAATTTCGGATCTTAATTAAACTTGATAACATATTCCAAATCAGACGCCGCGTTACGTGGTCTCTGTTCCGCTGGTCTAGATACAAGCTTGTGCAACTGTAAGCCAAGTCGCTATAAACCACGACAACGCGGCTTCTGATCTGGAGCCAAGCTGTTTGCAAATATTGCCCATGTCGCCCTTAGGAGTTACACTGCGGCTGAGCTGGATTCAAGCTATTCATATCAAATCTGATCTCTTTTGCGGTACCCTCTCTTTTGTACATTGCCTGTAAAAACCATGTGATTTAAGGTGCTGGGTGCATATATAGTCTGCGGGTACAATATACATTGCAATTGGTATCCCGCAGAGCGAAAGCCATATGTGATATCGCTGCGTATGTAACGGCGCACAGTGCCCTATGTCGCGGTAAAGCACGGTTGTTGTTAATAGGTCACCAATTACTGATTATTACGTACCGTCTTGAGGCCATACTTTGGGGGCTTTTTATGCTTGTTTTCTGAACTATTTGCTGCTAATAGTGCAGATCTAGAATAGAGAGCTCTTGAATGAGATTCTGATCTGATTCGTGCCGCTAATACTTGAAAAAGGCGTTAAGGCAGTACAAATAGATAGATAGATAGAAAGAATGTAGTCAGGAGATTGTGGTTTCCAGCGCACATTTGATCACATAGGCGATTTTTGTGAGGAAGAAGACGCCGGCCAAGCATAATTAGTTGATACCTGTACTATACTGGACAAGTATCTCCTTCCGAACTTCGGTGATGTTACTACGACATATGTTTTATTTTCTTTGTACAAGTGTACTTTCAACAAGTACACTGTTTACAGAAATATGTATGCGTGACTAGAGCACACACATACGCTTTCATCAGTTAGGGGCCCTTGAAATGGGTCTACACGTTTTACTTGGTGTCAAGTGTACTTTCAACAAGTGCACTGTTTTCAAAGGACACACGGCACCTAATGTTTCGGATTATAGAGGATGATGGAAATCGTAGCAAAATGCTATTTTTCAAAGACTGTCAACAGTGTTCCGGATACGAAATTCATTAATGTCTTGGTGTGTGGTGCTTGTCCAAACATTAATAAAGACTTGTAGAAGTCTTATTTTTGTATCGAGATGTGAAAATAAATAGAGATTGTGGTGGAATTACTAAGGCCGGTGTGGATCAGGCTAGACTCAACTTAAAGGGACGAAAATTGCATCATCACGCCACTTTTCAAATCAACTTTTTTAAGTGGCTTATACGCATAAATTTATAGAGTTACTGTGTTTTTCAGTATACGATTGAATTTAATCCATTTCGTGAAGAGGGTTATATTTTCATGAGAGGTTTCGCCCCAGGAAACTGTACACCTATATGTAGTGGTTCCCTACTGTGATAATTGGTATCAATACACACATCCTTATCAGAGAATGTTCATTGCAAACCAATTAACACAGCTGGGTAGTTGTTAGATGTAGATAACGATCAGTGAACCTGAAGTTGCAATTAACCCTTATCCTGCGGATCGCGAGTTGACATTGTTCTGAATTTCTCTGTCTCTCTCTCTCTCTCTATCGCTCTCTCGCTCTTTCTCTTTCGCAAGATAGCTAGAGAGTGCGAGAGAACTGGAGAAAAGAGAGTGAGAATAAAGGCAAAGACAGAGAGACAGAGATATGACGAGGATGACAGAAAATAGCAAAAAGAAAGAAGAGCCTTCATTCTCTTTGCTATATTTCTCTTACCTTTGTCATATCTCTCTTTTTCTATGTCTCGGACCCTCTCTCTATTATATCTCTTCTCTCTCGCTGTCTAGTCTAGACTCTGTAAAAAATTCACGAGACTATCAACGATATATCACAACAGATCCAAATCACATCGCGAGATATTTAGGGCCCTTTGATCTGGGTCTACCCGTTTTACTTGGTGTCAAGTGTACTTTCAACAAGTGTTTACAAAGGACACATATATACGTGACGAGTGTTCCAAGAGTTAAAATGCACACACTGTCATGGTAAATGCTATTAAAGACTGTCATAGGGTTCAGGATTCGAAATTCAATAATGTTTTGGTGTGTGGTGCTTGAAAAAACATTAATAAAGACTTCTAGAGGTGTTTTTTCGAGATGTGGAAATAAATGAGGTTTGTGGTGGAATAACTAGGGCCGGTGCGGATCAGGCAAGAATCGGCTCAAATGGACGAAAATTGCAGCATCACGCCACTTTTCAAAGATTGTCAAATGTTACAGGTGAAGAAAGTCTTTAATTTTTTAGTGTGTGTTGCTTAACAAAACATTTATAAAGAGTTGTAGGCGGGCTTTGTGGTCGAGATGTGAAAATAAATGGGGTTGTGGTGGATTAACATCTCGTTTGAATGGGATGTACACGGACATATAAAATGTGCTACGAAGGTAATGTCTGTTTATATTTCCACATTATCACTTCCATTTCGTGTGATTTAACCCTTTTTAAGAGGGGGGGAAAAAAATAAAAAAATAAATAATTTTTTTTTTTCCAATTTTTTTTCCAATTTTTTTTCAATTTTTTTTTTTTTTTTTTTTTTTTTGTATAATCTGAACTTATATCACCTTAAAATAACATAATTAATAGATATTTCAAGGTTTGTGGCTGTAAACTACCCCTACAGTTGATTTTTGATGGGGTTTTGGGTAATTCCGGGGTTTGTGGGGTTTGTGGGGTTTTGGGTAATTCGTTCCACCGAGTATCGTTATTCATCTTACAAACAAACATAGTCCCTGATGTTGTCCTGATCCGACCGTTTTCAACTGTTCAACATGGACAACATTTGGGTGGTTGTTGGTGTTCCTTGTCGGGAAAAACTTCTTTCCATATTCTACTTTTCCATATTCAAGGGTATTAGCCACTAAATTGGGAAAAAAATACAACGGCATAGCCGCACTGCCTAGAGTTATCTAACTTTCAAGATGGCGACCCATATGTATCATTCGACCTTTAACGTGCATTAAAGGTTCTATTGAAATGTAGACTATGGCCGCAGTGTATCGACCTTTAAAGTGCGCTAAAGATTTGTTTAAAATGTAGACTATTGCCGTAGTAATTCGACCTTTCAAGTCTGAGTGCACCAAAGATTCTTTTCAAATGTAGGCTATGGCCACAGTGAATCGACCTTTAAAGGGACTCGCAACCGGATGGTGTACTTGTCAAAATAAAATAAAATACTCAAATAAAAGCAAATTTGTGGCATTATTTGGCTTCTGACATTAAAAAAATATGATCAGCAGGCGCGTAGCTACCTGTACGCAAAAAACGCAACTGCGTACACATTGTCCTCAAAAATCGAAAAATTAAAAAGTCCAAAAATGCAATAAAAGTCGGAGGGGGTAGGGGGTTAGAGATTAATGGCAGGAAGACAACCTGTCAAAAAACTATTATCCTAGATTAAACAATTTATATTATATTGAGTAAATTTTTTACATAGATTCATGTTGTTATTTTACCTGTTTTGAATGCGGGAAACGCCTTCAGACGCACCAGAGACAACCTAGAAATAAAATTTTCCCGGGGCAGCATGCCCCCGGACCCCCCTAGTAAGAGTGCGTACACTGATCGGAAGGCCCGATGATGGGTAGCCATTAGATATTAAAGGCTGGAAGACAAGCTATAATATTAGAAAGGAAAAATCATTATCATAGAACTAATAATATGTTGAGTGAAAAATTACATAGATTTATCATAGTATTTTACCTGTTTTAAATGCCGGAAGCGCCCTTAGTATTCACCAGAGACCATCTAGAAATTAAGATTTCCCGGGGGATCATGGTCCCGGACCCCTGACTCCACCCCGCATTTGATTTTATCTTAGATAAAAACAATTTCTTTTATTTTTTATTCGAATTTCACATGTATTTATGCGGTATTTCACCTGCTTTAATTGCGCAAAATGATTGTGCGAAATGCCCTCAGCACGCACCAGAGACCATATATGAACAAAAAAATCCGGAGGAGCATGTCACCGGGTCACCACCCTCTCTAGTAAGAAGTGCGTTCACCAAATGGTCTAGCTTTGCCCCCGACGTCTACCTTTGCGCCTGACGTGTGCCCCTTAATTGCATTTTGCTTCCTGCGGGCCTGCTTTATCATGTTCTCAAAAGGATCGTAAATGCAAATGGTTCTGATGTAGATCGAATTTTTAACTAGATTTATGTTAGTATTTTACCTGTTTTGAATGCGTGAAACGTCCCCAAGAACGCACCAGAGACCATCTAAGAATTAACATTTCCCGGGGGAGCATGTCCCCACACACCTCTATTAAGAGTGCGTACACCAAGTGGTCTACCTTCGCCCCCCATGTGTACAAACCCCAACCCATCGGAGTTTGATTCCTACGCGCCAGTAACTTCTTGACTAACACCTATTAGCACACCCCCTCACCAAGACCCCTTGTAACAGTGTACACATGAATGGGGGGTGGGGGGGGGGGGGGGAGGATATGACTAAAAGACAACATTTCACCATAAAATCATAATAGATTGAATAAAAAATTATTTTGAGTCATTTTTTTACATAGATTTATTTTAGTATTTGACCTGTTTTGAATGCGCGAAACGCCCCCCAAAACGCACCAGAGACCATCTAGGAATAAAAATTTCCCGGGGGGAGCTTGCCGCCAGACCCCCACCCCCTAGTAAGAGTGCGTACATCAAGTGGTCTACCTTTGCCCCTCATGTGTGCAAACCCCACCCCATCGGAGTTTGCTTCCTACGGACCTGTAATTTTTTTACTAACACCTATTAGTAATAGACAAAATTATTTACAACATCAGGGGGTAATTGCTCAATTACGTAAAAAACTTATCTGTGGCTCTGGGGACCCATTGGATCAGGGTATGCACTGTTTTTAATTGTATCATGTACAGTACTGTAAAAAAAAACCAATATTTTACAGTGGAAACTGAAATTGTTCATTTGATGCTTTTAGGAAGAATGGGTTCAGTTTGAATATACTTGCAGTGTATGTGACCAGAACTATTGCCCTGTGCAAACAATGCAGACCCACATCAGAAGTCTCCTAAATGAGTCCTCTAATCAGGACCAGCCCTGTTTGTCATTTTGTAATAAACTGTATACAATTTTATAAAGTTAAAAATGGAAAAGTTTGTGTTATTTGGAAGCTGGACTTTTCCATTTTATGTTTCAGGGGAGAAAGACGGTCCGAAGTTTAAATATATATATGTTAACAGTGTAGTACTGGATCCGGCACTGTCTAAATATATATTTATGTCAATGACTGTCGGTTTGAAATTAACTTCCATGACTTTGTCGTTGATGTCGTTTTTGGATTTTCTTAATCATTTTTTGTATAGATTTATGTTATTTTATATCGAGTTTCGAGGGCGGGAAACGTCCTCAGAACGCACCAGAGACCATCTAGGAATAATTTTGTCCCGGGGGAGCATGCCCCCGGACCCCCCTAGTCAAAGTGCGTACACTTCCTAATTGGTCTAGCTACGCCCCTGATCAGTCCAAATAAAGTCTCAAGAATCGTCACCGAATCTTAGATTTTTAGATATTTTCCATCGTTTTTCTATACCGACTAGTAGACGGTATAGTTGTTGTTGTTGCTTCTCTACACGGGCTCAGACATTAACACGAGCCGAATTACGAAGTTGTATGCACTTTCGACCGCTACACATTGAAGTACGTTAAATCGATCCGAGATAAACGGATAGTTCCGTGGTCCATTGGTCTAAGCGGTTTCCCCTATTTTGCCTTCTGTCCGCCAATGCCGGGCCACGGGTTCGAATCCCACCAGAGACCAATAAATATTTTTATTGAAATAGATCTACATTTTTTTAAACAGAATTTCTTATCCTAAACTAATTCTTTACCATTTATATAAGCGTTTGACACATATTTACAAATTACTATTTTTAATGCACCATCTGGTTGCGAGTCGCTTTAAGGTGCACCCCAGATTCTCTTGAAATGTAGACTATGGTCGCGGTAAATTGAGCTTTAACCTGCATCAACGATCCGTTGAAATGTAGACTATGGCCGCAGTAAATGAACCAATACTTTTGTAAATTGAAGGAAATGGTAACAGTAAATCAACCTTTGAAAACAGATGACGTCATCAAAACACACAAAACAAAAAAAATAGCGCTAGAATAAAGTATTTATTTAATCTGTTTTAATCAACGATAAATCTAAAAATTCACGATGAAGTAAACTCTGGAATAGTTCTAGATTACATTCGCTGTGTGATCAGTGGTACCGTTTGGCAGTTGACTGGGTATTGAACGATTTCAAAGATGTAATGTGTTTTCGTGGAAGGACGTGACATTGACAATGTAAATGTGACCTATGGAAATACAGTGAATTTCTTTCTTTTCAAAATGGACAAGGGATAACTAGATCTATCAGAGGTAAAAACTTTCAAAACTTTTGAAATATGACTGAAATGCCTGTTTTCAACGTTGGTTATTGTTTTTGGAAGAAATTTTTTTTAGAGCAATGACGTCATAGAATATGGCGCATAAATTGTCACGCATGGATAACTACAGTAGGGACTTAGTACAGCGGCTCGCGGCTCGAGTATAATTAAAACATGGCTGAGTCGGAGGAACGAATAGATCCCCAATGTGTAGACCCATTGGATGGGATTTTCTTTAAAATAACAGATACCGATGACAAAACAACAATAGATTTTCTTTCGCATTTGTTTTTTCAGTGTTTTTAAAATAAAATGACCTCAGACTTCCAGCTACCTGGTGATGTAAATGTTTATAAAATGAACTCTAGAAAACAAGGCTTGAAAATTCATATTGTTCTAAATTGTGTGACTAGAAATGTTCAAATATCTGAGGTCGGACACAAAGCCTGGAGGGATGAATTTATTAACAAAACTAGTCCAAACATGCTTCGGCAACTTGTCTCTCTAACAAACGAAAAGCAAACCACTGCATCCACGGCTCCGACTGAATATCTAAGTGTAGAGGAAAACAGTTTTGTGACTAGTGGACCTTCTTCAGAAGAAAGTAATGGTGAAGTGGTAAATCACAGTCTTGCTATTCTTAATGCGCTGAATGACTTGAAAATCTCAAATGAAAATTTAAGAAAAGAAATGTGTGCGATCAAGCCAAATTATGCTTCAGTTGTTCAACAGAACACAGCTCGATCTGCATCATTACAGTCTTCTCAACAGACACCATGTGTAGATTTGACGAAAATTTCTACGCCTAGATCTAGTCCTCTGCCAAAAAACAAATCGCCAAGAACTACACGACTTCATGGAGCTCGTCAGATTAGAACTACGACAGAAGGTAATAAAACTACTCTACTTGCAGGGAGCTCAATTTTAAGCAAAGTAAACCCAAGGGGACTGAAGCATGGACTTCTGAAACACTGTGTCCCTGGAGCAAGGATTGACACACTAGCGCAAGAGATCCTGCTTTTTAACCTTGCAAAGTTTGAAACTGTAATTATATACGTTGGCGGAAATGATATAGCTAATTGAAAGGACCCAGAGCTTATAGAAGAACAATATGATAAATTCATTACGATGCTAAAATCTAGCAACTCGGATCTGAAAATTTATATTTCAAAAATTGCGCCAAGGGGTGACGTTGATGTTTCACCTCTCAATAGTATCATAGAAAGACTATGCGTTTACCATAATATTGAGAGTTTGGACATTTTTTCAGCTTTTCATGACCAAAATGGCATGATTTCTACCAGATACTTCAATCAGAATGACACAATCCACCCATCATCATCTGGTTTGAAAAGGATACTAGGCACAATAAACCGTAAACATGAAATAGTACATGACTTTGACAATGTTGTGTTCTTAGGTGCTGCTGAGAGACGCTACAAAGGACAAAATAATTACAGACGATTCGTACATATCGCCCAAACCCCAAAGAAATGTCTTAAATGTGGGGAGGCAAACCATGACACTTCCTCTTGTAGACACAGAACTCTAGTTACATGTTGGTTATGTGGCAATACAGGTCACAAACAGGGCAGTTGCTTTTCTTTTAGATAGGAATTAGGCAATGAGGCCATCTTATCGCAAAGTGTGCCTGATGTTTGCTCGATTTGTAATGAATTAAACTGTTTGTGTTCTGATAAAAATTTAACTTTCAGAACTAAAAGCGTTTCTTCAAGTAGTTTAGGGCTTGATGAAAAGGGTTTGATAATAGGTCATTTAAATATCAATGGTATACGTACAAAACTTGATGAACTGCAACTTATGTTATCAGCAAACAAAATTGATGTTTTCGGTATTAGTGAAACCAAATTGAATGAAGATAATCCTACCACTTATTTTGGAATTGGTGGTTATCATTTACCTTTCCGAAAAGATCGAACCCAAAATAAGGGTGGAGGGATTCTAATCTATGTTAAAGAAAGTATTGATTGCATTAGAAGGGATGATCTGGAATCACATGATTTAGAAAGCATTTGGCTTGAATTTAAGCAGCCTGGCTCTAAACCGTTTCTATTAAGCATTATTTATAGACCCCCTGACGCTCTTTCAGAATGGAAAGATCTTTTTGAAATAAATATTGAAAAAGCACAAATTGAAGACAAAGAATTATTAGTATTAGGTGATCTTAACAGGGACTTAACTAATGACAGTATAAAGCAAGAATGGATAGACTACACATTTTCATTAGGTTTGACACAAATGGTTAAGGAACCCACCCGAGAATGTGACGTTTCGAAAACCTTGATTGATCATATTTACTCCGACAACCCCCAGAATTTAATATGGACATCGGTTCCAAAACTTGGTATAAGCGACCATTTTCCAATATTTTGTGCTAGGAAAATAAATAGTAAATGTGTGAAAAAGACACATCATCAGATAAAATACAGGTCTTTCAAAAATTTTGATGAAAAAGCTTTCATAGCAGAATTGAACAGTGTTGATTGGTCCGAATTTATGAAAAACATTGATGTAGATATAACTGTAAAAAATATTACTGATACTTTCACATCTATTATAGACAATCATGTTCCTATAAGACAACACAGAGTAAAAAAGATCCGTCAACCTGACTGGATAAACTCTGATATTTTAGATGCAATGAAGGATAGGGACAAATTCAAAGCAAGAAATGATATGTGTAATTACCGAATTTATAGGAATAAAGTTAATAAATTAATAGATGAGGCAAAACAAAATTCATATGAAAAGAAAATTTCTGACGGTCAGAATAACCCATCTACTGTCTGGAAATTATTCAATGAGTTGAAGTCAGGAAACCACTCTAAAGATAGCATAAATAGTCTAAATATTAATGGCAATGTAATAAATGATGCAAAAAGGATGTCGGACGAATTTAATTCTTTTTTTACTAATGTTGCTTCTAATCTAAAGGAGGATATTCCTCCGAGCAGTTTTGAAGATGTGAAGAACTTTGTAGATTCTCATGTTCCAAAACCTATGTATTTTAATATTCCACTTACAAACAGTGCTAAAGTAAAAAAAATGCTCTTAAACTTAGACACTTCTAAAGCTACAGGCCTTGATGAGGTCGGCCCGAAACTGCTAAAAATGTCGGCGCATATAATTTCCCCTGTTATTCACTTTATTCTTAATCGGAGCATATCGCAATGTATTTTTCCAGCTGCATGGAAATCGGCTAAGGTAACCCCAATATTCAAGGCCGGGTCTAAGAATGACGTTAATAACTATAGGCCTATTTCTATCCTACCAACTCTATCAAAACTCCTTGAAAAACATGTACACGATACTCTTATTGACTATTTGAATTATTACAATTTAATTGTTGAAAAACAAAGCGGTTTTAGGAAAGACCATAGCTGTGAAACAGCTCTTGTTCATTTAATTGATAAATGGTTAACAGCAGTAAATAATGGATACATTGTTGGAGTAATAATGATAGATTTTAAAAAAGCGTTTGATCTTGTTGATCACAGTGTTCTTATCAAGAAACTTGGGTTATATAAATGTTCGTATAGAACGGTAAGCTGGTTCACATCTTATCTAAGCGACAGAAAGCAAATGGTTAGTATAAATGGTAGTATGTCAACAGAGCAAAACATTTCATGTGGCGTTCCTCAGGGTTCCATTCTCGGGCCTCTTCTTTTCATTATGTTCATTAACGATCTTTCTCTCGCACTTTCAAATTTTGTTAGTAGCACTGATATGTATGCAGACGATACAACTATATGTGACATTCATCGATCAAAACTTGTTATTGAAAATAATCTCCAGCGTTCATTAAATGTTTTACAAATCTGGTGCAAAAATAACGGTATGGTTCTAAATACTGATAAAACCAAGGTTTTATTCATAACAACTCCACAAAGAAGGTATAAACTTCCAGGAAACTCTTTCTCTCTAATTTTCAAAAATGCCAAATTGAAGATGTCAAAAGGAGAAATATTATTAGGCGTCTTCATTGATGAAAATCTGAAATGGAGTGACCATGTCATCAAAATTAAAAAGAAGGTGTCGACAAATCTTTGGCTGTTGTCTCGTATCAAAATGTTCATCCCTCTCAGTGCAAGAATTCTGTTTTACAAAGCTTATATACAACCGCATTTTGATTTCTGCAATATTGTTTGGGGTGGCACCACCTCAGCTAATCTTCTAAAACTATACAAATTACAAAAAAGAGCTTGTAGAATAATATTTGGCAATGAGTATACATCTGTAGCAGATGCATTAGAAAATATGAATTGTCTTAATATCTATGAAAGAATCAAACTAAACAAGGCAAAATTTATGTATAAAGTTCACAATAGCGGTGTGCCTGGTTATATCTCAAATATGTTTGAGAAAGACAACAGACCTTACAAAACAAACTTAAGATCTTTCAGTCATACGAACTTAAGAATACCAATACCAAAATTGGAACAATTTAAAGAAAGCATAGGATATTCAGGTCCAGTGTTATGGAATACAATACCCAATTCAATCAGGGATTTAAAGACCATTGATTCCTTCACCGTGAACTTAATTGAATGGCTTAAAGCAAAGAGATTCTAGTTTATTTGATATCCCTCCACCCACATTAGATCTAATAACTTTTTATATATCTGTAGATCTATTTATGGAGTGTCCGGTGTTATGTAAAATGTGTAGTGTATATCTAGATCTACTAGATCTACAGACGGATTTTGATATCCCAAACTCGCCTGACCCGAATTTTCTTGCGTTTCTGAATTTTATTATTTCTAGATTTTCTAAGTCGAACATGTCCGTGTTTCAGGGTTCAAACGTGCTTAGCAACTTTTGGGCTTTGAAATACAGATATACTCGACTTAAGCGAGTTCGGAATATCGAATTTTGACTGTACATAATTGCGTTATTGTACATAATATTTGTTACGGTTTACTAGTATTAGATTTCTGATCTTCTTGTAGCCAATACAGTGATGGTGTAAATCCTGATCAGCTAGTATGGAATTGTCTGGCAGATTATTTTGATTTGCCCCTTCTCCGTAACTTTCATCTGGCTGGCGGTTTTGGTTCAAGGCAGGATCTCATAAGCTTTGGAGACATGTTCTTGAGGTAGAACCGTCAGCGGGGTGTCAGTGCATGTGTTTTACATGGTGTAGATCTATATAGTGTTCAAGAGTTGCTTTCTTTTGTGTTATAGCTAAATCTTATTAGCTGGTTAATATTTACAGTTCTTGTTTATGATATTAAAACAATTTGCTATTGCTGATTATCTTAGTAGATATCTACCGACATTCATACGTTCTGAGCTGCTTATAACTGAAGACTGCAGTGACAATGGATAATTTCCAATTACCAATTAAGTCTAGTCCATTTTTTAATATTTAGGGTTGATTTTAAAAATATACTGTAAAATGACAAACAGTGTAGGTCCTGATCAGAGTGCTCCTACAGGAGCCCTCTGATCACGGTCCACACTGTTTGCATGGGCCAAGTGTAATCCTCACCAGTATACTGTTATATATATGTAAAGTAGGGATCCTGGACCACCCCTCTAAAAATATTTTTACTACACACTCTTACCAAACCCACACATTAGTAAAATAGGATTAGTCGGGAAAAACAAAAATAGCGGAGTCTTCGATAAAGTTTATAATAAAAAATCTATATATGTAAAGTAGTGATCCTGGACCACCCATAAAAAAAAATTATTTTTTTACTCTCTCCCACCAGACCACCACCCCCTAAAAAAAAATTACAAACTCGACCACCCCTAAAAAAAAAAAAAAAAAAATTACTGCTCTCGATCACCTCCTAAAAAAAAAATTACAAACTCTCGAACACCCCTAAAAAATGTTAAAATTGTTTTTTTAAAAATGGAAGGTAAAATCTGTGATTATTGCTTAACATTCAAATCATACAATTCATTTAGAAAAGTAAAGTTATGCCGTGATGGATATAGAAGAAAATGTAAGGATTGTGAAAAACCTATGAAACATAAACATTATATTAAAAATAAAGAAAAATATAAACAAGCGCATCGAGAATTTATACTTAGAAATCCTTATTATCAACACGAATATTACTTAAAAAATAAAAAGGATAATTAAAAAAGTATTCTTATAAAAATGGACAAAAAAAAATCCCAAGTATTTAAAGATATCATTGATGAAGAAGACAGAAGACAACTAAAAGAGAATATTAAATTAGTAGACCGCCCTAAATGTAATTATTTAAAAACGTATGAAATTAATGCTAATAGTTATAAAGACCCCGGCATATTGTTTAATGATAACAAATCTAAAATATTAGACACAGTTAGGAATGATATAAAAGAATATAATGGCATTAAGTTTTCAGTAGGTCTTTCTCTTCAATTCTTTCATGATGAATATAATGGTAAAAAGAAATTTGTTGATTCTTCCAATCATGGTCTACAAGCTGCTGTATTGAATGATAAAAATATTGAAAAACATTATAATGAACAAACTTCTTATTTACAATTATGGATTGAGAAGTTTACAAATACTGCATCTGGGTTAGAAATTGACCACTGTAAAATACTATATTTAAATATTGCAAAGTATGAACCACTCAAAGGTTCTTCATACATTGATTTACCTAAAGTTATAAAAGATAAGAAAGCAATAATCAACGTAAAAAATAAGGACGATGCATGTTTGTTCAGAGCAATAGTTTCTGCTCTTTGTCCGGCTACGAAGCATTCTGATAGGCCCTCATCTTATCCTGATTATAAAGATATTCTTAATACAAAAGGCGTTGAAACTCCCACTCCAATAAACCAAATAAAAAAACTTGAAAATCAAAATAAAAATTTAAATATTGGTGAGTACAATGGATTAGCATTAAATGTATATAGATATGAAATATCATCGAACAAGGAAATTACAGTATTTCCGCATGATATATCAGCCCAGCCTAAAGAGGTTAAAAGAATAAATCTACTTTTAACCTCCTCAACTTCAGAGGAAGAAACAAAATATCATTACTGCTGGATTAAAAGTCTTAATAAGTTACTTCACGGACAAAATAACAAATATAGAGGTCAAACACATTTCTGTGATAGATGTCTTTATGGTTTCACAAGAGAAGACCTACTAACCAAACACAAAGAAGAAGACTGTGAAGGTATTAATAAATCACCATTAAGAATAGAAATGCCATCAAAAGGTGATACAATCAAATTTGAAAACTATCAAAACCAAATGTCTGTTCCATTTGCAATATACGCTGACTTTGAAAGTATAATAAAACCTAAATCAAAACAAGTAGGAGATAAATCAGAAATTACAAGCGAACATGAAGCATGTGGATTTGGTTATCAAGTTGTAAGATATGATGGTAAAGTAGAAGAGCCTGTAATATACAGAGGTGAAGATGCTGCTGAAGTCTTCCTAAATCATTTAGAATGTGAAGTAGAAAACATTAACAACATATTTAAACATCCTAAACAATTAACAATGACAGAAAAAAATATTGAAGATTATAATAAAGCTATAAGATGTTGGATTTGTAGTAATAGAATATACCCAAGAAGTAAATCAGAATTCCGGAAAGTTAGAGATCACTGCCATTTTACAGGTGAATACAGAGGTGCAGCACATAAATCCTGTAATCTAAAACTAAAGATAACACCAAATTCAACTAAAATTCCCGTTGTCTTCCACAATCTAAAAGGTTATGATAGTCATCTTATAATGCAAAAAATACATACTTATAAAACAAACAAAAATATTACTTGTATAGCAAATAATACAGAAAAGTATATTTCATTTAGTATAGGACAACTGAAATTCTTAGATAGTTTCCAGTTTATGGCTACTTCATTAGAGAGGTTAGTTGATGCAACAGACAAAGCTGATTTCAAAATAACAAAGCATGAGTTTGGTGATAAGGCTGATTTACTTTTGCGTAAAGGTGTATATCCATATGAATATATTGATTCTTTTGATAGATTTAATGAAAATGAATTACCACATATAGAAAAGTTTTATAGTTCTCTATCAGATGAAAGCATCAAACAAGAAGATTATGATCATGCTCAAAATGTATGGAAAGAATACAACTGTAAAACATTAGGGGATTATCATGATTTATACCTCAAAACTGATGTATTATTATTAGCAGACGTATTCCAAACATTTAGAAAAACATGTATGAAAGCATACAAACTTGACCCTCTACATTATTACACTGCACCTGGTTTATCATGGGATGCATTACTAAAATACACACAAATAGAGTTAGAACTACTAACAGATATTGACATGCATTTATTCATTGAAAAAGGAATGAGGGGTGGTATTAGTATGGTTTCAAAGAGACATGTTAAAGCAAATAATTCTCATTTAAAAGACTATGATAAAAATAAAAAAGATAATTATATCATGTATGTAGATGCCAATAATTTATATGGATGGGCCATGCTTCAAGCTCTTCAATATGGTGGTTTCAAATGGATAAATGGAGAACTTCCAAAATTGCAAAAAGGTAGAGGAAGAATATATGAAGTAGACTTAAAATATCCTAAAGAATTACATAAACTACATAATGACTATCCTCTAGCCCCCGAAAAACTTGCAGTAAAAAAAGAATGGTTGTCTGATTATCAAAGTGAATTGGTTGACAATAATAGTATTTTAAATGTAGAAAAACTTGTTCCCAATCTCATGGACAAGAAAAAGTATGTAGTTCATTACAAGACTCTAGAGCTCTATGAAAAACTTGGTTTGAAAGTAGAAAAAATACACAGAGTATTAGAGTTCAATGAGAAGCCTTGGATGGAACCATACATTCGTTTAAATACTGAATTCAGAAAAAAAGCAAAATCAACATTTGAAAAAGACTTCTACAAATTAATGAATAATAGTGTCTTTGGTAAAACAATGGAGAACTTACGTAAAAGAGTAGATATAAAACTTGTAAGAACAGATGGAACTGAAAATGAAAGACTTCGAAAGATAATAGCCAAACCAAACTTCAACAGACGTGTCAAATTCTCAGATGAACTATCGGCAATACATGTCAACAGAACAAAACTAACACTAAACAAACCAATCTATGTAGGTTTCTCTGTTCTTGATTTATCAAAACAGTTTATGTATGATTGGTATTACAATAAATTGAAAAAAAGATATGGGGAAAATTGTAACTTGTTATATACTGATTGTGATAGTTTGTTGGTAGACATTAAAACAAAAGATGCATACAATGATATGTCTGAAATGAAAGATGAATATGACTTCTCTGGCTACCCAAAAGATCATCCACTCTATGATGAAACAAACAAGAAAGTAATAGGTAAATTCAAAGATGAATGTGCCGGTGTTCCAATCGCAGAATATATTGGTCTGCGTTCAAAATTATACTCGGTGTTAACAGCAGACGAACAAGTCATCAAGAAAGCAAAGGGTGTGAAAAAGTATGTAATCAAAAAACAAATAAACTTCAACAACTACAAAGACGCACTTTTCAACAAACAAAAATACACACACTCAATGAATATGCTACGTTCAATGCAACACAACATTTATGGACTAAAAATAAATAAAACCACACTCTCACCACTTGACACAAAAAGATACATTGCACCTGATGGGATTACGACATATGCATATGGGTACTCACAGTGTCAGCCGGAACAATAAGTAGTTCTTCTTTTACAAAGCCTCTCTGTGGTGCTGGTGATTTTAAATAATAAACTCTTATACCCTGTGTTATAATATGATAATCAATCTTGTGTATATCTACCGACCATATCGGATCAGTTGCACGTTTCCTACCTCCACCTTCTTGTTCTCCTGGTTGATACAAGTATCTAACATTTGACTGAGGACATAATTCAGTATCAACTTTTCTTGTTATAATTGGAGAAGGTTTTTTTGTCTCTACATTTAATGCCTTAACAACATCTGATAATCTCTTAACCCATTCTCTATTTCTTTTATGTGTATCAATCTCCTTAGCATACTGATAACCAAACAATCTTTCAGCTAAAGTTCTATTAAATCTCTCTACTATTCCTTGGTCTCTGTGTATTTCTCTTCTGCCTCTTCTTATTTTAACATTATGTTTAGCCATTAGTTGAGAAACAACACCCATAAATTCTCTACCTGGGTCAACTTGTAATAGTTTAGGATAGTTCAAATGTCTTTTATAAATCTTCTCAAAAGCAGCGGAAACTTCTTTACTGTCTTTTGATGTCAATGGTTCTGCTTCTTTATATCTTGTCCCTACATCTACTAATGTCAATGCATATTTATATGTTTTATTTTTAACTCTATCAAAAGGTAGAAATAACAAATCAGCTTGATGCACCTCATTCTTTGCAGACACATCAAACCTTGGTCTAACAATTTTCTTAGGCGCGGGTAAATATATCTGCCACACTGCTTGTTTCTTTAAAAATTCTAAAGCCTGTTTCTCACTAACCTTAGCTTCTTTTGCTAACTTATTAACAGCTGTATTACCTTTCCAAAATCCTTTAGGACTATAATATATTTTTTCCATTTCTTAGGAAAAAATTAAATCATAAGCGTGGTATTTATTCTTTTTGTTATTCTTACATCTTTTAAATCCAAGTGGTCTGACATAAAATGGTGGTTCTTTATCCTCTATTTTAGTAGCAAGATGTGAAGGACACCACACTTCTCCATTGTCTTTGAGAGTTAATATTGTACTTTCACCATATGTTGTGTTAACAGTTTTATAGTCAGTTATTGTATATATTTTATTAATTTTCAAATCAGGCCATTTCTTTGTATTATATTCATTTTGTTTTTTTAACATATATTCAAATTTTTCTTCTGAGATATCTATTTGCATTTGTGCATTATTTTTGCTTTTTGTGCCATAATCTTTTTTTTCTACTTCACCCATTTTATTAATATAGAAAATCAATTATGTATATTTTCTAATTATTATTATTTTATTGTATAAAAAAAATAAAGTCTATAATAATTTCCAAGCAACAAAACCAGTTAATACCATACCACCAATAATAAAAGAAATCTCTCTATTCTTTTGATCTTCTGATGGAGTATAAAAATCACTTAATGTAGGTTTTGGTGGGAAATCAGGTCCAGTTATATAATAATATTGTTTCATAGCTTGGTCAACATTATCAAATGTTTGTTCAGCGTGATGTTCTTTTTTCATTACCTTATTAATATAATCTAATCTTTCAATTCTTGTTTTATTCCATTCAGATTGTGCTTTTTCTAATTGTTCCATTGCTTTATCATGTCTTTCTCTTTCTTTATCAGAATCTTTTCCTAAATGTGAAAATAAATAATTACCACCAGTAAATGCTAATGCATTTGTTACTGCCCCTCCAATCATCATTACTACTGCACTCGCCATTTTTTAAGGAGACGAATTCGGCTCCGCCTCTAGGGATAGAAATTTACTTCATAATATCAGCCGGAATAATACCTTGTTTAACTAACATATCTTTTGTTATTGTTGCAAGAACTAAATCAATTGATAACATTAAAATATCTTCCATTTTAAAATCTACTTTTGGTGCTTGTTTTCTAAATAGTTTTTTACCTATTTCTGAATATCCAACTGCTAATATAGTTTCAACCCCCACATGATATATAGTGTTAACAATTTGTTTTTCATCCGACGCCATTTTTATACAATAAAATTTAAGGCTCCCGAAGGCTCCGCCGTAGGCTCCGCTAAACTCAAGGGCATTACTGAGCGCAAGCGAATCCGCTAAAACTCAAAGGGGTCGTATTCTTTTTTTCCCCCACTTTGATCTCCCTGAACGGTCGAGTGATTTACAGTGTTTTTATAAACAACAGTTTTATTACTTTTTTTTAAAAAATAAAATCCTATTCCAACAGCTAAAATTGATAAACATAGCGGTATGTAATTTTTATATACATTTATTTTCTGTTCTGTATTTTTTGTTATTTCTAATTTTGAATTTTGAACAACATCATTATCTGTATCTTTTACCGTAGGCTCCGCTGTTATTTGTTTTAGTTCCATATTTTCTTTCTTCAAACGTTCTGTTTCTTTTCTTTTTAATGCGGCTTTTAATTTTCTAGCTTCTACACCTTTCTTACCCGCAGCTACTCGTTTTGGATTTTTGGGTTTTGAAACTTCACTGAGCTTTTGCGAATCGCTAATCATTTTTTCTTCGCTATTTATTTTTTCTTCGCTATCCACTGTGTGCTTCGTATCCGGTAGGGTCGCTTGTCGCTCCATTTTTTATATCGATATTTTCTTTCTCAAAATCTGGGTCTTTCATTTTTTTTATCTCGATATTTTCAGTGAAATCACTTGAGCGTTCAGTGAAATCAATATGTTTTGCAGTTGTTAACATTGCGGTAAAAGGAGCAAGATACATTCCATATCTATAATATAGTTCACAACATGAAGTAGTCAAAGCATGATTAATAAAAGGGTCTTCCCCCAAGTCTTGTATTAGTTTGGGAGGGTTAATAACGTTAAAATACTTTGAAACACTCATAACATACAAATTAATAAAAGAATTACCTAATGTTTTAGTCATACTAGCTCCCAATCTTGCTTCATATCTACAGTATAATTTATTTATTTGCTCTATTGTCATTGTGTCAATGTCTGAAAGTTGTAACTCTCTTCCAAGATATTGTTTACTATTGCCACCAGCTACAATAGCTGATAATCTTTCACGTTTTGTTTCTTCTTGTTTATCACTGGACCTTCGGGAATCTTCATTATTCGCGTAGCTGCTTTCAGTATTATCTTTGTGTAATCCCTCCTGGTTTAATATTTCTTCGACATTCATTTTATATAATTTATTTTTAAGATTAAAATAATCATCTTGGAGAGTCTCTAGAAATATCATATGTCCAGATAATTTATTTTTAAGTTTAAAATAATTAAATATTACATACCCTGATAATGATAAGACTGTAACATTTGTTATAATTGTTAACAAATCTAATATCATTTTTAACAGAAAACATCAGTGTTTATAAAAACATTAATCGCGCAACCAATAGCCGGTAGGTTGATCCGTTCTCAATATTAATTTACGATGCTTCTTTTTTTTTAGTTCCTCTTTCATTCTTTGTCTTTCTTCTAAAGTAGGAATAACGTCATTTTCTCTAAGACAATTTTCAAAACTATCTCTGTCTTTTGTGTAGAACATACATAACCATTTTGTTTGTTCTCTCAAATCTTTTAAAACGGAATTGTATCTCTGTGAAATAACCCATACTGATTGTTCGGCATGTCTTCCTGAAAAAGCTAGTTCAGAAAGCATATCTCTTTTCTTTGTTAATTCTTTTGTAGCACTACAATCATCAATTATGTATAATGTTGGTTGTCCAGCATATTTATTAAAGAACATTCTTAATAGTTCTTGCAGTTTCTCTTCTTCCTTACCGGAGGCTTCGCTAACAATAGGATTAACAATGATTATATTTTTTGATTTAGGTTTTCTAACATCGCCTATCCACTCTCTATTTTTATAAGCTTTATTCCATTGAATAGTGGGACATAGAATAATTATAAAATTAAACACTTTACAATATTCATCTTCCAAAAGGTCAAGTACAAACTCCGTTTTTCCGCAACCTTTAAAGTGTGCAAAGGAATATCTTGAAATGTAGACTATGGCCGCTGTAAATCAACCTTTAAAGTGTACAAAGGAATGTTTTGAAATGTAGACTATGGCCTAAGTAAATCATCCTTTAAAGTGTACCAAGGAATCCTTTGAAATGTAGACTATGGCCGTAGTAAATCAACCTTTAAAGTGTACATAGGAATCTCTTGAAATGTAGACTATGGCCGCAGTAAATCAACCTTTAAAGTGTACAAAGGAATGTTTTGAAATGTAGACTATGTCCGCAGTAAATCAACCTTTAAAGTGTGCAAAAGGAATATCTTGAAATGTAGACTATGGCCACAGTAAATCAAGCTTTAAAGTGTACAAAGGAATGTTTTGAAATGTAGACTATGGCCGCAGTAAATCAACCGTTAAAGTGTGCAAAGGAATCTCTTGAAATGCAGACTATGGCCGCAGTAAATTAACCTTTAAAGTGTACAAAGGAATCTCTTGAAATGTAGACTATGGCCGCAGTAAATCAACCTTTAAAGTGTACAAGGGAATGTTTTGAAATATAGACTATGGCCGCAGTAAATCAACCTTTAAAGTGTGCAAAGGAATATCTTGAAATGTAGACTATGGCCGCTGTAAATCAACCTTTAAAGTGTACAAAGGAATGTTTTGAAATGTAGACTATGGCCTAAGTAAATCATCCTTTAAAGTGTACCAAGGAATCCTTTGAAATGTAGACTATGGCCGTAGTAAATCAACCTTTAAAGTGTACATAGGAATCTCTTGAAATTTAGACTATGGCCATAGTAAATCAACCTTTAAAGTGTACCATGGAATGTTTTGAAATGTAGGCTATGGCCGCAGTAAATCAAGCTTTGAAGTGTACATAGGTATCTCTTGAAATGTAGACTATGGCTGCAGTAAATCAACCTTTAACGTGTACTAAGGACTCTTTTGAAATGTAGACTATGGCCGCAGTAAATCAATCTTTAAAGTGTACATAGGAGTCTCTTGAAATGTAGACTATGGCCACAGTAAATCAACCTTTAAAGTGTTCTAAAGACTCTTTTGAAATGTAGACTATGGCCGCAGTAAATCAACCTTTAAAGTGTGCAAAGGAATATCTTGAAATGTAGACTATGGTCGCAGTAAATCAACTTTTTAAGTGTACTAAGGAATCATTTGAAATGTAGGCTATGGCTGCAGTAAATCAACCTTTTAAATGTACCAAAGAATCTCTTGAAATGTAGACTATGGCCGCAATAAAACAACCTTTAAAGTGTACCAAGGAATCTTTTGACTATGGTCGCAGTAAATCAACCTTTAAAGTGACCCAAGGAATATCTTGAAATGTAGACTATGGCCGCAGTAAATCAACCTTTAAAGTGTACCAAGGAATCCCAAATTTGGAATCTCAAGCTGGTAAGGTATAGGAGATATGCTCCGGATAAGCTTTTTGTTAAATCGAGGTCAAAGGTCAAGGTCACAGTGACCTGAAAGTGGTACGCGACATTCCGCCCTCCCAAGATATACTCACACCCCAAATTTTGAAATTCCTAGCTGGTAATGCATAGGAGATATGCTCCGGATAAGCGTTTTGTTAAATCGAGGTCAAAGGTCAAGGTCACAGTGACCTGAAAGTGATACGCGCCACTCCACCAACCCAAGATGTACTCACACACGAAATTTGGAGTCCCTATCTGGTAAGGTGTAGGAGATATGCACCAGACAAGCTTTTTGTTAAATCGGGGTTAACGGTCAAGGTCAAGGGCACAGTGACCTGAAGTGGTACACGACACTCCGCCAAGATGTACTCACACACCAAATTTGGAATCTCTAGCTGGTTAGGTATAGCTAGGAGATGTGCTCCGGACAAGCTTTTGTACACACACACACCCACGCACTGACACACACACCCACCCACCGACACACACACCTACCCACGCACGGTGTGATTACTATATGCGCCCAAACCCTAGCTTTAGGGGCATAAACATTACCCATAAAAACCATGTTGTTCATTCAGAGATTCATATTTTCCCATTCTGGAGCCTGTTTGATACAGACAAACTTTTCTGCGTTACGTTCGTACTGCCACACGTCTTTAGAAATATGTGTTTTTCATTTAATAGCTACTATAGGTGTTCTAACGCACATCAAAATCAATGCTGAGCGCCATTATATTTACACACTTTTGGGTATCATCATTGAATGGGTGTATAACAGTTTGGATCCGGATGAGACGCCGAGTTACATCATGCAAATTGGATCTGTTGACAGAACATACAATAGGGTATTTTGAAATTCAGAGAATCACTATCAGATCGCCATAGAGCGCAAAGCATCTACTGATCTGATTTGTTGGATCATGGTGGCGCTCTTAGGTGATCCAATAGCGTTCATGTTACCATGTTGGCAATCAAGTAGCGCTCCGATTGCGACATTGGCGATCAATTAGCGATCTGATGGCGTTCTGGCCAGAGCGCCACGGATCTTTGTGCAGGGGAGTAACCGACAGCGACCTTGGGGCTTATGGAGATCAGATAGCGATCAATTTGAGATCAGGTAAGATAAGATAAGATAAATTTTATTTTCAGTCGGTAAGACATACTAAAGACAACATAAGCCATAAAGACTTTTGAACCGACTATGATAGCGCTAGTCTAGTGGAATGGTGGTATAAAGCTGCCAGTCTGTATTCTTTTAATATTTTGAAAGTATTTCTGCCAAAAAAAAGATATAGTTTCAACATTTAAGACAATATCTTCAGAAAAAATATTGACAGTACAGTAAAACCTCTCTTTTACGACCACTAAACTGTGTTAATTATTAGGTGTTTGCGTCAGGTGACTGCCTGTCACCTATCTTTTTAACAATCAATTTGCGTTTTGTGGTCGTAATAGTGAGATTTTACTGTACTGTCAGTTCTTGACCGTTTCACCGTATTAAGGTAACACAGCATTACTCACCTATTGCAAACATTTTCAAATGTAACCGGGTATTCTATAAAAGAAACATACCTACTCAGACCCCGGATCCAATCCAGCTTGCCAGGTTTCGCAATCATGCACAACGCCATAAAAGCATGCTTGTACAGCTCAGAGTACATACACATTATGTATTTACTCCTAGCCCCCAGCAAGTTGAAATTCGTTCCGTATTTCTATGGGTGTGAGAACAACTAAGATTTGCGCACACCCTTGCTGTACAAGCATATGCTATTATGGCGATGTGGTAGACTGCATGACTGCGAACCTGCGGCCATAATTCTACATTTCATAAGAATCTTGGATGCAGGTTTAAGGTCGATTAATTCAGTGACATTTCATTACATGTTAGGAAATGTCCCTGATTTACTGCGGCCATTGTCTACATTTAACAAAATCTTAGTTTCACTTTAAAAGTGGAGTTACTGTGGCCATAGTCTACATTTCAACTGAATCTTTGATGCAGCTTAAAGATCGATTTACTGTGACCATAGTCTACATTTCAAAAGAATCTTTAGTGAACTTTAAAGGTCGATTTACTGCGGCAATAGTGTACATTTCAAAAGAATCTTTAGCGCATATAAAGGGACTCGCAACCGGATGGTGTACTTGTCAAAATAAAATAAAATACTCAAATAAAAGCAAATTTGTGGCATTATTTGGCTTCTGACATTAAAAAAATATGATCAGTCCAAAAAAAGTTTCAAGAATCGTCACCAAATCTTAGATTTTTAGATATTTTCCATCGTTTTTCTATACCGACTAGTAGACGGTATAGTTGTTGTTGTTGCTTCTCTACACGGGCTCAGACATAAACCCGAGCCGAATCACGAAGTTGTATGCACTTTCGATCTCTACACATTGAAATACGTTAAATCGATCCGAGATAAACGGATAGTTCCGTGGTCCATTGGTCTAAGCGGTTTCCCCTATTTTGCCTTCTGTCCGCCAATGCCGGGCCCCGGGTTCGAATCCCACCAGAGACCAGTATTTTTTTTATTGAAATACATTTTTTTAAACAGAATTTCTTATCCTAAACTAATTCTTTACCATTTATATAAGCGTTTGACACATATTTACAAATTACTATTTTTAATGCACCATCTTGTTGCGAGTCGCTTTAAAGCTCGATAAGCTGTGGCCACAGTCTACATCTCGAAAGAATTTTGATGCACTGTAAAGGTCGATTTACTGCGGCCATAGTCTACATTTTTAGAGAATCTTGGGTGCACTTTAAAGGTTGGTTTACTGCGGCCATAGTCTACTTTTCAAAAGAATCTTTGGTGCACTTTAAAGGTTGATTGACTGCGGCCATAGTCTACATTTCAAAAGAATCTTGTGTGCACTTTAAAGGTTGGTTTACTGCGGCCATAGTCTACATTTCAAAAGAATCTTGTGTGCACTTTAAAGGTTGGTTTACTGCGGCCATAGTCTACATTTCAAAAGAATCTTGGGTGCACTTTAAAGATCGATTTACTGCGGCCATAGTCTACAAGAATCTTGGGTGCACTTTAAAGGTCGATTTACTGCAGCCATAGTCTACATTTCAAAAGAATCTTGGGTGCATTTAAAGGTTGATTTACTGTGGCCATAGTCTACATTTCAAAAAGAATCTTGTATGCACTTTAAAGGGCGATTTACTGCGGCCATATTCTACATTTCAAAAGAATCTTGTGTGCACTTTTAAGGTCGATTTACTGCGGCCATATTCTACATTTCAAAAGAATCTTGCGTGCATTTTAAAGGTTGATTTACTGTGGCCATAGTCTACTTTTCATAAGAATAGTATGTGCACTTTAAAGGTTGGTTTACTGCGGCCATAGTCTACATTTCAAAAGAATCTTAGGTACACTTTAAAGGTCGATAAGCTGTGGCCATAGTCTACATTTCGAAATAATCGTGGGTGCACTTTAAAGGTAGATTTACTGCGGCCATAGTCTACATTTCAAAAGAATCTTTGGTGCACTTTAAAGGTCGATTTACTGCGGCCATAGTCTACATTTCAAAACAATCTTGTGTGCACTTTAAAGGTTGGTTTACTGCGGCCATAGTCTACATTTCAAAATAATCTTATGTACACTTTAAAGGTCGATTTACTGCGGCCATAGTCTACATTTCAAAAGAATCTTAGGTACACTTTAAAGGTCGATAAGCTGTGGCCATAGTCTACATCTCGAAAGAATCGTGGGTGCACTTTAAAGGTCGATTTACTGCGGCCATAGTCTACATTTCAAAAGAATCTTTGGTGCACTTTAAAGGTCGATTTACTGCGGCCATATTCTTCATTTCAAAACAATCTTGGGTGCACTTTAAAGGTTGGTTTACTGCGGCCATAGTCTACATTTCAAAATAATCTTATGTACACTTAAAAGGTCGATTTACTGCGGCCATAGTCTACAATTCAAAAGAATCTTTGGTGCACTTTAAAGGTCGATTGACTGCGGCCATAGTCTAGAATTTAAAAGAATCTTTGGTGCACTTTAAAGTTTGATTTACTGCGGCAATAGTCTACAATTCAAAAGAATCTTTGGTACACTTTAAAGGTCGATTTACTGTGGCCATAGTCTACATTTCAAAAGAATCTTTGGTGCACTTTAAAGGTCGTTTTACTGTGGACATAGTCTACATTTCAAAAGAATCTTGCGTGCACTTTAAAGGTCGATTTACTGTGGCCATAGTCTACATTTCAAAAGAATCTTGCGTGCACTTTAAAGGTCGATTTACTGCGGCCATAGTCTACATTTCAAAAGAACATTGGGTTCATCTTAAAGGTCGATTTACTGCGGCCATAGTCTACATCTCAAAAGAATCTTGGGTGCTTCTTAAGGTCGATTTACTGCGGCCATAGTCTACATTTCCAGAATATATTCAGAACACTTTAAAGGTCGATTTACTGTGGCCATAATCTACATTTCAAAAGAATTTTTGGTGCAATTTAAAGGTCAATCTACTGCGGCCATAGTCTACATTTCAAAAGATCATTGGGTGCACCTTAAAGGTCGTTTGGCTGCGGCCATAGTCTACATTTCAAAAGAATCTTGGGTGCATCTTAAAGGTCTATTTACTGCGGCCATAGTCTACATCTCAAAAGAATCTTTGGAGCATCTTAAAGGTCGATTTACTGCGGCCATAGTCTACATCTCAAAAGAATCTTGGGTGCATCTTAAAGGTCGATTTACTGCGGCCATAGTCTTAATTTCTAAAATATATTTAGAACACTTTAAAGGTCGATTTACTGTGGCCATAATCTACATTTCAAAAGAATCTTTCATCCAATTTAAAGGTCGATTTACTGCGGCCATAGTCTACATTTCTAAAGAATCTTTGGTGCATTTTAAAGGTCGATTTACTGCGGCCATAGTCTTAATTTCTAAAATATATTTAGAACACTTTAAAGGTCGATTTACTGTGGCCATAATCTACATTTCAAAAGAATCTTTCATCCAATTTAAAGGTCGATTTACTGCGGCCATAGTCTACATTTCTAAAGAATCTTTGGTGCATTTTAAAGGTCGATGTACTGCGGCCATAGTCTAGATTTTAAAAGAATCTTTGGTACACTTAAACGGTCGATTTACTGCGACCATAGTCTACATTTCAAAAGAATCTTGTATGCACTTTAAAGGTCTATTTACTGCGGCCATAGTCTACATTTCAAAAGAATCTTGTATGCACTTTAAAGGTCTATTTACTGCGGCCATAGTCTACATTTCAAAAGAAATGTTGGTACACTTTAAAGGTCGGTTTACTGCTTCCATAGTCTACATTTCAAAAGAATTTGGTATGCACTTTATAGGTCGATTTATTTCGGTCATAGTTTACATTTCAAAAGAATATTGTGTGCATCTTAAAGGTGGATTTACTGCGGCCATAGTCTACATTCTAAAAGAATCGTTGGTGCACTTTAAATGTAGGTTTACTGCGGCCATATTCTTCATTTCACCAGAATCTTTGGTGCACTTTAAAGGTCGATTTACTGCGGAAATAGTCTACATTTTAAAAAAATCTTAGGTACACTTTAAAGGTCGATTTACTGCGACCATAGTCAACATTTCAAAAGAATCTTTTGTGCACTTTAAAGGTCGTTTTACTGCGTCCATAGTCTACATTTCAACGGATTTTGTTTGCAGGTTAAAGGTCGTTTTACTGTGGCCATAGTCTACATTTTCAAAAAATGTTTAATGCATTTTAAAGGTAGGTTGACTGCGGTAATAGTATACATTTCAACGGAATCTTTGATGCAGGTTAAAGGTTGATTTACTGCGGCCATAGTGAAACTGTACATTTCAACGGAATATTTGATGCAGTTTAAAGGTCGATTTCTTTTACAGCAGCACGAATTAATATGTTCTTCATTCTTGAATTTTCGGACATAGTCTATTAATCAACAGAGTAATTGGTCCATTATAGTTGTTTTACTGCGGCCATAGCCTACAATTTAAAGGAATTTTAACTGAAAGAATCCTGGGAGCACTTTAAAGGTAGATATTAAGTTGTTATTGTAGTATAACCTCATATCAGTCAGTTCACTTTGGCAAAGGTTTTCCCGCAATATTATAAAAAAAATCAAAATATTTAGTGGCCCAAAATCTAGAATATGGCCACTGTACAGTTTATTGACTATGGAAAAGAGTCGCTTCCTTTGTTGTCGTGGAGATGTCATGCACATAATATTCACTCTATCGTAAGAACCACCCTCAAACCAGAAAGTTTCCGCCCTATAATTGTTAAGAATAATCAAAACGAATTAGTACAAAGCTACTGAACGATTTAATATTTCTATGTAATCATTAAGGAATTATATTATATAATTTAAATTAAATTTATGGAAAAATATTGTATAATTTTAATTTAAATCAGGCAGTTTCCTAGCAAAAATCATGCATCAAGGTGCATATATTAATACCAATATAGCAAAGAATAATCCATTTGATGTTTCACGGAGAATGAATTAAATTTGAATATGCTAACTGTACATTTGTCCCGTGCAATCAGTGTAGACCCAGACCAGAGTGCTCCTTCATTGGCTTTGGTTTAAATCCTGATCAGGGCATGCACTGTTATTTGGTAAATAAACAATCTTTCATAAAGTCAAAAATTGACTTGCCATAATTAGAAACCGAAATTGTCAATTTGATGATTTAGTTGAGAATGTGTGAAGTTTGAAAGTGCAAACAGTGTACAGTAAAACCTCTCTATACCAACCACTAAAGTGTGATAATTTACTAAGTGTTTTCGACAGGTGACTGCTTAAAGCATGGTGACAGTAAAACAGAAAGCTCCTGTAAGAGCTTTCTGTTTTACTGTCACCTTGCTTTAAGCTGTCACCCATCATTAATTACAATCAATTAGCCCTGATTAAGTGGCCGTTAAATAGAGAGGTTTTACTATATAAGTGACTGTACAAAACCGTGTTCTAGATCAAAGAGCTCATAAATTTTTGGGTTACATAATAAGTGACCTGAGTTAACTTTATGAAAATACCCAATTGTTACACCAAGGGGTAATTAAATACCCAATTAGTATTACAGTAGAACCTCTCTATTACGACCACTAAATTGTGTCAAATATTAGTCGTTTAAGACAGGTGACTGCTAAGTAAAGCAAATTATGAAAGTGAAACAGAAAGCTCCTACAGGAGCTTTCTGTTTCACTTTCATTTTGCTTTAAGCTGTCGCCTGTCTTTTTTTTTTTTTTACAGACATTAGCCTTCATTTTTGTGGTTGTATAGAGAGGTTCTACTGTATTACGTGAAAAGCGTATCTGTATTTCTAAATTAAGGCACAGAATTATACACAGACGGAATCGAAACCTCGCGCTATAAAATTCGTAAATCTCGTGCGGCGGATACGAGACTCGCGAGACTTGATAAGAGACTGTCTATCGGTAGTCAATATGATAAATGTGTGTTTTCAAAGCATTGTTCGCGGGTTTTTATTCCCGTGAATTGATAGGAATGTCCACATAGTCGTTAAAATCCTATAAAATGTCAATAAAAACACTCGAGTCGGTAAATTTCACGCCAGAAATCGCGGACAACGAGGCAAAGAAGTGATGATATTGTCACGTGACACATAATCTCGCAAAATTCAACCGCCGCGAGAGCTCAGGTACTCGCCTATTCAATTTCGCTTAGTTGCTATTCCGTTTTCTATAATTCCGTGATTAAGGAGCTCTTGCACTAGGATCAGCACTTTTTGCAATTGTATCATTATTGTCAAAAACAATGTTTTAGAGTGAAAACTGTTCATTAAATTTTGATGTTTTAAGGGAGAATGAGTTATATTTGAATATACTTACAAGTTGTCAGAATAGAAGTCTCCTAAATTTGCCATCTGAACAGGATCAGTACGTCATCTTGTAATAAATTGTAAAAACAAATGTTAAAAATGGACTTACGTTAATTGGAAGCTGGAATTTTCAAGGGCAGAATGAACTATTAAAGTTAAGATATATGTTAACAGTGTAGTAGTGATGGGGAAAACTTGTTCTGTGCAAACAGTGTTGGGATCCTAAAGATCAGGGGTGTGTACTTACGTGGTTGTAGCACAGCAAAATCCAGAAATACCTGTTTTAATGAGGTGAATAAGGATTCTGTTGTTAGCAAAACATTATACCCCTTTACCCTTTGGATGCAACAGAGTAGACAGCCATTCCAGCAAGACGTCCCAAGGGCTACCTTTTCTCCGGCCGTTTTCCGTTAGGATTATTCTTAATTCCGAAATCTTTGGATCTGCTCTTACTTTTACAATTTGGAATTGTGTGCGTTTTTTTTTTACATATGAAACATTAAATTATATGGGTGTCAAACTATTTTGATCCAGATCAGACGCTGCATGGCTCGGCGTCTGTTCTGGATCAACACTATTTGCATATTAATTTCATATTAGCGTTATAGAGCCCTGAAGAGAAAGTGTTAAAGATACGATTCCTAAAGTCGCCCATGTAAATGTAGAAATCTTAGGATTTTTATGAGCAACCTACGACAGCCCTGCGTCGTGAAGCATTTAAGTTAGCAGTGCATAGTTTATTTGAAAATCCGTGCTTTCATTTGTTTCACTTTAACTTTATTAATACATTTATTATCATTTTCACTTTCAAACGTATTCTGTGATTCATATGTCATAGTTTTCTTACTTTAGACTTCAGTAGCTCATCATATAAATTATATGAAAGAGTTAAAAAGATCTTAAATAGAGATAAGGAAATTGTATTTCTATGTCCTGGCTTCAAGATTCCTCAAAATAATTTCATTATCTAAAAAAAAACACAGCCGCCAGTGGATGGGGCAAGTTTTCCTTATATTACTGTGTAGTAAAAACATTAAAAATCTTTTTCTCTGAAACTACTGGTCTGATTTAACAAGAGGGCCTGAAGGCCCTGATATCGCTCACCTGTTGTACTGAAGCCTGATAGCTTTACCTTTCTGTTTCACACGTTTTAATCTAAATCCATTAAAATGTGTAGTATAGCATGTTAACAATTTTGGAATACAACCTCATAATTCTAGTATAGTACATCAAGGAAAGATAACTAGAGCCTAAATAATACTAAAATGAAGCCTTTTCTAGCATTTCAAAGTATATCAAGGGCAGATAACTGTTGTCACAATTATTTGATTTCAACCATAATTGCACTTATTCGAACTCTTATAGTCATACACAATCTGAGCAAGATTGAAAAGGACTGGATAAAAAGTGTGGCCTCTAGAGTGTAAACACTGTTAAATATGGCATTTTCAGCAATTCAAGGACAGATAACTATTGACCTATTCGTCCGATTTCAACCATAATCAAACTCATCTGAACTCTTATAGTCATATACAATCTGAGAAAGTTTGAGAAAGATTGAATAAAAATTGTGGCCTCTAGAATGTAAACACTGTTAAATATGGCATTTTCAGCAATACAAAGGTAGATAACTCTTGATCTATGGGTCCGATTTCAACCATAATTGAACTCATCTGAACTCTTATGGCCATATACAATCTGAACAAGTTTGAGATAGATTGGATAAAAAGTGTTACCTCTAGAGTGTAAACACCCTTTAATATGGCATCTTCAGCAATTCAAAGGTCGATAACTCTTGATCTATATGTCCGATTTCAACCATAATTGAACGTATATGAATTCTTATAGTTTTTAACAATCTGAGCAAGTTTGAGATAGATTCAATATAACAAGAACCCCAATGGGGCATATGTCGCTCACCTGAGAATAGCTGTACATCAAAATGGAGATAATGATTTATGTCCAGGACGGGGTCATTTTTTACCCGAGGGGCATAATTTGAACAATCTTGATAGAGGACCTGTAGATGATGCTATGTTCCAAATATCTAAGATCAGGGTACTAGGGTTCTAGACAAGAAGATTTTTTTTAAGTTTCCATTGAAAAAATCTATTTTTAGCTCCTGTGACCTACATATGCAACAGACTGGAACCATTTGAACAAAATAGATAAAGGACATCTAGAAGTAACACCATGCCGAATATCAAAGCTCTGGCTATATTAGCTTCAGAAAAGAAGACGTATGAAAACTGTGACCCCCGGAGTGGGGCTAATTTTGACCCCAGGGGCATAATTTGTACAAACTTGATAGAGGACCTGTAGATGATATGCAATCGACCAGAACCATTTGAACCTTATTGGTATAGGACATCTAAAAGTGTCACCATGCCAGATATCAAAGCTCTGGCCATATTAGTTTCAGAGGAGAAGACGTTTGAAAATTTCACTATATAACTCTATGTTAAACTGTGACCCCCCGGGCGGGGCCAATTTTGACCCCAGGGGCATAGTTTGTAGTTTGATAGAGGACCTGTAGATGATGCTATGTGACAAATGTCTAAGATCTGGCCCTTGTAGTTTCAGACAAGAGGATTTTTTAAGATTTCCTTATTTTTTCACCTGGTTGCCATGGCAACCAGAGTTCTACATTGTTTTTAATTCTTTGAACAATTTTGAAAGAACTTGACCCAAGGAACATTCGTGTAAAGTTTGGTTGAAATCTTTTCAGCGGTATATGAGGAGATGTCATTTGAAGCAATTGTTAAAGACAACAATGACTGTATAAAGTGAAATATTTTCTTCTGTGGAAGAATAAATTAAAGACATAAAAAGGAATATGTATGGGTTAATAGGTTAATAAATATCATTATTTACATTTTCTAAATATAAGAAACTATATGTAAATGAGTGGCAAATAGTTTGGATCCAGATTAGATGCAGCATTATGTGGCATCTGACCTGGATCCATACTGTTTATGGCCAAGAATTAATTGTGGACTGATAGACAGAAAGATAAACCAACAAACAAAACACAAACAAACAAACAAACAGACAGACCAAAAGTAATATGCCTCGAACTAAGTTGTGCTTGAGCATAAAATAGCAGACATCACTTTCATTTCTGTTATGTATCTCAGTGACCTGAGTTCAGAGCTAGCTATGGGTCAGTTATGCAATTGGAGACGGTCTCAGAGAGAAATGACTATTATCATGCTGAACTGTTGTCTGCTCCAAATGTTTGTATGTGAAATATGTAAAAAATAATAACTTATATTTTCTAAATATAAGAAAATATGTAAATGAGTGGCAAATAGTTTAGATCCAGATTAGATGCAGCATTATGTGGCATCTGACCTGGATCCAAACTGTTTGCAAAAATGTTGCATTTAGTATAAGGGTAGCTTCTTAGCCTGGAAGATACAATGGGTCTGTATAAAAACGGATCATTAGAGAGTTTTTACTGTCAGACCTGCATCAAAAAGCACTGATATGGCCAGGGTTGAGTCAAATTTGACCCTAGGGTTTTGATTTTTTACAATTTTGAAAGTGATTTAGTAGAAGATACTATTCATGCAATATCTAAGGTGTGGGAACAGTGGTTTTTTACAAAAAACTTGTTTAAAGTTTTTCACTTTTTTTAATAAATTTCAATAAGTAGTCCACTTTAAAGTTTCATTTTAATGATTTCTGTAGAGAAGCATCCAAGGAACACCATGAGCAAATTAGTTTTTTCCTCAGACTCGCGGTTTCAGAGGAGTTGTCGCTTGAAGTAAATTTGAACGGACGGACAGACGGACGGACGTTCTCACAGTTGGACATTTGTTGGGTATTTTTTTTGTTTAAAAATACCCAACAGTACACTAAAATACCCAACAATAACAATAGGGCAATCACGGAATGAATGGAATCTATTGTTCTCCCTACCCAACAAAGGACCTTTCGTGCGCTCGGACGGACAGATGGACAGACGGACGGCGGGCGATCACAACAGCTCACCTTGAGCCTTCGGCTCAGGTGAGCTAAAAATGGTGGCCTCTAGAGTGTAAACACTGTTAAATATGGCATTTTCAGCAATTCAAAGGTAAATAACTCTTGACCTATTTTGTCCGATTTCAACCATAATCACACTCATCTGAACTCTTATTGTAATATACAATGTGAGCAAGTTTGAGAAAGATTTGATAAATATTGTGGAGTGTAGAGTGTAAACACTAAAATTGTTGACGACGGACGACGCACGACGGACGCCGGACATTCAAGGATTGCAAAAGCTCACCCTGAGCTAGCTCAGGTGAGCTAATAATAATTTTACACAAATGATTTATGGGTGGCCATTTGCCCGTTTTTTTCTCTCCCAATAATCTTCATAGTTCAAACAAAATGGCTGCAAGTGGGTTGGGTGAATTTACCTATGATGGCTTATAGTGAAAACTTAATCTTCTTCATTGAAATTACTGGTCAAAATTGAACATAATTTTATACAAATGATCCACTAGTAACCGTCTACCAGATTTCTTCAAATAATTTTGCTAGCTTAAAACATGACTGAAAGTGGGTGGTTAAGGTTTTGAACTTTTCCTGATATGGCTAATGTTTAAACTAAAAGCAAATCTTCTTTTTCCGAAACTTGCCCAATACAATTTAATGTCATCAAGACCGTAACCATGGGTACCAGGCAGGCGATTGTTTATAGGTGTGTGGGTTTATAAAAATCTTTTGGTAGAGGATTTCCCTACCTTGCTTACATCAGATTGAATAGCAGCTAGAGGGATGGCTTTGTCAGTAATACAAACATGATGCCCCCGCTGGCAACAGTTTGACTTTAATTGTTCAACTGACTAAATGTATTTGTGAAAAATTGAAGCAAATCAAAGTCCTGTCCACATGCACATCTATGGTATACGTCTCTTGAAACAATAACGTTTTTTGTTGTTTTCTTGGAAGTGCGCAAAAACAATTTGTTGAAAAATAACATCTGAAATGCATTTTGTGGCTAGATATCTAATAAACAGACTTTTGTTTGGTAATTATGGGGGGGGGGCACTAACCCCCTGTATGTGGGACGGACGAACGGATGGATGGACGGAAGAACGTACAAACACAGACGGGTAAAACAGTATGACTCCGACTGATCGTCGTGGGGGCATAACAAACATTGACCTGTAAAATATGATAATGCTGTGTTCCATGGAGGCAAATAAACATCAACAAACTCCTGTAATTCTTTCTCAAACTTTAATGATTTCAACAAGACCGAGATAAACAATATGACGACCCTACCATCATTATTACTTTTACTCATTCAACCCTCAAACTTCAAATGGACAAACCAAGTTTCTAATTAAGACTAGTCCATATATGACTATTTAGGGTATGGTGGTTTTCAGTGTTTTGCATAACATAGCCCTCCGATTAGGGTTTATACTGTTTGCATAGAAGTGTACTCTTCAAAGTTAGCACATTAAGCCCTAGCGACAAGTATAGTATACTCTTCATTAACAAAACATATACCTGTCAAGAGAACACATGTCCTATGCAAACAGTGTAGACCCTGATCGGAGCCCTCTGATCAGGGTCTACACTGTTTGTCCTTTTGTGAAACATTGTTAAAATCCACCGTAATTATTTAAAAATGGACTAGATTTAATTGTAAACTGCAATTGTCCATTTAAAGTTTCAGGGGTGAATGAATAAAACTTTAAATGATGAGTAAACCTATCACAATGGTTCAATGTGTTAAACCATATCATAGATTTAACCCATAGCACTATTTACCTCATAAATTGTTTTTCAGCATTATGACTTATAATGCTGAAAATTAAACAAAGACTCTTCCATTCTAAGATAAATGACCAACTTTAACATATATTGACTCACCAGTGGTTTATCCAAACGAACTGCTAACAGTATAGAAAAGTACATGTATAACAAACTTTAACATTGACATAGACCCTGATCAGAAGACTGATGAAGGGGCCCTCTGATTATTGTTTACAGTTTTTGCAAAGAATGAATATACCTGGTCCCTGTACTTAAATCCTTAACCAGGGCTCCAGATAAAGGGGGTTATTAAAAAACTAAAATCTTTATTTCTGTTTGAAACCCTATGGTGTCACTACTCATTAGAATCGTCTCGAAGAGACGGTTCTAATGAGTAGTAACATCATAAGATTTTATGCTGAAATAAGTAAGAAAATGTTTCTTTTGTGCAGTTTACCCCTTCTTATCTGGAGCCCTGCTCATCACACTAACTAAGAGGGTCTACATTGTGTGTATGCAAAGGACAAGTGTACACTTCCCAGTTGGGCCTAAACTGTTTGTAAATGCCAAATAGGCCTGTTGTTGCCAGGTTTGACTGTGTTAAATATATCCTTCACATTTATTGCATATGTTCACACCACCTTGGCAAATGCCATGGCCTGGTGGACATTATTGTCCTCTTGTCTGCCTGTCAGTATAACAACAAACACTGATTTGGTGGGTGCCGTTCGCAGTATCTTCCAAAGTCGCCTGTCTAGTCTCCACAAACATTTCTACAAGTAAGATGGTGAGTATTGTAAACGTTTGACAGTTATTACAGGGCTCCAGATAAGAGGGAGTAAACTGCACAAATCTAACATTTTCTCACTTATTTTAGCATCAAATCTTAAGGTGTTACTACTCATTAGAATCGTCTCAAAGAGACGATTCTAATGAGTTGTGACACCATAGGGTTTAAAGCAGAAATAAAGATTTTAGGTTTTGAAATACCCCCTTATCTGGAGCCCTGTATTAGTGTTTTCTTCTGACTTGGTCCAGTTGTTTTTAGATTGGAAAATTCTAAAACATTACAAGAGCTGTATGCGGACCTAAATCGCTCACCTGGGACCGTTGATGTAAATGTAAAATATCTTGGAAAGCTGAGAAATTATGACAATATGATTGTGCCAATTGCTGATTGGATGATACTAAGTGCAGAATGGCTAAGCTTAGGCAGTAGGGTACTGTAGTTTAAGAGAAGATTTTCAAGCTTTTTTTTTAAAAAAAAAATCTATTTTTAGCTCCTGTGACCTAGATATGCAACGGACCGGAACCATTTGAACAATATTGGTAAAGTATACCTCTAGAAGTTACACCATGCCAAATATCAAAGCTCTAGCTACATGTATATTGATTTCAGAGAAGAAGAGGTTTGAAGATTTCACTTTATAACTCTATGTAAATTTGTGACCCCCGGGACGGGGTCAATTTTGACCCCAGGGGCATAATTTTAACAATCTTAATAGAGGAACTGAAGATGATGTTTTGTGCAAAATATCTAAGCTCAGGGTACTGTGGTTTCAGAGAAGAAGATTTTTTAAGTTTTTAATGAAAAAATCTATTTTTAGCTCCTGTGACCTAGATATGCAACGGGCCGGAACCATTTGAACAACATCTGTAAAGTACCTCTAGAAATTACACCATGCCAAATATCAAAGCTCTAGCTATATTAATATCAGAGGAGAAGAGGTTTGAAGATTTCACTATATAACTCTATGTAAATTTGTGACCCCGGGGCGGGGTCATTTTTTACCCCGGGGACATAATTTGTTCAATCTTGATAGAGGACCTGTAGATGATGCTTTGTGCAAAATATCTAAGCTCAGGGTACTGTGGTTTCAGAGAAGAAGATTTTTAAAGTTTTTATTGAAACAAACTATTTTTAGCTCCTGTGACCTAGATATGCAAAGGACCGGAACTATTTGAACAACTTTTAAAGAGGACCATATAAGGATCATTCCTGCCAAGTTTGGTTAAAATCCAACCAGTAGTTTAGGAGGAGATGTTGTTTAAAGAAATTGTTGACGACGGACGACGGATACAGCACGATCAAAATAGCTAAACTTTGTGCCAGGTGAGCTAAAAAGGGATGAATATCGTACTCGGTGATTTCCCTACAGCCAGCAAGAGATAGGCATAGCTGTATCTATTGTTCGCAATGTACAGTGAAGAAGACATTATTCTTTCCTGTTTAAATGCAAACACAATGCATTAAACTGTAAAAATTTACTTTTAGAATTTTTTAAAAATCTTTTTAATCTGAGTGGCAAACAGGTAGGAGCCTGATCAGAGGCCGTGTTACCCGGCATCTGATCTGGCTCTAACCTGTTTGCAATGGAAATAATAATTTTAGTGTAAATCCGTTTATTGGGAAAGAAAAACATATCAGTAAAGTTAGCGCACCTGTCTCGTTCTGCACGGGGATCATTCTTATCTCAAGTAGGAAAGTGTACGAATATATATCTGATTTTACCTTGCTTACCTTTTTACTATTATAATGTATTCTGTTCCAAAAAAAACTCAGCCCTGTCAGAAAATACTTGTACCATGCATAGTGATGAGAACAGGACTGCCATAAGTTAATCGTGAAAAATCGTAAGATTTCCAAATTTTCTATTTTTCAAGCGCGATTTTACGAATTGTATCTCTAACCCTTTACCCCATGGTTTGTTTCTAGTTTTGATGACACATGGCCACTTAAAGAAGGTTGAAATGAAACAATGTGCCTTAAGGCCCATTCTGCTTTACTTTCAGCCTGGTTTAACACAAAAATACGCCTTTATACACTTTGAATTATTACTTCACAGGAAAAGTAGTTTTAAATTTATACAATACTAATTGGAACATAAAAAATATTTTCCATATTCAAGCAGATGTTAGCTTAAAGTAGGCTGAAAGTAAAGCAGAATGCGCCTTAAGGTGCATTCTGCTTTACTTTCAACCTGCTTTAAGTGGTCACATATCTTCAAAACTAGAAACAATCTATTGGGTAATGGGTGAAGCTACAATCTACTAGGATAGTTATCTGGCGAAATGGCAGCCCTGTAAGAATTAGTCCCTCGGATGAGACTATAAATTAATCCGATGTATGAGTGCTTTACACTTGGCATCTAAAAGAACCAGAGAACTCTTTTGATAAAAAGAGTAGGGCATCGCGCCTGGGTTCTCTGTATCTGTGTTCTCTCTCTGGGGGGTTCAATTAGCCCATAGATGGCAGAAACGGACGTTAACAAACAAAACAAAAACAAACAAATATTAGACGGAAGAACAACTATCAATGGCTAGCGACAAAGACGGATATAGCTCAGACTCTGTCCCAGCCCCAGCTCTTAAAATTATGCTAAAACCTCCATTAAATGACAAAAGTAATGAAGAAAGTTCCTTTACTACTTAATGTGACAAAAGTAATGCAGAATGCTCCCTTTAGGAGCATTCTGCGTTAGTTTTGTCCTGCATTAAGTAACCACCTGTTGGGAGCGTTCTGCATTATCATTCTTGCATTAAGTAGCCATCTGTTTGGACTATTCTACATTACTTTTGTATTGCATTAACCCTTTCCTCCCTGAAACTTCAAATGGACAATTCTAGATTTCAATTTAGTCCAGTCCATTTTGGACTTTTTAGGGTTGGTGTTTACAATATATGTTAAAATGACAAACAGTGTAGACCCTGATCAGAGGGCTCCTTAAGGAGCCCTCTGATTAGGGTCTACACTGTTTGCATAGGACAATTGTACTCCTCACAGGTATGCTGTTTGCGAATATCGCAAAAATGTGTGACAAGGGTTCAAAGAGTTAAGTAGCCATTTTACAACGAAAGAGACAGCACATTGAACCTTGCCAATGAAGATACTTGTTCTAAATAGAAATGTGTACCTTTTAAAGAAGATTTACCCTATGCAAACAGTGTAGACCCAGATGAGAGAGCTCCCGACGCCCTCTAATCTGGGTCTGCGCCATTTTGCAATATACCGGTATTGCAGAAAACAACCCTGAATAGTCATAGATGGACTAGAATTTATTGGAAACTGGAATTGTCCGTTCTTTCATGAGTACACAAGTTAACTGATAACCCGATTTCAAGAATTTAAGATGGGTTACCACTTAAAGCAGTTCGAAAAGTAAAGCAGAACATGCCTAAGCCACATTCTGCTTTACTTTCTGCATGCTTTCAGCTACAATCTGCAAGGATAAAGGGAATATATCTAACAGTGCATATTCATAACTGTATACAGTAGAACTATTTTCTTCAGTGCAGAAATGAATTAAAGGTGTAAAACAGCTTAGAGTATCTATGGAGTATTGAGTTAACCCTTTCCCCCATAGAAGCGCCTTTTAGCGGATATGATTTATTCCTCCGCTGAAGAAAATAGTTTCAATTTAATCAGTCATGAATATATAGTTTAGGTAATATTTTCTATATTCTAGCACATGGAAGCTTAAAGTAGGTTGAAAGTAAAGCAGAATGAGCCTCAAGGTGCAGTCTGCTTTACTTTCAACCTACTTTAAGTGGTCAGCTATCTTCAATACTAGAAATAGGGTATCAGGTAAAGGGTTAAATGGTTCATATATTAGGATTTCAATTTACCTGTCTGTCTTCCTCTGATTGATCTTTGCCAGACTTGCCTTCAACTAGGAAGTCTCTGTAGCCATATAAGTGGGTGAGGCAGAAGTCGGCCACTTCAATTGTCTGACTGCTCTGGATCTCTCGCTGCTTGTCTGTTGTACATGTCAGGACAAGGTACTCCTTGCTGTACAATTTCTCACTGTCCTCTTCATCTATTATGACACCTGTGTAATATTTGGATCAAGAGGGGGATTTTATAATTAAACGTTTTTTTATCTTCTAGCAACTGTTAGAACAAGCATTAGGATTACAATGAAACCTCTCTATTGTTAAAAATTAGGTGTATAACACAGTATGCAGACTCCACTTACTTTGGTCCAATAGGCATAGAGTTTCTGTATGCCAAGTTGTAAGAGCTTTGAAATACAAGTGTAATTTACCATGTCAACTTCAAATTTTGTGACTAGGCATACAGAAACTGTATGCCTATTGGACTGAAAGTAAGTTGAGTCCGCATAATGTGTATATGGCAGGTGACTGCTTAAAGCAATGTGAGCATAAAAAAAAAAAGATCCTTCAGGAGCTTTCTGTTCTATGTCCACCTTGTTTTGAGCTGTCACCTATCCCTTCATACAATTAACAGTGTTCTGCCAAGGCCGCGCCCTTGCGCAATTGGCGCTTAAAAATCACAAATGGCCCAGAAAATTTCCCGTAAATGGGCCGTACTATTAGAGCATTTGAAACGACTAATTTCATTGGATACGTCGACCGGAAGTATCCGCTATAGTCCAATCGCTGATATTCTCTCGTGCCTTCTCGTTTGTTTCTGTTGAAAGATGGCTGACCAAAAACGTAAAGCAGCTACACTAATAGACTGTTTTTAAAGTTCTCGAAACACGCGGAGTAAAATTAAGGAATTGGACGAAAATAATATTCAGTATACCACAGAGAAAACGTTCATGACGCTGTCGCGGATCAGAATACAGCCGAAAGTAGTAAAAACTTTAATTGGTTCTCAAAAACAGAAACCGCTCTCCAGCCGACGGCCGAGTCCGATAAAGTTGAAGGTTCTTCGAAACGCACGAATAGTATATCCGCCGAGAAAAAGAAGGTTTGAACTTTTCAGCATAGTTGGTTAAAACATCACACGTGGCTTGCTTACAATGGTGGGTCAGATTCTATGACTTCCAATCTGTGTCTAGACTATAGCACACTACTGGTGAATGTCATAATTGGAAAACGAGTTAATTTTTTTGTGTTTTCTATCATATTTATGAGAAAAAAATGTGGGGCCCACACTTTTAAAAAATGGCCCCCTTTTTTCATGTCCAGTGGGCCCTGGGGCCCATAGTTTTTTATTTCTTGGCAGAACACTGAATTAATTAGCCTTCTTTTTAGTGGTTGTAAAAAAGGTTTTTACTGTAATTAGATGTCTTGCCTCAATACAGAATCAAAATCAAGGTCAAGATATAGTTAGATGTCTTATAGCAACAGAGATGCAAAATCAAGGCTAGAAGAGCACCAGATACGGTGAGATATTGCAAAAACTTAAACGCTTGTGCCTCAACTAAACCATGTGATGTAACTACTCATCAGAATCATGGCTTTAGATGCTTGATGGAGCAGTCAAGTTTTCAGAGACTTATTGTTTTAAACAGTCCAGTTATCAGAGACTTATGGTCTTTAAGAGTCCAGTTTTAAGAGACTACACCATGAATGGTTTATTCTGTCAGTCAAATTTTCAGGAGTACTGTTTTGACACATTCAATCATACCAAGGAGTTTACTCACCATAATCATTACCAACGTTTGTACCTGTGAAGAGTACACTTGTCCTATGCAAACAGTTTGTTGGCTACGTTATACTTGTATTATTCTGTCTGCCATCAATACAGAAGTCCAATTTTAATAAGCTGTACCATACCTGTTTTATTCTGTCTGCCAATTCTCTTAATGAAGGATTCTGTGTATTTTCGACCCATCTGCTGAAAGAAGAGGCGTTTCTTTCTCACTGTCTCATAATTTCCAGTATTGGACACCAACTGGTCAATCTTTCCCTGGGTATCTGTGTTATCATCCTCCTCGTCATCATCAGAATCGTCCTGACTACACAAGGAGTAGTTGCCAAATGTGAGATCTGATATCAAACAGAAAAATAGTGTTAACTCATTCACCCCTGAAACTTTTAATGTATAATTCCAATTCAAAATAGGTCTAGTCCATTTTTGGCTTTTTAGGAATGGTTTTAACAATATATTTCAAAATGATCAGGGTCTATACTGTTTTCATAGGACAAGTGTAATCCTCACAGGTGCACTGTTTGTAAATGACAAGTATACTTGTTGCAAGTGTGTTAATCCTTTCTCCCATGGATACACCTATTTACACTTCCACATATTCATACACTAAGAAAGGTAGTCCCTATTTCCAGTACCTTTACAGATAGGAGCTTAAAGTATGCGTAAAGTAGAGCAAAATGCTCCTTAAGCTATTACAGCAAAGATACTTTGCCTGCTTTAAGAAAATATCTACCTTTAATTCTTAAAACAGTACTAGTATATGGCAAAAGGGTTAATGGTTTAACTCTTTCCTCCCTGAAACTTTAAATGGACAATTCCAGTTTCCTTCTTAGTCTAGTCCATTTCTGACTTTTAAGGATTGTTTTTGTCAATGTTTGGCATTCTGACAAACAGTGAAGATCCCGATCAGATGACTCCTTTTGAAGCCTGCTGATCTGGGTCTTCACTGTTTGCATAGGACTAGTGTATTATTCACATGTACACTGTTTGAAAAGGATGCCCCTATGCGGGACTAGGGTTTTAAGGGTTAATGCAGAACAATTTAAGTGAAAGAGGTAAGCTTCTTTAGCAGCTGTCTGTTTCACTTGTGGTCTTGTCTAAGAGACTAGCAAATCATAGTATTAAACACATTCAACGCATGTGACGAGTTTACTCGTCATTAACAAAATATATACTTATGAAGAATGCATTTGTCCTTAGACTACTAGATGAATAGTTAAGTCCCTGATTAGAGGGCTCCTACAGGATCCCTCTAATCAGGGACTTCACTGTTTGCAATTTTGCAATATATTGTTAAAATCAACCCTACATAGTCAAAATGGACTAAACTTAATTGGATATGGGAATTGCCTATTAAAAGTTTCAGGGGTGAATGAGTTTATGCTGCTGCCCTACTCTGTCCTCCCTGAAACTTCAAGTGGACAGTTTAGTTAATTAAGTCAGCATAATAATAATATTTAATCCTATTTTTTAATGATTTTGTCAATGCATTGCGATATTACAAACAATGTAGACCCTGATCAGAGGGTTTCTACAGGAGCAATCTGATTTGAGTCTTCACTGTTTGCATAGAGCCTGACTAAGTTTCAATGGGTTAATACAATATTTACTCAGTGTTTTCGTGATATAGCGTACCATTTTTAAGTTTCAGTAACACCAGTTCCATTGTGGCCGTGGCATCTTCCACTGAATTATGACCCTTCCTGTCATCGTCTTGAATAGTCTTCCTGTAAATATCAAACAAAGACCCAACCATTACCAAAGATGTACATTACAGCTGGGAATATAAGAAGGAGTAAAATGAGCAAATACATTTTCTCACTCATTTCAACACAAACTCCTATGGTGTTACTACTCATTAGAATCGTCTCTTTGAGATGATTCTAATGAGTTGTGACATGAGTACTGACACCATAGGATTTAATGCAGAAATAAAGATTTTATTTCTTGAAAAAACTCCTCTTATCTGGAGCTCTGCTTTCCTGCTTAACATGTTTCAGCTAAAACAATAACCGTTAAAACTCGATAATTCAAACTCTCATTAATTGCAACATAACCATATTTCAAAGTTAAAACGTGGCTTAGCCACATTTTAACATTGAAATATGGGTATGTTCAACCTAAGTGAGATAGAGTTATCAAAATGAAACTAATGATATACTAGTAAGGTCAAGTTTAGCGAATTTAAAGTTTCGAGTTTGGATCGTATTTCAATTGCAAACAGTTTGGAGCAAGATCAGACGCCGGGTAACCAACATCATTAAAATAAAATGTAAATGATTTTCTGCTTCATGAATAACATGTAGCATCTTGAGACTGGGATGTTTTTACTGACAATCTAAAAAGAAATAATCATTTACAGGCAATCTAAAAATAATTAATTTTTCATCAGTTTATATTATACATTTAGTAAAGGATAAGAATTACACACATTTAGGGCACATATCAGGATTTATTTAACCCATTACCCCATAGCATGTTTCTAGTTTTGAAGACGTGATTACTTAAAGCAGGTTAAAAGTAAAGCAGAATGTGCTTTAAGGCACATTCTACTTTACTTTCAGCCTGCATTATGCTATCATCTGCTAGGATATAGACGCTATTTCTTATGATACATATTCATGACTGTATAAATTGGAAGTAATTTCTTAAGTGGATTAATGAAATAGAGGTGTAAAAGGGTGTACTTATGGGTTAATTGGTTAAGCAAATATATCCACCTGACACTTTTTCAAAAATCCAAATTCTTGGAGTAAGATCTAACTTACGAGAGAAAGTGTGATGACAGTTTCTTCAGCCCAGTTTTACGATTGCCATCTCCTGTCAGGTTATATATCACGCTTGTATCTATCACATAGGGGTGGAACATCTGAAATTGAGAGTGGTAGTCAGATTATGCAACTTCGATTGAGAGTGTTAGTCAGATTATGTTTGTTTGTTTTTGTTTTTGATTTTACGTCGCTTTCAACAGTATTTCAGTCATATTGCAACATCCAGCTATTTACAGGTGGAGGAAGACCTCAGAAGTCTTTTATGCACTGTTTCAGGCACAAATCGGCAACTGGGTAGAGCCACCGACCTTCCTCAAGCCAGCTGAAAGGCTTCCCCAGATGAAAAATCCGAACGACCCTACTAGGATTCGAACTCACAGGGGTGAGGAGCTTAATGAGGTAAGTCACAGTGACTATACCACTAGGCCACAGAGGCCCCTGTCAGATTATGCGACTTCAATTGAGAGTGGTAGTCAGATTATGCGACTTCAAATGGATAATTCCAGTTTCTGAAAAAGTCTAGTCCATGTTACATATTTAGGGTTTATCTAAATAATATACGGTATTGCAAAATGACAAACAGTGCAGACCCTGATCATCTTTTGATACTCACTTTAAGACTCCTTAAATCTCCTCCTATTGACTGTCCACAGAGTATGGCATCCGGGGGCAGTATGGAATCTATCTGGGCTTGTACATCTTCTACTCTGGTAGTGACCGGGTCCAGTATGGCTTTAGTCATACCACTAAACCTGTAAATAGATACAAATAAGTTGTAGAGTAACCATTTACTCCAATGGCTGTTTCTAGTTTTGAACATAGGTGACCACTTAAAGCAGGTTGAAAGTAAAGCAGCTTTAAGCTATCATGTACTAGAAGATGGAAAGTATTTCTTATGGTACATTATTCATGAAGTCCTATACAAATTGGAACTATTCTCTTCAGTGGAGGAATACACCAAATGCATTAAAACACTTTTCTATTGAGTAATGGGTTAAGACTTTTCCCCCCATATCCTGTTTCTAGTTTTGAAGACAGTTGACCACTTAAAGTAGCTTGAAAGTAAAGCAGAATGCGCCTTATGACGCATTCTGCTTTATTTTCAGCCTGTTTTAAACTACCATGTACATGTACTAGAATATAGGAAAAAATTTCTTATGATATATTATTCATAACTATATAAATTGGAGTTATTTTCTTCAGTGCAGGAATAAAATAAATGCATTAAAATGTGTATCTATCGAGTAATGGGTTAAGAAGTTCTCTGACCCTGTCAAGCTAGTGTTTAGTGGCCAAATAACCCTTTCCCCCACAGAAGTACTGTTAAGTGCCATAATAATCCACATAATTATCAGGGCTCCAGATAAGGGGGAGTAAACTGAACAAAACCAACATTTTCTCACTTATTTCAGTACCAAATCCTATTGTGTTACTACTCATTAGAATCATCTCTTTGAGACGATTCTAATGAGTAGTAACACCATAGGGTTTTATGCAGAAATAAAGATTTTAATTTTTGAAATACTCCCCTTATCTGGAGTCCTGAATTATGTGCCATAAATGAATATTTGTTTATATGATCTTATATACAGGTAGCAGCTTAACCCATTACCCCATAAATATGCCTTTTTACGCCTCTAATTTATTCCTCCACTGAAGAAAATAGTTTCATTTTTCACAGTCATGAATAAGTATTATAAGATATTTTTTCTATATTCTAGCAGATTATAGCTTAAAGCAGGCTGAAAGTAAAGCAGAATGTGCCTTAAGGCACATTCTGCTTTACTTTCAACCTGCTTTAAGTAGTCACCTGTCTTCAAAACAAGAAACAGGCTATGGTGTAAAGGGTTAAAGCAAAGTGAAAGCAGAAAGCTCCTAAAGGAGGTTTCTGCTTCACTTTTATCTTGCCAGAAACATAGTTAAAATAAGCAACTCAAAACTCGTTAGTTGGCTGTGAAGGAAAGGATGCTTCAAAACAGTTCTGCCTACGGAATTCGAAATCTGGCCTAACAAAGAAGCAAAAAGTAGACTTAAAAAGTTCAATTAAAAATAATACTGGCGCTAAATCCAAAAGTTTGAAATGACCATCATCATTGAAACCTGGGTCTCCATTTCCCTTTACCATCAATATGAGACAAAATCAGAGATCAGCGCTTTATCTAGTAGCCTGTTTCTAGTTTTGGAGACAAGTGATCCCCTAAAGCAGCTTGAATCTAAAGCAGAATGCATCTTAAGGTCTATTTTGCTTTACTTCCAACCTATTTTAAGCTACCATCTGCTAGGATATAGAAAATATTTCTTGGGGTGCATATTCATGAATGTATAAAGTGAACTGTTTTCTTCAGTGTAGGAATAAGTGTGCATCTATGAAGTCATCGGTTAAAGAACAGGGGCCTTACGAAGAGACGTACGACAAAAACAGTGGTAAGCCAGATTATGAAATTCTCAATTATTATCAATTTCTCCATCTAATCCTGTCTTGTGACATCTCTTTGGAATCGTCTTGAAAAGACGATTCCAAAGAGATGTCACAAGACAGGATTAGATGAAAAAAATCAGAAATTTGATGTATCTTAATGTTTTGACTTACGACCGTTTTTGTCGTACGACATTTCGTAAGACGGGCCCCAGAATATTTATTGAACTTACCTAGTTACATAATCAACAATACGGGCTCTTGGCTTGACCAAAGTATCATACACTGTTTCTAGATTCTCATTCACAATAGAAACCCTGGCTAGGTCCATTTTACTATATGAAGTCTGTACCTGCAGGATCCAGAAAACATTGTCATGAAAATCACAAAACATTTCAGTTATTTTCCAACTTTAAATCAATTAATATTGCATTAGTTAACAATTTAACCCTATAATGCTTGGATTTAGCATATATACATGTACATCGTTTGCATACAGTGAAGATACAGATCAGAGGGCTCCTGTTTTCTCGCTATGTCTGTCGTACTTATATGTATTTTACATACAAACCCTGTAAGAGTCAATATAGACTCGTTTTTTTTTATTAGAAAATGGATGCATCCATTTAACTCTAGACCCAATAGCCTTTTCCTAGTATATAAACTATATGCCTAAAAAGGTTATTCGAAAAATAGTTAATGTACAAATCTCAGTTTCTTACAGTTTTTATCAAACTTTCATGCCATTAAATCATTATGTAGGGAAACATTTGAAAGACTTATATTAGTAAAAACAAATTCAAACATTTCTCATTTAATCTACCATCCACCCTAGTTTATTTTAAAAGTTTAAGACAAGTGGCTGCTTATTTTTACTATACATTCTTGCTGCTTTAAGCAGGCACCTTTCAGGAGACATCAAAAGCTACCTCAGTACTTTAGCAAAACACAGTGCAAGTATAACAAGAGGGCCAAGGCCCACAAGTCGCTAACCTGAGAACATAGTGCCTAAGCTAACTGGGCAAGACAATATTGCGATATATACATGTAGCTATAAAAAGAGTTTTAAAGGTTTTCCAATATAAGTCTATATAAAACAGATAAGCCCCTGGGCAGGGCCAAATTTGAACAAGGGGTCATAATTTGAACAATTTTGGTAGAGGACCATAAGGAAAAGCTACAGGTCAAATATAAATGATCTTGGCCTTACAGTTTCAGAGAAGAAGATTTTTAAAGGTTTTCCTATGAAAAACTAATAAGCCCGAGGGCGGAGCCAATTTTGGCCAGGGGGTCATAATTTGAACAATCTAGGTAGAGGATCACAAGGCAAAGCTATGTGACAAATATTAAAGATCGATCTGGGCCTTACAGTTTCAGAGAAGATTTTTAAACATTTTCCTATACAGTATAACCTCCGTTATCCGACACCCCATGGTTCCATGTTTGTAAGTCGGTTAAGAGAGGTTGTCGGTTAACGGAATTAGGCACAAGTTTACACACCCAAAGATTGTCGCTGCGAGGCGAATTTCTCGATGCCGATCGACTTATTAAATATGCTTGCATGACTGCAGCATATCCTTGTCAGGTTTTTCCAGTTTAAAATAGGAGTCCCCGGCTCCGGTTCTACACGGTTTTTCCATTGTTCTTTCTACATTAGGCATAAACGTGTATAGTCAGTTAAACACACATACATACAAGTAGATATTAAGGGATCGACTAAAACACCAGCACATTCGTATTTATATTTTATGTACAAGTACAGTATTCTCTCGTTATGTCGTACTAGCGGGAAATTAACAAAACTTCAAAAAGCGGGAATGTTTTTATTTTCTCTTAATATAACTTGAGCATAGATTTTTACGCCTGCGATTATTTCTTTAGACTCGACCTATGCGAAGGGCGCATTATATATACATTTCGTACTTCTAATGTTGACAACTTGACGGTGAGGACGATTGGCAGATACCTGTCCAATTTGAACACGAAATAATGGTTAGCTATGATTGGAAAGGATGGATGAGTTGGTCTTTTCGGCACTGTGACCTTGAATGGGTTGCTTGCATGTGTTGGCTGAAGTTATCTTATTAACCCTCACATTATTCACTCATTGTTTAAACAATACATTTTGTCTTATACGGTCATCCGAGCAATATGTGTCATTATCACCTGCGCGTGTATAGTCGGTCAATGATTAAAGGTCAGCATACCGTCGGATAACGGGGTGTGAAAAATCTCTAATTTGCCTTTTTTGGTCCGTCAAGGTATGTCGGATAACGGTTAACAGAGGATCCGATCAAGAGAGAGTTAGGTTACATGAAATATATAGGGAAATTGCCAGGACCAAACAGCAGGGTCGGATAACAGAGGTTTCCGGTCAAGAGAGGTGTCGATCGACAGAGGTTATACTGTATAAGTCTATGTAAAACTGATAAGCCCCGGGGCGAGCCAATTTTGAACCGGGGTCATAATTTGAACAATCTTGGTAGAGGATCATAAGGCAAAGAAACATGTCAAATATAATTGATCTGGGCCTTACAGTTTCAGAGAAGAAGATTTTCAAAGGTTTTCCTATGAAAAACTGATAAGCCAAAGGGCGGGCCATTTTTAGCCCAGGGGTCATAATTTGAACAATCTTGGTAGAGGACCATAATGCCAAGCTATATGTCAAATTTTAAAGATCTGGGCCTTACAGTTTCAGAGAAGAAGATTTTTAAACATTTTCCTATAAAAGTCTATGTAGAACTGATAAGCCCCGGGACGGGGCCAATTTTGACCGAGGGGTCATAATTTGTACAATCTAGGTAGAGGACCATAAGGCAAAGCTACATGTCAAATATTAATGATCTAGGCCATACAATTTCAGAGAAGAAGATTTTCAAATGTTTTCCTAGAAAAAACTGATAAGCCCCAGGGCGGGGCCATTTTTGGCCCCAGGGTCAAAATTTGAACAATCTTGGTAGAAGATCATTAGGTTATGATACATATTAAATATCAAAGGTCTGGGCCTTTTGGTTTCTAAGAAGAAGATTTTTAAAGATTTTCTTATGCATTAAAAGTTGTCTATACGGTCATGTTAGAAAATCTGGTCCCAAAGCAAGGGGAATAACTCTAGCCAAACACTTTGAACAAGATTTCGTTCCTCCTTGTCACTGATGCTTCTGACAAAGTTTGGTTGAAATCGAGTCAGTGGTTTCAGAGATGTTGTTTGAAAATGTGGACGGACGACGTACGACGGACACCGGACGACGGACGGAATGGGATCACAATAGCTCATCCTGAGCCTATGGCTCAGGTGAGCTAAAAAGGCAAATTTGGTCTCCTAATCCAAAAGTGATTCTTTGCAGGATAAGGTTAAAACAAATTTACCATTTCACAATCAACAGCAAATAAAGGACTGGAACTATGAACTTCTCTGTAGGGCTTACTTTTACTGTACACAAAGTCCTTGAATTTATCTGTAAAAGAAAACAAAGGTTGGCACTGGTGGATCTAGGATGGCAGAGATATTTCACATACAGTCAAACTTCGATATCTCGAAGTCGCTTAACCGAACTATCCGATAGTTCGACATATGGACTGCATTATTTCATGCTCGGTTCAGTCGAACATACCCATATTTCAATGTTAAAACGTGGCTTAGACATGTTTTAACTTTGAAATACGGGTATGTTCGACTTGATGGAGTTCGATAAATCGAAGTTCGAGTGTACAGAAAATTCAACACCCCAAAATATCCTTATTATTGACCAACAAAGATGTAAATTATCGCCGGCGAAATATAACTCGACCCAAACATAGGCCTGAAGATTCACACCTCCGTCTGTTAACCTGTTATTTGTATTAGGTAAACTGTGAACGATATGCGAACACACTATTGTTTACCTTTATTTTCTTTTATTCAAGTCGTTTGTGTAAGCAGATATCCCAAACTTTAATTTACAAGAGCATTAATTCCTTGAAAAACAAACATTCTCGAACACAAAATGAAACAGGAAACGTTCACTATTTACCTTAGACGGTGTTCTTATTTTTTAGCACGTTAAAATCGATACAGTCAATGCGATATACTGGAAACCAGTCTGAATGACGGTATTATTCGCCTTACGCATCAAAACAATTTGCGAACTAAGTTGGAGTTGTATTAAATTTTAATTATTGTACTCGAGGATTTTTAACAGATAAAAATTAGCCTTAATATCATTCTGTTGTGAATTTTTTTTTTATGAGAAGCGAATGCAGAAACATACTGCAATTTTCGGACCTAGCGTATTTTATTCATTCCGTTTTAGCACCCGTTCTTCTTTCGAAGCCATTTTATCAACAAGGTATTTTTGTGACGAGTTTGGGCCCGTTATATCAATATATACGATATGAAACAATCGTAAATTGTATCATATCGTTACGTCTTTATACGATACGGTACTATAGGTAATTTACGATCTTATATACCATATATCGAAATGCGTTTCATCAACGCTATCGTTAATCAGACAATGGTGTGTAATTATACGATAGGTTTACGATGTTTCATGAAACGGACATTGATACATATGGGCGTTTAATTTTCGCCCCTTGGATCTCAGAATGGCCAAAATTAAACAAACCAAAATAAAAAACGATCTTTTAGCACAAAATGGCCAAATTATGACGACGCCAATTATTCCCAAAGTACGGTATGTTTTAGTGGTCATAAATTCATAATAGATAGTTACAGAGCTCCAGATAAGAATGGATAAACAGAATATTTCCAAAATGTTCTCCTTTATGACTCCTTTAGACCCTATGTTGTGACAATTCATTCAGATTCTAATGAATGGACAAAACATAAGTTTGGTAGAGAAATAAAAAAAGTTAGTATTTGAAATACCCACCAGGGTCTAAGGTCATAAAACATTTGAGCAGAGTCTGAGCGTGTTCTCAAGCATTTGATTGGCCAGGTTTGAGCCTAGACTTTAGACTAAACCTTGGTTAACCTTGGACCCAGATATGGAGTTCAAAAGCCATTAAAACTCATTTTTATCTTGTTTCTCCGATGATATTAAAACAGACAATATTTTAAAATGATATGAGTTAAATACATTCAAGGAAGATAACTTGCTGCTTGCTTACCATCTTTAACATCATATGGCATTGGAATTCCCTCCCTTATCATCTGTTCTGGACTCAACATCAACAACCTCCGGTCAAATTTAAAATCCCCAGTTTCTTTCGATTTTTCATCAAAAGTCTGTGAGTTTTCATCCTCCTCACTGCTATCGTCAGTGTTGGTAATCTTGATTGGTGATGTTGTTTGCCCTTGTGCGTGCTTCTCCCGGAAGCTCTGCATCTCCGCGATATTCTTTTTTATTTTGGTAAATGTATTTCTATTCATGTCTGTAAATCAAGAAAACCAAAGTTAACAGTTATACCAGAACACACATCAGCCCATTTATTTTCACAGAATTATCTGCTTTACACAATTGTTGTATGCATTTTTCTTTTAAACTGTTTTGGTGAATAAACTGACGTGATATTGTAATGATTGTTAATCTGACGTCACATTAACCCTTTACCCCATAGCCTGTTTCTAGTTTTGAAGATATGTGACCACTTAAAGCAGGTTGAAAGTAAAGCAGAATGTGCCTTAAGGCACATTCTGCTTTACTTTCAGCCTGCTGTAAGCTACACTCTTCTAGGATATGGAAACTATTTCTAATGTTACATATTATGACTGTACATATTTATGACTACCACTTAAAGCAGCTTTAAACTCTATGGTGTCACTTACTCATTAGAATTGTCTCTTCAAGACGATTCTAATGAGTAGTTATACCATAGCATTTGTGCTGAAATGGGTTAGAAAATGCTGGATTTGTTAAGTTTACTCCCTCTTATCTGGAGCCCTGAGCAATGGTTATTTGCAATCAGTTTGGATCCTTATCAGACACCAATGAAGAATGTCTTAAATGTGTAAAATAGTGTATCTGTGGTGTAAAGGGTTAACCTTTTACCACATACATTCCCCTTTTTATGCCTCTAATTCATTCCTCCACTGAAGAAAATAACTACAGTTTTATATAGTCATGAAACAATTTGCCTTGTAGCTTGCCTTGTCATTGATAGTCTTCTTGAGCAATATGCTCGTCTTGACCCAATTGAATATGTATCTATTTTCTATATCCAAACATATGGTAGCTTTAAGCAGGCTGAAAGTAAAGCAGAATGTGTCTTCAGGCACATTCTGCTTTACTTTCAACCTGCTTTAAGGATCACTTGTCTTCAAAACTAGAAACAGGCTATGGGGTAAGGGGTTAACCCATTACCCCATAGCCTGTTTCTAGTTTTGAAGACAGGTACACACTTAAAGCAGGTTGAAAGTAAAGCAGAATGCGCCTTAAGGTGCATTTTGCTTTACTTTCACCCTGCTTGAAGCTACCTTCAGCAAAGATATAAGAACTTTTTCTTTTGGTACATGTTCATGACTGTATAAATTAGAACTATTTTCTTCAATGGAGGAACATTTAGAGGCATAAAAAGGCGCATTTATGGGGTAATGGGTTAAAGTTAACTTACCTGGCATTTTACTCTGCAACAGTCTCAAACTGAAGGGTACATTTAACAGTTCTTCTCTGACTGAGCTCCCATACTGCACTGGTGGGACTAGTTTCACATTCTGAAATACAAACATTATCTCATAACCCCATAAATATGCCTTTTTACGCTTTTAATATATTCCTCCACTGAAGAAAAAAGTTCCAAATTATACCTTCATGAATATATACCAGAATAAATATTTTCTATATCCTAGAAAATGTTAGCTTAAAGCAGGCTGAAAGGCACATTCTGCTTTACTTTCAACCTGCTTTTAGTGGTCACCTATCTTCAAAACTAGAAATAAGCTATGGGGTAATGGGTCGACTCATTCAATCCTCAAACTTCAAATGGAAATCCACTTTCCAAATATGTTAACCCTTTCCCTCAAATGGACAATTCTAGTTTCTTTTTAGGGTCGATATTTACAATACATGTCAAAACGACAAACAGAGTAGACCCTGATCAGAGGGCTCCTTAAGGAGCCCTCTGATCAGGGTCTACGCTGTTTACATAGGACATGTGTACTCCTTACAGGTACACACTTTGCAAAGGACGCACATATGCGTGACTAGGGTTCAAATGGTTAAGTCCTCTTTTTACTAGATTTAGAATTGTTTTGCATAATATAAATCAAAATGACAAACAGTACAGACCCTGATAAGAGGGCATATCACATATTATGTTCTGTTTACAAGTACAATGTTTTTTGTTTGTAAATGATCACTATACATGTCGCTAGGTTTGAATGCGTTAGCATCTTATGCACAAAATATAATTGTTAAAAAATTTATGCCTGGTTATTACCTATGAATTCTTCCACTTATGGACAAAATTATTGAACTTATTTAACCCTTAACCTAATAACTACTTCTTTAAATTAGTATCTTTCCAGATGGATGCTTACAGGAGCATTCTGCTTTACTTTCGACCTGCTTTAGGAGGCACACAACGTTTTTTTCTGAAATCTCGGCACCGGTGGTCTCCTTGACATCTATATTTATCTCCTCCTGACTTTCACGCACAAACCAGAATCAAAACTCAATCCTATATCAGTAAAAACATCTCTAGGCATAACAAAACAGCATAAACCATCCACATAAGCACACGTTCAGATTCCTCTGTGGCCAAATTTAAAGTTTGTTATGGTCGCGAAAACCCATGACAAAAAAGCCTCAAAACCCACATTTTCTCCGAAAAATTCGAAAGTGTTCGCCTAGTGTTGGCACTTAGTGAAAAGTATTTTCAGACTCACTGAACCTGTTGCTTTTAGGATCTTGGGCACAAACAATAGGGATTCCTGGTCGATTTTGCACAATTTTCATGTGTCTGCACCCACCAGTAAAATGATGCTGATTCCCAGTTTATTTAGCCCGAACCACTGATTTCCAGACTGCCCCAGTTGTATACCCATCCGACTACAAAAAGTCATCATCTTAGTGCGCATTTTGTTGAAATCATGCAACAAGTATAGGTTAGACCATGGTTGCAAGCGAATAAACGATATAGTTCGAGGGGGCGTAGCCCCCGAGAACTATGTCGTTTATTCGCGCGCAACCATGGTCTAACCTATTTAGCACTGGCTTGGGCTCGAGGAAAACAAGAAGACCATTCGTTTCTGCTTTTTGTTTTAGACGAAAAAGTCATTTTGTTTGTAATATTTTACTAAAATTGAAAGGGTATTTCAATGATAAGTTTGAGACATTAAGCATGCTTTAACACCAACATAAATAACGCTTATTGAAGCTCTATATGTAAGCACAAAACATTGGTATATCTAATTATCTTTAAAGTCTAGGTCTCACTGTACATAATATAACGTCATGAAGCGTGTGCAGTTCACCTCTGACCTCAGCTGTTTTTAAAAACAATCTAGACAGGCGTATTCCGGTTGGCTGGCTTGGAGGATTGCTAGAATTGTGACGTCAAATTGCCTTGATATGACGGAAGCAAAGAATAAGTGAACAGTGTGTTAGTTATTTCATGGTTTGTTGAAATAAACGATATATTCACAGGTTTTTTAGGCATCTGATTGGCCGAGAGCTCCAAGCCATGTGCTAAAGTAACATATTAATGCATTCTCCCCTAAAATAAAACTTTTCATCTTCAAAAATACTTTCAAACTTACCAATAGCCTTTTATTAAGAAATTTGACCGGGGCCAATTCGAACATTTCCCTATAAAACCGTTGCGTGCCTCCTTAACTCCATAGGTATATATTTTTACGCATTGATTTTATTCCTCAACTGAAGAGAATAATTCCATTCTATATGTAGTAATGAATGTGAAACATACTTTAAGAAACGTTTCCCATATCCAAGCAGATGGTAACTTGAAGCAGGCCGAAAGTAACAGAATGCACCTTAACCCTTTACCTGATAGCCTATTTCGAGTACTTAAGATAGGTGACTACTTAAAGCAGGTTGAAAGTAAAGCAGAATGCGACTTGGGGCGCATTCTGCTTTACTTTCAGCCTGCTTTAAGCTATCATGTGCTATAATATAGAAAATGTTCCCTATAATACATATTCATTACTGATTAAATTGGAACTATTTTCTTCAGCGGATGAATAAATCATATCCGCTAAAAGGCGCTTCTATTGGTGAAAGGGTTAAGGCACATTCTGCTTAACTTTCAACCTGCTTAAAGTGATCACCTATGTTCAATACTAGAAACAGACTATGGATTAAAGGGTTAAGTGGAAACCTGTTTTCAAACCTGGAAACATGCTATTGGGTAAAGGATTAAACAAAACAACATTTAGATGATGATTTTTAACAACTTACTACATCAAAGGCACTCTTTAAAGTGGGAAGATAGTCTGAGTATGTGTCATATTCATCTTTGCTCAGAGAGTCCAGCACCACGGCTATCACCTTGGTTACCTTCATCACCCGTAGCAACTGGCACCATCTGAAACAGTTTCAACATGATACAATTAACCAATTACCCCATAAATACGCCTTTCAACGCCTTTAATTTATTTCTCCACTGAAGAAAATAGTTCTAATTTATACAGTTATGAATATAATGAAAATATTATATCATAAGAAATAATTTCTATTTTCTAGAAGATGGTAGCTTAAAGCAGGTTAAAAGTAAAGCAGAATGTGCTTTAAGTGGCCACCTATCTTCAATACTAGAAACAGGCTATGGGGTAATTGGTTAAATGGTGTTTCACAACACATCAATATAGATGGTCATTTAGAGGCAATATGCTTACAACTGTTAGTATGAAGTAGATAGGTTCCTCGGAACATGTGTCAACTGCAAGCAAGAATTTCATTTCAAAACCTTCAGTAAAACAGAAGAAATCTGCACGAAAAGAAAATGTTGAAAAGGGAAATAACTCACACAATATTGATGCAAGAGTTATAACCCTTGTAATATACTTCCACTTGTCAAGCTCTTTCCATAAATGAAGTTTCATCTTAAAAGCTTCAGTAGAACAGGAGTTATGAAACGTGACACAAAAACTTTATGTGTCACGTTTCATAACTCCTGTTCTACTGAAGCTTCATTTTAAAAGCGTGATGGACAAACAGACGGACGGACAGAAACCGGCAAAATGATCCCTAAGTGTGAACCTCTGTCTGTAGCAGGTGACACAAAAATGATTAATCCTACCTTGGCTTACAGCTGGCAATATTTCCCTGTAGACTATACAGCAGCAGGTTCTGTATATCTGTGATGAACAAGGGAGGTACATCTTTCACTCCATCTGTCACTCTTTCATTAGGGAAATCTCTGGTTAGTTCATCAAGAGTCAGGAATATTTTGGGCTTTTGCTACAATGTACAGAACATAAGCCAATTCAAGAGAAATGACCAAACATTTGACCAGGGTTCCAGATAAGGGGCGTATTTCAAAAAATTAAAATCTTTATTTCTTCTTTAAACCCTATGGTGTCACTACTCATTTATAATAGAATCGTCTCGAAGAGTAGTAACACCATAGGATTTGGTGCTAAAATGCTGGATTTGTTCAGTTAACTCCCCATTATCTGGAACCCTGCATTTGACTAACTCATTACCCCATAATTTTGCCCTTTTATTCATTTAATTCATTCCTCCACTGATTAAAAGAGTTCTACTTTATACAGTCATGAATATGTACCTTAACTCCATAAGTAAAACTTTCTCTATTTGTTAAAGCAGGTTGAAAGTAAAGCAGAATGTGCCTTAAGGCACATTCTGTTTTACTTTCAGCCTGCTTTAACCCTTTACCCCATAGCCTGTTTCTAGTTTGAAGATAGGTGACCTCTTAAAGCAGGTTGAAAGTAAAGCAGAATGCGCCTGAAGGCGCATTCTGCTTTACTTTCAGCCTGCTTTAAGCTATTATCTGCTAGAATATAGAAAATATTTCTTATGATTCTTATTTGTAACAGTGTAAATTGGAATTATTTTCTTCAGTAGAGGAATAAATTAAATATCTAACAAGAGGACCATGGCCCTTAATTCGCTCACCTGAGGTCATTGTGCCTTAGCTTAATAGGCAAGACAACATTTTAATATAGCTGTAAATGGAACTTTCTTCCAGACAAAAAAACCATGACAAATTGGAATAACTTAAAAAAATATTGTTGGCAGAGTTATGGCCCTTATCCATGACACTTCTTCTTATCAAGCTACATATATTTCCATATGATTATTCATTGCCCATTCTGCTTTACTTTCAACCTGCTTTAAGTTATCATCTACTAAGATATAGATCCCATTTCTTATATCTTACATTTTTATGACTGTATAAAGTGGAATTATTTTCTTTAGAGGAGGAATAAATTAAAGGCATAAAAAGGCATATGTATGGGGTAATGGGTTAACATCAGTAGAACTGGAGTTATCTCAAAGACAAGAAAATATGACACTGGGAAATAACTCAAAAATGACATTGACCTTTGTAGAACATGACCTAAGTTATAAAGTTTCTAACTTTAACAAAGTTATGGCTAAGATTAAAGTTGTGGACTGACAGACAAACAAATTGACAAACAGACAAAAAAAAGCAGACAGACAAAAACAATATGCCCCCAACTGCAGGGGCATAAAAAATGTAGCAGACAACACCATATGCTGCTGTTAAAGTGAACCTCAGCTGACCTGAGTTCAGTTATGTAACTCTGCCAGTAGGAAATGTGGCTAGGGTCTAACTCTTATAATGCTGAATTGCTGTCTGCTAAATACATTTATTGAATGTGAATTATGACCTAGATATTCAACCGACCGTAACCATTTAAACAAAATAGGTAAAGGACATTTAGAAGTGTCACCATGCCAAATATCAAAGCTCTGGTCATATTAGTGTCAGAGAAGAAGACATTTGAAATTTTCACTATATAACTCTATGTAAAACTGTGACCCCCGGGGCGGGGCCAATTTTGACCCCAGGGGCATAATTTGAACAAACTTGATAGAAGACCTGTAGGTGATGCTATGTGCCAAATATCTAAGCTCTGGCCCTTGTAGTTTTTGACAAGAAGATTTTTTAAGATTTCCTTATTTTTTCACTTTGGTTGCCATGGCAACCAGAGTTCTGCATTGTTTTTAATTCTTTGAACAAATCTGAAAGAGATTGACCCAAGGAACATTTCTGTAAAGTTTGGTTGAAATCTGTTGAGCGGTATAGGAGGAGATGTCATTTGAACAATTGTTAACGACGACGCACGACGGACGACGCACGACGGACGACGACGGACGACGGACACAGGGCCATCCCAATAGCTCACCTTGAGCCTTTGGCTCAGGTGAGCTAAAAAGGCATATTTATGGGGTAATGGGTTAAAGCAGGCTGAAAGTGCATTCTGCTTTACTTTCAACCTGCTTTAAATGGTTAGCACAGGTCACTAATCATCATACTAGAAACAGACTTTGGGGTAATGGGCTAAATAGATTTACAACCATTCTTTTTAATTGCCATTTCTGTGGGTTTTGAATTGACAGCATGACAAATTAAACAAGACCAGAAATATCAATGAGTTAATTTGATTGTTTCTGTTCAGTCTGTCCATGTGGGTGGGGTTCTTATTCTAAACTTTGCTCTTATTCATATAAAGGTATAGGGCCACCAAATAGACCGGAAGTGCTTCATGGTGTAGTCGAAAGAAGTCCGGCAAAGAAATAGTGCCGAACTTTTTGCCTCAGAATAGTTTTTTGTCAAGAAATATGTACTGTTTTGAGCCTTTTATGTAATACATGGATGCTAGAGAATAGATACAAAGACTTTCTGTCATGATAGATGGGTTTTTGGAGAAATTATGTGAGCTGAAGTGACATGTCCCTGTTTTAGCCGGTGCCTATTTCAAAATGTAGCAAAACACCAGTCATGTCACTGAAGCCAAGAGAATTTTCTTATATGCCACATGACCCCCTGTTTTCTCTGCATTTTTCACTTGTGCAAGGGTGTATCTTTGTGGGAAATATAGGGTGGTATCTGTGGTTGGAATAAAAATTGTATTTTTTGGACCTTGGAAATGACGCATTTTATATAAGTTATATAGGAGAGCCGTTTTGGGGGCCCAAGCCCGGAAAATGACGTCACAGTTTGTTTTGATAATAGAGTGCTATTTGGGGGATTTTATGAATACATGATGCTTGAAAAGGTGTTTGAGACTACATCAGGTAATTATTTTGGCTAGAAAAGTGTTTTTTTGCTTGAAATTGTGTCTGCCGCGGATTGATAACGCGGCCGATGTACACTTCTTTTGCATAAATGCTGTTGAAAAGCGGGGTACTTGTCTAGTGAACGTTTTGAAGTTATGTTTAAGCTGAATGTCACTAGGTTTGCAGGTCTTGGTACACAATATGTTGATTTCTTGTATTTCTTGAGAAGAAAACGGGGTCAGTGATGGCCCGCCCTGGTCATTTGCGACACAGGTCCAAGCCCAATGGGTTGTCATTTTTCCTTAAAACCTGTCCGTAACATATTTTTTCACTGCAAATGCATGTGTTCCATGTTATTCAGAGCTGTCATCTTTGTTTTAAAGCTCTTTTAGCAGAAAAAAGGCTGTTTGGGGTGAAAATGTCCAGAAATGCATTTTTTTCATTGAGAACAACTACCGCCATGGACAGACGTCAAGGGTGATTTTTGCTGTTTTAATATTTTTCCTACAGGTAAAGGCTGTTTTAATTTAAACAAGAGCCCCATGGGGCATAATTCGCTCACCTGAGAATAACTGACAAAATGGAGATAATTATTTATGTCCAGGTAGGGGTCATTTTTTACCCGAGGGGCATAATTTGAACAATCTTGTAAGAGGACCTGTAGATAATGCTATGTGCCAAATATCTAAGATCAGGGTAGAAGGGTTTTAGACAAGAAGATTTTTGTAAGTTTCCATTGAAAAAAAATCTATTTTTAACTCCTGTGACCTACATAATTATGCAACAGACTGAAACCAATTGAACAAAATAGGTAAAGGATATCTAGAAGTGTCACCATGCTGAATATCAAAGCTCTGGCCATATTAGTTTCAGAGAAGAAGACATTTGAAAATTTCAATATATAACTCTATGTAAAACTGTGACCCCCGGGGCGGGGCCAATTTTGACTCAAGGGGCATAATTTGAACAAACCTGATAGAGGACCTGTATGTGATGCTATGTGTCAAATATCTAAGCTAAGGCCCTTGTAGTTTCAGAGAAGAAGATTTTTTAAGGTTTCATTGAAAAAAAATCTATTTTTAGCTCCTGTGACCTTGTTATGCAACCGACCAGAACCATTTGAACAATTTTTGTATTGGACCTCTAGAAATGTCACCATGCCTAATATCAAAGCCCTGGCCATATTAGTTTCAGAGAAAAAGGCATTTGAAAATTTCACTATATAACTCTATGTAAAACAGTGACCCCCGGGGCGGGGCCAATTTTGAACCCAGGGGTATAATTTGAACAAACTTGATAAAGAACCTGTAGGAAATGCTATGTGCCAAATATCTAAGCTCTGACCCTTGCAGTTTCAGAGAAGAAGATTTTTTAAGTTTTCATCGAAAAAATCTATTTTTAGCTCCTGTGACCTAGTTATGCAACCGACCAGAACCATTTGATCAATTTTGGTATAGGACATCTAGAAGTGTCACCATGCCAAATATCAAGGCTCTGGCCATATTAGTTCCAGAGAAGAAGACGTTTGAAAATTTCACTATATAACTCTATGTAAAACTGTGACTCCCGGGCGGGGCCAATTTTGACCCCAGGGGCATAATTTGAACAAACTTGATAGAGGACCTATAGATGATGCTATGTGCCAAATATCTAAGCTCTGGGCCTTGTAGTTTCAGACAAGAAGATTTTTTAAGATTTCCTTATTTTTTCACTTTGGTTGCCATGGCAACCAGAGTTCTACATTGTTTTTAATTCTTTGAACAAATTTGAAAGAGCTTGACCCAAGGAACATTCCTGTAAAGTTTGGTTGAAATCTGTCAAGGGGTATAGGAGGAGATGTCATTTGAAGCAATTGTTAACGACGACGGACACAGCCATCCCAATAGCTCACCTTGAGCCTTTGGCTCAGGTGAGCTTAAAAGGGTTATCCACACACTTTCAGATAAATTAAAAGTGTTCGAATAAGTCTAGATGTTGCGAAAACAAAGATTTAGTAGTTGCGTTGAATTTAATGCAAAAAGCTGAAATTCCGCCCATTTTGTGGCTTGAATTTTTTTCAAAAACAGTCTAAAAATACTAAATGTGGTGGAACCTGACATCTGTCACACTGTGTGTTGCTTCTTAATACCTATAGCTAGGATATAAGAGTAAAAGTAGGCAAATTAGAGGGAAAAAATGTCTCTATAAAACATCAGCAGCCTGCCTCATTTCTACGGAGTCTATGGGACAGGAAAAGACACTAACATGCATGGCAACTGTGTTACTTTTCTTGTCAGTGTTAAACCAATTCCCCCATAAATAGGCCTTTTTACGCCTATAATTAATTCTTCCACTGAATAAAAATAGTTCCTTTTTATTTAAGGAATAATTCGAATATTTATTGTATTGATGGAGGTATGAAAAACACACCTGGTCACACTGTATGAAACCGCGAAGCGGTTTCATACAAAAGTGTGACCAGGTTTTTTTCATACCTCCATGAATACAATAAATATTCCGAAATTATTCCTTATACTTTAATATCATTTCTGAATTTAAGACAGTACTTAGTAAAATAGAGAATCTGACGCGAATGTTCTTTTTTAACGCTTTTAAAATGTAGGTTGTAGTCCCTCCGCCATATATATTTTCCGCCAAAACGAGACGTTGTTATGTAGTAACGTCGACGTCAATGAAGTCATTTGGCATCCTGATTCATGCAGCGCTTGTGAAGAGCAGTTGGACTAAGGGGAAGTAGTCCTGACAAGGCGTGGCCTGAATTTTATTTTTTTCATGTACTTATGAAACAAAAATTACAGCCAATCACAGCTAACCAAATGTAATGAAAACAAACAATATTAAATTATACAGCCATGAATATGTAAAAACAGTATCAAAAGAAATATTTTCTATATCCTCGCAGATAATAGCTTAAAGAAGGCTGAAAGTAAAGCAGAATGTGCCTTTACTTGCTTTAAGTGATCTTAAAACTAGTAGCAGTCTATGGGGTTATGGGTTAGGTGGATACTTTCAGAAAACAAGAGGGCCTGAAGGCCCTGATATCGCTCACCATTTGTAATGAAGCCTGATAGCTTTACCTTTGAATTTCACCCGTTTTATTCTAAATCCATTCAAGTTTGTCGACCTACTGTAGTATAGTAGAGTACATCAAAGGCAGATAACTAGAGCCTAAACAATACTGAAATTAAGCCTTTTTCTAGCATTTCAAAGTATATCAAGGGCAGGCAACTATTGCCATAATGATTACATTTCAACAATAATTGCACTCCTTCGAGAACGTATAGCTACATCCTTTGTGTACAAGTATAATCAAAATCCATTGAAAACTGTAGTCGCTGTAAAATATGGCATTTTCAGCAATTCAAAGGTAGATATCTCTTTATCTATTTGTCCGATTCCAACCATAATCACCGTTTTTCCAACTCTTATGGTCATATACAATATGGGCAATTTTGAGAGAGCTTGGATAAATATTGTGGCCTCTAGAGCATAAACACTGTTAAATATATCATTTTCAGCAATTCAAAGGTAGATAACTCTTGACCTATTGATCCCATTACAACTAAAATTGAACTCATTCGAAGTCTAATGGTAATATACAATCTGAGTAAGTTTGAGAAAGAGTGGATAAAATTTGTGGCCTCTAGAGTGTAAACATCGTTAAATTTTTGGCATTTTCAGCAATTCAAAGGTAGATAACTCTCGACCTATAAGTCTGCTTTCAACCATAATCCAACTCATCTGAACTCTTATAGTAATATACAATCTGAGCAAGTTTAAGAAGGATTTGATAAAAATTGTGAACTCTATAGAGTGTAAACACTGTTAAATATGGCATTTTCAGCAATTCAAAGGTAGATCTATATCTCTTGATCTACATGTATTTGTCCAATTCCAACCAAAATCGAACTCATTCGAACTCTTATAGTCATATACAAGCTGGGCAGGTTTTAGAAAGATTGGATAAATACTGTGGCCTCTAGAGTGTAAACACCGTTAAATATGGCATTTTCAGCAATTCAAAGGTAGATAACTCTTGATCTATTTGTCCGATTTCAACCAAAATCGAACTCTTCCGAACTCTTATGGTCATATACAATCTGGGCAGGTTTTTAGAAAGATTGGATAAATACTGTGGCCTCTAGAGTGTAAACACTGTTAAATATGGCATTTTCAGCAGTTCAAAGGTAGATAACTCATGACCTATTTGTCCGATTTCAATCATAATCGAACTCATCCGAACTCTTATAGCAATATACCATCTGAGCAAGTTTGAGAAGGATTTGATAAAAATTGTGGTCTCTAGAGTGTAAACACTAAAATTGTTGACGCCGCACGACGGACGACGGACAATCAAGGATTGCAATAGCTCACCCTGAGCTAGCTCAGGTGAGCTAAAAACAAGAGCGTGTCCCAGTTACACGAATGCCCCCGATGATACAGGGAGGGGATTCCAGACTATCAAATGTAAAATGTACGAGTTAGAGAGCAGAAACTGTCATGGAGCGCCATAAAAGCGCGATTTTGAGGAATTCAAGGGCCATTACTCCAAAGAGCCTAGCATAAATTGGCGCCGCTGGTTATCCAACTTGGTCTCCATTTTATGTCAACAAACATTTTCAGAAAGCTTGGTGAAGATCAGATGAAAAGCAATGTGTTTGTGAAACACAAATGCCCCCAGCCAGCGTCATATTCTGTAATGTAATGCTTATTTGCAAAAATAGGTCAAAAGTCATGGTCACATGGTAAATGAAACATTGGCATGGTTGAACAAGTCTTAACACAAGAAACATACAATGTACATGTACATACAAAGTATGGAAGCTCTAGGCCTACTGGTTCAAATGTTATAGGCATATAAAGATTTATACAAAAGCCGGTCAAAGGTCAAGGTCACGAAGGAAAAAGCGTAGGTATGGTTGGAAAGGTCTTGACACAAGAAATATATAAACAAAATATGAAAGCCGTAGGCCTACTGGGGCAAATGTTATAGCCATTTAAAGATTTTAACAAAAGTAGGTCAAATGTCAAGGTCACAATGTCAAAAAGTTTTGTATGGTTGGAAAGGTGTCGCCACAGGGAAGACACCTGCCAAGTATAAAAGGCCCAGGTGCAAAAATGCAAAAGTTATATCCAAGGTTAAAGTTTTTGGTTAAAGTTTGATTAAATAGATCAAAGGTCAAGGTCACATTGTCTAATACATTGGTATGGTTGGAAAGGTCTCGCCACAGGGAAGACACCTGCCAAGTATAAAAGGCCCAGGTGCAAAAATGCAAAAGTTATAGCCAAGGTTAAGGTTTTTGGTTAAAGTTTGATTAAATAGGTCAAAGGTCAAGGTCACATGGTCAAAGATGTTGGTATGGTTGGAAAGGTCTTGACAAAAGAAATATGCATACAAAATATGAAAGCCCTGGGCCTACTGGTGCAAATGTTATAGCCATTTAAAGATTTTTACAAAAGTAGGTCAAATGTCAAGGTCAAGGTCAAAAAGTGTTATATGGTTGGAAAGGTCTTGCCATGAGGAATACACATGCCAAGTATAAAAGGCCAAGGTTTAAAAATGCAAAAGTTATAGCCAAGGTTAAGGTTTTTGGTTAAAGTTTGATTAAATAGGTCAAAGGTCAAGGTCATATGGTCAAAGATGTTGGTATGGTTGGAAAGGTCTTGACACAAGAAATATACATACAAAATATGAAAGTCCTGGGCCTACTGGTGCAAATGTTATAGCCATTTTAAGATTTTTACAAAAGTAGGTCAAATGTCAAGGTCAAGGTCACAAGGTCATAAAGTTTTATATGGTTGGAAAGGTCTTGCCATGAGGAATACACATGCCAAGTATAAAAGGCCCAGGTTTAAAAATGCAAACGTTATAGCCAAGGTTAAGGTTTTTGGTTAAAGTTTGATTAAATAGGTCAACGGTCAAGGTCACATAGTCAAAGATGTTGGTATGGTTGGAAAGGTCTTGACACAAGAAATATACATACAAAATATGAAAGCCCTGGGCCTACTGGTGCAAATGTTATAGCCATTTAAAGATTTTTACAAATGTCAAGGTCAAGGTCACAAGGTCAAAAAGTGTTATATGGTTGGAAAGGTCTTGCCATGAGGAATACACATGCCAAGTATAAAAGGCCCAGGTTTAAAAATGCAAAAGTTATAGCCAAGGTTAAGGTTTTTGGTTAAAGTTTGATTAAATAGGTCAAAGTTCAATGTCACAAGGTCAAAGATGTTGGTATGGTTGGAAAGGTCTTGACAAAAGAAATATACATAAAAAATATGAAAGCCCTGGGCCTACTGGTGAAAATGTTATAGCCATTTAAAGATTTTTACAAAAGTAGGTCAAATGTCAAGGTCAAGAGGTCAAAAAGGTTTGTATGGATGGAAAGGTCTTGATACAGGGAAGACACATGCCAAGTATAAAAGGTCCAGGTACAACAAGACTGCGTTCAATAAACGCTTATGCCCCCGGTGGCATCCTTGACAATATATTCTGAATCTTTTCTAAGTCCAACTTAGGTCAAGGTCAAGGTCAAACTAAGCTTGGGTATTACTGGTGGGTTGGTAATGGTCCAAGGCAATAACTGTATAAGTATAGAAGCATTGTAGTAAGTAGTGTTGATGCTAGACGAAACGGTAAAATCTAGTTAACCAAGAAATAGCCCATTCAAAATATTCTAAGTCCAAATTAGGTCAAGGTCAAGGTCAAAATCATGGTTGGGTGATATTGGTGGATAGGAAATGGGCCAAGGCAACAACTGTATAAGTATCCAAGCATTGGAGTAAGCGGTGTTGATGCTAGACGAAACGGTAAAATCTAGTTAACCAAGAAATAGCCCATTCAAAATATTCTAAGTCCAAATTAGGTCAAAGTCAAGGTCAAAATCAAGGTTAGGTATTATTGGTGGCTAGGGAATGGTCCAAGGCAACAACTGTATAAGTATTCAAGCATTTGAATAAGTGGTGTTGATGCTAGACGAAACGGTAAATTCTACTAAACCTGGTTACGGACGGACGGACGGAAGGACGGACAGGACGATTACTATATGCTCCTGCATCTGTCGATGCCGGGGGCATAAAAATGCAAGAGTTATAGCCAAGGTTAAGGTTTATGGCACAGACAGATGGACGGACGGACAGACCAACAGACATGACAAAAACTATATGCCCCCGAATCGTAGATTCTGGGGGCATAAAAATCTTTTTTTTTCTAAACTAAAATGGGTCTTTGTCTCTAAGACATGCATGATGTCCCTTAGCTGCATGTTCTGCAATACTCAATGCTGACAGACAAATGGAAGGTAATTTTGCAGACTGTACCAGGTCTCCAGATAAAAGGAAGTGAACTGAACAAAATCGATATTTACTCACTCAAATCAGCACCAATCCTATGGTGTTACTACTCATCAGAATCGTCTTTTCGAGACGATTCTAATGAGTAGTGACACCATAGGGTTTAATGTAAAAATAAAGATTTTAATTTTTTAAACTTTTCCCCTTATCTGGAGCCCTGTGTACAATATCTATGGTTACCCAAACTGTATACTTGCCATGCTTTGTTTCTGTTTTTCTCTCATTACCCTCTTATATTCAGCAAACATTTCATCTGACATGCGGGAATCACTATTTCCAGATCTTTCAGAGCTGGTTTCTGGTTTTGAATGTGTCTTATTCTTGTCATCTTGACTGCCATTCTGGGTACCAGTTCCAGTTTTAATCTTTTTAGTTGAAGATACACCTAAGTTTTCTGGGGTCACTGGTTGCTTTATTTTCTCCTGAAATAACATTTACCATATATTCCCATTTAAACCTTTACAAAATACAAATATAAATTGAAATACATGTATAATACACATTTAATTTATTCATACCCTGAAGAAACTAGTTCCAATTCATACATTCATTCTACTTTTCTAGTAGATGGTAGCTTAACTCTTTCCTCCCTGAAACTTGAAATGGACAATTGCAGTTTCCATTTGAGTCTAGTCCATTTCTGACCTTTGAGGGTTGTTTTTGTCAATGTTTGGCATTATGACAAACAGTGAAAACCCTGATCAGAGGGCTCCTTTCGGAGCCCTCTGATCTGGGTCTTCACTGTTTGCACAGGAAAAGTGTACTATTCACATATACACTGTTTGAAAAGGACGCCTATATGTGGGACTAGGGTTCAAAGGGTTAAAGCAGGCTTAAAGTAAAGCATTATGCTGCATAATGTGCCTTCAAGCGCATTGTTCTTTAATTTCAACCTGCTTCTTAGAGTGGTCACCAGTCTTCAAAACTAGAAAAAGGATAAGGACTATAATCAGAGCTCCAGATAAGCAGAGTATTTCAAAATTTAGAATCTTCATTTTTGCATTTAACCCTATGGTGTGACTTATCATTAGGATTGTCTCTTTGAGATGATTCTAATGGCTATAATGAGTAATTACACATTAGGATTTTGTGCTGTAATGAGTGAGAAAATGTTGTATTTGTTCAGTTAACTTCCTCTCATCTAGGGCTCTGATACTGGAGTAAAGGCTTAACCCATTACCCCATAGCCTATTTCTAGTTTTGAAGATATGTGACCACTTAAAGCAGGTTGAAAGTAAAGCAGAATGCACCTTATGGCACATTCTGCTTTACTTTCAGCCTGCTTTAAGCTATTATCTGCTAGAATATAGAAAATATTTCTGATGATACATATTCTTGGCAGTATAAATTGGAACTATTTTATTCAGTGTAGTGATAAATACAAGGGCATCTATGGCCCTAAATCGCTCACCTGGTAACCATGTAACCATGTACACCGTGTGACCAAGTTTTTGACCGGACATGACCCTCATTCTAACTTGACCTCGATATCAATGAGACAAACATTTTGTTCAAGTTTCATGAAGATCAAATGAAATTTGTAGTCTCTATAGAGTGTTAATAAGGTTTTTCGATGATTCGACCTAGTGACCTAGTTTTTGATTAGACATGACCCACATTTTAACTTGACCTAGATTTCATTGAGGCAAACATTTTGATGAAGTTTCATGAAGATCCAATGAAATTTGTAGTCTCTAGAGTGTTAACAAGGTTTTTCGAAGATTTGACCTAGTGACCTAGTTTTTGACCGGACATGACCCACATTCGCACTTGACCTAGATTTCATTGAGGCAATCATATTGATGAAGTTTCATGAAGATCAACTGAAATTTGTAGCCTCTAGAGTGTTAACAAGGTTTATCGATAGTTTGACCTAGTGACCTAGTTTTTGACCGGACATGACCCACATTCGAACTTGACCTAGATTTCATTTAGGCAAACATTTTTATGAAGTTTCATGAAGATCCAATGAAATTTGTAGTCTCTAGAGTGTAAACAAGGTTTTTCGAAGATTTGACCTAGTGACCTAGTTTATGACCGGACATGACCCACATTCAAACTCGACTTAGATTTCATTGAGGCAATTATATTGATGAAGTTTCATGAAGATCAAATGAAATTTGTAGCCTCTAGAGTGTTAACAAGGTTTTTCGATAATTTGACCTAGTGACCTAGTTTTTGACCGGACATGACCCACATTCGAACTTGACCTTGATTTCATTGAGGCAAACATTGTGACCAAGTTTCATCAAGATCCAATGAGATTTGAACCTGCTAGAGTGTTAACGAACAATTGTGGACGGACAGACGGACGGACGTGCCACCGAAATCGGTTAGAGGGCCTTTTCTTTTGTTATTTTCTTTTGTTTGAATAACGGGCCACGGCCCCTTATTCTATTGTTACGGAATGAACTCTATTGTCTTCTTTTGTTATGTTTACCGTTATCTGGCAAGAAAAGGCCCTCTAACCCATTTCGGTTGTGCGGACGGACAGACGACGGACATCCAGCGATCCTAAAAGCTCACCTTGGCACTACGTGCCAGGTGAGCTAAAAAGGTGTACAAAGGCGTATTTATGGGATAATGTGTTAATTTAAACATCCCTTCTAATAAACAACCCCTCCAAACACTTGCCAAAAATAGTCCAGAATCACTGAGTTTAACAGGGCTCTATATAAGAGGCGGTAAACTGATCAATACCAACATTTTCTGGCTCATTTTAACACCAAATTAAAGGAGTACTTCTGCTACATTTCATTTTGTTTATCTTTTGTTTTCCAAAATTTAGAGTATTCAAAACGTTAGTTATAAATAGAGTCAGGCTGGATCGTGATGAGATGCCATATTATGTGTTTTCATTTCTGTACATAAACATGTATGTACGTGAATCACCTCACAATACAATACGTATCGCGATACAGCTGTCATGATACAATTTACAATATGTATCATGATACACTGTGCCAGTGTAGAAAGTTGTAAATTGCACTTTCAAAGAACTTGTAGCATTGATCTTTTAAAGCGACTCGCAACCAGATGGTGCATTAAAAATAGTAATTTGTAAATATGTGTCAAACGCTTATATAAATGGTAAAGAATTAGTTTAGGATAAGAAATTCTGTTTAAATAAATGTATTTCAATAAAAAAAAATATTGGTCTCTGGTGGGATTCGAACTCGGGGCCTGACATTGGCGGACAGAAGGCAAAATAGGGGAAACCGCTTAGACCAATGGACCACGGAACTATCCGTTTATCTCGGATCGATTTAACGTATTTCAATGTGTAGCGATCGAAAGTGCATACAACTTCGTAATTCGGCTCGTGTTTATGTCTGAGCCCGTGTAGAGAAGCAACAACAACAACTATACCGTCTACTAGTCGGTATAGAAAAACGATGGAAAATATCTAAAAATCTAAGATTCGGTGACGATTCTTGAGACTTTTTTTGGACTGATCATATTTTTTTAATGTCAGAAGCCAAATAATGCCACAAATTTGCTTTTATTTGAGTATTTTATTTTATTTTGACAAGTACACCATCCGGTTGCGAGTCCCTTTAATGTGACTGTCCAATTATAGACATAAATACATTGTACAATGTTATCTACAACTGACTTTTAACTGTCAGTAACTGTAACTATAAGTATAACTAGTCTATACAGTATACTGTATGTCACCAACAATTGGCTGTTCAATTGTCAGAAGTCATCAGTCCTTGCTGCTGCCTTCTCCTGCCTACACATTGATAGGCTTAAATTAAGCGCAGTATACACATTTTCGTTGGATTATTGTGTACATGTACCGGGTGTATATGTAAATATGAGAATGGGTGTTTTTCACTGTTGAAATGTTGTATCTTGCATACGATCATCTTTTTCGTCTGATGATTTATATTCAAATTTATCAACTACCGGTACATCAATTAATAGTAGCTTTACATGAATGGGTAGGGAGATCTTCATTTTGGATTGACAATAACACGAAAAGTGACGAATTTAAATCGGAATGAACCCTTTACTTTACCTTTTGATCACTGTATGACATTTTGCAGAAACCAAGAAAAACAAGTGTCATTTAGTCAGGTTTACCAATTAATTATCGAGACGTTTAAGGAGATAAAGAGCAACAAGTGTATAGCAATGGACTGGTACCCAATTTACCGAAACAAGTATTCGGAATACTCACCTATTTCCGTACTACAAATGTATACCTCACACAAATTAAGCCATTGTAATCAACCGAGAAGTAAGGATTGTCGAAGGAAATTAAACTGAGAACCATTCGAGGAATCATGAGCTTTTGTATCAATTTACGTAATAGACTAGTCGGATTTTGGGTAAATAAAACTTCTGGAGGCATTTTTGGGGAAAAGTTGACAGGCAACCTTTTTATTATAATTAAAGTGTGCTGAATCCATTTAGGGTGCCTGTCACCCTCTACGGTGCCTTGAAAGCCCAAAAATGGTAAAAAACAAAATGGCCGCCAAAACGCTATTTTTCGCTATTAAATCCAATCTTTTTGGGATTAAATATACCTAATACATCTGCTTTTCCTAATCTATATGGTTCATCACAACAAATCTTCACAGGAATGTTCCTGGGTTGATTCTCCATAAAAAAATTGATAATATGAAGATGTCTGGTTGCCATGGCAACCAAATTAAAAAATAGAGAAATCTTAAAAAACAAGAAAAAATCTTGTAAAATAAATCACATGGCCCAAAGCTTAGATACTTTATTTTTATAACTGGCAAACCACATGTTAACCATAATTAAAGTGATGTGAATCCAGTTTGTTGTCTGTCCCCCTCTCCAATGAAGTTGAAGGCCAAACATTGGTAAACAAATCAACAACACAAAATAGCCACCAAAACTCTAAATTTTCGTTATTCTATTCAGTCTTTCTTGGATTTAATAAACCTAATACATTTTCCTCTCAACCACATGGCTGATAAGAACCAACTGTACAAGACTATGTTTTGGGTCAACCTATTTAAAAAATGATTTCATGCAGACTTTCTGTTGTCATGGCAACAAAAGTGAAAAATCAGGTTTTTCGTTATTATATCCAGTTATTCTTGGATTAAAATTAATACACCTAATACATATGCTTTTCCATAACCTCATGGTTTATTAAAGCAAAACTTTACAAGAATGTTCATCGGGTGTATCTCCTTAAAAAAAATTAGTTGCCATGGCAACCAAGGTAATAAAAAAGAGAAACCTAAAAAACAAGAATTACAAACTTGTAACCCCCCCCCCCCATCTCCACACATACACACAAGTCCCAAAGCTTAGAAAATTGATGGATACTTACTTTAACCTAGTAGACCTCTATCAAGTTTATACCTGGATCTAAATTTTAGGGGTGTAACAATACACTCAAAACAGTATTTCAATATGTTACAAAATTAATAAATTGGCCCCGAACCAGGGTCAACAGTTGTGCATAGACTTCTCCTCTATAGGAAAAAAAAATTGTCAAAAACCACAAAGCTCAAGCTTGTATATTAGCATAACACAGTAGACCTATATCTTGTTTGTTTAAATCATCGCCTAGGCTGATGGTTGGCCCCGTTCAGTGTTTATAAAAACACGTGAAACGCAGAGCTTAGACATTGTGTGTATAGTACGGCCTAGAAGACATCTATCAATCTTTTTAAAAAGCAAATCTCTGTGATAAAAATTATCATTGCCCTATTGTTCTTGTAAGTTACTTTTGTCATGTAAGAACCTCGTGTCAAAAACATGACTAGGCCCAAAGCTTTGATATCTAGTGTAAATCATCACCAAGTACAGTGCTCTCTACAACTACTCTCATTACAATTATACCCTCTTTACAACAATGCTTGTCACAGTTGCATAAACAACATTAATTTATTTCAATATACCCCCTCTAAACAACAAACACACTTTTTGACTCCCGATGGGTGTTGTTGTAGAGAAGGAGCACTGTAAAATTCTTCAAAGTTTGTAAAGATTTTGCCATATGGTCAAACATTACTAATCAAAATTTATTTTTTAATACATTGTCAAAAACATAAGGCGACACATACTAGATTTGTTTTTGTAAAGAATAACGTTGTAGACCTCTATCAGGTTTGTTAAGAACATAACCCTGTTATCAAAATCGTACCCTCCCAGCGGCTCTTATGTCAAATTCTAATGACACAGCTGAACTATATAGAGTCAGTATGGTCCTCTCGTTAAAGCATTTTGATCACACAAATAATGCTTGATGGATAATTGAATAAAATGCACCAGCTTCCAAGAGATGTGTTTCATGAATTTCTGAAATGGAAACTTGTAGCAATTAGATCAAAGTGCTGATTTAATCAAGTGATCTAGACAAAAGCGATGGTGGTTTGCTGAACAGAAAGAAGAATGGCGAGAAGGTATTATTTGTATCACAAAGACTACTTAAGAAAGTGAGTTATATCGTATGATATTAGATCCACATAGCAAATTACAAGAGAAGTGTGCCGCTTGAATTTTGACAAACAAATCAATATGTAATGTCATGATAATGAGCCCCAATGCGGCTCTTAAAACCTATTCACAAGACTTCAGGGGACCACTGCATACCTTTTGTATGATCAGAAGAGAGTTCTTTTTCCAGCTGCAGTTAAGTTTCTGAAATCATATCCAATATTCTCTCGATGTAGGTGCAATGTTGAACTAGCACTACTGGTATGCCCGACATAAGTTTATAATGTGACGGATTACGGTATCATGGCATTTATCTATGGACTGATATCATGGTTTTGCTGCACTATACATGTATCTGTCTCAAGAAGATACTATCTCTTTATAGCTGAAAAACTGTTGGTGAGATGATAAACCCAATTCACTCATCCAATACTTGTTGATTTTTCAGAAAGCAGACACAAGATATCGAAGACGAATTGGTGTCAGAACTTACGTCGTATATGATTCAATATGCTTGCCATTGAAGAGTATGCAGATTAGCCAATCATTGTAACAAAAGACTTAGCCATAAAATGACAATGAATTCCTAAATGCTAAGGACAAAGGTAACGCAACGCATTTGTTGAGGAAAGCCTTTTGCCATGTAAGGACCGGAATGTCAGATTCCAATACCGTTGTAGAAGAACAAACCACTGCTATTTTTATCTCTATTTGATACAGAAAGGATTCTGTTCTAGAGACAGCAAACATACCGTATCAAATGCTGACCGGTCTTGGATGAACCATAAGCAATTGTCTTTGCTGATAGCGCTTGCTAGGATATTCAGCCATTCTATATCAGATTGTAACAGCAGAAACAATGTGTTCACAAATGTAGGCAACAGCTGAACTACTGTCTTCATTATTATTGATGGGCATGCCTTTCTGATTGCCTTTATGAAGACACAGAAAGGTTCTACATTTGAAGATCTTATAGGTGTTTTAATAAACATGGCAGGTATTATAGGATGTCAATCAAATCTGAGACATGTAAGAAAAGTGCCATGGGTATCAGACCCAGTTGGGGGGTTATTTTCTGATATAAGGTACCCCTGCCAGTTGAGTTGGGCGATTCCAAGTAACAAGACTGACTTGTCAGGAGCTCTCTCTCTGTGAACAGGCTGCAGAGCTTGATCAACATGACCACAAGTCACAGTTGTGGCTGGTGGGTTCCCTGATGAGCAAAAAGTCAAAAGCCGAATCAAACAAGCCTGATGTAGACATGTAAATACCCAAGCTTGACAAGAGGAGGATATCAACGGATTATTTTACTCTTTTCTTACAAGCGATGTTGACAAAATAGTTGTTCTGGTCAGATACGCTAATGTTTTGATTCTTCTACTGTCTCACTGCCATTCAATGTATTACACCAAACTCTGGCTGAGAGAGCCGGGTCACAGAAACGAGTATAATATTCCTGCTCACACTATGTTGTATGACCTAACTGTCCTGGAAACCATTCCAGTCGTGCACGCTTTAACTCGAAGTGATTGACATCCTTATTCCCTAACCAAAGCAAATAGACTGCATAAAATGTTTTTGCAGAGCATCATGGAATGCTGCAAAGTTTTGTAAATAGACATTTTCAATAAACAAATGCTAAAGATTTATCTGATAAAAAGTACAATATGGAACACTTTGACTCGTTAAACAAGACAGTGTCAATCTCGACTGTTTCTCGATTCCCATTCCTTATAGTCGGTCACAACAAGTGATGCACTATCATAACATGTGAAGCATTCACATTTTCAGACATTAGAGTAGAGTGAATATCAATGGCTTTCCATCTTAATGATATTTACACCAATACCCAAGTTGAGTTTGAAACTGACTTCCTGTAATTACTATACTAACAATATGCTTTAACAGTGAAAACTTGTGCGGAATATCCCGTATACTGTCCAGTGTACACATCACAATACAAATCCAAGGATAACGACACCTACCACTATGAATAGGAACTATATGATATTTTGAATGCAGTATGTCAGTTATAACTAACCAAGAGTAACTACAGTAGTTACAACTGTATTCTTTAAAACCAAAAACAATGATGTCCATGGTAAACAAATTGAGACCAGATTAGACACCAGTTAATGAGTTTTATCAATCTCAAAAATATTTGCCACTAAGATTTTAATACAAAGTCAAAAGTTTCCAAAAGGAGTTATTTCCAACATTTATTGAACTGCGAAAGCATTTACTTCCGTTAAACAGGAACGAAAACAGTTTCCCCTTGTAACATATAAGATAGTAATTTAAGTAGATCATGATGCATTGTAAATACTAATTGTACTCAACTTACTTCCATTGAACAATTTGAACAATAGTTGGGTTTCGCCCGGGTACCTCTATATCCGCTTCTCTCTCTCTGTGATGTCCAATAAGCCCAATTAGCCCAAAGTTAGCAAATTTTGACAAAATTGGACCAACCTGATTTTAACATTGGTTACCATGGCAACAAAAAGTCTGCATGAAATCATTTTTTAAAGAGATTGACCAAAAACAAAGTATTGTACAGTTGGTTGTAATCAGCCATGTGGTTTAGGAGAGGAAACTGTATTGTGTATTTGATACCAGAAAGACTGCATAGAATAACGAAGATGAGCTTTTTGGTGGCCATTTTTGTGTGTTGTTTTTACCCATGTTTGGCCTTAAACTTCATTGGAGAGGGGGACAGACAACAAACTGGATTCACATCACTTTAATTATTGTTAAAAGGGGGTCTGTCATATATCAATAAAGCATCTAAGCTTTGGGCCATGTGATTTATTTTATAAGATTTTTATTTTTTTAAGATTTCTCTATTTTTTATTTGGTTGCCATGGCAACCAGACATCTTCATGTTATCAATTTTTTGATGGAGAATCAACCCAGGAACATTCCTGTGAAGATTTGTTGTGATAAACCATATAGATTAGGAGAAGCAGATGTATTAGGTATATTTAATCCCAAAAAGATTGGATTTAATAGCGAAAAATAGCGTTTTGGCGGCCATTTTGTTTTTACCCTTTTTTGGGCTTTCAAGGCACCGGAGAGGGTGACAGGCACTCTAAATGGATTCAGCACACTTTAATTTTGATAAAAAGGTGGCCTGTCAACTTTTCCCCCAAAATGCCTCTAACATTTTTTTGGAGCATATTTCTGAGATTTCCGACCAGTCTATAATATTAGTTTAGAGAATTTTATAAATAGCTTTCCATGATAATTGATATAGACAGAATTGATTTTTAAAGTGTTTCTAGCCTTTTTAACCCTTTACCCCATAGCCTGTTTTTAGTTTCGTAAATAGGTGACTAATTAAAGCAGGTTGAAAGTAAAGCAGAATGCGCCTAATGACGACTTCTGTTTTACTTTCAGCCTGCTTTAAGCCACCACCTGTTAGAATAAAGAAAATAATCTTTATTTTACATATTTATGACTGCATAAAATGGAACTAGTTTCTTCAGGGGAGGAATAAACTGAATGCGCTAAAATGCACTTCTATGAGGGAAAGGGTTAAATGTATAAAATAGAAATCAATGCCGATACAGAGCTTATCTGAGGCTATGAATTTGATGGCTTCATTTTTTCTGTGACTACGGTACGTACGACCGTCCACGAAGTAATAATGACAGGTCACGAGTTCTTTATCGTACGTACAATGAGTTTTCAAAGCCTGTACTGTGAACCGAACTGTGGCCAATAAACCGTGATATACCTTCCCACAGAGTACCAATTTGGCAACCTTCTACCATTACCCTATAAATATGATTTTTTACGCCTTTAATTTATTCCTCCACTGAAGAAAATAATTCCAATTTATAGAGTCATAAATATGTATGATAAATATTATTTTCTATATTTAAGCAGATCTGATATCTTTGAGCATTAATAATTGGGGAGCATTCTGGTTTATTTTCAACCTGCTTAAAGATATCATCTGTCTTCAAAACTAAAAACTGACTATGGGGTAATGGGTTAACTTGATAAGAGGAAACTAATATTTGAATTGTCGAATTTGTCGTACATGCAAGGATTCTGTCCTAGTTGAATACAAAAATTATTTTACGTATTACATCTACAAATAATCATTGTTTATGCACGGAATTATACAAGACGGAATAGCAACACAGCAAAGTTGAATAGGCGAGCACCTGAGCTCTCGCGGCGGTTGAATTTTGCGAGATTATATGTCATGTGACAACATCTTCACCTTTTTGCCTCGTTGTCCGCGATTTCTGGTGTGAAAATTTACCGACTCGAGTGTATTTATTGACATTTTAGTGGATTTAAACGACTTTGTGGACATTCCTATCAATTCACGGTAATATCAACATGTGAACAATGCTTTGAAACAGATATTAATCATATTGACTACCGATAGACATTATCTTACCAAGTCTCGCGAAGTCGCGTTTGCGCCGCACGAGATTTGCGATATAGCGCGAGGTTGCAATTCCGTGAGTGTATAATTCTGTGGTTTAGGGTACAACGCCTGTATAGCTCAGTGGTAGAGCGTCCGCTTGCAGTGCAGAAGGGGTATAAAAGCCACTACCCGGACCGAACCGAACCGAACCTAGCCGAAATTGGCCGGACCGAAAAAATTTCGGAGTTCCACTGTAAGCATAAAAATAATTTAAATTGGAAAATTTTGGTACGTATACGGTCAAAAACCTAATATTTACACACTGTAAAAGTTTTATAACCATCAGAAATCTAAATATTGAAAAAATGCGATTTTGTAATTTTAGGGGGTATAAAAGCCACTACCTTTCAAATTTCAGTTAATCCAGTTTTTCTTCTTAAAAACAGCTTTGTGTAATGTTATTTGATGATAAACTTATATCAAACCTTGTTTATTTTATGGCATGTACCAAAAAAACAATATTTGGGGAAACATAACTCTTAAATTCACATTTGAAGTGATTTTCGTATCTGAATATTACGGTCAAGCGTAATATATTCATTTCCGTAAGAATCACACAACCTGTATATCCTGAGGGAGGGAGGGGGAGATCGATATATATATAGAGAGAGATTAGTTCCCTGAGCATTTTTATGATTATTAATATCGAATGTTGAACTTACTTCGTGTACAGTCAATCTTGTATTAAGCGATCACTAATTGAAGTAGAAGTGGCAGTGCATTTTTGAAACAGATGACTGATTAATGCAATTTATTGCCTTATTTTTACAAAACTGTAAGTAAATACCAGCAATCAATGGTTGTCGCTTGATACAATATGAACTATGAAGAGTAAGCTTTTCCTATGCAATCAGTGTAGACCTAGATCAGATGACCAGTGAATGAGCCATCCTACCAAGATTAGCACTGTATTCCATTTTGCCATATATTGAAAAAAAGCTATCAAAGAAAGTCATAATTGCTAATTATGTAGATTGTTTATATCATAACTGCTAATTACTTAGATAGTTTAAAGACATGAAACTAACTTAAAAGTGTGTCGCCTTTAATAGTTGGTTCATAACTTGATAATTGTTGTTTGCATTGTTTAATAGCATGATTTTAATAGACGCATGGTCAATAATTGTTATTATTGTTCAAAGTTTATAATAATGTTCTATCTTCTAAGACCTTTTTCAACAATCATTAAAAAACTTTTTAATATTCTTAATGAATTTGAACACAAAAAACTGTGTTTTTTAAAAGATTAGTATACAATATCTGATAATATATAAGCATTCTGCATATCATATCTATAAAACGACGGGAAAATACAGTTTGCGTCATTCTTACGGAAATGAATATATTACGCTGGACCAATATTCCGGTACGAAAATCACTTCAAATGTGAATTTAAGCGTTATGTTTCCCCAAATATGGTTTTTTTGGTACATGCCATAAAATAAACAAGGTTTGATATAATTTTATTATGAAATAACATGACACAAAGCTGTTTTTAAGAAGAAAAACAGTATTAACTGAAATTTGAAAGGTAGTGGCTTTTATACCCCCTAAAATTACAAAGGTAGTGACTAGGGGTACGTGACCGTACCTCTAATATTTGAAATTAGCGGTACGGTCACGTACCCCTAGCGAGCCCTGTGAGGGTTGACTAGGGCTACGTGAGTCCATAACACTGTATAGCAACACTTTATTGTGTCTGCAGATACGTTAATAGCGATGCTAATGTTAATAATATCTCAATTCAACCTTCTATTCTGACTGTTTAACGCAGAAAAGCAAAAAAAAAATAATCCAAAAATAATTTCCAATCGGCATTTTTTTCACGGCAGCGAAAACTATACCTATGAATAAAGAACGTTCACACATTTTTACAAACATGTATAAATATCCAATACCAGCCTTGTTTAGAATAAATGCACTGTTTAATTGCGATCAGTTATCAAACGTGTTTTACGAGTTGATTTGTGTAGGTCATTAACCAGCAAACGTGGGTACCGGCAAACTGACATGTTTCGATACTTGATTGGAGCCGAAGCTTCGATATTTTTTATTTTCTTAGGTCTACCACTTTGTATTCATCGCTAAGTTAGGAAGGCACATCAGCAGTAGTTTCTTACAAGCTTATTGTATTAATTAAGTTACCATTGAATCAAAATTTTAAGAAAAAAACTTAACATTGGTCACGGATTTTCAGATATCGGGCGTATCTGTCGATAATTAACCCAATACATGTATGCGGAATACATCTATTCTCGTCGCTGCCGGTGAGAACAAGTTGGGTGGGGAATATTTGTCGAAATTTCTTTGTTTTTCTCCATTAAATATCCACAAGATAAGGTAGAAATGAGAGATTATTAATATTAGCATCAATAAAACGTATCTGCAGGCAAATTAATATGTTGCTACATAGTTTAAATGACTCACGTACCCCTAGTGGTAGCTGGTCTTAATGTCCCATTGCATGAATGTACCATTGCCTCAATGTACCATTTTCAGTCTGAACGTACCATTTTTAAAAAATCCTATATTACAACCATGATTGACCATTATTAGTTGATGAAAAATGTAAAATAGTACTTTATATGTTACTTGGATGAAATACTAGTAAATGATTTTTTAAAAATACAATGTTCCTATGTGAGTTTTATCCACTTTTTGTAGATAAGTTTATACAATTCAACATGTATGTATCTGCATTCTTTTTTCCTACAATCAGGTGTGGATTTTTTAACTACAAATATCATAAATCAATGGGGGATAATTATAAACCATTTCTTCATTAAAAAAATAGTAAAATAAAATTGTTTTCTATCAATTTTATATAGTGGTACATTCAGTCTAGGAAAATGGTACATTGAGACTGGTACATTGAGGCATTGGTACGTTAAGACCATAAACCCCCCTAGTCAACCCTCACAGGGCTCGCTAGGGGTACGTGACCGTACCGCTAATTTCAAATATTAGAGGTACGGTCACGTACCCCTAGTCACTACCAATTACAAAATCGCATTTATTTCAACATTCAGACTTCTGATGGTTATAAAACTTTTACAGTGTGTAAATAATAGGTTATTGACCGTATACGTACCAAAATTATTTTTATGCTTATAGTGGAACTCCGAAATTTTTTCGGTCCGGCCAATTTCGGCTAGGTTCGGTTCGGGTAGTGGCTTTTATACCCCTTCTTGCAGTGCAGGCGGTTGTGGGTTCAATTCCCGGCCGGGTACAGTCCCAATGGTGCACCTAAAAAGTGCCCCTTCTCATAATCATCAGAATTGATGGCGTAGAAGTAATAAATAGAAATAGAAAGAAAAAAACACGTCCAAAATTATTTATCACGATATGGAGGGACCGCGATATGGACCTGGTTATTTTGATCAAAAATGACATATGAGATGATGGTAACTCTGTTTACCTCACTTTCTTCTGATTGAACCAGCTGTAGGAAAGCAGCTGCCTTTCTTTTCTTTGCCTCTGTACGTTTTGCGCTTTTTGTTGACATGTTTTCTCTTTCACAAAATATTAATAACACACGTGAGGCAATGTTTATGATCTGTAAATTGTCCCATAGACGCTTGATATAAAGGTTATGGCTAATTCATTGACTTTCGCCAATCGTAACAGCTCGGCCAGTTTCCACTTCATCAGGATAATACGGAAATAGACGAGTAGTTCCGATTGGACATTATCGGTAAAATTTGTAGGCTGTATTTGCGGCGAAGAATTTTTTTTTTTAACATTTAGTCTCAGGGCACAACCAGAGACAGTGTATACACTATCTCTGGCACAACTAGAGACAGGCCATGAGGCACGCAACCAGATTTAGCATTAAAACCGTTAATCTAGGTCCATTAAAAACGGTTGTTTGGGGTCCCATTTGAACTACGTAGGACGTGATTCTTTCACAAAAACCGGCTTTTTAAATTTTATTTATATAATATTTTTGTGCTGCACAAATTTAAAAGCCTCCCTTGTGAATGGAAAGAAGGACAACTCTGTAAATACAGGGCTCCAGATAACGGAAGTATTTCTAAAACTAAAATCTTTATTTCTGCTTTTAAACCCAATGGTGTCATACTCATTAAAATTGTTTGAAAGAGACGGTTTAATCAGTAGTAACACCATAGCATTCGGTGCTGAAATGAGTGAGAAAATGTTAGATTAGTCCAGATTACTCCCGCTTACATGTATAGCTGGAGCACTGAAAATGACCCTGTTAACCCTTGTTCTGCTGCACAGACGTCTGATTTGACATTGTCGTCTGCAAAATGTGTTCAATTTAGATTTATGCATTGTTTTAATTAAACAAACCTGAAGACGCGTGTCAAACAGTTTGGATCCAGATGAGACGCCGCGTTACGCGGCGTCTTTTTTAGATTCAAATAGTTTGTAAACTCCGTAAAGTTACGACCAGTAGGCACTGGGTTAAACACTATGAGATCCAGTAACAACGTGTAAATATTATTCACGGTGGGTAAACGATTAAAAAAACTACGGAGAATCTATACATGTACATTGAGCTTGTGGAAAATGACTGTTTCAGTCTTGTCCGCTCTCTAACTCAAACACTTCTTTTTGGATCTTCACCAAACTTGCAACAAATGTTTATTAGTATAAAATCTAGGTCAGGTTCAATAGCTAGCAAAATCGCATAAGGCATGTCTGAGTTATTGCCCTTGAATAATTAAAAAATGACTGTTTCAGCATTTTCTGCTCTCTAACACAAACACTTTTTATTGGATCTTCACCAAACTTGCTGACAACGTGTATTGGTATTAAATCTAGGTCAAGGAAAAAAATCGAATACAGTTGAATGAAAATCCTTCAAGAGGTAAAGCAGAAATGGAGTGGTCATTTATAACTTAACTTATTACCAACACGGCTAAGATGAAGCACATGCAACCATTGACCAAATATTTGGCTAAAAATAGAATAAAAACTGGTCCTTTTACAGAGTGGACAGGGCAAAAATAAGGATAAAATAGCAAAATTTTAAAAATTAAAGAACCATAACTCTAACATGCCTTCGGCGATTTGGGTATTTTTAGAACTGGACCAAGATTTTATACAAATATTATTTTCAGCAAATTTGGTGAAGATCCAATTAAAACTGTTTGAGTCAGAAAGCTGACAAGCCTGAAGTAGTCAATTTTTAGTCATTCAAGGGTAATAACTCCAACGTGCCTTGTGCGATTTTGGTAGTTAAGATGATTGACCTAGATTTAATATTAATTAACATTTTCAACAAGTTTGGTGAATATCTGATAAAAACTGTATGTGTTAGAAAGCAAAAAAATGCTGAAATATTAATTTTTAATACTTAAAGGGCAAAAATTCAGACATGCCTTTTGCGATTTTAGTAGTATTCAAACCAAACCTTGATTTTATATAAATAAACATTTTCAGCAAGTTTGGTGAAAATCAATAAAAAAAAGTATTTGTGTTAGAGAGCAAAAAATGGTGAAACAGTCCTTTTTAATACATAAAGGGCAATAACTAAGATAATCCCTATGGGATTTTAGTAATAATCACACTGGATTTTATATAAATAAAGAATTTCAGCAAGAAAACTCTTTGTGTTAGAGAGCAAAAAAAGGCTATTACTCCAACATGCCTTATGCGATTTTAGTAGGATTCAAACTTAACCTTGACTTTATATTAATGAAAACTTTCAGCAAGTTTGGTGAAGATTCAAAAAAAAAGTATTTGTGTTAGAGAGCAAAACTTGCTGAAAACAGTCATTTCAAATACATATGGGGCAAAAACTCAGATATGCCACATGCGATTTTTGTAATAATAAAACTAGACCTAAATTTTATACAATTAAACATTTTCAGCAAGTTTAGTGAATGTCTATGTGTTAGAGTGCAGAAGTGACTGAAACAGTCATTTTTTATTAATAAACAGGCAATAACTTAGATATACCTTATGCGATTTTAGTAGTAATCAAACTAAATCTTGATTTTATATCAATAAACAATTTCAGCAAGTTTGGTGAAGATCAAATAAAACGTTTTTGTGTAAGAGAGCAAAACTTGCTGAAAACAGTCATTTTTTAATACATAAAGGGCAAAAACTCAGATATGCCACATGCGATTTCAGTAATAATCAAACTAGAGCTAATTTTATATGAATAATTATTTTCAGCATGTTTGGTGAAAATCCGATAAAAGCTGTTTGTTTTAGAGTGCAAAAAATGACTGAAGCAGTCATTTTCTTTTTATTAATTAACGGGCAATAACTCAAAAATACCTTATGCGATTTTAGTAGTAATCAAACTAAACCTTGATTTTATATCAATAAACATTTTCAGCAAGTTTGTGGAAGATCGGATAAAAAATAGTTGAGTTAGAGAGCGGACAAAACAGTGTGATAGTCTAACTGACTGATGGATGGACGGGCGGAGGTAGATACGGTTGCACCCAGTGCAGTTGATTTCAGCTGTATCACGTGATACTAAGCCGTGTGGAAATGTTTATGTCAGACGTTCTATTTTCGGTTTGTTATGATTTTAAATTGCCCTTTTTGGTGATTTAGGTCCGTCTTCATCATTTCATAGATCAGTTTGGCCCAAAAGAATGTTCAAACATTATTATTAACCGTTATTGTATTTCAGGCATTAAGAAAAGGTCTGAAAACACAATGGGACTTTAAATACTGCTTCGGTATTTAACCTCTTACTGATAAATGTTTGTGAGTAAATGTTAAAACAGGGCTACCATAATTTTAAATTGCTCATAAAAATCCAAAGAGTTCCAAGTTCTCAGGCGCGATTTAATGAATCGTACTTTTAACCCTTTCGTCGCGAGGCTTTATAACACTAGCATCATGATGCAATCAGTTTTGATCCAGATCAAACGCCGCGTAACGCGGCATCTCTGGATCTAAACTGTTTGACACCCATGGATCATGGATATCAATGCTTCCTTAGTAAAATACGCATGAAATTCCAAATTTTAAAAGTTAGTGTAGAAATCGGAAGTTTTCTGAATAATTTGTAGGTCCGGAAAAAATATGAAAAATGATTTCGGAAAAAAATCCGGAGAAATGGCAGCCCTGGTTAAAACATGCTTAAAACGCTTGGTGTTTCAGGTAAAACTAACTGGGTCTCAAAAGTAAGAGAAATGTTATAAAAATGTTTTGGGTTAATTCTGGGAGAACCTAACAGTATTAAATGAACCTCTTTTCCTCATTAAATTATAATAATAATAATAATAACGACTTTATTTCATGTGGATTACATATTTGGTATCGAAAAAAAACCAACATTTTCAATATGGTCCACAAACAAAATTAACATATATACAACACGAAGGAACACAATTACAAAGTTTTTTTTTAAACTTTTGCAAACAGAGTGGACCCTGAAAAGACAGTTCCTGTAGGAGCTCTCCACAGGGACTACTCTGTTTACTTAAATAATTTTAAAGATTAAAAGCTGAAAATGGTAATGCATAGGTGTCATTCTGAGAATTCAAGATTTGTTATCTATACATGAATATTGAATAGGTAGAGGCAATATAAAGCCCAAACAAAACGATGATTTAACAAATAGCAAAGATCTAGATCAATGAAATTTCATAACAAACGGGAAGGAATATAACAAAGATACTTCAAACCCTTTACTCCATGGTATATTTCTATTATTGAAGAAAGGTGACCACTTAAACCAGGTTGAAAGTAAACCAAAATGAGCCCAAATGAGCACTCTGTTTCACTTTAAACCCGCTTCAAGTTACCATCTACTAGAGAACATTTTTCATGAAACATATCTATGTAGTAAAGGGTTAAAGCAACATGTAGGTTTTGATAAATATCCATATTTCTATCATAACTTATATACATAGAAGCCCTTACAAGCAGCTAAGGCCTTGATTAGTCATTAACCCTTAGCTCATCGCATATTCAAAATTTGCCTCTCATTTGATGGATACTATTCAAACCATTTATTTAAAAGTAGAATACAATGTATTTGAAAACTTAGAATGTTATCTATTCACCCACATTATGCCTGATGGACCAGTATATATACTTGTCCATCGGGCATAATGTGGGTGAATAGATAACATTCTATATATATATATATATATATATATATATATATATATATATATATATATATATATATATATATATATATATATATATATATATATATATATATATATATATATATCTGCATAACAGTTCCAAGTTATAACAACATAGCCTAATACTAATGTAACCCTTATTATGCTAAGAATAACTTGCCTAACATTTGCAAACTGTTTTTTACTCGTATTCAACTTTTTTTCTGTTTCAAAAGCAATGTAATTTTCAGATTTTTAGTCGACGATATATTGAAACAGACGACAATTCATCTACATAGATAAGAGTTAAACCAGTTTTGAACTTGAATCATATCTTAATTACCCAGATAGATATGGTGAACCATGGTCTAGTGGTAAAACATAAAATGAAATACAGCGGTCGTGAGTTCGATCTTCCGCCGGACCATATCCTTCGGATGAGACTTTAAACCGAGGCCCCGTGTATCAGTGTTATACACTGGGCATGGAAAAGAACCAGCAGGCTGTATGAACAAGAGCTGTCGGAGAACAGCAAAGCTCGCCTAATTAAACCTTTCTTAAATAGGTAACTATCAAAAGAAAAGTGTATCAGTACATTGATATTCAAACCACAGGGAACCTCCATTCACAATATCAACTTCCTAATGCAAATATGTCATGTAGTATAAGTGCATTCCAACACTTACTCCATAACAAACTTTGAAATTTCAGTCCCAAAACTCTAAGTCCACAAAAGGTGAAATTTAACTAAATTTAAACTTTTTTAACAAATTTAACAACGCAACATCAATGTTCAACCCACAGGGCACATCCAATCCAGATATCAGCTTCCTAATACAAATATTTCATGTAATATTAGTGCATTACAACTCTTACCCCAAAACTTTAACCATGAGAAATCAGCCGAAAAACATAAGTCCTCAACAGGTAAAATTTTGACTAAATTTAAACTTTCTTTTAAAATTTTAACTACGCAACAACAATGTTCAACCCACAGGACACCTCCATTCTAAATATTAGCTTCTTAATACAATTATTCCAAGTAGTATTAGAGCCTCACAACACTTACCACAAAACTTTAATCATGAGAAATCAGCCGAAAAACCTAAGTCCACAAAAGTTAAAATTTTGACTAAATTGAATCTTTTTTTTTAATTTTAACTACGCAACATCAATGTTCAACCCACAGGGCACCTCCATTCTAAATATCAGCTTCCTAATACAAATATTTCATGTAGTATTAGAGCATCACAACACTTACCCCAAAACTTTAATCATGAGAAATCAGCCGAAAAACCTAAGTCCACAAAAGTTAAAATTTTGACTAAATTTAAACTTTTTTTTAAATTTTAACTACGCAACAACAATGTTCAACCCACAGGACACCTCCATTCTAAATATCAGCTTCTTAATACAATTATTTCAAGTAGTATTAGAGGCTCACAACATTTACCACAAAACTTTAACCATGAGAAATCAGCCGAAAAACCTAAGTCCACAAAAGTTAAAATTTTGACTAAATTGAATCTTTTTTTTTAATTTTAACTACGCAACATCAATGTTCAACCCACAGGGCACCTCCATTATAAATATCAGCTTCCTAATACAAATATTTCATGTAGTATTAGAGCATCACAACACTTACCCCAAAACTTTAATCATGAGAAATCAGCCGAAAAACCTAAGTCCACAAAAGTTAAAATTTTGACTAAATTTAAACTTTTTTTTAAATTTTAACTACGCAACAACAATGTTCAACCCACAGGACACCTCCATTCTAAATATCAGCTTCTTAATACAATTATTTCAAGTAGTATTAGAGGCTCACAACATTTACCACAAAACTTTAACCATGAGAAATCAGCCGAAAAACCTAAGTCCACAAAAGTTAAAATTTTGACTAAATTGAATCTTTTTTTTTAATTTTAACTACGCAACATCAATGTTCAACCCACAGGGCACCTCCATTATAAATATCAGCTTCCTAATACAAATATTTCATGTAGTATTAGAGCATCACAACACTTACCCCAAAACTTTAACCATGAGAAATCAGCCGAATAACCTTAGTCCACAAAAGTTAAAATTTTGACTAAATTTAAACTTTTTTAAATTTTAACTACGCAACATCAATGTTCAACCCACAGGACACCTCCATTCCAAATATTAGCTTCTTAATACAATTATTTCAAGTAGTATTAGAGCATCACAACACTTACCCCAAAACTTTAACCATGAGAAATCAGCCGAAAAACATAAGTCCTCAACAGGTAAAATTTTGACTAAATTTAAACTTTCTTATAAAATTTTAACTACGCAACAACAATGTTCAACCCACAGGACACCTCCATTCCAAATATCAGCTTCTTAATACAATTATTTCAAGTAGTATTAGAGCATCACAACACTTACCCCAAAACTTTAATCATGAGAAATCAGCCGAAAAACCTAAGTCCACAAAAGTTAAAATTTTGACTAAATTGAATCTTTTTTTTAAATTTTAACTACGCAACATCAATGGTCAACCCACAGGGCACCTCCATTCTAAATATCAGCTTCCTAATACAAATATTTCATGTAGTATTAGAGCATCACAACACTTACCCCAAAACTTTAATCATGAGAAATCAGCCGAAAAACCTAAGTCCACAAAAGTTAAAATTTTGACTAAATTTAAACTTTTTTTTAAATTTTAACTACGCAACAACAATGTTCAATCCACAGGACACCTCCATTCTAAATATCAGCTTCTTAATACAATTATTTCAAGTAGTATTAGAGGCTCACAACATTTACCACAAAACTTTAACCATGAGAAATCAGCCGAAAAACCTAAGTCCACAAAAGTTAAAATTTTGACTAAATTGAATCTTTTTTTTTAATTTTAACTACGCAACATCAATGTTCAACCCACAGGGCACATCCATTCCAAATATCAGCTTCCTAATACAAATATTTCATGTAGTATTAGAGCATCACAACACTTACCCCAAAACTTTAACCATGAGAAATCAGCCGAATAACCTTAGTCCACAAAAGTTAAAATTTTGACTAAATTTTATCTTTTGTTAAATTTTAACTACGCAACATCAATGTTCGACCCACAGGGCACCTCCATTCCAAATATTAGCTTCTTAATACAATTATTCAAGTAGTATTAGAGCATCACAACACTTACCCCAAAACTTTAACCATGAGAAATCAGCCGAAAAACATAAGTCCTCAACAGGTAAAATTTTGACTAAATTTAAACTTTCTTATAAAATTTTAACTACGCAACAACAATGTTCAACCCACAGGACACCTCCATTCTAAATATCAGCTTCTTAATACAATTATTTCAAGTAGTATTAGAGGCTCACAACATTTACCACAAAACTTTAACCATGAGAAATCAGCCGAAAAACCTAAGTCCACAAAAGTTAAAATTTTGACTAAATTGAATCTTTTTTTTTAATTTTAACTACGCAACATCAATGTTCAACCCACAGGGCACCTCCATTATAAATATCAGCTTCCTAATACAAATATTTCATGTAGTATTAGAGCATCACAACACTTACCCCAAAACTTTAATCATGAGAAATCAGCCGAAAAACCTAAGTCCACAAAAGTTAAAATTTTGACTAAATTTAAACTTTTTTTTAAATTTTAACTACGCAACAACAATGTTCAACCCACAGGACACCTCCATTCTAAATATCAGCTTCTTAATACAATTATTTCAAGTAGTATTAGAGGCTCACAACATTTACCACAAAACTTTAACCATGAGAAATCAGCCGAAAAACCTAAGTCCACAAAAGTTAAAATTTTGACTAAATTGAATCTTTTTTTTTAATTTTAACTACGCAACATCAATGTTCAACCCACAGGGCACCTCCATTATAAATATCAGCTTCCTAATACAAATATTTCATGTAGTATTAGAGCATCACAACACTTACCCCAAAACTTTAACCATGAGAAATCAGCCGAATAACCTTAGTCCACAAAAGTTAAAATTTTGACTAAATTTAAACTTTTTTAAATTTTAACTACGCAACATCAATGTTCAACCCACAGGACACCTCCATTCCAAATATTAGCTTCTTAATACAATTATTTCAAGTAGTATTAGAGCATCACAACACTTACCCCAAAACTTTAACCATGAGAAATCAGCCGAAAAACATAAGTCCTCAACAGGTAAAATTTTGACTAAATTTAAACTTTCTTATAAAATTTTAACTACGCAACAACAATGTTCAACCCACAGGACACCTCCATTCCAAATATCAGCTTCTTAATACAATTATTTCAAGTAGTATTAGAGCATCACAACACTTACCCCAAAACTTTAATCATGAGAAATCAGCCGAAAAACCTAAGTCCACAAAAGTTAAAATTTTGACTAAATTGAATCTTTTTTTTAAATTTTAACTACGCAACATCAATGGTCAACCCACAGGGCACCTCCATTCTAAATATCAGCTTCCTAATACAAATATTTCATGTAGTATTAGAGCATCACAACACTTACCCCAAAACTTTAATCATGAGAAATCAGCCGAAAAACCTAAGTCCACAAAAGTTAAAATTTTGACTAAATTTAAACTTTTTTTTAAATTTTAACTACGCAACAACAATGTTCAATCCACAGGACACCTCCATTCTAAATATCAGCTTCTTAATACAATTATTTCAAGTAGTATTAGAGGCTCACAACATTTACCACAAAACTTTAACCATGAGAAATCAGCCGAAAAACCTAAGTCCACAAAAGTTAAAATTTTGACTAAATTGAATCTTTTTTTTTAATTTTAACTACGCAACATCAATGTTCAACCCACAGGGCACATCCATTCCAAATATCAGCTTCCTAATACAAATATTTCATGTAGTATTAGAGCATCACAACACTTACCCCAAAACTTTAACCATGAGAAATCAGCCGAATAACCTTAGTCCACAAAAGTTAAAATTTTGACTAAATTTTATCTTTTGTTAAATTTTAACTACGCAACATCAATGTTCGACCCACAGGGCACCTCCATTCCAAATATTAGCTTCTTAATACAATTATTCAAGTAGTATTAGAGCATCACAACACTTACCCCAAAACTTTAACCATGAGAAATCAGCCGAAAAACATAAGTCCTCAACAGGTAAAATTTTGACTAAATTTAAACTTTCTTATAAAATTTTAACTACGCAACAACAATGTTCAACCCACAGGACACCTCCATTCCAAATATCAGCTTCTTAATACAATTATTTCAAGTAGTATTAGAGCATCACAACACTTACCCCAAAACTTTAACCATGAGAAATCAGCCGAAAAACCTAAGTCCACAAAAGTTAAAATTTTGACTAAGTTTAATTTTTTTTTAAATTTTAACTACGCAACAACAATGTTCAACCCACAGGACACCTCCATTCTAAATATTAGCTTCTTAATACAATTATTCCAAGTAGTATTAGAGCCTCACAACACTTACCACAAAACTTTAACCATGAGAAATCAGCCGAAAAACCTAAGTCCACAAAAGTTAAAATTTTGACTAAATTTTATCTTTTGTTAAATTTTAACTACGCAACATCAATGTTCGACCCACAGGGCACCTCCATTCCAAATATCAGCTTCCTAATACAAATATTTCATGTAGTATTAGAGCCTCACAACACTTACCCCAAAACTTTAATCATGAGAAATCAAACGAATAACCTAAGTCCACAAAAGTTAAAATTTTGACTAAATTTAAACTTTTTTAAATTTTAACTACGCAACATCAATGTTCAACCCACAGGACACCTCCATTCCAAATATTAGCTTCTTAATACAATTATTTCAAGTAGTATTAGAGCATCACAACACTTACCCCAAAACTTTAACCATGAGAAATCAGCCGAAAAACCTAAGTCCTCAACAGGTAAAATTTTGACTAAATTTAAACTTTCTTTTTAAATTTTAACTACGCAACAACAATGTTCAACCCACAGGGCACCTCCATTCTAAATATTAGCTTCTTAATACAATTATTCCAAGTAGTATTAGAGCCTCACAACACTTACCACAAAACTTTAACCATGAGAAATCAGCCGAAAAACCTAAGTCCACAAAAGTTGAAATTTTGACTAAATTGAATCTTTTTTTTAAATTTTAACTACGCAACATCAATGTTCAACCCACAGGGCACCTCCATTCCAAATATCAGCTTCCTAATACAAATATTTCATGTAGTATTAGAGCATCACAACACTTACCCCAAAACTTTAATCATGAGAAATCAGCCGAATAACCTAAGTCCACAAAAGTTAAAATTTTGACTAAATTTAAATTTTTTTTTAAATTTTAACTACGCAACAACAATGTTCAATCCACAGGACACCTCCATTCTAAATATCAGCTTCTTAATACAATTATTCCAAGTAGTATTAGAGGCTCACAACATTTACCACAAAACTTTAACCATGAGAAATCAGCCGAAAAACCTAAGTCCACAAAAGTTAAAATTTTGACTAAATTGAATCTTTTTTTTAAATTTTAACTACGCAACATCAATGTTCAACCCACAGGGCACCTCCATTCCAAATATCAGCTTCCTAATACAAATATTTCATGTAGTATTAGAGCATCACAACACTTACCCCAAAACTTTAATCATGAGAAATCAGCCGAATAACCTAAGTCCACAAAAGTTAAAATTTTGACTAAATTTAAACTTTTTTTTAATTTTAACTACGCAACATCAATGTTCAACCCACAGGACACCTTCATTCCAAATATTAGCTTCTTAATACAATTATTTCAAGTAGTATTAGAGCATCACAACACTTACCCCAAAACTTTAACCATGAGAAATCAGCCGAAAAACTTAAGTCCACAAAAGTTAAAATTGTGACTAAATTTAAACTTTTTTTTAAATTTTAACTACGCAACATCAATGTTCAACCCACAGGGCACCTCCATTCCAAATATCAGCTTCCTAATACAAATATTTTATGTAGTATTTGTGCATAACAACACTTACCCCAAAACTTTAACCATGAGAAATCAGCCGAAAAACCTAAGTCCACAAAAGGTGAAATTTTGACTAAATTTAATTTTTTTTTAAATTTTAACTACACAACATCAATGTTCAACCCACAGGGCACCTCCATTCCAAATATCAGCTTCCTAATGTAAATATTTCATGATGTATTAGTGCATTACAACACTTACCCCAAAACTTTAACCATGAAAAACCAACGCCGACGCCGGGGGGATTCCACAAGTCCCCCCAATCTCCGAATAGGCGAGCTAAAAACGAGTGGGGAATCTCCCGGGGCTCTGTGTATCCACTGTTCCCTCTCTTGGACGTCCAATAAGCCGAATGTTGGCAGAAACGGACGTGAACGAAAAAACAATAAAAATAGGTCCTCGCTTGCTTCTTTTTTCAGTTCCTGTCATGGAATTTTACAAACCGTAAATAAAAAAAAAAACTCTCGTTTGTATGGAATGCCGGTCACGGCATGCCAATAGCTAAATGCCAATTGTTTCTCTGTCAGTTGCTAAATAACGATTGCTTACTTGCTAATTGCTAATTTGCCAGTTGCTAAATGCTTATATATGTCACTTGCTATTTCTATAATGCTAATTTGCGAATTGCTAATATGCCACTTGCCAGTTGCTAAATGCTAATTGCCATTTGTCGTAAATCTAATTTCTAAATGTTAATATATGTAATTTGCTAGTTCTATAATCTTAATTTGCTAATTTCCAATATTCCATTTGCCAGTTGCTCAATGTTAATTGTTATTTGTCCTAAATCTAATGCCGGTTCAGACATGCCAATTGCTAAACGCTAAATTTTTTGCTAATTGCTAAATGCTAATATATGTCACGTGTTAGTTATATAATGCTAATTTGCCAATTGCCAATATGCCTTTTGCCAGTTGCTAAAAGGCAGCTAAATGCGATATGTCGTAAATCTAATTTCTTTTCACTGAAGAGTGTTGGGACCACAAAAGGATTGTATCTTTAACTTGCACAATATTCTGTATTCTTTGTGAATGATGTTCACGTACCAGTTTTTATGAAACAAGAACTAGCATTAAGCAACTGGCAAGGGGCATATTGGCAATTGGCAAATTAGCATTTTAGAACTAGCAAGTGACATATTCGCATTTAGCAATTGGCAAACAAACATTTAGCATTTAGCAATTGGCATGTCGTTTCGCATTATTTTTCTATGGAACGCCGGTCACGACATGCCAATTGCTAAATGCTTAATGCTTATTTGCTTATTTGCTTTTTTGCCATTTGCTAAATGCTAATATGCCACAAGTTTGCTAGTTCTATAATGCTAAATTTGCCAATTGCCAATATGCCACTTTCCAGTTGCCTAATGCTAATTGCCATTAGTATAATTTCCCTTCACTGAAGAGTGTTGTTTCGGGGTTCAATTACCTTAGAAGTGGAACGTGGAAATGTTTCAAAATAACCAGATACATAATTATCTTAACACGAATTTTGTCATGATAGTAGTATAATCTGACACTACTTAACTTGTTATTTAACAGATAATTAACTAGAAAACAATTCATGTTACCAGTTATCTAAAATGTGGTTATTTGCTATTTCGGTTTACATGTACATGCATTTACAAAATGAAAACAGGACAGATCTTGGTCAAATGGTTCCATTAGGAGCCCTCTGATCTGGGATACACCGTTTGTATAGGACATATATCCTTTCCACGCCCATAACGTATAAAAATGTTTTAACGTTTATGGCACATTTTGGCTTCCGTAGAATGAAAAAGTTATCATTCGCACATCGCGTTGGAAGACTTTTCTGAAGGTCAGGTTGGGCACTTCCTATTTCTAGACTGTCAATTTCGGTTTCGTTTTGACACGTCTCAAGGTAATTTTGAGATGTCAGAGTGTAGCGTTTATTCCGAAAATGAGCTCCTAATTAGTCCGGTAGTGTCTGTGTTATGTGTACACACTTGGTCAGGCTTGCTAAGGATATACACTTAACCCTTTCCCCCATAGAAGCGCCTTTTAGCGAATATGATTTATTCCTCCGCTGAAGAAAATAGTTCCAATTTAATCAGTCATGAATATATATTAAAGAAATATTTTGTTATATTCTAGCACATGGTAGCTTAAAGAAGGCTGAAAGTAAAGCAGAATGCGCCCTAAGGCGCATTCTGCTTTACTTTCAACCTACTTTAAGAAGTCAATTATCTTCAATACTAGAAATAGACTATCAGGTAAATGGTTAAGGGTGTATCAAACTCATGAATTTTGGGATTTTGGTATAAGTAAATGAAAACATTCTATGATTGTTGGTATTGAAGAGCTATTTAAGATGAATGAACAAATTGAAAAAGTGTACATTTTGGTGTACGTCCATTTTTAAAAGGTGTAAAATTTACCCCACCCATGTTTTCTTATTTTGTCCTTTTCAAACAGCCCGCTTCAATAAAATCCATTTCAAATGAAAACAAGCATGATAATTTTGGTTTATGTCATTTATTTCATGTTTATGGGAGTATTTCTTCCTTACAAAAACTAATTTAAGACAAAACAGGCACCAAATATGAAATTTATAAAGCTCTAAATATCATCGATATGGTACATTTTCAACACTTACCTATCAATTTCTTTCCATATTTTGAATTGCCTTTGTATGGATTCTCATCTGGTATGAATATAAGAACAAGTTAGATACTAGAACTAAATATATTTTTTTTTTTACTATTTCTCATACATTTTTGTTTTAACAAAATATCACTACCCGTAAAAACCATGTTGTTGATTCAGAGATTCATATTATTTCAAATCTGGTTCCTGTTTGATCTTCATTTAGTTTCTTTATGTCAAAATACTTTTACAGACATGAAATACATAATGAAAAACAAAACTACCTTGTTTGCTTTTATTTAAAATAGATTTAGCGGTAGCTTATACTTTAAATTTGGCAAAATTGACACATCTTTTCCAAATTGCTGTAGTGCAAAATAATGCATACCAACATATATTATCGCCCTGTTTTTTTCCATTTACCATAAACAGCTCTTTCAAAATAAACATGAAAGAAAAAAGTTAGATACTTTGAAAAATTCGCTTATTGGTTTGATACACCCTTTATGGGTGTTTTAGGTATGCATTTTAGTTGTGCAAAATCTTTATTACCGCCGGTAGTGGCCCAATGGTTAACACCTTGGACTACGGTACCAGGGGTCGTGAGTTCGATCCCCCGCCGGACCAGCGATCTGACTAGGGGATTTTTCTGAATCCCCGATGATGTACAGGAATGTTCTTGAGCAAGACATGTACCGCGAATTGCTCCTCTCCACCCAGGGGTTAAAATGGGTACCTGTGAAGGGTCTGAGTCGGTACTGCGGCTGCATTTGACTGCGCCATATGTTAGCAGTGCTCATAGGCAAGATGGCTCGATGATCAGGGGAGTATATGTACAGTCGGCTGAGCGGTCATTCGGACTGAAAGTAGACTTTAACTTGGTATATTATTTATTATTATTATATGTGATTCTTCTGTGAAGGAGAACGCTCTCTGCAATAAACATCACCGAATGTCACCGACTTTTCCGGGATAAAATAACAAAATTCTTTTCGTGGAACGTTTTGTTGTTATATTAATTTGTGGTGGCAGTATATGGCACAAACAGGTCATTTTGACGCGTTAAGATAGTTATCAGGTTTCCACGACATTATTCAACTTTCCTTTTGCTAGATAATTATGTCAGATATTAACACACTAGCACCTACTGTATTAGGTATTTTAACAAGGGACTTCGTTTTCTTGTAGTTCATTTTTCTCTTCGTCTTCTTTTTTTCAATTCTTTATTTCTGTCTTTTATCTTTCCTAAACACGTTCGTACTTGTTGTTTATTCTTTTCTATTTGTAGAATATATGTCGTTAGTAAATATTTGTTCTAAGGAATTTCAAAAATCATTTCTCAGTTTTAAAGATAACTAACATACCTTAGACTTTACTTATCAGGGCTCCAAAATAGGGGGAGTATTTCGAAAACTAAAACCTTCATTATGATTTAAACCCTATGACGTCACGACTCATTAGAATTGTCTCGAAGGGAAGATTCTTATGAGTAGAAACACCATAGGATTTCGTGCCATGGGTGCTAAAGTGAGAGAGAAAATGTTGGATTTCTTCAGTTTACTTCCCTTTTTCTGGAGCATTGCTTATCCAACACAGTGTGTTTTTTTTCATTATTTCGATAGTTGAAACATCGCAAAAACAATTACTTCCCTTTGATAAGATGTAAATAGTTAAACTTGCTTATATGTAGTTTAAGAGTTTAAACCATGTGTTCGGTCTGGTATTAGGCGACACATCGGACAGGAATTATTATATTAACACCTTGGAATATTTCCGAGCTATTTTTCTGGCATTCATTGGTCACACGCGTGTAATTAACCCATTACCCCTTGCCTTTTTGTAGTATTGAAGATAGGTGACCCCTTAAAGCAGGTTGAAAGTAAAGCAGAATGCGCCATAAGGCGCATTCTGCTTTACTTCTATCCTGCTTTAAGCTACATTTTGCTCGGATATAGCAAATATTCTTAAGGTACATATCCATCACTGTATAAAGTGAAAATAATTTTTTCAGTGAAGGAATAGTTGAAAAGCGTAAAAAGGCGTATTTATGGGGTAATGGGTTAAAGCCTCTCAAGTAAGCTCTTTTTTGGTTGTCGATTAATACCAGATTGACTACATATATGTATGTACAATTAACTAACCATTATTAATACTTATTAGTAAAATTTTTGAACTTGTACTATATGGTCATACAAATATATGGCAATAAAATAGGTTTAAACTAGATATTAACAGGTGTCAGAAAGACGGTATCATTGGATTTGATAGCGACTTTCAGTTACCACGCATCCTATGGGCTTTTTTGGTTCTTTTTTGATAAGATAATTTTTAATAATCTGGATCCAAACTAATGGAAATGAATCAAATCGTATGTGGTATACGTAACAGAAAGAACTTCAAGTTTGACGTAATGTTTATCTACATGTATATAATCATAATTTACTTACATTTCGTACACAAAAACGCTGAGACTTCTATACACACATTTGGATCTAAATAAATGAGAAAGTATGCACATGATTCAGTAGTTATCGATTAACAAGCTTGATGTGCGTGCAACACTGATTCATTTAATCCGATGCAATTCATCATTTATTGGACATAGCAATCCCAAAAGAGCACAACAAAACGATGTTATCTATTTAAACAGAACACCATGATTCTATGACATATGCTTTTGTAAATTTCAACTTTATTTATTCAGTCAGGTGCTTACGATTCAATTTGGAGACTTTAATATTCTAAAGTTTCCATTAAACAGGATAAAGAAAACTATGATTTTCATGGCAGATATTTAGATATATTATTTTATTTATAATTTCAGATTAGAATTCTACTTTAGCTGTAAAATATGGTCCCACTCCAAGGTAATGAGTAGACTAGTACAGTAAAATACACGTATCTCTATTACGAGCGCCCCTCTATTACGACCACCTCTCTATAACAACCAATCCTCTATTACGACCGCCCCTCTATTACGACCATCTCTCTATTACGACCACTAAATTGTGTAAATTATTTAGTGTTTACGATGGCTGACTGCTTAAAGCAAGGTGACAGTAAAACAGAAAGATCCTTTAGGAGCTTTCTGTTTTACTGTCACGTTGCTTTAAGCTGTCACCTGCCTTTTAATCAACCAACTAACCTTCGTTTTAGCGGTCGTAGTAGAGAGGTCGCTGTAATAAAGAAATGTTACTGTATGTAAAGGTATTGCATAACTAGTATATGTATCAATATGGCGTAACCTCTCAGCGAAGGGCTTCCAGAATACATTTCTACTAACCCAGAATCATCCAAACAAATTCTGACTACAGAATTTCCACCCAGCTTTGGAGGTTTAGAGAATTCGAGGTCAAAAAGTATTCGCCCGGTTCTGTTCAAGATAAGGCGTTCGTCAATTAAGGTGTATTCATCTGCCTCCAATTTAATCTGTTTACAGATGAAACGTTTGGTGATGTAGACGGGAAATGTCGGGGGCCTGGTATCCTTTGAGTATAGTGTACGTACTTCTCTCTTCTCTGTTTTATTGTGATTCTGGTCAGTGAAAATTTCAAAATAGTGTCTATTATTAAATTTAAATTCACGTGGACAGAAACTTTGTTGAAAGTTAATAGTTGCATTTCCAATGTTCATCTCCCAATTTTGAGTGATCACTCTGCCAACATCGTAAATAATACTCTCAAACGTCGTATTAAATGCTTCAATATATTGTTCTATGGTCACCAACTCGACAAGAGGGTCTGGACCAAGGCCGACGACATATGACATCACATAAATATGCCAGACATCAGGCCAAGGGCTTCTATTCCATTCCGGTATAACTGTATTTACACCATGTTCCCGGTAGTTCTCTATGTCACTTACAGCTAACGGCTCAACTGGAGTAAGTGACAAATTAATTTGGTACCCACGTTTACCAAATGCCGTAAAAGCCACAACGCAAGCATCGTTATCCATTTGTAGCCTTCCCTCAGGGCACAGTATCTCTCTACATCCCATCTGAAAGACAAAATGCATACAATGAACAATAGCAGACCCGGGCGATCAGTTTAAGCCTTTACACCAAAATTACGTTTTTACGCTTTTTTATTACACCCCCCCCCCCTCCACCACACTAAAGGAAATCCTGAGTTTCATTTTATCTATTCACGCATGTGCTGGATAAGGAATATTTCCTTAACATAGAATACGGTAGCTTCGAAAGGTGAAGCTGAATGTAAAACAGAATGCTCCTGAGCAATCTGCTTTACTTATAGCATTGTTTTAGCAACCATCTGTTATGAATATTGAAAACATGTTATAAGGGGAAGTCAGATTATAAAAGTCTCAATTATTATTTATTTCTTTATCTAAATCTGAATAAGGGTGAGATCGCTTGAAAGCACAGAAAACAAAGCCAATACTGAAAATTGCAGACTCGGTTTAATTGAGTCTGTTCATGAGCAATACTAATGTATATGCAACAGTGCTCACGCCCCCTAGCACCAGCTTAAGCGGAATTCAACTTTCAACTGTAAATGCGCTGAAATCAATGATTCCAAAGGACCAGAAAGTATAACAACACATCCTGTCTTGTGACATCTTTTTGGAATCCTCTTGAAAAGATTCCAACGAGATGTACAAGTCAGGATTAGTTAGAGAAATCAGAAATTAGATGTAATTTAAAGTTTTAACTTACGACCGTTTTTGTCGTAACCCATTTTATGAAACGGGCCCCTGGTGAACAATTGTTTGAAATCACAAAGAATAGAAACATCTATTTCATGGGATAAACAGGTAGATATTATACTGACAAATAAACACCACCCAACTATTTAATGCTTATAACCTGCGCCGTCTTGATGTGTTTTTTGGTGTAATTTGGGTGTAATTGCAACATAGCACGAGCGGATAAGCTATACTAATTTTAAAAAAAAGTTGTATGGCTAATACTTGATAAAGACTTTACTACTCTTGAAACTCTTGTGAACTGTTTCTGAGAGAGTCAAAATATCAGAAAATGTATTACTACATGTACATATAAATGTTCAATGACATTTCCCTTGACCAACTACGGAACATTGTCACCTTTACTTTAAAAACTCATGAAAGAACACTTCGCTCGTCTTCTAAGTTCCAGCTCTACTTACATGTATCAGCATCTGATACCGAGCTATTTAGAAATTCTGGGACCGGTCTCATAAAACGTCGTACGACAAATGTTGTCGTAAGTCCGATTTTAAAAGTCTCAACTATCATTTATTTCTACATCTTATACTGCCTTGTAACATCTCTTACAAGTTTTTTCAAGACTATTCAAAAGATATGCACTGGTTAGGAACTTGGTTACAGTGGGGCGATGGTCCTCACGACAGGTGGTATAGGGGTCATTTCGAAAAATGTTTCAGAGTCACGACTCTTTCTCGAGTAAACATGTAAATACATAACCGTTCAGCGAGTTTACACAGCCTCATGGCAAGGATTCTTCATAAAAAACGTGGTAAGAGCTTTTGGCTTCCTTTTAAGAAGATACTTAACGTCGCCTTCGTTAGAATCCAGGTGATTAGAGGAAATAAAAGCAAGTGATCCCCACTGCCTACATGTAGATTCACATATTTTTGTTATAATTTGTATTTATGTAAGAAATTGCAGCATTTAACACAATAAGATATACTATTTGTTCGTGTTTTCTCATATTGAAGCATTTTTAAAAGATATATGTCCAACTTTTAAAGTTATCAGAAGTTTGATGTTACTTATCAATGTGATGTAGAGGTTACAGGTCCCTGATGACTGTTTAATAAGTGGTACAGGTTCTTCTTTACAGTGTTACAGAGTCTTCGGGAATCTCGAAATGGAAGAGATTTAGTTTGAAGACTCTAGTCTACTCGATATTTTGTTTCTGGGCAAAAGAGTTCCATCGAATGTGACACTTGCGGAGCAGAACTCGATTCGAACGCCTTGCTCATTGAACATGTCAAAGACAAACATGGAACAAAGAATCTGGTCTTCTTTTGTGGAAATTCATTTTCATGGAGGTCGTCGTTTGGACGACACAAGAAAAAAATGCTAGTTTACCTAGATCTACCCTTGAGAATTGAAATTGCTCTAGTCCTTACATTACTTATTAAACTTAGTAAAAATGATAATATGCACGGGTTTAAGTGCAGTTCGATCCTATTCCTGGTGGAAGATCTATAACGCATTCTGTTTTATACATTTAATGGACTAAACAGTTAAGACCCTGGTGCGGCGCCAACTTTCTGGATGTCTCGTCAGGGTCAAACTCGAAAAAGAATCTCTAAGATAGTCAAACAACTTTGATCCGATTCAGATACAGAATTGTTCAGTTTCTCATTCGAATCTGAAGCCCCGACCTCACTGTCCCGGTGCTGACCCCGGTACGTCCCGTTGGAGATAGCCGGTGAACCGGGATGAACCGGGATGCTTTTTATTATGAAAAAATAAATTGCGTTCTCATATTCCCGGTGTCTCCCCCGGTGGAGCACCGGTAATGAAGCCGGATCTCCCCCGACTATCCCGGTGAGTTCCCGGTTTGGCGCGGCGTAATTACGGTGCAGCGCCGGCCTGTTCCCGGTTAATACCGGTATAACACGGTGTAACCCCCGGTCGTTGCCGGTGACCATCGGTGTCGTCCCGTTCAACCCCGGCTGCACACCGCTGACGTGGCGGCGTTACCGGGTGTTCGCTTGAAAGGACATAAACCGTTGCGAACGTGCATCACTTCTCTTTTGTCTCTGAGGGTAAATGAGAGGAAATTCAAACGAAATGCAATAAAGTAGAACATAATAATGTTGTAGACTGGTCAAACTTCATTTTGATATGAGTTTCAAACATTTTGCCCGCCGTTTGTTCTGACTACATACTGTTTGTAGTGGACATAAAGACTTTAACCTGAAGCTATTCATTTAGAAAGAATAACTTCGTTTTTATATGTTAGATTTACCCCATACAGAAGAGAAGACGTTAGCACTTCCTATTTAAACGCTGACGCTAACGCAAAAACAAAATGTAAAAAATTGCATTTTTTTTAATTTTTTTTTAAAATAAATCAATTTCTATGGTCGCGAACACCCCGGTTGTTCACGGTAGAGACCTGGAGCTACCCCGGATGTGCCGGTAAAGTTCCGGCGTTGCTCCGGCATTCTGGTTACCTGTCTCGGTGACTCCCGGTGACCCCCTGCTGTATTAAACATTTTAAAGCATCCCGGGCTGTTAGCCGGTGGCAGCCGGTGGAAGCCGGTCGATCCCGGATCGTTTCGGTCGTCCCCGGCGCCGCCAAGGTTGTACTCCCGGCGACCGCCGGTGACTGCCGGTTTGCTAAACCGGGACTCACCGGGGACCTAAACCGGACCAGTGAGATCGGGGCTCAGGCTGTTTATACGTGCTTGTGCGGTCAGGGTAAAGCAGTGAAAGGGTTTGTTTATATTTGCTATATGACGAATCGTTTTGCACATGTGATATATTTGTTTGAGAAGTATTTGATAAGTTTATTAGTTAAACTTAGAAAATTGACCAACTTATTATGAAAATTTGCCTTCAAAAAGAGCATAAATAGTGGAAATTTGGACCAGAGCTCGCCAGTGCCAAGATATGAGACTTGTCTATTAGGATGACTTTACCTTGAAAACATAATAGCTAAATTAAAGGTGGCTTTCAGTGTTTGCATTAAGTACTTTGCTTTGGTTGACAAGTCATGTAATGGACTGAGATAACCATACGATAGTTTTGCAGATTTTTTTTATTACTTGTACCGGTAATGTTTTGCCTTTGGAGTTGTTCTAAATGTTACATTATTTCAGTGATCGAGTTTGAGATATTTGCAAGTATATATTTAATTTTTAAGAGTTTGGTTTTCATTGTGTTAAATAAATACTGTTGAGTACTTTTCATTATTTTTGTATCGTCAAGTAGTGTAAACTATTTCAAAATGATTAAATACGACAATGGTTCTTTACATATGCTAAAACAATATCAAGTCGGCACTAACCGAACGCAATGATATGTAATAATTACAGTAAATATAATTTACAACCTCTTAAAGGAAGGCTAATTGATTGTATAAAAGACAGATGACAGGTCAATGCATTGGGAGGGGTAAAGGATCCCTTGCAATACATACTCTTTAGATCCATTCACTCTCAAACAAAACAAAAATGTCGATAAGACTCTGTAACCCTTTATTACCTGTCGTCCGAGAACTTGTGTATCACTCTCTGCTAGACTCTGTAACCTTATGCATCACATAACTATCTAGTAAATTTCATTGATATATTCTATTATTAATGCGAGTCTCTTGCATAGATGTTATTTAAGTATTAATCTTGCCAGAAACTTTAACGAACATTAAATACAGGCGAATTATACAGTTTTTTTTTACAAGAATTGATCATTTTGTACAAAAACCTTGATTTCCACGGCGTTTAAGCGTTTAATTGACTATTTCAGCCATAAATTTCATAAACGGAACAAAATAAGCATATACAACGCTTGGAAAAACATCAGACTATATAGTGACAATTCAGTTTTACAGTGTTTTTGACAGTTAAGCCTTAAAATTACCTCTTTGGCGTTCAATTGAACATGACTGATTTAGCTTCACGAAAGCACTCTGAAACATGTATAGGCAGGACTCCGATACCACCTGTCGCGAGGACCCTCGCCCCACTGTAACCAAGTTCCTAACCAGTGATATGTCACAAGACAGGATTAGATGAAGAAATCAGAAATTATGTAATACAAAAACGGGGTATAATCAATGTCAAATAAAATTATAAACAAAACATCACTTATTACATTTAATCCCATTCACTGCCTTACCCCGAGTACGCTAGTTATTTGCAAACAGTTTGGATCCTGATCAGACACCGCCTTACGCGGCGTCTGATCAGGATCCAAACTGTTTGACACTCATTTCAATATTTATTAAATCAAAATACCTAAAAATTAAAGTTGAGAAATAACAGCAGACGACAATTGTTTAAAATTGATGAAGTCATGACAGTGGGGGAGGGGTTGTTAACCCCCCCCCCCCCCCCCCCCACCACCACCACCACCACCACATCCACAGTCACCGCAAAACATCAAACAAACAGCTCTCCCCCAATGAATATAAATAATAGATAAATGAAATAAAAGACAAAAAACAACAAAACAAAACATAAATAGAATAAAAACCTTAAAATAAACAACCAAAACCAACAAAAGCTTTGAAGATAGAAATGTCTTATGTGCCAACACAACACAAGGAAGACGCTATTCTCTCCCAAAAGATTTAACACTCAAGAATCGTTCGTGACATAACACGTACGTCTTCCTTGTTCCACCAGGGATTCTTACGTCAGACAAATACAACCAACTTACCGAGTTCGAAGTTTGTGTCGGACAAGCTTCCCTTTTATTCTTCCTTCAAGGCGATCCAATGTTGCTGGTTTGAAAACTGCTTTTTAAGAACCCTATCATTGAAGTAACACCATATTTAAGTTGATATATGCCTTTGCATGATCGCACGGGCATTCTGAAGTATTGTCCATTACAGATATGACAGAACACGTTGGCATATTGGCCACTGTAAGTGAAAGGAGCGACAAAGCCACTTGTACACGCTGCTGTGATGTCATCTTTAGACATGCCCAGTCCAAACGGAACACTAAATAACTCATCACACGTGTCTATGACGTCATGGTAGCATTGTTCGGATCTTATATCTGCCTCGTTGCCTGGGTAATAAAAGTGTACACGACAAATCTTGTTACGCGAATTCATTATCTCAGGGTCAGTCAAAATGTCATAGTTTACAAACTCCCCTGGTGAGAACTTATCACATGCGATTACAGATGGCCATGGGACGACATCCTTCTCACAAAAACATTTAGCCAGACTAATGTCCTTATATATTCTTCCTGAAACAGCCGACGAAACCGGAGAAAGATTTTCCCATGGGTTAGATTCTCGTTTCTTCGGTAGTTCCACGTTGCTGCAAGGGCATCCAGCCTTGGGACTCTTTGTTACCACGTGATAGGAACTGTACAAGTGTCGCTTGGACCTCGGTGGCTGCTTGGTACTCAGATAAAAACATTCTTGGTAGTTATGGTCTTTATTTTCAGGATTCGGGAAGCAGCAATTGTCCACACAATCATCATCACATGAACAGTCTGTAAATCAAATACAGTCAACCGTAGATATCTCAAAATCGATTAACCCTTTACCTAATAGAAGAGCCTTTTAGTGCATTCAGTTAAACCATACGCTGAAGAAAATAGTACCAATTTATACAGTCATGAATATTAGGATTAGGATTTTACAATTAGGATTTTTTTATTCTAGTTGGTGGTAGCTTACAGCAGGCTGAAAGTAAAACAGAATATGCCTTAAGGCACATTCTGCTTTACTTTCAGCCTGCTTTAAGTAGTCACCTATTTTTAAATCTAGAAGGAGCCTATTGGGTAAAGGGTTAAAGCAAACTTTCCAGTGTTTCAATAGATGAATTGTCTTATTTCTATCTGGTTTAACCCTTTCCCTTATAGAAGCGACTTTTAGCGTATTTAATTTATTCATCCGCCAAAGAAAATAGTTCCATTTTATACTGTCATGAATATGTATCATAAGATTTTTTTTTCTATATCCTAGCAGATATTAACTTAAAGCAGGCTGAAAGTAAATGGTCACCTGTCTTCAAAACTAGAAACAGGCTATGAGGCAAAGGGTTAAACAGAATATATCCTTATTTGACGCTTCAACTTAGAAACACATGTAATCTACGGATATGTTTGATTTTTAAAAGCGAGATCGAGATATCGGAGTTTGACTTGTTTACTGCACAGGTACTTGACACATAGATCTAGATCTATTACCAAAAATAAATGCACGAATTGTGGCGTTATTTGACGGAATTTGTGAGATAAAAAGTAGATATTGATAAATAAATCATTTCCCGCGGGTACCACAAGAGAATATCGGCGATCTAGTCTATTTTAGCATCAGTTTAAGTCGATAGTTAAGACTATCTGTTGGGTTCCGTTGAAAACGTATCTATAATAGAAGTCTAGTAAAAACTTTTTTTATTGGTAACAGATCTAGATATATGTGTCAAGTACCTATGGTTTAATGTATTTAAGTTGCAGGAAAAGGACAGTCACAAACAGTGACAACCCAGATGAGACGCCGTATTTTCAGCGTCTTATCAGAACATGTTCTATTTGACTAGATGATATAGCTGTTTGGTAACATGTACAATTTGTCAATTTTAAATGAATAAGATTGGATAAACTTACTGCATATACTAACATGCCTTTGACTGGTATTGTTCGACAATATTGACCTGACGTTGAACTTTATGCATGAATAGATTAAAGAGTGATGACACAGTATAAATCAATAATCGACAGCGTGTCGTACACTGTCGGGAATGTTCGATAAATTACGTAAATCGTGTATTTTTTTATCTTATGTGGAGTAAAACTCCCACTTAGTTAAGCGATAAAATACGATTTCCGATTATGCTAGTATAATCGTATCTACTAAAAAAGCATGCTGTTGAGTTTAGATTTGGTTTTAAATCACGACAGATCCTCGATACCCTCACCTGCGATTAACGCCGGTTCACTATATATACCTAATTGGCAACCACTTTACATATCTATCTGCCATAGGTGAGTCGTTAGAGCGAATGATTTGTAATGGCGAGGTCGCGGGTTCGAATCCCGTATGAGGTATATATTTATTTTTTTGCATTTTCATATTTTATAAGTTATAAATTTTATTTTACACATAAAACGCACGGATGACACGTTCTTCTCATATTTACGTGTCATTCTATGCCACATCATACGTTTACTCCCACACAGCCTAACCAGCAACATGTCAAATAGGAAGCCTAACTACATTTTATCATCTGAGGTTAAAGAACTAATTTTAAACGTTTCTGAGACGTTTGCAAAAATAAATAAAAAGAAAACTAAGAAAAAAAGCGAGAAAAAGACAATTAAAGAAAAAAAACAGAAGCGCTATATATGGGAAAAAATAGAAAAAATGATGATGCGCGGGTCTCGAACCACTGGCCTTTCACGAAAAGATAATGTATAGTCGCCTGCCTTACCACTTGAGCTAATAACTTTTCGATACGTTTGATAACCGATCAATGCTATTTGTCTTTGTTTACCGGTTTCGGTACCATGTGCGTTCTCGTATAAATTGAACGAAGTGTCCCGAAGATATATTTAGAAATGAAACGAAGTGTGAAATTATGCTAATAGAGGTCACCAACGTCAGGTCAATATTGTCGAACAATAACGTTATCTATATTCTCAATAATGCAAAACTGCACTCCACCGTTTAGTGAATTGAAAGATTATCTCGTACATATATCATAAAACTACATGTTTATATATTTACAATTGCCCCATTCAATTCCATTGAAAAAAATTCTGTTCATTTCGTATAAACACCACTTTTCGAGAGGGCGAGACTTGTTGATCAGTTTCGAAGTGGGGGGGGGGGGGGGGGGGGGGGCATATGCAATTTTCATTCGCGAATTAATCTTTGGAACTTGGAGAGCAAACATTTGGCGGATCTTTCCAAATTTGTACTTAACCGATCTATGCCTTCCTATTAGTGAAAACCATGATTCCCGACTAAATTTCTTCTTTATTAATGAAATAAATTGCAAGAAAATTGACATACCTTATAAACAGCGGCTATCTGCGTTTCTTTATGACAAAAAAACCCCGAAATATTTATCCTACTTTAAAATGACGTCACTTCCAATGCCGTCAAAAATCGGCATTTTTCGCGCCAAACTGTCAAGTTGTTGACTTAGAATGTAAACAATGGAACTTAATTTTCTGTTTTCGAATGTACACAGCTTCAGTAAATCGGTCATGGCTGTTCCTTATAGGGTAAACATTATTTGTGTTATCTACCTCTTATATGGATTAAACATACATGCGTTCTAACAAAATGTTTATTTAATGTTAGAAATTACAGCAAATATATTGTAAATATAAGAAATGAACTGATTGGTTTTCGGCGTTCAAGCGAAATGAACGACAGACCGTTATCGGCAATTTACCATGAGTCGCTAGGGCGATTCATGGTATTTACCGAAAAGTTTCTGTCGTTCATTTCGCTTGAACGCCGAAAATAATCAGTTCATTTCTTAAATACATGTAATATTACCACTGGGGACCAACTACGAATTTTCATCAAGATGTTTTGCTGCGACAAATTATACGAGTATTATAATAGATGTGTATTCTACGAAATCAGTGTATATACTGGGAAATGTTTTGCTACGACAACAAAGTTGCCATTCTAAGAATAGAAATCTATCATAATACCAATATCAAGGGGGCCAAATAAGTATTATCATCCAACTGTACTGCTACGAAAATCTATACGTGTATTATTATAGATTTGTATTGCTAAGAGGTCAGTGCATATAGTGAGAAGAAATGTTTGTTTACGAAAACAAAGTTGCCTTCGTAGGAATATATGTACAAATCTATCATAATACCCATATAAATTGTCGAAGCCAAACATTTGATAATAATATGTAGTTGTCCCCCAGTGACTACACTGAGAGCAACGCAACAGATAACATATATTATTGTATATTTATAAATAGTAACAAAATTGCCGTTGAACACTGTCTTTACGGAGGTCATGTGACCAATCCATAATGGCCCAGTGGGCCGATCATAGATAATCGCCCCTCGAAGTTTTTCACGTGCAACTCGTTGATGTCAAATCGTATTCTATAACTTGAATTCTGAGACAGAAGGGTTTTAACGTAAAAGGTACGGTTTATTTATACAATGGCCAAGTCTTATGTGTGTCACAGTGTAAGATGACTTCAAAAAATAAAAACGACGTCGTCAAAATGTAGTTTCACTCGATAGCGTAGATCTAGCGGTTTTAATTTTAGATCTACTACAATTTTTCTGCGTGGGCTAAACTTCCCCATAACCAACTGAGATGTTACGATCTGAGCATTACTGAAAGATCTATCGCTGCCCCTATCGTTTCAAATTTGTGAGCAGTTGATGGCAGTTAAACGATGTTTGAACCCACGTCATTTGCATGAAGATATACAATAAAAAGGTCAAAACATGACCTAGGCGTGCCTTCTGACCATAATGGCACGCCTGGTGTCACAATAGCCCTCGTGCCATTATGACATCAGTTTTGCCATTATGGGCAGAAGACACGCCTAGGTCATGTTTTAACCTCTTATTAAATAGTAACGTTGAGGCTCATGTTGCTGCCCATCTTTTGTTTAACATCATAGTTTGCAAGTTAATGCAGACACTTTAACACATTTAAAGTGTTTTCAGACCTTTTATATGTCTGAAATACAATAACGGTTAATAATAATGTTTGAACATTCTTATTGGCCACACTGATCTATGAAATGTTGAAGACAGACCTAAATCACCAAAAAGAGCAGTTGAAAACCATAACAAACCGAAAATAGAACGTCTGACATAAACATTACTACACGGCTTAGTGTCACGTGATACAGCCGGGATCAACTTCACAGTTAACTCATTGGTTAACCCTGTGCCTGCTGGTCGAAACTTTACGGAGTTTACAAACTGTTTGAATCTAGAACAGACGCCGCGTAACGCAGCGTCTTATCTGGGTCCAAATTGTTTGACAATCGTCTTAAGGTTTGTTTAATTAAAACTATGCATAAATCTAAACTGAACAAATTTTGCACATGACAATTTCAAAGCAGACGTCTGCAGAATAAGGGTTAACCACTTCATTCCAGTGCTCCAGATAAGCGGAAGTAAACTGAACAAATCCAACATTTTCTCACTCATTTCATCACCGAATGCTATGGTGTTACTACTCATTAGAATCGTCTCTTCGAGACGATTCTAATGAGTAATGACACCATTGGTTTTAAAGCAGAAATAAAGATTTTAGTTTTCGAAATACTCCCCTTATCTGGAGCCCTGTATTTACAGAGTTGTCATTCTTTCCGTTCGCAAGGTCAAATTAATGGATGTTACATCCATCAATTAAACAAGAAATATCTTTAAAAAAGATATTCAGCGGAATGGGTGGTGGAATTCATGCTGTGGATGGGTGTGCAAAATTGTATGAAATTGGGTTTTTTCAAAGATTTGCAATATCTTAGATTCAAAAGCAAAAAATACACAATCAAGGATATAGTATAACTCTGACTAAAAAACTATAAATGTACAGAAATGCAAAACAATAATATAACCCATACCCTAGCTACTGGTAGGAGATCCTCAGATTAAACTATTGTTCTATATATCAAACTCCATTCATGGGGAGTTTCTTGAAACAAACTATAACTAAATAAACAGCGCATGCCTATTAGCATCCAGAACAGCAGTCTGCTCTGCTGTACAAGTTCTATAACACCTCACTCTTGTAAATAAATGATGAAACAACACAATTGTGTTTAACTCACTTGAAGCCATTTATTATATTGCTATCAATGTATGGTAAATTTGTACAAATAGTTAACAATTAAAATAAATTGGTAGTAAGTAAACCATTATTAAACAAAACAGCTACCACTGTCTATCTATAAATAGACATCTGCTATCATATCTTAAAATAGAAGCATGATGTCATCAGCTCAGTTTTACACACTGCCTGTGTCACTCACATCAGTGCATAAACCAGCCAGGCTACAGTTTCAGGGCTCCAGATAAGAGGGAGTAAACTAAATAATCACATTTTTTCACTCATTTCAGCACCAAACCCTATGGTGTTACCACTCATTTTGATTGTCTCGAAGAGACAATTCAAATATATAGTGACACCACAGGGTTTAATGCACAAATAAATATTTTAAGTTTTGAAATAATTCCCTTATCTGGAGCCCTGGCTACTATCCAATCAGACTATTCAGTTTCAACAGGTGCTCTTAATTTTAAATTTCTGATAAAATATAATTGGTTGAAATGTGTGGCCAAATAGAAAGGGTGGCTAAATAGAAACCAGTCAGCTCCGCTGAAAAAAAAAGCGAATTTCTTAGATAAAGCCGTTTTTTGTGAAAGAATCACGTCCCATGTAGTTCTAATGGGGTCCCAAACAACAGTTTTATGCAGGTTTCCCCAAAACACAATGCGTCTTTAACCCTATCAACGTTCATATTCACAAAATTAACAATCAGTGTACACGTATAGAATACACTTGTTATATTCAAACAGTGCAGACCCTAATTACACTGTTTGCTATATGCAATATATTTTGAAAATGAAACCTCTATAGGAAAATGGACTACATGTATATTGAATTAGAAACCGGATGTGTCCATTAATTGTTTCAAGGGGAGTTAAGACGACGACATAGCAGTGAATGTCCATCAGAGATTGCGCCCTAAGATAACAGTTTAACCCCTTAACCCATTTGTGCCCACGATCCCATATATGGGACATAGGAAAACAGTGTAGACTCTGATCAGACGCCCACTATGCGGCGTATGATCAGTGTCTACACTGTTTGCTGATAGGAATTTCAATATAAAACAAAATGAAAATGAAAATGTTGACCAGGCATCCCTTTGATAAAAAATGGACTAATCCAACCACAGGTACTTGACACATACTTTATTATCTATTAACCCCCCCCCCCTTTTTTTAAAAAAAAAAAAAAAATTCGTCAAATAACGCCACAGTATGTGAATTATAACGAAAATAAGCATAAAAAAGTTTTCTGTCGTTCTCTTGGTACATAGCAACGAATGTACATGTAGGGGTGATCTGTTATTTGTCCACAATAAACGGCCTATGCCACTGGAACTTTCACCAAATATTATAAATCATCTTTAAATGAAATATTATCAGTTTTATATAATTTACATAGAATGCAAAATTAAAAGAAACTTTACCTGTTTAATTTTGACCAATGAGATCGCTCCGTTCATTCAATTCATTCCGGTATTCAAAATGGCATTCACAATGAAATGAGTCTTTCACTTGTCAATTTCATGCCAAATTACATGTATATTTCATATAGCTGATAGTGAAGAGGGTCATGTTCCGACACAAACGCGTTTGCTCTAATGAAATTAGGTGAAAGTTCCAGCCGTAAAGGCTGTTAAATGTGCAAACCGACTAGATTACCCCTTATTTTGGGCAATAAATTCTGTACCAAGAGAACGACAGAAAACTTTTTTATGCTTATTTTCGTTATAATTCACGTACTGTGGCGTTATTTGACGGAATTTGATGAAATAAAAAGTAGATATTGATAAATCAATCCTTGCCCGAGGATACCACAAGAGAATATCGGCGATCGAGTCTATTTTAGCATCAGTTTAAGTGGATAGTAAAGACTAGGTGTCGAATTGCGCTGTTTACCTTGTATCTATAATAGAAGTATAGTAAAAAAAAAAAAATTTTTTTTTTTAAGGGGGGGGGGGGGGGTGTTAATAGATAATAAAGTATGTGTCAAGTACCTGTGAATCCAACTTATAAACATGGAATAATCCACTGGGGCGCAAATGGGTTAAATATGCTGATCTTCAATAGCCTAGACCTACTTATTTTGTTTCTAAATAAATAATATAAGGGAACATGTGGGGAAACATATTCAAGGACATAAAATAGCCACGGACTCGATCAGGGGCCCGTTTTACTAAACAACTTACGCAAAAATTTTGCGTAAGTCAAAATCGTTTTACTCTTATTTTTCGATCATTAACGTTTGCAAACAGTAAATAGCCAGATCAGAGGACGCGCAAAAAGCGCGTCCTCTGATCTCGCAATTTGCTGTTTGTATCAAGTGATAATAAAAAATCTAAATTAAAATTTAAAATTTTGACTTACGCAAAAATTTTGCGTAAGTAGTTTAGTAAAACGGGCCCCTGGTTATTTTTACTCTTGTGTTACGTGGTGACCACTTGTTTATATTCAAAGGAGGGCAAGTTGGCCTCCTTTGTCGCGTCGTCTGATCATGATCCAAATTGTTTGTCACACTTTTTTTTCAATAATAATTTAGTTATACATGTAATTACAAAAAAATTAATTTTGTATAAAGTTGCAAAGGACATTATTGACAGATTGCTCCGTGTAATGATTAAAAGAAACGGATAAAACTAGCGGTGAAAGTTGTTAACTGCATTTTCAACAAATGATTGGTGAGAAAATTGTTGTAGAACATAATAATATATAGGATGTCACATGAGAGCCCATAACTTATATTTATTAAAACGAGTCTTTTAGAAAACGATAAAAAACGATGTTTTTTCGAGTTTATATCGTTTTCTTAAAACAGGGGTCAAACTGTTTGACACACATTACGATATTTCTTTAGTCAAAATACCTCAAATTTAAATTTGAAAAGTGCAATGGAAGGATTAACCCATTTTATGCGGGATACACTTTTAGGTGTAAATCTAGGCAAACAATTTTGATCTCAGATCAGGTCCCACACTGTTTGCAACTAGCTCAGTATTCTATCAGAAACTGCTAAAATCTTTTGTAAATGTTTTAGTTATACCCGCTGCAGACGAAATTTTAAAATGGCTGCCAAATATTACCCAGCATACAATGGGTTAACAATATAAGTCTTACCTGTACAGCATGATCGCATTCCTGGCGGTAGTTCTGATATCTCTTTTGTAGTATCATTAGATCTTCGGCATGTCCTTGAATACGGACAATACGTGGACATGTCGGGGATAAGAGACAAGCGATCGGGTGCTGAGATAACCCCGGCAGTATGAAGAAACAAAATTAAAAACTTCATTTTTCCAACCCAGGGTGTAGGAAAATCATTTAAATGAACCCCTTCTCTTGAACAACTGCATCTTCAATATTGGTGAGCGCGGGTTGTCGATACTTATATATTTTGCTAGTTACTATGACAACCCCTCGTTCTATAAAAATGTCCAGTTACTCTGGCGACCCATTATTCTGTAAAACTGGCAATGTGTCGACTAAAGAGTTATTCATAACGATAAGCGTATACCATACGAACGTTTGATATACATGTAGCTGTCAATTAGCAAAATAAAATCTGGTAAAGGTCCAAAGAATTAAAGGTATGATTTTACGTTCCTTTTCGAAAATCTTCCAAATGTTGTAAAGTACTCCTTCTCTACAATAACATCCAATGGGAGACAAAGAGTGTGTGTGTTGTTCGGAGGGATTTGTTATATGGAGGGAAATAAGCTTACATTTGCAAACAGCCTGAATCCAGATCAGACGCCGCGTAACGCGGCGTCTGATGTCGATTCAAGCTGATTGTCGCTCGTCATTATGTTTTTTTCTGTCGAAATGTCCAATATGTTACAGTGTACTTTGAAACAAGAAATATCTTTAAAAAAGATATTCGGCGGAATGAGTGGTTGAACTAAGGCTATATAGATGGGTGTGCAAAATTGAATTAAATTGAGGTTTTCAAAGAATATATATCTTGGATTGAAAAGCAAAAAATACAAGTATTCAATTGAAACAGTAACTTTTATTTAAAATGCAAAACTATCATGTACAGAAATGCAAAACAAAACAATAATTTAACTCATATCCTAGCTACTGGTAGGAGATCCTCACATTAATCTATTGTTCCATTCATAGAGTTTCTTGAAACAAACTATAGCATACACAAATGTACAGATACAACAATCTACTGTACTTCACTCTTGTAAATAATGATGAAACAACACAATTGTGTTTAACTCACTTGAGGCTATTCATATATAAAATATTGTTTTTAATGTATGGCAAATGTGTACAAATAGTTAACAATTAAAACAAATTGGTTGTAAACAATTATGAAACACCTAGCTTCCTCTGTATATCTATAAATAGATTTCAGATCATCGCATAATTTTGTCAATTCTGTGGCCTAGTGTAGTAAACAGACAGCCTGTATCTCTAAATTTTACACCCACAGTCCACATCATGTAAACTGTAATGGGACATAAACCAGCCTACAGGGCTCCAGATAAGAGTGAGTAAACTAAACAAATCACATTTTTTCACCTCTTTTAGCACCAAACCCTATGGTATTACCACTCATTTTGATTGTCTTGAAGAGACAATTCATATGTATAGTGACACCACAGGGTTTAATGCACAAATAAAGATTTTAAGTTTTGAAACAATTCCCTTATCTGGAGCCCTGGCTACTATCCAATCAGACTATTCAGTTTCAACAGGTGCTCTTAATTCTAAATTTCTGATCAAATATTATTGGTTGAAATGTGTGGCCAAATATTAAAGTGTGTCTAAATAGAAAACAGTCAGCTCCGCCGAAAAAAGACCAGCAGACGGTCATACTAAGCTGACGACATTGCAGACGTGAAAACGTTGGACATAATTGTCTTGTTTTGGGACCAGCGGCAAGCGTTGTTATGGGAGGGAGTCGTTGTTCAGAGGACCGATGTATGGAAGGAGCCCAGTAAAACATGAATTTGTTAACACACCCTTTCACACATTATATAGTCTAGAAGACATTATCCTTAGAGAGGGTTAAATAAATAAGTTTAAACATGTACATGTGTATTATACTTATTTCCATTTTATGTACGTCCCCGTAAATATAGCGAAACAACAGTTTTTAACGGCAATGAAGGGGTGATACTAGTGCATGATGAAGTTTACATTAACCATTTCCCATAGCTTTTTGATTTTGGAAGAACAGGTGCTTATTAAAGCAGGGTGAAAGTAAAGCAGACTGCTTTTTCAGAAGCAGTATACTTGTTTTCAGTCTGCGCTAACCTACCATATACTAGACTAAAGAACATAAGTGAATATTCATGACTATATAAAGAGTGTTTTTGTTTAACTTCGAGTTCCAATAATTGTTGAAATGTTACTAGTATAAGATAGACTTAAATCGTATAACATCGCTTTTTCTAACACAAATATAATAAATATGTGATTTCAGAAAATCAAGTTATGGTCATGGTGATAATGATATCAATTCTGACTTAAGTAAATATCACTAAAATCATAATTCTAATATTTTTCTTTACTGACATTTTCTCCGCTTAATGCATCTTTATTGTCATAACTGTTTGTATAATGTATTACATGCCTCTGTTTGTTGTACATGTATTACATGCCTAATGGACTTGTGAGTCTGAAGGAGGAATAAAATCATATCTAAATTTAATTTTTTTAAAGTGGAATTATTATTTTAGTAAGCAATAAATTGAAGTTGTCAAAAGGCGTATTTCGGAATAAATAAGCTAAGTTCAAAGGCAAAACAGTAACAAGTTGATAATTGCAGCTACAGAAAAACATCACTATTAACTAAAAAACTAAAACCATTGTTGATTAATTGTATTAAGTATATGTGACAGCTTAAAGCAAGGTGACAGTTAAACAGAAAGCTCCTTTTGGAGCTTTCTGTTTTACTGTCACATTGCTTTAAGAATGTATCGTTTTGGATATTGAAACATTCGATATAAGTATCAAACAATACGGAATCAGATCAAACACCAAGTTACTCGGTCCTGGATCAGGAGCCAAGCTGTTTGCCAATGTCAGTTAAATCTGGGTAAGAGATGATACGGATAAGGGTTAGATGTTGAAAATCCACAGAAGTCGCACAGTTGAAGACCGAGATGACTTGTGGCCCCTGTCGTATTATTAATGTTAACATTCTCCCCCTAATTGAAGTTAAAGTCAATTGAACAATAGACATGATGCTGACCATTGTCCCCCATCTGATAAAGCTTATGCGGGACTATAAACCTTAGCAGCAACAACAACAACAACAACACCCAATTGAAGCGCCTTTTAACTCACTCAGTTCATTCCTCCGCTGTAGAAAATAGTTAAATTACAGTCATGAATATGTATCATAAGAAATATTTTCTTTATTCTAGCAGATGGTAACTTAAAGCAGGCTGAATGTAAAGCAGAATGCGCATAAAGGCGCATTCTGCTTTACTTTCAATTTGCTTTAAGTGATAACCTGTCTTCAAAACTAGGGTAAAGGGTTAAATTAGGAGCCAAATAATACTAAATAACGTTAACACTGAAACACGAGACATTGAAATAAATAACAACAACATTGATTATACATGTATTTTTTCACTGTTGTGGCGTTTATATAAAACGTAACTAACAGCTTTATAACCTAGAGGTAAATGACTATTGCAAAAAGTCATATACAATCTGGTCAGGTGCTCATTAACACAGTTTGCTTTAGCTGTGAAACATATGTATCACATCGCAATTCTTACCGAACATAGCAATACAATCAAGTGCGACTTTCTAATTGACCGATATAACGAGGCATAAATAGACTTGCAAATGGGGCCTGTTATACAGAATAGAAGAATAGAATATTTATTATGCAATAACTCTAACATGAGCCATGAGCATAGCAACAATAAACACATATCAGGTAAAATGGTATGGCAAGATGGCGTTTGGCAGAATACTTTTGCACTACGTACATGTATGTAGTTTTCAAGAATGATTCAATTTCTCGAGGTTCAAAATATAATTTATTATCGTTATATGTTTTGGATACGGGAGAGACAGGCCCATACACCTCTGGCCTTTTGCCGACGGTAAATGTGCATGCATCAAATCATACTTTGCCAGAACACCATATACATGTACATGTATATCAGTTTCGAAAATTAAGTTTTCATAGCACCGTATAGTTTAGTACAGCAAACAATAGCAGCGTAAGCATAGTATATAGTATCGGTATATAGTACTCTACAGTAACGTACAGTTTAGTGCGTCATGGTATAGCACCGTATACTATATTATAACATATTACAGCACATTACTGTACGCTAACCTACGCTCTTTTAAGTATTGTGAATCCAATACGGCCTGCAACAACTAAATTGTTTCTATATGGCGACGCTTTACTCAGTATTGAAACAAACAAAACAATTTTTACTGCAGTGCAATCTTTTATCATGCAAACAAAACGATTTGACTGAGGACCAGAGACAATAGACCTTGGTAGCATTCACAGGGCCGTGATGGACATCTCTCTCAGGTGTCGATATTTAGTTCCAGAACAATCATATACAAAATATAATTAGCAAATTTCCTTGTTTCAATTTATTCTTTTAAATTGACATTTAGACTATACGGTAACACCTCTCTTTTACGACCACTTCTAAGGCACTAAATGCTAGTAAGATGTTAATGTTTGTTTTGGTCATGTGGTTGCTGGAGGCGGGATGAAAGTAGAGCGGATTGCCCCTTTATTTAGCCTTCTGTTTTGCTTTTATCTTCCTCTGAGACTTCCACTGCCCTTTAAACTACCAACTGGAAAAGTTTAGGTGGTCGTGATGGAGAGGTGTTATTGTACAAATTTGTTCCACCTGTGTAAAATATCAGTGATGAGGAGAGGGTCTCCATAAGCATTATGCTTTCGACCTAATCCTTTTGTACTATGATATGTATTAACATGTATTGTACGTTTATAAGAATAAAATATGTTTAAACTAACCTACAGTTAAGTACAATTTAGTATGGCACAATATAGAACACTACACTACAGAACAACACAGTATAGTAAAGTATAGTACACTACAGAACAACACAGTATAGTAAAGTATAGTATAGTATAGTTCAGTATAATATATAACAGTTTAGTATAGCATAGTATAGTATAGTATAGTATAGTATAGTATAGTACAGTACAGTATAGTATAGTATAGTATAGTATAGTATAGTATAGTATACCATAGTATAGTACAGTATAGTAGTCATTGTCACCTGCGACTTTTTACTAGTTTTTAGGATAATTTTTCTCAATACATTTCTTAGGTAACCGTTTGACGCTAATATCGATTATGAAAAAGGTTTTGAAGGGTTTTTTATAGTTCAATGGTGAGCTGTGTCCGTCGTCGTCCGTCGTTTTGTCATAAATGACTGTTAGCAGGTTAGACATAACCTGAAATAATAATTGTAGTGTACAGTTGTAAAAACTGATTTAGGGCATACCGTACCTTTTGAAAAAGAGTGAATTACCTTATATATACATTGCTCAGATTACTGTGTTCCAAACTTCAAATGGTTAGATGATCTACCTAAAATAGATCATGCAAAATGTTATCTAAAAAAACACTAAAAAACAACAAAACACGACATAGGCGACAGCATGTCGACAATAGCTCGTACTGTATTTTCCAATAGTTGAGCTAAACATGATAATAAAACAACAAATAAACACGATAAAAAGAACAAACAAAAAAGTGTGTATTCGATGGAATTCGAACCTCTGACCCCATGTTTCATTTGTCTCTAGAGTCATACTTGGCCATTGCGACATACATGTATGTTACCCAGCTTGCGTTTTTAAGGTAGATACTCTCTATTAACCCTTTCACTCTCAATGACGCTTTAAAGCGCGTTTGCAAACAGTTTTGGTCCTGATCAGACGCCGCGTAACGCGGCGTCTGATCAGGACACAAACTGTTTGACACTCTTATCTATATTTATTAAGTCATACAATCTTAAAATCCAACTTTGAAACGTGTCTTGCAGATAACAATACCGAAGCAGACGATAATAAAGCGGTGAAGAGGTAAAAACCTCCCGAATACTTTGGTAATGAAATAGTTAATAATCAAGTGAGATCCCTTCACAGGCTGTATATGGCTTCGTGTTGGTAACTTAAGTTAAAACAAGATGGGATTAATAACATTTTTTGTGTAAATAAGAAGAACATTAAAAGTTAAACTATGTATGGTTTAAAGGTATTTTCTAGTACAAGTAGGCTCTATCTAAAATTCATTCTGGGGCCTCCGTGGCCTAGTTGTACATGTATAGTCACTGTGACTTACATCACTAAGCTCCTCACCTCTGTTGGTTCGAATCCCGGTCTGGGTTTTTGGATTTTTAATGTCTTCCAGCTGGCTTGCGGAATGTCGGTGGTTTATTCATTTGCATATGTGTGCATAAACAGTGCATAAAGGGCTTCGGGAGTCTTCTTCAACCTGCAATTAAGTGGACGTCGCGATATGACTGAAATACTGTTTAACAACGTAAAATCATATCAAATCCGAATTCTTAAGTCATTTTCTTTTAGTGGGAATTACTTGGTGTTGTAAGGTTTGTTCAGTTTTTGAGAATTGTCATAGATAATACGTTTGTGTCTACACCGTCAAAACAAATTAAGCACATTTCAGATGAACACATTTTTCTCCTTTTTCCATGTTTAAGAGAACTAGACATTTAATTCTTTCACATTTGGGCCACATTGCACTTTTCATCTAACAAACCTATCGTCGGCAGCAATTTTAACTCATTTTTGCCCACGGTCCCATATATGGGACATAGGCAAACAGTGTAGACTCTGATCAGACGCCGCATAGTGCGGCGTCTGATCAGAATTTACACTGTTTGCTGATAGAAATTTTAATATAAAACAAAATGAAAATGTAAATGTTGACCAGGTATCCCTTTGATAAAAAAATGGACTAATCCAATATATAAAATATGGAAGAATCCACTGAGCGTAAAGGGGTTAAATGGATTTATCTAATTAAGACATCGAGTTATATTGCGTCTAATCATTATCAAAACTATTTTCAAATATTATTGTACTAGTGGATACACGGAGAAAGGGTTTTAATTAAAACAGACTAGGGCTCGAAACCGTAAATCGACGCAAACCAGAGTAAAACAAAGAAAACTTGCGACCCCTGTCGTATAAGTTGTGCTGAAATGGTAATCAAAGACGACTTAGTAACCTTAAAAGTAAACCACGCAACAATTAAGTGAAGAAAATACATTGATTAAAATTGTTTTATTTCATCGTTATCTCGTTTATATAAAACTTAGCTAACAGCTTTATGACTTGGAGGTCATTTATTGTTTCAGAAGGTCATATACAGTCTGGTCAGAATCTCATTTACAAAATATATGCCTTACCATTTTAAAAAAAAAATCACTGCCGTCTCGTATACATACAATGGGAAAAAGGTTACTCTATCCCACTAAAGGCGTTTCCGACAAAACTAATTTTTCATTGCAAACAATTTTGAGCCCGATCAGACGCCGGGTAACCCGATGTAACGAAGTATTTTGACCCCCATCGAAAAGTGACCCCCCCGGTCAAAATTCGACGTCGTAGAATGACCCCCTGTCGTCGAAAAAGGACCCCCATCGTCGAATATTGACCCCCTTCTGTCGAAAAATGACCCCCTTTATACTTATCTTATATTTGGTTTAAAGATAGTTTTGCAAGTGCTAAATGTGTATTTATACCCCAAAGCTCAATTTTGGGCGTATGTAGTGACACAATTGCGCGTGTCTGGAAGTGATTCCGTCTTCACATGTACCTTTTGTTTAGAACATATTTTCTTTATTACACCAGCAAGATTTACCAAAGTTGGTGTGTGAGTACAGCCTGCCATGGCAAATTGGCCTATAACATAGCCTGTAAAATTTTCACTTTTCAGGTCACTGTGACCTTGACCTTTGACATTATTTTTCGATAAACAACTTTTATGGCCTTTATTTGGTACCACGGCGCTCATACATGTACGTTCTATTGATTTAGAAGGATACCTGTCAGTTTGCAAGTCAATACGTCAGTGCCCAAAGTTGGGAGATTTTGAGGGGGCTCCGTGACAAAAGCTTTTGAATTTTCTTAATGCATTTCTTTTTTAACATGACTAAAGGTTTACATTTATTTTTCGAAAACACAACAGTACTGTTAAAAAGTATCTCAGTTTGGCCAACAAACTTTGATATAATCTGTGCTTTGGTTGCGGGGTTCGTTTCAACTGTTCTAGTCTCAAGATACTGACTCGAGTTTGATCTCGGTCGTTAAATCTGAAGTAAAGTTGGTATCAAACAACTGTCAAACCTTTATTAAGCTGCACTTGCAGGTATAGTTTTGTCATCTATTTATTACCATTACTTGTGTTTTAGTGTTCCCCGGCTTTATATTTTAATAAGGTAGTGTCACTTCGAATGGCTTAAGTATTATACCCGGTATACGTTTACTTGTAAGACTCTTTACCCTGTATAACTTAGCAAAAGCGAAATGTACTCTTGTCGTATTCAGCAAGTGACCATTATTGTGAGTATCGTGATATCTGTTGCCTCGGTTTGACCTTTAACTAATTCTGTAGTGACCAAAGCTCAAGATAATAAAAAGTTTGAGTTGAGTCTGAGATCGTTGTCAGGCATTTGATTGGTCAGATTAGCGCAAACGCCCAGACTCAACTCAAACTCTTTATAACCTATGGCCCTGAAGTACGTATCAATTTATCATCATTCAAATAAAGCCATTACAAGCGGGCTATGTTGTGTTTTGCCAACTATTGCTGATATGATTCAACAGTTTATCATGTTTATGTGTACATTTAGCACCATCTACAAACAACTTATATCCAGATCGGACGCTGCGCAATGTTGCCTCATTACCCTTGTCATCAATCAGTGTCGTTGAATAACTCCGGTCATTATTCGATGACGTAGAATGACCCCGGTCTTTTTTTGATGTCGTAGAATGACTCCCCGGCCATAACTCGATGTCGTAGAATGACCCCCGGTCTTTTTTCGATGTCGTAGAATGACTCCCCGGTCATTATTCGATGTCGTAGAATGACCCCCGGTCATTTTTCGATGTCGTAGACTGACCCCCCCCCCCCCCCTGATATTATTATATTTCATAGAATGCCCTGCCCTGCGCCCTGGTATGTAAATTACCGTATTTGATGTCAAACAAAGGCCCCTTCTCATTATTCAATGTCGCGAGCAGCTCCCTGAGGATTAATTCATGTCAGATTGCTAATTACTTTTAAAAATCATTTGATGCTTCTATGTTGTATAATATACTGTCAATAATCTAATTAATATTGTCATAGACACATGCTGCATTGTTTCTGTTTCGACACATTGTAAGAAGACGAATGTCATTGGAATCGATGTAAATACATGTATAACATATTATATACTGTAAAAGGGGGATACATATTTTCACTTGTTCACGTTTATTGATATCGAGTACCACTGATATACTTTAAAATACGTTCAATAAGTGGCCATATATCTTCAAGAATAGAAACAGGCTATGGAGTAAAGGGTTAAGTATTCATGTTTGACATAATGCATCTAACAGACAATGCATTTGACACTGTAATGGTGTTATATGCAGCAGTGACATTTATACATTTTGTCTTGGTACAGTTGAACCCATCTATATCAGTAATTCAATTAAGAAGTCTACAGGCAAAACGGCTTTGACTTTTCAAACTGTATACTTGCATACATGTATGCATCTTTGATTATGTAGTTGACAAAGAAATAGTAAATGATTACCTATCAGTTATATATGATGTGCTTATTAGTCTTTTTTTAGTAATGTTTTGGAATGTTATCAAAATGTAATGTACGATTTAATGCATTACTTTGCCAATGTAGTTGTAAACGGTGCGTAATGGTAATGTAATTGTAATATAATGCACTCTTTAGCAATGTAATTGTAAACCTGTAAAGTAATTTATAACTTTCTCAAGTAATTCACACCATGCCTGCCCCCGCCCCACCCCCATCGACCTGCATACTCCATGGCTGAATTACACCGTTAACTTATTTATAAATAAGCTGTTCACGAATAAAACCTCAGACCCGCTACCAGCTTGTTTCAAAGAGATCGGGTAATCCCTACCATCAGCACCCAACATATAAGCACCAGGTTTACGGTATCCCTCGGGAACAGCATTTAGTATACTGTACGTTCCCATGGCATGCTTATCATAAGTCTGAATTTTAACTTGTTTATCATCTAAATTTTATGTATCTTTTAACTCATTCACACCTGAAAATGTAAGTGAACAATTCAAGTTTTCCTAGTTATGTCAAGTCAATTTTCGACTAGCTAGAGTTGTTTTATACAATGCATTTCAAAACTGACACATATCAGAGGGCTCCTGTGGGTCAAGTCTGACCTGGGTCTACACTGTTTACAAAGAACAATTGTACTATTAACATGAACACTGTTTGTAAATAACTAATATACTCTTCGCTAGGGTCCAAATGGTTAAACTGTGTCGCTTAATTGCTGGAGAGGGTAGGTGGTCATTATTCGATGGGGGTCGATATATTTCAGGAGGGGTCAAAATACTTCATGAGGGGAGTCATAGTACTATGACCGGGGGGTCAAATTTCGACGTCGAATTATGACCGGGGGTCATTGTACGATATCGAAAAATGACCGGGGGTCATTCTACGTCGTCGAATTATGACCGGGGGTCATTTTTCGATGGGGGTCAAAATACTGCGTTACACCGGCGTCTGATCAGGCTTCAAAATGTTTGCAACTCACATTAAATGAATAATCATTGTTGTCAAAAAGTTATGACTTTCTACAAATTACTGCAATGCGTTTGCGTTTCGTTTGCGTTTATACGAGAAAGAGAAGCGTTTTCTTCACTGTAAAACCAAGCTTACACGTTTGTGACTTTGATGTCATGAAATGCTATAAAAACTCATAATATATAGACTTATAGACTTGCTAGATTCATATTAACATTTTCATGCTTAGTCATTTTTTTATCAGTTAACCCTTTGCCCTTTCAAGCGCTGCTTCAGTTGTATTTGCAAACAGTTTTGTTTCAGATCGGACACCGAGCTTTGAAAATTGGCGTTAGGCCAGAACCCAAACGGTTTGACACTCGTAATAGTATTGGGTCTTTCTACCGTCAAAATGCATTCATTCTTAAGTCAATTGCCTGCAACGTTAAATGGGCGATTACAGGTTCCAATTAGTACAGTGTTTTTATGACTATTTAGGGATGTGTTTTGTTCAATAAATTACCAAATGATAACCAGTGCAGACCCTGATCTGCGGACTCCTTTATAATTGGACATACTTATTTTAGCTCTAACACTTTTAAGTCTTCTCCACTGAAGCTATACTTGAAACAAGTTGTGAACAGACATAAAGACAGACGGATCAAAAACAATATGTCCCGACTAAGCTGTGCAGGGGCCAAAAATAGCAACAACAGAAATTTAGAAAATTATATTTTTAGAACAGTTGCAGACGCCAATTGTTGCAGATGAAAACAGTACCAAGTATGAAAAGAATTATACTGAAAGTGTAGCCATACCGCCAGTTAAGGATATATGCTGTTGTTGTTGTGACGAAATGTCATGTAATGTGAAAGCTCTATCCCTTTCACACACCCAACCCTAGCGACGGGTATACTCGTCATTAACCAACAATGTACCTGTTAAATGTACATGCAAACAGCGAATACCCTACTCAGAGAGTTCCTTCAGGAGATCTCTGGTCAGGGTCTGCAACTATTAAATATTTTGTTATTTTCAACATTTAATTACATCACGTTTGAATTTACGTTTGTTTACACTGGAGCAAATTACATATTCTCTACTGTATGATCTTGATTCAAAGTGGTCTGATTCAGTGACCACAAATTCACGCTAAGCACGCTAAGTTTTAACCAATGAGTGAGGTTGTTTCACTTTGCACGTAGCACATCATCCCAAATCCGGGTCGTTTTCCTATACAAGGCTAGGTTGGGCAAATGGAAATTGGGCACATACATGTAAAACCTCTCTATAACGACAACTAAATTTTGTTAATTATAAGGTTGTTTACAAGAGATGACCGCTTAAAGCAAGGTGGCAGTGAAACAGAAAGCTCCTTTAGGAGCTTTCTGTTGCACTGTCACCTTCCTTTAAGCTGCCACCTCTCTATTATACAATCAATTAGCCCTCGTTTTAGTGGTCGTAATGGAGAGGTTTTACATGTATTAAGTAAACACAAACAACCTCAGCCCGAGTCTTCCCCTTAACATCACTTCTTGTTAATATCAACAATATACATGTATTTGGATGCAGACCAGACACGGACGTTGCTCGGCTTCTGACCAGTCTAAGATATCTAACGTTAGTATCTGTGGCTACTAACTTGAAGACGGACAGAAGTTCGTAATACATTTAAATAAACTAAGAATGCCATGTTTTCTGAATAACGACTTAGTATATTTCCAAATTAATGGACAACGCTATTTAAGCAAGTTGAACTCGATTTTGATGAACATTTGAGAATAGATAATCCAGCAAGACAGAATATAATTTACAGCTTCATTAGGTGAGTATTATGAGATTTTGTTTGACGTCCAAAATAATAAACTTTAGAAAACAATTTTACAGTTGAAAGACATCATGGTTTGCCGTTTAATTAACCCTTTGAGCCCTTGTCCCGCACATAGGCGTCCTTTTCAAACAGTGTACATATGAATAGTACACTTGTCCTGTGCAAACAGTGAAGACCCAGATCAGAGGGCTCCTTTCGGAGCCCTCTGGTCAGGGTCTGCACTGTTTGTTACAATGCCAAACATTGACAAAAACAACCCTTAAAAGTCAGAAATGGACTAGACTAAAATCAAAACTGGAATTGTCCATTTAAAGTTTTAGGGAGGAAAGAGTTAAGCGCAAACAAAAAGCAAGCGCTTGCAATGAAGCTTAGAAAACTTGTTGACACTTTTGACTTATGTATTTATTTTAATCTGAATGGCAAACAGTTTGGAGTCTTATTTGGATTCAAACTGTTTTGCAATGGAACTACATGTACAAGTTTTAGCGTAAACGTGTTTATTGGGGAAAGAATAACGTCTTCTCCATTGTAACTCATGTACAGTGGAGAAGACGTTATTCTTTCCCAATAAACGCGTTTACGCTAAAACTATTTTTTCTATTACAAACAGTTTGGAGACAGATCAGACGCCGGGTAACCCGGCGTCTGATCAGGCTCCAATCTGTTAGCCACCAATATAAACATGAATTATCATAATTGTCCAAAAGTTGCACTTTTCTACGTTTTTGTACGCGTACGTTTGCGTTTAAGCGGGAAAGAATAACGTTTTCTCGACTGTATGCCAAGTGCATTATTTTATGCTACTATATTGGGTGAGCTCATTTTTCATCTCAGGGATGACTAGTGTAATTTTACTTGTTCAATTTCTTTTTAATAAAATTCCTGTTAGAAAACAATGTAAAGCCGCATTATGTGGGGTGTGGTCTCAGCCTGCACTGTTCGTCTATGTTCGTCTATGTCCAACATATAAGATATTAGGCAACCGTGTGAACTCATGGCAGGTCTGAAAAACTCAATTTACCATTATTGTTCTGTTCAAGCAATCATTCTAAATAAATGAAGCAATTACTATGAGTAAATATATCTTAATGAACCGTTGACTAGACTGTATATGTCTCTATGTGACATATCATAACCTTCACTCCACAAAGTTGTTAGTTACGCTTAATGTACGAGACAAAGGTGAAATAAAACAAGGTCTTAATCACTTGTTTCTCAAAACAGTAGCCGTATAATGTTTAAATATAGCGCAGAAGATGTTATTATTTTCCAATAAAACATTTCATCCTAAATTGTTTTATTGCAAACCGTTCAGAAGTCTGTATCCCGGCGTTTAATCATTATCAGGCTTCTTACAGTTCGTCAATCTGAGGCTTAGATTAGAAATAATTGTAAGATAATTCAATCAACTATAATTTGCTACATCTTATATCATTGGATTTGGGTTTAAAACTGTAGTTGCTCTTAACTCTTTCCTCCCTAAAACTTTAAATGGACAATTCCAGTTTCCATTTAAGTCTAGTCCATTTTTGACTTTTAAGGGTTGTTTTTGTCAATGTTTGGCATTGTGACAAACAGTGATGACCCTGATCAGAGGGCTCCTTTCGGAGCCCTCTGATCAGTGTCTTCACTGTTTGCATAGGACAAGTGTACTATTCACATGTACACTGTTTGAAAAGCACGCCTATATGCGGGACTAGGGTTCAAAGAGTTAATGTACAAGATAAGAGTCAAATAACCACTTGTTTCTTAACACAGTAGCCATTTATTGCTTATATAATACAGTGTTCTCTCTCTACAACAATACCCAATGGAACAAAACAGTGTGTGGAAGGGAGTTGTTGTAGGGAGGGATACTTAATGTCCTTTGAGTATATTTGCAAACACTTTGTCACTCGTTTTTATGTTTCTTCTAACAAAATGTCCAATGCGTATATCTTTGAGACAAAAAGGCAAAAGGCAAATTTAAGCAGACCATATTACAGCAGTGAAAGAGTAAGACACAAAGGTATTGTATGGGGAACAGCGGCAATCATAGTTGTAAGGAGGGAATCGTTGTTCGGAGGTGCGTTTTAGGAAGGAAGCACGATAGCACTTACGGTCCGTCTAAAGACCCCAAACCTCCCCAAACGTATCCAAACCTCCCAAAACCACTTTTAAAAGCAAGTTTTTATAATTCTAGCAGATTGTAGCTTAAACCAGGCTGAAAGTAAAGCAGAATGCGCCTTAACGCTCATTCTGCTTTACTTTCAACCTGCTATAAAAGAATACTTGTCTTCAAAACCAGGAACAGGCTATTAGGATAGTGAGTTAATATTTAGAGGTAACTGTGTAAAGTGATATTAAGTTTTGTTCGAGTTGTTCCCCTTGAAAAGATAAACATCGAATATTTAATTTTAAATTAACATTTTTTCATTGTTTTAGCTTAAATTTGCCATTTATAAGCTCTTTTGTATTAGATATTAAGGAATTTAAGTGGTTTGGATTGTTTTTAAGTGCTTTAGGCATGTTTGGAGAGGTTTGGGGAGGTCTGGGGAGGTTTGGGGTCTTTAGACGGACCCATAGAACTTATTCCGTCACTGCCAAACTTAACCCTTTCATTTTCAATTCGCAAAAAGGCGCGCTTGCAAACAGTTTGGATCCTGATCAGACTCCGCGTAACGTTAAATCAGGATCCAAACTGTTTGACACTCGTTTTGCAATTTCTCCAGTCATACTTAAATTTAACGTTGAAGCGATATTGTAGACAATAATATTGAAGCAGACGACTACTCATGAAAAAGTGTTAAATGCACTGGCCAAGACAACATTGTTCGCCAACCATCTCCCTGTCTGACCAAGATCCAAACTGTATTATATCTATTTCATTATTATAATTATAATTATTATTTTTACTATTATTATCATAATTATTATTATTTGTACCAGATTTATATAGAGTTCTTTTCACACAGGAGCTCTGTGTTCAAAAGAGCATCACATGAAATTTATTTAAATGTACATACCAAGCGAGAAATACAAATAACTATACATTTACAATAAACATGATACATAATTAATTTACATGGAAACAAATTCTGAACAAAGGAAGTTCTTTCAATATCATTACATGTACCAATATTATAAAAAATGTTATAATTAGTTTGTAAAATAAACTTTAAAATGAGTGAAATATTGAAAAGATCAATCGCGTGTATGACCTTTCGTTTAAATTATAGTAGAAAATGGCAGATAGTTGAAAGTTTATTTGATTTACGTTTATCCAATTGGCAATTAATTTGGAGCTTGATCAGACGCCGGTTTACCCGGCGTCTGATCAAGCTCCAAACTGTTTGCAGTGGTCATAATACATTGTTGTTTTATCTGAACACGCTTATTGGGAAAGAATAACGTCCTCTCTAATATCTACTTATGTAACAGTGATACTGATTTGTTCAATTCTCTGTTATATTAATATCCAGGTGAAAACAAAAACGTGAAAATGAGATATACCATTATCATCATGATGTGTTTACTGATCGCTGGTTCCCTCGGCAAATGCAGCATATGGAACAGGAACAAACCGTGTCACTGCAGGTGCGAAATCACACAGATCACGTGCCGAACAGGATGTTATAGGATGCGCGGATCCGGGGTACAGAAACTCATAGCGCAGAGAAGATGCTATAACAGATGTTTCAATACTTTCAAGAGATGCTACAACCGTTGCTAACAGTTGCTACAAAACAGAATAGCCAGTGCAAATTAACCCATTTATGCCAAGTGGACTAGTCTATGATTGTATACGGTATAAGTCAACTTTTTATTCAAGGAGTGACAGAAAACTATTACAGTGGAGAATGTGTTATTCCTTTCCCAATAAACGCGTTTACGCTAAAACTGTTATTTGCAGTGCAAACAGTTTGGAGCCAGATCAGACGCCGGGTAACCCGGCGTCTGATCAGGCTCCAAACTGTTTGCCACCAAGATAAACAAGAAATATCAGAATTGTCCAAAAGTTGTTCTTTTCTATGTTTTAGTGCTTTGCGTTTGCGTACGTTTGCGTTTAAACGGGAAAGAATAACAGATTCTCCACTGTATTACCTTTTTCAATATTTTGGTAGAAATCCCTGCCCGCAAACAGTGCAGACTATACTGCAGATTATACACCACATTATTCGACTTCTAAATTAGTCTACACTGTTTGTTCATGTCCCATTTATGGGACGCTAGATACGCATGCGTGGATTGCAACGTTAAAACGTTCACTATATGTAAACTTAACAACCAGTGTCGAGCGTGATAAATGATCTATAAAAAAAATATTCACTGTATACAGCAATTCACTGACTAAATACATATACAGTCGAAACTCGATACTTCGAACTCGCTTAAATCGATTGTACCATTATTTCATAAATTGAATTTCAATAAGTATACCTCTCTTAAGTCGAACATACCCGTACATGTATTTCAAAGTTAAAACGTGGCTTTAGCCACGTTTTAACTCTGAAATACGGTCATGTTCGAACTAACGCGAGTTCGAATTATCGGGCTTTAGATTATTTGTATGTATGGGAAATCCAATGTGACTTTATAAACGCAGTAAAAACTTTTGGAACCATGAATGAAGCAAAGTACCCATGAGCATTATTTTATATGAATAATGGGCATTATTTTATAAGCTTTTTCATATTTCTGAATTATGGATTGCGTTAGAATAGGATTAATCATATACATGTACTGTTAGTTTTAATAAAACAATAACTCATACACGTTTGTTTTACTTTGTACAGAACAGAACAATCTTTAAATTCTCACAGTTTGCCTATATTTTGTAAAAACATAATTATGTGAACAAATACAGGTAAAAAATTCATTTATAAAAATGAAATATTCAATTGGAGAACAGTGGTAATGTGGTTTGATATCTAAAGAAAATGATGAAAACGTAACAGTTTCGACTTTTACCCATTCACCGTTTCATTGTAGTCTGCTTTAAGTTTGTTGTCTGCAATATCGTTTCCAAGTTAATTTTAAGGAAATATGACTGAAGAATTCCCCCAACAAGCGTCAAACAGTTTCAGGCCTCGTCAGTAAAGACCTCATTTATTTAAGGACCACAATGGAAATAAGGAAAATATTTCTCCTTTTTTGTGTTATCCTTGGTTTCTAGTGCGCATTACATGGCTCTTATATGTTTTGATTTAATTATACTTTGCCATGTTATGTACACTTTTTACCGAAATAAATCTATCTATCTATCTTATTGTAACCGTCATAGGTGTGTCGGGGTCGGGGGGGGGGGGGGGGGCTATCTACCGCCACACCTTACAAACGCGCCTTTTGGCGTCATTTGGAGTGAAAAGGTTAAACCAGGCGGCAATTTTACAAGCAGAAGATGGAAGTGAATAAGTTTAAGGGTAATGATGTCATAAATGTACTTGAAACTGTAAAACAAATGAATGTTGTTGTTTTCATTAAAATGCAACCTTATCTGTCAACACAGTTCTGGTTCACGTCCCTCGAAAATTATACATTGGAGAATATGTTAATCTTTCTTAATTTAGGCGTTTATGGCAAAACCACTCATTTTCATTGCAAACAGATTTGATCCAGATAAGAAGCCGGATAATATTGCGTCTGATCAGGATCCAAACTGTATGCTACTTAAAAAAAGTATTCGTAAAATATTTTTGTCATTTCTATATATAGTTTATTGCATTTTGTTTGCGTTTAGTACCGTTCGAACGGGAAAGAATAATGTTTTCTTCACTGTAAGCGGACAATCTACACAAACAAAACTATAAACAATATAAGCTGTGATTTTCCCTTAAAGAGACTGACAACCATAGTTTGCTTAAACAATGAACGTCAGTCGTCTATATAACAGAGACGACGATATTCTGTCCGAATATACGCGTTCATGTTATAAAAATGATATCCATTGTACACAGTTGGGATCCAGATCAGACGACAAAGCCGAATTAGGCAGGTGTCTCTCCCGACTGCACAACCGAACCAACTACGTCATACTTACAATACTAACAAATATATCATCAAAATGATAGTACAGCTGTGCAAATGACAAATCAAGTAATGATGGACGTGACAATGCAATTACAGCGCTCCCTCCATCAACGACCCTCCCAACAAGGACTCCCTCCTCACAACAACACTTGCCGAAGTTCCCTAAACAGAACAATTACATGTACGTCTAACGCTTTTACTGATGCAACCACGTCTGCTTAAAATCGTCGTCTGATATTTTTTCTCAAAGTTACATATTTATAAGAGGACATTTGAATGACGAGTGACAAACAGCTTGAATCCAGATCAGATGCCGCGTTACGCGGCATCTGATCTGGTTTCAAGCTGTTTGCAAATGTAAGCCAAATTTTGATTTTCATTCCCTACAAAGACTCCCTCCGAACAACACACACAATGTTTGTCTCCTATTGGGTGTCGTTGTAGAGAGGGAACACTGTAAATAGCAAAAATAAACACAAACAATCTGTTTTCCTCACGCAATTGTTTATGTCAGAACAATCAAATGTAAATGTCCTTTGCACAATAACATCATTTTTTTTGTTTTTACTCTTTTTTTTAAAAAAAAATGATTGCCAATCTACCATCTAGTTTTCAGTCTCTTAATCCATAACACCATAAATACCATGTTTTATATACATATACATTTATTCCGCCACTGAAGTAGAAGGTTACAGTTTTGTTAAGTCAAGAATATGCAGCATGAGTAATATATATGTTATATCCTAGCAGAAGGCCGTTTAAAGCAGGATAAGGATATTTTATACTGATAATATTTATTTAACAAGTCTGCAAATTAACTTTTAATTGAGAATTTTCTTTTTTTTTTCCGAATACACCGTTTTGTCTTCAGTCTCTTCTAAATGATAAAACGCTTAATGTATTACGCCCGCCATGGTCACGGCTATTTAAACATAGTCAACATAAATTAACTAAACAGTTAAGAAGAGCTAGCCTGACAGGACATTTTACTAAGAGATTTAAGAGGTGGGTGATGTTTCATCTTATCTGTGTTATGTGTCTGTCTCATCGAGTACAATGGAGAAGACGTAATTCTTTCCCAATAAACACATTTAATTCATTAACCCATTGCCCCATAACCTATTTCTAGATTTGAAGACAGGTGACCACTTGAAGCAGGTTGAAAGTAAAACAGAATGCGCCTTCATGCGCATTCTGCTTTACTTTCAAACTGCTTTAAGCTACCATCTGCTAGCATATAGGTAGTATTTCAAATTACAGGTTCAAAACTGTACAAATTTGAACTATTTTCTTTGGCAGAGGAATAGATTAACTGCCATAAAAGGCGCTTCTATCAGGTAAAGGGTTAACTCTTTGCATGCTGGATTATTCTTTTCGTCTGCAACCATTGTCGTTTTCTAATTTTCTTTTCAAAACAGGATCAAAGTGTCAACTAGTTTGGATCCAGATGAGATGCCGTTTTACGCGGCGTCTCATTTGGACCCAAACTGTTCAGTTTAAAAATATTTTATTCAGACATTTACATGCATTTTACAAACATCCAATAAAGTTTAGGATTGAAACGAAAGCAAAACTAGCTTATTGTGTTTCTTTCCTTGCACCTTTGCATATATACATATGCTCTGTCTTGCAAAGGTAATCCCTGTGGTCATTTTAAAAACTGACTTATACTCCGATCCTGCTGTTGTTTTCAATAAACAAGTTGGTTTATTTGTTTCTTATTTTGACACACTATCTCAGGACCCTTTTAACGACAATGTTCTTGCCACAAATAAACTGACCTATGCGTCAAACCTGCTGTTGTATTCAATAAACAAGTTGGTGGCATTTGTCTCTTATTTTGACACACTATTTTAGTTTTTAGGGCAATGTTCTCACAATAAATAAATAAACTGACCTATACTTCAAACCTGCTGTTGTTTTCAATAATCAAGTTGGTGGCATTTGTTTCTTATTTAGACACTATTTTAGGGCCTTTCTAAGGAGAATACTCTTGCAAAAACGAGATTACGCAATATTGTGTTTAAACGAGGATATACTAGCATGAACTTTCCATAGTATTAAAATGCTTAAGTAGTCACATGTTAACAAAGCTAGAAACAGGCTATGTGGTAAAAGTTCGGTTCGTAAAATCTCACTTAAAAATGCAAATTTGGAAATCTTAGGATTTTTCATGTCAACTTATGGCAGCCCTGTTGGAGCTTTATCAGACGCCGGGTTTATAATCAAAATAACTGCTTTAGCTTTATTGGGCTTACTGGTAGAGAATAATATCTCTACTGGACATGGGAACGAGGAGGAATTATGTCCTCCCATAAAATAACTTGCCGGTGTCTCGAGAACATAAACCAATGTCTCCCCAAATGTCAAGAACTCAGATAAATATGTTTGTTGCTTTCAAGGTTTGTTCTAGATCGGTGGAATTGTGTCTGTTTACAGCCTCTGAATTATGGTGGAATATTCTCGACACCTTTTTTAAAGCACACTGGAAGTAAAGCAGAATGCGCATTATTTAAGCTACCATGTACCAGACAAAAATCCGAAGATTTAGGAAAAATCCGGAGAAATGGCAGCCCTGCTCCAAATTATGCTCCAACTCTTATTAGATTGAAAATATGTCAGAAAGTTGTCATTGTATACATTTTATGGCTGCTTATGAGTTGAGTTTTTGTTTAAACGGTAAAGAATAACATACTCTCTTTACTTAATTTTATTGAATGCAACAACAAATTTGATTTGTGCAGAATATTTTTGTAACATGGTGAAAAAGTTGTGACCCAACTGGGACTCGAACCCAGGACCTCTGGCTTACCATGCCAATGCTCTAACCACTAAGCTACCGAGTCACCCAGAAAAGCCAATCAACCATTTCACCATATTCTCTACCCGGCTACACACACCCCCTCTACACAAGAATTCGTCCCGAATTCTTATTAAAGAACACTCCACGAGTTTCTTATTATTATTTCTGTACACTCCACGAGTTACATATTATTCTACGGGTTATTCACGTTGGGCGCCAAATGTAACATGGTGAAAAAGTTGTGACCCAACTGGGACTCGAACCCAGGACCTCTGACTTACCATGCCAACGCTCTAACCACTAAGCTATACCGAGTCACCCAGAAAAGCCAATCAACCATTTCACCATATTCTCTACCCGGCTACATTTTTACAATGTAAAATGTGTAATATGCCAAAATACTTCGAAAATTTTAATAACAGTGGGGGGGAACGGTTAGTTTGTCCCATTTAACCAATTACGCCATAGCCAGTTTTAGTATTGAATATTGGGTGTCAACTGAAAGCAGTTAAGGCGCATTTTGCTTTACTCATAGCCTGCTTTAAGCTAAATGTACCACCTGCTAGAGTATAGAAACTATTTCTTATGCTACATATTGTGTACATTGGAACTATTTTCCTGAAAGGAAGTATTAAGTTTATGGCGTAAAATGATGTATTTATTGCGTAATGGGTTAAACAAAATGAAACAGTGCGATAAAACATAGATCATGACAGTTACTAGATACAGTGGAGAAGCTGTTATTCTTTCCCGTGTAACCGCACACGTAGAAAAGTACAATTTTTGGACAATTCTGATAATTAATGTTTATACTGGCTCTAAACAGTTTGGAGCCAGATCAGACGCCGGGTTACCCGGCGTCTGATCTGGCTCTAAACTGTTTGTAACAGAAAAAATAGTTTTAGCGTAAACGCGTTTATTGGGAAAGAATAACGTTTACTCCACTGTAATGTTGAAAATTCTATTTATCTGAGTTGCAAAGACTTTCATAGTCCTGATCAGACGCCGGTTTTTATTGGGGAAGATAAGCGTCTTTTCTCATCGTAGTTCCATTGAAACTTTTTTAACTCATTAATACCTGAAACTTTAAAAGGAAGATTCCAAATTCCAATAACGTTTAGTCCATTTTGACCATTTGGTTGTTTTCTACAATATATTGCAAACTGATAAACAGTGCATACCTGCGGAGGGTAGACTATCAAAACCCTCTGATAACGATCTACACTGTTTGCATAAAGCAAATGTTCTCTTTTCTGGTACACTGTTTGTAAATGACGAGTATACTCGTCGCTAGGGTTGAATGTGTTAAGTTTATTTTAATATAAAATCAGTCCAGAGCCTGACTAGACACAGAGACACTCGGCGTCAGACTATACTCAAAACTGATTGGTAATAAACGTTCAAAACAATACCATTTTCTAAATGTAATTCTAACACACTTCGCGCACGTCCCTATATAAACAAAGAACGAATGTTTCAGTGTTAGAATTTTCAATAGACCACTCACGCGCTAAAATATTCTAACGTGACGTCATATGGCTTCCAAAATGCGTACGCCAAGAAATGTAGCGCCGTTGCTTCGGTGCAATTTAAGGTTAAATTATGTGTTAGAATCGAAATAAAAAACTTATACCAGTGTTTTACACGGGTAATCGTTGAGATGCTTGTAATTAAACCACTCGGCCCAAAGGCATCGTGATTAAATTACTACGCATTTCAACTCCTACCAGTGTTCGATTGCACGATAAAACACTGGTATGAATTTTTTATTTCTTAAATGGATTTAGTTTGCTTTCAGTTTCGTTTAAGGCCTTTCGCTCACGGAAGTCGGTCTTGCGGGCGAGCGGATATGCGTCTTGACGACATAGACTTTTTTCGTACGTGCTTATACTAGAAAATTTATATAAAGGAAATGTTGATACGATTGAGTATAATCCTTCATAGCGCAGTTAGTATAGTGGTTGACTAGCAATCCAAAGGTCATAGGTTCGAGACCCATCCGATCCAAATATTTTTTTTAAGTGTCCGATTTATTGACTTGTCAATCCATAACGCAGTAATCAAGAGACATGTTATGTTTAGTCTTTGTTGATTAGAACTAGTGATGGTTATGGTCCAAGTATATGTCCACTTACATGTACGTTTTAGTTTAATGACTTACAAGTCAATTAAATCGGTATACATGTACACGATTTGATCGAACTATAAAGCCACACATTGAAGCTTATTAATACGCTAACCTTTTCAAGATCGATATTGCCCATTATAATTATGTTAAAACAATATAATAAACCTTGTATGCAAGTCCATGAATAAATAATAATGTATTTTAATGACAAAGTTTTAATTCTAAGGTAGGTAACTGTATCTAAACAACAAATATCCCAAGAAAATATGTTATTACAACAAATCCTGACTGTAATATTTTCTAACTAGTTCATCAACCATATATTTGAATAAAATGAAAACAAATACATGTATACATTGAATGAGTCAGTTTTTTGTAATTCAATTTTTTAGCATTTTGCAAAATTTAAATAGCTAATAACATCTTTCTGAACACCTTTATTCAAAATGTTTTTAGCTTTTCTTGTAATGAATGTTGTGGACTACTTATTGGGCGAGAATTATAGTCATTAGCTTTATTCATTTTTAAGAAAAATAAAATCATCAAAATTCTAGGTTTTTGTCAGAAAAAGAGACCTTAAAGACAAACCACACGATAAATTTTGCCTATATTTACACACATTGTTTTTAGGCTATTATCATTCTTCATGAAAAGTTTCATAACAATCGTATGGAAAATACGCGCACATGCGAAGTACCTTAAACTGAAAATAATAACATCTTCCCAATGTTGATGAAGCTGACCATTTCAATCCATCATCTTATATTTACTTTTTAGGTCCAACCAAGAAGTGGAAATGAGATTTGTTGTTTTCATCACGATTTGTTCGTTGATCATTGGTGCCCTGGACTGCAAAACTCCATCATGCGAGTGCAACTGCAAAAAAGAAAGAATAATTTGTGTAAACGACTGTCACAAGTTCAACGGACCAGCAGAACCAAAAGATGTGGCCGTGGGTAGATGTGTGTATATCAGTTGTTTTACCAAATACTATAGATGTTACTTCGATTGTAAATCTACAGTCTAACCGTGCTATTGTTTAAAACACTTTGCAATAAACTTACATATTTACATTCGCCCCATGTCATTCCATTGAAACAACTTACGTTTAAAATAATATGGACTCAATTGGTCAAAAGGATGGGACTTGTGGATATCTTGCGCAGAGGAAATGGTGCTTATCACGAATGAAGAACGACTTCATTCGTGGGCTTATGGATCTGCTCTCCGCGAATCATTTTGTTGCGTTGCTTCAGTTATGCCGATATGGCTGTTCCTTTCAGGGTACACTTTATTCGTGTTAGCAACCTCTAATATGGATTAAACATATATGCATACTTATAAAATGTTCATCTACTATTAGAAATTGCAGCAAATACAATGTTAATATTAAGAAATAAACTGTAATTTTTCGGCGTTTAAGCGAACTAAATGACAGAAAATGATCGGCAAATTAACCATGAATCGCGCTAGCGATTCATGGAATTTGTCGATCATTTTCTGTCGTTTATAACAATCAATTTATTTCTTAAATGTATTCAACTATCTGGGTTATACGTAAAGCCTTTGCCTGCAGACTCTCATTTGACTGGAATTTCAAACAGTTTTGTTCCAGATAGGTCACCGCGCAACGCGGCGTCTTATCTGGATAAAACTGTTTGACACTAGTTTTAAGGTTTCTTCAAATTCAAGATGGGTAAAGCTGAATTTTTAACAAATTTGCAGACGACCGTTTTATAGCAGACGATAATTCGACAGAAGAAAGTTAAGAGCCTTACAGTACTTAAAAGCCAGGCTAGTGTTTACAGATACAATTGTTTTGTACAAGGTATATGTTTTTGACGTGAATTTAAAGCCGCATTGTGTTTTGGGGAAACCTGCATAAAACGGTTGATTGGGATCCCATTAGAACTACACGAGACGTGATTCTTTCACAAAAAGTGGCTTTATCTAAGAAATTCGCTTTTTAAATTTTTTTAATTTATGGATATAACTTCCATTTAATTTGACCTTGTGAACGGAAAGAAGGACAACTCTGTAAATACAGGGCTCCAGATAACGGAAGTATTTCGAAAACTAAACTCTTTATTTCTGCTTTTAAACCAAATGGTGTCATACTCATTAGAATTGTCTCGAAGAGACGGTTTAATCAGTAGTAATCACATAGCATTCGGTACTGAAATGAGTGAGAGATTTGTTCAGTTTATTCCGCTTACCTGGAGCGCTGAAAATGAAGCGGTTAACCCTTATTCTGCTGCACAGACGTCTGCGTTGACATTGTCGTCTGCAAAATTTGTTCAGTTTAGATTAATGCATTGTTTTAATTAAACAAACCTTAAGACGAGTGTCAAACAGTTTGGATCCAGATGAGACGCCGCGTTACGCGGTGTCTGTTCTAGATTCAAACAGTTTGTCAACTTCGTAAAGTTAAGACCAGTAGGCACAGGGTTAAACTATGAGATCCAGTCACAACGTGTAAATAATATTCACGGGGGTGAGCGTGTAAAAAATACGGAGAATCTGTACCTAGCTTGCTGAAAATGACTTTTTCAGCCTTGTCCGCTCTCTAACTCAAACACTTCTTTTTGGATCTTCACCAAACTTGCTACAACTGTTTTTAGTATAGAATCTAGGTCAGGTTCAATAACTAGCAAAATCGCAAGAGGCATGTCTGAGTAATTGCCCTTGAATAATTATAGGAATAAACAACATATTTTTGACGTTCATGACGGTATGACTACATTAGCTTCGCAGGGGGTAAATTGCGTAAACGCCCGAAGGGCGTTTTCGTTAAATTTACTCCCCGAAGCTAATGTAGTCATACCGTCATGAGCGGCAAAGAGATGTTGTTTATTCCTTATATTTATATTTATATTTTCTGTCTTGTCAATTTAATGTGTTTATTGGCCAGATTTGTTTTTCTGTATAAGAATTTATCATATACCGGTCAAAGAGGTTTGATAGATGTAATGTCGATGTAATAGCCATTCCAGTTTCTAAATATGGTGAGAAAGTAGTCCCAACTACATGTACTCTAACTGTATTAAAAATTCAGGATTTTTTCCAGTAAACTTTCTCTCTGTGAATGGAAAACAGTGCAACTTGAATATCTATTGCCAAAGCACATTCTAAAATTACAGGTCGCGGTTGTTTTCTTAACCCATTTACACACATAGCAACGCGATGGCAACGACCTATGGGTCTGTATCACTCCGCTAGTGTCATATGACCGTCGACCAATGGGAGCTTAGTGTTAAGTGCCCGATGTAGTCTATTTGAGGAAGTCCACGAATAGCACGGGCGAAATCCGAACTGGCTAAATCCAGATTCAAAGTGTAGGTTCATCGGCAGATGACTGCATATTTTTTAATAGGATTACATAAAGACTTTACAGGGTGAATGTAAATATTAAAAAATGACTGTTTCAGCATTTTCTGCTCTCTAACACAAACACTTTTATTTGGATCTTCACCAAACTTGCTGACAATGTGTATTGGTATTAAATCTACGTCAAGAATAATATCGAATACAGTTGAATGAAAATCCTTCAAGAGGTAAAGGAGAAATGGAGTGGTCATTTATTACTTAACTTATTACCAACACGGCTAAGATGAAGCACATGCAACCATTGACCAAATATTTGGCTAAAATAGAATAAAAACTGGTCCTTTTACAGAGTGGACAGGGCAAAAATAAGGATAAAACAGCAAAATTTTAAAAAATTGAACAACCATATCTCTAACTTGCCTTCGGCGATTTGGGTATTTATAGAACTGGACCAAGATTTTATACAAATATTATTTTCAGCAAATTTGGTGAAGATCCAATTAAAACTGTTTGAGTCAGAAAGCTGACAAGCCTGAAGTAGTCAATTTTTAGTCATTCAAGGGCAATAACTCCAACATGTCTTGTGCGATTTTGGTAGTTAAGATGATTGACCTAGATTTTATATTAATAAACATTTTCAACAAGTTTGGTGAATATCGGATACAAACTGTATGTGTTAGAGAGCAAAACCTGCTGAACATTCATTTTTAGTACTTAAGGGCAAAAACTCAGACATAGCTTTTGCGAGTTTTGTAGTATTCAAACTTAACCTTGATTTCATATAAATAAACATTTTCAGCAAGTTTGGTGAAAATCACAAAGAAGTTATTTGTGCTACAGAGCAAAAAATGGTGAAACATGTATTTTTGAATAAATAAAGGACTTATGCGATTTTAGTAATAATCAAACTGAACCTAGATTTTGTATAAATAAAGAATTTCAGCAAGTTTTGTTAAGATCCGAAAAGAAATGTCTGTGATAGAGAGCAAAAAATGCTGAAAAATTAATTTTTAATAACTAAAGGGCAAAAAACTCAGACATGCCTTATGCGATATTAGTACTATTCGAACTGGACATATATTTTATATTTATAAACATGTTCAGCAAGTTTGGTGAATAGCCGATAAAAACTGTATGTGTTAGAGTGCAAAAAAACTGAACATTCATTTTGTAATAATTAAAGGGCAATAACTCAGATATACATTATGCGATTTTAGTAATATTCAAACTTAACCTTGATTTTATATTAATAAACATTTTCAGCAAATTTGGTGAAAATCAATAAAAAAGAATTTGTGTTAGAGAGCAAAAAATGGTGAAACAGTCCTTTTTAATACATAAAGGGCAATAACTCATATAATCATTATGGGATTTTAGTAATAATCAAACTAGACCTAGATTTTATATAAATAAAGAATTTCAGCAAGTTTGTAGAAGTTCCGATGAAAACTTTTTGTGTTAGAGAGCAAAAAAGGCTGAAACAGTCATTTTTAATAATTAACGGGCAATTACTCCGACATTCCTTGTGCGATTTTAGTAGTATTCAAATTTAACCATGATATAATATCAATGAAAATTTTCAGCAAGTTTGGTGTAAATTCAATAAAAAGTATTTGTGTTAGAGAGCAAAACTTCCTGAAAACAGTCATTTTTAATACATAAAGGGCAAAAACTTAGATATGCCTCATACGATTTTAGTAGTTATCAAACTAAACCTAGATTTTATACTAATGAACATTTTCAGCAAGTTTGGTGAAGATCCAATAAAAGTATTTGTGAAAGAGAGCAAAAATTGCTGAATCACTCATTTTTAATACTTAAATGGCAAAAAAACGCAAACATGCCACATGCGATTTTAGTAGTAATCAAACTGGACCAAGATTTTATAATAATAAACAATTTTAGTAAGTTTGGTGAAGATCAACTAAAAAATGTTTGTTTTAGAGAGCACAAAATGCGGAAACAGTCAATTTTTAATACATAAAGGGCAAAAAAGTCTTACATGCCTTATTCGATTTAAGTAGTAATTAAACTGTACATAGGTTTTAAATAAAATAACATTTAATGCAAGTTTGGTGAAGATCCGATAAAAACTCTTTGTGTGAGAGCAAAAAGGGCTGAAACACCATTGTGACGAAATGTGACTCATTATATAGCAATATCGTAGTTCGCTCGCACCCCTGTGGTATTGATCCCAGCTTTTCCACGTGACACTAATACGTATGGTAATGTTTATGTCAGACGTTCTACTTTCGATTTTTTATGGTTTTAAATCGCCTTTTTTGGTGATTTAGGTCTGTCTTCAACATTTCATAGATCAGTTTGGCCCATCAGAATGTTCAAGCATTATTATTAACCGTTATTGTATTTCGGACATTAAAAAAAGGTCTGAAAACACAATGGGACTTTAAATGGATTGCTGTTATGATTAATTTTGACCAGTGCAAGTCAAATACAGCCGGTATTATTAGTAAATATACGTATATAAACTGTTCTTTTCTAATATTTCGACCTCTAAGGGCATTTTTCAAAGAAAATCACGTTAAACACACGTCACATTTTTGTCACATGAAAAAGGCCCTTAGAGGTCGAAATATTAGAAAAGAGCAGTTTATATATTAATATTAATTTAATTTCCTATCTTGAATATTGAAAACATTATAGTAAATATACGAACTAGCTGGGATATATTGTAATCTTTCACGGCAAAAGACTCTGAATCTGATCAGACACTGGGTTACCCGGCGTCTAACGACGCTTCCAGCTATTTGCAGTGGACATCATTGTTGAGGCATAATCTTTTTTACCGGGCAAGAATAATGCCCTTTCCACTAAACAGTACATGCTCTTAAGAAATCAGGGGTCCGTTTCATAAAACTTCGTACAACAAAAAAAGTCAGATTAAAAAAGTCTAAGTTGTTATTTAATTCTCATTAATCCTGTCTTGTGACATCTCTTTGGAATCGTCTTGAAAAATGCGATTCCAAAATGTTGACAGAAGACAGGATTAGATAGAGAAATAAAAAAAAATTAAATGGACTTTAAAGTTTTGACTTACGAACGTTTTTGTCGTACGAAGTTTTATGAAACGGGCCCCAGGATAGTGCTTATCGATACATCGTTTTCTTCACGAGCGAATACAAAACACAACACCATTAAAGTTACCAGATTACGTTATTAATATACTGTAGTTTGTTCTTGGTTATATCTTATTCACCCAGCTTCCGGTGATCTTGATGGAATCGAAAACTAAAAGAATTACATTGACTTTTACATTTGCTTCCCTGTTTATTTGCGGTTTGCTGGACTCTTTTTATTTCTCGATATATGTGTACATGTTACAAGCAATGTGTGTAATCAGTCATTTCATGAAATTACTGAAAAGTTTAGTAATTTCGTGAAATGACTGTTTCACTTAGTCATTTTACGAAATGTCTGAAATTTCCATGATTGAAACGAATTTAGCTTGAAGTATTAAAGTATTATGATGACAGTATCTTAATAATTACAAAGTGCGCTACTCAACTGTTGCATGTTTATTAAATATAATATTAATCAAGTCTTACAAATCATTAAAAGCATGTGCAATGTTTCTGAAATAATTGTTAGTTATTTAGTACTCAACAGCAAAAATATGCACACATAATGATGTGAATGCACATTTGCTGTTGAATTAATTAAATAAAAGTTATTTCCAACATTGTCTGAATCCTGTCAAAGGTCTCTAGTCAATATATGTGAAAGTGGTCTGTCAATTTCAGTCATTTCACAAAATGACTGAAAATGTCGTTGAAATGACTAAGTGAAACCGTTATGCTGTTCTATTTTATATTTTGCAGAACATTGCTATCATTCGCTCTATGTTTTCAACATGTTTTCAGATATTCTATAACTTTATCGAATAAAGGATTTGTTTTTGCATTTTTTTTTATGATTTGTTTTACATACGTCAGTATGGTATTTAGTAGAATTGAGAAACTACTCCAAATGATATTCAAAGGGCTGCCATAAGTTGACATAAAAAACCTAAGATTTCCAAATTTGCATTTTTCAAGTGCAGTTTTTCGAATCGTACCTTTTCCCCAACGCTTGTTTCTAGTTTTGTTGACACGTGGCTGCTTAAAGTAGGCTGAACGTAAAACAGAATGCGCCTTAAGGCGCATTCGGCTTTACTTTCAGCCTGCTTTAAGCTACCACATATTAGAAAAAAATCCGAAGATTTAGGAAAAATCCGGTGAAATGGCAGCCCTGTATAATTCACATATAGTTTAAATTTACACTTAATGTTAATATCATCTGGATATACCGAATGCCATTGCCTAACTTTTAATTTACAACATTCAAACGTTCAAACAGCAATACCTTCTATATGGGCCAAACCTTATATATACCAGGCAAAAAAGAAACGTCCACAATGTAAAAGTGTGAGCCTTTCAGCAAATTGTATTCAACATATACAAAAAAATCTTTCTACAGATAAAACTTTTAAATTCACGTCTACAAACAACCTGGGTTTATGAATTTTACGCTGTCTGTAGAAATGACGTTGCGTAACATAAACAAATGATCAAATTATAGTTCACATTCAGCACAAAACATGGTCATTAGCGGGTATGTCCTCCATCAGCACCGACGCATGCAACACAACGACGCCTTATTGAACTGGTCACATATCTGATCACTCGTTAAGGCATTTTTCGCCATTCCTGACGCAATGATTGTCACATTAATTTTGCTCTAGCGTCGAAACGTCGTGACGTGCTCTTGCGTTACATCCCACGTAGTCCCAAACACGCTAATGAGAGCCAAGGTCTGGACTCTTGATGGTCAATGAAGCGTTTCAATGTTGTTGTCATGTAAATGGTCGATGGTTGTGCGTGCGACGTGAGGGCGGGCATTGTTTTGATGAAACATGCATCTGATATGACGCTGACCGGTTTGACGTTGACAGTACCATTACAGATGTGAATTGACTTCTGAGGCAATTAAGGCGTATGTACATATCATCAGCTGCTGACAACATTGTTGGATGTCCAGACCTTGGTACATGTTTGTCATCGATACTTCCGGTTTGTTTGAAAGAACGGAAATAACGTCGTTATGGACTGACGTAACATTGACGTTAAGAATTAATAAATGTTATTAATTAGATACATGTATATAAATTCTGTTTTTCCACATAAATTAGTAAAATAAGGCTTCTTACCTAAACCGCTGTCCGAGACGACTGATATTTATTGTTGAAATGCTAAAAATACCAGCAACACGGCGGATGCTGATACCAGCTTCCAACGTCCAGATGTTTAGGTTACGTTCTTCAAGCGATAATCGAGGCAAATTTTAACGCATTCTATCCCAAATGAAACTTAAATACGATGGCTATGTGCAGAGTAAGATGTTTCTGTTGACATTTTCTCATGCTTCGCGCGAAGTACAGTTTGTGCTCTTCCAGGCAATTTGACCACCACTCTATAGACTCGAATAGCAAACTACGTCGGACATATACATGTGGTTTGCCAGAATTGAGGGCCAAATTTATCAAATATGAAAATAAACATTGTTGGTTTTTCTTTAGTAAAAGGATGTCTGAATTAGTAAAAAAGAACTTTAGTGAAATATGTAAAGTATTTATTTAGACCTTGTGATATGAAGTTTTACACTATACATTATAGTAGATGTTTATTTTGTTTGCCTGGTATATTTGACACGCAGCTTTGCCTTTTGGTCCTCTGCCAAGCTTGTTTAATTTGTGACTCCCGGGTCAAAAATAGCTCACCTGGGGACTTATTAGTCTTACACAGACTTAAATGGGAAAGGCTTCTTCTCTGAAAGCCCTTGCCAGAATTTAATAATATTTTTCATGCATCGTATTTAGGCGGCACTTAATAAAGATAGATGGATAAGTTGGGTCTTACGGCACTTCGACATAAAATAGGTCACATAGCGCCGATGAATGATGAGGATTGAGATGAGATGATGATAAGTTCAGGAAGAAGATTTCGGCGCATTTGATAAAAACCACCTCACTGTATTCCTTTTAGTTCTTGGCAAAGGGGATATCAGTAAAAAAACCCAGAAAAGATTCCATATGACAATTAAGCCCTAGAACTGCGACAAATTAGGAAGGTCTCTGGGGCTTGATCAAGACTATTGGTATCATGGTAAAATCTCGAAAATATGACCATATCAGTTTGTTGACGGTGGTCTGGTTCTAGATTATGAATATCGTCTGATTATGCGGCTGGAGTTATATAGTTACACAGTTGGATAATAATGGTCACTTAAAATGGTACAACTATTTAAATTTCTGTGCAAATGCGATAGATGCCATTGGCGTAGCTTCCTATTAGGCAAGTAGGCACGTGCCTACACTTTTTTTCAGAAGTCCAAAAAATAAAAAAGGCTAAAAATGCAGAAAAAGCAATAAAATTGACATCTAAGGGGGGTTAGAGGTGAACCCCAATTATTTTTACATAGATTTATGTTAGTATTTTGCCATTATCAAACGCGGGAAAAGACCTCAGAACGCACCTATAGACTATCTAGGAATAAAAATTTCCCGGGGGAGCATACCCCCGGAACCCCTAGTAAGAAAGCGTACACTTATTAATTGATCTAATCACCCCGTTGGCACGCATGTACCATTGTACATGTAGCTGCCTTATGCAAAACACGAACTACCGCGTATACACTGTCCTCATACTTGCGACAATTCAAAAAGTAAAAAAAAATGCAATAAAATAGGAATAGGGTGGTGTTAGAGTCTAACTTAGAGATTAATGGAAGACAAACTGTCAACAATTACATTATAATAACCTGGAACAGAAAATTCATGTCATTTTCAGCCGAGTTTTTACATATATTTATGGCAGAATTTTACCTGTCTTGGACGCGCAAAAACGCCCCCAGAACAAGCCAGAGCATATCTAGGAATCAACCCTCTCCTCCTAGTAAGAGTGAGTTCATAAATTGGTATAGTTACTTTGGATTTCATACGGGCCTGTAGTGTGCTCGATCAATTTGTCCCGAAAAGAAAGTTACATCCAAATAATTTCAAGTAGCGAGTATGTTAATGAAAAAATTACGGTATCAGACCCTATGATATACTAATTGACGTGGGTTGTTTTTTGGTGATTTTTTTTTCAAGAAAATATGCAGACATATTCCTTTGCAAAAAATTAAAATTGTCTGTTGTTTGAAGCTTTTCATTTCATTAATTCTTCATATAAATGTCTCCCCAGACTCTCCTTAAATGCGTCTACAGTGTTGTAGAACTCAAAATTTTCCCGGGGGAGCATGCCCCCGGACCCCCCTAGAAAAGATATGCCTACACTTTCATTTCGCCCAAGCTACGCCCCTGGATGCAGCGTTATACACAATCTGTATCTCTTACTTACACTCACAATTCATCTTCAGTAGACATGATAAAAATACATTGACCAGACTGGTGCCCTGTCCAATCAGACCGTTCAGTTTTAAGCATGTGCCTTTATACTTAGATTTCTTACCATTTATCATTGGTTAAAAATGTGAAACGCTGGTCTAAATAGATATTATACAGCTCCGCTAAAAAAAATAAGTAAATCGGGATAAATTAATTTTCATAGTCGGGAATTTTACTCGTTATTTGGTTAGGCAAATGTGGATGTCAAAACAATCAAACTAAAATTCCCTCCCTACAACGGCCCTACCAACAACGACATCTTCCTTAAAGCGACACTTGCTGCAGTTTCCAGGACAATTATGTCTAACGTTTTTACTGCTGCAATATCGTCTACTTAAAACTGTCACTTGCTGGTTTTTTTTCTCAAAGGTACATATGAATGGACATTTTTATATAATAATTATAATGACGAGGATAAACAATTTGAAACCAGATCAGACACCGCGTTACGCGATTCAAGCTGTTAGCAACTATAAGCCAAGTCTTAAATTTGCAAATATAAGCCAAGTCTTAAATTCCCCTCCCTATAACGACTCCTTTCGAAGAACACACACAATCTGTGTCTCCCATTTGGTATCGTTCTAGAGAAAATCATATTTTTCTTTTAATCTGAACCTTTCTGAAAATATTGCCAATTTGCAATCCGCTTTTAATTCTGCTAGCCCGTTATCCAATCGCTCCCATATTTTTACGCGTTAAATTAATTCCTCCACTGAAGGAAATAGATCAAACTTATACAGTTTTGGATATGCAAGATAAGACATATGTTCTATACCTTAGCAGAAGGTTGCTTAACGCAGGATTGGGATATTGTTATACCGGTCTAATTCTTTAACTCATTCAACTCTGAAACTTTTAATGGACAATTTTAATTTCAACATAAGTCTAGTCCATTTTTGACTATATAGGGTTGATTTTAGCAATATATTTATAAACGATCAGGGTCTAAACTGCTTGCACAAGCCTAGTGTAATCCTCACAGGTACACTGTTTGTAAATGACGAAACATACTCGTCGCTAGGGTTGAATGTGTTAATGTTATGTGCACAATCATTCCGCAATTTGTTTCTTTACTTGAATGTAATGTTTCATTTTTGTTTTTTGAAAATGCACCATTTGTTTTCAAGTCCCTTTAAAATGATTAAACGCTTAATGTTTTATTTATGCACGCAATGATCACGGCTATATAAACAGATTCAACAGAATCTAACTAAACAGTTGAGACGGATAGCCTAACAAGACATTTAACTGATATATCTCAGAGGTAAGTGATGGTTCATCCTACAGTCGAACTTCGATATCTCGAAGTCGGTTTTGTCGAACATATCCGTATTTCAAAGTTAAAACGTGACTAAGCCACGTTTTAACTTTGAACTATGGATATATTCGACTTAACCAAGCATAAAATAATGCAGTTCATATGTCGAACTATCGAATAGTTCGAGTTAAAAAACTTCGAGATATCGAAGTTCGACTGTATATGTGTATGATTTATGTCTTATCGTGTACAGTGGAAAAGACGTAATTATATAAACGCGTTAAAGCTAAACCACTTGACCTATACTGGTTTAAACATACAGTCGAACTTCGATATCTCGAACTCGCTTTACTCGAACTATCCGATAGTTCGACACATGGACTGCATTATTTCGTGTTCGGTTAGGTCGAACATACCCATATTTAAAGGTTAAAACGTGTATGCTCGATTTAACCGAGTTCGAGATATGGAAGTTCGATTGTATTTTACAACACAATTTAGGATTGAAACGAAAACAAAACAGCTTGTCACAGCGTGTCACCATATATGCAATATTCTCGTACATTGAGCGATAATGTTGTGAACTGCTAATTTCTATACTGCTCAAGCACATGCTTATCTGACCTCTTAATAAATTTCTTATTATAAAAAGATTAGACTGACTGCATACCCTCGGAAAAGAAACAATTAATGTTTCGGTTGGTTGCTATTACATCATTGGATTGCTACAGAAAGACAGTATATCGGGTTACATGTTGTGAATATTTTGCTTGAACTTGCAGTCTGCTACCTTATATTACAAGCTAAAAGAAACAATCAAAAGCAAATTAACACAATCCATTATGAACCAATATAGTTTCTGGTTGACACCAGAACAAATGCTACATGTATAATACACACCCACTACATGATTATTAACTACTTGGGTAACACATTGTTTCATCTTATCTAAGAACTGACAATGCTCATTAAGGCTCTGGTTGACTTATCTATAGTTGTAGCGGATTTTCGCTAGAGCATGTAATTTGTTACTAGATTATGATTCTAAGGGGTCAGATGGTTACAGATGGTGACAACAGGGATATCTTTTAGTTACTTATATATCGGAGCCTCTTGGGCTCCGATATATAAGTCACTAAACGATATCCCTTACTTATTGTGTTTCTCTCCTTGCACTGTTATGTGTACACATGCTCTATCTATAACTACAATATATCGTATAAAATCGTATGTCACAGTAATATGTGTTATAGATATATTGTCAAATGACCTAAATTTCGGGCCTGCTGTTGTTTTCAATCAACAAGTTGGTGGCATTTGTCTCTTATTTTGACACAGAGTTTCTTTGATATTTTAAGTACAATGTTCTTGCTATAAACAAACTGACCTTTACGAGTACTTCGGACCTGCTGTTTTTTAATGCTTATCTGACCTCTTAATACATTTCTAATTATAAAAAGATTAGACTGACAGCATACAATCGGAAAAGAACAATTCATTTTTCGGTTGGTTGCTATTACATAATTGGCTAGCTACAGAAAGACAGTATATCGGGTTACATGTTGTGAATACTTTGTTTAAACTTGCAGTCTGCTACCTTATATTACAAGCTGAAAGAAACAATCAAAAGCAAACACAATCAACTATGAACCAATATAGGTTCTGGTTGACACCAGAACAAATGCTACATGTAGGAGCTATATATCTGGATACATACACTCTACATGATTATTAACTAATTGTGTAAACATGTTGATTCATCTTATCTAAGAACTGACAATGCCTATTAAGGCTCTGATTGACTTATCTATAGTTGTAGCGTCAGAGTATGTAATTTGTTACTAGATTATGATTCTAAGGGGTCATATGGTGACAGATGGTGACATCAGGGATATCTTTTAGTTACTTATATATCGGAGCCTCTTGGGCTCCGATATATAAGTAACTAAACGATATCCCTTACAGAATTTGGAAGTATTTGTCTCTCACCGTGACTCTCTATTTTAGGACATTTTAAGCGCAATGTCCTTGCAATAAATTAACAACTATACGAGGGGCATTTTTAAGTAGTGGCAACAGATCAGTAACTTCAATATTTTAAGTGCAAAATATATGTTTGATATATCATTTTAAAGAGCAATTCTTTGCCGACACGATGGTGTAACGCACGGTAAGATCACATAAGTCGATAGTCACAACATGAACCTAAATGACCCCTACTTCAGACACTAGAACATAGCACTTGTCAGACATTATTTTTGACGTAATAGCAACTTTTTGTTTTAAAAAATTATTTCTTGTTGTTGAAATATTTCAGTTAATATGTCTATTTTAATGTAGATAGGTTATCTGCCATGGATAATTTTTTTTAAAAAACATCATATTTTATTTTGCTTATAAAACCGCTCAAAATGTGCTTTCTAATACTATAATCATTTTCTAGATCGGTATATCTACATTGTGAATGCGACGCATCAAAATCTAATTCAATGACTTTAATTATAACCTGTATTAATATAAAAATTGAGTAATTTTTTTAAAAAAATTTTTTATTTTGTTTATCATTATCATTTATTTTATTTATTAGATTCTATTTATTTTCTTTTATTATATAATTTTTTATTTTTTAAAATAATATCATTTTATACTGTGAAATGTGTTTTACTTGATAGTAAATTTCATAAATCTATTCAAAATAATAAAGCCGCAATAATTATCATTGTATACAGTTTTGTTAAAAATACCTCTTAAATACACAAAAAGGTCTAGTGTCCTGAAGTAGGGGTCATAATGGTTAATGTTGTGACTTATCAATATTTGTGATCTTATCGTGCGTTATACCATTGTGGCGGCAAAGAGTTGCTCTTTAAAATGATATATCACACATGCATGTTGGACTTATTATATGAAAGTTACTGATCTGTTGCCACTACTTAAAAAAAGCCCCTCGTACATTTCATACCTGCTTATGTTTTCAATAAATTGGTGGCAGTTCTTTCTTTTAGTGACACCTTGTTTTAGGACAATTTTCTTGCAATAAATAAAATTGCCTCTACTTCGGACCTGCCATGCGTTCAGTAAAGAAATCGATGGCCGTCGATGGCCATCGATTGCGATTTGGCTACCGGTCTGAAATACATTTGAAAAAACGTAATTCTTTCGTTTGAAAACGCAAACGCATTGCAATGAAATACAGAAAATGACCAACATTTTTACAATTCAGACTACCAGTTTTAATCTGAGCGGCAAACAGTTAGGAGCCTAATCAGACGCCAGGTTACCGGCTTCTGGTCTGGCTCCAAACTGTTTGCAATGAAAATAATAGTTTAAGCGTAACCGGGTTTTTTTTTCGACAGAAAGCGTTTTCTCTATTGTACTCTGCACGCTGCACACGGGGCACAAATTGCTAACCTAAACAGCGAACAGTGGTAATTGAACACGCTACTGCTGATGTTTTCAATAAACAAGATGGCGGCATTTAACGGGAATACTCAACAATGTCTTTAAACGAAATTATCTAAAAAGCAGAGCCTAGTTTCTCTTTTTTCCATATACAGTATAGATAGATGCTATTCCTTCACAAATAAACGCGAATAAGCCAAAACAGTTATTTCGATTCTTAACCAGGCGTCTAATCAGGCTCAAAACTGTTTTCAACTCATATTAGAATGAATTAATGCCAAAATGTTGTCATTTTATACATATTAATGCAAAGTTCTTGTGATTTGCTTGTTTTTAAAAGGTAAGTAATAATATCATATTTGTACTGTCGTTGTAGCAACTAAGTAATTGGTTGCGAATTTTTTTACAATGAAAAATACGAAGCCCGTAGGTGATATTCTAAAGTCCTACTACAAACCAGACATGGGGTAATTGAAATTGATAATTTAATTAATTAATAATTAATTAACAAAAGTGAAGTAATTGGAGATAATTGTTAATTGAGCAATATTTCAATTACTTTAATTGTAATTTAATCATTACTTTTGAAAAAAGTGGGTAATTGTTAATTGAATTTCAATTACTTTTCAATTACCCTGCACAATATGTACATGATTTGGAACAATAACATTCTGAACTCATATTGAAAACAAGATAAGCCTTTTTATACATTTTCTAAGCATGTTCATGTTAGTTTTTAAGATTGACCTCATCTTAGTAAAAACATTTAATTCCATAATATTTACAAACTGACATGATTGAAACACATATAATAATGAAAAGGGTTAGATTAAAAGCTTATTTGGATCCTCTCTATTTTGTCAATAACCTGTCAATGTACAAGTATAAATGATACAAATGTGCTAATGCTTAAACAGTTTTAATTCTCAGGTCAATAAAACATGATTTGTTAAAAAGGTGTTAAAATACATGCATGTTGATAATGTAGCTTTATCATGGATGGACATAGATCCTTATTAGCTGCAACAATACATGCACCATGAGGCAATACCCAACATGTTTAGCTAGCTCTTAATTATTCTCAATTCTCAATTTTCAAAATCGAATTGCTTAACCCTTACTGGAGTTGCTCATTGACCAAATAGACTTTGGAAATATACTATGAATTCATTTCACTTGAAAAGTTAGTTTGAATACAGATCAAGTCACACACAGATCCCAACAGTTTAAACTTCATTGTATATATTTGAGAAAGTATTAGACAGAAATACAAGTGTTTTCTTAAAGACAAAGACAACAACTTTGCTGTCAACATTCACTTAAGGTGCATTGGGTTAAAGGTCATTCATCGCCTGTTTAAGAAAGGGTTTATAATACACAAAGCTATTTTTCACACATTGGGCACTGGGCAATCCTAGTGATTCATTATGTGTTAATGATAGTGTCAGGGATCCAGATTAGGAGAATATTTTGAAGACTAAAATCTTTATGCCTGCTCAAAACCCTATGGTGCATAGGAATTTGCATTGGAATTGTTTCATTCAGATGATTCTAATGCATAGTCTCACCATTGGGTTTGGTAAACATAAATGGAAAATGTTTGAAATATTTATTTTATACCCCATTGTGTGTGGCCCTGTCATGATGTGTCATCTGCTTTGAAAACTAAACACTTAAATTTTGACAATTTCATAACAAACCTTAGCCCGGCATAAACAGCTTCGATGATGATCAGCTTCAAAATAAGTTTGATCTGTTTCCACACTGGTTTAATAATTCTACATAGTTGTGATTGGCAGTGACATTTTCCAATGCATAGGATTGTGCTAAATAGTACATAGAGCAGACTCTTATCAGAGGGCACCTTCAAAATCCTCTGATCTGGATCTATATTGTTTGCAAAGAACTAATAAACTTGCATCATGTAGTGTAACAGTGAAAAGTAATTGTTAATTTAATTTAATTGAGGGGTAAAGTAATTAAATTTAATCATTACTTTTGGAATTTAATTGGTAATTTAATTGCATTTTATCCAACTAATTGGTATTTTAATTAATTACTTTGCTAAGTAATTGACCCCATGTCTGCTACAAACTTCCGTGTTTTTCAAGTTTTTACTTTTTACAATCGGAACTTGGAAGTTAAAACATGGATGTCTGAACATGGAACTTGGAAATCAGAACATGGAACTTGGAATTAGGAACATGCAACTTGGAAATTGGAAGTTGGAAATAGGGACTATGGAGTAGGAATTTAGAATGTCACTGCCGGTCTTCAGGGCTGCCATAAGTTGACCATAAAAATCCTTTTTCAAATTTTCAATTTTTCAGACGCAATTTTACTAATCGTACCTTTACCCATAGTCTGTATCTTGTTTTGATGACACACGTCTGATTAAAACAGGTTGAAAGTAAAGCAGAATGCGCCTTAAGGCGCATTCTGCTTTACTTTCAGCCTGTTTTAAGCTACGATCTGCTAGAATAAAAATCCGAATACTTAGGAAAAATCCGGAGAAATGGCAGCCCTGAGTCTTTCGTAGAATAATTGTTATATGCCCAAATACTTCGAATATCTTTGTTACGTTAAACAGTTTTAAGTCGTCGCTCAATGAGGAGTGGAAACACCATCCCGACAAGTTTGAGTTTCGCTTCTAACCCCCGTGCAGCAGATATGACGACAATCAATTGAAGACGGATGTGAAAAGGTCAACACAAGCCATGGCTTATCCTTGACCTGTATCTACAGGTAAAACTACAGGTAAAACAGTGGAGAAAACGTAATTCTTTTCCATTTTAACAGAATTAAACTCTAACACAATGCAATAAAACGTAGACAATAATAGCTTCCAGAAAATACTGATAGTTCATTTTGTCTGAGTTGCAAAAAGTCAGTTTGCTGGAAGTTGTGAGTATCGATACAGATGGTGAGCTAAGGACAATGCAATGTTTTTCATACACAGAATATTTCACAAGCAACAGCAAACCGTGCATAACCAGATGAGACGCTACATTATGCGACGTCTAATCACGGTCTACGCTGTTTGACAATGTCCCACTCCAGGCTCCAATGTTATAAAGCTTTTTAGTTGAGTCTGAAGTCGTTCTCAAGCATTTGATTGGTCAGATTTGAGCCTAGGCTCAAATCTGACCAATCAAATGCTTGAGAACAAACTCAGAATCAACACATGGTTCTTCGGGCTTATTTATTATAGGGGATATTTCTGTTTGTTAGACCGAGATTTTCTCCTCTGTCGTGAACAAAATGAAGGTATATTGATGGTTTTGATACCACGTGCTGCTTCGCAACGAATGAGATTAGCCACAATCATCATCCTGTACTCATCATCATCTCATCTCAGCATCCCTCACATTCAATCGGCGCTGAATGTCCTTTTTTGTTGCAGTGTCGTAAAAACCAACTTATTATCAAATTTTCTTACCCCTTCTCCGCTTTATTGTCGTCTGATTTAGTATTGTTGTCAACAAGACACGTTTTTAAGTTAGGTTTAAGGTTGTATGACTTAAAATATATCGATAAGTGTATCTGATCAGGACCCAAACGTTTTGCAAACGCACTTTAAGGCGTCATTGAGAATGAAAGGGTTATCAGATTCCATGCTTAAATGGATTTACCGGAGTATGTTCTGGATCCAGACGGTTTTTAAGGACATAACGCCTTTAGCAAACCCGCGTTTCTTGGGAAAGAAAATGTATTTCTCCACTGTTTTTCCATTGTAAACTTACTACAGTGCTTCCTCCCTAAAACGACCCTCATAACAACGACTCCCTCCTTACAACCTTATTCGCAGTTACCCAAACAAGACAAGTATGTCCAACCTAGTCTCGACTGCAATGTCGTCGGCTTAAAATTATTATCGTCTGCTGTGTTTCTAAAAGTTACATAATGAACAGTATGAAATGACGAGTGACAAACAGCTTGCATCCAGATGTTTATCTTGATTCAAGCTGTAAGCAAATTTCCCTATAACGACTCTCTCCGAACAACGCATATAATTTTTGTCTCGCGTCGGGTGTCGTTGTAGTGAGGGAGCATTTTAATTCACGCCTGTAAATGTAAAAGAACAATTCTAATTTCAAATCAAGTCTAGCCCACTTTTGACCATTTTTGGTTGTTTTTCTACAATATATTACAAACTGATTAACAGTGCAGACCCTAACGTGCGGTTGGGGCTGTCCTATAGCAACCCTCTGATAAGGGGATCTGCTCTGTTTGGATAAACAAGTGTACTCCTCACAGCTTCATTGTTTGTAAATTGCGAATATAGTCGTCGCTAGGGTGGAAAATGTTATGTTTTTTTAAATAATAATTATATAAACAGTTCAGAGCCTGATTAGACGCCGAGTCACACGGATCATACTCAAAACTCATTGCAACTCAGATTTGAATAAAACGTTTACCAAACAATGTCATTTTCTAACTTTTGTTGTATTTCGTTTGTTTTCAGTTTCGTTTAAACTGAAAATAATATCGTCTCCCCAATGTTAGCGATGCTGTCAATTAACCCATTTATGCCCACGATCCCATATATGGAATATAGGCACACAGGGTAGAATCTGATCAGACGCCGCATTAAGCGGCGACTGATCAGAGTCTACACTGTTTGCTGATAGGAATTTCAATATAAAACAAAATGAAAATAAAAATTTTGACCAGGCATTTCTTTGATAAAAAATGGACTGATCCGATATATAAACATGGAAGAATCCACTGGGTATAAATGGGTTAAATCCACCATCTTTCATTTATTTCTAGGTTCAACCGAGAAGTGAAAATGAGGTATATTGTTTTCATCACGATGTGTTTATTGATAGCTGGTTCCCATGGCCAAAACCCTGACTCGTGCGAGAGTATCTGCACACCACGACGCAGATCTTGTGAGACAGAGTGTCGAAATTACAACGGACGGTACCCAGAAAGGAAGGATTACATCATTAGTATGTGTATAGATTACAGTTGTAATAGAAATTACAACCGATGCTACCTCAGTTGTAAATATACAGTACCAGTCTAGTTTTGCTATTGTTAAGACATTTACAAAACTTAAAGACATCTCCTGACGACCGTTTGGTCATAACCATTGAAAAGAACATGAGTATAATCTGGGCCTCACCAGGTAAACTGAGATTGGTATACCCACTCATAGCTTATGCTGCATACTGCATTACACATTTCGAGAATAATTGGGGGACTTCATCAATGGACTGAGGAAATATCTTTAAACCCCTCGCCTGCCGACCTCGGCTTGACCAGTATTTACAAACAGTTTTGTTACGGATTAGACGCCGCGTCACGCGGCGTCTAATCTGGAACAAATCTGATTGGCATTCGTTTTTAGGTTTATTCAAGTTTAAATTAATTAGATCTCTATTCATTTTATACAGTGGATGAGACGTTATTCTTCCCGTTCAAACGCAAACTAATTGCAAACGCATCGCAATATATGTTGACAAATCTGAAAGCTCACTTGAATCTGAATGGCAATCAGTTGGAGCCTGATCAGACTATGGGTTACCCGGCTCATGAAATAGCCCAAAACTATTGGAACGGGAAACTATAATTTTAGCATAAACGCGTTTATTGGAAAATAATACAGTCTGTATGTGTTATGTCCCTGTCTCATCGTGCTCAGTGGATGAGAAATGATTTCCCCCAATGAACGCGTTAAACCCATCATCCCCATGAAACTTCCAATTGACAATTCAAGTATGCAATATTGGCTGGTCCATTGTAGACTGTTTAGGGTTGTTGTTGTTTTTATAATATATTGAAACAATGACAAACAGTGAAGTCTCTGATAAGAGGGCTCCTGTAGGAGCCCTCTGGTCAGGGACATCACTGTTTGCACAGTAGAAGTGTTCTCTTTACAGGTACAAGTTTGGTAAAGGACGCATATATGCGTCACCAGGGCTCAATGAGTTAAGCTAAACAACGATCTTTCCTACCTAAAATAGCTATGTGGTTGTTGTCGTGTGTATAAAATATGCTAATGAGCTTCTTACCGACTGTAGGCGGAACATCTCGTTAGACTTCGTCGTTGTTCGTACGTAAACAAACTCGTTTTAAAACTCGACTATTTCCACAAACTTCATAGGTTTGTAAGCACTGCAATATTACCTCAAAAAGTTCCACGCATTACTTTTTTATATGTTACGGTTTCGAAGGTGCCATGTTCATGTAAGAGTAATGCACGGTTTTGGTAGTTTGAGAGGAATGATCTAGCTTAAAGCTATCATATGTATTTTATACAACCAATTAGCATCCTTTTTGTGGTCGTCATATAGAGGTTATACGACGTGTACAGTGGAGAATCTGTTATTCGTTCCCAATAAACGCGTTTACGCTAAAACTATTATTTGCAGTGCAAACAGTTTGGAGCCAGATCAGACGCCGGGTAACCCGGCGTCTGATCAGGCTCCAAACTGTTTGCCACCAAGATAAACAAGAATTATCAGAATTGTCCAAAAGTTGTTCTTTTCTACGTTTTAGTGCTTTGCGTTTGCGTACGTTTGCGTTTAAACGGGAAAGAATAACAGATTCTCCACTGTAACTAGTATATAATGTTTGCATTATCGTTTTCAACATATTGAAAACATCGCTTTTATATTCCGCGGAATATTCCACTGTATAAAATGGAACTACAACATCCCCTCTCTACAACGACACCCAATGGGAGACACAGATTGTGTGCGTTATTCGGAAGGAGTCGTTATAGGGAGGGAAATTATTTCACTTTTGAAAACAACTTGAATCCAGATCAGACGCCGCGACACGCGGCGTTTGGTCTGGATTCAAGCTGTTTGTCACTCTTCATTAATATATGCAACTTTGAGAAAAACAATAGAGGACAACTTAAAGCAGACGATACTCCAGTTGTAAAATCGTTAAAAAATATTGTCATGTTTAGGGAAATGAAACAAGGGTCGTTGTAAGGAGGGGTCGCTGTTGGGAGGGCCGTTGAAGAGAGATAATACTGTAATTTGAACAGAAGATGAACGAAAGAAGGGCATAAAAAGGCGTTTTATTGAGTAATAGGTGAATCTAATAAGCTAATAAATATATAAAAGACCGTCTTATTGTTATTTATTTAAGGGAGGGAAATTGTTTTACATTTGCAAACAGCTCGACTCCAGAGCAGATGCAGCAAACACGGTGTATGATCTGGATTCAATCTGTTTGTCACTCTTCATTAAGGTTTTTTTCTATCGAAATGTCCAATATGTAACTTTGAGGATAACAGCAGACGACAACTTAAAGCAGACGATACTACAGCTGTAAAATCGTTAGACATAATTGTCCTGTTGAGGGACAACTGCGACAAGGGTCGTTGTAAGGAGATGTCGCTGTTAGGAAGGCCGTTGAAGAGAGAGAATACTGTAATTTGTACAGAAGATGAACGAAAGAAGGGCATAAAAAGGCGTTTTATTGAGTAATAGGTGAATCTAAAAATAAGCAAATAAACATATAAAAGACCGTCTTATTGTTATTTCTTTAACATCTGAAACTCGAACGATGTAAATATGGATAAGATGTAGTTCTGTCTCGTTTCAATGCAAACGCATTGCAATAAAATGAAGAAAATTACAATTGTTTATTTGCACTTTTAATGATTTATTTTAATCTGAATGGCAAACAGTTTTGAGCCTGGTCGGACGTCTGGTTAAAAGGCGTCTGACCTGACTGCAAACTATTAAAAGTGGACATTATGTTTTGTTTTAGCATTAACCCTTGAACCCTAGTTAAGTATACATACTTTGCAAACATTGTACCTGTGAAAAGTGCACTTATCCTATGCAAAAAGTGAAGACCCAGATCAGAGGGCTCCTAACGGAGCCCTCTGATCAGGTCTTCACTGTTTGTCCTGTTATCATACATTCATACATATCAAACAGGACTCAAACTGTTTGCAAACGCGCTTTAAAGCATCATTGAATGTGAAATGGTTAATGCCACAATCGCAACCAACTATTTGTCTCATTGAAACATGTCGCCGGATTAATTTTAACCAATTACCCCCTAAAATGTTTTACGCCTGCAGCCTTTAATGTATTCCTCCACTTAAGGAAATAAACCCACCTTGAACAGTCATGAATATATACCATGAGAAATATTTTCTTTATCCTAGTAAGTAGAAGTTTAAAGCAGGCTGAAGGTCAAGCAAAATGCGCCTTAGGCGCCTTCTGTTTTACTTTCAACTTGTCACATATATTCAATACTAGAAACCAGCTATATGGTAATGGGTTAAGACATTTTGACTGTGTTGCTGTCGATATGTGTGGCAAGCGGTTTTTTATCTGGAACTGGGCAATATAAACATACATCATATATCTATAGCAGATTCTTAAATCAATAAGATCGGTTAATGCAAAAAAAAAGAAATACTTGTAGCGTACTAGATAAACATATATTCACCACGTGTGCACTTTTCATAATAACGACAAACAACCACAACAAGGACATTATGAAAATGTACATTAACATGTTTCGAGTTCGAAGCATGTGCATGTGTTTAAATGGCAAAAAGAATAACTACATATAAATAATTCATGATAACTCATGAAGCACTTTTTGGGAACAAATAACGCCTAATCATCTTAAGCATCACAGAAAGAAATTCCAGTAACCCATTTGTGCCTAGCGTTCTACAAAAAGGACATATGCAAATAGTGTAGACTCTGATCAGACGCCGCATAATGCGGCGTCTGATCAGTGTTTACATTGTTTGCTGATAAGAATTTCAGTATGAAATGAAACGAAAATGTAAGATTAGACCAGGTACCCTTTACATAAAAATGAACTAAACCAATATATAAGCATTGAAAAATCCACCGGGCGCAGATGGGTTAGGATAAGTGATTAATTTTCTAACCATTTGGCACAAACAAACAAGTGATTTACTGTTTACCTTTAATTCGTTCACGGCCAACTTGTCTCGTCTATTTTAATCTTCTAACTCAATCATCTAAGTCTGCTTTAATCATTGCAACGCCCAATGACTACAATAGTATCTAAATCATTGCCAGACAGTTTGAATATTGCGCAAAAGGTGTAAGCATGGAGTAATGGGTAAAGAAATTTAGATGTAAAATCGAAAGAATGTGGATAATCAAAATCAGGAATTCAATTATTATTTTAGTAACAATGTGAGTCATGGTGTTATGTACATGGCTGCCATAAGTTGACATGAAAAATCCTAAGATTTCCAAGTTTGCATTTGCGATTTTACGAATGATATCTATACCCCATAACCTGTTTCTTGTTTTGTTGACATGCGACTTCTTAAAGCAGGCTGTAAGTAAAGCAGAATGCGCCTTAAGGCGCATTCTGCTTTACTTTCAGTCTGCTTTAAGCTACCATGTACTGAAAAAAATCCGAAAATTTAGGAAAAATCCTTAGAAATGGCAGCCATGTATGTAATCATGTCTCTAATTTGAATTTGATGATTACATAGCATCTAAATGCTTTAAAATGCATTTATTATATTTTTAAAACATTTAATTCTTAGAAACTTCTTGGAGATCATGAAATATTGAAGAATATGAAAGAATTGTATGGAAGAATGTAGATTGTGCTGTACATTTATATTCACTGGTAAACAAGCTGAGTCACATACAATTCTTTCATATTCTTCAATATTTCATGATCTCCAAGATTTTTTTCAGTACATGGTAGCTTAAAGCAGACTGAAAGTAAAGCAGAATGCGCCTTAAGGCGCATTCTGCTTTACTTACAGCCTGCTTTAAGAAGTCGCATGTCAACAAAACAAGAAACAGGTTATGTAGATTGTGCTGTACATTTATATTCACTGGTAAACAAGCTGAGTCACATTATCTTATTTTGTTGAGGGAATTCCTCTGAAAGCCTATATCTGCTAATTTTATAGTACACAATTGGTCACATGATTGTCAAGAAATACTATGACTGTTCAATACCTTTCTAGAGTGTAAAGGTTAGGTAATTTGACTTCTGACATATAATAAAGAGTGTCAAACAGTTTGGACCCTGACCAGACGCCGCGTAACTGTTTTAAAAAAATAACTGTACTCAAGGTAAAGCAGTGAATGAGTCAATAAAATAAAAGTAATAACGTTGATGTTACAAGCTGTTTTAATATAAACATAGTATGTACAATATATACATTAATACATTATATATACTTTATCTATTTAGAGCACAACGTTGTAAAGCGTCTGCATTGAGTCTGAGATCGTTCTCACGTATTTGACTGGTCAGCTTTGAGCAAACGCTAAAATCTGACCAATCGAATGTTGAGAATGACCTCAGACTTAACTCAAAAAGTTGTATAACATTTGGACCAACACGCTTATAGAACTTTGTTTTGGAAGAGAGCTTCAATTGTAGACGGACATTTTATATCAAAACTGGTTAACAGCCTGGCCTTTGCATATCTGCAGATTATTTGATTGAAATGTTTTATTGTTGAACGGGATCAATGTCTCAATTGTAAAGCACTGTTTGCACCTAGCAACAGACTTAACTCCTTCAATCCTAAATTTCTCTTGTGGGTATTTAAACTCCTTTTGGACTCTTCTAGTACCAGAATTCTGAACTAATCTACTGTTAACATTATTGGAATGATAACAAAAACCAATGAAAATGAAAATATCAAACAATGCAGACCTGTAGGAGCCCTCTTTTCAGGGTCTACAATGTTTGCATATGTAATCAGAAAATATCTACAGAGGACTGTATGGATGAAAGGGTTGATACGTATTGTTTACGATTAAGCCCTTTCACTGTCATCACGTAATACGCTTTGAACAATTCGTCTACGATTATTTCTCAACTTTTAATTTGAGGTATTTTGATTTAAGGAGTATAAAATTGAGTGTCAAGCAGCTTGGATCCTGATTAGATGCCGCGTCACACGATGCCAGATCTGGATACAAACCCTTTGCAAGTAATCATTGCACTCGGGCTAAGGCGGTGAAGGGGCAAGTACAGTCACACTTATTTTGAGTGACCTTAAACTGAAAGAGCGTGCAAGTAGTGAAAACCAGGTGCGACTGCTAAAGAACGCGGAGTTTTTGTCGTAAATATATCGTAATAACTCGTAAAACCCAGTAAATAGCCCGTAACAACTCGTAACAAATCTTTATTCACAATAAAATTGGCATATATCGTAAGAAACCGTATACTTTTACGAATGTGTGCCATCCGTAAGGAGCTCTGAGAAATTCCGTGTATGTGAAGGCCCCATTAGACAGACGGTGCCAACATTACATAACATTACATTACAACATTCTACATTGTAACTTATTGCATGCTGCTCTTCATACAAACTTTGCTTGGCAATACGTTTGTTATGTATCCTCATTCAAATACATAAAACTTGACATAACAGTGCTCCCCATTACAACAACACCACATAGAAGACAAAGCTTGTGTGTTGTTCGGCGAAAGACGTTAAAGGGAGGTAAAGTGACTTACATTTGCAAACAGTGGCGTCTAATCTGGATTCAAGCTATTTGTCACTCGTCGTTATGTTGTTATTTCTGTCAAAATGTTGAACATGTGACCTAGAGAGACACAGACGATATAGCAGCCATAAAACGGTTGTGCTTAATTGCCTTGTGTGGGAAAGGAGTCGAGCGTTGTTGTGAGGAGGAAATGGTTAATGAGAGGGCCGTTGTTTGAAGGGAGCACTGTATAAAAGATAGGCCTCAAGTGCTAAGTAGATTTTATCACAGCGGAGAAAACGTTATTCTTTCTCGACAAACAAGTTTGTTGTAAAACAGTCATTTCATTTGCAATCATAGTTTTGAAGCAGCTCAGACGCTGGATACACTGGCGTCTGACCAGGCTCCATGCTTATAAAGCGTTTGAGCTGAGTCAGAGTTCGTTCTCAAGCATTTGATTGGTCAGATTTGACCCCAGGCTCAAATCTGACCAATTAAATGTTTGAGAATGATTTAAGACTCAACTCAAACGTTTTATAAGCATGAACCCTGGCTCCAAACGGATCGCTACTCAGACAAATCGGAATTTTCAGAATTTCAACAGTTACTAACACATTCATTAGATTGCAATGCGTCTGTTTATACTCTCGTTTAAACGGAAACGAATAGCGTTTTCTTCTCTGTAGCAATAAACAAAAATAAACAGAAAGTATTACGCTCATATCTGATAGATAGTATACGATTTTAAAAACACAAATACGTGCTAATACAGTCCCTCTATGTATAATGGCCCCTCTGAACCATGATTCCCTCTTTATTACAACGCTGCCGCTGTTCCACTAAAACGACAATGGTGTCCAACCTTTTCACGGCTTTTATATCGACTGTTTAAAATTGTCGTCTGCTGTATTTCACAAAGTTACATATTGCGCATTTTTACAGGAATAAATATTGCCGTGAAACAACATCTTGAATTCAGATCAGACGCCGTGTAACGTAAATTTTAGTAGTAATAGTACTATGTAAAAGATTACTGATTATTCGTTTTAAAACATTTTGCCCGCAGATAAGGCATTCGGTGATTTTGGTGTCTGATTAATATCCACATTTTGATTTGTCACATCTTCCATGAAAACCGCATTTGTAAATGCTCATTTATTTATTTTTACTATAAAATTGTTAGTAGACGTTGAAGAACGTTATATGTGTGTGTGCAACCCTAGCGAGTATACTCATCATTTACAAACAGTGTAGCTGTAAAGAGTACATTTGTCCGAATTTGCAAACAGTGCAGACCCTGGTAAAAGGGCTCATGCGTCGATCTTTGGTCAGGGTCTGCACTGTTTGTTAATTTGCGGTATATCGTAAAAAATCAACTACATGTTTTATTATGTTAAATGGTCCAGAATTAATCGGAAACTAGAATTGTCTATTAACCATTCCCTCCATAGAAGAGCATTTAAGCACATTTAATTTATTCTAACACTGAAAAAAACAGCCATAAACATGTATCATAAGAAAAGGTTTGTATATTCTAGCAGATATTGTAGCTTCTGGCGCATTCTTCTTTACTTTCAACCTGCTTTAAGTGGTCACCTATCTTCTACTAGAAACAGGCTATGGAGTAATGGGTTAAATTTTGTCAGAGGTGATTGAGTTAAGACACTACACTCGTGACAAGTATTTTTTTTTATAAATTGATGATTTAAGCTTGATACCAATGTTGACAGATATGTAACACGATTGGCGATATTTGTTGTAAATGATATTTAGCAGCATTATGAATCGGTCTTATTGTCCAAGATATCATGAAACACTCAATTGCGTCTCCTATGCGATTGTCCTGCACAGCAATCCAACCCAACAGATTGTACGCCGTTTCCTTATGGCTAAGTACAGGAACTTGTATAGTGTTATGTAAATGTATCAGAGCCTCGGACTGCTGTGTGCAATTGTTTAGTTTTCCATGTACAAGGTACTCCAAGAAGTACAGGTAAACTGGTGCATCAACAACAGCGTTTGAACACCATCTACTAAAGCGAGATCCATCTTGTTTTACTCCTAGAGACCTTTTCATTTCAAGCCTAAATGGCTCTGGTATTATAAGTTTATGAGTTGGACAGAACATTACACAGCCGGCTATGTGACTCGCCATTTTATCGCGATTCATTGAATCGATATTGGCAAAGATTGTCTCTGCTTTTTCTTCATCTATCAGTATTCCCGGTACACACGAACACTTAAGAATACATTTCTGCTCAATGTCTTGTTCCACACGCACAAGAAGTTTCAAACACTCGCTGTATCTATTTTTCATGAAAAAGTAGGATGCTTTGGCAAGGTCATTTTGGACAAAATCAGTTGTATACGCAGCTCTGAAATGAACAAAAGCTTTTTGTTGTAAACTACGAGAACTATTTCTGTTCTCTGGATGGAGTGATTCACTAGCAAGCTCCATAGCCATAAATAAGTGCCCCACATGGTTATGAATAGAAAATGTTCTTCTGATATTGTCTTCATCAAAACCAAAATGTCGTAAGTTTGCCAAGCAGTCCGGTGAGTTTATTTTTTCCCACAGACCAAGAATAGACTGTCTATCATAACCCCAATAGAAAATTGAAATACATAAAATCAAAACGATCCTTTTTCTTTCAACATACGAATGTCGTTGGCTTAATTCATCGAAGCAAATAAGCCAGAATAGATAGCTGTCAATAAGCAGGGAACCAATACAACTTGTTTGTAGATGAACAAACAATGTTTGTCTCAAGTTAAGTATGCATTTTAATCCATAGAGTAAGTTTTTTCTTTCGTGGCGGAATTCCAACTTATCGAATAAGTTGTGGTCTGTCATGAAATAACTTGGACAGTATTTGTCATTTACCCAAGTAAAGATGGTTTTCAGACACTGCAAAACACATATCACAAGATTGTGTTCAGTCCAAACAGAAGCATGCGTGTTCTCCACCATATGAAGTATACATGTTTTGAGATGGTACGAGGTGATGAAGCATTTCTTATCTTCAAATAGAGGTTGTAGTAAGTCTTTCTTGATAATCTTGAGGAGAATATATGCTTTGTGTTGAGTTGGGTTCAAGCTGGACATAAGCAGCCTTTCTTGCATTGAGAACGAAATCCTCCACTGCATGTGAGCTTCTTCACTGCGCTCATGACCTACACCAACCAAGAGACAACCCATTGCATGCATTTCATTGATCTGTTGTGTTGTTGGCCAGCCAAATCGCTTTGGTCTTTTGATCCAGCCGTTAACATGACTGGGAATATATTTACACATGTAGCTATTCACAACGTCATGAGTATGAATATTTAATTCATTTGTAATAACAATTGCTGGGCCATTTTTATCTTTATCAAATGGTGGCTTTAAACAGATTTGACCCATGTTGTCAATATCTAACATGCCAATGGGTAGCTCGAATGCATACCTTTCATTAAGATGACATGAAACATAGTCATAGGTCACAGGTAGACCGTTCATTATAAGTTGGAGTTTGGCGTAGCCTGGATACACATATTCGTCTATCATAAGAAGAGAAGGTTTGATGTTCTGGCTCTCCTGCCTCTTAAATATGATCTCAGGCTGCGTTTTATAAGCAATTACGTCACAATCAGAACGCATGTCCGGAACAATAGACCCCTCATACGAGCTCCCGCATATCCTCGTCGAGTAGTCATCTAGCTGGAACCGAATTTCTAGCGAAGTAGCACCTTCCCTGAATACTTTCCTTATACATTCCGAAGCCCCAATTTTCTCCATGACATCAAAGAGTCGCCGTGACAAACTATTGATGTCCTTCATACTTGTAGAAATACACCATTGAATGTTTACCGTATCCGCTGAAACGTACAAACACTTCATTGATATTTACTGTTACCGGCTAGCAAATATGGACCAAACGACGTTGTACCACTTATCTCCTTTATTCTATACAATATACAATATCAATCCAGCCCATCCCATGGGTGTAACATAGTCTGTACCTGCAATAGAATGCAAATGCATTAAATACAGGTTATAAGCATTCTATATAATATAGGGCTGAAAGATAGATGTAACATAACATAACATATGATAATAATAACATTAAGCCCTTGGAACAGTCCATTTGACATAATATTACGCCTCTTCAGTTCTAGTGGTCTTGCAACCTACTTTAAAAGTACTTACACATATATTATAATAGTTTAACACAAAGATAAAACATGGTTCACAACAACAACAACACTAACTCACCAGTTTGTTGAACCAAGTACAAATGCACTCCCAAGCACTCCACTCTCCACTCACTTACAGGGCTGTGATTTGTGATGCCTGTAGAGATTAAAACATGCAAAGAAAAGGTTAAGAACTTTGGTCAAATTAGTTTAGAACAACGATAAATGTCAAATATGCTGCCGTTTCGAAACGCGCGAAAACATGTTACACTAAACATGAAATGCCGAAATAGAAAAGACTATTACGTGTCAAGCATATACAAACCCATTGCAACCCCTCTCGAATCAAATACAATCGATTTGAACCAATACTAACCAATATATCTTGAAATGAACGATCCAAAACAGACTTCTTTACTCGACCAGAGCTGACAGAATTGTAAGTTTCGCTCAACAATCACGTGATCTCCCAGTATTCCCCGGTTGACGTAAACTACCGAAGTCAACCGCGGAATACGGAGAAGCACGAACAATACCGAACGAAGACGAACTTTACCGAAGAAAACGAAACAAGCAAACGAACAAATAAAACATGAAAACTTGACCTGGCTACACACTCCCCCTCCTTCTGGAATGACGTCCCGTCACTGTCCAAGTCCACAAAAAATACTAAGTCACTATCAAGTTTTCGTCAATGTCGGTAAAACTACTTCTATAAAATACACTAAGAAAAAAACTGAATTACTTGCTAGAATAAACTTTCATAAATCTGCCAATTACAGATATACATTTAACATTACTTCTACATCACTCCCTACTATTACTAAAGTACTAACACTATAGCATGAACTATACTGTACACACATTCTGCAACAAAATCTACACTGTATAATACAGTTTAAATTTCCCTTCCAGCAAAGGTAACAAAAGCAACAATTTCTGTTTAAATTTATACACTTATTCCTCCCCCTTAACTCAATATCTGTGACCACACAGAATCAACTGCGAATGTATTTAAACAGAAACTAATTTCAAAAATGAGCATTTAGTAACTATAAATAATTCATTAAAATACAATGTAAAACAAACTTAAAATACTATTTCATAATAGCTGTAACTAACTGATGAGCTATCTCAGTATCCACCTCACTCAAAACTCCAGAGTTCATTAAGGCATTTAACGCACTTAACTTTCTGTCAACTGGCTGATTTGTCATCTGGTATGAGACAAAATCTCCAAATCTGTCTGGTGGTTTCTTTTCCCTTGTAGACCTTCTAGGTGGTCTTGGTGGTGGTACTGGTTTCTTTGTCTTTTCTTCAAAGTGCTCTGTTTTCTTCTCCTCCTCCTCTATCTCTGTATTCTGTTCATCTGTTTCCTCTATGGGTTTATCTTCTTCTGAATTGTCTTCAGGCATAATATCCCTTTCTATATTATCCTCAGAAGTATCCAGGTCTTGTGTATTTTCTTCTTCCAATGGCTCAGAATCCTGTTCTTCTGTTTCTCCATCCGTTAACCCTCCAGTATCAACATGGTCAACATGTTCGACATCTTCAACAATATTTGTCGGAGCAGTCACTGTCTCATCTTCCTTGTCTAGACTTCCTTGATCCTCTTCAACTACAACCTCCACAAGGTCAGTCTTTTCTTCATCATGACTCAAGACAGGTGGACTATGGGCGTCCCCATACAAGTCTGCATTAACTGCAAAGCTATCTTCCTCACTATCTGAGCTTTCTTCATCTTCACTAGTGACGTCACTCTTCTTGTTTGTATCTACTTCTGACTCCTCCTGATCTACTACTGTCTCTTTAATATTATCTGCACCCTCATCCTCAATCACACTATCTGTATCCTGATGCTCTATCAGGAGAAGGTGGTTGTGATGTAATGTCCGCTCTTTTTCCGACTGTTCCGACTTCACTCTATACACTGGGATGTCTGGCCTTGGCTGGTCAATGACGACATAAGTTTCTGAATCAAAGCGGTCAGCAATCTTATGCTTCCCCTCAAAGGCTAATTTCTTAATCAGAACCTTGTCACCACCGCTGATTTCTACCTTCTTGGCCTTTCTGTCATAAAAGGTTTTCTGTTTGCTTTTGGCCCGTTCTGTATGCTTCTTGACTAACTCATTAGTCTTGGCCATTCTCTCTTGAAGATCTTGAATGAAATCCTGTGAGGTCCGATCAGAGTTTTCATCTCTCGCTGATTGAAATGAAGCGTCCACTGGAAGTCTGGGCTTTCGGCCGAACAAAAGTTCGTAAGGTGAAACTCTTGTAGTCTCATGCGGTGTGCAATTATATGCATAAACTAACGAACTGATGTATTTCTTCCAGTCGCTCTTCTGATTGTCCTCGAGTGTCCCTAGCATGTTCAATAAGGTTCGATTGAACCTTTCTGGTCCTGCATTTCCTTGGGGATGGTAAGGCGTGGTATGACTCTTCTTCATATTGGTTATCTTACATAATTCTGAGATGATCTCGCTTTCGAAATTTTTTCCTTGATCTGAATGCAATCTTGAAGGTATCCCAAAGTTAACTAAAAATTCATTGTAGAGAGCTTCAGCAGTTGTTTTGGCCGTTTGGTTTTTTGTAGGTATGGCCTTAGCAAACTTTGTGTAGTGGTCTGTAATGACCAAGATATTACCAATATTCCCCTTGGATGGTTCGAGCGTCAGAAAATCCATGCATAGCAACTCGAGTGGATATGATGTATTGATATTGACAAGAGGCGCTTTATCCAATGTGGACTTCCTCCTAATGCATCTATCGCATTTGGATATCCATTCGGTCACATCTGATCCAACCCCAGGCCAGTAAAACCTATCCTTCATCAGTCTCAAGGTTCTCTCCTGACCAGGGTGACCCACTTCATTGTGTAGACCTCTAAGGATCTCCTCTCTGTAGCATTCTGGAACTACCAGTTGCTCAATTTCTTCCTCATGATCTGTAATTGTACGGAAGAGAATTCCTCTTTTTAACTTGAAATTCTTGTACTGTTTTCTCATTGTCAAGTCATGTTTCATCATGAAAGTCTTTGGAAGAGCCTTGTCGATGACAGCTATCCTCCACTTGTCTATGAGTTTGTCATTTCGTTGTGCCCTTCTAATTTCTCTCATTTCCTTTTGGGCAAGGAGCTGTCCTGGTTCCTCTATTGTCTCTAACAGGTTAAGTGTTGCCATTGGAAATGTCTCGTAATATGGTATAGTAATGGTGTTGCAGATTGTCTTCACCACTTTGTCTTCAATCTGTACGACCTCTTGGTTGTCAGTATCTCTAAGTTTCTCATAAGGTAACCTACTCATACCATCTGCATCCGCATTTCTCAATCCTGACCGATACCGAATGTCAAAGGAGTATTGACCAAGTGCAGAAGCCCACCTCTGGCCAGTGGCGTCCAGCTTTGCACTAGTCAATACATAAGTTAAAGGGTTGTTATCGGTCAAGACTGTGAAATGGTTTGCTGTAAGATAGTCAGCGAACTTTTCAGTTACCGCCCATTTCAAAGCGAGAAACTCTAATCTGAAGGCGCTATAGTTCTGCTCAGACTTATTAAGTGCCCTGCTGGCATAAGCTATTACCCGATTCTGTCCGTCTTGCTTCTGGTACAGAACAGCACCTAATGCCTTGGTCGAAGCGTCTGTATGCAACTCAAATGGAAGTGTAAAGTCTGGATACGCTAGGATTGGCGGAGACGACAGTATTTCCTTTAATTTGTCAAAAACAGCTTCTTCTGTGCTCGTCCATTTCCATTCAAGTTTCGGCTTCTTTTGTCCTTTCTTTGTAGATGTTGGTGGAAGAAGTTCAGAAAGCGGTCGTATGATCTTGCTGAAGTCTTTAATGAATCTCCTGTAATAGCCGGCAAATGCTAAAAAGGAGCGAAGTTCATCCGAGTTACTAGGTACTGGCCAATTCTTGACTTTCTCGATCTTTGCTGGATCAGTCTCAACTCCTTGGTCACTGACTACATGTCCTAAAAAATTGACCTTAGGTTTAAAGAAGAAGCATTTTTCAGGGGCTAATTTTAGATTGGCTTTGTGTAGTTTGTCCAAAATGAGATCTAAACGTTCCAGGTGTTCCTCAAAAGTTTCACTAAAGATAATCAGGTCGTCCAAATATATTAAACAGATTTTCATATTGAGATCTCCAAGTATTTCTTGCATGATCCGCTGATACGTAGCCGGACTATTTGTAAGACAAAATGGCATCTTGTTGTATTCGAAGAATCCCATTGAGCCTACGGTGAATGCTGTTCGCTCTTTATGGTCTTCTTCCACTTCTATTTTGTGATAACCAGACTTCATGTCAATTGTGGTAAAGTATTTCGTTCCATGAAGACAATCGAATATTTCCTCTATTCTGGGAAGAGCGAAAGAGTCCTTTACGGTGATGCCGTTGAGCTGGCGATAATCAACGCAAAGTCTCAGCTTTCCAGATTTCTTACGCACCAGTACAACATTGGACGTATAGGGCGACTTAGATGGTCTGATCACACCTGCAGCTAACAATTGCTCAATGTGTTGTCGTACCTCTTCGATCATCGAAGGTGGAATGCGGCGATGACGTTGCTTGAATGGGACATCAGTAATTAAATCAATTCTATGTCTGATGAGATTACAAACTCCGATGTCAGTGTCTCCAGTTGAAAAGATGGCCTTGTGTTTCCTTAATAATGTCAGTAGTTCTTCTTTTTTATTAGAGTCCAAAATGTTTGCTTCGTCTATGTTCAACTCATCAATGATTGCGTCATGGTTATTTTCCTGTATGTTGTCAAAGACTTCATCAGCTATGGTAACTGGCTGCAGTTCGCAAATGATTGACTTTGGTGATATGGTAACGGTGTTTGTTGTAATGTTGGAAAGGGTAACTTTGATGTCCTTGTTCTTCCGATAATTATACTGAATGACTGCTGGTGTGACATCAACACAAGATGGCAATTGACTGTCCTGGCATTCTTGAATGATGGCTGATGATGATGGAAAATCTAATTCTGAGTCGGTATATCCAAGAATTTCAATTTGTTGGTTTGGCTTAAGGATAATCCTGTCAGGCATGGCACTTTTGATGACAGCTAATCTGTTCTTATTTCTTTTCAAAGTTTTCTCTCTAATGTTGATGGCTCTGAAGCTAAGATACCAGGGTGTATGCAACTTGGCTCTTTGTAGATACTGTTCACCATAGTTGGCTTTACATTCCTCCAGTAGCTCTTGTAAGATATTAGTCCCCAATAAAACGGGTGTTCTGGAAGAATACTGTGTATCTGGCGTTACTAGAAGCAAACAGGGTAAAGATTTGGATCTTGGTAATCCGGCTTCAATGCTGAGATCTGTTTCGATGTATCCTTTATATGGTAAATTCTGACCATCAGCGCATTCGATATTTAAGATATCTCCTATAGGTTTCAAAGTATTTCCGGAAAGATGTTCTCTATGAAAGGATTCTGACACTAAACTAACACAACTTCCGGTATCTAATAATGCTGTTACTGGTTTGTTATCCAATTTAACTTCGTTTGTTTCTCCAACAAGTTTGGGATCATTCATCCTGTTGGTGCTCGTGTCCGATCCCACGACGGGAGCACTTACAAGTTTGGGCAGTCCTGCTTTAGATGACCCTTCTCTTTACAATTTCCGCAAACCAACTGGGCTAAGATGGTTGGACACCTGATCTGTATATGGCCCTTCCTTTTGCATAGAAAACAAGTTGGTGCGAAGGTACCACTACCGTATGGTCTTTGTGGTCTGTAGGTGCCACGGCCTCTGGCTTCAAATCTGTGTCCAGGCCTTTGTTGATAATTCCCACGCCATGGAACTCTTGGTGCGCCACGCCAACTATTATGTTGCTGTCTGTTGAATTCTGGATTAATGGTCTGTTGTTTCTCCTTCTCTATATTCTCAATTCTTTCGTTGAGTTGTTTCAACAGTCGCATAACTTCTGTGTCCTCCTTCTTATCAGTTACTACAGCTGGCTTGCAAGGCTTTTTCTCCTCTATGCTCTCAGTGTCCATGTCTGCCTCCAGTTTCCTTAACTCCCTTTTGAAATCCTCATAATTTTTAATGGTGTCACACTGGTAGATGGACATGTGCTTAAGTTCTTTCCTCAATCCAGAATGGAGCACCTGCTTCAATATCTCTGTGTCTGTATACTTGAATCCATGTAGCTCCACGCCTTTGTAAAACAACTCCTCCAGTCTCGAAGCAAAGCTTTCAACAGACTCGGTTGATTTCTGTGCACAGGTATAAAATTTCTTCATGGCAGTTTCTAATGTCTCCACTGTGCCATAATCGCTATCAAGTTTCTCCATAAGAAATTCTGGTGTAATGCCTGCCCCTAATCTCCGCACCTTATCTCCAGCGCTGCCCTTCAATGACCGTCTCATTCCAAACATGATTTGGTCGCGTGTAAAATTTTCCTCGGCCATGACGGATCCAACCTCAAATTTAAAGGTGTCCCATTTCACTTCACCTTTACCGTCTTCACCGAAGAATATTGAAAATTTGGGATAATGGTGGCTTCCAGCTTTGGTGGCAATTGGTGGTGTTGGATGACCGGGCTCTTCTTTGACGTCTCCAAGTGCCTTCATTAATGAGATGATATCTTCCGGCTTTTTAATATTTGGCTTAATCCCAAGTGTCCTTACCAATTGCACCATTTTCATTTCTTCCTCCGATATTCCTCCAACGGCTTCCTCAAACTTTTCTCCTTCGTCAAGACTCATTGTGTCTTAATATAATATCCAGACTATAGGTTATGTAACTAAGTTCTAATGTCTGTTTCTTAAAACTAAGTAACTTAACACAACACTTAAAATAGGAGTAAAGATATCTCAATGATGATTAAGTAAATAATCCAGTGCACTATTTGCTAAACACTAATTCTCAAGTGTAATAATCAAATTTGTGTTCAAAGATCACAGTATCTCACTCAAATCTCAAATGAGAGTAATTTATCCCAATATCTATAATTATGTATAGTATAAAGCAGTATGCTTTATCAAAGTAAAGTTTAACTAAATGAATATGCTTTATAAGTATGTATAGTATAAAGCAGTATGCTTTATCAGAGAAGTAAAGTATAGTTGTAAATGAATATACTTTATCTTTGTAAAGTATAAAGCGCTATGCTTTATCAAAGTCAAGTATAACTTTAATTGAATATGCTTTTAACTTTGTGAAATATAAAGTAATATGCTTTATCTTTGAAAGCAAAGTATAAAGCAATATGCTTTATTCCCGTGAGGTATATCTATCAAATACTATGATTCATTTATTCAAAATATTAAGCAATATGCTTTAACTATGTAAATTATAAAGTATTATGCTTTATCTATGATATTATAAGATATTAAGCACTATGCTTTATCTATGAAAGTATAAAGCACTATGCTTTATCTATGAAAGTATAAAACTATTTGCTTTATCTATGAAGGTATAAAGCACTGCTTTATCTGTAAAAGTATAAAGCAATATGCTTTAACCTAAACCTCCAAGTATAAAAGTATTGCTTTAAAAAGTAGAGTATAAAGCAATATGCTTTATCTGTGTTGAGTATAAAGCACTATGCTTTATCACAAGTCTTAATTGCTTTACTAAAGCATGTAAATTATAAAGAAGTATGCTTTACCAGAAGTATCTTATCTAATAAACACTATCTACTTTCAATGCTTATCGTAAAGTATAAAGCAATGCTTTATCATAAGTGTCTTTTATCACTTTATGTTTTCAAGGTTAATCACTAAGCAAAGTACAAAGCAATATGCTTTTTACTGTAAATCACTAAGTAGCATTAGCATCAATTTTAGACGCAATTCTGTAAACAAATTTCAATAATATAAAGTAAACCTGTAAAAGGAATCAAGCTGAAAATTGAACAAAATTAAATGCAAAACTGTCAAATTTAAATCAACTCACCACAGCTCACTATGCTATTTCATATACAGGCTACAGCACTTCACAAAATTTTCTAAGTATAATCTATGAATAATCTTGCTTATTAGAATAAACCTGGTATACAAGAATTAATTTATGTGAATAAACGCCCTAAATGATCATACGCATGAATGAAAGTATGTATCCTTAGGTATAAATGCGCAAAAAACTGAATTTAAGATGTTTACACTAATACTGTAATACACTGTATAATGTGTATAATGCTCACACTAATACACTAATGCCAAGTAATACACTCTCAGTGCATGCTAAGTAAGTATCAATTAAATGTTTAAATTAATGATTTAATACACCATTAATGCATTATGTAAGTCCATACACTAATACAGTAATACTGATGATTTTAATACCGTAACACACTAAAGTAATTTATTGGTACGCAAAAGTTTTTTAACTAAGACGGACGACTAAGTTTTCTAAACAACCGACCGCACAGATTCCACAAATAAATCAACTATAGGCTTATGATTCAATTATGAAATTTAAATTCTTTTTTGTAAAAAGAAACAAGTCTAATTTATCAAATTGAACAAATATGTCAATTGCTCTAAGAAATTTTATGCAAAAGGAAATAATTCAATTAAGAATAAGTATTTGTTTACATTCACTGTTACAATGTTGACAATTGCTGGAAGAAATATTTACTAAATTTATTCAATTCTAATAATTACTTTCTGATTCCACTAAAGCTACAACTAACTACAAGTGTTGTTAAGCAAAGTACATTCAATAAACTATCAATGAGATTCCACAGGCTACTATGTGTTTACAAATACATAAGAACTAATCAAATGTCAGGTCAGTAGTAAGGTCAGCCAATGAAACACAACGTGGTCACCTGATGAATATCAATTAGGGTCAGTCCAAAATTATGCAAATAACGGTCACCTGACTGAATGAATGTAAATAAGAGCGGGAAGCTCTAAGCCAATGGGATCCTACAATCACAGAGGGCTCATTTAAATAAACAGAAATCCTGGGTCAATCTACTATGAAGGCTAAACAGCCAAAAATAAATAGAATCAAGCCTCCAAATGCAATTAAATGAACCAAATTACAAATTTCAAGCAGAATAAGACTGAAATTAACCCTTTTCAATGAAAATGCACAATTAAACACTGAATAGTACGGCCAAATCTAAGATTAATAGACAGGTTGCAATGAGTCCTGGTAAATACTTGAAGCAGAAGCTGAAATATGAAATTTTCAAGGTTTTGGGGCTCAAAACAGCAGCATTTACTCCAGATAATTAAATAGAAAATGTGAAATAAACTGAAAAGAAAGTGATCTGTAGTAAATTAGATCTGAAACGCCTTCACCAAGTGATAAACACATGCAAAGTGATTATCTCTCTTACTTTACAATAGCACACTAAATTTTATAGTGAAAATACAAGAAATTGCAGTAGTATTGAAAATATCAAGGGTTAAAAGTAATTACAAAAGTTGAAAAACAAGTACATGTAAAGATAATTTCAACATAAATTATAAGCTGACTGCAATTTCTGTAATTTTCATATAAAAAAGGTTTTACTCACGCTTCCATGTAATGATGTAAACTGCCACTAGAACTGAACAGAATGTCCTATAGATAATGTGAGTCCTGATACTGTCTTTGTTGTGGTTTCACTTTTCCCGCCAAAACTTATGGTAAGTGTCACTGTCAAAACTTCTGGCTCCAGATCCTGAATAAATATCAGACACTAGTTTCCTACTGCTACTGGATCAAACTCTCCCCTGCTCCTGAATAAACACTAGTATCCTACTGCTCCTACTGCAAATCCTCTTGATCTGTAGAAACGATACCGTCCTGCAATCCAGGTCCGTCCAAACGCAGTTGCTCCCCAAAGCAACCAAATAGAGTTGTCGGAATACCGCTAGCCTACTCTCGATTGTGGTTCATTCACGTTGGGCGCCAAATGTTACCGGCTAGCAAATATGGACCAAACGACGTTGTACCACTTATCTCCTTTATTCTATACAATATACAATATCAATCCAGCCCATCCCATGGGTGTAACATAGTCTGTACCTGCAATAGAATGCAAATGCATTAAATACAGGTTATAAGCATTCTATATAATATAGGGCTGAAAGATAGATGTAACATAACATAACATATGAGAATAATAACATTAAGCCCTTGGAACAGTCCATTAGACATAATATTACGCCTCTTCAGTTCTAGTGGTCTTGCAACCTACTTTAAAAGTACTTACACATATATTATATGTAGTATTTTCGTTGTCTTAATAACACTAATGTATTACTATATAACGATAAAGGATCTCAAATGAGAAAGACACAAATGTGCTGTTGATCAATCTATTTCTACAAGCTAAGTGATGTATATGAATGGTACAGCAGACCGAACTCTGACCTATATAAACTGAGCCTGCGCACTGGCTAGCTAGGCTATAGTCTATTTCATTAAATAGGAACTATGATAATACAACATCTCCCTTCTTTTAAAATTGATTTAAAAGAATCAAGTTGCTCTTTAAATTTTAAGCTTAACGGCTAATTTTCAATTTCCGTTAGATGAATGGAAGTTTCATAAACAAGCGTCAAAGCAATTATGAACCACTAAATGTAACATAAACAAATGCAGGTTAATGCGATAATTAACTGTGGCATTTACGCTAAGGATAGTAAAATAAACAATGTGCGGTCTGCTCTACTAAAAACAAATTCATACATGTAATTATTTACAGACACTTTCAATACAAATATACTAACATAGAACACACAGAACTGTTTCTATTTTCATATTAATATGAGGTTGCTTTTAAAAACATGTTCTTAAAACATTTGATCTGGTTCAAAAATATTTACAGTGTGTATGATCTATGTAGTCCAATCCTGGCTGTCGAAGCACTTTTTCTTCACCACTCTCCCAGACCGTGTAACATAAGGGGTACTTGAACTGCTATTAGGGGAATTGTCAGGTGTTGGAGGTTTCTGCTGGGAATTCTGACCATGTTTATTATCTGCCAAAATGTTTGGATTGAATGGTGAGATATCAGTCACATTCTCATTAGTTTTGTGGAGGGCCAACCTATTTCTGCGATAAATACCCCCATCATCAGTTTGAACTGTGAATGATCGTTCTCCGTGTGTTCCCATGACCTTTGCTTTCTTCCATGTTTTTCCAAACTGAACTCTGACAGGGTCATTAATCGAAAGCGGTTTTAAAGGCTTGGCTGTCAAGTCGTACCTTTGTTTTTGCAATGATTTTGAATGGATCATTTTACCCTTAACCTTTTCAGGATTTACAGTCTGGGGTATCAGGGCCTTATTGCTAGTTGGTAAAACAGACTTTGTTCTACGGCCTAGCAAAAGCTGTGCTGGTGAATATCCACATTCAAGTGGCGTATTTCTGTACTCTAGAAATACTAAATACGGGTTTTGACCAGATGTCTTTGCCTTTTTCATGAGCTTTTTGGCTATTCCTACACCTTTCTCCGCCATACCATTACCTTTAGGGTGCAAAGGTGAGGAAGTATGATGCTCAAAATCCCAAATCCTAGCAAAGTTTCTAAAGTCGTCACTGCTGAATTGAGGACCGTTGTCAGAAATCAAAGTCTCTACAATCCCGTTACGTGACATATGCACTTGTAATTTGCGAATTACAGTAGTCGACCGCGTGTCCTTTAAGTAGTCTACTTCAAAGAACCGACTGTAGTAGTCTACAGTTAAAAGGTAATGTTTACCTTCGAACTGAAACAAATCCGCGCCTATCTTTTGATACGGGCGATCAGGAAATTCGGTCGAAATCATCGGTTGTTTCGCATTCGAATCTCTATGCGTGAGACAGGTTGAACATTGAAGAACATGTTCAGTGATTTGTTTCGTCATACCTGGCCAGAAAATGCTGTCTTTTGCTCTTTCTAGCGTTTTCGTTACCCCGAGATGACCAGTATGTACCTGTTGTAACAAGTGTTTACGCAAGTTTCGCGGGATAATCAATGTTTGACCATCTTCTACTGATAATTCATCTCTGTGATTCCAGTACTCGAAAATTTCCGGTTTGCAGTCTGACCTCTCGTTAGGCCAACCGCTAACTATAGTCCGTTTCAACAGCTGCATTTGCGGATCGATTGATAGTTCGCATTTCAAGTTTTCGATTCGCCTGTCGGTAACAAACAGCTGCTTTTTCACTGTATGTACATGAAGATCAAGCCCTTCAATAAGTGCTGGATACGTTTGATTCAAGTATTGCCGCGAAAGACAATCACTGACAGGAATTTTTTTTCCGCTAACATGACGCACGTTTATGCGGTATTTCTGCAACTGCAAGAGCATTCTTTGCAGACGCGGTGGTGCAGCATGCAAAGGTTTGAGCATGATTGAAGCGATGGGTTTATGATCGGAATGCACAATAATGTCGTTTCCGTATGTGTACTGATGAAAACGTTTGCAGCCAAACAAAATCGCCAGTAACTCTTTTTCTATCTGGGCATAGCCAATTTCTGCCTGCGTGAGACTTTTCGAAGCGAATGCAATCGGCCGTCCGTCTTGCATTAAGCACGCACCTATCCAAAATTTGCTTGCATCGACCTCTAACGTAAGAGGCTCCGATGGGTTGTAATACCCGAGAACTGGGGCTGTTGTTATGGCATTTTTGACCTCGTTAAATGCCTTTTTCTGAGGCTCGTCCCACAGAAATTCGGTTTCTTTCTTTAGAAGTGCGCGAAGAGGCCCTGTGACCTCGGACAGATTTGGGGCAAATTTCGCTAGATAATTCACCATACCTAGGAAAGTTTCCAGTTTTGCGCGCGAATCTGGGGCTTCTAACTTGACAATAGCCTCAATTTTACTTGGGTCTGGTTTCAAACCTGTGTTGCTTATAATGTGCAAAAAAAAACGGTACTTCCGGCACCCCGATTACGCATTTATCAGGATTGAACCTAATCCCTTTTGCGCGAGCACGGTCTAGTGCGTTTTTCAAGTTTCTGTTGTGTTCCTCCGTCGTGCGACCGTGTATGAGGATGTCATCGACTATCGCGTGTATGCCTGGCAGTCCTTCAAAGATTTCATTAACCTTATGCTGAAAAATATCGCCACTGGCAGAAATGCCAAAGGGTAACCGGAGATATTTATACCGTCCCATTGGCGTCCCAAAGCATGTCAAGTTTGACGACTCGTCATCCAGTTTCACACTCCAATATGCATGCGTGATATCGAGTATGCTTAATCGCATCGCACCCGAGAGTTTTGACGTGACGTCGTCAAGCGTAGGTGACGGATAGTGCGGTCGCCTTATAGCCTCATTCAGGGCCTTGGGGTCAAGACAAACGCGTAGCTTACCTGTCTTAGGTTTTTCGACCACGACAATCGAATTCACCCAATCGGTGGGTTCTGTGACTTTTTCAATGATCTTGTCGCGCTCCATTCGGTCAAGTTCGGACTTTAACCTGGACTGTAGAGCTTCCGGCACTCGACGCGGCGGGTTGACTACCGGCACCGCATTTTCTTTCAAATGCAAGTGACATGAGCCGGGAATGACACCTATTCCTTTGAACAAATCTCCATATTCTTTCATGACTACCGATTTGTTCAGTTCGCATGTGCTACCCTTGGGTGTTTTGTTTGAGTCTGCTGACAACTCTGAGTCTACCGAGTATGTCAGTCTGATCAGTTCTAAGTCTAAGGATGACTGTAATCCTATCAGACAGGGTGAAGAACTTTCAACTACATAGAACGGAGCATTAATTATCCGATCTTTGAATTTGCAAGCCATGCTGATTTTGCCCTTAACCTTAATGGCGTTGCCTGTATAAGACGTGAGTCTACAATCATGGGGCTCTAGGGGCTTTTGTAAGGACATTGATTTGAACAATTTTTCAGAAAGAGTGTTAACAGCACTCCCAGAATCAATTTTGAATTTGACCGGGACTTGATTTGGACCAATTTTCAAGGAAACGAATGCACGGTCTGGTGAATGAGAAAAAGTGCTTACCGTGTCCAGAAAATGCTCTTCCAACATGTCCTCTGCTTCAAAATCTCGGTCACTTCTGTTAATGTCATTCACTGTCCTTTTCGATTTACATATAGATTTGAAATGGTTATATTTCTTACAATTATAACACTGCTTCTCATAAGCAGGACACAGTTTTTTGTCCTTTTTGTGTAAAGTTCCACAGTTTGGACATTTTGTCGCATGTGGTTGTTGTTGTTGTCCCTGTTTCTGCTTCCAGCTTGGTTGACGTCGACGTTGGTGCTTTACATCATCAACGGTTGAGTGTCCACTGGCCTGCGCCCCGTCACTTGTCCCCGACATAGTCCTCAGTTGTTCCCGAGAATATTCGAATGCCTGTGCGTTTTCAATGGCAGTGTCTAATGTCAGCTTTTCACCAATGTTAATTAACTTCTCGCGTAACCGAGCTGACGACGCTCCAAATACAATCCTATCACGGATCATGTCGTCTTGGTCTTTAAATTGACAGTCTTGTGCTGCAATTTTCAATTTTGTCACAAATGACTCAATGGCGTATGTCCCTTGCGTGATATTATTGAATTTAAACCTTGCGAAAATTGGGTTCAGCTTTGGTTGGACGTATTGTTTAAACTTAGTGTAATACGTCTCCAACAACTTTGCGTCCTCTTCGCCAATTGTCCATGTGTGTTGGACGTCTCTGCCTTTGTCCCCTATCCAGAGGAGCAGGTAAGACACTTTCTCTGCCTCTGATTTGCTCTTTAGAGGACCAGAGAACACTAGTTTGGCATGTCTTATAAATTTGTCCCATGCTTCTGGTAAATTTGAACTTTCCCAGTCCATAGATGGAATTGACACACCACACATTTCCATTGTGATTAATTCACTGTCCAAGTATTTAATATCCAAATGTAAAATAAGGGTAGTGAGCGTTCCAATTGTTAATAAATAGTTTCTTCTGACACCATGTAGTATTTTCGTTGTCTTAATAACACTAATGTATTACTATATAACGATAAAGGATCTCAAATGAGAAAGACACAAATGTGCTGTTGATCAATCTATTTCTACAAGCTAAGTGATGTATATGAATGGTACAGCAGACCGAACTCTGACCTATATAAACTGAGCCTGCGCACTGGCTAGCTAGGCTATAGTCTATTTCATTAAATAGGAACTATGATAATACAACATTATAATAGTTTAACACAAAGATAAAACATGGTTCACAACAACAACAACACTAACTCACCAGTTTGTGGAACCAAGTACAAATGCACTCCCAAGCACTCCACTCTCCACTCACTTACAGGGCTGTGATTTGTGATGCCTGTAGAGATTAAAACATGCAAAGAAAAGGTTAAGAACTTTGGTCAAATTAGTTTAGAACAACGATAAATGTCAAATATGCTGCCGTTTCGAAAAGCGCGAAAACATGTTACACTAAACATGAAATGCCGAAATAGAAAAGACTATTACGTGTCAAGCATATACAAACCCATTGCAACCCCTCTCGAATCAAATACAATCGATTTGAACCAATACTAACCAATATATCTTGAAATGAACGATCCAAAACAGACTTCTTTACTCGATCAGAGCTGACAGAATTGTAAGTTTCGCTCAACAATCACGTGATCTCCCAGTATTCCCCGGTTGACGTAAACTACCGAAGTCAACCGCGGAATACGGAGAAGCACGAGCAATACCGAACGAAGACGAACTTTACCGAAGAAAACGAAACAAGCAAACGAACAAATAAAACATGAAAACTTGACCTGGCTACACACTCCCCCTCCTTCTGGAATGACGTCCCGTCACTGTCCAAGTCCACAAAAAATACTAAGTCACTATCAAGTTTTCGTCAATGTCGGTAAAACTACTTCTATAAAATACACTAAGAAAAAAACTGAATTACTTGCTAGAATAAACTTTCATAAATCTGCCAATTACAGATATACATTTAACATTACTTCTACATCACTCCCTACTATTACTAAAGTACTAACACTATAGCATGAACTATACTGTACACAAATTCTACAACAAAATCTACACTGTATAATACAGTTTAAATTTCCCTTCCAGCAAAGGTAACAAAAGCAACAATTTCTGTTTAAATTTATACACTTATTCCTCCCCCTTAACTCAATATCTGTGACCACACAGAATCAACTGCGAATGTATTTAAACAGAAACTAATTTCAAAAATGAGCATTTAGTAACTATAAATAATTCATTAAAATACAATGTAAAACAAACTTAAAATACTATTTCATAATAGCTGTAACTAACTGATGAGCTATCTCAGTATCCACCTCACTCAAAACTCCAGAGTTCATTAAGGCATTTAACGCACTTAACTTTCTGTCAACTGGCTGATTTGTCATCTGGTATGAGACAAAATCTCCAAATCTGTCTGGTGGTTTCTTTTCCCTTGTAGACCTTCTAGGTGGTCTTGGTGGTGGTACTGGTTTCTTTGTCTTTTCTTCAAAGTGCTCTGTTTTCTTCTCCTCCTCCTCTATCTCTGTATTCTGTTCATCTGTTTCCTCTATGGGTTTATCTTCTTCTGAATTGTCTTCAGGCATAATATCCCTTTCTATATTATCCTCAGAAGTATCCAGGTCTTGTGTATTTTCTTCTTCCAATGGCTCAGAATCCTGTTCTTCTGTTTCTCCATCCGTTAACCCTCCAGTATCAATATGGTCAACATGTAAATAAAGGACCTACTTTGTCGGACAAATATACTGCTAGTAATAGGAATTATATATAGTATACAATCTGTGAATATGTAATAAGTAAATACATATGTTTCTTGCCAAAATAGCTTTGCTTTCTACAGTAAACAAGAGGTTCATTGGCCCTATATCGCCCAACGGATTCTTAATGAAATTGTTTGACAATGAGGAATTTTTATATAAATATCTTTATTTGATTTTAATTATCTACTGAAACAAGGATACATAACAAATATTTCTATCAGACTAGCAATAAGTCGATGACATAATGATCTAACATGTTTTCAGTATATAGCCATATATACAAGGGCCACCATGGCCCTAAATCGCTCACCTGGTACACCATGAAAACTAAACCTAAAGCGACTTAGATTACGACTAGACATGACCCACAATCAACCTTTAGAGTGTTAACAAGATTTTTCTATAATTTGACCTAGTGACCTAATTTTCACAAATCCATATCTGATTTTGACCTAGATTTGATGTAGGCAAACCTTCTGGATATATTTTATACAGATCTAACGAGATTTGGAGTCTCTAGAGGGTTAACACTGTTTTTCTTTGTTTTGACCTAATGACCTAGTTTTTGACCCGACATGACCCATATTCAATCTTGACCTATATATCAATTGGGCAAAAATTCTAACCAAGTTGAATTTAAAATCCGATTAGATTTGTAGCCTCTAGAGGGTAAACGCTTTTTTACTTTGATTTAACCTAGTGTCCTAGTTTTTGACCCGACATAGCACATATTCAAACTTGACTTAGATATAAATTAAGCAAACATTCTAACCAAGTTTCAGTAGATATATTGAGAGTTTTAGCCTCTAAAGAGTTAAACAAATTTTTTCTATGATTTGACCTAGTGACCTAGTTTTTTAGCGGACATGATCAATTTTCAAAGTTGACCTCGATATTAATGAGGCACACATTTTGACCAAGTTTCATAAAGATCCATTGAGATTTGTAGCCTCTAGAGTGTTAACAATGTTTTTCTATGATTTAACCTAGTGACCTAGTTTTTGACCGGACATGACCCACATTCAAACTTAACCTAGGTTTCATCAAGACAAACATTGTCATGAGCAAATGAAATTTTGGAGGCGCTAGAATGTTAACGAACAATTGTGGATGGACGGAGGGACAGACAGACCACGGACGACGCACGACGGACATTCAGCGATCCTAAAAGCTCAAGTGGGCACTTCGTGCCAGGTGAGCTACAAATTGACCCGTTTCCTGATGGCAGTCTGATTTTAGTTTAGATGAACAATCTTGATAAAGGGTTACCTTAACATTAATTCTGCTGTTTATTAAACAAACCTGACCTGTGATTTTGGAGAAAAAGAATTTAAATTTTCCTATATACCGTTATACGGAAATGAGGCAAAGCCCAGTTGCGCCCTTAATAAGATATCTCCATGATATTGACCAGTGCAACCTAAATACTATTTGTGAAAAGTATAATTAAATTCTGGCAAGTGGTATCAAAGAAGAAAATATCTTATTAATAATAATAAAATGTTTTCTTATATAAGCCTATGTTAAACTGATAATCGCCGGAGCGGGCCATTTTTTAACTGATGTCATAATCCATTTTGAACAATCGTTATAGAGAACCATAAAGCTGTAAGCCGAATTTTAAGGCTATGAGTTTAACGGTTTCAAAGAAAAAGAATATTTTAGAATAGCCCATTGAAAGTCTTAGGACAGGGTCATTTTTACTGGGAAGCCTAATAATTTGACAATCTAAATAGTGGACCATAAGACTCGTCTACAAGTCTACTAGTCAAATATGAAAGGTCTGTGCCTTACGATTTCAGAAAGGAGTTTGTGTTTTTTTGTGTGTGTTCTGTTTTGTTGTTGTTGTTTGTTGTTTCAAAACTTATCAGCCCCGGAATGGGGCATTAACCCGATGTTCATAATTTGCACAATCCACTTAAAGGACCATAAGCAAAGCCGTATGCTAGATATTAAAGGTGTCTGCCTTACATTTCAGAGAAGAGTTTTTACAGGGGTTTTCTATATAAGCCTATGTACAACAAACTGATAAACATCGGGCGAGCCTTTTTGACCCCGAGGAATACCGGGCGAACCTATGTGACCCGGAGGTGATGATCTTTAAGTAGAGACTCAAACGCCAAAGCTATATGCCAAATAAAGGTATTTGTCGAACGATTTTAGAGAAGATATTGAAAGGTATTGCCAGGAAAAAATTATAAATAAATACGAAAGACGCAGGAATATAAGCCCATGGGCGGGCCATTTTGACCCAAGGTCCCTAATTTGAACAATATTGATAGATGACATATATGTTATGCTACATAACAAATATATTTTCTTGTTTTGGGTTGTCATGGTAGCCAAACTTCTACACAAAATCAAACTACTTGAACACTTTGTGAAGACTTCGACCAAAGAACATTCCTGTTAAGTTTGGTTGAATTCGGTCAAGCGGTATAGGGAATGGTCTCATTTCAAGAAATTGTTAAAGACATCTCCTGACGACTTGTTGATCATAACACCTTGCCAGACAATTTCCTTGCAAAAAGCATGGCTCTTATGAATATGTCATTAGCAAAGAACCACTAAAGCTTCTCATGTGAAACCCGACCTTTATATTTGATAGTTTGGTTAGAAATAACCATTGAAAATCACTAGAGCATGAGTATAATCTGGACCTAAACTGAGATTGTGCTGCACGTGATTGACAGTTACATTGACACCTCCAGAACAATGGGCTGGTGGTCCCTCAATGGGCTGAGGAAAAGTCTTTAACGACGACGCATGAAGGCGGACGCTGGTCACAGGACCAGCACAATAACCCACCTTGAGTAGATGGCTCGGGTGAGCTAAACATTGACTGGTCAATTGCGATAACATTCAAAAACCAAATTAAAAATTCTATCTATGAGTTGAGGAATCCCACGCTTTCAACATCTATTTTATTTTATGCTCCAAAAACTAACGTTGGGTCAATATAGTATTTTAACCCTTTCATTTTACGCTCAATGACGCTTAAAAACCTGTTTGCAAAAAGCGCGTTACGCGGCGTCTGATCAGGATCCAAACTGTTTGACACTGGTATAAATATGTTTTAATTCATACTACATTGAATCTTACATGGAAACGATCTTGCAAGTAATAAAATTGAATCAGACGACAATGAAACAGTGAAGGGGTAAAAAACTCGCAGAAAATTTGTTCATTACAGGGTTAACAGTGCGTTTATGCCCGTGTCACACTGTCCCGATTTTGACACCAGTAGGCCACACGAACATGGAACTTTGAATTTCGAGCGAAGGTGGCCGCGAACCTGGCTCAACAGGCAAACCAACACGAAGGCAAGTACGGTGCCTACAGAAAAAGGCCACACGATGGTAACCGAACCACACACGAAGTCAACACGAATATGCGGATTTTAACAGGAAGTTTACCCGAATGCCACACGAAGGTCACACGATAGCTACACGACGTCGTGTTGAGAGTATGATGCAGTCACGAAGGCATCACATGACCTTCCGATGGTATTAAACATTCGGTAGACGGCGGGAAAGTTCAGTCGCTGATCAAAGATTAAAAGCCGCCATATATTTACCGATTTTAGATCTAATGTAACTTAAAATCGACGTAGGTTTTAAATTCATCACGTCACGAAAAGGAGGACATGGAAAGATGAAGGCTGAAACCACCAATAGACGAGTTCGATGATTAAAAAAAGAAGTTAACAGTCCTTTATCTCAAGAGGGAGTTGTTGTTCAGAGGTTGTTGTTATAGGGAGGGACATATTAAAACCCTGAGAGTGTAAACAGTTTGAATCCAGATCAGACACGTCGTAACGCGCTGTCTGATATCGGTTCAAACTGATTGTCACTCGTCATTATATTAATTTAATTTTGGGAGGCTAATGCCAACTTTGTGAGAAAATAGCAGACGACAGCAATGATATCGTTGGTATTAATGTTTTACTTAGGGAACAGTAGCAAGCATTTTTTTGAGAAGGAGTTTGCTGTAGGGAGGGAGCACTGTATGTGAAAATAATGTTAGTGTATATAATGGGAATGGTACATGACAATCTTGTCCTACCAGGGCACCAAGCCAGCCTTTAAAGTAAAGTATTGACCTAAGTATCGTCTATAGTGTAACACTTTGTATGCTGTGTAATGTTTTTGTCTGTAACAATCTCAAAATTTCTTTTAAATTCAGGGTCAGGGGCCCGTTTCATAAAATCTTGTACGACGAATGTTGTCGTAAGTCAGATTATAAAAATCTAAATTATTATTTATTTCTCCATCTAATCCTGTATTGCGGCATCTCTTTGGAATCGTCTTGTAGACAACGATTTCAAAGAGAAGTCACACTGTCCCGAAGTTGACAACAGATGGACACACGATAGACGAAATGTTCACATTCGGGCCTGATCGTGTAATCATCGGGTCATTCGTGTGGGCTTCTTCAGCCACCGTGTGGGCTCCTGCTGAATTTTACGGGCATCGGGAGCAACTTCGTGATGCCCGTGTCACACTGTCCCGATTTTGACAGCAGAAGGCCACACGAACATGGAATTTTGAATTTCGCGCGAAGGTGGCCCCGAACCTGGCTCAACAGGCAAACCAACACGAAGGCAAGTACGGTGCCTACAGAAGGCCACACGATGGCAACCGAACCACACACGAAGTCAACACGAATATGCGGATTTTCACAGGAAGTTTACCCGAAGGCCACACGAAGGTCACACGATAGCTACACGACGTCGTGTTGAGAGTATGATGCAGTCACGAAGGCATCACATGACCTTCCGATGGTATTAAACATTCGATAGACGGCGGGAAAGTTCAGTCGCTGATCTAAGATTAAAAGCCGCCATATATTTACCAATTTTAGATCTAATGTAACTGAAAATTTACGTAGGTTTTAAATTCATCATGTCACGAAAAGGAGGACATGGAAGAGGAAATATGAAGACTGAAACCACCAAAAGACGAGTTCGAAGATTCAAAAAAGAAGTTAACAGTCCTGAGGGAGTTGTTGTTCAGAGGTAGTTGTTATAGGGAGGGAAATATTAAGGATGTATCAATGTCATGAATTTGGGAACTTTTCAAAGTATATGAAAACACTCTATGATGGTTTTGTATTGAAGAGCTATTTAAGATGAATGAAAAAAATAGAAAAAGTGTACATTTTGGTGAACAACAGTTGGCACTACGGCCATGTAAAATTTACCCCACCCACTTCCTCTTATTTTGTCCTTTTCAAACAGCCCGCTTCAATAAAACCCATTTTAAATGAAAACAAATATGATAATTTGGGTTTGTGTTATTTATTTCCTATCTATGGTAGTATTTCTTCATACAAAAACTAATTTCAGAAAAATAAGGCACCAAATGTGAAATTTATAAAGCTCTAAATATCATCGATATGGTACTTTTTTGTAAATTTTGTAAGGGGTGATAACTCTTTTTACTTTAATAACTCAAAATTTTCAACACTGACCTTTCAATTTCTTTTCATATTTTGAACTGCCTTAGTATGGGCTTTCATCTGGTAGAATATAAGAAAAAGTTAAATACTAGAACTATTTCATTTTCAAACTTTTTTACTTTTTTTCATAAAATAAAAAAATCTAATAAAATCATGCCCTATATCAAGCATATTTTTGATATTCAAGGATCCATATTGTTCAAACCTGGTGTCTGCTTTGTCTAAATTTGGTTTATATTTGTGAACATACCACCATAGACATGAAATAAATAAAGAAAACCCAAATTAACATTTTTGTTTTGTTTTGAAATAGATTTTACTGAAACTTGTACTCTGAATGGGTAAAATTTGAAGAAAAAAATCCAAATTTGACATACCTTTTTCAAATCGCTGTAGCTCAAAAAAAAGGACACCATCATATATATTTTTTTTCATTATTTCATTCATCATAAATAGCTCTTCCAAAAAAACAATGATAGAAAAAAAGTTTAATACTTTGAAAAAAATGGCTCATGACATTGATACACCCTTAAAACCCTGAGAGTGTAAACAGTTTGAATCTAGATCAGACACATCGTAACGCGCTGTCTGATATGGGTTCAAAGTTCAAACTGATTGTCACTCGTCATTATATGGGTTCAAACTGATTGTCACTCGTCATTATATTGGTTTGATTTTAGGAGGCTTATTTTCAAAATGGCTAATGCCAACTTTGTGAGAAAATAACAGACGAGAGCAGTGATATCGTTGGTATTAATGTTTTACTTAGGGAACATTAGCAAGTATTCTTTTGAGAAGGGGTTCGATGTAGGGAGGGAGCACTGTATGTGAAAATAATGTTAGTGTATAAAATGGGAATGATACATGACAATCTTGTCCTACCAGGGCACCAAAACAGCCTTTAAAGTAAAGTAGTGACCTAAGTATCGTCTAGCTATAGTTAACACTTTGCATGCTGTGTAATGTTTTTGTCTGTAACAATCTCAAAATTTCTTTTAAATTCAGGGTCAGGGACCCGTTTCATAAAATCTTGTACGATGAATGTTGTCGTAAGTCAGATTATAAAAGTCTAAATTATTATTTATTTCTCTCCATCTAATCCTGTATTGCGGCATCTCTTTGGAACCGTCTTGAAGACAACGATTTCAAAGAGAAGTCACAAGACAATTTTAGATAGAGAAATCAGAAATTAAATGTATTTTAAAGTTTTGACTTACGATTGTTTTTGTTCTACGACATTTTATGAAACAAATCCCTGAAGACCAAACAGCTTAGATCGTGATGAGACGCTGTTTTACGTGTTGTATCATCTTGATCCAAACTGTTTGCAAAGGTAATCAGTGTGGCCGAATTATTAGTCGCTAGCATGGTGAGAGGTTAATCTCAAGTTTCCAAAATGTAAAGTTCAATACTATAGATTAACATAGAATTAAAAGTTCGATCGACTCTACATCTTGGAAACTAGAAATTTTCAACTTAAGTAAAGCCTGTCTATTGGAAAAGGCTTATTGATTATAAGAAGATCGATGGCAGCTTAAAACATGGAGAATGCAAAAAGAGTGTTCCGAAAAAGATGTTTGAACATTTCACTCTATGTAAAACAGCGACCCCCGGGGCGGGCCAATTTTGACCGCAGGGGCATACTTTCAACCTGCTTTAGCAGCCACATGCCTTAAACACAATATAAATCAGCGGTATTAATAGAGGGGTTTTATTGTTTCTCAATATTAGTTGAAAAAAATAACGAGTTGTCCCGGACTTGACATTTTTAAACTTGAGATTTTAAACTACAGTTAAGCTTGTTCATTGCGTCCATTAAAGAAAATTCTTATTGGTTATAAGAAGGAAAGGTGATAGCTTGAACTATTGTGAAAGTAACATAAAATGCGCATTCTGCTTTTTTAACCTACTTTATGTGGTCACGTGTCTAGAAAATGACTTTTGGTAGAGGGTTTAAGGTACAATTCATAAAAAAATCCGTTTCAAAAAGAGGACATTTGGAAATATTAGGGATTTTTCATAATCAACTTTCAAAATCATCAATATAAATCTGGTACATTGTAATAAAACTAATCATAATGATAATAATTATAATAATAACATTAACAATAATAATAGCAATCAACTAGTGGCCGCCCTGATACAAAAATTTCTAATTTTAATAGATGGCAGCTTAAAGCCGGCTGAAAGTACATACCTTCAGGCACATTCTGTCTTACTTCCAATCTGCTTGAAATGAGTACCTGTCCTCAAAACTAGAAATAGGCTATTGGGTAATGGGTTAAACACCACATTATTTATGTGATTCAGTGGTAGTTATAAATAGTGCTGTTGTTTCTTATTATTTCAATGTTGAACCTTTATTTCATAAGTGCAAACAATAACAAGTACTAGGTGTTTGGAAAATAAATTTCAAAAATTATATCTATTATTTCACGTTATGCTTTAGGCATTATGCAATACAGGGCTCCCTCTCTACAACACCATCCAACAAGAGGCAGATTATGTATTTTGTTCGGAAGGAGTTGTTGCAGGGAGGAAATATTAAGACCCTGAGAGTAAAAACAGTAATAATCGTCTGATCTTGGTTCAAACTGTTTGTAACTCATTATTTTGTGTCTTTTTCGGTCACATCGTAGTCTCATTTCGATGCCATCGTACTATAATACGATAGCTTCACGATAGCTTCACGACATCATTGCGATGGCTTCACGAAGTCGTGTTGCCTTCCTAAGATTTCGGGGGGCTTCGTGTTTCCATCGTATTGTCTTCGTGAGGAGAAAAATGCCCGATGGTACCGATGATCACACGAGAGAAACACGAAGGCGACACGATTTGACAAGATGCCCACACGATGGCATTACGAAGGGTAAAATCGAAACACGAAGTCAACACGAAAACGAACCTTCGGAAGGTCCTTCGGCAACTTTTTTGACAGCCAAAGATTTTTTCATCGCTCACGAAGTTGCTCCCGATGCCCGTAAAATTCAGCCGGAGCCCACACGGTGGCTGAGGATGCCCTCACGAATGACCCGATGATTACACGATCAGGCCCGAATGTGAACATTTCGTCTATCGTGTGTCCATCTGTTGTCAACTTCGGGACAGTGTGACGCGGGCATGAGCGATGACAAAATCTTTGGCTGTCAAAAAAGTTGCCGAAGGACCTTGCGAAGTTCGTATTCATGTTGACTTCGTGTTTTCATTTTACCCTTCGCAATGTCATCGTGTGGGCATCTTGTCAAATCGTGTCGCCTTCGTGTGAACATCGGTACCATCGGGCATTTTTCTCCTCACGAAGACAATACGAAGGAAACACGAAGCCGCCCGAAGTCTTAGGAAGGCAACACGACTCCGTGAAGCCATCGCAATGAGGGCGTGAAGCTATCGTGAAGCTATCGTATTATAGTACGATGGCATCGAGATGAGACTACGATGTGACCGAAAAAAACACCAAAATAATGAGTTACAAACAGTTTGAACCAAGATCAGACGATTCTTACTGTTTTTACTCTCAGGGTTTTAATATTTTCCTCCCTGCAACAACTCCCTCCGAACAAAATACATAATATGTCTCTTGCTGGATGGTGTTGTAGAGAGGGAGCCCTGTATTGCATAATGCCTTAAGCATAATGTAAAATAATAAATATAATTTTTGAAATTTATATTCCAAACACCTAGTTCTTGTTATTGTTTGCACTTATGAAATAAAGGTTCAACATTGAAATAATAAGAAACAACAACACTATTTATAACTACCACTGAAACACATAAATAATGTGGTGTTTAACCCCTTACCCCATAGCCTATTTCTAGTTTTGAGGACAGGTACTCATTTCCAGCAGATTGGAAGTAAGACAGAATGTGCCTAAAGGTATTGTTATACTGCAAAGTAAATTCCTTACTTTTCATTGGCCAACGAGCCGTAGACCTGGCACGAAGTACCCTGTGAGCTGACAGGGTACATAGAAATGCAGCCTAACGGCTCGGGCAACAATGATTTTCCTCCGCCGGGAAGAAATCCTCATGTACCCTGTGAGGAAACTGTATAACTAATAATGTACTTTCAGCCTACTTTAAGCTACCATCTATTAGAATTAGAAATGTTTGTTTTGTTGTACATCAGGGCGGCAACTAGTTAATTGCTATTATTATTTTTAATGTTATTATTATAATTATTATCATTATGATTAGTTTTATTACAATGTACCAGATTTATATTGATGATTATGAAAGTTGATCATGAAAAATCCCTAATATTTCCAAATGTTCTCTTGTTGAAACGGATTTTTTATGAATTGTACCTTAAACCATCTACCAATAGTCAATTTCTAGACACGTGACCACATAAAGTAGGTTAAAAAACCAGAATGCGCATAATATGAAAAAAAAGGCATGGCCTTTAAAGGGGTTTACCGACGATCGCTTTTAAAATCTTGAAATATAATAATAAATGTAGAACTCTTAAATTTGTATAGTCAGAGGGATAACGTGTAATCAGGGAATACATGACATCACAGGAAAATCGAGGATTTCACGAAAACGCTAAATCTCCTAGTGAAAATGTGTAAAATTTGAAGCTTTCGTTTGATTTTTATAAATGTTTGGGAATTATTTTAGGTTCCCCATATTTTTTCATGTTATAAGTAATGTAGTTATTTATTTTTTGGCCTCAGCTTGAGATACAAAATGTGTGCGAGTACATCTAATAATAACGGAGTTACACTTTCAAATGGTGTGTATGAGTACATTGTAGTTACAGATATAAATACAACAAGAAAATGTATTTTAGTGTCAATAAACACGTTGAGAGCATTTGTACTCAAGTTATAATTGGCATTGGTATAAACCTAAAGTTCACATTTTCCACAGCTCATATTGGGTCTGATGTATAACTAATTATTGAGGATTCCATTAATTATTCTTTCTACTATATCATCACACGGTAATACTTGATACCGACAGTGTTGTACAAACGCATTATATAAGTTTGATAATATCATAACAGGCCTTTTTTATACAATATGATTGTATGAACATTGGAAAGTACCTTAATGTTTTCTCAACATTTACTTTGTTACAAGTTTAGTAAAGCCTCGATAAATGTTCAAAAACAAGATTAAAACTAAGACTTCTAGGATACAGTGTTCATATGTAAATTGTTCTGCAAATGTATAGATACTATTCCACTTTTCATGTATAATTATCACTGCTAGTTAACTATGAGCTTTCGACTACATGTGCTTGAGGTTTTGTTTTTAGTTCACCTGGCACTTGTCGCCGACGGAAAAGTGATCCCCTAAATGTTATCTCTACCTACAGCAGGGGACACAAACATGCAGTATTGAAAGGACATAACTCCAAATAAAATCATCCGATCGACTCCAAAATTGGAATTTATTTTTTCATGTATACTCAGAAAGCTAAATCTGAAATTTGATAACAATAGGCCAAATGAAACTAAATTATTTAAATGTGTAAAGGGGGTAATTCTGAAAATACTGAGACAAACAAAACCCCGTTTTATATGTAAATTCGCTTAAATATGAACGGAAATGAACATGGAATGAAAACGTTCTGGTCTTTTTTTCTTTTTCTTTTTTTTTTTAAAGCTGCCCATATTCGACAACAAGGGGGCATAATTCTACCAAATATATTCGCAATGTCTTAAACGCGAACACGCCCGAGCTATTGTGGTAAGAAATACTTTTGATGAGTTAATTAAAAATTGTCATTAAATGAAGGCTACGGACGGACAGATAGACGGACGGAAGGACAACGCATGGTATACTATAATGCGACCCGTTTTCACGGGCGTAAAGAAATAAATCATTTCAATGAAATCTCAACATATTTTCGTCTAAAACCACTTTACCCAATCACAGGTGAGCTTTTAGGATCGATAGATGCCCGTCGCCCGTTGTCTGTCCGTCCGTCCGTCCGTCCGCAATTGGTTTGCTAACTCTCTAGTGGCTACAAATTTCATGCGATCTTCATGAAACTTCATGACAATGTTTGTCTAATTCAAATATGTCCTGTCAAAAACTAGGTCACTAGGTCAAATCATAGAAAAACTTTGTTAACACTCTAGCGGCTACACAACTCATTGGATCTTAATGAACATCGGTCAAAATGTTTGTCTAATTGATATCTAGGTCAAGTATGAATATGGGTTATGTCCGGTCAAAAGCTAGGTCACTAGATCAAATCTTAGAAAAGTTTGTTATTACTCTAGAGACTAACACTGTCATCTGATGTTTATTAAACTTAGTCAAAATGTTTGCCTCGTTGATGTCTGGATCAAATTCGGTTAAATGCTATGTCACTAGGTCAAATCATAGATGAACAGTATTAACACGTTACAAAATAAAAATATCATTGGATTTTAAGACCACATGATCAGAATGTAAGCCTAATAGATATCTAGGTCAAATTTGAATATGGTTCATATCTGGTCAAAAACTAGGTCACTAGTTCAAATCATAGGAAAACCTTGTTAACACACTAGAGGCTACACATCTCATAGGATTTTAATGAATATTGCTCAATACGTTTGCCTCATAGAAATATATGCAAGTGTTCATTGTGGGTATTATCCAGTCATAATATAGATATAGTTCACTTTATGTAACATTTTACACGATGGATCAGGGGCCCGTTTCACCTATCGTATATTTGCGATAACATGAATATACAATTTTTTCAATTTACAAGAACGCGTTTCATGAAACAAAATTTAACGTTCGATTACATAAATATCTGACGTAAATTCATCAACCAAAAAACTTCCAATCAGTATTTTTTTCACGGCAGCGAAAACTATACCTATGAATTTAAAGAACGTTCACACATGTTTACAAGCATGTATAATTATCCAATACCAGTTTTGTTTAGAATAACTGCACTATTCAATAACGATCCTTTGTCAAACGTGTTTACGAGTCGATTTTTGTAACAGGTCTGTCATTAACCAGCAAACTTACATGTATCGATACTTGATGAGAGCCGAAATTTCGCTGGTTTCTAAATTCTTAGATAAACCATTTTATATTCAACGCTAATTTAAATAGCTACAACGGCAGTAATTTCGAACCAGCTTATTATATAATTAAGCTACATTTGAATCAAATTTATATGAAAAAAACCTTAACATTGGTCACTGATTTCAGATATCGGGCGTACGATAATTAACACTTTACTCAATATGCGAAATACTTCTATTCTCATCGCTGACATGAAAACAAGTTGGATGGAGAATATTTGTTCAAATTTCTTTGTTTTTTCTCCATTAAATATCCCCAAGATAAGGTAAAAATAAAGACTATTAATATTAGCATCAATAAAACGTATCTGCAGGCAAAATAATGTGTTGCTACAAAGTTTAAATGACTCACGTACCCCTAGCTAAACCTCACAGGGCTCGCTAGGGATACGCGACCGTACCGCTAATTTCAAATATTAGAGGTAAGGTCACGTACCCCTAGTCACTACCTAAATACAAAGCCAATCGGTATGTAAAGACTGAACGTCACTGTCAGTTTAAGATTCAATTGATTCTGCCATAAAGTCGATGTCGAGTAAACGGATCAAAGCATGTCATAATAAATGAGCAGCTATCGGGTACTTTATTCACGCCGTCATAAAATAAACCGAAAGTATATTTTTAGACGGCGTCACTGTGTTTTACCCTGTACGCCGTCGTTTATTTTACGTACGATGTGTTGATTTACGATCTCGTTGATGAAACGCATTTAGGCTGACGTCGTAAACAGCCTATCGTATCGTATATGTATATATACGATACATATACGATACGATCGAAAATATTGATGAAACGGGCCCCAGGTGAGTGATTTAGGGTCATATTGGGCCCTTATTTTTCTTAACGACCTTAACGTTTTTTTTAATACAATAGCCATTGTTTTCATACTTGCATACACTGTCTATTAGTATAAGCTCTTAAAGGGATGCATATATTTAAAAAAAGGATACTTGTGACAAGAGTTATCGGCCCTTGCAGGCCCGTAGGAAGCAAAATAGGATGGGGACACACCCTTCATCTCTAAAGTGGTCACTCTTCAATATAGGATACTTCTGGCAAGAGTTATCTACCTTTTATGTACTTAGAAATTCTTGACAAGGCTTTATATTAGTATTGTTAACATGATAGTGTGTACAAATGTGAATGTTTTTTTATAAAATCTTTATTTACCTTTACATCGCTAATTGTTTTAGAAAAAGTTCAATCATTGTCAAGAATGTGCAAATTAGTCATGAGTAATCTGCCCTTGATGAGTTGCAAATGCGTAACAGTTTTTACACTCTAGCAACTTCAGTTTTCACGGAGCTTGATTATACTTTCATACAATGTATATAAGTATAGTTTCTTGAAAAGGTGGAATAATTGTCAAAATAAGATACTTGTGGCAAGAGTTATCTGCCCTTGATGTACTTATAAATGCTAGAAAATGCTTTATGTTAGTACAGTTTACACGATATTTTGGACAAATGTGATATCATACTATATTGTCGGAAACGGGCAAATTATTCAAAAGTGTTATGCCCTTGATGAGATGAAAATGCCATATTTAACAGTGTTTTCACTCTACACTCTCATAGTAACTACAGTTCTGAATTTATTTTGATAATACTTGCACACAATGTTACATCTCTACAATCGCTGCGGCAGAAGACATCAGCTCTAAGATGTTTGTTTAATACAAGTAACTGCTAGAAGCATGCTTAAAGTGAAGTAAAAGTCTCCATATTTAGCTATGCGCGACTTGGTTAATATTTGCGAACACTTTGCAAAACAGTTTGCAAACAGTTTAGAATCAGTAGCGCGTTCAAGTACCGTATCAGCGAACAGCAACGTTAACCGATGCCTATGGAAGGCCGGTGCGCCATGCTAAATGCTAAATGCGAATTGCTATATGCGAAATGCTAAATGCGAATTGCGAAATGCTAGTTTAATACAAAACTCTTAAAATGCTAAATGCTGATTGCGAAATGCGTTTTGCGAAATGCCATTTGCTAATTGCAAAAATGCTAAATGCGAATTGCAAAAAATGCTATTCGCAAATTCCTAAATGCCAAATGCGAAGTGCTGTACTAAGGTCAAACAAACAAAAAAAACATATGTTTTCGGTAACCCGACCGACCCTAGTTTTTCCCTCCGATCCTAAACTTTTTTTTTCATTTTTCGAAATTAACCATTGACATATTCAACAGGCAGACAACACATTTTATTGACATATTTGACAAACATACAACACATTACAAAATATTATTAATTCCACCTATCATATATAAGCCACTACTTTGCCGGTTTGGTATCCCAATATTGGTTAACAATCATACCAGATTTCAATGTTTAAGGTAAATTTGGTTTTGGGGCCTATCAATTAAATTAATAACAATTTGAATATAATTATATAAAATACTCCATCAGAAAAGTTAAATATATCATCATTATATGATTGTGTTAAAAAACCTAGGGTCGGTTTGGGTACCGGAAACCGAGGTATTTTTGTTTGGTCTTAGTACAGCAATTCGCAATTGGCATTAAGGAATTTGCGAATAGCATTTTTGCAATTCGCATTTAGCATTTTTGCAATCCGCAAATGACATTTCGCAAAACGCATTTAACATTTGGCATTTTACAAATAGCATTTAGCATTAAACACCCTAATAGAGTTTTGTACTTAAATAGCATTTCGCATTTAGCATTTCGCATTAAGCAATTCGCATTTAGCATTAAGCATGGCGCACCGGCCTTCCATACCATATAGTATGACATCTAACGTTCACCATCAATAATAACTCATTGCGCCCCCATGTTTATTAACTTTTCAAGGGTACGAACGATTTATGTACGAATCGGAATAACACACGCAAAAGTGTACTAATCAACTGAAATGCATCAATGTTACCGCATATAAAAATAAGATTTAGCTGCTCAGATGTAAGCTGCTTTGTTTGATATATTAAGTATCGGAAAATGTTGGTTTATTGATGAGAAATTAAGTCGGGACTGTTCGCTGGTTTTATTAAATTCATTTGGTCGCCATTTTGTTTTCCTTTGTTGGCGATGGCTAACTACCTCTGAGGCCGTTTGTGCTGTTCGCAATCGGTAACAGACAAACGGTCGTTAAAGTTAAATTGTTACCGTTTTCTGATGTAATCGATGCAATCGATACGGTACTTGAACGCGCTACAGTTTGGACGCCTCGTTACGCAAAAGAGTAACGTCATTTCAGTCGGGAAAGCCCGTGGCAACGGCCGTATTTAACTCTAAGGATGTTTTTCTCTAGGCAGCTACTGTACTATATAAACCTTCATATATTATGCTATGAAATATCGCGATGAATTTCTAATATGAAGACTGAATATTTGATCTAAATAAATGATTGATACTCGAATGATGTGGAATACTCATGTATTATAGTTTGTATTGATCTGATCAACAGACTGTTATAATATTGTAAAATTGTGTTCATTACTACACCTGATGCATACGTTTTTCTGTTTGTATGTACTTATATGTGTATGGGCCGGAGGCCTATGATGCGAAATAAACTGAAACAAAACTGAAACATCTGGAGGTCATGTGTCAGATACTCGACGACTAGCTTTTGTGTTGGGGCTCATTTAAGGATTTACCTATTACTTGAATGACTTAAGAAAATGATATGTGATTAAAGATCCGAATATATTTGAATTTGTTTGAAACTTCTATTACGTTATAGACACCGATGAGTAGAGCGACGCTGCTAATTGATTGTCATTAAGATTATTTAAGAAATTAATTGATTTGTTTCGGTGTTCAAGCGAAATGAACGACAGAAAACTATCGGCAAATACCATGAATCGCGTTAGCGATTCAAGGTAAATTTGCCGATAATTTTCTGTCGTTCATTTCGCTTGAATACCGAAACAATCTGTTCATTTCTTATATTTACATTATTTTATCTTTATATTTGTTATGAAAAAAATTCAGACTTTCAGTTTTTAAAGGAGAAATGGTGTTTAAAAGGGGAAAAGTACGTCGAAGAAATAAACTTGAAAGAACAGCTTTAACGAAGTTAACTCCGCCCCCTGTAACCAAATAACATAGCTAGATCTATATTACGCGGATAATATAGTTCTCAAATTCACTTCAGGTTTTTACTAGGGAAAAATACTTTTAAGTACATCCAAGTACGTTTTCTTATCCTAAATCGGGTTTTTTAATTCATGCAACGGTGCAAGCAATCGTCAAGTGTGAACGCTAATACCGTATTCTTAACGGGCACGGACCATATAGAAATCCGAAGCTGACAGGCACCATATGGGGTATTTATGGTTTTGGAGCCAATACTCGGAGCCTAAGTTGGAACCGGACAGGAGCTGAGGATTACTAGTGTGTTGTGATTTTTTTTCTATCAGTAGCTTTATTTACCAGTAATTTCAGTGATTATTCTGTAAAATTTCTGTGCACAAGTTTCAAGTTGTCGGGGGAGTATGTCACAGTGTGTAGGTTTATCATCACTTGTACGGCCTTACTGTACAAGTGCGCTTTTATGGAGACGTGGTAGAGTATACGACTGTGAACCTGGCGACCCGGGTTCAAACCCGGGTCGGCGCGGGTGTCTCTTTATAAAGAACACCCGGTTACATTGGGCGCCAAAAATTGTATGCGGGGGTATAAAAATTCGTAGCAGACGGAAAAAGTTTCGGAGCCCTTCCTACTGCAATTTTTTTCACAATGAGTGTAAATAATTTATATCAATATGAATATAAAATCTATATATATTGGTATTTAATGTTTAAAAAAAGATTGGGAAATAAACTAGATTCAATCTAGGTCATATAATACGTGGATTCTAATTTAAGAGTAGTGAAGATTAATGCGCAGCGACTTAACCCTAAGCTCCGCCTCCTAAGGTTTGAGTGTCTATAAAAAATGAACACCGATTTTTACAATGGAAAGAGATAGGGCGAATGTAAATATTAAGAAATGAACTGAATCTGTCCGGTATTTACGCGAAATGAACGACAGAAACATGGATCGCCCTAGGTGTCCTCTGATATGGGTTAACACCGTTTGCATAGAACAAATTCGTTCTTCACAGGTAAACCGTTTGTAAAGGACGGGTAATCGTGTCGCTGGGATCCAGGGCTACCATAAGTTGACATGAAAAATCGTAAGATTTCCAAATTTGCATTTTTCAAGTGCGATTTTACGAACCGTACCTTTAGCCCCATCGCCTGTTTCTAGTTTTTTAGACACGTGACTGCTTAAATCAGGCTGGAAGTAAAGCAGAATGCGCCTTAAGGCGCATTCTGCTTTACTTTCCGCCTGCTTTAAGCTATCATGTACTAGAAAAAAATCCGAAGATTTGGGAAAAATCCGGAGAAATGGCAGCGCTTGGGACACATGGATAAGGCTGTCACTAATGTTTAATATCACCTATTAAAACTCTTGAATATTATCTCTATTACTAGTAAGAGTATTTTTTAAACAATGACGTTCAGATCGAGACGTTATAAGTATGATAAATATAAAATATATTCTATACTGGAAACCAGTTTACCAGTATGCAAAGATGCGAACAGTGCAGACTCTGACCAGAAGGGTAATTATGGAGTCCCCCGACCAGGGTCGGCACTGTTTGTTTTACTTTTATATTATCTGATTATTTGTTAAAACAACCTTTGTAACTCTTTGAACCCTAGTCACGCATATATGCGTAATTTGCAAATAGTATACCTGTGAAGAGTACGCTTGTCATATACAAAAAGAGTACACCCTGATGAGAAGGCTCCTTAAGGAGCCCTCTGATCAAGGTCTACACTGTTTGTCATTTTGACATATATTGAAAAAATCAACCCTAAAATGCAAAAATGGACTAGACTAAATTGAAAAACAAGAACTGTCCATTTGAGGTTTCAGGGAGAAAAGGTTAAAACAAACAACAACTAGTAAGTTCGTCAACAGTGGAATAGTCCATATCAAACGCTTAGCATAAACTGTGATAAGTCCAACCTCCATTAAAATAGTTCACTGCAATGATGTCATCAGCTTTGAACAACTGTTGTCTGTCTTTATTTTTCAGTTGTAAATTTTTGAACTTTTGGTAACTTAAGAAATACTAAAAATAATGTCAAACAGCTTCGCTGCTGGTCAGACGCCGCGTAATGCGGCGTCTGATTAGGACCAAAACTGTTAGTTAAAAACCATTATACACGGGGCAATACAGTGAAGGGGTAAACACTTATTGCCTAAAAATGAATTACCTTTGCCGGTTGTATATTTTCCTCCTGGAAACTACGAATGGATTGTTGTTTGCAAATATATTTAATTATGCTTCGTGTAAGACTCCGTGTTTTTTCAATATCCAACTTGAAGGCACCGAGGCATAATACCGTGCATATTAACCTAATACTATAGGGTATAGGGTATATAAGAAAAACTGATATGCACACGGAATATAATAGAGCCATACAGTACACCAAATATACAAAAGGTTGTGTTAAATATAGTTAAAAATCAATATTACCGCATTCACCCCTGACACTTCAATTGACACTCACATTAAACCAAATCACTTAAAAAAGCATAAAACTAATTTTTATTTCTTTTCGCAGACGATATTTATTTGAAGCAGACGACAATTGGACACGATAACGGTTAAGTGTAGTCCACTATAGTACAATTTATAGTTGTTTCATAAAAATATTGCAAAACGACCAACATTTAAGACCTCGGTCTGAGGGCTTCCGTATGGTCTCTCATTCGCTCTGATCTAGATCTACACCATTTGCATAATACAAGACTATTGAAGTTTTCATATGTACCCTGGGTCCATGCTATAAAGCTTTTGAGCTGAGTCTGAAGTCATTCTCAAGCATTTGATTGGTCATATTTGAGCCTATGCTCAAATCTGACCAATCAAGTGCTTGAGAACAAACTCAGACTCAGCTCAAACGCTTTATAAGCATGTACCAAGACGATATGTGTCGAGGTACGGTATATTGCTTCTTTATGAGCCCTCCGATCTAGATATTTACTGTTAACATAAGTGTACTCTTCAGAGGTAAATTGTGTTCAAATGACGCATCATAAGGGGTGATTGGTTAAAATATCCTTGCATACATGTATACCATTCACCGCATGTCAATATGTTCATTGCGCTTCTTTGATTGAAACAATGAACACTTTATGCTCTTCGCAAGATTCGTAATTAGGAATTGGTGTCTCTCTGTCGAAATAGCCAAATAACTGAGTATAACACGTAACTAACCCCTTCACTTTTTGTACTGTACTTTATTAGAACAATATATTTTTGCAAACAGTTTGGATCCTGATCGGTCGCCGCGTTACGCGGCGTCTGATCAGGATCCAAACTGTTTGACAGTTATTTCAATAGATCTATTTAAAAATACTTAAAGTTTAGTTTTGAGAAAATAAAGCAGACGGCAATGCTAAAATTTGATGACGCCATGGCAAGGAAAGGGTTAGGAGATCCACTGGTGGAAATTAATGCAATAATGAGGTTTATGAAGCATTTATTTTGTCAAGTTATACAATGCATGTAATAGCAAAAGACATTGCTTATTTACCATTATGATACTTTGAGCACATTGAATTTCATACAATGGTAATGTTTACATGAACATGAAATAGCTAAAGGAAAAATAAAGCACAAATCACACATTATAACAATTAACAAAGAGCTAGACCCAAAGTATATGCTAATATTTTTGTCATGTGAGAAGGGTCTTAGATTCTTTACCACTTAAGCCCTGTAGGCCCGACTCCAGGCCTGGGCACATTAGGTGTTTTTCATACATATTTGAAAAAAAAAGTTCTAAATGGTTTAAACAAAACTAAACTTAAAAAAGCGATAAAATGTAGAAAATGACACATTACTTTTAAGATAGATCTAGATGGCAAACAGTTTGGAGTTTGATCTGGCTCCGAAAGCAAATAAGATTTTAGCGTAAACGCGTTTGTTGGGAGATATTGACATCAAATTTGGGTGAGGTATTATCAACACAACTTAACGTAAATTCTTCAACACTTTCAATGCTTGGAATTGTTTCGTCTGCGACAATTGTCGTCTGCTACAATTCTAATGATACACCTTTTTCTAAATTTCTTTTAAAAAAACAGCAGCAGAGTCATCAAGATCCAAACTGTTTGCAGATGATATTTTAGTTTTGCCAATTCAATGCCAACAGTTCACCTCTTCACTGCCATGACTTCATCAGCTTTGAACCATTCACGTCAGTTTTTATTTCTTAAATTTATTTTCTAGGTATTCTAGATAAGGAAATATAATTTAGCGTATCAAAGAATTTGGATCGTAATGAGACACTGCGATACACGGAGTCTGCTCAGTATCGAAACTTTTTGAAAATATTTTGTGACAAACAATTATCGTTTCTTTAAATATTTGATATATTAACAATTTACTTGCCTTTCGCGACTTCACTTGACTGGCATTTGCTAACAGTTTGGACCCAGATCGCGTAACGCGGCGTCTGATCTGGGTCCAACCCGTTTGAGACACGTTTATGTGTTACTCTTTTTCTAAAATGCATATATCGTAAATCCTAATTCGTCAATTTTTTGAAGACGACAATTTCAAAGCGGATGATATTACGATGAAATAAAGATCAACCACTTACTCCGCCATATTTAAGTCCGCGTCAAAAGTGTTGTCCGCTGACTGTGTGCAATATATACTTGTAATTGTATTTCCTCTGAAAAAAATAACTCTTTCAAATAGTATGGATCCAGATTAGATTACTATACGCATGGTAAGGCAGTGGAAGGTTTAAATGATTCATGCAATTATAACCCTTTCACTCCCAATGACGTCATAGAGCGCGTTTGCAAATAGTTTTTACCCTGAACAGACGCCGCTTTATGCGGCGTCTGATCTGGTTAAAAACTGTTTGCCACTTGTTTTGAAAGTACGTCAGTTATACTGCCTTAAATCTATCTTTGAAACGGTATTGTAATATTGAAACAGACGACAATATGACGGCGAATGGGTAAAAATCTCACGATAAATTTGATAATGAAAGGATTAAGCATATATTTTCCTTTTTCCTAGAATGGTATCGCATGCTTTAGATATTTGCATAGTTCATATGGAAAGAACGTATCATTAGAAGGAGTAAATATTGGCAGTTTTTGGCTGAAAATACATTGTATTTAATGTTATTTGGCATAATATATGATCCTGGTTAAAACAAAGAAAAAGTGAGTTATGCTGCAGACGGTATTAAAAGAGTCCACAATCAATATTCATTAAACTCTACTTACAGATCAGACGCCGGGTCACCGAGCATCTGGTCATGCTCCAAATAGTGAAATGAGTCCTCAGCAGTTTGAGAAAGTTGTCATTGTCTCCAAATTAGTACAGATACAGATTCAAGTTTTATTTAGAGTCGGGCTGTTTACAACAGATATACCTCTAGCTTGTCGAGGTTTCAGTCCCTTTGCGTTTTATTACGTTTAAACACGAAATACTATAGAGAATATTTGGTTCCTGGCTTTGACTGAGAATTGTTATCTGGCAAGGCGAACCTAATATATCCATCGCCTTGCCAGTAGTGCGTTCTTTTGCCACTGTTTGCTGTTAAGGTAAGCAGTTTGTGCCCCGTGTGCACCGTGCAGAGTACAGTAGAGAACACATTTTCTTTCCAAATAACCCCGGTTACGCTTAAACTATTATTTTCATTGCAAACAGTTTGGGGCCAGATCAGACGCCGGGTAACCCGGCGTCTGATCAGGCTCCAGACTGTTTGCCACTCAGATTAAAACTGATAGTCAGAATTGTCAAAATGATGTCATGTTCTATATTTCATTCGATGCGTTTGCGTTTGAACGAAATAATTACGTTTTCTCCACTGTATTTCAGATCGGTAACCAACTCGCAATCAATGGCCATCGATTTTTTACTGAACACGCTACAGATAGCAGTTCTCATTCAAAGCTAGGAACGAAATGTTCTATTTTTATATTCTAACCATATACAATTACATAATCGTCTTGGCGAACAAAATGTTCAAACTTCAAATACTGATTTACAAAGCGATAAGTTGAATGTAGATCAATCCTCATAGTGTTCAAGGACAACATGGAATCGATCGTCTGGAGAGTTGTCACAAGGACTCAGGATTATTTTAAATTTGCCTGTTATTTGAGGCTAACGGCTCGTGTTTGCTTTGTCCTTGCTTGAATTTAGTTTCAAAAGCACAAAAACCTTAACCTATACAGTACGGTAAATCACGCAGGCTTTAACCCATTCACTGTCATGACGTCATTTACTTTAAACAATTGCCATCTGCTTATATTTCTAAAATTTGAACTTCACGGTTTTTTACTTAACTCATTGAGCCCTAGTGACGTATATATGCGTCTTTCACCAAATGTGTACCTGTGAAGAGTACGATTGTCCTATGCAAACAGTGAAGTCCCTGATCAGAGGGCTCCTGCAGGAGCCCTCTGATCAGGGACTTCACTGTTTGGCATTTTGCAATTTATTACAAAAAACAACCCAAAATAGTCAAAAATGGACCAGCCTTTAGTGCAAACTGGAATTTTCCATTAGAAGTTCCAGGGGATAATGAGTTAAGAACTATTGAAATGAGTGCCAACCAGTTTGGATACAGATCAGATGCCGCGTTATGTGGTGTCTGATCTGGATCTAAACTATTTGCAAATGTTAGCCAAGTCACCCTTAGCATAGTTAGTGTTAAGGAGTAAACCATGAACCTATTATATACACTTACTTGTTCCAAGCGCATACTGACACCTGATAACCCTTTCCTGCTCATGATGCATTTGAGAAGACGTTACCCATAAGATAAGATAAGATAAGATAAGACCCATGATCTTTTAAACAAAATTCAACGCAATCGAAAATCGAAACAATTGTTTTCGATAATCTATTTTTAAGCTGAATAGAAAACAGCCTGGAGTCTGATCCGGTTCCTAAAGAACTTATTTTTTTTAGCACAAGCCCCTTTTAATTGGAAAGATTAACGTCTACTCATCAGTACCTAAAGATCAAGTTCAGCAGAAGCATTATCAACCCAAAATAAAATTTGTATTTATTTAGTTGCTGAATAACGAGGGGTGTTCCAAAAATAATGTCACTTGCATCGGTGCTCATATAGCGGAAGTGCTTTTGTTCATTTTAATTTGCTCTGCCCTTCAAAATACTCTCCGCCAGCCAGAACACACCTTTTTAGCCGGTCAATCCATTTTTGGAAGCATTTTTCATACTCTTCAATGGGGACACCCATCAGACCCTGATAAACAGGAGATCCAAGGGCATTTCTCGAATTGTATCTCCTTCCAGATAAATGATATTTAAGTTTTGGAAAGAGAAAATAGTCGCGGGGGCCAAGTCTGGCGAATACGGAGGGTGCGGAAGGACGGTAACCTTCTCTGACTACAAAAAGTCAGTCACAATACGTGCCTTGTAGGCTATGAAACGATGTACACTGTACCGAGGCCAGTGAACGTGTGGACGAGATATTTACCTGTGTTTCGAGCCAGAGATCACTCAATCGACTTTTGGTGGTTTTGTGCATAAATTGCACGATTTCCGCGAAATAAAGCACAGATGACATTATTTATGGAACACCCCTCGTATATTCGTTTATATACCTTGTTGTCTGCTATTTTCTATAGGTATAATTTACTAAATTTCTTTTCAAAATAGAATCAGAATGTCGAACAGTTTGCAGTACATGGCATCATGAACCAAACTGTTTGCACATGATATGGTTTGCCGCTTAGATAGTATTTACTTAAAGTTATCTCCGTCATTGACATGTCGCCTCTCGCTTTAAACAATTATCAAAATTTTCTTTCATTTGATACTAGTTTGAATGCAGATTAAACCATGAGTTACTGGACGTCTGATAAATATCCAAACTTTTTTTATATCAGTCTCTCCTTAATTATTTCGCTGCCAAGTATTTTCGTCTGCCTGCTTTAACCCTTTTATCACCAAATTACCGTCTGCATGTTTAGAGTCGTTTGCAATAGTTTAAAGTTAGCTCAGGACTGTTTTGTCTGCAAACGGAATGTCGATACGAAAGTCAAACAGTTTCGACCCGATCAGACTCCGCGTTACGCAGCCTCTGATGATACAAACTGTTTACAAAGTCGCCGTTTGGCGCCATTGGCAGTGAAAGAGTTTAATGGTAGCTGTTTGAAGCGGAATTTGTGGATAAACCCTTAGAATATAACCTACATTTTTAACCAATCAAAATGCTTTTTGGTCCCATTAAGTACGGCACCTAATCATTAAGAACTTTGTTATGTTTTGACGTCGCGTGGTGTCTGCGCGCGATATATAGATAACTCCGCCTCGTAGCAACTAGTTGTAAAGAATTCCATATTTGGGCTCTCTTACAACCAGAATAATCCAGGTTTGTTTACACTACGTGGGAATTATGTAGTCCTCGGCCAATAAAAATATAGGTTATATTCTAAGATATTTAGAACATATTAAGTGAAATCTTAATGGTTAAGAAGGGGCCACTTGCTAACGCTCGTTACGCCCCTTCTTAACCATTAAGATTTCACTTAATATGTTCTAACTATAACATAACCCATATCCTGTTTTTAGTTTTTGAAAACCGGTTAATACTAAAGCAGGGTGAAAGTGAAGTTTAATGCGTCTTAAGGCATTACTATTATGACTTCACAACAGTCTGGGCTCCTTAATAAGTTTATTTACTTGGCTAACGAAATTAGAGAGTCTGAAATCGAATCTTAAATATATCGCAAATCGAAAATGTATAATAATGTATATATGAGATATTATTTAGCAAAACATTCATATGCCAAAATAGTACAGCAATCTTACATGTTAACCGTACTTACACCCATTACATTACAAATAAATTATTCTAATAATTAGTACTCACCACATAGTCACGATATTTCCCAAATATTCCATGTCCGACATGTGTATGATGTCAAGTGTATCAGTGCTGATAGAAAACAGTCACGAGATCAGAGTAAGCCAGGGGTCGTCATAGCCAAGTTCAGGTGTAATGAAGAGAAGCGCAAAGTTATGGCTAAGAAAACAAGTCTACGCAAACACAGAGTCTATGATCACGTGTACATAGACCATGATATGTCATCGTCTGAAAGAGTTATGTCAGGCAACTTCCGGGCAGTCCTAAAGGCTCTGAGAAATAGTGGCCTTCGGGTAGTAGGAAACCGTGTAGTTCGAGAAAAAGACCAAAGTGCTCAGAATAATGTGAACTCGAATCAGGAATCCAGGCGATCAGACTCTCAAAACCAGTCACATAACAGCGCGAGATCGATTTCAGGGGACAGGCCATACAGAGAATCTGATAAGAGGGATAACCAGTATGGGAACAACACTCGTGGACGGGATAGTGACGGTTTTGATCGTTCGACCACATACATAGGCAGGGGCGCGTGGCGTGTACATGGTCGTGGTGGATACAGGGAGCAAACCAGGGGTCGATATTAGCTGTCAGCAGGCTTTTGGAACGTTCGAGGGTGGAGTATAGACAAAAACTCTGACAATTTTTCATTACGATCAGCTTGTGTTTATAAAAATGATTATGACATTTTAGGTGTTGCAGAAACGCATCTTGTAGATAGCATGAATTTAAATGTAGACGGGTATCGATGGTACGGTCATAATCGTATAAATATAAACAAACGTGCCAAAAATGGGTCTGGAGGCGTTGGATTTCTCATTAAAGAGCATCTGTTTGATAATTTTGATATAGACGTGGTAAATAATTCATTTGAAGGTATATTATGGGTATTGCTGTGTGATAAGCTTAGCGGTGACAAAATATATGCTTGTGTTTGTTATTTGCCACCTGAAAACTCATCTAGGCCCTTTGATGTTCATGGGTTTTATGACAATCTTTTAACTGATATTTATTCTTACCAAAACGATGGAGCAATCTTCATATGTGGTGATTTTAATAGCAGATGTGGGGAATCAGATGATTATATTTGTGGTGTTGATGTAGTACCCCCACGTGATGTGATTGACTATGTAAACAATTCTTATGGTGATTTGCTCATTGATTTTCTTATTAACACAAACATGTGCATCCTGAATGGCCGAAACTTTGTCAAAAATGATTTCACATCTATTTCTGTCAAAGGGAAGTCAGTTGTTGATTACTGTATTGTAAAACAAGAGGAGCTTGATAGCTATTCAAAGTTTAAAGTCTCAAGAGTAACTGAAGTAATCAATGACATTGATGATGTTTCTAATATGGCTTCGTCGTCTTTACCGGATCATTCCTTACTATCGTGGGATATACACTTGAATTATCAAAATTCAAGTGATATGCACGATAGTAAGGTTGTATCTACTGATGATCAATCATTTTTTAAATTTGATTTGAAACGTGTACCTAATAACTTTTTGAATGAACCTTGTGATATTGATAAGATAAATGATATGATAAATAGAATAAAAAATGATGTTAACTCTCAAAGTGAGATAAATGCATTGTATGATGACTGGTGTACGGTTTTAAAAGATACAATGTTGAGGGAAATCCCCCACAAGACTGTAAATATAGGTAGCTATAACAACGGTAAAAGAAAGCACAGAGTAGCAAAGCCTTGGTGGTCTGAAAATCTTACTAGTTTATGGAATGATATGTGCAAAGCAGAAGCTGAATGGCTGAAGTGTAACTCCAGAATGATAAAGACAAGGTTAAAATCTGATTTTGTTTCTAAACGTAGATTATTTGATCGTGAAGTTCAAAGAGCCAAACGATACTACTGGTATTCTTTACAGTCAGAACTTGTGAAAGAATGTGAGACTAACAGTGTAGAGTTTTGGAAACGTATTGGTAAAATAGGTATAAGTAACCATAGGAAAAACAGAATACCTATGGAAGTAACCCTAGAGGACGGTAGTACTTCTTGTAATATAACACATGTTTTAGAAAAGTGGAAGTCTGATTTTAGTTCTTTATTCACTAGCCAATTTACTATAGATAATGTTATAGATGATGGAGCTGATTTGCCTTTTAACGATGATATTTGTATATTAGATGTAAAGAAAGCTGTTGATAATGCAAATGTGGGAAAGGCGACAGGATATGACGGTATACCTTCGGAAGTGCTTAAGAATGACACTGCTATATGTTTTCTCTTTGTGTTGTTCAACGTTTGTTTTAAACATGGGATTGTCCCATCGTCATGGGGGAAATGTATAATAAACCCTATACCTAAATCATCTACTGCCGATCCCAAAGACCCCCTATCATATAGAGGTATAGCTCTAGCTTCCTCCATTTATAAGATGTATTGTAGTGTTCTAAATGATAGAATAACTAGTTGGTCTGAGTCAAATGCAAAGTTAGTTGATGAACAAAATGGTTTTAGGAAGAAGAGAAGCACAACTGACCATATATCGTCTTTATGTAATATAATTGATACTAGAAGAAAACGTAAAAAAGATACTTTCTGTGCATTTATAGATTTTAAAAAAGCATATGATTCTATTGATAGAACAAAACTTTGGAAGCGACTACAAGATAATGGTATTTGTGGAAGAATGTTTGTTGCCGTAAAATCATTGTATAACTCGGTGTCATCGTGTGTACGAGTTAATAGCCATAACACTGACTGGTTTAATGTGAACATTGGTTTGCGGCAAGGATGTATTTTATCACCAATGTTATTTAATCTATATATTAATGACCTAGCACTCTTTATGAAAGCACTGGATATTGGTGTTGATATTGGGCAAGAGAAAGTGTGTATTCTTTTATATGCAGACGATATTGTTTTACTTGCAGAGACAGCAGAAGAATTACAAGTCATGTTAAATGCTTTGAATGACTGGTGTGATATAAACAGAATGACTATCAATTGTAACAAGAGTAATATTGTGCATTTTAGAAATCCATCTAAACCTAGAACCGAATTTGTATTCAACTGTGGTAATAATATTTTAGAAATTGTTGATAAGTATACTTATCTGGGACTTGTCCTAACTCAACATCTAGATTTTAATGTGACAGCTAAGGTTGTTGCTCAAAGTGCAAGCCGTGCTCTTGGTCTCATTATTGCGAAGTGCAAACTTGCTGGTGGGGTTCCCTACTCTGTTTTTACAAAGTTATACGATTCTGTTGTGTGGCCTGTTATAGGTTACGGAGCTGCAATCTGGGGCTTGCGGTCCTTCTCTTGCATCAACGCTGTTCATCACAGGGCTATGAGGTTCTTTCTTGGAGTAGGTAAATACACTCCAAGTGCGGCGTTGACGGGAGAGATGGGCTGGAAGCCACCGATTGTTAGACAGTGGAAACATGTTTTTCAACTATGGACCCGCACATGTAATACAATTTCCACACGTATTAACAAGCGCATTGCAATATGGGCGTGGTCTTTGCGTGGTTCTAATTGTAAAAATTGGTATTACTCTGTTGTGTCAAAGCTTACAGATAATGATTTACATGCCTACATTGACATTAATACTGCTGTGCCAAAACATCATCTATGTAATAACATTGAACAAATTTTGATGGACAAATTTATTTTAGAATGGAAAGATGCGATAAAAAGTCCAACTGGTACAACAGGTAGAGGTGGAAATAAACTTAGAACTTACGCTTTGTTTAAATGCACGTTTGATGTTGAACCTTACTGCAAAATGATCATGTCGACTAAACACCGTGCTGCATATTGTAAATTTAGATGTGGTGTTGCACCAATCAGAATCGAAACAGGGCGTTATGAGAATTTGCCAGTATCAGAGAGGAAATGTACTTTATGTAATGAAGTTGAATCAGAAGAACATGTACTGATCAATTGCCCTTTATATGATGACATTCGTTGTAATTTATTTCAAAGAGCAAAACATGTTATAAATGGTTTCTCTGATTTAAGTGACAGTATTAAACTTGCAAGTCTATTTTCACATTCAGATTTGATAAGATCGTGTGCAAAAGCCTGTTGTGATATTCTTAATAGGAGATCATCATTTTTATGTAAATAATGTAATTTTAAATATGATGATCGATTTTCTTTTTCAAGTAAAAGTTGCTAATCGATGCTATTTTTATCTGATCAAAGAGGTAAAATGTTTTTCTTTAATTGTTTTGCCCGTGCGTTTTTACGCTTTTATAATCTGTCAAATTTTAATAGCTCATTTTAATACATTTTATGCATTATTTGCAATGATTAGCAGCTATAACTTAGTCTTATCTGTATATATATTAATACTGTTTGTGCAATACGTTTGTGGTACCTATTGTGATAAAATGTATCATAGTCTCTTATAATTCTATTCAGAATGGTTGTATGCATTGCTTTGTGATATATAAATGTATAATTTGACATGTATGTATACAAATGAGACTGAAATAAAGAATTTATCTTATGGAAATCACTATAATCCATTGTATATCATATAATACAGGTATATATACTAATGTTCAACACCTAATTTGTTCGAAATAAGTAAATTATCTATTTGCAAACGCTGCTTATCCAGATCTGGGGGCTTTCGGCTTAGCCACCTGATATGGGTCTTCATCGTTTGCAATATACTTTGCGGAAAACTAGGTTCAAACCCCTAAAAATCGTAATAAACTTGTCATCTATCAGTAAATGGATGAGTGCATCCGAACTATTGTCACAGGATTGATTGACTAGATAGTGTTGTTATATAATATGTGTACATATTGTTCGTTTTGTTATGTTCAATCATAAATATAGTAATGTCAATTTTCAGTATGAAAATGCAGATCAATTTCAAATTCAATTGGCTTAGATTCTGATAAGACGAAAACAACTGTGTCGTCTTATCAGGAATTAAACCTATTGTAACGCTCAAAAATGAAAAGAATTATGATCGAAATATAACTGTAAGTTGAAAATATTGAACCAACCTTAAAACTAGAACCAGCAGATTGGTAATCGTAGCAAAATTATATCTTGTTATTTTGTGATATTGTAAAGACCTTAATTTATTCAAAGTATTATGTCAGTATATCGCATTTGTTTCGAGATGCATGTATACCGGAACTTGATCAGATGACGTTAATATCACCGATCAAAGGCCAGTATATATGTTATATTCTTTTTGCTAGTTATATCATGAATATCAAGTAAAAAAGAATTAATTGCAAAAAAAAGTATGAAACTAGATTTGGAGCCAAACCAGACATCAATGTCGATGCCTGATCGGGAAACAAATACATACGTTTATTTAGACACCTTGTTTATTTATAGCAATAATTCTCCCTGTATGTTTAAAATGACGTTCACTCTCTTCTTAATGCTTTTTTTTCATGTTTATCAACCGCCTAGTGTAAGGCAACAGACATGTATCATGTTATGCCGAATAAAATGATTTGACTTGACTTGACTTGCTTTACTTCAAGCCCGCTTTAATCTACCATTTGGTAAGGTATAGAAAAAGTTCTTATGTTGCATACCGGTATTTATGAAAATAAAAAGAACTGATTTCTTAAGCAGAGGATTCAGTTGAATGCGTAAAAAGCGAATATAGGTAGTGCAGGGTTAATACACTACACACGTGTAACATTAGGGGAGACATACGCTTTTATGCACGGATGTTTTGAGCTTGATTCCAACGTCGACAGATACGCAACAAGATTGGCGATATTTGTTTTAAATGATACTTAGCAGCATTATGAAATGGTCTTATTTCCCAAGATGACAAGAAGCACGCAAGTGCATTTCCAACGCAATTTTCCTGTACAGCAATCCACCCCAGCAGATTGTAAGCCGTTTCTTTATGACCAAGTGTAGGGCTTTCGCAAGTATCAATTAAGTGAAACAAAGCCTCGGTGTTTCCTGTACTGTTGTTTAGTTTTTCATCTACCAGGTACTTCAAAAAGTACAGATAAACTTGGGCATCGACAACTGCGTTTGAACACCATTTACTAAAGCGAGAATTATCAAGCTTTTCTCCTAGGGACCTTTTCATCTCCATCCTAAGTGGTTCTGGTATTATGAATTTATGTGTTGGAAAAAACATGACACAGCCGGCTATGTGACTAGCTATTTCGTCGCGATTCATTGACGTGATATTGGCAAATATAGTTACAGCCTTTTCTTCATCGACACTGATTCTCGGTTCACAACCACACATTTGAACAGATTTTTTCTCAATGTCCTCTTCCACACGTCCCAGTATTTTCGAACACTCTATGTATCTTCTTTTCATGAAATAGTAGGATGCTTTAGCGAGATTATTTTTAACATGATCAGTTGGATACGCTGCTCTGAAATGGTCGAAAGCTTTCTGTAGTAGACGACCAGACCTTTTCCTGTTCGCTGGATTCAATGAGTCACTTGCAAGCTCCATAGCCATGCATAAATGCCCTAAAGGAATATAATTGGATGATATTCTTTTAATGTTTTCTTCATCAATGCCAATTATACGAAGTAGATATTTTTCACAGTATGGTGATTCTATAAATGGATACAGATAATCAATATATTGTCTATTAAAGTGGCAATAGGGCATGGTTAAACATAAAATCATCACAATTTTTTTTCTTTCAACATCATACAATTGAGAAGCGTCGCCAGTGAGCATGGCACCAATATAATTTGTTCTTAGACTAAAGAACAGGTTTTTCCCTAATCCTAACATGTATCTTAATTCTTGAAGTAAGATTTTTCTTTCGTGGCGGAATGCCAACTTATCGAATAAGTTGTGGTCTTTCATGAAATAACTTGGACAGTATTTGCCATTTACCCATGTAAATACGGTTTTCAGACACTGTAAAACACATATCACAAGATTGTATTCAGTCCAAACAGAAGCATTCCACCATATGAAGTACACACGTTTTGAGATGGTACGAACTGATTAAGCATTTCTTATCTTTAAATAGAGGTTGTAGAAAGTCTTTTTTGATAATCTTGAGGAGAATATATGCTTTGTGTTCAGTTGGGTTTAAGCTGGACATAAGCAGCCTTTCTTGCATTGAGAACGAAATTATCCACTGCATGTGAGCCTCTTCACTGCGCCAATGACCTACACCAACTAAGAGACAGCCCATGTCACGCATTTCACTGACCAGTCGTTCTGTTGGCCAGTCAAATCGCTTTGGTCTTGTTATCCAGCCGTTAACATGACTAGGAATATATTCACACTTGTAGCTATCCATATGGTCAGAAACATGAATATTAAAATTATCTGTAATAGAAATTGCTGGGCCTTTTTTATCTTTATAAAATGGTGGCTTCAAACAGATTTGACCCATGTTGTCAATATCTAACATGCCAAAGGGTAGCTCTAATGTATTTAGATGACGTGAAATATTGTCAACATTCATGAGTAGACCGTTCCTAACAAGTTGGAGTTTGGCGTAGCCTGGATACACATATTCGTCTATCATAAGCAGAGAAGTTTTGAGATTATGGCACTCCTGTCTCTTTACTATGAGCTCCGGCGTCCTTTCATAAGCAATTAAGTCATGATCAGAACGTATGTCTGGAACAACAGATCCCTCATACGAGCCCCTGCATATCTTCACCGATAAGTCATCTAGCTGGTACCGAATTTCGAGCGAAATAGCATGTTCCCTGAAAATTCTCCTCATAAATTCTGAAGCCCCAATTTTCTCCATCACGTCAAATAGTCGCCGTGACAAACTATTGGTGTCCTTCATACTTGTAGAAATGCACCGTAGAATGTTTACATTATCTGACAGCTGAAACATACAAGCACTATATTCATATTTACTATACAAACAAAAGAACCACTCATAATAATAAGGATTATTAGTAATTCGCTGTAACTATCAACCAGGATAAATAGGCGATCGACGTGCAAAGTCACCGTTTTGCACGAAACTTACACCATCTGTACCTCACTACATGAAATGGAAATAAATACTATCAACTTTTTCCTATGTTACTGAGAAGGGCTGCTTAAAAGGTACCAGGACCCCTCTTTAACAGATGTAACCATATACTGTAGTGTTATGAAATGAAAGTATAAGAGAACACATGCATATATTTGTTGGTTACTATGGTAACACATGCGAAAAGAACGTAATTTACTGAATATATTTAAACATATTTATTTCAGAAAATGCACACATACATACAATATACACCATATCTATTATAGGATTAGAACGAAAGCTAAAGCTTAATAAGGTTTTTCTCCTTAAATATATTCTCCTGAATATGTGTGCCAAATTTAAGATTTTTGGAACGCAGAATACAGCTATCCATCAAAACCATTACACAGTTGAATTAGTTTCATTATCAGATTTGCGAGTTATCATTCTTATATAATCACTGTTAAGATTAAACGGTATTTGGTTGCCTTAGTAACTGCTCAAGGGTTTGTTTGTTTCTTTTGTTTGTTAGCGTCCGTTTCTGCCATGTATGGACTAATTGTACGCTCGAGACAGAGGGGAGCAGATACAGAGAACCCGGATGCAATTACCTACTCTTATTATCGAAAGAGTTTTCTGGTTCTTTTTTATTCCCGGGGTAAAACACTGGTACATCAGACGTCGGTTTATTAAGTCTTATCCGAAGAACTTGGTCCGGCGGCGGATTGAACTCACGACCCCTGGCATCGTAATCGAACGCGTTACCCCTCGACTATTGACGTCCGCTGGCTCGCTCAACGGAATTGCTAAATAAGAGCAGTATATGGAAAATGTAAATCAAACTAAAAAAAAATAAGTAAAAGTACAGCAACATTTCAGAACCATGGTACTGTATTTTTATCATCAGGTTTTCGTGATAGCAGTGTCGTTTAGGTTTCACTTTAAACATGAAAGTAACATTTGGTTACCATAGCAACCATCCACAGTGTATGCTAAAAACAGCATTTATCGAATATATGTGTCAAATTCAGGTGTATTTAGGTTAAGAACAGAAACCAATTATAATAGTGGTACTTTAGTGTCATTATCAGGTTTGCAAGTTAACATTGTCATATAACATTCACTTTTGACATAAAAAATTGGTTACCTTAATTGGTTACACCTCACAACATTTATCATATTGAAATTATGAGTTTCTGTACATGAAATTTACCGCTGCCTATAAGAACCATTGTACTTAAAGTTCATTAGGCCTAAAAAAAAAAGATGTGTGTTTCCGGTTTCCCGACCGACCCTATTTTTTACCCCCGACCCTAAAGTTTTTAAAGAAAAATGAAAAAAAAAAAAATGAAAAAAATAATTTTTTTTTTTTTTTTTAGGGAAAAGTTTTTTGGGTGAGGGAAAAAAGATACTGGAGGGGAAGGGGCCATTATTCGGCACCCGTTACAGAAGGAAAAAAGGCTTGTGTTAGCAAACAAACCACATTTTTTATTAAATTATAATACCGGTATTTATTTGATGCAATGGTTTTCAGACTGAAACAAGAACAGTATATTTCACATAATTATATTATGAAATACCTTACAATTTAAATTTGCAAATCAAGATAAATCATTTCAGACACTTTCAATGTTGAAATTATGAATACAACAAGAGCAGAACAGAACAGAACATAATTTAATTCAGATTTGTACAAAGTACATCATCTCAATCACATAGAAATAATCATACAATAAATGAATATCATCACGCGACAATTTGAAAAGTAACTGTTGCATTTTTGAGGATGAATACATCAGTTATTAACGTTAAGGGAATGCCTTATTCTAAGAGCATCTCGTACATATATACTTAAGTTACACAAAATGTTTTTGTTAGATGAGTGCAATAGTTCAATAAATTTAAACATTGATGGTCTTTGAAAATAATGTTTTTTCAGATACTTTACTCTTAAATCAACAAATCGAGAACAAATGCAAATAAAATGGTACTCGTCTTCTATTTCGCCAGAATTGCAACATAAACAAATTCTCTCATTACGAGCTAATCTGTTTCGTGCGAATCTGCCTGTTTGAATGCTGAGTGAGTGTGATGACAATCTTATTCTAGACAAAATACATCTTAGCGAATAAGGTAAAATATCTAAATAGTTTTCATATTCAATATTGCTTTTCAAATATTTATACGTATCTAGAACAGGACTGTTATCAACTGAAACATGCCACTGCTGTATAAAACTATCTATAACCCTTTGTTTAAAAACACAAGGAAAAGTCTTTATATTTACCTCTTCGGAATTATAGAAAACAAACCCAAAACCATAAATGTTCAAAAGATTCTTAACACTAGCCACCCAATTATTGTGCCCATTTTCACAATCATTAAGACCTTGCTGATACAATGTTTTAATTAGAATATTATCATTATTATTGACTAGTTTCAGCCAATACTTTATAATACGTACATATCTTGATATATATAATGGATAACGACCTAGCTTGCCATAAACAACACTAGAACTTGTATTTAACCTTACACCTAATAGCCTTTTGCAAAATTTCAAATGAACTCTCTCTATTTCTTTTGACTTACCAAACCCCTAATCTCTGAGCTATAACTTATTATAGATCCAACGAAGGAGTCAAAGACTCAAACAATTGACACAAAATTTTTGGTTTTAACTTTACTTTCTTGCAGTTATATAATAATACATTTAAAGCTTTTAAAGACTTCCCATTTAAGTGTTCTTGATTTTTGGAGAATTTACCAGTGTAATTGAATACAGTGCCTAAATAATTAAAGTCATCTACCGAATCAATTACTTTACCATTATAAGTCCATACTTCATTTTTGAGTAGTTTACCCCTTTTTCTAAATACCATAGTTTTAGTTTTCTCTGTATTTACTTCCAATCCCCATGTATTGCAGTATGTGAGTAACAAGTCTAAATGCTTCTGTAATTCTTCTACACTTTTTGCTAAAATTGCCATATCATCTGCAAATAACAGTAAAATTAATACTATGTTATCAATCAGTAATCCCGAATTGATATCATCTTGTAAAAACAGCTCTAAATCATCCATAAATAAAGATACTAGTACAGGGGAGATAACCTCCCCTTGCCGTAATCCAACTGCGTATTCAAAATAGTCAGAATAACTATTACAGTGCTTCACACATGATTTAACCTTCCTATACATGTTCCTTATAATACATAGTAACTTCCCTTGAATGCCTTTATGAAACAGTTTATACCAAAGTGCATTCCTATTTATGCTATCAAAACATTTTTTTAAGTCTACAAAACAAACATATAGTCTTTTATTCTCGTTTAAATACTTTTGTACAATAGAATAAAGTATAAACATTGCATCAACAGTAGAATGGCCTTTTTTAAAACCAAATTGAGAGTCGGGGATTTTATTGTTCTCTACACAAAAGGATTCAATTCTATTGTTCAATATAGTGGTAAATAACTTCGCCATACAACTTACTAAAGTGACGCCTCTATAATTATTTGGACAACTCATACTACCTTTTTTATGTACAGGTATAATAACACCTTCCAACCAGCTTTCCGGAAAAAAGCCTGAGTTAAGTATTGCATTAAAAATATCACATAAATGATCAACCAATATGTCAACACTCTCAATAAAGTATTCATTTAAAAGAAAATCACGCCCAGGAGCTTTTTCAGCCTTACACCAAGAGCAAGGTCATTATTTGTCATATAAACCCATCATTTGATTGTAATTTTTTTTGCATATATGCCCTATATAAAAACTTTTTAAAAAATAAAAACTTTTTCCTACCGACCTACCCTAACATTTTGAGAGGGTGAAACCAGAAACACACATATTTTTTTTTAGGCCTTATGAAATGTTCAAATGTCCCTGCACAAAATGAGTAAGTGTGGTTAAATAATTGCGTAAAAAGGCGTACTTATGGGGAATGGGTGATTTAAAGTGTCATCTGTTTAACACCATTGATATACAACAACCCCTTCCTATATATGACGGCCCTTCCGAACAACACTCCCTCCTTACAACAACGATTGGCGCTATTCCCTTCACAAGACAATTATGTGTAGCCCTTTCATTGCTACAATATCGTATGTTCAAAAATGCCGTCTGCTGTGTTTCTCAAAGATACATATGGTACATTTTGACAGAAAACACATAAACGAGTAGCAAACGGTTTCCGGAATCCAGATTAGACGCGGCGTCTAATCTGGATTCAGAATGTTTGCAATGTAAGCCAAGTCATGTTAAACGCCCTAAGAGTATTAATTCATTTTATTTTCACAAACAGCATTTCTTCTTTGTTGTAAATATAAAACTGAAGGGTATAAATGACGTCACACAGGTAAACAATATGGCACTCATTGAAAGTTCGCTATACCGTCTAAAATTGCTATAAAAGCATTATTTGAGCAAAACAACTCAATTTTGTTCACTCTGAATACATTAATTTAAAGTTGTTATCAGCAGTCCTTTGCCCTTTAACTTTCTCTCCCTATAACACTCCCTCCGCTCCGAACAACACACACAATCTTTGTCTCCCACTAGGTGTTGTTGTAGAGAGGAAGCACTGTAAACAGTAAAACCTCTCTATAACGACGAATGCTATTTGATTGTATAAAATGCAGGTGAAAAATTAAAACAATGTGACAGTAAAACAGAAAGCTCTTTAAGGATCTTTCTGTTTTACTGTCACCTTGTTTTAGGCAGTCACATATCTGAACAACCAAATGATTAACACAATTTAGTGGTCGTTATAGAGGGGTGATCGTACTAGATGTGTGGTTGTAATAGAGAGGGTGTCCGTACTAGAGGTGTGGTCGTAAAAGAGGTGTGGTTGTAATAGATGGGTGGTCGTACTATAGAGGTGTGGTCGTAATAGAAGGGTGCCCGTACTAGAGGGGTGATCGTAATACAGGTGTGATCGTACTAGAGGTGTGGTCGTAAAAGAGGTGTGGTTGTAATAGATGGGTGGTCGTACTATAGAGGTGTGGTCGTAATAGAAGGGTGCCCGTACTAGAGGGGTGATCGTAATACAGGTGTGATCGTACTAGATGTGTGGTCGTAATAGAGGGGTGGTCGCACTAGAGGGGTGGTCGCACTAGAGGGGTGGTCGTAATAGAGAGATTTTACTGTATACCATTCATTGGCTTATGAAACAAACACCATATGATTGATATTTATCAAAGGACTTCCATAACAAAACAAACGTTATCAACACCAACTACTTAATCCAAAACAGATGTCGTACCAAAATGTCAACAAAAAGAAACAAAACGTATTGATAAGAATGGAAATTAAACCCTTTCGGCGCAGAATTCGCACATAGTCGAATTTGCAAACAATTTTGATCCAGATCAGACGCCTCGCAACGCGGCGTCTCATCAGGATCAAAACTGTTCCTGACAATTGTATCGATATTTTTAAAGTCATATCTAACTTTGAAACGACATTGCTGACAGCAATATTAAAGCAGACGACAGTAAAACGGTAAAGGGGTAAAATCATCACGATTAATTTGACGCAGAAAGTGTTAGAAGTGACAGAGAATATTCCACAATGACACCTGTTACATGTGCACCTATCCATTGTTCGTTAATATGAAATTTACAAGATAATATTGCCATATAGATATTTACTTTTAATACGATAATAACATTTGGTTGCCTTAGCCACCACTCACAAAATATGCAAAATAAAAGAATTATATTGAAAATATAGTCAAATTTTAGCGTTCTTGAATGCAAGTTACGGCAACTTATTACAATCATTGTACTTTAAATTGATAATCTGGTTTGCAGTGCAATATCATCACCCAAACATGCTATTTATGCATGGACAAACATTGGGTTACTATAGCAACCACTCACACTTTATGTTAAATAAGAGCATCATATTGAATATATGTGTCAAAGTCGAGCTTTTAAGATAAAGAACAACAAACAACCTATTACAACCATTTTACTTAAAGCTCAATATCAGGTTGCAAGAAAACATCGACTACAAACATTCTCTTTAAGCATGAAAATAACATGTGGTTGCCATTTGTAACCACTCATAAAATATTCTTAATAAAATCATTATATTGAATATGTGTCAAAAATGAGCTTTTAAGATAAAGTACAACAACCTATTACAACCATTGTACTTAAAGCTCAATATCAGGTTTGCAAGAAAACATCGAATACAAACTTTCTCTTTTAGCATGAAAATAACATTTGGTTGCCATTGCAACCACTCATAAAATATTTGTAATAAAATCATTATATTGAATATGTGTTAAAAATGAGTTCAAAGAACAGCAACTTATTACAACTATTGTACGTTAAGTTCAGCATCAAGTTGGCAAGTTACTATAAGCAGGAATATAATCAAGAAACTAATCTAATATAAAGTGAGCAGTGGTTCAGGTACTTAAAACAATTGTTTTCAACCCCTGATAATCATGGAGACGACGAAGCAGTTAATAGAGCCCTGGTAGATGATCATAGAATGGAATTTAATCTGAATGTTTAAATGAACCATTTACAGGGGAGGAGATACATAGCAGTATCACATTACTCAGAGGAAACTGTTCAGCGGGATTAGATGGCACATTAAATGTACTGTTGACATTAGTTTGCCGTATTTGGTCATTCTGTTTAACTCTGTATACAATTGTGGTAGATTCCCAGCTGCGTGGAGTTAAACTGTAATATCACCTATTCATAAGAAATGCCATAGAACTAATCAAACTAACTATAGGGCAACATCGTTAACAAACAGTATCAGTAAGATATATATCAACATTCTGAATAAAAGATGTGGTGTGAACAAAATAATATCATTGACGAATTACAAGCTGGGTTCAGAAGGAGGTATTCCACCATAGACACTATTTTTAATCTACAATCTGCCATTCAGACATATATTTCACGCAAACGTGGTAGATTTTATGTTTCCTACATATACTTTCTAAAAGCATTTGATAGTTGTTCACATATAAAGTTATGGCAATGTTTTAGACGAAACGGTATTAATGGAAAGTTTTTGGCGATATTCCAGTCTATGTATGAACAATTAAAATCGCGTGTTAAGGTTTCTGGTGGTACTATAGCATTTTCCAGTGTGATATCGTAACCAAACAAGGCTGTGTATCTTCACCGAATATATTTTCCCTCTGTATTAATGATGTAATAATGTAACTAAAAGGGAATTCTAATCAAGAAATAAACGGTAAACTACTAGCATTTATGTTTTGCTGACACTCGTGTTAATTAACAAAGACAAATACGAAACATTGAAATTTCTGTGACGACTTGGGTATGAAGTTAAACCTGGACAAATAAAAAAGCTATGGTATTCAATAATGGCGGAAACCGAGGTAACTATGAAATATGGTACTTTAAAGACTGTCAACTAGAAATAGTGTCGTTCTATATGTACTTGTGTGCTTTCTTTACGCCGAAATTATGTTCAACAATGACCAAGGATACCTTATCTAAACAGGCATCCAAGGCAATATCAAACAGTTTCAAGTTCCAGAAGTATTTCGGCTACTTCGCAGCCACTGAAGCCTTCAAGCTTTTTGACTCCATGGTATTGCCAATCCTGTTCTATTCATATGAAATTTGGGGTCACCAGTATTCCGAATGTACAGAGAGATTCAATGCAAACTTTTGTAAACGCGTGTGTGGCCTTTATTAATTAGTTTCAAATTTCTTTGCTCTTAGTGAATGTGGAAAGCATCCACTTTGCGTAAAAAATATGTCTCGTTTTGTTAAATATTGGACGAAACTTTTACAAATGCCTGCTTCTAGATATCCTCATCAGTGTTATACAATGCTTAAGAGTTTAGATGAAATAGGCAGGAGTACCACAGCGTTAAATGTGAAACATTTGCTTTTTAAAAAATGGTTTCGGTTTTGTATGGATAACCCAGGACATTGCTGACACCAAATTGTTCATTTCTCAATTTACAAAGAGACTTAAGGATTGTGTCGTTCTGAAGCTATTCGCTAGTGTTAATTCATCACCCAAACCAGAACACTACATACATTTTAAAACACTTCTGAATATAGAACGTTGTCTTACATTGGAACTACCATATATGGTAAAAAGAGGACTGTCCAACTTTAGGTGCTCTTGTCATAACTTAATGATTGAGAAAGGCCAGCATGTATCGACAGGGATTTCAGATATTGTCAATATTGCCGACATAATAACATTTATGCTGTTGTTGATGAGTTCCATATGTTCCTGGTTGGTCAGTTATATAACAATATAAGAATCTTATGTTTAAAAACATGCTGGTTGCAACGAATAGTTGCATAAAAACATTTCATTTGATAATGTCAGACTCTAGTAAAAGCAGTATACATGCTGCTGCAAAAATTATATTCCGAGCATTCGAGGTCAGAGAGGAATATTTAAAAGCTAACTGTAAGACATAGATATAATGCATATGTTTAGCTTCATGCTTATATATTTATGTAATGTTTCAAAATATTTATATATTTAGAATATATGACATAAACTGCAAAAGTGCGCGTGTCAGGTACGATTAAACTCGTAGCAATAGGCTATGAATCATTTGTAACATACGAACATATGCTGAAACAAGTATGAAATGAATACCATTTGTACACGCAATCATAGTATTAAACTTAAGAATATACACCAAGTACTTGCACTATGGGTTAAAGGCTTTCTATTACAATACACTATATGTTATGTTGTTATATAAAAGCTGGTTACCTTAGCAACCACTTACAATGGAATTTATGTAAATTACTTTAGAGCATCATATTTAAAATGTGTGTCAAAGTCAAGGCAGAGTACAGCAGTTCATTAGAATCATGGTACTTTAGTTTAAATAGCAGGTTTGCAAGATAACATTGTCATGCTAATATTCAATTTTGACATGAAGATAACATTTGGTTTCTTTAGCGACCACTCACAATATCTGCCAAAGTAAGAGCAGTTAACCGAAAGGGTTATGATACTCCACGCTATTAAACAATGTACTCACACCACAAATTTGGTCCCTTAGCTTATATTGTATAGGAAATATCCTCTGGAGTAGTTTTTTTCTATTTTTGGCTCATCTGAGCAGAGGTCAGAGCGAGCCTTTAGGATCATCTTTTATCCGGTATCCATCAGTCTGTCCACCATTTCTTGTGGACATATTAGAAGCAACAGTTTAGGGTCAAATTTTCATCAAACTTAATCAAACTGTTGTTATGTACACATTCTAGGCCAACTCCGAACATGGGTCACGTGGGCTGATGGATATTTTTTTATGTCTGATAAAAAAAAATAGATCACTAGGTCATATAGAAACAAAATATTATGAACACCCTAGAGGCCAAACTTAAGGACCAATTGGCATCACACTTGCTCAAAAAGTTGTAGAAAACGTGTGAACAGGGATTTTGTCGAGTCAAAAATAATATTTAGATCCTAAGGTCAAATCATAGATAAAAATATTGTGAACATCTTAAAGAAGGATACCGGTAATGCGCCATTTTGAAATTCATCCGACGTCGGAACGTTGTCGGAACCATTCGGCCATGTCCGTATCCTAGAGAAAGCTTTATCTTTTTTTTTTTTATCTTTTTTTATTTATTCGTTTATATTGTATCAGATATACACGTAATATGTTTATAAAAGTTGAAAGATAAAGTTAAAACCCTTGAATTGATTATATCTAATTTATTTGCAAAAAATAACTTTTGTCAACTTCCGGTCTGTGATGATAATGGATTTTCGCGACCTGAATATAATATTTTTTCAAGATGATAGGCATAAATCGAAGAAAATTACAATCAAGGTAGGTTGTTAAAAGAACACGGCTATTAGTACAGTATCAAGTGCCAAACCAATCAGAAAGCATCCTACTACAACCAAAATTCGAAAAACGACAGGAGAATTGTAGAATTCGATACTTTAGATCTTCTTTCGTTTTGAGCTGCTGTCAATCGTGTTTCATAATTCATGTGACCCGTAGCTCTATCTAAGCAAACATTATGTAACTCCAGAAAGGTTTTTATGGTCATTTACACGTTAGATGTGAATACCCTGATTGTAGATATGTGAATCATGTGGTCTAAGGGAAAACGGTAACGGGTCAAATCGGTCCAACGCAAATCGGACCCCGTGTTAAATTGGCCTAAAGCCAAATCGGACAGGGCCCGGGTGCATGACACACCGCTAAATCTCCTCGCTAAACTATCCGATAAATTCTACCTGTCCGTTAGTTACCTGTCAACTAGAGCGAGCCACTAACTGGCGTGCACATGTCGAATTTACCTTGTAGGTAGTTACCTTGGAGCTAGTACACTTAGTAGCCAGCTATTTGGTGAATACATTGAACACGAGTGAACATAAGCGTTTTGGCTAAAAAACCACTTCATACTTTGTTTTCCATTGTGTATATACATTTGTATACTGAAATTGGATGGGGGGGTCCTTATGTTGTAAGAACTTATGATCCGAACCCGTTTTCTTGTTCTCTATAGTTCAACATAATTATGCCAACAATGCATAAAGCAAATCATAAACTTTAATTGCTGAGTTTAGTTTTTACAATGTAATCAGTTTGGATCATGATATGACAGATATACTTGGCAGCTGATCAGGATCCAACTATTTAGCACTCATGTTGCGTTAGATCAACACAATGCAGTAAAAAAGCAGACGACATTATGGGTTGAAAAGGTTAGTTAGAAACTAAGTATATTTTATTCAGATTAAAAAGCTACAATAAGAGAAAAAGAGGAAGGACAGACATACAGGGACAGAAAGACGACAGACAGGGGAACAAAGACATAAAGTGAAAGGAAAGAGAGAGGAAGCAAGAGAGGTTAGGAGAGAGAGAGAGAGAGAGAGAGAGAGTTTTAAAAGGCATGTATACATATACACATACAGAAGTGGCGCAGACAATAGAGAGAGAGAGAGATAAAAAAGAGAGAGAGAGAGAGAGAGGGGAGAGAGGGGAGAGAGGATAGGCAGTGACAGACAGACAGATGTGCGGACAGACGGTTGATAAGCTGTTAAGTTACTACGCATTACACATAACGCGAAAATTTGGTACATTTTAAGTATTCTTGTTCTGACCCGTAGTTGATCAAGATCCTAAATGATTGAACCTCGTACCGATATTCAATTTTGAAGGTTATTTCATTATAGAGTTATTAGTGTGTTATTATTATTGCATTATTCTTTAAAGATGTGCTTTATGGGAAAATCGTGTTTGATAGACATGATTTAACAACTCTTTCACCACCGGAGTCACATAAAGTCGTCTTTGCAAACAGTTTGGATCCAGATCAGACGCCGCGTCACGCGACGTCTGATCAGGATCCAAACTGTTAGACACTCGTATCAACATTTCTTAAGTCATACTACATTAGGATCTTTCTTTTAAGCGATACACATGTATTACAAATAAGAACATTAAAGCAGACGACAATAAAACGGTGTAGGGGTAAAAACTCATGATTGATTGGCGCCGAAAGGGTTAAAAGAAAACATTATGGCAGCAGAACACACAATAAATTGTTTCGTTGTTACTAACAGAGCTCTCTGCGATAATGTACTAATTATTATTATGTATTGTAAATTCATCTTTGTATTCTGAAATCGGTTCGTACTTCTTTATGTTACAGAAAACAGGGTCTCAGTAAAAACAGTTTGGACCCTGATCAGGACCCGCTTTTTCCAAAATACAGGTTTCAAGCGTGGAATTGGTTGAACTATTTCAATGCAACCAACATCCTATGGCGTATTACACCCATACAGTGGATAATACGTTTGTCTTTCCATTCCGCTTAAGCTAAATTGTTTTATGTTCTTTGCTTACAGTGTTGGAGCCATATCAGATAACGGGTAACCCGGCGTCTGATCAAACTCCAAACTGTTTGCCTCTCAGATAAATATGAATCATTATCATCGACATATTCCGTTGTCAATTAAAACATGTTATTGTATTGTGTTTGCGCTTAGTAAAATGTAAATATCAAACAGAGAAAATGAAAAATGAAATAAAATAACAAAAATAATCAAACAATTTTGACCTTGATAAGACACCGAGGTGCTATGTTTCTGATCTGGATCCCAAATGTTTCTTTAACGCGGCTATGCAAGCTGACTTAGCTGGCTACTAGCGGATTTATCGCTGCACTGAGTACCTCTAAATTTAGCGGTAAAACTTAACTTGTAGTTAGTCAATTTTGCGCTCGTGCAACACTAGTTATCTTACCTGTCTACTAAAATCGATTTTTAACTATCAACTAAAACTTTAGTATGTTACTAGAATTTAGCGGTGTGTCATGCAACACAGTTAGTTTATCTTGTAGTTAAAAATCGATACTTATCTCTCAGCGAGGGATTTAGTATACAGGTAAGCTCTAACTATGTGTCATGCACCCGGGCCCAGGACTCCAGATATTAGGAATAACTTGAACAAATTCAACATTCTCTCACTCATTTCAGCTCCAAATCCCATAGTGTTACTACTCGCGATTCTAATTAGTAGTAACACCATAGAGTGAAATACAGAAATAAAGATCTAATTACCTCCCTTTTAAGATTTTAGTTTTTCAAATTCTCCCTTTATCGGGAGCCCTGCTTATAATGTATTGTAATAGAGAGAAATAAGTGTATTAGCTTTGGATACTACATAAGTTATGTGTTATTGGAGTTTGTTTTAGAAAATATATAAATGTATAGTATTTTGGCCACACGAAGTCAGAATTTGAAATGCAACTAAATATGCTTAAATATGACTGCAACTTAACATTTATAATTGTTTTAGTCTTATTTAAAGCTTATGGTATGTCTTATTGCAAATAATTGAGAATGAGATGCTAAAACATATGTTTGCATTGTAAATTGTGTGAACCCCGGTGCAGTTATTATTCTGTTTCCATTGCATACATTTCGAAGGTGAAAATTTGACAACTTTTTGATTGGAAACCTTTCTAAAAGAAAATGTCACAATGTTACTTAGATGTCAAATATCAATTATTTAAACTCCAAATGCATGTCCCGGATATAGAACACATGTAATCTTACAAGACAAAAAGACTTGCATCGGAAAAAAGTAAATAATCGGCAGTCATAGTTTTGAAAGTTGCAACTATCATATTGATTGTTAAATACAAATTGTAATAATCAGTCTAACTGGTTTTTTTTATTGAATGATACACCCTTTTGTACTCTATGAGGGATTTTATTGTTAAAAAATACAAAAAATGTCTGGAAAAAACCGCGTTTTAAAATAGCAGTGATCGGTTCTTTACAAAATCTAGGCCAAGTTCTCTGTAATTTGCCTTCAAGAACGCTAAAGTTTAACTATATTTTTCAATATAATTCTTTCATTTTATATATTTTGTGAGTGGTTACCAAAGGTAACCAAATGCTTTTTTCGTATTAGAACTGAATATCTATATGACAATATTATCTTGTAATCTGATAATTAACATATGTACAATAGTTCTATTAGGATGGAGTATATTGTATTTACAAAAATTTCAATATGATGCTTTTGTATAGCATACTGTTGTGAGGTGTTGCTAAGGTGACACTTTTTCTTATTTCAAAAGTGAATGTTATATGACAATATTATTCGTTCTTGTGGCACCCTATAATATTTCAATGTGTTTTCTTATAGTTTCAATTTATAACACTAAACTATATGGTTATAGCAATTTAAGAGTGGTATTGGTACCTTTAAAACAATCCTGTTCAGTTATATAGGAAGTAACAACATTTGAAAATGTATAGATTCATTGCCATGCTTACCCCTTTAGCAACCCCAATCCAAAAGGTTTCCATTCCAAAAAGCAAACAAAACATTTGCTTCTAGTTATTGTTAATCATATATAAGTTCAGCATGGATATATAGATATTCTACCAGTCCTTCAAATATGCCAAATTATGATTTCTCACTTTCAGAATATTGGCCCCTAAAACTCGCGTGTGCGTACCCATCGAGTTTAATGTTGAGTTGGATCCTGCAATGTTATTGTATTGTCAATGTGTCATATTTCAACATTCAAATGTCATTTTATCTGAAATATGTACAGTTTTCTCTGAAAAAGTCTGTTAATTTGTAATATATTACTCACCAAAAATCGTCTTGTTTTCGCGTTGCCATGGCAACCGGATACCGGAAATAAATTTTCGAGGTGTTTTTGAACTTTTTTCCATTTCATGTAAAGAGGTTCAAATGGAGTTTGTTTCATGCAAATTAGTGACTATGTGTGCCGGAATGTGGTTGATGGTTACAGGGAATATATACAGTTTTTACCAAAATAGCTTTGCTTTCTTCAATAACAAGAGGCTCTATATCAGTTATATTAGTTAGCTCTATATTGCTAAACAGAGTCATAATGATATTGTTTGACAATGAGGCATTTTAGAATAGATATCTTTATTTGATTTTAAAGTCCCATTATGTTTTCAGACCTTTTTTATCTGAAATACATCAATGATTGATAATAATGTTTGAACATTTTCATGGGTCAAACCGATCTTTGAAATGTTGAAGACAGACCTAAAACACCAAAAAGGGTGATTTGAAATTATAATAAACCGAAAACAAAACTTCTGACATAAACAATACGGCACTGTTTAGTGCCACGTGATACGACCGGAATCAATTACACTGTGTGCGAACGTATCTAGGATATTGTTATAAAACTAGCCGCATTTCAACACAACAGTGGTTAAAACAAAAACAACGAGGATAAGTATATATACGTATTTTCTTCGTTTTGTCCTTTTCCGGCACTTGATAGGTGGTGCTTTAGAGTCATCATACGCACACTATACACGCTGTATACATGATTTGGAATCAAACACTTTAAACGATCGGGGAAATTACAAAATGAATGTGGTAGGTTGACGTTTGATGGAGACATGGTCGAAAACCGATAGTAATTTAGTATTGATTAGGTAATTGAGACTTCATCACGAGAGGGCCTGAAGGCCCTGATAACGCTCACCTGTTAAAATGAAGCCTTATAACTTTACCTTTGAATTTCACCCTTTTTATTCTAAATCCATTCCTATTTGTAGTAAAGCATGTAAACAACATTGGAATATGAACTTCTCTAGTATAGTAGAGTACATTAAGGGTAGATAACAAGAGCCTAAATAATACTTAAATTAAGCCTTTTCTAGCATTTCACAGTATATCAAGGGCAGATAATTCTTGCCACAATGGTCAAATTTCAACAATAATTGCACTCTCTCGACTGGCCTCGAGAACTTATAGCTACATACATTATGTGCAAGCATAACCATAATCCATCGAAACCTGTAGATGCAAGAGTGTAAACACTGCTAGATATTATATATTCAGCACTTCAAGGGCGGATAACTCTCGACCTATTGGTCTGATTTCAACCATAATCGATCTCCTCTGAACTGTTATAGTCATATACAATCTGAGCAAGTTTAAGAAAAATACGATAAAAAAAAGTGTGGCCTATAGAGTGTAAACACCGTTAAATATGAAATTTTCTGCAATTCAAAGGTAGATCATTCTTAACCTATTGGTCAGATTTCAATAATAATCGAACTCATCATCACTCTTATGGTAATATACAATCTTGGTACGCTTGAGAAAGATTGGATTAAAAGTGTGGCCTCTAGAGAGTAAACACCATTAACTATTTCATTTTCAGCAATTCAAGGGCGGATAACTCTCGACCTATTGATCCGATTTCAACAATAATCAAAAGCATCCGAACTCTACTAGTTTTATACAATCTGAGCACTGGCACCAGAGTCATGGACTTATAATACGTGTGTGTTTACATTTAGATGCATTTTTATTTCTTATACATCTAGAGAGGTATACATGTGTATACAGTACACACAGAGTCATAATAAGTACATAACTCTCACAGTGGTTTGAACTGTATCTACCGGTAAGTAATGTCTACTATATGAAGGGGGAAATCTTGATGTGTACACTCTATAGTCTCTATCTACTAGATTCTGGATCTAGAACCTATTTTTTCCGGTCGGTTAGCAATGTCTTTTGTATGGGAATGGAAATAAAATATTTTTAAAAAAGTGAGTTGACTCTAGATATGCCTAGATACATATACCGGTCTGCTATCTTTTAGTATAAGATCTATTAGATATATGTTCTTGATCTATAAGATTTCCCCCCAAACGTTAGCAATGTATACTGTATGGGATTGGAATAACGAAAAGAAAAAAAAATGTTGTTTTTTTATATCTTGACGCTGAGCTTCTACCGGTCTGCCTATCTACTATTATAAGACCATGGTATGTAACCAATTCTACACCGTGTCACTACAACCACACGAATTACTATCTAAAACGCATTCAATCGAAACCAAATCTTTTGCAGTCCATAGATAAGATATTTTTCTATCCAAAATAAATTTCTTCGATGGTTGATTTGAATACGTAACTACAAAAATCAAGATTGAAATCGGTATTTTAAAATACAGGGTTTTCCTCCACCCCCTAGCTTCCGGTTTAGACGAAATGAAAGTAAAGTTTGCGACGACCGATTTGATTGGCTGATTGAAAAAAGAATGTATATACCGGAAAGATATTTAAATATATATCGTTCTCATGATTTTTGGTTGAAATTGTTAATCATGCAGTGATTAAAGTCTTGCATTAATATAAGTTCAGCACAATTGTGCACAATGTGACACTGTAATCAGTAGTTTATTCAGTTTGACAGAAGCGCGGGAAGACGCTCGCGCGAATGACGTCAAGTAGAGAAAACGTTATTCTTTCCCTATAAACGTGTTTATACTAATACTATTATTTTATTTGCAAACCATTTGGAGGCTAATCAGACACCAGGTAACCAGGCGTCTGACTAGGCTCCAAATTGTTTGCCATTGAGATTAAAATGAATACGCAAAAATATTAAAAAGTTGTCATTCATTACATTTTAGCGACATGCGTTTGCCTTTGTTTGCGTTTAAGCGGGAAAGAATAACGTAGTGTCTACTGTACGGGAATACTCTCGCGTGAATTTTTCAGCCAATGAAATTTGCGCTTACAAACTCTTTATCTTGACCCGAGGTCAACCGGAAGCTAGGGGGTGGAGGAAAACCCTGTATTTTAAAATACCGATTTCATTCTTGATTTTTGAAGTTACGTATTCAAATCAACCATCGAAAAAATGTATTTTGGATAGAAAAATATCTTATCTATGGAAATATTTTAGATATAGATCTAGAATCTAGACCTAATTGATATTAAACTTATTGATAGCACCCCGGTATAGCGGCATCGAGTCAACTCAGATAAACATTTAAAAAAAAAAATGTAATTCCATTCCAATACATTAGACATTGCCACTGGCACCAGAGGCATGGACTTATCATATATATCGGTAGAGGTATAGATAAAGTAAACACATACACATAATAAGTCCATGACTCTGGTGCCAGTGAATCTGAGCAAGTTTGAGAAATATTAAAATAAAAATTGTAGCCTCTAGAGTGTAAACACTGTTAAATATAGCATTTTCAGCAATTCAAAGGTAGATAACTCTTGACCTATTCATTCGATTTCAACCATAATCGAACTCATCCGGACTCTTTTGGTAAATTATTATATACAATCTGAGCAAGTAACTGGAAGATTGAATTAAGAGTGTGGTCTCTAGAGTATAAACACTAAAAGTGTTGGCGACGAACGACAAACGACGGACGACGGACGCCGGACATTCAAGGATTGCAAAAGCTCACACTGAGTTAGCCCAGGTGAGCTAAAAAGTGTACTTGGTATTGCATATTGTCTAAAGTTGATTTACTGCGGATTGTATATAAATTATTTAGCTGTTTTTACTTTATTCACCAGCTTAACAATTTGAGTAGACAACATTAAACGTTCCAAAGAGTTTGGATCCTTTTAAAACGTCGCGATTTAATCATATCTATGTTGCTAAAGTGTTTAAAAAAGCATAGAATGTAAGCTAGTGAGAGTGTGAATAGCTAAAGGGTTAATTTAGTTTTCATTAGTCTGGTTCCCTGTCGCACTTTCTTAGAAAGTAAGTCAGGCAAATTGGAATAATGGAAACACCCATTGAGATGACTAATGAATGCTAGCGTGTGGATGGGTTATATGTGTTGATATAGTTTTTTTTCTTATTAAAGATGGTTTGCGTTTATTTTATCTTATTGTGTAATATTGCATCACTATTATACAAAACTATATTACCAATTAAAAAATACGTGTTTCTGGCATGAAGTAAGTAAAGATTCGGGCAACGATTCATTTATTCAAGTAGCCTTATTTTCGGTCATTATGTAGGTAAGTTGGATGGCAGAACTGCACTAAATTAGTGCTCTAATGGATATGATACCTGCTTATCATCGAGGAGACCAAGTTTCGAATCCCGGTCGAGTTCATTTTTTATCTTATTTCTTTTAAATGTATCTTTATATAAATTGTTTTCCTTAACAGACATTTAAGAGCTTTTTCTTCATATGTATATATTTGGGAATGTTATTTCAGATATATATATTTACCCTCAAATAGATCTAAAATCTATAAGTTGATAATGTTATAGTTTATATATCTTTAGGCTACTCTAGTAAAAAATACTACTCAAAGCTTGCTAAGCACCGGTGGTATGAATTACTTATAGAAACTAATGCATAGAGCATATCACTTTCTCTCCGTAAACTTTCCATAGTTTTGTTCAATATCAACACAATTTGCAGGAGTTGTAGCTTAAGGTCTTTTCTACAGGTTCTACTGTGACCTATTACGCATGTAAATGCCCAATGCAGTTGCATTTTTTGAGTAAACGAACATGCTTCACAAATAAATAATGCTGCAATTGATCAATGATAGGTAAACTGTTGTTTTACCAACGAATAACATCTCTAGGAAAATTAAAATGTAATATTCAATGTTTTAAAAACAAATGTGTGAAATCTCAGACTTTCCTCAATTTTCGCTTACGAAACGTGAACAAGTGTAAAACTTATCACAATGTGTGAAGTGAACCCTTGGTTTTAATTTCTAAAAGTTTGAATTGAATTGAACAAAATTGTTTGAAGTTTTTCGGTGTAAAAGTAGAGTAAATGCATTGGTACCTATGAATGTTTATACCCTTGATGTTTAGTAAAATTAGAGTAGTACGTGCATATTAAATATAATATGATTTTCCAACATTTTCTCAGTAAAAAATATATTTTTTACTTCGTTACAAAATGTTGTGACTGTAAAATAGAAAACAAAATCAACCTGCTGGCGGGAATCGTACCAGGGCCGCTTCGCCTGAAGCAGGTGCCCTACCAATAGACCACCATTTCAGTACAATTCTACTATCTAACTTACCTATATAAGCGCCGAAAGTATGGCTACAGTACTGAACCTTATTAAAATAAATTGATAATCGCAAGCGAATTTCCATCGAATTGCCTTCGAATTGTCATCGAATCGGGCGCTTCAAAAAACAATTCCTACGTTTGAATACTTTTAAGCGAATTTTCCGAAGCGGTTGTGACACAAATGGAATAAAAAAAAGAATAAAGAAGACATATTTGCAAACATTTGTGAGATACACCATTCAAGAAAACTTACCCGAGGTTAAATTTAGTATTTTGAATCGCAAGCGAATTGCCGTCGAATTGCAAGCGAATTGCCATCGAATTGCAAGCGAGTCGCAAAAATTGTTAATTTAATAAGGTTCAGTACTGTACTTTTAAAAATGAGTTGTTTCCTTAACTTGTACTTAATTGTTTTGCGAACCACATATTTTTCCATTGGTTGTGTAGTTTTGTGTTTCAATAAGCTATTGCTAACTCCCGAACATAAGAAAACTCCCTATTACAGCTCTTATAACTCCACCACCTACTAGCGTATAGAAGTCGTTTTCAATGGGGCAACCATTATTTGACTTTGCCTGACCCTATTTAACGTAGTTAGGCGTAGGAAATCTAGACTAAGTTTGAGTAGCTAATTATCAAAATTGAAAATTCATCCCAAATATAGCTCCCTATTCGCTTCAGTAGAAGTATTTTTTATCATTGAGTTTCAGATCAAGACGTTATAAGTATGATAAATATGAATATATTCTATTCTGGAAGCCAGAATACCAGTTTGTAAAGTTGCGAACAGTGCAGAATCTGATCAGAAGGATAATTATGGAGTCCTCCAACTAGGATCTGCCTTATTTGTTTTATTTTTATATTTTCTGATTTTTTGTTTAAAAGCCCTTTCAAACAAACACCAACTGGTAATTCCGTCAACAGCGGAAAAATCCATATCAAACGTTTTGCATAAACTATGGTAAGTAGCGTGTTCAATTACCACTGGTTGCTGTTTTAGGTTAGCAGTTTGTACCCCATGTGCAGCGTGCAGAGAACTGTCCAAATAACCCCGGTTTGGCGATGTTCCCCGTTCCACATCTTACGGGGTTTATATTTCACAACTTATTCGCTTTGCTAGGGGCCTGTACCTCTGTTGAGGACTTCCACATTCGTAATAAAACTATTACTGAAAAGCTTCTTAAACAGGGGTACAGATTTCATAAACTTCGTAAAACATTTTCTAAATTCTTTTATAGAAATCTTCCTCTCATTAACAAGTATAAATGTAACTTAAAGTCTTTTCTGCGGCAAGGTATTTCACATCCGGAGTTTTATGGTGATGTGATTTACAGACTTCGTAAGATTCTTGGACATATACATTTTCAAAACCTATTTGTGAAACGTATTAGATTTTTCCTCAAAAAAGATTATGATCCAACTATATTGCTGCGCACTTCACGTTTGGTTATCGATCAGTCTACAATTGATAACTATGCTTTCCTCTTTGGTTGTGCGACGACAGACAGGGCTTAGCACTACATGATGATGTATCTCTAAAGCCGTCCTTAACCGGGAGAGTTATGTCGGATTTTCTTTCGTGCTTTGTTTTTTTCCTCCCTCTCTGTCGTACCCTGGACCCTTCCATGTCTTACAGTTGCTCGTAACTACAGACTAGTCGCTTGAGTACAATTTGACCGCTGCCATAGTGGGTTATTTTTAACACGGGCTTGAATGTTTAATTCTTTCCCATGTTACTAATGATCTTGTCATAGAATTTTTGTTAAATGTTTTACATGTATTTACTTACTGTGCTGGCGGTCTTTTTGATTGTGAGGTTGTGGAACAGGGTTTATATTTTATGTACACTGTTCGTCTTTATAGGTGCATATAGGAGATAAGTGTGAGGTTGGGCGCCCCTAAACCCAGGTTTAACCCCCCAGTGGTTGTTAATAATTAATTAATTTATAGTTAATTATTGATTGCTACTGACCGTACCAAGGCGGGCTCCTATATTCACTTTGCTTTATGTTTGTCTTGCGTGTTGTTTTCTATTTAGTGTGTAGATGTAGGAATTGTATTGCGTATGTGTATGTGTGTTTGTTGTGGTATGACTGTGTGTGTGTGTGTTCTGCTTGAGAGGTGGGTGTATTGTTTGTGTTACGTTTCCTGCTTGAGTCTTTCGTATTTACTTATTCGCTTAAACTATTACTTTCCTTGCAAACAATTTGGAGCCAGAGCAGACGCCGGGAAATCCGGCGTCTGATCAGGCTCCAAACTGTTTGCCACTCAAATTTAAACTGGTAGTCGGAATTGGCAAAATGTTGTAATTTTCTATATTACATGGCAATGCGTTTGCTATTGAACGAATTAATTACATTTTCTCCATTTTATTTCAGACCGGTAGCCAACTCGCAATCGATGGTCATCGACAGCCATCGATTTCATTACTGTATTCATGGCTGTCCTACCATCATTAATCAGTTCACTGCAATGACATCATCAGCTCTGAAAAACTGTCGTCTGCTTTTATTTTCAGTAGTAAACTTTAGGACTTTTTAGCTTTAGAAATTTTAAAAATGAATGTCAACCAGTTTCGATCCTGGTTAGACGCCGCGATATTCGGTGTCTGATCAGGAACCAAATTGTTGGCAAATGGCCATTGTACAAGGGGCAATACAATACACTTATTGTCTAAAATTAAATTATCTTTGCCGGTTGTATAGTTATTTACTCCTAGAAACTTCGAATGGACTGGTTTTTCTTTTTGCAAATATATTTAATTATGCTTCGAGTAAGACTCCATGTTTTTTCAAAATCCAACTTGAAGACACTATGGCATAATACTGTGCATAAATATACATAGTAAAGTGATCTGCACACGGAGTATAATAGAGCCATACAACACACCAAATTTACAAAAGGTTGTGTTAAATATAGTTAAAAATCAATATTACCGCATTCATCCCTGACACTTCAATTGAATCAGTTGATCGTGCCAAGCGTTACCGTGGCTAACAGTTTAAATTAAGATGTGACGACGCTCACATTAAACCAAACCACTTAAAAAAGAATAAAAGTAATTTTGATTTCTTTTCGCAGACGAAATATATTTGAAGCAGACACGATAACGGTTATGTGTAGTCCAAAGTTGTACAATTTATAGTTGTTTTATAAAATTATTGCAAAACGACCAACATTTAGGAACAGAACAGAACAGAACATACTTTATTCAACTTGTACACAATCAGGTACCTCGTACAATCATACAATACAAAACATACTTCAGACCTCGGTCTGAGGGCTCCGTATGTAGCCAAGACAGCAAAAAAAATAATTTCTTCATATTTTTCGATCTCCACAGCAAGGGCATACTAACACATGCCAAAAATGCATGGTTTATAGTGTTTGACTATTTTAACATTTTATTAGTCATTCGTTATCAACATTTATTTGGTCGTTTATTTTACATTTTATTTCAAGTCAGTTTGCATTTGTGACAGATAAAAAGCGCGCATGCGCCGTATCAGCTGTCTTGGCTACTGTCTGGACTCTCATTCTCTCTGATCTAGATCTACACCATTTGTATTATACAAGACTATTGAATCTTTCACATGTACCCTGGTTCCATGCTTATGAAGCTTTTGAGCTGAGTCTGAAGTCATTCTCAAGCATTTGATAAGTCAAATTTGAGTCTATGCTCAAATCTGACCAATCAAGTGCTTGAGAACAAACTCAGACTCAGTTCAAACGCTTTATAAGCATGGACCAAGACGGTATGTGTAGAGGTACAGTATACTCGTCGCTAAGATCCTATCAGATTGCTTCTTTATGAGCCCTCTGATCTAGCTATTTACTGTTAACGTAAGTGTACTCTTCAGAGGTAAACTGTGTTCAAACGATGCATCATAAGGGGTGATTGGTGAATCATAATTGCATACATAAATACCAATCACCGCATGTCAATATGTTCATTGCGCTTCTTTGATTGACAACAATGAACCCTATTATTCGTAATTAGTAATTGGCGTCTCTCTGTTGAAATAGCCAATTAACTCTGTAGGAGCCCTCTGATCTTATCTGATCTGATCTTGGTATTAAGTATACTCTTCACAGGTAAACTGTGTTCAAATGACGCATATTCTAAAACGCATTATCAGGCGTGATTGTTAAATAATCCTTACATACATATATACCATTCACCGTATGTCAATATATTCATTGCGCTTCTTTGATTTACAACAACGAACTCTTTATGCTCTTCGCAAGATTCGTAATTAGGAATTGGTGTTTCTCTGTCGAAATAGCCAAATAACTGAGTATAACACGTAACTAACCCCTTCTTTTTTTGTACTGTACTTTATTAGAACAATATATTTTTGCAAACAGTTTGGATCCTGATCGGTCGCCGCGTCACACAGCGTCTGATCAGGATCCAAAGTGTTTGACAGTTATTTCAATAGATCTATTTAAAAATACTTAAAATACTTAAAGTTTAGATTTGAGAAAATAAAGCAGACGGCAATGCTAAAATTTGATGACGCCATGGCAGGGAAAGGGTTAGGAGATCCACTGGTGGAAATTAATACAATAATGAGGTTTATGAAGCATTTATTTTGACAAGTTATACAATGCATGTAATAGCAAAACACATTGTTTATTTACCATTATAAGACTTTTAGCATATTGCATTTCATACAATTGGTAATGTTTACATGGACATGCAATAGCTAAAGGAAAAATAAAGCACAAATCACACGACATTATAACAATTAACAAAGAGCTAGACCCAAAGTATATGCTAATATTTTTGTCATGTGGGAAGGGTCTTAGACTCTTTATCACTTTAGTCCTCTAGGTCCGACTCCAGGCCTGGGTACATTGGGTGTTTTTTCATAAATATTTGAATAATAAGGTTTAAAGGGACTCGCAACCGGATGGTGTAATTGTCAAAATAAAATAAAATACTCAAATAAAAGCAAATTTGTGGCATTATTTGGCTTCTGACATTAAAAAATATGACCAGTCCAAAAAAAGTCTCAAGAATCGTCACCGAATCTTAGTTTTTTTAGATATTTTCCATCGTTTTTCTATAGCGTCAGCTGACGGTATAGTTGTTGTTGTTGCTTCTCTACACGGGCTCTGACATAAACCCGAGCCGAATAATGTAGTATCAATGGCTACCAGTGAAGTACGTTAATTCGCTACCATATATAGAGAGAGAGCGCCCGTAGCCGAGGTAATAAAGGCGCGTCCTCATTTTTCATTTTTGTCTCCGCATGGAGGGTCACGGGTTCGAATCCCACCAGAGCTTCTGCATTACTTTTAAGATAGATCTAGATGGCAAACAGTTTGGAGTTGATCTGGCTCCGAAAGGAAATGAGATTTTAGCGTAAACGCGTTTGTTGGGAGATATTGACATCAAATTTGGGTGAGTTATTATCAACGCAACGCAATGTAAATTCTTTAACTCTTTCAATGCTTGGAATTGTTTCGTCTGCGATAATTGTCGTCTGCTACAATGCTAATTAGAGATCTATACATTTTTTTCTAAATTTCTTTTAAAAAAACAGGATCAGAGTCATCAAGATCCAAACTGTTTGCAAATGATATTATAGTTTTGCCAATTCGATGCCAACAGTTAACCTCATCACTGCCATGACTTCATCAGGTTAAAACAATTCACGTCAGATTTTATTTCTTAAATTTATATTCTAGGTTTTCTAGATAAGGAAATATAATAAAGCGTATCAAAAAAAAAAAGATCATAGCTTTTCCAACATGGTTTGCGGCGGCCAGATTGGATTTGGCTATTGTGAAACTTGACCTTTCCGAATCAAATACATCCCAGATTGCACAAAAGGCCACAGAAATAAGTTCAACACCCAAAAATTATCAATTTAGAGGTATATCATTGGTTTATTCTCCAAAAAAAGAAAAAAGTTAGTGTTTTATTTCATGGCTAGCGGCGGCCATATTGGATTTTTCTATCGTGGAACTTGATCTTTCCAAATCAAAGACATCCCAGATTACACAAAGGGCATCAAAAGTGAGTTATACTCTAAAAATCATCAATTTAGAAGTATTATATTTGATTTTTCTTAAAACAAACACAACGAAAATAGCTTTTCCAACATGGTTTGCGGCGGCCATATTGGATTTGGCTAATGTGAAACTTGACCTTTCCAAATCAAAGACACCCCAGATTGCACAAAGGGCATCAGAAATGAGTTCCACACCACAAAACAATCAATTTAGAGGTATTACACTTGTTTATTCTCCAAAAAACAAAAAAGTTAGTTTTTCCAAAATGGCTGACGGCGGCCATATTGGATTTGTATATTGTGGGGCTCTCGACCGTCTGGCAGACAAGCACCTCGGTGATTTGTGATGTCTAGGGTCTCGTTAACTCACATCAAGTGAGAAACTTTCTCAAGATGCTTCTACGCTGGGCTTTCCACCGATCCTTACCGCACCACCTTTGCCTCATCCTGACATGAGTTCTGGAAACCATTAATATATAGGGATAAAATAGCAAATAGCACAATAATAAACTTCCAAATTTCTCTTTGGGTACCATCATCCGATGCTCAAAAACAGCCACTTTAGACTATGCAATTAGGCCCTGCCGGCTGAAGGGAATGCTCCCCCGACCATGGATAAGATCTCAAAGAGAGTACCCCGGGAGAGACTTAAAAAACGAATAAAGAAAGAAGAAAGAAATTTTCTCAACACGATTTTGCAAACGGGTATTCAGGGCAGGTACAGGACTATTAAAAGTGTCTCGAAGAGACGGTTTAATCAGTAGTAACACCATAGCATTCGGTGCTAAAATGAGTGAGAAAATGTTAGATTAGTTCAGATTTCTCCCGAGTATATGTTTAGCTGCCTCAGAGACCTTCCTACTTTGCCGTAGTTCTGGGGCTTAATTGTCAAAGGGAATTGTTTCTGTTTATTAGACCGAGACTATTCTCTCTGCCAAGAACTAAAAGGAAGGCAGGTTGGTGGTTTTGATCCCATGCGCTGCTGGTCAACGAATGAGATTAGCCGAAACCATCTTCCTGAAATCATCATCATTTCATCTCATCACCCCTTATTAATCATCGGCGCTATATGACCAGTAATAAGCTATATTACTCCCCTCCCCCACCTAAAAATATTTTTTATATTTCCCCCTATACTAGTATCCCCCCTCGAGGAATAAAGGTAAAATTTTAAAAAGGCCGGATGTTCAAGAACATCCAGAAAACTATTTGACAAGAGAGAAAATGCAAAAAAATAAATTTTCTTACCCTAGTAATTCTATTAATAATCCAACGGTTACTTTTTCTACTGTAGCATTATATGATAAAGAAACAATATCAATAACTGAACCTGCTGGAATTAGTTTACTTTTATCTAGTTTATAATGTTTTACTGGATCCCAAAAAATATTATTAGTAGTAGATTTAACACTAATATTATATATTTCATCTCCAGTAACTTGTCCATCTTTATAAACGCCAACTTTAACTTCACCAGTTTTAACTATAGCTGATATACTTGCCCCTATAATTATACCTGTTTTAATCATAACATAACCTCCTCCAGTTTCTCTTCCTAATTTATCAAATGATATAACATAATTCTTAGTCAATGGACCTTTAGATTCTGCAACAAGTGAAATAATATGGTTATCCTTTAAAACACTTTTCATTTTAGCATCCAATTCAAAAAGTTTTCCCCAAGGTTTAGAATCTAATTCAATAATTTTCTCCCAAAGTTTTTCTATCTGGTCGGAAATATTTCCAGAAAATTTGTTTAAATCACTTTTATCAGATATTAAATTTTCATATAGTGCTATATCTGGTTCCTCAATAACTTCTAACATTAATGAAACAACTGCATGTGTCTTCCCTACATTATCAGTTGCACACATAAAAGTAATAACTGAGTTTGGTTCAATTTCTTTTGTATTTGTAACACAATTATTAGTTTCAGTCTCATCCTCTAATAAAGTAATATTACACATTGGCATGCGGTTAACAAGCACATTTACTATTACTATACCTCTATTTGGACGAGGAGTACAAGATATACTAATGCCAACAACTTTTGATTTTTTAATTATAGTATAACCAACAGGTCTAAAACTTCCAATAGCATATCCAGGTACAGCAGCTCCAAATGAAAACAGTCCAAGATCCTCTAAATTAGCTGCTTCTGCCCATATTGTATAATAATTCTTTTTTGATTTAAAAACATTATCAGTGTATTTTATAATTTTATTTCTTTCATTTTTTAATCTATCATCAATGTATTTTTCTAAACCATTATCATTGTATTTTTCATTTCTTTTATACCCAAATATACTCATTTTTTTTAACAAAATTTAACCATCATATTTCGGCGGTGGATCATTTACTATAATAGTTTTATTAAATAAAATTAAACATCTTTTTCTATTTTTTTTTTTATTTCTGATAAAGCCTGGGCTTTACCTTCTTCAATAAGTTTTTTTCTTTCAATATCATTAATATTATCATGTTTTGTGTGTAAATTATTTTTCATTTCATTATATTTTTCATGTTCATCTAATATAAGTTTAAATTCATCTTCAGTTATTTTACCGTCTGTTAAAGACTTAGAAATTAAATCTTTTATTGTATTAAGTTTACTATTTGCTATTGTTTTTATTTCATAATGTTTTTTTGATTTTGTTGAAAACTTTCTTCTAATAAGTTTAACGCCCATTCCTATACCACCACATGAAACAGCTACTATTTGTAATGGCAACATAATAGGAATAATTAGACTTATTCCTGCTAAAACAACACTTCCTGAAATTAATAAAGTATCAATACTATCTGAAAAATTTATTCCCCGTTTATATTTTTTATATAATGATTTGCGATTATCTCTCTCATTAATTAATGTTTTTTCTATCTCTGATATTTTCTGTAATCTATAATTTTGTGCATCTTCTGGTAATTCAGGGTATAAATCCGGCGCTGTTGGTTGCTTCATTTTTAAAGATATTTTTTGAAATCAAATTAAAACAATTCAATTAATAATGATGCAACTGTATTCTCTGATGTTGCATTTGCTGTTTTACACACAAAATTAATCACACTTCCTGCTTCAACAATAAAAGGTGATTGAAATGTTTCATGATTGCTTGTGCTCGTGTCAACAGTCGTTTCACAAAATGGTAGTACATATTCATTTACATTAATACCTACAGTCATTTCTCCCCCTATTCTTTTGCAAGATAATCCCATTTCTAGTATCTGCCCTCGTCTGGTTATAACATAACCAATACCGTTTTCTCTACCACCATTTCCAAAAGAAAGCACTTCTCCTTTCATAATGGGTCCTTTACTTTCTGCAAATATTGAAATAATCGATGGCGCATCTTTTATATTATCAACCTTATTGCGATATATACGGTTTTCTATTGAAAATTCTTTAAATTTCTTCTGAAGTCCGTTATACCTCTCAGTTTGATTATCTATTTGAGTTAACATCGCGTTTCTATTATTATGAACTTCCTGTTGAAATTTTGTTATTCTATCCTCTAAATCTGTTACTGGTTTCACTCTACTGTTTAAATTATGAACTTCCTGTTGAAATTCTGTTATTTTCTGCGTTACAGGTTTTACTCTATTGTGTAAATTCCTAACATCTACTGTTAAAGTTTCAATGTCTTCACTGGGCTTCTGTTTTTTAACGCCAAATATACTCATTTTTATATAATAATTATATTATTTCTAACACACAATTAATTGGTAATCCATTGTTATTTATTTTCTGACCGTTTTCATCACAAACGTTTATACTTAGTTCTGAAATATCACCATGTGATAATTGTTTGTATTCTGGATTACTAAAATGTATATGAACAATATCTCCAAACGATTTATTCTCAACAGGAACAACACTAAGAATATTACTAGGAGTTCCATTAAAGAAATTGTAAGCAGTATTTATCTGCTCAAGATGAACATATAGTTGTTTATAAGGTGCAAAATCTATTGTTCTTTCACCATAGTGTGTTTTATTTTCAGCAAATTTTTTCTTTTTTCCAAATCCTAATATTTGTTTTAAACCTCTACTTATCTTAATTTCTTGTTGAGTAAATAAAGAAGCAATGCCATTTGTTTCATTTATAGATAATGTAATATTATTACTTTCAAATATATCTTCTATTTGTTGAAAACTATAATAACCATTTGTAATCTTATTAGGACTCTCTTTAATCTTTTGGATATATTGATCAACTAAATTATACCAACCTATAGTATAAGTAAAACTCTTCAAACCAATTCTCTTAGTACCGCATTTGTTATTTATATATTGTTGCAAGTTTATTGTTTTACCAATATCAGAAATTGTATGGTACATTTTTAATATAAAAAAATGATTCCACAAGAATTCAAATACAATCCTAATGCAAAATATAAACATTTTGCTTCATATACTAAAAAGAGTATTGAACTTATAAAACAAACAATTTATGTTAACAAAGATGACTATTTCCCTGCAACGTTTCCCAACATATTTGAAAAATACCTATTACCAAAAGTAGCATCAGAAACAATAGTAAACAACTGGAATACAGCCTGGCTTTTATTCTATCAAAATCAACTAAACTTTGCAATATGGTGTGCAACTACAGGTTGTGGTATAGACGACAATAATCATTTAAAAGCAGGTGGATTAACTGGATCACTATTCTTATTCCACGTTTACTACCAAACAAGACGAATACTATTTGAATTAAGTATTGCTCTACCACAAGATACAAGCTGGAATGCTTTTAACAATAGTTATGACCGTGGTTCTTATGAAAGAATATGCAAAGAGTTTAATGTAGATCCCAATGCAGACTGGAGACAAAAAATGTATCCAAGTGGTGATGGTCTCGGGGATACATATACAATTGGTCCACAAAAAGATATTAAACATGATGAATCTTCAAATAAATTAGATATTCTTGATTTAACTAAGATGACATCGGATCCTAAGTACCAGGGGATAGGCATTGTAGGGTTTTTAAATGCTAATATAAATCTCATAAAAAAAGTTCATAAAGAGTATCGCCAACAAGAAGATGGTGTTAAAGATGCATGGACCACATTTATTCTTGACACATCAAACGGTTTTACACAAGCCGGGATTGAAAGAATAAACGAATCTATAAGAACCTTTTGCTGGGCTATCCTAGGTTCTCAATCTCAAACTAGAACAGACATACTCGGAACAGGAACCGCTTTTGATGCTCAAAAACAATTCCTTGCAAACGTTGAGGATGCTATTAATAGTCCTGTAGATATACCGAGTCAAATTACGAGATATCAAAACACACTAAAATATGCTCGAAGTAAAGTTGACTATGTTTACGGAATTGAGTTGTACATGTCTCCGAGTAATATGGAATTACGAATAGGAACAATCCAAGATTATAACAATAAGATTGTAGTAGCCGCTGATGATCAAGAGCTTGGTTTAAATAATGGTGTGAATAACCAACCCACCCCACCAAAACAAAATGTAGAAGTAAAAGGAACACCAACAAAGAAATCTCTACCAGAACCTGTTAAACCAAAATCAGTAACAAAATCACCGGTACATGTAATATCACAAGGAAAAAAAGAAGCAATTCAACACGAAGATAATAAAACAGCATTAATAGTAGGAAGTATAGTAATGGGTATTGTTGCGCTCACTATCTATGAGATTTACTAATATACTCTCTTGCAGTAGCATATAATAAACCAGCAACAAGAACAACCAATGCCCATAAATGATCTCCAAACCAACTGACAACTTTACCTGCAGAAGACAACAACCAAGAAACAATAGCTCCAATAATTCCAGGCAATGCTGCTGCTGCTTTTCCTGCAAGATTAGCTAATAGTTTACCAAGATTTGATAATTGTTTTTTTATCCAATCTTTTACATCGCCTTTTGGAGTTGGAGGGTTTGCTGGTGTTCCACCACTAGTAGTAGTAGGAATAAAAGCCTCAACAATAACACCTATAATCATCCCAAAAGCAGTTAAAATACTAACAATTGTAATTCCCTGTTCTCTGAATAACGTTCTAATTCTCTCTCTTAATGTAGTGTCTTCGTTTAATACTTTATGTATTGTTTCCTTGATTCTATTCACCTGACTACGTATTTTATCTCTATTAACATTAATTACTTCCAGTCTTGCACTTCTCTCAGACTCCAAATCTCTTATTCGACTACTTATCCTCTCTATTTGAAATTCATCATTATCTTCTTTGGCTTGTTCTAATTTACCTTTTTCTTTTGCTAAGTCCTTATTTGTTTCAGTAAGTTTAGCTAATTCATTTGCAATCTCTTCTTTTACACTAGTCATTGCTTTGATGATACCATCCATTTCTCTCTTTGTCATATCTGTTTGTATTCCCTCGGTAAATGTTGTTTCTATTACTTCTTTCACTGCAGTTTCAACACTTTCAGTTGCTCTCGGTAAATCAGTCATTTCTATATTATCAACATTATCGGGTAGGGTATTTTCTGCAATATTTAAACTTGCAACAGCCTTTGTTGGTAATTTTTTCTTACTAGAATATTCATGTAAATTTAAATACATTCTTATTGCACTTGTTCCGCCCTTTTCAAACAATGTATTATAATCTTTAATCAAAGATTCAAGAGGACGAAAATTACCCCTGCCACTTTTTGACATCATATTAATTTCTTTATCACCAATAACCCAATACAATGTTTTTCCATCTTCTGATATATTAAACTGTTTTAAATCAAATTTAACAGGCCTAATTTTATATTTCTTCTGAACTAAATCATAAAATGAATCAACAAGTCTCTTTTTCTGTTTCTCAAGTTCATCCTCTCTTAGTTCTCCTCTCAAATTTTTGATGCGCTCACTTATATTCAAAATATCACCAACCGGTTCACTTGAAACCATTGGTAGTAAATTATCAATGTCATCATTATCAAATTCATTATAATCATCATCATCATACACAGGATCAAAATCATAACCACCTTCAGCCATTTTTTAATGTTAAAAATATCCTTTAAAAATGTCAGCTTTTGGAGAAAAATTAAACCCTTACAGAAAAATAAGAGAACCACGTGGTGTGAGAGGAATTCGTCAGAGTGTTGTAATAACCAATAATCCTTCAACTATTGACCAAAATCAACAATTGTTAGTGAGATTTCCTAATCTAAGTAGTAATGATGTTATTGTTCCTGGAACAGTCAGATTAGCATTTGAAATTGATTTAAAAAGCACAGATGCTAATGCAACAATATATCCAAATATTGGAAGATCTATAATAAAAAAAACAACAATAAGAATATCAGGTAATGAAGTGATGTCAATTGATGATAGTGACATATATCATTGCTATATTGATTTATGGAAGTCTCCCTCTGAACTTGCTAATATGGCTTATCAAGGTATTGGGAAAGGTAATATGTTAAAACATAGAATTGGAGCCGGAGATGCAAGTAATGATAAAGAAGATAAAGCAATAGCTAAAGCATATAAAAACAGATTTTGTATCCCACTTGATTTTGAGCTATTAGAAACCCATATGCCATTTTATCAAGCGGGAATAGGCGATAGACTTGAATATGAACTTACGTTCAATGATTATAACAAAGTAATTAAATCAACTGACACATCAGCTTCATACATCATTAAGAATATTTGTTTGGAATTTGACACCGTTTCTGATATTGAATTAGCAAGACAAATAAGACAGCAAGTCAGTGGTAAAATGGTTATTTTATATGACAGAATACTTAGACACAGAAAATTAACTAAAAACAAATCTGATACACTTTGGAATATTAATCTAAATGTTCCAGCTAGAAGTATGAAAGGTATTCTAATGTTGTTTGAAGACCCAGATAGAACATCACCTGATACTTATTACAATCCTAAAATAGAAAAAGTAGAGATGACAATAGAAGGAGTCCCAAATCAACTTTACAGTCAAGGAATGAAAGCATATCAACAATGGGATGAGATTAACAAATTCTTTGGTTTAACATCAAAGAGAAATAAGGAAATAGATAAGATTGCAAAAGATTTATACTTCACTAGTACAACCTTAGAAAGGTATCTGACTGACAACTATGCATTGTGGTTAGATTTACGTTCAACGGATGATAACTCACTACACGGTTCTGGAAGAAGAATTGAAAATGCATCAGAAGGTATCACAATACAAATAACGAAAGAAGAAGAAGCAGATGAGCCAATAAATGTTTATCTGTTTGTTATACAAGATGCACAAATTAATTTTGAAGATGGTAGATTTAAAGAAGTCAATTATTAATCACTTAAAAAATGGAATTACCTAAATACCCGCACTGTGCAATTATTTGTGGTCAAACTGGTTGTGGAAAGACCGAATTTGTTTTAGACTTACTTGAAGGTAAATATAGAGGTGTATTTAAATATATTGTTATACTTTGTCCAACTATTCAATGGAACAAGACATATAAAAATCGTGAGTGGATTGGTGACGTTAAAAACCCTAAAACAAAGAATATTATAATCGTAAATCCAATAGTCAAAGGAGAAGAGAAATTACAAGAACTATTAAGAATGTTTTTCAATAAATATGCTGGTTATCCAACTCTGTACATCATTGATGATTGTAGTGCAACAAAAGAACTAACAAAGAAAAAAGATATGCTGTCTGAACTTGCATTTTCAGGCAGACATGCAGAACAATCAGTATGGGTTATATCACAAAGATATAATTCAGTTTTGAAAGATTTAAGAGAACAAACAAAATGGTTGTGTATGTTCTACACTAAGGACAGAGATAGTTTTGAAAATTGTTTGAGAGAGAATGATGTTATTCCCACATTGGAAGAACGACAAAGAATAAAGGAAGAACTAAAAAAAAAGAAGCATCGTAAATTAATTTTAAAAACTGACCAACCTGCTGATTATTGGGTGGTTGATTAAGTAATGCTTAAGTAATTTAACAAAAAATAAGCGGATGCTTAAGTAATGCTTTAGTTATGCTTAAGCAATGCTTAAGTAATGCTTTAGCTATGCTTAAGTAATATAGCAAAAAATAAGCGTATGCTTAAGTAATGCTTAAAAAATAAGCAATAAAAAAGCCAATGCTAACAATTATCTGTCAGATAACATTTCTGATAACAAACACTGCAGTCTTATCAATAGTGGGATATGTGATATTTAATTTTTTTAAAATAAAAAATAAATATTTGAAAATAAAAAATAAATATTTAAAAATGGATGCTGAAGTCTTACTTACTAAAATCGATCAAAATAATGAACACGAAGAAACAAAACGTGAAAGATTATCAGCTATTGTTGCTGGTGGTGGAAGTAAACAATATCTTGGAAAAGACTTACAAATGTCAGAAATTGATACAATGACACAAGAACAAATAAACAAACTATACTGTAGATATGAAGCTAGATTAGGAGCAAGTATGACTAAGACATTAGGAAACTCTTTTATTAATTTATATGTTATGGGTGTATCTAAATATTTTAATGTTGTTAATCCTCCAAAACTAATACAAGATTTAGAAGAAGATCCATTTATAAATCATGCTTTGACTAGTTCATGTTGTGAATTGTATTATAATTATGGAATGTATCTGGCTCCTTTTACTGCTATGCTAACAACAGCAAAACATATTAATTTTAATCAAGAAGAGAAAAGTGAAAATATTACAATAAAAAAAGATGAATGAAGAAACAAAAAAACAGAAAAACCCGAAAAGAGTAGCTGCAGGTAAAAAGGGTGCAGAAGCAAAAAAAATGAAAGCTGAATTAAAAAGAAAAGAAACGGAAGAAATAAAGAAAGAAAACACACAATTAAAAGCTATAACAAAAGATGTGAGCGATAGCGCGCCTATGACAAAAGATGAAGTTAAATCTATAACAAAAGATAATGATGAAGTTAAAATAGATATATATAAAAATTATATCCCTTTATGTCTAATTGGAGTTGTTGGATTGGGATTATATATTTATAATTCTAAACAAGTTGAACCAGTGATAAAACAGGAACCTGTGATTCCGGAGGCCCCTATGGGAATACAAAAGAAAGAAATTGACCCATTTGAATTTAATTAAATTTAATATATAAAAATGACAACACAAATAGACGGAAAACAAATAGCAAACATGTTATATCATGCTGGAGTGGAAACTGTATTAACAATTGGGTATTCAGAATTAGGTAGAAAACTATTGAAAAGACCACCACCAAAAGTAGATTTTAATATGGTAGATATTGGCATGTTATCTATTGATATATTACTTGCAATGGCGACAAAAGATATGTTGGTTAAACAAGGTATTATACCAGCTGATATTATGAAGTAATTTTATTTTCTTTAAAAATGGCAAGTGCAGTAGTAATGATGATTGGAGGGGCAGCAGTGAATGCATTAGCTTTTTCGGGTAGTAATTATTTATTTTCACATATGGGTAGCGATGAAGAGAGAAAAAGACATGATATGGCAATGGAACAATTAGAAGCAGCACAAACAGAATGGAATGAAAAAAGAACAGAGAGGTTGGATTTTATTAATAAGCAACTGAAAAAGGAACACCATGCTGTGAATGAATTTGATGATGCCGATACAGCAATGAAGAATTATTTTTATATTACTGGTAAACTATTACCAGCTTTACCTCCGAAACCTACATTAAGTGATTTCTATACTCCATCAGAAGATCAGAAGAATAGGGAGATTGCATTTATTGTTGGTGGCATGGTATTAACAGGGTTTGTTGCATGGAAGTTTATTATATAAAGTATAAAGACAAAAATAAATTAAGTAAAGTATAAAGATTCAATACCATAAGGTTGTGTATCTATTCCATTGTCACATATATATCTTTTATCATCAAAAGGAGATAACCCTATTTTATTCATTTGATTTAAAAATATATTATGTTTCTTATGTACTAAATTAAACATTGTTTTATGAATTATTCTTCTATTAAATAAACAATCTTCATATGACTCAGAATTAAATTCTTTTTTAGTTGTTTTATTAACACCTTTTGCTAAACATTTGAATTTAATATTTGAATCTTCTAAATATTCATATCCATACATTTTACTTTTTATTGCAATAAATTTTGACATTACATTACCACCTAGTTCATCTTTGAACTTTCCGATTACTTTTTCATTTATATTTGAAAACAATGGATCTTCGTTTGGATAGTTAGAGGTATCTAAATGATCTTTTATTTTTTCTAAATCAGAATATAGATCTTCTGTGAATATATTTAATACCATACTGTCGGTATCACTGTATAAAACCTCATTATTTGGAAAGTATTTTTCAATAATATCATAATAAAATTTATACATTACTAATTTTGAATAATCTAAAACACACATTCCTAAATAAATTGGTTTATTAAAGTACATTGATTTATAATTTAATAATACCGCTTTAAAATCATTATTGAAATCTATAATATCTTTTAAATTATCTTTTGAAGCTAATCGTTTTAAATCTTCGGGTTTATTTATTAATTCTACTATACATCTATTAGAAATATTTTCTAAAGTCTTTCCATAAAAAGAATTATTCATTAACTTCCAGAAATCTTTTTCAAAATCATTTGTTGCTTTTGCTCTCATTTTTGTATTGAAATCAATATAATCTTTTAACCATGGTTTATGATTAAAGGATATTATGCTATGAATTTTTGTTACTTTTATTCCAAGAGAAATGTAATATTTGAGAATATCATAATGTACAATATACTCTTTTTTATCATGAAGATCTAATATTAATTTTTCAACATTTCCTAATTTCATATTATTTTGTTTTAATAAATCTCTTGAATAATCTGATATTTCTTTTTTATTTATCTTTCTTGAAACAGGCATAGGCGGGAATTTTCTTAATTTGAATTTTGTTAAATTATCATATTCTAAATCTACTTTAAAAACCATTCCATCATCTTCATTACATTTATCCAAATAATAGTTTATATCTTGTTTTATATCTTCTTCCCATTTAAAGTTTTTATAAGGAAGTTTCTCTGACATTCCACAACCATATAAGTTATTAGCATCTGTATACCATAAATAATTTGAGTTTTTTATTTTATTACGTGAGTCTCCGATATCTTTAACTGTATATTTATTATTTGCTTTAACAAAACGATTTCCTAATACGCCAGAAAATCCACCTCGTATTCCTTTTTGAAACATCATTCTCATATCTGTATCAGTTAACAAATCTAATTCAATTCCTGTATACTTTAATCCTGCATTCCATGTTAATCCCGGTGCAGAATAACAATAAGCTGGATCGATTTCATATGATTTTAAACAGAGATCTCTAAAATTTTCAAATACATCTGTTAATATTAACACATCTAGTTTTTGATAAAGCATTAAATAATCTTTGAATGTTTTACAGTATCTGTTGAATATCTTTTTCCCATGTTCATATTCTTTTTCAGATATATCCTTTTGGTATAATATTGAATAAAATTCTTTTTTATCGGGGAATTCTTCTAATTTTAATTTTTCAAAAGAATCAAAGAAATCATAAGGAAATACTCCTTTAAAACTTCTTCCTTCATCATTATATTTTAAATCTTCAAATAAAACATCATCAGATAATTCTCTTTTAAGTATTTTATATTGATCATCTTTTAATGTTTTAGATAAATTATCTATGCTACTCAGTAAAAATCTATAGCTATCTTTAAAAACTAACTTAAAATATCGATCCCCAAATGTTATTGATATATAATTTTCACTATCCTTTGGTAATACCTTTACTTTTTTATATTCTGTTTCATGTTTTAATAATTCTTCTGTTATAAAATGAAAATCATATCCACTTCCATTATGAAAAAAGATCGGAAATTGTTTTCCATCTCTAGATTCTTTTCTATTACAACTAGAGCAGGAAATTCCTCTGAATTGACCTGATAAATGGGAATGTTCAATTACTTTTTCCTCTCTTTCTAATTTCTGTTTACACAAATAACAACAATCAGAAGTATTATATAGTTCTTCTTTTTTCGTTTTTGATATTTTAAAATTCTTTTCTGCACGAAAATAAGCCCATTTAATTTTATCATTATAATTTAAACATGTTTCAATAAAATCTTTTTCAGCATTTTCACTAGGTGCATAGTTAATATTTTTATTTGGTATAATATCCGGATATTGAGAAACTAATTGTAAATTATATGAAACTACTTTTTGTTGTTGTAAATTTATTGTATTATCTTTAAAAGATAGTTTAATATTTTCTCTTTTTATCTTTTCTTTTATTCTTTCACTAAGTCTATTAATCTTTTTTTCATTATTTTCACAATATTTATTTATTTCATAATCACTTACTGCAATATGTTTTCCATCTTCAATCCATTTATCAAAAATGTTATCTATTAATTTATTAAAATATTTTGTAATGTATTTTTCTTTGATTTTATCTAAATATATTTTAGTTCTTTCATTAGATAATTTATTATTAACATAATTATGATAAATTATTTTAGATCTTTTTTTAGATATTTCTTCTTCTTTCATTATTTTATTGATAATCATATATTTTATTTTAGAATTAACATTATGTGATTTATATTTAATTCTTAATTTATTTATTTGTTTCCGGAGATCAGGATCCATATAATTTAATTTTATATTAATTGATTCAAAGTCTGCATATCCAACAAATGGCAGTTTTAATTTAAAATGAGGATTTTCAAATTTACACTTACTTCCTTTATTTGGCATAATAAATTTTAATGGTTCATTTGTTGTACATTCTTTCATGTGTTTTTCTAAAGCTTTTTCAGTAGTATATGAAGCAGCAATACAATTTCTACAATGATATCTTTTATTATGATTATGATTAAGATAAGCATTAAAAATTTTAATTAAGCAATAATGTTTTTTATCGTTTAGAGTGACATATAATAAATCTATAAGATATTTTCTATCTTTAAATTTACTTCTATATAATGGATATATATTACGTAGATTGTTTTCTTGTAATGATTTAGAAAAATCAACTTCTTCAGTATCTAAAAGGTTCTTTTCAATTCCAAATACATTGATAGTTATATTTTCATTTTGTTTTTCAAATGTTTCAATCGAATTTATACTTACTGGAGATTTAATATTTTTCATATTAATAATGTCTAAATAAGGTTTGTAATTTGATGCTCTTGCGGGGTTTTTATTCATTTTTGAAAATGTATCTGAAAAATTAGGATTATCATCAGGATTCTCTTTTAATTTATATAGCATTCCAGCAATTACACTATAGGCAAAACATTGGGTATCATTGTTTTTAATATTTAATAGACTATTGAATTTTATTCCTAGATCAAAATAAGAAGAACCATTTAAACTTTTTACTCTAACAACTTTAACTTCTGTATTTTCTATTTCATTAAATATTAAACCAGATTCTTTTCCCTGATGTTCTTCTTCCCATACTTTATACTTTTCAATAATAGAATTATAAACTTCATTAAATTCGTTTTGTGCTCGAAGTTTTATAAACCCACTATTATAATGTCTCTCTATTTTTTCATTCATGGCTAAAGGTTTTGAATAAATAGTTTTCATTATTAAATTAAATTTAACATTAGGAAATGATAAAACTAATCTTTTAACATCTGGTTTAATCTTTTTAAAATAATTATTTATATTAATGCCACTTTTGTTAATAACTTCTTTAATATAGTTTTTATTATTTTTAGAGTTTTTGGATCTCATTTTATAAGAGAATATTTTTGATTAGGTATTTTTAATTTTATAATTTTTATGATAATCAAGATTTCTTAACATAAACTCTTGATAAGATTGTTTATATTTTTCTTTATTATTTTTATAATGTTTTTGTTTTACTGGTCTTTCACAGTCTTTACATGCAGATTTAACTCCCATCCTTCTATCTTTTGCTTTGTGATACTCACTTAGTACCTTATATTCCTTACATTTTGTACAAGTTTTACCTTCGCTCATTTTTAAAGAACTCAATTTTAAATATTAAAAAATGGAGCAACAAAAAATATATTGTTTACGTTGTAAAAAACATACTGAAAATGATTCAGTAGAGCAAGTAACAACAGCTAATAATAGACAAATGTTAAAAGCTAAATGTTCTGAGTGTGGATCTAAAAAGAATAGATTTATAAGCAGTCTAGAGAGCAAGTCGGACGGTTCCCTTTTAACAAATAAATTAGCAGATGAATTACATCACAGAGTTATAAAAAAAATTCCTAAAAGACGTGTTTATGTTAATTCAATAGATCAAACATGGGCAGTTGATTTGGCAGATATGCAACAGTATTCAAAACAAAATAAACACTATAAATATTTATTAGCAGTTATAGATGTTTTTAGTAAATATGGTTGGTTAATTCCTTTAAAAAATAAAACAGGAGTAACAGTAAGTGAAGCCTTTAAAACATTATTTAAAGAAAGAAAGCCGAGATTTATTTGGGCCGACAAGGGGAGAGAATTTTATAACTCTCAAGTAAAAGAATTGTTAAAAGATAATAACATAAAGTTATATTCAACTGAGAATGAAGAAAAATCTAGTGTAGTAGAACGTTGGATAGGAACAATGAAACAACGTATGTTTAAATATTTTACTGCTCATGAAACTACTAAATATTATGATGTATTAGATGAATTGGTTAATGATTATAATAATACAGTACATTCTTCAATTAAAATGACGCCTGTTGAAGCGAGGAAATTAGAAAATGAAGCAACAGTGTATGAAAATTTATATCCAGAAAAAGAAGAGGACACTAAAAAACCTAAATTTAAAGTCGGAGATAGAGTAAGGATTTCAAAAAAGAAAGGAACATTTGAAAAGGGTTATACTACTCGTTGGAGAACAGAAATATTTGTTATTGAAGAAGTTTTAAATACAGATCCTATTACTTATAAAATAAAGGATTTAAACGGGGAAGAAATTAAAGGTAGTTTTTATGATCAAGAGTTACTGATTACTGAGTTTTAGACTTTATAGACAATAAAAATAAATGAACAACACAAATATACATTTTAAAGTTTATTTTTACCATTTTAATTCTTTACAAATTTCTTTTATTATTTTACTATTTTGAGTAAGAAAACTAACAGGAACATCACAATGAATTAGATTAGTAAATTTTGAAACTAAATTAAACACAATAACAAGTGACCTGCATTTTTGTGGAGAATAAATAATGTTGTGTTGTAGTAAATATTCATGTATTTGTTGAATGTTGGTTTTAATGATCTGGAGAAGCTGTCCTTGTTGAGATGCTATTAAGATTGATTTTCTATTGTTGCTACATTCTAATTTGTTTAAGTCTTTAAGATTTTGTATAATTGCTTTTTCACTTGAGAGGTCGATTGTCACTTCTCCATCACAGTGTCTATCAAGGGAAAATGCTGCTTGAAGTCGTTGTTTAATACGATCTTTCTTTGTTTGTTTGTTTTGTTGGGCTTTTTGTGTCTTTTGTTGTTTCGTTGTTGAAGTGTTCGTTGTTGAAGTGACTGTTTTGTTTAATATTTCGTTGTATTCTTTTAAAAAGGTTTCATTCCATTGGTTTATTGTTTCATCTTCTGGATATGTGTTGCGTAGATAATTGGTGAGATTGTGTAAGTCTTCTCGAAGTTGTGCTGCTTGTGTGTTGTCCCTTAAAAATAGAATATAATCAACTATTACAATTTATTCTGTATCAATATATGGTTTCACCGTTATTATTCTTAACGGGGTTCATACAAATTATGCTACTGAAATAATTTCCTAACTTCCGGGTATTAATATACTGTAACACCGTTATTATTCTTAACGGTGACGGTGTAAATTATTCTTAACGGTGACGGTGTAAATTATTCTCTTTAGTACTGGTAAATTAATATACTATAACACCGTTATTATTCTTAACGGTGACGGGGTAAATTATTCTCTTTAGTACTAATAAATTAATATACTATAACACCGTTATTATTCTTAACGGTGACGGGGTAAATTATTCTGCTGAAATAATACCCTAACTTCCGAGTATAAATATACTGTAACACCGTTATGAAAAATAACGGTGGTGGTGTAAATTATTCTTCTGGGTATTAATATACTATAACACCGTTATGAAAAATAACGGTGTAGACATATAATTACTCAAATATGTCCTGTTATTAAAAACTTCATATTAAAAATACACTAAACTAATAAATATAATTACCTACAAACAATACAGAACACAAAATATTAAATAAAATGCAGTACTTACATGATTTAGCTTTTGATTTGGTTTTAGAAGTTAATATAACGTGCTGTTAACAAGAGGTAAGGTAAAAACGTCTGCTCTCTACTGTTAGTTTGAAAGAAAGACCGCTCCAGTCTGCTATATGTTTACAGGTAACTAATGAATATATTATGACAACGTCCTAGGCAACATGTAAACAGACTAGCTCACCGCTGTCTATATTTGTAATCGATACTGTTTTCTTTTGAAAATACACACTTCATGGCCACTGATAAGTGGGTAGATAGTCCGTTGTGTTATTTACCTGTTAGAGCTTATTGATTTTTCACTCAACCAGCGGGTGAGGTGTGTGTTTACATAGTACAATGTCGGACTTTTTACTATTTCTCGAGGTGACCAGCTAGGGTAAGAAAATTTATTTTTTTGCATTTTCTCTCTTGTCAAATAGTTTTCTGGATGTTCTTGAACATCCGGCCTTTTTAAAATTTTACCTTTATTCCTCGAGGGGGGATACTAGTATAGGGGGAAATATAAAAAATATTTTTAGGTGGGGGAGGGGAGTAATATAGCTTATTACTATGACCTATTTTGTGTCGCAGTGCCGTAAAACCCAACTCATCATCATCATCATCATCATGTTTAGCTGGAACACTGAAAATGACACTGTTAACCCTTATTCTGCTGCACAGACGTCTGCTTCGACATTGTCGTCTGCAAAATGTGTTCAGTTTAGATTTATGCATTGTTTTAATTCAACAAACCTTAAGACGAGTGTCAAATAGTTTGGATCCAGATGAGACGCCGCTTTACGCGGCGTCTTTTTAGATTCAAATAGTTTGTAAACTCCGTAAAGTAGGCACAGGGTTAAACACTATGATATCCAATAACAAACGTGTACATATCTTTCACCGGGTGGAAACGGTTAAAATAGACTACGGAGAATCTATACCTTGAGCTTGCTGAAAATGACTGTTTCAGCCTTCTCCGCTCTCTAACTCAAACACTTCTTTTTGGATCTTCACCAAACTTGCTACAAATGTTTATTAGTATAGAATCTAGGTCAGGTTCAATAACTAGCAAAATCGCATAAGGCATGTCTGAGTTATTGCTGAAAAACGCTGAAACAGTCATTTTTTAATACATAAAGGGCAAAAACTCAGATATGCCTCATGCGAATTTTGTAATAATCAAACTAGACCTAAATTTTATATACTTAAACATTTTCAGCAAGTTTAATGAATATCCGATAAAAACTGTATGTGTTAGAGTGCAAAAAGTGACTGAAACAGTCATTTTTCATTAATAAACAGGCAATAACTCAGATACACCTTATGCGATTTTAGTAGTTATGAAACTGAACCTTGATTTTATATCAATAAACAGTTTCAGTAAGTTTGGTGAAGATCCAATAAAACTTATTTGTGTTAGAGAGCAAAACTTGCTGTAAGCAGTCATTTTTTAACACATAAAGGGCAAAAACTCGAATATGCCACATACGATTTTTGTAATAATCAAACTGGACCTAAATTCTATATGAATAAATATTTTCAGTATGTTTAGTGAATATCCGATAAAAGCTGTTTGTTTTAGAGTGCAAAACTGACTGAAACAGTCATTTTTTATTAATTAACAGGCAATAACTCAAAAATACCTTATGCGATTTTAGTAGTAATCAAACTAAACCTTGATTTTATATCAATGAACATTTTCAGCAAGTTTGTGGAAGATCGGATAAAAAATAGTTGAGTTAGAGAGCGGACAAAAAAGTGTGATAGTCTAACTGACTGATTGATGGACGGGCGGAGGTAGATACGGTTGCCCCCAGTGAAGTTGACTTCGGCTGTATCACGTGATACTAAGCCGTGTGGTAATGTTTATGTCAGACGTTCTATTTTCGGTTTGTTATGCTTTTAAATCGCCCTTTTTGGTGATTTAGGTCCGTCTTCATCATTTCATAGATCATTTTGGCCCATAAGAATGTTCAAACATTATTATTAACCGTTATTGTATTTCAGGCACTAAGAAAAGGTCTGAAAACACAATGGGACTTTAACCAATTTATTGCCATGACGTCATTAAATATAAGAACTTCTCGTCTGCCTTTATTCTCAAAACTAATGTCACGTTTTTGACTTAAGAACTATTGAAATGACTGTCAAACAGTTTGGATCGAGATCAGACGCCATCTGATCTGGTTCTTAACTGTTTGCAAATGTTAGCCAAGTCGCGCTTAGCATGATAAGGTTAATGAGCTAATCATGAAGATATTACACTCACTTGTTCCGAACGCATATTGGCACGTGATATCCTCTTCTGCTCATGATGCATTTGAGAAGACGTTATTCTTGACCGTTTTAACAAAATTTAACGCAAACGAAATTCGAAAAGAAATGTAGAAAACGACACTTTTTTTTGATAATCTTACCGATTAGTTTTAAGCTGAATAACAAACAGCATGGAGTCTGATCTAGTTCCAAAAGGAAATAAAGTCTTTAGCACAAGTACGTTTATTTAGAAAGATTACAGTCAGCTGAAGTATTATCAACCCAACATAAAGTTTGTATTTATATAATTGCTTCATATAATTCTTTTGTAAACCTTGTTACCTGCTATTGTTCTAAATATAGACTTTAATAAATTTCTTTTCAAAACAGGATCAAAATGACGAACAGTTTGCATTACATGGCATCAGGAACCAATCTGTTTGCAATTTGGTTTGCCGCTTACATACTTAAAGTTAGCCCCTTCATTGACATGCCGCCACTTGCTTTAAACAATTTGTCAAACATGACCTGTCTTTCATTTAACCGTTTAAATGCAGCTTAAACTATGAGTTTCTGTACGTCTGATCAATATCCAAACAATCTGAAACACATATTCAAGATTCTTTTGTCAAAACTTTCATGAAAGAGCATATTGAATTATATGATTGTTAATTTAGGGGTTGACTGTGTTAAAGGTCTCCTTAAGTAGTAGTTGTGGAAGCGTAAGCAGTGGATTAACCCATAACACCATATCCTGTTTCAAATTTTGAAAACGGGTTACTACTTAAAACAGGTTGAAAGTAAAACATAATGCGCCTTTAGGCGCATTTAGCTTTACTTTCGGTCTGCTTTGCTCTACCATTTGATAGAAATAGAAAGTATTTCTTATGTTGCATATCCACGACAATATCAAAAAGAATGTTTCTCTTCATTGGAGGATTTAATGGAATGCGTAAAAAGTGTATACGGTATGGAATAAATGATTAATACGCTACGCACGTGCACTATTAGGGGAGGCAACCCCTTTCATAAACGGATGTGTTGAGCTTGGTTCCAACGTTGACAGATCCGGAACAAGATTTGGGACATTTGTTGTACATGATACTTAGCAGCATTATGCAATGGTCTTATTTCCCAAGATGACAAGAAGCACCAAAGTGCATGTCCAATGAGATTTTCCTGTACAGCAATCCACCCCAGCAGATTGTAAGCCGTTTCTTTATGACCAAGTGTAGGGCTTTTGCAAGTGTCAATTAAGTGAAACAGAGCCTCGGAGTTCTCGGTACTGTTGTTTAGTTTTTCATCTACCAGGTACTTCAAAAAGTACAAATAAACTTGGGCATCGACAACTGCGTTTGAACACCATTTACTAAAGCGAGATGTATCTAGTTTTTCTCCTACACACCTTTCCATCTCAATCCTAAGTGGCTGTGGTATTATAAATTGATGTGTTGGAAAAAACATGACACAGCCGGCTATGTGACTAGCTATTTCGTCGCGATTCATTGACGTGATATTGGCAAATATAGTTACAGCCTTTTCTTCATCGACACTGAGTCTCGGTTCACAAGAGCACATTTGAACAGGGAAATAACTCACACAATATTGATGCAAGAGTTATAACCCTTGTAATATACTTCCACTTGTCAAGCTCTTTCCATAAATGAAGTTTCATCTTAAAAGCTTCAGTAGAACAGGAGTTATGAAACGTGACACAAAAACTTTATGTGTCACGTTTCATAACTACTGTTCTACTGAAGCTTCATTTTAAAAGCGTGATGGACAAACAGACGGACGGACAGAAACCGGCAAAATGATCCCTAAGTGTGAACCTCTGTCTGTAGCAGGTGACACAAAAATGATTAATCCTACCTTGGCTTACAGCTGGCAATATTTCCCTGTAGACTATACAGTAGCAGGTTCTGTATATCTGTGATGAACAAGGGAGGTACATCTTTCACTCCATCTGTCACTCTTTCATTAGGGAAATCTCTGGTTAGTTCATCAAGAGTCAGGAATATTTTGGGCTTTTGCTACAATGTACAGTACATAAGCCAATTCAAGAGAAATGACCAAACATTTGACCAGGGTTCCAGATAAGGGGCGTATTTCAAAAAATTAAAATCTTTATTTCTTCTTTAAACCCTATGGTGTCACTACTCATTTATAATAGAATTGTCTCGAAGAGTAGTAACACCATAGGATTTGGTGCTAAAATGCTGGATTTGTTCAGTTAACTCCCCATTATCTGGAACCCTGCATTTGACTAACTCATTACCCCATAATTTTGCCCTTTTATTCATTTAATTCATTCCTCCACTGATTAAAAGAGTTCTACTTTATACAGTCATGAATATGTACCTTAACTCCATAAGTAAAAATTTCTCTATTTGTTAAAGCAGGTTGAAAGTAAAGCAGAATGTGCCTTAAGGCACATTCTGTTTTACTTTCAGCCTGCTTTAACCCTTTACCCCATAGCCTGTTTCTAGTTTGAAGATAGGTGACCTCTTAAAGCAGGTTGAAAGTAAAGCAGAATGCGCCTGAAGGCGCATTCTGCTTTACTTTCAGCCTGCTTTAAGCTATTATCTGCTAGAATATAGAAAATATTTCTTATGATTCTTATTTGTAACAGTGTAAATTGGAATTATTTTCTTCAGTAGAGGAATAAATTAAAGATCTAAAAAGGCATATTTATGGGGTAATGGGTTAAAGCAGGCTGAAAGTGCATTCTGCTTTACTTTCAACCTGCTTTAAATGGTTAGCACAGGTCACTAATCATCATACTAGAAACAGACTTTGGGGTAATGGGCTAAATAGATTTATAACCATTCTTTTTAATTGCCATTTCTGTGGGTTTTGAATTGACAGCATGACAAATTAAACAACACCAGAAATATCAATGAGTTAATTTGATTGTTTCTGTTCAGTCTGTCCATGTGGGTGGGGTTCTTATTCTAAACTTTGCTCTTATTCATATAAAAGTATAGGGCCACCAAATAGACCGGAAGTGCTTCATGGTGTAGTCGAAAGAAGTCCGGCAAAGAAATAGTGCCAAACTTTTTGCCTCAGAATAGCTTTTTGTCAAGAAATATGTACTGTTTTGAGCCTTTTATGTAATACATGGATGCTAGAGAATAGATACAAAGACTTTCTGTCATGATAGATGGGTTTTTGGAGAAATTATGTGAGCTGAAGTGACATGTCCCTGTTTTAGCCGGTGCCTATTTCAAAATGTAGCAAAACACAAGTCATGTCACTGAAGCCAAGAGAATTTTCTTATATGCCACATGACCCCCTGTTTTCTCTGCATTTTTCACTTGTGCAAGGGTGTATCTTTGTGGGAAATATAGGGTGGTATCTGTGGTTGGAATAAAAATTGTATTTTTTGGACCTTGGAAATGACGCATTTTATATAAGTTATATAGGAGAGCCGTTTTGGTGGCCCAAGCCCTAAGAGAGATATTCCCGGAAAATGATGTCAGTTTGTTTTGATAATAGAGTGCTATTTGGGGGATTTTATGAATACATGATGCTTGAAAAGGTGTTTGAGACTACATCAGGTAATTATTTTGGCTAGAAAAGTGGTTTTTTGCTTGAAATTGTGTCTGCCGCGGATTGAGCACGCGGCCGATGTACACTTTTTTTGCATAAATGCTGTTGAAAAGCTGGGTACTTGTCTAGTGAACGTTTTGAAGTTATGTTTAAACTGAATGTCACTAGGTTTGCAGGTCTTGGTACACAATATGTTGATTTCTTGTATTTCTTGGGAAGAAAACGGGGTCAGTGATGGCCCGCCCTGGTCATTTGCGACCCAGGTCCAAGACCATTGGGTTGTCACTTTTGCTTAAAACCTGTCCTAAACATATTTTTTCACTGCAAATGCATGTGTTCCATGTTATTCAGAGCTGTCATCTTTGTTTTAAAGCTCTTTTAGCAGAAAACAAGAGCGTGTTCCAGTTACACGAATGCCCCCGATGATACAGGGAGGGGAATCCAGACTATCAAACGTAAAAGTTAAAGAGCTGAAACTGTAGTGGAGTGCCATTTTGAGGACTTCAAGGGCCATTACTCCAAAGGGCCTAGCATAAATTGGTGCCGCTGGTTATCCAAATTGGTCTCCATTTTATGTCAACAAACATTTTCAGAAAGTTTGGTGATGATCAGATGAAAAGCAATGTGTTTGTGAAACACAAATGCCCCCAGCCAGCATCATGTTCTGTAATGTAATGCTTATTTGCAAAAGTAGGTCAAAAGTCATGGTCGTAGGGTAAATGAAACATTGGCATGGTTGGAGAAGTCTTAACACAAGAAACATATAAAGTATGGAAGCTCTAGGCCTACTGGTTCAAATGTTATAGGCGTATAAAGATTTATACAAATAAAGGTCAAAGGTCAAGGTCACAAGGGCAAAAACGTAGGTATGGTTGGAAAGGTCTTGACACAAGAAATATATAAACAAAATATGAAAGCCGTAGGCCTACTGGTGCAAATGTTATAGCCATTTAAAGATTTCAACAAAAGTAGGTCAAATGTCAAGGTCACAAGGTCAAAAAAATGTGTATGGTTAGAAAGGGAAAACACATGTCAAGTATAAAAGGCCAAGGTGCAAAAATGCAAAAGTTATATCCAAGGTTAAGGTTTTTGGTAAAAGTTTGATTAAATAGGTCAAAGGTGAAGGTCAAGGTCACATGGTCAAATATATTGGTATGGTAGGAAAGGTATTGACACAAGAAATATACATACAAAATATTAAAGCCCTGGGCCAACTGGTGCAAATGTTATAGCCATGTAAAGATTTTTACAAAAGTAGGTCAAATGTCAAGGTCACAAGGTCAAAAAGTTTTGTATGGTTGGAAAGGTCTTGCCATGAAGAATACACATGCCAAGTATAAAAGGCCCAGGTTCAAAAAATGCAAAAGTTATAGCCAATGTTAAGGTTTTTGGTTAAAGTTTGATTAAATAGGTCAAAGGTGAAGGTCAAGGTCACATGGTCAAATGTATTGGTATGGTAGAAAAGGTCTTGACACAAAACATATACATACAAAATATTAAAGCCCTATGCTAACTGGTGCAAATGTTATAGCAATTTAAAGATTTTTTACAAAAGTAGGTCACATGTCAAGGTCACAATGTCAAATGTCAAAAAGTTTTGTATGGTTGGAAAGGTCTCGCCACAGGGAAGACACCTGCCAAGTATAAAAGGCCCAGGTGCAAAAATGCAAAAGTTATAGCCAAGGATAAGGTTTTTGGTTAAAGCTTGATTAAATAGGTCAATGGTCGACGTCAAGGTCACATGGTCATAGACTTTAGTATAGTTGGAAAGGTCTTAACACAAGAAATATGCATACAAAATATGAAAGCCCTGGGCCAACTGGTGCAAATTATATAGCCATTTAAAGATTTTTACAAAAGTAGGTCAAAGGTCAAGGTCACAAGGTCAAACAGTTTTATATGGTTGGAAAGGTCTTGCCATGAGGAATACACATGCCAAGTATAAAAGGCCCAGGTTTAAAAATGCAAAAGTTATAGCCAAGGTTAAGGTTTTTGGTTAAAGTTTGATTAAATAGGTCAAAGGTCAAGGTCACATGGTCAAAGATGTTGGTATGGTTGGAAAGGTCTTGACAAAAGAAATATGCATACAAAATATGAAAGCCCTGGGCCTAATGGTGCAAATGTTATAGCCATTTAAAGATTTTTACAAAAGTAGGTCAAATGTCAAAGTCAAGGTCACAAGGTCAAAAAGTTTTATATGGTTGGAAAGGTCTTGCCATGAGGAATACACATGCCAAGTATAAAAGGCCCAGGTTTAAAAATGCAAAAGTTATAGCCAAGGTTAAGGTTTTTGGTTAAAGTTTGATTAAATAGGTCAAAGGTCAAGGTCAAGGTCACATGGTCAAAGATGTTGGTATGGTTGGAAAGGTCTTGACAAAAGAAATATACATACAAAATATGAAAGCCCTGGGCCTACTGGTGCAAATGTTATAGCCATTTAAAGATTTTTACAAAAGTAGGTCAAATGTCAAGGTCAAGGTCACAAGGTCTAACAGTTTTATATGGTTGGAAAGGTCTTGCCATGAGGAATACACATGCCAAGTATAAAAGGCCCAGGTTTAAAAATGCAAAAGTTATAGCCAAGGTTAAGGTTTTTGGTTAAAGTTTGATTAAATAGGTCAAAGGTCAAGGTCACATGGTCAAAGATGTTGGTATGGTTGGAAAGGTCTTGACAAAAGAAATATACATACAAAATATGAAAGCCCTGGGCCTACTGGTGCAAATGTTATAGCCATTTAAAGATTTTTACAAAAGTAGGTCAAATGTCAAGATCAAGGTCACAAGGTCAAAAAGGTTTGTATGGATGGAAAGGTCTTGATACAGGGAAGACACATGCCAAGTATAAAAGGTCCAGGTACAAAAATGCAAGAGTTATAGCCAAGGTTAAGGTTTTTGGCACAGACAGACGGACGGACAGTTCTCACAGTTGGACATTTGTTGGGTATATTTTTTGTTTAAAAGTACCCAACAGTACACTAAAATACCCAACAATAACAATAGGGCAATCACGGAATGAATGGAATCTATTGTTCTCCCTACCCAACAAAGGACCTTTCGTGCGCTCGGACGGACGGACGGACTGACAGACGGACAAACCAACAGACATGACAAAAACTATATGCCCCCGAATCGTAGATTCTGGGGGCATAAAAAGGCTGTTTGGGGTGAAAATGGCCAGAAATGCATTTTTTTCATTGAGAACAACTACCACCATGGACAGACGTCAAGGGTGATTTTTGCTGTTTTAATATTTTTCCTACAGGTAAAGGCTGTTTTAATTTAAAAAAGGGTTATCCGCACACTTTCAGATAAATTAAAAGTGTTCGAATAAGTCTAGATGTTGCGAAAACAAAGATTTAGTAGTCGCATTGAATTTAATGCAAAAAGCTAAAATTCCGCCAATTTTGTGGCTTGAACTTTTTTAAAAAACAGTCTAAAAATACTGAATGTGGTGGAACCTGACATCTGTCACACTGTGAGTTGTTTCTTAATACCTATAGCTAGGATATAAGAGTAAAAGTAGGCAAATTAGAGGGAAAAATGTCTCTATAAAACATCAGCAGCCTGCCTCATTTCTACGGAGTCTATGGGACAGGAAAAGACACTAACATGCATGGCAACTGTGTTACTTTTCTTGTCAGTGTTAAACCAATTCCCCCATAAATAGGCCTTTTTACGCCTATAATTAATTCTTCCACTGAATAAAAATAGTTCCTTTTTATTTAAGGAATAATTCGAATATTTATTGTATTGATGGAGGTATGAAAAAAAAACCTGGCTTCGCGGTTTCATACAAAAGTGTGACCAGGTTTTTTTCATACCTCCATGAATACAATAAATATTCCGAATTATTCCTTATACTTTAATATCATTTCTGAATTTAAGACAGTAGTAAAATAGAGAATCTGACGCGAATGTTCTTTTTTAACGCTTTTAAAACGTAGGTTGTAGTCCCTCCGCCATATATATTTTCCGCCAAAACGCGACGTTGTTATGTAGTAACGTCGACGTCAATGACGTCATTTGGCATCCTGATTCATGCAGAGCTTGTGAAGAGCAGTTGGACTAAGGGGAAGTAGTCCTGACAAGGCGTGGCCTGAATTTTTTTTTTTTTCATGGAGTTATGAAACAAAAATTACAGCCAATCACAGCTAACCAAATGTAATGAAAACAAACAATATTAAATTATACAGCCATGAATATGTAAAAACAGTATCAAAAGAAATATTTTCTATATCCTCGCAGATAATAGCTTAAAGAAGGCTGAAAGTAAAGCAGAATGTGCCTTTACTTGCTTTAAGTGATCATTTTTCTTTAAAACTAGTAGCAGTCTATGGGATTATGGGTTAGGTGGATACTTTCAGAAAAAAAAAATCTTTTTTTTTCTAAACTAAAATGGGTCTTTGTCTCTAAGACATGCATGATGTCCCTTAGCTGCATGTTCTGCAATACTCAATGCTGACAGACAAATGGAAGGTAATTTTGCAGACTGTACCAGGTCTCCAGATAAAAGGAAGTGAACTGAACAAAATCGATATTTACTCACTCAAATCAGCACCAATCCTATGGTGTTACTACTCATTAGAATCGTCTCTTCGAGACGATTCTAATGAGTACTGACACCATAGGGTTTAATGTAAAAATAAAGATTTTAATTTTTTAAATTTTTACCCTTATCTGGAGCCCTGTGTACAATATCTATGGTTACCCAAACTGTATACTTACCATGCTTTGTTTCTGTTTTTCTCTCATTACCCTCTTATATTCAGCAAACATTTCATCTGACATGCGGGAATCACTATTTCCAGATCTTTCAGAGCTGGTTTCTGGTTTTGAATGTGTCTCATTCTTGTCATCTTGACTGCCATTCTGGGTACCAGTTCCAGTCTTAATCTTTTTAGTTGAAGATACACCACAGTTTTCTGGGGTCACTGGTTGCTTTATTTTCTCCTGAAATAATATTTATTTACCATATACATTGTATCCCCATTCAAACCTTTACAAAATACAAATACAAATTGAAATATAATACACATTTAATTTATTCATACCCTGAAGAAACTATAGTTCCAATTTATACATTCATGAATATTTTCATATTCTAGTAGATGGTAGCTTAAAGCAGGCTGAAAGTAAAGCATAATGTGCCTTCAAGCACATTATACTTTAATTTCAACCTGCTTATTAGAGCGGTCATCTGTCTTCAAAACTAGAAAAAGGATATAGACTATAATCAGGGCTCCAGATAAGCAGAGTATTTCAAAATTTAGAATCTTCAATTTTGCATTTACCCTGTGACTTATCATTAGGAGTGTCTCTTTGAGATGATTCTAATGGCTATAATGAGTAATTACACATTAGGATTTTGTGCTGTAATGAGTGAGAAAATGTTGTATTTGTTCAGTTAACTTCTTCTCATCTGGAGCTCTGATACTGGAGTAAAGGCTTAAGCCGTTACCCCATAGCCTATTTCTAGTTTTGAAGATATGTGACCACTTAAAGCAGGTTGAAAGTAAAGCAGAATGCACCTTATGGCACATTCTGCTTTACTTTCAGCCTGCTTTAAGCTATTATCTGCTAGAATATAGAAAATATTTCTGATGATACATATTCTTGGCAGTATAAATTTGAACTATTTTATTCAGTGTAGTGATAAATACAAGGGCCACTATGGCCCTAAATCGCTCACCTGGTAACCATGTACACCGTGTGACCAAGTTTTGACCGGGCATGACCCTCATTCTAACTTGACCTCGATATCAATGAGACAAACATTTTGTTCAAGTTTCATGAAGATCAAATGAAATGTGTAGTCTCTATAGAGTGTTAATAAGGTTTTTCGATGATTCGACCTAGTGACCTAGTTTTTGATTAGACATGACCCACATTTTAACTTGACCTAGATTTCATTGAGGCAAACATTTTGATGAAGTTTCATGAAGATCCAATGAAATTTGTAGTCTCTAGAGTGTTAACAAGGTTTTTCGAAGATTTGACCTAGTGACCTAGTTTTTGACCGGACATGACCCACATTCGCACTTGGCCTAGATTTCATTGAGGCAATCATATTGATGAAGTTTCATGAAGATCAAAAGAAATTTGTAGCCTCTAGAGTGTTAACAAGGTTTTTCGATAATTTGACCTAGTGACCTAGTTTTGACCGGACATGACCCACATTCGAACTTGACCTAGATTTCATTTAGGCAAACATTGTGACCAAGTTTCATGAAGATCCAGTGAAATTTGTAGTCTCTAGAGTGTTAACAAGGTTTTTCGATAATTTGACCTAGTGACCTAGTTTTTGACCGGACATGACCCACATTCGATCTTGACCTAGATTTCATTGAGGCAAACATTGTGACCAAGTTTCATCAAGATCCAATGAGATTTGAACCTGCTAGAGTGTTAACGAACAATTGTGGACGGACGGACGGACAGACGACGGACATCCAGCGATCCTAAAAGCTCACCTTGGCACTACGTGCCAGGTGAGCTAAAAAGGTGTACAAAGGCGTATTTATGGGGTAATGTGTTAATTTAAACATCCCTTCTAATAAACAACCCCTCCAAACACTTGCCAAAAATAGTCCAGAATCACTGAGTTTAACAGGGCTCTATATAAGAGGCGGTAAACTGATCAATACCAACATTTTCTGGCTCATTTTAACACCAAATTAAAGGAGTACTTCTGCTACATTTCATTTTGTTTATCTTTTGTTTTCCAAAATTTAGAGTATTCAAAACGTTAGTTATAAATAGAGTCAGGCTGGATCGTGATGAGATGCCATATTATGTGTTTTCATTTCTGTACATAAACATGTATTATCAATAAGGTTTGACCTGACGGTCATCACTTTCCGTCAGCTTTCGTTGGTACAATCGGTGGTGCAATCGGGGGTTTCCGGATACTTTATTTATAGATCTCACGATATATACCTTAGCCGATAACCAAAAGTCACTGTGTTGCAATAGCTGAATGGATACCGTTAATGACTCGTTGTGGAAGGGTCGTGGGTTCGATTCTCGGTACTGTTTGGTAAACTTCGGCTGTAAATATTGTTTTAGTATATTAGCCGTAAAAGTATTTTGTGTTAATTAAATATAGTATCTAATTGTATTCAGACTGTATTTTTCCATTTTCTTCCGACTACATATGTATAGAATATTGAGCGCTTTATATAGGCAAGTTCTTTCATTTAACAGTAAAGTATGCCTTAAACGATACTAAAATAAATCAGTCAGCAATTTTTTTGAGAAAAAAAACCGGCCTGCTGCCTGATTCCTTTTGATGCTTGACGAAATACAAAAGTAACGCATAGTGCTTTCTGGGAGTGTTTTGCATAACGTGGTGTTCTTTGGACTAGTTTTCTAGCCAAGTTTTTCCTAGGCAAGTAGCACTGTACTCTATTTCATATACATGTACATGCAATTGCATGAATGTCATGGTTTGCATGCGTCTATCCGCATTTTTAAAAAAAATACATGTACATATTCAATAAATAATACAAAACTCTACCGGGGATCGAACCCAATACCCTTACCTTGGTAGCGCGGCGACCTTACCACTGAGCCATCACCGACTGTATTTATCTATAACCGATAACACAATTCCAGTTCGAGTCACCGTTGAATTGTCTATTCTCAATACACTGTAGTTGTTTTCGGAAGCTAACGAATAACTTACGGAAAAAGACGGAATATGCATGAACCGTCAGGTCAAACCTTATCGACAATATGTACGTGAATCACCTCACAATACAATACGTATCGCGATACAGCTGTCATGATACAATTTACAATATGTATCATGATACACTGTGCCAGTATAGAAAGTTGTAAATTGCACTTTCAAAGAACTTGTAGCATTCAGATCTTTTAATGTGACTGTCCAATTATAGACATAAATACATTGTACAATGTTATCTACAACTGACTTTTAACTGTCAGTAACTGTAACTATAAGTATAACTAGTCTATACAGTATACTGTATGTCACCAACAATTGGCTGTTCAATTGTCAGAAGTCATCAGTCCTTGCTGCTGCCTTCTCCTGCCTACACATTGATAGGCTTAAATTAAGCGCAGTATACACATTTTCGTTGGATTATTGTGTACATGTACCGGGTGTATATGTAAATATGAGAATGGGTGTTTTTCACTGTTGAAATGTTGTATCTTGCATACGATCATCTTTTTCGTCTGATGATTGTTATTCAAATTTATCAACTACCGGTACATCAATTAATAGTAGCTTTACATGAATGGGTAGGGAGATCTTCATTTTGGATTGACAATAACACGAAAAGTGATGAATTTAAATCGGAATGAACCCTTTACTTTACCTTTTGATCACTGTATGACATTTTGCAGAAACCAAGAAAAACAAGTGTCATTTAGTCAGGTTTACCAATTAATTATCAAGACGTTTAAGGAGATAAAGAGCAACAAGTGTATAACAATGGACTGGTAGCCAATTTACCGAAATAAGTATTCGGAATACTCACCTATTTCCGTACTACAAATGTATACCTCACACAAATTAAGCCATTGTAATCAACCGAGAAGTAAGGATTGTCGAAGGAAATTAAACTGAGAACCATTCGAGGAATCATGAGCTTTTGTATCAATTTACGTAATATTAGTTTAGAGAATTTTATAAATAGCTTTCCATGATAATTGATATAGACAGAATTGATTTTTAAAGTGTTTCTAGCCTTTTTAACCCTTTACCCCATAGCCTGTTTTTAGTTTCGTAAATAGGTGACTAATTAAAGCAGGTTGAAAGTAAAGCAGAATGCGCCTAATGACGACTTCTGTTTTACTTTCAGCCTGCTTTAAGCCACCACCTGTTAGAATAAAGAAAATATTCTTTATTTTACATATTTATGACTGCATAAAATGGAACTAGTTTCTTCAGGGGAGGAATAAACTGAATGCGCTAAAATGCACTTCTATGGGGGAAAGGGTTAAATGTATAAAATAGAAATCAATGCCGATACAGAGCTTATCTGAGGCTATGAATTTGATGGCTTCATTTTTTCTGTGACTACGGTACATACGACCGTCCACGAAGTAATAATGACAGGTCACGAGTTCTTTATCGTACGTACAATGAGTTTTCAAAGCCTGTACTGTGAACCGAACTGTGGCCAATAAACCGTGATATACCTTCCCACAGAGTACCAATTTGGCAACCTTCTACCATTATGATTACCCTATAAATATGATTTTTTACGCCTTTAATTTATTCCTCCACTGAAGAAAATAATTCCAATTTATAGAGTCATAAATATGTATGATAAATATTATTTTCTATATTTAAGCAGATCTGATATCTTTGAGCATTAATAATTGGGGAGCATTCTGGTTTATTTTCAACCTGCTTAAAGATATCATCTGTCTTCAAAACTAAAAACTGACTATGGGGTAATGGGTTAACTTGATAAGAGGAAACTAATATTTGAATTGTCGAATTTGTCGTACATGCAAGGATTCTGTCCTAGTTGAATACAAAAATTATTTTACGTATTACATCTACAAATAATCATTGTTTATGCACGGAATTATACAAGACGGAATAGCAACACAGCAAAGTTGAATAGGCGAGCACCTGAGCTCTCGCGGCGGTTGAATTTTGCGAGATTATATGTCATGTGACAACATCTTCACCTTTTTGCCTCGTTGTCCGCGATTTCTGGTGTAAAAATTTACCGACTCGAGTGTATTTATTGACATTTTAGTGGATTTAAACGACTTTGTGGACATTCCTATCAATTCACGGGAATAACAACCTGTGAACAATGCTTCGAAAAAGACATTAATCATATTGACTACCGATAGACATTATCTTATCAAGTCTTGCGAAGTCGGGTTTGCGCCGCACGAGATTTGCGATATAGCGCGAGGTTGCAATTCCGTGAGTGTATAATTCTGTGGTTTAGGGTACAACGCCTGTATAGCTCAGTGGTAGAGCGTCCGCTTGCAGTGCAGGCGGTTGTGGGTTCAATTCCCGGCCGGGTACAGTGCCAATGGTGCACCTAAAAAGTGCCCCTTCTCATAATCATCAGAATTGATGGCGTAGAAGTAATAAATAGAAATAGAAAGAAAAAAAACACGTCCAAAATTATTTATCACGATATGGAGGGACCGCGATATGGACCTAGTTATTTTGATCAAAAATGACATATGAGATGATGGTAACTCTGTTTACCTCACTTTCTTCTGATTGAACCAGCTGTAGGAAAGCAGCTGCCTTTCTTTTCTTTGCCTCTGTACGTTTTGCGCTTTTTGTTGACATGTTTTCTCTTTCACAAAATATTAATAACACACGTGAGGCAATGTTTATGATCTGTAAATTGTCCCATAGACGCTTGATATAAAGGTTATGGCTAATTCATTGACTTTCGCCAATCGTAACAGCTCGGCCAGTTTCCACTTCATCAGGATAATACTGAAATAGACGAGTAGTTGCGATTGGACATTATCGGTAAAATTTGTAGGCTGTATTTGCGGCGAAGAATTTTTTTTTTTTTAACATTTAGTCTCAGGGCACAACCAGAGACAGTGTATACACTATCTCTGGCACAACTAGAGACAGGCCATGAGGCACGCAACCAGATTTAGCATTAAAACCGTTAATCTAGGTCCATTAAAAACGGTTGTTTGGGGTCCCATTTGAACTACGTAGGACGTGATTCTTTCACAAAAACCGGCTTTTTAAATTTTATTTATATAATATTTTTGTGCTGCACAAATTAAAAAGCCTCCCTTGTGAATGGAAAGAAGGACAACTCTGTAAATACAGGGCTCCAGATAACGGAAGTATTTCTAAAACTAAAATCTTTATTTCTGCTTTTAAACCCAATGGTGTCATACTCATTAAAATTGTTTGAAAGAGACGGTTTAATCAGTAGTAAATCCATAGCATTCGGTGCTGAAATGAGTGAGAAAATGTTAGATTAGTCCAGATTACTCCCGCTTACATGTATAGCTGGAGCACTGAAAATGACCCTGTTAACCCTTGTTCTGCTGCACAGACGTCTGATTTGACATTGTCGTCTGCAAAATGTGTTCAATTTAGATTTATGCATTGTTTTAATTAAACAACCCTGAAGACGAGTGTCAAACAGTTTGGATCCAGATGAGACGCCGCGTTACGCGGCGTCTTTTTTAGATTCAAATAGTTTGTAAACTCCGTAAAGTTACGACCAGTAGGCACAGAGTTAAACACTATGAGATCCAGTAACAACGTGTAAATATTATTCACGGTGGGTAAACGATTAAAAAAACTACGGAGAATCTATACATTGAGCTTGTGGAAAATGACTGTTTCAGTCTTGTCCGCTCTCTAACTCAAACACTTCTTTTTGGATCTTCACCAAACTTGCTACAAATGTTTATTAGTATAAAATCTAGGTCAGGTTCAATAACTAGCAAAATCGAATAAGGCATGTCTGAGTTATTGCCCTTGAATAATTAAAAAATGACTGTTTCAGCATTTTCTGCTCTCTAACACAAACACTTTTTATTGGATCTTCACCAAACTTGCTGACAACGTGTATTGGTATTAAATCTAGGTCAAGGAAAAAAATCGAATACAGTTGAATGAAAATCCTTCAAGAGGTAAAGCAGAAATGGAGTGGTCATTTATAACTTAACTTATTACCAACACGGCTAAGATGAAGCACATGCAACCATTGACCAAATATTTGGCTAAAAATAGAATAAAAACTGGTCCTTTTACAGAGTGGACAGGGCAAAAATAAGGATAAAATAGCAAAATTTTAAAAATTAAAGTACCATAACTCTAACATGCCTTCGGCGATTTGGGTATTTTTAGAACTGGACCAAGATTTTATACAAATATTATTTTCAGCAAATTTGGTGAAGATCCAATTAAAACTGTTTGAGTCAGAAAGCTGACAAGCCTGAAGTAGTCAATTTTTAGTCATTCAAGGGTAATAACTCCAACGTGCCTTGTGCGATTTTGGTAGTTAAGATGATTGACCTAGATTTAATATTAATAAACATTTTCAACAAGTTTGGTGAATATCTGATAAAAACTGTATGTGTTAGAAAGCAAAAAAATGCTGAAATATTAATTTTTAATACTTAAAGGGCAAAAATTCAGACATGCCTTTTGCGATTTTAGTAGTATTCAAACCAAACCTTGATTTTATATAAATAAACATTTTCAGCAAGTTTGGTGAAAATCAATAAAAAAAAGTATTTGTGTTAGAGAGCAAAAAATGGTGAAACAGTCCTTTTTAATACATAAAGGGCAATAACTAAGATAATCCCTATGGGATTTTAGTAATAATCACACTGGACCTAGATTTTATATAAATAAAGAATTTCAGCAAGAAAACTCTTTGTGTTAGAGAGCAAAAAAAGGCTATTACTCCAGCATGCCTTATGCGATTTTAGTAGGATTCAAACTTAACCTTGAAATATATTAATGAAAACTTTCAGCAAGTTTGGTGAAGATTCAAAAAAAAGTATTTGTGTTAGAGAGCAAAACTTGCTGAAAACAGTCATTTCTAATACATATGGGGCAAAAACTCAGATATGCCACATGCGATTTTTGTAATAATCAAACTAGACCTAAATTTTATACAATTAAACATTTTCAGCAAGTTTAGTGAATGTCTATGTGTTAGAGTGCAGAAGTGACTGAAACAGTCATTTTTTATTAATAAACAGGCAATAACTTAGATATACCTTATGCAATTTTAGTAGTAATCAAACTAAATCTTGATTTTATATCAATAAACATTTTCAGCAAGTTTGGTGAAGATCAAATAAAACGTTTTTGTGTTAGAGAGCAAAACTTGCTGAAAACAGTCATTTTTTAATACATAAAGGGCAAAAACTCAGATATGCCACATGCGATTTCAGTAATAATCAAACTAGACCTAATTTTATATGAATAATTATTTTCAGCATGTTTGGTGAAAATCCGATAAAAGCTGTTTGTTTTAGAGTGCAAAAATGACTAAGCAGTCATTTTCTTTTTATTAATTAACGGGCAATAACTCAAAAATACCTTATGCGATTTTAGTAGTAATCAAACTAAACCTTGATTTTATATCAATAAACATTTTCAGCAAGTTTGTGGAAGATCGGATAAAAAATAGTTGAGTTAGAGAGCGGACAAAACAGTGTGATAGTCTAACTGACTGATGGATGGACGGGCGGAGGTAGATACGGTTGCACCCAGTGCAGTTGATTTCGGCTGTATCACGTGATACTAAGCCGTGTGGAAATGTTTATGTCAGACGTTCTATTTTCGGTTTGTTATGATTTTAAATTGCCCTTTTTGGTGATTTAGGTCCGTCTTCATCATTTCATAGATCAGTTTGGCCCAAAAGAATGTTCAAACATTATTATTAACCGTTATTGTATTTCAGGCATTAAGAAAAGGTCTGAAAACACAATGGGACTTTAAATACTGCTTCGGTATTTAACCTCTTACTGATAAATGTTTGTGAGTAAATATTAAAACAGGGCTACCATAATTTTAAATTGCTCATAAAAATCCAAAGAGTTCCAAGTTCTCAGGCGCGATTTAATGAATCGTACTTTTAACCCTTTCGTCGCGAGGCTTTATAACACTAGCATCATGATGCAATCAGTTTTGATCCAGATCAAACGCCGCGTAACGTCTCTGGATCTAAACTGTTTGACACCCATGGATCATGGATATCAATGCTTCCTTAGTAAAATACGCATGAAATTCCAAATTTTAAAAGTTAGTGTAGAAATCGGAAGTTTTCTGAATAATTTGTAGGTCCGGAAAAAATATGAAAAAAAAAATCCGGAGAAATGGCAGCCCTGGTTAAAACATGCTTAAAACGCTTGGTGTATCAGGTAAAACTAACTGGGTCTCAAAAGTAAGAGAAATGTTATAAAAATGTTTTTGGTTAATTCTGGGAGAACCTAACAGTATTAAATGAACCTCTTTTCCTCATTAAATTATAATAATAATAATAATAACGACTTTATTTCATGTGGATTACATATTTGGTATAGAAAAAAACAACATTTTCAATATGGTCCACAAACAAAATTAACATATATACAACACGAAGGAACACAAATACAAAGTTTTTTTTTAAACTTTTGCAAACAGAGTGGACCCTGAAAAGACAGTTCCTGTAGGAGCTCTCCACAGGGACTACTCTGTTTACTTAAATAATTTTAAAGATTAAAAGCTGAAAATGGTAATGCATAGGTGTCATTCTGAGAATTCAAGATTTGTTATCTATACATGAATATTGAATAGGTAGAGGCAATATAAAGCCCAAACAAAACGATGATTTAACAAATAGCAAAGATCTAGATCAATGAAATTTCATAACAAACGGGAAGGAATATAACAAAGATACTTCAAACCCTTTACTCCATGGTATATTTCTATTATTGAAGAAAGGTGACCACTTAAACCAGGTTGAAAGTAAACCAAAATGAGCCCAAATGAGCACTCTGTTTCACTTTAAACCCGCTTCAAGTTACCATCTACTAGAGAACATTTTTCATGAAACATATCTATGTAGTAAAGGGTTAAAGCAACATGTAGGTTTTGATAAATATCCATATTTCTATCATAACTTATATACATAGAAGCCCTTACAAGCAGCTAAGGCCTTGATTAGTCATTAACCCTTAGCTCATCGCATGTTCAAAATTTGCCTCTCATTTGATGGATACTATTCAAACCATTTATTTAAAAGTAGAATACAATGTATTTGAAAACTTAGAATGTTATCTATTCACCCACATTATGCCCGATGGACCAGTATATATACTTGTCCATCGGGCACAATGTGGGTGAATAGATAACATTCTATATATATATATTTGCATAACAGTTCCAAGTTATAACAACATAGCCTAATACTAATGTAACCCTTATTATGCTAAGAATAACTTGCCTAACATTTGCAAGCTGTTTTTTACTCGTATTCAACTTTTTTTCTGTTTCAAAAGCAATGTAATTTTCAGATTTTTAGTCGACGATATAGTTGAAACAGACGACAATACATCTACATAGATAAGGGTTAAACCAGTTTTGAACTTGAATCATATCTTAATTACCCAGATAGATATGGTGAACCATGGTCTAGTGGTAAAACATAAAATGAAATACAGCGGTCGTGAGTTCGATCTTCCGCCGGACCATATCCTTCGGATGAGACTTTAAACCGAGGCCCCGTGTATCAGTGTTATACACTGGGCATGGAAAAGAACCAGCAGGCTGTATGAACAAGAGCTGTCGGAGAATAGCAAAGCTCGCCTAATTAAACCTTTCTTAAATAGGTAACTATCAAAAGAAAAGTGTATCAGTACATTGATATTCAAACCACAGGGAACCTCCATTCACAATATCAACTTCCTAATGCAAATATGTCATGTAGTATAAGTGCATTCCAACACTTACTCCTTAACAAACTTTGAAATTTCAGTCCCAAAACTCTAAGTCCACAAAAGGTGAAATTTGACTAAATTTAAACTTTTTTAACAAATTTAACAACGCAACCTCAATGTTCAACCCACAGGGCACATCCAATCCAGATATCAGCTTCCTAATACAAATATTTCATGTAGTATTAGTGCATTACAACTCTTACCCCAAAACTTTAACCATGAGAAATCAGCCGAAAAACCTAAGTCCTCAACAGGTAAAATTTTGACTAAATTTTATCTTTTTTTTAAATTTTAACTACGCAACATCAATGTTCAACCCACAGGGCACCTCCATTCCAAATATCAGCTTCCTAATACAAATATTTCATGTAGTATTAGAGCATCACAACACTTACCCCAAAACTTTAATCATGAGAAATCAGCCGAAAAACCTAAGTCCACAAAAGTTAAAATTTTGACTAAATTTAATTTTTTTTTAAATTTTAACTACGCAACAACAATGTTCAACCCACAGGACACCTCCATTCTAAATATCAGCTTCTTAATACAATTATTCCAAGTAGTATTAGAGGCTCACAACATTTACCACAAAACTTTAACCATGAGAAATCAGCCGAAAAACCTAAGTCCACAAAAGGTAAAATTTTGACTAAATTTTATCTTTTTTTTAAATTTTAACTACGCAACATCAATGTTCAACCCACAGGGCACCTCCATTCCAAATATCAGCTTCCTAATACAAATATTTCATGTAGTATTAGAGCATCACAACACTTACCCCAAAACTTTAATCATGAGAAATCAGCCGAATAACCTAAGTCCACAAAAGTTAAAATTTTGACTAAATTTAAAAATAATTTAAATTTTAACTACGCAACATCAATGTTCAACCCACAGGACACCTCCATTCCAAATATTAGCTTCTTAATACAATTATTTCAAGTAGTATTAGAGCATCACAACACTTACCCCAAAACTTTAACCATGAGAAATCAGCCGAAAAACTTAAGTCCACAAAAGTTAAAATTTTGACTAAATTTAAACTTTTTTTTAAATTTTAACTACGCAACATCAATGTTCAACCTACAGGGCACCTCCATTCCAAATATCAACTTCCTAATACAAATATTTCATGTAGTATTAGTGCATAACAACACTTACCCCAAAACTTTAACCATGAGAAATCAGCCGAAAAACCTAAGTCCACAAAAGGTGAAATTTTGACTAAATTTAAACTTTTTTTAAATTTTAACTACACAACATCAATGTTCAACCCACAGGGCACCTCCATTCCAAATATCAGCTTCCTAATGTAAATAGTTCATGATGTATTAGTGCATTACAACACTTACCCCAAAACTTTAACCATGAAAAACCAACGCCGACGCCGGGGGGATTCCACAAGCCCCCCCCCCCCCCCCCAATCTCCGAATAGGCGAGCTAAAAACGAGTGGGGAATCTCCCGGGGCTCTGTGTATCCACTGTTCCCTCTCTTGGACGTCCAATAAGCCGAATGTTGGCAGAAACGGACGTGAACGAAAAAACAATAAAAATAGGTCCTCGCTTGCTTCTTTTTTCAGTTCCTGTCATGGAATTTTACAAACCGTAAATAAAAAAAAACTCTCGTTTGTATGGAATGCCGGTCACGGCATGCCAATAGCTAAATGCCAATTGTTTCTCTGTCAGTTGCTAAATAACGATTGCTTACTTGCTAATTGCTAATTTGCCAGTTGCTAAATGCTTATATATGTCACTTGCTATTTCTATAATGCTAATTTGCGAATTGCTAATATGCCACTTGCCAGTTGCTAAATGCTAATTGCCATTTGTCGTAAATCTAATTTCTAAATGTTGTCACGTAGTCGGGTCTTAAACACACACAAGTCCATTTGTGATTTATCTTTAATACAGCATCTTAACAACAAAGTCTGATTTCTCTAATATAAACTGACACCATAACATGAATTGCCTTCAAGTTCAAACATACTGAGAATGACCATATAGTAGCCGTTCAGGCTAACTTCTGCCCAACTCTCTATCTAACAGCCTACTTCACCTGACTGTCTAAACTGGCCATGTCTATTCGACTACCTCTGACCATCTCTCTCATGCAGGTAATAATCTCTGGTATTTATATCTTAATTAAGGAAACACTTCCTTGAACAACATCGGAAACATTATGTATTTGCAAGGTCTGCTTCCTGGTATCTCGACAGCTCGTGAACTCAGTGTATACTGTATGAATGTTACTAAAAGCAACCCTTATCCTGCTTAGAATTAACACGGTGATCTGGATCTAACCAGATAATGACGTCATTACGTCACACTCTTCCCTCACTTCAACTGATTTCATTGAGAATCAATTAAATCAAAGTTTGTAACTTATGTTTCCAAAGGTTAAATACTAACTTATTATCTCGTTCAGGCTTTTTACATGTAACAGTGTCAATGCTTACATACATATAACAATACAATACTCAATGAGAAAATAAAATCCCTTTACCCAATATCAACTATATAACATCTGCATGAAACTATTCATCCCTAAACCACAATTTACAAAATGCACAAGTCTATGCTTTATAATGTTCAGTCTTTTACATCAGGGCTAACCCTCCCCTGTTTAAACACAGAATGCATTTTTGAGTATATACAGTACATGGATCTTCATTACCAGTAAAAACATTATTTATAACATTAATACGATTTCCCAACTTGGGTGTATGACTGTTGTCATCAACTAACTTCTGCCGTCGTCAAGAGCCACGTCTGATTGTCTTGACACGCTGTCTGGTATTAGGTTCGTCAACCCACCAAGTTGCTCGGCGTAGTTCCATGTTGTCTGCAAGTCCTTTATATATGCGCACAGGCCTGTATGCGCATATGGCTGGCAATATACACACTCAGTAGCTTACAGTTCATATTCATATAATAGTTTATGATGTCACATATCTCAGTTTTTCTAACACAATTGTCTCCTGGTTTGACACATGCCTAATATAAGCCCATGTTTCGTTCTGGGTCTGGCAGTTGTCAACTCCTTTGCGTTGATTCCATATTGTGAGACATTTACTTAGTCTCCGGTATATACACACATGTGTACATTATAATACATCCATAGTTGCACGCCAATGAATCTCATAGTTAGTCCCCAACTCAATTACAATGAGTATCATAGCAAGAGAGATTATTTCTCCGCTAAATTCCTTTTATTTTCCATGTGGTGTGAAAGATAATCAGCCTTTGAATGTCTTATGCAAACACGCCATGTGGCTGGTCACCATCTCGGGAACTGTGTAAACCCACTTTGTGCATTCCAGACAGATCAATATTAATACAACATATTCCTAGTAATTACTCTCATTATTAATAGAGATACTTTCTGTCTTGAAATCCATGCTATACTGAGAACTTTCTATTGTTTCACAATTTTTAACCTATAGTTAACTACAATACTATAGAACAATGACTTTGTTACAGCAAGTTATTCTTAATGTTAATTAGCATGGCAATGTTTGTTTGGCACGGTTAATTGATTAAGAGCGTATGATAATTATATTTAAGTGGTGTTTGCCTATATTGACAGATGCCCTTGCTTTAACTATATTTTGTTTATAAAGTACATAACTTATGCAAATTTTACCTGTAACCTACTTACTATAACGTATTTACCAGTATTTTCGTTTGCGCCCTTTTGATAGATTGCTTATCTGATTTTATTGGCTTTACTTTGAGAAAAAGCCTGCTTTATTTGCGTTACTTTATAATCACACTCAATGTTTAACAGTTACATAGGAATATACATGAAAAGCCAATGACGTCACGCATTAAAGGATCTCTCCCCGAATCATTTGCCGTATGAATGAAAGTCTGAATATCAGCCACGTAGCCCAAGCAAAGGTTATTTCTCTGCTTTACTCCATTTTACCATCGGTGCCAAAGATGACCATTCTTTGGATATCGTATCAGATACACTATAGCTCAGTCACCGCTAGGTCCGTAGGAGTATTTAACTTATAAACCAGACATATCCCTCTCGGCCATATATGCGTGCGTTCATTACATAACATAGTAATACCTACTTAAAGCTACATAACATTTCCTATTCTTTAAACAAATACATGTACATGTACTTCCTGCATTTGCCTACAACCAATTGCATGTTTAACTTGTCAATTCAATTAAAAGTACTCTGAATTAATTGATTTTTCTCCTTAACCTTTAAGCTACAGATCTATCTGACAGATTTGCCGTATTTATAGCTGACTACATTTTGACTCTGAAAATATTTTCTGTTCTTAATTTGTATACGTTTTTATGGCATTTCCGACTCAAACCCTGTTTTAACTCCATTATTTTACCATCTTGGTATTATGTTTATCCTCAACGGGCATGCAACTTAGAAACCCTTTTGAAGGTTCCAATGAAATGTGTGCATTCACAGCCTTTAACATCAATTTCCTTGAAATTTAGATGCGTTGATCCCAGATTGGAGTTACCCCTTTTATGAAATCAGATATGCCTTATCTTTAACATTTAATATACATATCCCTTTTTATATACCGTCCCCACATCCAATCATAGATTTCCATATTCATGATTTTTAGCGCTTCCTACCTTTTTGTACATAATGTACATGTTTTCTTCATCTTAAACAGATTAATGTTCTTAATTCTTATTCTACAGTAACCTACCATATGCAAAATTACTTTAATTTGAGTAGAATAAGTCGAAATTGTCTAACCCGACCTGTTTTTCTCCTTTTCTGTTCTCTTTCTGATCTAAATACAGATTTGTACTGTATGTGTCTTTAGCTTAATTCAGCCTTCTTACAGGTTTTGCTAGTTGACCGCAAAAATGACCGCATTTTTATAATTTTCTGATTTATTTTCATAGCTTTATTTAGTTAAACAATCACGCTATAAACTTCTTTTTATTATATACGCGTTTCACAATTAACAATTCTCCCTTAATGTTGTTCATTATGTACAGTTTTGCTACTAAATTGCTCATTTTTTTTAAACCCAAGCTTTGTTTTTTTTTTTCCTGTAGCCGCAAAAGTGATCGTAATTTCATAGCTCTCTGATTCATATTTTATTTCCGCTTTAAACTTTATTCAGCAAAACGCTCGATAAAATGTCTGCTATAGTTCTACACATTTAAACACTTTGCTAATCTCTCTTTAATTTCTGTTTTGAATTTGTCTCCCTCTCTAACCTTATGACCGAGTCAACACAATTTGTTCCAGATGTTTTCGCGTTCATTCTTAAAACTGTTTACTTAAGTATGTCAATTCGCATAATCGCTAATAATTTCTTTTGTTTGAAAATCTCTTAATTTGAGCCGTTTCAAATTTATTCCAAACAGTGCCATGGTTTTCAATTTGCTTACCTAGCCTTTAAATAATTTTTACATTCCCGTGAAATTTAATGTGCTCTCTGTAATACTGCAAGCATTTGAAGACTTAAACATTTTGCAACAATTTTGAAATATTCTGATCTGTCATTTCTAAACACAAAGAGTTTTAACAGTACTCACATTTTCCTCTGTTTCACCTTTTCCTCTGGCCTTGTGATCGCATAGAAGCAGCATCTCGCGTCGACCTTGGTCAACGAGCACCAAATTTATATATACGTGTCACGTAGTCGGGTCTTAAACACACACAAGTCCATTTGTGATTTATCTTTAATACAGCATCTTAACAACAAAGTCTGATTTCTCTAATATAAACTGACACTATAACATGAATTGCCTTCAAGTTCAAACATACTGAGAATGACCATATAGTAGCCGTTCAGGCTAACTTCTGCCCAACTCTCTATCTAACAGCCTACTTCACCTGACTGTCTAAACTGGCCATGTCTATTCGACTACCTCTGACCATCTCTCTCATGCAGGTAATAATCTCTGGTATTTATATCTTAATTAAGGAAACACTTCCTTGAACAACATCGGAAACATTATGTATTTGCAAGGTCTGCTTCCTGGTATCTCGACAGCTCGTGAACTCAGTGTATACTGTATGAATGTTACTAAAAGCAACCCTTATCCTGCTTAGAATTAACACGGTGATCTGGATCTAACCAGATAATGACGTCATTACGTCACAATGTTAATATATGTAATTTGCTAGTTCTATAATCTTAATTTGCTAATTTCCAATATTCCATTTGCCAGTTGCTCAATGTTAATTGTCATTTGTCCTAAATCTAATGCCGGTTCAGACATGCCAATTGCTAAACGCTAAATTTTTTGCTAATTGCTAAATGCCAATATATGTCACGTGTTAGTTATATAATGCTAATTTGCCAATTGCCAATATGCCTTTTGCCAGTTGCTAAAAGGCAGCTAAATGCGATATGTCGTAAATCTAATTTTTTTTCACTGAAGAGTGTTGGGACCACAAAAGGATTATATCTTTAACTTGCACAATATTCTGTATTCTTTGTGAATGATGTTCACGTACCAGTTTTTATGAAACAAGAACTAGCATTAAGCAACTGGCAAGGGGCATATTGGCAATTGGCAAATTAGCATTTTAGAACTAGCAAGTGACATATTCGCATTTAGCAATTGGCAAACAAACATTTAGCATTTAGCAATTGGCATGTCGTTTCGCATTATTTTTCTATGGAACGCCGGTCGCGACATGCCAATTGCTAAATGCTTAATGCTTATTTGCTTATTTGCTTTTTTGCCATTTTCTAAATGCTAATATGCCACAAGTTTGCTAGTTCTATAATGCTAAATTTGCCAATTGCCAATATGCCACTTGCCAGTTGCCTAATGCTAATTGCCATTAATCTAATTTCCCTTCACTGAAGAGTGTTGTTTCGGGGTTCAATTACCTTAGAAGTGGAACGTGGAAATGTTTCAAAATAACCAGATACATAAATTTTGTCATGATAGTAGTATAATCTGACACTACTTAACTTGTTATTTAACAGATAATTAACTAGAAAACAATTCATGTTACCAGTTATCTAAAATGTGGTTATTTGCTATTTCGGTTTACATGTACATGCATTTACAAAATGAAAACAGGACAGATCTTGGTCAAATGATTCCATTAGGAGCCCTCTGATCTGGGATACACCGTTTGTATAGGACATATATCCTTTCCACGCCCATAACGTATAAAAATGTTTTAACGTTTATGGCACATTTTGGCTTCCGTAGAATGAAAAAGTTATCATTCGCACATCGCGTTGGAAGACTTTTCTGAAGGTCAGGTTGGGCACTTCCTATTTCTAGACTGTCACTTTCGGTTTCGTTTTGACACGTCTCAAGGTAATTTTGAGATGTCAGAGTGTAGCGTTTATTCCGAAAATGAGCTCCTAATTAGTCCGGTAGTGTCTGTGTTATGTGTACACACTTGGTCAGGCTTGCTAAGGATATACACTTAACCCTTTCCCCCATAGAAGCGCCTTTTAGCGAATATGATTTATTCCTCCGCTGAAGAAAATAGTTCCAATTTAATCAGTCATGAATATATATTAAAGAAATATTTTGTTATATTCTAGCACATGGTAGCTTAAAGAAGGCTGAAAGTAAAGCAGAATGCGCCCTAAGGCGCATTCTGCTTTACTTTCAACCTACTTTAAGAAGTCAATTATCTTCAATACTAGAAATAGACTATCAGGTAAATGGTTAAGGGTGTATCAAACTCATGAATTTTGGGATTTTTTTCAAAGTAAATGAAAACATTCTATGATTGTTGGTATTGAAGAGCTATTTAAGATGAATGAACAAATTGAAAAAGTGTACATTTTGGTGTACGTCCATTTTTAAAAGGTGTAAAATTTACCCCACCCATGTTTTCTTATTTTGTCCTTTTCAAACAGCCCGCTTCAATAAAATCCATTTCAAATGAAAACAAGCATGATAATTTTGGTTTATGTCATTTATTTCATGTTTATGGGAGTATTTCTTCCTTACAAAAACTAATTTAAGACAAAACAGGCACCAAATATGAAATTTATAAAGCTCTAAATATCATCGATATGGTACATTTTCAACACTTACCTATCAATTTCTTTCCATATTTTGAATTGCCTTTGTATGGATTCTCATCTGGTATGAATATAAGAACAAGTTAGATACTAGAACTAAATATATTTTTTTTACTATTTCTCATATATTTTTGTTTTAACAAAATATCACTACCCATAAAAACCATGTTGTTGATTCAGAGATTCATATTATTTCAAATCTGGTTCCTGTTTGATCTTCATTTAGTTTCTTTATGTCAAAATACTTTTACAGACATGAAATACATAATGAAAAACAAAACTACCTTGTTTGCTTTTATTTAAAATAGATTTAGCGGTAGCTTATACTTTAAATTTGGCAAAATTGAGAAAAATCTGAATTTGACACATCTTTTCCAAATTGCTGTAGTGCAAAATAATGCATACCAACATATATTTTCGCCCTGTTTTTTTCCATTTACCATAAACAGCTCTTTCAAAATAAACATGAAAGAAAAAAGTTAGATACTTTGAAAAATTCGCTTATTGGTTTGATACACCCTTTATGGGTGTTTTAGGTATGCATTTTAGTTGTGCAAAATCTTTATTACCGGCGGTAGTGGCCCAATGGTTAACACCTTGGACTACGGTACCAGGGGTCGTGAGTTCGATCCCCCGCCGGACCAGCGGTCTGACTAGGGGACTTTTCTGAATCCCCGATGATGTACAGGAATGTTCTTGAGCAAGACATGTACCGCGAATTGCTCCTCTCCACCCAGGGGTTAAAATGGGTACCTGTGAAGGGTCTGAGTCGGTACTGCGGCTGCATTTGACTGCGCCATATGTTAGCAGTGCTCATAGGCAAGATGGCTCGATGATCAGGGGAGTATATGTACAGTCGGCTGAGCGGTCATTCGGACTGAAAGTAGACTTTAACTTGGTATATTATTTATTATTATTATATGTGATTCTTCTGTGAAGGAGAACGCTCTCTGCAATAAACATCACCGAATGTCACCGACTTTTCCGGGATAAAATAACAAAATTCTTTTCGTGGAACGTTTTGTTGTTATATTAATTTGTGGTGGCAGTATATGGCACAAACAGGTCATTTTGACGCGTTAAGATAGTTATCAGGTTTCCACGACATTATTCAACTTTCCTTTTGCTAGATAATTATGTCAGATATTAACACACTAGCACCTACTGTATTAGGTATTTTAACAAGGGACTCGTTTTCTTGTAGTTCATTTTTCTCTTCGTCTTCTTTTTTTCAATTCTTTATTTCTGTCTTTTATCTTTCCTAAACACGTTCGTATTTGTTGTTTATTCTTTTCTATTTGTAGAATATATGTCGTTAGTAAATATTTGTTCTAAGGAATTTCAAAAATCATTTCTCAGTTTTAAAGATAACTAACATACCTTAGACTTTACTTATCAGGGCTCCAAAATAGGGGGAGTATTTCGAAAACTAAAACCTTCATTATGATTTAAACCCTATGACGTCACGACTCATTAGAATTGTCTCGAAGGGAAGATTCTTATGAGTAGAAACACCATAGGATTTCGTGCCATGGGTGCTAAAGTGAGAGAGAAAATGTTGGATTTCTTCAGTTTACTTCCCTTTCTCTGGAGCATTGCTTATCCAACACAGTGTGTTTTTTTTCATTATTTCGATAGTTGAAACATCGCAAAAACAATTACTTCCCTTTGATAAGATGTAAATAGTTAAACTTGCTTATATGTAGTTTAAGAGTTTAAACCATGTGTTCGGTCTGGTATTAGGCGACACATCGGACAGGAATTATTATATTAACACCTTGGAATATTTCCGAGCTATTTTTCTGGCATTCATTGGTCACACGCGTGTAATTAACCCATTACCCCTTGCCTTTTTGTAGTATTGAAGATAGGTGACCCCTTAAAGCAGGTTGAAAGTAAAGCAGAATGCGCCATAAGGCGCATTCTGCTTTACTTCTATCCTGCTTTAAGCTACATTTTGCTCGGATATAGCAAATATTCTTAAGGTACATATCCATCACTGTATAAAGTGAAAATAATTTTTTCAGTGAAGGAATAGTTGAAAAGCGTAAAAAGGCGTATTTATGGGGTAATGGGTTAAAGCCTCTCAAGTAAGCTCTTTTTTGGTTGTCGATTAATACCATATTGACTACATATATGTATGTACAATTAACTAACCATTATTAATACTTATTAGTAAAATGGTCAACTAACCAACCACAAAAGGGGAGGGCAGCAACTAATGTTGGTAGAACTTGTGGCTCAACCCTTTTGCTCATTATATTTGTAATTATGATTTTGAACTTGTACTTTATGGTCATACAAATATATGGCAATAACATAGGTTTAAACTAGATATTAACAGGTGTCAGAAAGACGGTATCATTGGATTTGATAGCGACTTTCAGTTACCACGCATCCTATGGGCTTTTTTGGTTCTTTTTTGATAAGATAATTTTTAATAATCTGGATCCAAACTAATGGAAATGAATCAAATCGTATGTGGTATACGTAACAGAAAGAACTTCAAGTTTGACGTAATGTTTATCTACATGTATATAATCATAATTTACTTACATTTCGTACACAAAAACGCTGAGACTTCTATACACACATTTGGATCTAAATAAATGAGAAAGTATGCACATGATTCTGTAGTTATCGATTAACAAGCTTGATGTGCGTGCAACACTGATTCATTTAATCCGATGCAATTCATCATTTATTGGACATAGCAATCCCAAAAGAGCACAACAAAACGATGTTATCTATTTAAACAGAACACCATGATTCTATGACATATGCTTTTGTAAATTTCAACTTTATTTATTCAGTCAGGTGCTTACGATTCAATTTGGAGACTTTAATATTCTAAAGTTTCCATTAAACAGGATAAAGAAAACTATGATTTTCATGGCAGATATTTAGATATATTATTTTATTTATAATTTCAGATTAGAATTCTACTTTAGCTGTAAAATATGGTCCCACTCCAAGGTAATGAGTAGACTAGTACAGTAAAATACATGTATCTCTATTACGAGCGCCCCTCTATTACGACCACCTCTCTATAACAACCAATCCTCTATTACGACCGCCCCTCTATTACGACCATCTCTCTATTACGACCACTAAATTGTGTAAATTATTTAGTGTTTACGATGGCTGACTGCTTAAAGCAAGGTGACAGTAAAACAGAAAGATCCTTTAGGAGCTTTCTGTTTTACTGTCACGTTGCTTTAAGCTGTCACCTGCCTTTTAATCAACCAACTAACCTTCGTTTTAGCGGTCGTAGTAGAGAGGTCGCTGTAATAAAGAAATGTTACTGTATGTAAAGGTATTGCATAACTAGTATATGTATCAATATGGCGTAACCTCTCAGCGAAGGGCTTCCAGAATACATTTCTACTAACCCAGAATCATCCAAACAAATTCTGACTACAGAATTTCCACCCAGCTTTGGAGGTTTAGAGAATTCGAGGTCAAAAAGTATTCGCCCGGTTCTGTTCAAGATAAGGCGTTCGTCAATTAAGGTGTATTCATCTGCCTCCAATTTAATCTGTTTACAGATGAAACGTTTGGTGATGTAGACGGGAAATGGCGGGGGCCTGGTATCCTTTGAGTATAGTGTACGTAGTTCTCTCTTCTCTGTTTTATTGTGATTCTGGTCAGTGAAAATTTCAAAATAGTGTCTATTAGTAAATTTAAATTCACGTGGACAGAAACTTTGTTGAAAGTTAATAGTTGCATTTCCAATGTTCATCTCCCATCTTTGAGTGATCACTCTGCCAACATCGTAAATAATACTCTCAAACGTCGTATTAAATGCTTCAATATATTGTTCTATGGTCACCAACTCGACAAGAGGGTCTGGACCAAGGCCGACGACATATGACATCACATTAATATGCCAGACATCAGGCCAAGGGCTTCTATTCCATTCCGGTATAACTGTATTTACACCATGTTCCCGGTAGTTCTCTATGTCACTTACAGCTAACGGCTCAACTGGAGTAAGTGACAAATTAATTTGGTACCCACGTTTACCAAATGCCGTAAAAGCCACAACGCAAGCACCGTTATCCATTTGTAGCCTTCCCTCAGGGCACAGTATCTCTCTACATCCCATCTGAAAGACAAAATGCATACAATGAACAATAGCAGACCCGGGCGATCAGTTTAAGCCTTTACACCAAAATTACGTTTTTACGCTTTTTTATTACTCCCCCCCCCTCCACCACACTAAAGGAAATCCTGAGTTTCATTTTATCTATTCACGCATGTGCTGGATAAGGAATATTTCCTTAACATAGAAGACGGTAGCTTCGAAAGGTGACAGGGCTGCCATAAGTTGACATTAAAAATCCTAAGATTTCCAAATGTGTATTTTTCATGTACGATTTTGCGAATCGTACCTTTACCAAATAGCCTGTTCATAGCTTTGTAGGAATGTGACAACTTAAAGCAGACTGGAAGTAAAGCAGAATGCGCCTTAAAGGCGCATTCTGCTTTACTTTCAGCCTGCTTTAAGCTACCATGTACCAGATAAAAATCCGAAGATTTAGGAAAATTCCGGAGAAATGGCAGCCCTGAGGTGAAGCTGAATGTAAAACAGAATGCTCCTGAGCAATCTGCTTTACTTATAGCATTGTTTTAGCAACCATCTGTTATGAATATTTAAAACATGTTATAAGGGGAAGTCAGATTATAAAAGTCTCAATTATTATTTATTTCTTTATCTAAATCTGAATAAGGGTGAGATCGCTTGAAAGCACATAAAACAAAGCAAATACTGAAAATTGCAGACTCGGTTTAATTGAGTCTGTTCATGAGCAATACTAATGTATATACAACAGTGCTCACGCCCCCTAGCACCAGCTTAACGGAATTCAACTCTCAACTGTAAATGCGCTGAAATCAATGATTCCAAAGGACCAGAAAGTATAACAACACATCCTGTCTTGTGACATTTTTTTGGAATCCTCTTGAAAAGATTCCAACGAGATGTACAAGTCAGGATTAGTTAGAGAAATCAGAAATTAGATGTAATTTAAAGTTTTGACTTACGACCGTTTTTGTCGTAACCCATTTTATGAAACGGGCCCCTGGTGAACAATTGTTTGAAATCACAAAGAATAGAAACATCTATTTCATGGGATAAACAGGTAGATATTATACTGACAAATAAACACCACCCACCTATTTAATGCTTATAACCTGCGCCGTCTTGATGTGTTTTTTGGTGTAATTTGGGTGTAATTGCAACATTGCACGTGCGAATAAACTATACTAATTTAAAAAAAAAAGTTGTATGGCTAATACTTGATAAAGTTTACTACTCTTGAAACTCTTGTGAACTGTTTCTGAGAGAGTCAAAATATCAGAAAAATGTATTACTACATGTACATATAAATGTTCAATGACATTTCCCTTGACCAACTACGGAACATTGTCACCTTTACTTTAAACACTCATAAAAGAACACTTCGCTCGTCTTCTAAGTTCCAGCTCTACTTACATGTATCAACATCTGATACCGAGCTATTTAGAAATTCTGGGACCGGTCTCATAAAAGTCCGATTTTAAAAGTCTTAACTATCATTTATTTCTACATCTTATACTGCCTTGTAACATCTCTTTCAAGTTTTTTCAAGACTATTCAAAAGATACGTCACAAGACAGGATTAGATGGAGAAATCAGAAATTATGTAATACAAAAACGGGGTATAATCAATGTCAAATAAAATTATAAACAAAACATCACTTATTACATTTAATCCCATTCACTGCCTTACCCCGAGTAGAGCTCTACGCTAGTTATTTGCAGACAGTTTGGATCCTGATCAGACACCGCCTTACGCGGCGTCTGGTCAGGATCCAAACTGTTTGACACTCATTTCAATATTTATTAAATCAAAATACCTAAAAATTAAAGTTGAGAAATAACAGCAGACGACAATTGTTTAAAATTGATGAAGTCATGACAGTGGGGGAGGGGTTGTTAAACAACCCCCCCCCCCCCCACCACCACCACCACCACCACATCCACAATCACCGCAAAACATCAAACAAACAGCCCTCCCCAATGAATATAAATAAATGAAATAAAAGACAAAAAACAAAAAAACAAATAAAAAATAGAAACCTTAAAATAAACAACCAAAACCAACAAAAGCTTTGGAGATAGAAATGTCTTTTGTGTCAACACAACACAAGGAAGACGCTATTCTCTCCTAAAAGATTCAATACTCAAGAATCGTTCGTGACATAACACGTACGTCTTCCTTGTTCCACCAGGGATTCTTACGTCAGACAAATACAACCAACTTACCGAGTTCGAAGTTTGTGTCGGACAAGCTTCCCTTTTATTCTTCCTTCGAGGCGATCCAATGTTGCTGGTATGAAAACTGCTTTTTAAGAACCCTATCATTGCAGTAACACCATATTTAAGTTGATATATGCCTTTGCATGATCGCACGGGCATTCTGAAGTATTGTCCATTACAGATATGACAGAACACGTTGGCATATTGGCCACTGTAAGTGAAAGGAGCGACAAAGCCACTTGTACACGCTGCTGTGATGTCATCTTTAGACATGCCCAGTCCAAACGGAACACTAAATAACTCATCACACGTGTCTATGACGTCATGGTAACATTGTTCGGATCTTATATCTGCCTCGTTGCCTGGGTAATAAAAGTGTACACGACAAATCTTGTTACGCGAATTCATTATCTCAGGGTCAGTCAAAATGTCATAGTTTACAAACTCCCCTGGTGAGAACTTATCACATGCGATTACAGATGGCCATGGGACGACATCATTCTCACAAAAACATTTAGCCAGACTAATGTCCTTATATATTCTTCCTGAAACAGCCGACGAAACCGGAGAAAGATTTTCCCATGGGTTAGATTCTCGTTTCTTCGGTAGTTCCACGTTGCTGCAAGGGCATCCAGGCTTGGGACTCTTTGTTACCACGTGATAGGAACTGTACAAGTGTCGCTTGGACCTCGGTGGCTGCTTGGTACTCAGATAAAAACATTCTTGGTAGTTATGGTCTTTATTTTCAGGATTCGGGAAGCAGCAATTGTCCACACAATCATCATCACATGAACAGTCTGTAAATCAAATACAGTCAACCGTAGATATCTCAAAATCGATTAACCCTTTACCTAATAGAAGGGCCTTTTAGTGCATTCAGTTAAACCATACGCTGAAGAAAATAGTACCAATTTATACAGTCATGAATATTAGGATTAGGATTAGGATAAGGATTTTACAATTAGGATTTTTTTATTCTAGTTGGTGGTAGCTTACAGCAGGCTGAAAGTAAAGCAGAATATGCCTTAACCCTTTACCTGATAGCCTATTTCTAGTATTGAAGATATGTGACTACTTAAAGCAGGTTGAAAGTAAAGCAGAATGCGCCCTAAGGCGCATTCTGCTTTACTTTCAGCCTTCTTTAAACTATTACCTGCTAGAATAAGGAAAGTATTAAATATGACACATATTCATTACAGTATAACTTGGAACTATTTTCTTCAGCGGATGAATAAAATGCCTGTGCTAAAAGTCGCTCCCATAAGGGAAAGGGTTAAGGCACATTCTGCTTTACTTTCAGCCTGCTTTAAGTAGTCACCTATTTTTAAATCTAGAAGGAGCCTATTGGGTAAAGGGTTAAAGCAAACTTTCCAGTGTTTCAATAGATGAATTGTCTTATTTCTATCTGGTTTAACCCTTTCCCTTATAGAAGCGACTTTTAGCGTATTTAATTTATTCATCCGCCAAAGAAAATAGTTCCATTTTATACTGTCATGAATATGTATCATAAGATTTTTTTTCTATATCCTAGCAGATATTAACTTAAAGCAGGCTGAAAGTAAATGGTCACCTGTCTTCAAAACTAGAAACAGGCTATGAGGCAAAGGGTTAAACAGAATATATCCTTATTTGACGCTTCAACTTAGAAACACATGTAATCTACGGATATGTTTGATTTTTAAAAGCGAGATCGAGATATCGGAGTTTGACTTGTTTAATGCACAGGTACTTGACACATAGATCTAGATATATTACCAAAAATAAATGCACGAATTGTGGCGTTATTTGACGGAATTTGTGAGATAAAAAGTAGATATTGATAAATAAATCATTTCCCGCGGGTACCACAAGAGAATATCGGCGATCTAGTCTATTTTAGCATCAGTTTAAGTCGATAGTTAAGACTATTTTTTGGGTTCCGTTGAAAACGTATCTATAATAGAAGTCTAGTAAAACTTTTTTTTATTGGTAACAGATCTAGAGATATGTGTCAAGTAGCTATGGTTTAATGTATTTAAGTTGCAGGAAAAAGACAGTCACAAACAGTGACAACCCAGATGAGACGCTGTATTTTCAGCGTCTTATCAGAACATGTTCTATTTGACTAGATGATATAGCTGTTTGGTAACATGTACAATTTGTCAATTTTAAATGAATAAAATTGGATAAACTTCCTGCATATACTAACATGCCTTTGACTGGTAACGTTATCTATATTCTCAATAATGCAAAACTGCACTCCACCGTTTAGTGAATTGAAAGATTATCTCGTACATATATCATAAAACTACATGAGGGCGAGACTTGTTGATCAGTTTCGAAGTGGGGGGGGGGGGGCGCATATGCAATTTTCATTCGCGAATTAATCTTTGGAACTTGGAGAGCAAACATTTGGCGGATCTTTCCAAATTTGTACTTAACCGATCTATGCCTTCCTATTAGTGAAAACCATGATTCCCGACTAAATTTCTTCTTTATTAATGAAATAAATTGCAAGAAAATTGACATACCTTATAAACAGCGGCTATCTGCGTTTCTTTATGACAAAAAAACCCGAAATATTTATCCTACTTTAAAATGACGTCACTTCCAATGCCGTCAAAAATCGGCATTTTTCGCGCCAAACTGTCAAGTTGTTGACTTAGAATGTAAACAATGGAACTTAATTTTCTGTTTTCGAATGTACACAGCTTCAGTAAACCGGTCATGGCTGTTCCTTATAGGGTTAACATTATTTGTGTTATCTACCTCTTATATGGATTAAACATACATGCGTTCTAACAAAATGTTTATTTAATGTTAGAAATTACAGCAAATATATTGTAAATATAAGAAATGAACTGATTGTTTTTCGGCGTTCAAGCGAAATGAACGACAGAACGTTATCGGCAATTTACCATGAGTCGCTAGGGCGATTCATGGTATTTACCGAAAATTTTCTGTCGTTCATTTCGCTTGAACGCCGAAAATAATCAGTTCATTTCTTAAATACATGTAATATTACCACTGGGGACCAACTACGAATTATCATCAAGATGTTTTGCTGCGACAAATTATACGAGTATTATAATAGATGTGTATTCTACGAAATCAGTGTATATACTGGGAAATGTTTTGCTACGACAACAAAGTTGCCATTCTAAGAATAGAAATCTATCAAAATACCAATATCAAGGGGGCCAAATAATTATTATCATCCAACTGTACTGCTACGAAAATCTATACGTGTATTATTGTAGATTTGTATTGCTAAGAGGTCAGTGTATATAGTGAGAAGAAATGTTTGTTTACGAAAACAAAGTTGCCTTCGTAGGAATACATGTACAAATCTATCATAATACCCATATAAATTGTCGAAGCCAAACATTTGATAATAATATCTAGTTGTCCCCCAGTGACTACACTGAGAGCAACGCAACAGATAACATATATTATTGTATACCTTAGTATAAATAGTAACAAAATTGCGTTGAAAACTGTCTTTACGGAGGTCATGTGACCAATCCATAATGACCCAGTGGGCCGATTATAGATAATCGCCCCTCGAAGTTTTTCACGTGCAACTCGTTGATGTCAAATCGTATTCTATAACTTGAATTCTGAGACAGAAGGGGTTTTAACGTAAAAGGTACGGTTTATTTATACAATTGCCAAGTCTTATGTGTGTCACAGTGTAAGATGACTTCAAAAAATAAAAACGACGTCATCAAAATGTAGAGTTTCACTCGATAGCGTAGATCTAGCGGTTTTAATTCTAGATCTACTACAATTTTTCTGCGTGGGCTAAACTTCCCCATAACCAACTGAGATCTTACGATCTGAGCATTACTGAAAGATCTAGCGCTGCCCCTATCGTTTCAAATTTATGAGCAGTTGATGGCAGTTAAACGATGTTTGAAACCACGTCATTTGCATGAAGATATACAATAAAAAGGTCAAAACATGACCTAGGCGTGCCTTCTGACCATAATGGCACGCCTGGTGTCACAATAGCCCTCGTGCCATTATGACACCAGTTTTGCCATTATGGGCAGAAGACACGCCTAGGTCATGTTTTAACCTCTTATTAAATAGTAACGTTGAGGCTCATGTTGCTGCCCATCTTTTGTTTAACATCATAGTTTGCAAGTTAATGCAGACACTTTAACACATTTAAAGTGTTTTCAGACCTTTTATATGTCTGAAATACAATAACGGTTAATAATAATGTTTGAACATTCTTATTGGCCACACTGATCTATGAAATGTTGAAGACAGACCTAAATCACCAAAAAGAGCAGTTTAAAACCATAACAAACCGAAAATAGACATAAACATTACTACACGGCTTAGTGTCACGTGATACAGCCGGGATCAACTTCACAGTTAACTCATTGGTTAACCGTGTGCCTGCTGGTCGAAACTTTACGGAGTTTACATACTGTTTGAATCTAGTACAGACGCCGCGTAACGCAGCGTCTTATCTGGATCCAAATTGTTTGACAATCGTCTTAAGGTTTGTTTAATTAAAACTATGCATAAATCTAAACTGAACAAATTTTGCACATGACAATTTCAAAGCAGACATCTGCAGAATAAGGGTTAACCACTTCATTCCAGTGCTCCAGATAAGCGGAAGTAAACTGAACAAATTCAACATTTTCTCACTCATTTCATCACCGAATGCTATGAAGAGACGATTCTAATGAGTAATGACACCATTGGTTTTAAAGCAGAAATAAAGATTTTAGTTTTCGAAATACTCCCCTTATCTAGAGCCCTGTATTTACAGAGTTGTCCTACTTTCCATTCGCAAGGTCAAATTAATGGATGTTACATCCATAAATGAAACAAGAAATATCTTTAAAAAAGATATTCAGCGGAATGGGTGGTGGAATTCATGCTGTGGATGGGTGTGCAAAGTTGTATGAAATTGGGTTTTTTCAAAGATTTGTAATATCTTAAATTCAAAAGCAAAAAATACACAATTAAAGATATAGTATAACTCTGACTAAAAAACTAAAAATGTACAGAAATGCAAAACAATAATATAACCCATATCCTAGCTACTGGTAGGAGATCCTCAGATTAAACTATTGTTCTATATATCAAACTCCATTCATGGGGAGTTCCTTGAAACAAACTATAACTAAATAAAAGGCGCATTCCTATTAGCTTACAGAACAGCAGTCTGCTCTGCTGTACAAGTTCTATAACACCTCACTCTTGTAAATAAATGATGAAACAACACAATTGTGTTTAACTCACTTGAAGCCATTTATTATATTGCTATCAATGTATGGTAAATTTGTACAAATAGTTAACAACTAAAATAAATTGGTAGTAAGTAAACCATTATTAAACAAAACAGCTACCACTGTCTATCTATAAATAGCTATCTGCTATCATATCTTAAAAAAGAAGCATGATGTCATCAGCTCAGTTTTACACACTGCCTGTGTCACTCACATCAGTGCATAAACCAGTCAGGCTACAGTTTCAGGGCTCCAGATAAGAGGGAGTAAACTAAACAAATCACATTTTTTTCACTCATTTCAGCAACAAAGCCTATGGTGTTACCACTCATTTTGATTGTCTCGAAGAGACAATTCAAATATATAGTGACACCACAGGGTTTAATGCACAAATAAAGATTTTAAGTTTTGAAATAATTCCCTTATCTGGAGCCCTGGCTACTATCCAATCAGACTATTCAGTTTCAACAGGTGCTCTTAATTCTAAATTTCTGATCAAATATAAGTGGTTGAAATGTGTGGCCAAATAGAAAGGGTGGCTAAATAGAAACCAGTCAGCTCCGCTGAAAAAAATTGAATAAAAAGCGAATTTCTTAGATAAAGCCGTTTTTTGTGAAAGAATCACGTCCCATGTAGTTCTAATGGGGTCCCAAACAACAGTTTTATGCAGGTTTCCCCAAAACACAATGCGTCTTTAACCCTATCAACGTTCATATTCACAAAATTAACAATCAGTGTACACGTATAGAATACACTTGTTATATTCAAACAGTGCAGACCCTAATTACACTGTTTGCTATATGCAATATATTTTGAAAATGAAACCTCTATAGGAAAATGGACTACATGTATATTGAATTAGAAACCGGATGTGTCCATTAATTGTTTCAAAGGGAGTTAAGACGACGACATAGCAGTGAATGTCCATCAGAGATTGCGCCCTAAGATAACAGTTTAACCCCTTAACCCATTTGTGCCCACGATCCCATATATGGGACATAGGCAAACAGTGTAGACTCTGATCAGACGCCCCACTATGCGGCGTCTGATCAGTGTCTACACTGTTTGCTGATAGGAATTTCAATATAAAACAAAATGAAAATGAAAATGTTGACCAGGCATCCCTTTGATAAAAAATGGACTAATCCAATTTATAAACATGGAAGAATCCACTGGGGCGCAAATGGGTTAAATATGCTGATCTTCAATAGCCTAGACCTACTTATTTTGTTTCTAAATAAATAATATAAGGGAACATGTGGGGAAACATATTTAAGGACATAAAATAGCCACGGACTCGATCAGGGGCCCGTTTTACTAAACAACTTACGCAAAATTTTTGCGTGAGTCAAAATCGTTTAACTCTTATTTTTCGATCATTAACGTTTGCAAACAGCGTTCTCTGATCTCGCTATTTGCTGTTTGTAGCAAGTGATAATAAAAAATCTAAATTAAAATTTAAAATTTTGACTAACGCAAAAATTTTGCGTAAGTAGTTTAGTAAAACGGGCCCCTGGTTATTTTTACTCTTGTGTTACGTGGTGACCACTTGTTTATATTCAAAGGAGGGCAAGTTGGCCTCCTTTGTCGCGTCGTCTGATCATGATCCAAATTGTTTGGCACACTTTTTTTCAATAATAATTTAGTTATACATGTAATTACAAAAAATTGAATTTTGTATAAAGTTGCAAAGGACATTATTGACAGATTGCTCCGTGTAATGATTAAAAGAAACGGTTAAAACTAGCGGTGAAAGTTGTTAACTGCATTTTCAACAAATGATTGGTGAGAAAATTGTTGTGGAACATAATAATATATAGGATGTCACATGAGAGCTCATAACTTATATTTATTAAAACGAGTCTTTTAGAAAACGATAAAAAAAACGATGTTTTGTCGAGTTTATATCGTTTTCTTAAAACAGGGGTCAAACTGTTTGACACACATTACGATATTTCTTTAGTCAAAATACCTCAAATTTAAATTTGAAAAGTGCAATGGAAGGATTAACCCATTTTATGCGGGATACACTTTTAGGTGTAAATCTAGGCAAACAATTTTGATCTCAGATCAGGCCCCACACTGTTTGCAACTAGCTCAGTATTCTATCAGAAACTGCTAAAATCTTTTGTAAATGTTTTAGTTATACCCGCTGCAGATGACATTTTAAAATGGCTGCCAAATATTACTCAGCATACAATGGATTAACAATATAAGTCTTACCTGTACAGCATGATCGCATTCCTGGCTGTAGTTCTGATATCTCTTTTGTAGTATCATTAGATCTTCGGCATGTCCTTGAATACGGACAATACGTGGACATGTCGGGGATAAGAGACAAGCGATCGGATGCTGAGATAACCCCGGCAGTATGAAGAAACAAAATTAAAAACTTCATTTTTCCAACCCAGGGTGTAGGAAAATCATTTAAATGAACCCCTTCTCTTGAACAACTGCATCTTCAATATTGGTGAGCGCGGGTTGTCGATACTTATATATTTTGCTAGTTACTATGACAACCCCTCGTTCTATAAAAATGTCCAGTTACTCTGGCGACCCATTATTCTGTAAAACTGGCAATGTGTCGACTAAAGAGTTATTCATAACGATAAGCGTATACCATACGAACGTTTGATATACATGTAGTTGTCAATTAGCAAAATAAAATCTGGTAAAGGTCCAAAGAATTAAAGGTATGATTTTACGTTCCTTTTCGAAAATCTTCAAAATGTTGTAAAGTACTCCTTCTCTACAATAACATCCAATGGGAGACAAAGAGTGTGTGTGTTGTTCGGAGGGATGTGTTATATGGAGGGAAATTAGCTTACATTTGCAAACAGCCTGAATCCAGATCAGACGCCGCGTAACGCGGCGTCTGATGTCGATTCAAGCTGTTTGTCGCTCGTCATTATGTTTTTTTTTCTGTCGAAATGTCCAATATGTTACAGTGTACTTTGAAAAAAAGACCAGCAGACGGTCATACTAAGCTGACGATATTGCAGACGTGAAAACGTTGGACATAATTGTCTTGTTTTGGGAACAGCGGCAAGCGTTGTTATGGGAGGGAGTCGTTGTTCAGAGGACCGATGTATGGAAGGAGCCCAGTAAAACATGAATTTGTTAACACACCCTTTCACACATTATATACTCTAGAAGACATTATCCTTAGAGAGGGTTAAATAAATAATTTTAAACATGTACATGTGTATTATACTTATTTCCATTTTATGTACGTCCCCGTAAATATAGCGAAACAACAGTTTTTAACGGCAATGAAGGGGTGATACATGTGCATGATGAAGTTTACATTAACCATTTCCCATAGCTTTTTGATTTTGGAAGAACAGGTGCTTATTAAAGCAGGGTGAAAGTAAAGCAGACTGCTTTTTCAGAAGCAGTATACTTGTTTTCAGTCTGCGCTAACCTACCATATGCTAGACTAAAGAACATAAGTGAATATTCATGACTATATAAAGAGTGTTTTTGTTTAACTTCGAGTTCCAATAATTGTTGAAATGTTACTAGTATAAGATAGACTTAAATCGTATAACATCGCTTTTTCTAACACAAATATAATAAATATGTGATTTCAGAAAATTAAGTTATGATCATGGTGATAATGATATCAATTCTGACTAAAGTCAATATCACTAAAATCATAATTCTAATATTTTTCTTTACTGACATTTTCTCCGCTTAATGCATCTTTATTGTCATAACTGTTTGTTTGTATAATGTATTACATGCCTCTGTTTGTTGTACATGTATTACATGCCTAATGGACTTGTTAGTCTGAAGGAGGAATAAAATCATATCTAAATTTAATTTTTTTAAAGTGGAATTATTATTTTAGTGAAGCAATAAATTGAAGTTGTCAAAAGGCGTATTTCGGAATAAATAAGCTAAGTTCAAAGGCAAAACAGTAACAAGTTGATAATTGCAGCTACAGAAAAACATCACTATTAACTAAAAAACTAAAACCATTGTTAATTAATTGTATTAAGTATATGTGACAGCTGAAAGCAAGGTGACAGTTAAACAGAAAGCTCCTTTTGGAGCTTTCTGTTTTACTGTCACATTGCTTTAAGAATGTATCGTTTTGGATAAAGAAACTTTCGATATAAGTATCAAACAATACGGAATCAGATCAAACACCAAGTTACTCGGTCCTGGATCAGGAACCAAGCTGTTTGCCAATGTCAGTTAAATCTGGGTAAGAGAGTGAATACGGATAAGGGCTAGATGTTGTAAATCCACAGAAGTCGCACAATTGAAGACCGAGATGACTTGTGGCCCCTGTCGTATTATTAATGTTAACCTTATCCCCCTAATTGAAGTTAAAGTCAATTGATCAATAGGCATGATGCTGACCATTGTCCCCCATCTGATAAAGCTTATGCGGGACTATAAACCTTAGCAGCAACAACAACAACAACACCCAATTGAAGCGCCTTTTAACTCACTCAGTTCATTCCTCCGCTGTAGAAAATATTTAAATTACAGTCATGAATATGTATCATAAGAAATATTTTCTTTATTCTAGCAGATGGTAACTTAAAGCAGGCTGAATGTAAAGCAGAATGCGCATAAAGGCGCATTCTGCTTTACTTACAATCTGCTTTAAGTGATAACCTGTCTTCAAAACTAGAAATAGGCTATCTGGGTAAAGGGTTAAACTAGGAGCCAAATAATACTAAATAACGTTAACACTGAAACACGAGACATTGAAATAAATAACATTGATTATACATGTTATTATTTTCACTGTTGTGGCGTTTATATAAAACGTAACTAACAGCTTTATAACCTAGAGGTAAATGACTATTGCAAAAAGTCATATACATTCTGGTCAAGTGCTCATTAACACAGTTTGCTTTAGCTGTGAAACACGCAATTCTTGCCGAATGTAGCAATACAATCAAGTGCGACTTTCTAATTGACCGATATAACGAGGCATAAATAGACTTGCAAATGGGGCCTGTTATACAGAATAGAAGAATAGAATATTTATTATGCAATAACTCTAACATGAGCCATGAGCATAGCAACAATAAACACATATCAGGTAAAATGGTATGGCAAGATGGCGTTTGGCAGAATACTTTTGCACTACGTACATGTATGTAGTTTTCAAGAATGATTCAATTTCTTCTTCTTCTTCTTCCGTTATAAGGACAGGAATCCAATACTGGAATGTACTTTGTCCTATTTGGTTGGGGGGCAAGACAGTCACCTCTCCCAGGCTTATTTACAGTTAAAAGAATCTGGTGTAGAATATACAGTTAAAACTATTTACATCCGGTCGCTGTCTACGCTGAGGACAGAGGAGAGGCTGCTATCGCAATGTGGAGAGCAGTCTTGAAGTCCTCAATGTCGAGTATGTCGGTGGTACTGGCTGGTAATTTGTTCCAGTCTTGGATTGTCCTCGGGAAGAATGATTGTTTGAAGCAGGTGACTTTGATGAATGGTTGGTAAATGCGCTGAGATCCCCTTGTACCATGGTCGTTTGTCTTGACAATAGTAGATGCCCCAGGGATGTCCACCAGGTTATGGATGATCTTGAATAGCATGGTTAAGCGCTGGATCTTGCGGCGGTCTTGAAGTTGTTCCCAGCCGAGTATGTTGACCATAGCTGTTACACATCCTGGGGTTCTGTCTTTGTAGTTATTGCAGGCGAAACGAGCTGCTCTGCGTTGGACTTTGTCAAGTCTGTTGACGTCATCGGCCTCATAAGGGTCCCATGCTGAAGCGGCATATTCCAAAGTTGGACGTTCCATCGTCTTGTACGTTGTCTCCCTGACTTCCCTGCTGCAATCTCTCAAGTTCCACCGGAGGAAACCCAGTGATCTTGACGCTTTCGCTGCAGTGGCTTGCGTGTGCTTTGCCCATTGAAGGTCATCACTGAGAGTCACTCCGAGGTATTTGGCGTTGTCCACTACTTGAAGACGTTGGCCGTGGAGGAAGTAGTTGGTGTCAAGACGATGTCGCTTGTTAGTTGAAATCCTCAACACAGTGCACTTTTCTGGGTGGAAGCTCATTTGCCACTTATGTTCCCAGTCTTCCAGAGCTGTGAGGTCTTCCTGGAGTTTAGTAGAGTCTTCGCTGTTGCGGATGTGCTTATAAACTAGCGTGTCATCTGCAAACAGGTTTGCCTGGGATGACTTACAAGTTGAGGGTAAGTCGTTGATGTAGACTAGGAAGAGCAGGGGGCCCAATACCGTGCCTTGTGGAACTCCTGAAAGGACATCAAGCTTTTCTGAAGTGCTGCCCTCTACTAGGACCTGCTGGGTTCTCTTGTCTAGAAATGAAGATATCCACTGCAGTGTATTGTGACGGATGCCATAGAAGTTGAGTTTGAGTAGGAGACGCTTGAAAGGTACTTTGTCAAACGCTTTCGCAAAATCTAATAAAATAACATCTACTTGGTCTTTGCCGGATTTGAGGTTCTTTGCTATGCCTTGGATTGTTGATATAAGTTGTGTTTCGCAGGATTTCTTTGATCTGAACCCATGTTGATTTGGAGTAAGTATATTGTAGGAGTTGAGATGTTTCATTGTTGAGCTAAAGATGATATGTTCCAAAAGTTTACTGACAACAGAAGTTAATGAGACAGGTCTGTAGTTAGAGGCTGCATTGCTTTCTCCTTTCTTGAAGATTGGGGTTATGAGGGCTTCTCGCCAGTCTTCCGGTACCGATCCAGTATCAAGGGAAGTCTGAAAGATGCGGGTGAGCATTGGTGCAAATTCGTCGGCTGCTAGTCGTAGAAGTCTATTAGGGATGCCATCGGGACCAGAAGCTTTGTGGGGTTTTAGATCCTTTAGTAGTTTGATCACTCCTGGGGTAGAAATCTTGATAGGGTCCATGGATGGTGTCTTACTAGGCCCCATGTCAGGAATGTTGGTATGGTCCTCTCTAGTGTATACTGAGTGGAACTGGTGATTGAGTATTTCGGCTTTGCTCTGGCTGTTGCTGTGAAAGTAGCCATCTTTGTTGAGAAGAGGTGATATGCCAACTTTCTCTTGTTTCCTACTTTTGACGTATGAAAAAAATCTTTTCGTGTTGTTCTTCAGGTCCCTATCGACGGTCTCCTTGATGAATTTGTTGTGCGCTCTGCGCATCTCTCGTTGAGAATCTGACTTTAGAGATTTATATCTCTCCCAATCTTCAGTCTTATTGCTGTTCTTGGCTTTGCGGTAAGCTCTAGCTTTCCGGCGGCTGAGGCGACGTGTGTTTGTTGAGACCCAAGGGTGGGTAAAGCGTGTGGAGCTGCGCTTAGTTGGGACATGCTTGTCGATGATGTTCAGAACTTCCTTCTTGAATGTTGTCCACATGGCATCTAGAGATGAAAAGTTGGTGTTTAAGAAACACTGGCATAATTCAGAAGATGCAAGCTTGATGTTGTCAATGTTGCATTTATCCCAGAGGAAAATCTTTCTGCGGTGAGGTCTGGATCGAACAACTTCGTGCGTAGAGTCATAAAGTACGATGTCATGGTCACTTTTGTCGCCTATTGGTGGTAAAGGTTTGCAACGTGTCATGAAAGCTGGGTGAGAAGTCAAGACCAGGTCTAAAGTGTTTGCATTTCTAGTGGGAAAGTCTACCATCTGTTCAAGTGAGAGGTCGTGGGTGAGGTCTAGAAATCGCTGATTTACACTGCGAGGGTAGCTATTACCAGCTATTGTATTGTCAGACCATATAATATCTGGGACATTGAAATCTCCTGATATGATGAAGATGGCTTTCTTAAAGGAAGACTTCAGCGCTGATATCTCTTCATATGTGTTTGAGAGGTAGCTGTCGTCAATTCTGTCTGGTGGTCTGTAGTACGCGCCAATAACCATCTGTTTCTTCTTGGGAAGTTGCAAGGTGCCTGAGATTAGCTCAATGTTGTTGCTACAGGTGACATTAGTGAACTCTAGGTTGTTCTTGACGGCTATTAGTACACCACCATGTGCATCAGACTTCCTGTCGTTTCTGTACACTTTGTACCCCAATGCAGGGTTAAAGAACTCTGATGAGCTGATGTCGCTACTCAACCACGTTTCTCGAGGTTCAAAATATAATTTATTATCGTTATATGTTTTGGATACGGGAGAGACAGGCCCATACACCTCTGGTCTTTTGCCGACGGTAAATGTGCATGCATCAAACCATACTTTGCCAGAACACCATATACATGTATATCAGTTTCGAAAATTAAGTTTTCATAGCACCGTATAGTTTAGTGCAAAACAATAGCAGCGTAAGCATAGTATATAGTATCGGTATATAGTACTCTATAGTAACGTACAGTTTAGTGCGTCATGGTATAGCACCGTATACTATATTATAACATATTACAGCACATTACTGTACGCTAACCTACAGTTAAGTACAATTTAGTATGGCACAATATAGAACACTACACTACAGAACAACACAGTATAGTAAAGTATAGTACACTACAGAACAACACAGTATAGTAAAGTATAGTATAGTATAGTTCAGTATAATATATAACAGTATAGTATAGTATAGTACAGCACAGCACAGTATAGTATAGTACAGCACAGTATAGTATAGTATACCATAGTATAGTACAGTATAGTACAATATACATGTAGTATAGTATACATTCTTCTTTATTGAATACAAAACGTGTACACGTACATGTACTATCCACATTTTCAAAAGTTGCATACGATTGAAATTGCTCGCGGAGGCATATACAGCGTTTAATAATTTGGCTCGAATAGTAATAGAACTCATATATATTTAAAAAGCAAATCGAGTAAACTTATTGTAATGGCCAAGTACAGTGGAGAATATATTATTGTTTACCGTTTAAACGCAAAAGAAACGCAAACGCAAAGTACTAAAACATAGAAAAGTACAACAATTCTGACAATTCATGTTTGTAATGGTGGAAAACAGTTTGGAGCTAGATCAGACCAGAAAAAGGTTTTGAAGCTGAGTTACGCGGCGCCTGATCTGGCTCTAAACTGTTTGTAATAGAAAAAATAGTTTTAGCGCAAACGCGTTTATTGGGAAAGAATAACGTTTTTTCCACTGTATTTAGCGCGCACAACTCTTTGTAATGCGAAACATGAGGTCAGAGGTTTGAATCCCACAGACCGTAACTTATTCTTATTAGTTTTTTATTATAATTATATCATGCTTTCATGCTGGATATTTCAATTTCAGGTTTAGCTCAACTCTTTGAAAAGTCGAGTCATTGTCACCTGCGACTTTTTACTAGTTTTTAGGATAATTTTTCTCAATACATTTCTTAGGTAACCGTTTGACGCTAATATCGATTATGAAAAAGGTTTTGAAGGTTTTTTTTATAGTTCAATGGTGAGCTGTGTCCGTCGTCGTCCGTCGTTTTGTCATAAATGACTGTTAGCAGGTTAGACATAATCTGAAATAATAAAGTGTACAGTTGTAAAAACTGATTTAGGGCATACCGTACCTTTTGAAAAAGAGTGAATTACCTTATATATACATTGCTCAGAATACTGTGTTCCAAACTTCAAATGGTTAGATGATCTACCTAAAATAGATCATGCAAAATGTTATCTAAAAAACACTAAAAACCAACAAAAAACCGACATAGGCGACAGCATGTCGACAATAGCTCGTACTGTATTTTCGAATAGTTGAGCTAAACATGATAATAAAACAACAAATAAACACGATAAAAAGAACAAACAAAAAAGTGTGTATTCGATGGAATTCGAACCTCTGACCCCATGTTTCATTTGTCTCTAGAGTCATACTTGGCCATTGCAACATACATGTATGTTACCCAGCTTGCGTTTTTAAAGTAGATAATCTCTATTAACCCTTTCACTCTCAATGACGCTTTAAAGCGCGTTTGCAAACAGTTTTGCTCCTGATCAGACGCCGCGTAACGCGGCGTCTGATCAGGACACAAACTGTTTGACACTCTTATCTATATTTTTTAAGTCATACAATCTTAAATCCAACTTTGAAACGTGTCTTGCAGATAACAATACCGAAGCAGACGATAATAAAGCGGTGAAGAGGTAAAAACCTCCCGAATACTTTGGTAATGAAATGGTTAATAATCAAGTGAGATCCCTTCACAGGCTGTATATGTCTTCGTGTTGTTAACTTAAGTTAAAACAAGGTTGGATTAATAACATTTTTTGTGTTAATAAGAAGAAAATTAAAAGTTAAACTATGTATGGTTTAAAGGTATTTTCTAGTACATGTAGGCTCTATCTAAAAGTCATTCTGGGGCCTCCATGGCCTAGTTGTATAGTCACTGTGACTTACATCACTAAGCTCCTCACCTCTGTTGGTTCGAATCCCGGTCTGGCTTTTTGGATTTTTAATGTGGAAAGGCCTTCCAGCTGGCTTGCGGAATGTCGGTGGTTTATTCATTTGCATATGTGTGCCTAAACAGTGCATAAAGGGCTTCGGGAGTCTTCTTCAACCTGCAATTAAGTGGACGTCGCGATATGACTGAAATACTGTTTAACAACGTAAAATCATATCAAATCCGAATTCTTAAGTCATTTTCTTTCCATTGCTAGTAGGAATTACTTGGGTGTTGTAAGGTTTGTTCAATTTTTGAGAATTGTCATAGATAATACGTTTGTGTCTACACCGTCAAAACACATTAAGCACATTTCGGATTACATGTAACACATTTTTCTCCTTTTTCCATGTTAAAGAGAACTAGACATTTAATTCTGTCACATTTGGGCCACATTGCACTTTTCATCTAACAAACCTATCGTCGGCAGCAATTTTAACTCATTTTTGCCCACGGTCCCATATACATGTATATGGGACATAGGCAAACAGTGTAGACTCTGATCAGACGCCGCATAGTGCGGCGTCTGATCAGAATTTACACTGTTTGCTGATAGGAATTTCAATATAAAACAAAATGAAAATGTAAATGTTGACCAGGTATCCCTTTGATAAAAAATGGACTAATCCAATATATAAAATATGGAAGAATCCACTGAGCGTAAAGGGGTTAAATGGATTTATCTAATTCAGACATCGACTTACGCTGCGTCTAATCATGATCAAAACTATTTTCAAATATTATTGTACTAGTGGATACACGGAGAAAGGGTTTTAATTAAAACGGAATAGGGTTCGAAACCGTAAATCGACGCAAACCAGAGTAAAACAAAGAAAACTTGCGACCCCTGTCGTATAAGTTGTGCTGAAATGGCAATCAAAGACGACTTAGTAACCTTAAAAGTAAACCACGCAACATTTAAGTGAAGAAAATACATTGATTAAAGTGTTTTATTTCACCGTTATCTCGTTTATATAAAACGTAGCTAACAGCTTTATGACTTGGAGGTCACTTATTGTTTCAGAAGGTCATATTCAGTTTGGTCAGATTCTCATTTACAAAATATATGCCTGACCAATTTTTAAAAAAAATCACTGCCGTCTCGTATACATACAATGGGAAAAAGGTTACTCTATCCCACTAAAGGCGTTTGTGACAAAACTATTTTTTTGCATTGCAAACAGTTTTGAGCCCGATCAGACGCCGGGTAACCCGGCGTCTGATCAGGCTTCAAAATGTTTGCAACTCACATTAAATGAATAGTCATTGTTGTCAAAAAGTTATTACTTTCTACAAATTACTGCAATGCGTTTGCGTTTCGTTTGCGTTTATACGAGAAAGAGAAACGTTTTCTTCACTGTAAAACCAAGCTTACAATTTTGTGACTTTGACGTCATGAAATGCTATAAAAACTCACAATATATAGACTTACATGTATAGACTTGTTAGATTCATATTAACAATTTCATGCTTAGTTTTTTTTATCAATTAACCCTTTGCCCTTAGTTGTATTTGCAAACAGTTTTGGTTCAGATCGGACGCCGAAAAAATTGTCGTAAGGCCAGAAACCAAACGGTTCGACACTCGTAATAGTATTGGGTCTTTCTACCGTCAAAATGCATTAATTCTTAAGTCAATTACGCCTGCAACGTTAAATGGGCGATTACAGGTTCCAATTAGTATAGTGTTTTTATGACTATTTAGGGATGTGTTTTGTTCAATAATTTACCAAATTATAAACAGTGTAGACCCTGATCTGCGGACTCCTTTATGATTGGACATACTTATTTTAGCTGTAACAATTTTTACCCTTTGCCTGCTGGTCGCGACTTTATTGATTTTATTTTTGCAAACAGTTTAGATCCAGATCAGACGCCGCGTAACGCGGCGTCTGATCTGGATCCAAACTGTTTGACACTCATCTTTCGGTTTATTTACTTAAAAATGTATAAATCTAAATTTAACAAACTTTGCAGACGACAATTTCAAAGCAGACGACATCACCGCAGGATAAGGGTTAAGTCCTCTCCACTGAAGCTATACTTGAAACAAGTTGTGAACATAAAGACAGACGGGGCAAAACAATATGTCCCGACTAAGCCGTGCAGGGGCCCAAAAAAAAGGAACAATAGAAATTTAGAAAATTCTATTTATAAAACAGTAGCAGACGACAATTGTTGAAGATGAAAACAGTTCCAAGTATGAAAAGAGTTACGTATACTGAACGTGTAGCCATACCGCCAGTTCAGGATATATGCTGTTGTTGTTGTGACGAAATGTCATGTAATTTGAAAGCTCTATCCCTTTCACACACCCAACCCTAGCGACTAGTATACTCGTCATTAACCAACAATGTACCTGTTAAATGTACATTTGTCCAATGCAAACAGCGAATACCCTACTCAGAGAGCTCCTTCAGGAGATCTCTGGTCAGGGTCTGCAACTTTTAAATATTTTGTCATTTTCAACATTTAATTACATCACGTTTGAATTTACGTTTGTTTACACTGGAGCAAATTACATAATCTTGATTCAAAGTGGTCTGATTCAGTGACCACAAATTCACACTAAGCACACTAACTTTTGACAAATAGATGTTGTTTGACTTTGCACGTAACACATCATCCCAAATCCGGGTCGTTTTCCTATACTAGGCTAGGTTGGGCAAATGGAAACTAGGCACATGTATGTAAAACCTCTGTATTACGACCACTAAATTTTGTTTATTATAAAGTTGTTTACATGAGACGACCGCTTAAAGCAAGGTGACAGTGAAACAGAAAGCTCCTTTAGGAGCTTTCTGTTTCACTGTCATCTTGCTTTAAGCTGCCACCTCTCTATCATACAATCAATTAGCATTCGTTTTAGTGGTCGCAATAGCGAGGTTTTACATGTATTAAGTAAACACAAACAACCTCACCCTGAGTCTTCCCCTTAACATCATTTCTTGTTAATATCAGCAATATATTTGGATGCGGACTAGACACGGACGTTGCTCGGCTTCTGACCAGTCTAAGATATCTAACGTTAGTATCTGTGGATACTAACTTGAAGACACACAGAAGTTCGTAATACATTTAAATAAACTAAGAATGCCATGTTTTCTGAATAACGGCTTAGTATATTTCCAAATTAATGGACAACGCTATTTAAGCAAGTTGAACTCGATTTTGATGAACATTTGAGAATAGATAATCCAGCAAGACAGAATATAATTTACAGCTTCATTGGGTGAGTATTATGAGATTTTGTTTGACGTCCAAAATAATAAACTTTAGAAAACAATTTTACAGTTGAAAGACATCATGGTTTGCCGTTTAACCCTTTGAGCCCTAGTCCCGCACATAGGCGTCATTTTCAAACAGTGTACATATGAATAGTACACTAGTCCTGTGCAAACAGTGAAGACCCAGATCAGAGGGCTCCTAAAGGAGCCCTCTGATCAGGGTCTTCACTGTTTGTTACAATGCCAAACATTGACAAAAACAACCCTTAAAAGTCAGAAATGGACTAGACTAAAATCAAAACTGGAATTGTCCATTTAAAGTTTTAGGGAGGAAAGAGTTAAGCGCAAACAAAAAGCAAGCGCTTGCAATAAAGCTTAGAAAACTTGTTGACACTTTTGACTTATGTATTTATTTTAATCTGAATGGCAAACAGTTTGGGGTCTTATTTGGATTCAAACTGTTTTGCAATGGAACTACATGTACAGTGGAGAATCTGTTATTCTTTCCCAATAAACGCGTTTACGCTAAAACTATTATTTACAATACAAACAGTTTGGAGCCAGATCAGACGCCGGGTAACCCGGCGTCTGATCAGGCTCCAAATTGTTTGCCACCAAGATAAACATGAATTATCAGAATTGTCTAAAAGTTGTTATTTTCTACGTTTTAGTGTTTTGCGTTTGCGTACGTTTGCGTTTAAACGGGAAAGAATAACAGATTCTCCACTGTACTAGTTTTAGCGTAAACGTGTTTGTTGGGGAAAGAATAACGTCTTCTCCATTGTAACTCATGTACAGTGGAGAAAACGTTATTCTTTCCCAATAAACGCGTTTACGCTAAAACTATTTTTTCTATTACAAACAGTTTGGAGACAGATCAAACGCCGGGTAACCCGGCGTCTGATCAGGCTCCAATCTGTTTGCCACCAATATAAACATGAATTATCATAATTGTCCAAAAGTTGCACTTTTCTACGTTTTTGTACGCGTACGTTTGCGTTTAAGCGGGAAAGAATAACGTTTTCTCGACTGTATGCCAAGTGCATTATTTTATGCTACTATATTGGGTGAGCTCATTTTTCATCTCAGGGATGACTAGTGTAATTTTACTTGTTCAATTTCTTTTTAATAAAATTCCTGTTAGAAAACAATGTAAAGCCGCATTATGTGGGGTGTGGTCTCAGCCTGCACTGTTCGTCTATGTCCAGCATATAAGATATTAGGCAACCGTGTGAACTCATGGCAGGTCTGAAAAACTCAATTTACCATTATTGTTCTGCTCAAGCAATCATTCTAAATAAATGAAGCAATTACTATGCGTAAATATATCTTAATGAACCGTAGACTAGACTGTATATGTCTCTATGTGACATATCATAACCTTCACTCCACAAAGTTGTTAGTTACGCTTAATGTACGAGACAAAGGTGAAATAAAACAAGGGCTTCATCACTTGTTTCTCAAAACAGTAGCCGTATAATGTTTAAATATAGCGGAGAAGATGTTATTATTTTCCAACAAGACCGTTCATCCTAAATTGTTTTATTGCAAACCGTTCAGAAGTCTGTATCCCGGCGTTTAATCATTATCAGGCTTCTTACAGTTCGTCAATCTGAGGCTTAGATTAAAAATAATTGTAAGATAGTTCAATCAACTATATTTTGCTACATCTTATTTCATTGGATTTGCGTTTAAAACTGTAGTTGCACAAGATACGAGTCAAATAACCACTTGTTTCTTAACACAGTAGCCATTTATTGCTTATATAATACAGTGTTCTCTCTCTACAACAATACCCAATGGAACAAAACAGTGTGTGGAAGGGAGTTGTTGTAGGGAGGGACACTTAATGTCCTTTGAGTATATTTGCAAACACTTTGTCACTCGTTTTTATGTTTCTTCTAACAAAATGTCCAATGCGTATATCTTTGAGACAAAAAGGCAAAAGGCAAATTTAAGCAGACCATATTACAGCAGTGAAAGCGTAAGACACAAAGGTATTGTATGGGGAACAGCGGCAATCATAGTTGTAAGGAGGGAATCGTTGTTCGGAGGTGCGTTTTAGGAAGGAAGCACGATAGCACTTACCGTCCGTCTTAAGACCCCAAACCTCCCCAAACTTATCCAATAAATAAATACGAAAGACTCAAGCAGGAAACGTAACACAATCAATACACCCACCTCTCAAGCAGAACACACACACACAGTCATACCACAACAAACACACACACACACACACACACACACACACACACACACACACACACACACACACACACACACACATACACACACACACACACACACACACGCAATACCATTCCTTCATCTACGCACTAAATAGAAAACAACACGCAAGACAATCATAAAGCAAAGTGAATATAGGAGCCCGCCTTGGTACGGTCAGTAGCAATCAATAACCAACTATAAATTAATTAATTATTAACAACCACTGGGGGGTTAAACCTGGGTTTAGGGGCGCACAACCTCACACTTATCTCCTATATTCACATATAAAGACAAACAGTGTACATAAAATATAAACCCTGTTCCACAACCTCACAATCAAAAAGACCGCCAGCACAGTAAGTAAATACATGTAAAACATTTAGCAAAAATTCTATGACAAGATCATTAGTAACATGGGAAAGAATTAAACATTCAATCCCGTGTTAAAAATAACCCACTATGGCAACGGTCAAATTGTACTCAAGCGACAAGTCTGTAGTTACGAGTAACTGTAAGACATGGAAGGGTCTAGGGTATGACAGAGAGGGAGAGAAAAACCAAAGCACGAAAATCCGACATAACTCTCCCGGTTAAGGACGGCTTTAAAGATACATCATCATGTAGTGCTAAGCCCTGTCTGTCGTCGCACAACCAAAGAGGAAAGCATAGTTACCAATTGTAGATTGATCGATAACCAAACGTGAAGTGCGCAGCAATATAGTTGGATCATAATCTTTTTTGAGGAAAAATCTAATACGTTTCACAAATAGGTTTTGAAATTGTATATGTCCAAGAATCTTACGAAGTCTGTAAATCACATCACCATAAAACTCCGGATGTGAAATACCTTGCCGCAGAAAAGACTTTAAGTTACATTTATACTTGTTAATGAGAGGAAGATTTCTATAAAAGAATTTAGAAAATGTTTTACGAAGTTTATGAAATCTGTACCCCTGTTTAAGAAGCTTTTCAGTAATAGTTTTATTACGAATGTGGAAGTCCTCAACAGAGGTACAGGCCCTAGCAAAGCGAATAAGTTGTAAAATATAAACCCCGTAAGATGTGGAACGGGGAACATCGCCATCTAGATGAGGATAATTTACAATACTAAAATCAAAATCATCTCGTTTATCGTAAATCTTAGAAGAAACAATTCCGTTATTTATAAAAAGATCCAAATCTAAAAATGGTGCCGACAAATTTGACTCGTTTGTTTTATTAAGGCGTAGTTCTTTTGGGTAAATAAAAGGAAACAACGTATCAAAAAATGGGTTGTCTATATTAAAAATATCATCTAGATAGCGCGATGTATTGTTAAAGGCTTCGATCATATCTGCCTGTGTATCAGGTTTTAGACTAAGCATAAAGTCCCTCTACCTCCCAAAACCACTTTTAAAAGCAAGTTTTTATAATTCTAGCAGATTGTAGCTTAAAGCAGGCTAAAAGTAAAGCAGAATGTGCCTTAAGGCGCATTCTGCTTTACTTTCAACCTGCTATAAGAGAATACTTGTCTTCAAAACCAGGAACAGGCTATTAGGATAGTGAGTTAATATTTAGAAGTAACTGTGTAAAGTGATATTAAGTTTTGTTCGAGTTGATCCCCTTGAAAAGAAAAACATCGAATATTTAATTTTAAATTAACATTTTTTCATTGTTTTAGCTTAAATTTGCCATTTATAAGCTCTTTTTTATTAGATATTAAAGCCAGAATGTCGCCAAAATGTATGTTTAAATCGTGCAATTTCTTATATAAGAACATTTTCTATGTATTAAAACAAAGCGAAATCCGTTGTCAGGTGCCTGAAACATGCCCCCCTTTCTTTAAGAACCATACATAAATGTGCCGATTTCTTATCGAGATGGTTGGAAAAATAAGCTTTTTGTTTACATAACAAATCTTCGTGTCGGCTTCCGAGAATTTCCGCATGGTCAAATAAGAGTCACGTGATCGATCCGATTTTTCTGACTTGTCTGTGTTACTTCAGAACAGAATAGTTAATAATGGTAAATAGGTAACAGTGGAGAAAACGTTATTCTTTCCCGTTCAAAACGCAAACGAAACGCAAACGCATCACAATAAAACGCATAAAAACACAACCTTTAGACAATTATGACCATTCATGTTAGTCTGAGTTGCAAACAGTTTGGTGCCTGATCAGACGACGGGTTACCCGGCGTCTGATCTGCTCCAAACTGTTTGCAATTGAAATCATGGTTTTAGCGTAAGCGCGTTTATTGGGAAAGAATAATATATTCTCCACTGTAAGGGAGGTAACATCGAATACATAGTCGTACACATTCCTACTTGAGATAAGTATGATCATCGTGCAGCACGAGAACGCTGCGCTAACCTTACTGATACTTTATTCTTTCAAATTAAACGCATTTATAAACAAAACTATTATTACCATTGCAAACAGGTTGGAGCCAGATCAGACACCGCGTAACCCGGCGTCTGATCAGGCTCAAACCTGTTTGCTACTCAGATTAAAAAAAATAGTTAAAATTTCTAAAAGTAAATTTCCACAGTGTAGTGAATTGCGTTTGCGTTTAAACCGGAAAGAAAAATGTATTCTCTACTGTATATTGCGCACAATAAATACAGCTATCAATGTCTCTTGCTGAATGTAGGGAATACTCATCCCTTTTAAAGTTTTAGAATGTTCCAATCTAAAAATAACTCTGCCAAGTCAGAAGAAAACACTTTGAAAACATCTTTACCGGGCGCGAGCCGAACGAACTCGGAAAATCTCCGCCGTTGATCGGATGTCAACAAACCGATTTAAAATCGCCTTCATTCCACCAAATTCATGGGTTTGTAAGCAATGTTGCCTCCATATACATAGCGGATTACTTCTTTTTATATGTTTAGATTACGTATGTGCCTGAATGTTCAGGTTTGAAAAATGCGCTATGTTGGCTTACATACTGCCTTTAAGGAAGTTAAGTGGTTAGGATTGTTTTTAAGTGCTTTAGGCATGTTTGGAGAGGTTTGGGGAGGTTTGGGGTCTTTAGACGGACCCATAGAACTTATTCCGTCACTGCCAAACTTAACCCTTTCATTTTCAATACGCAAAAAGGCGCGCTTGCAAACAGTTTGGATCCTGATCAGACTCCGCGTAACGTCTAATCAGGATCCAAACTGTTTGACACTCGTTTTGCAATTTCTCCAGTCAAACTTAAATTTAAATTGAAGCAGACGACTACTCATGAAAGTGTTAAATGCACTGGCCAAGACAACATTGTTCGCCAACCATCTCCCTGTCTGACCAAGATCCAAACTGTATTATATCTATTTCATTATTATTATTATAATTATTATTTTTACTATTATTATCATAATTATTATTATTTGTACCAGATTTATATAGAGTTCTTTTCACACAGGAGCTCTGAGTTCAAAAGAGCATCACATGAAATTTATTTAAATGTACATACCAAGCGAGAAATACAAATAACTATACATTTACAATAAACATGATACATAATTAATTTACATGGAAACAAATTCTGAACAAAGGAAGTTCTTTCAATATAATTACATGTACCAAGATTATAAAAAAATGTTATAATTAGTTTGTAAAATAAACTTTAAAATGAGTGAAATATTGAAAAGATCAATGGCATGTATGACCTTTCGTTTAAATTATAGTAGAAAATAGCAGATTATTGAAAGTTTATTTGATTTACGTTTATCCAATTGGCAATTAATTTGGAGCTTGATCAGACGCCGGGTTACCCGGCGTCTGATCAAGCTCCAAACTGTTTGCAGTGGTCATAATACATTGTTGTTTTATCTGAACACGCTTATTGGGAAAGAATAACGTCCTCTCTAATATCTACTTATGTAACAGTGATACTGATTTGTTCAATTCTCTGTTATATTAATATCCAGGTGAAAACAAAAACGTGAAAATGAGATATACCATTATCATCATGATGTGTTTACTGATCGCTGGTTCCCTCGGCAAATGCAGCATATGGAACAGGAACAAACCGTGTCACTGCAGGTGCGAAATCACACAGATCACGTGCCGAACAGGATGTTATAGGATGCGCGGATCCGGGGTACAGAAACTCATAGCGCAGAGAAGATGCTATAACAGATGTTTCAATACTTTCAAGAGATGCTACAACCGTTGCTAACAGTTGCTACAAAACAGAATAGCCAGTGCAAATTAACCCATTTATGCCAAGTGGACTAGTCTATGATTGTATACGGTATAAGTCAACTTTTTATTCAAGGAGTGACAGAAAACTATTTTTACCTTTTTCAATTTTTTGGTAGAAATCCCTGGGCCCCGTTTCATAAAACATCTTAAGACAAATGCTGTCGTAAGTCAAAACTTTAAAAAACATTTAATTTCTGATTTCTCTATCTAATCCTGCCTTGTGACATCTTTTTGGAATCGTCTTGAAAAGACGATTCCAAAAAGATGTCACAAGGCAGGATTAGATAGAGAAATAAATAATAATTGAGAGTTTTATAATCTGACTTACGACAACATTTGTCGTAAGATGTTTTATGAAACGGGTCCCAGGCCCGCAAACAGTGCAGACTATACTGCAGATTATACACCACATTATTCGACTTCTAAATTAGTCTACACTGTTTGTTCATGTCCCATTTATGGGACGCTAGATACGCATGCGTGGATTGCCACGTTAAAACGTTCACTATATGTAAACTTAACAACCAGTGTCGAGCGTGATAAATGATCTATAAAAAAAATATTCACTGTATACAGCAATTCACTGACTAAATACATAAACAGTCGAAACTCGATACTTCGAACTCGCTTAAATCGATTGTACCAGTATTTCATAAATTGAATTTCAATAAGTATACCTCTCTTAAGTCGAACATACCCGTACATGTATTTCAAAGTTAAAATGTGGCTTAGCCACGTTTTAACTCTGAAATACGGTAATGTTCGAACTAACGCGAGTTCGAATTATCGGGCTTTAGATTATTTGTACGTATGGGAAATCCAATGTGACTTTATAAACGCAGTAAAAACTTTTGGAACCATGAATGAAGCAAAGTACCCATGAGCATTATTTTATATATTTACATTCAACCTGTAAAGTCCTTATGTAATCCTATTAAAAAATATGCAGTCATCTGCCGATGAACCTAAACTTCGAATCTGGATGTAACCAGTTCGGATTTCCCCCGTGCTATCCGTGGACTTCTTCAAATAGACTACATCGGGCACTTAACACTAAGCTCCCATTGGTCGACGGTAATGTGACACTAGCGGAGTGATACAGACCCATAGGTCGTTGCCATCGCGTTGCTATGTGTGTAAATGGGTTAAGAAAACAACCGCGACCTGTAATTTTAGAATGTGCTTTGGCAATAGATATTCAAGTTGCACTTTATTTGTTTGCCTTGTAAGTCATTTCCATTCACAGAGAGAATCCTGAATTTTTAATACAGTTACAGTACATGTAGTTGGGACTACTTTCTCACCATATTTAGAAACTGGAATGGCTATTACATCGACATTACATCTACCAAACCTCTTTGACCGGTATATGATAAATTCTTATACAGAAAAACAAATCTGGCCAATAAACACATTAAATTGACAAGACAGAAAATATAAATATAAGGAATAAACAACATCTCTTTGCCGCTCATGACGGTATGACTACATTAGCTTCGGGGGGTAAATTTATCGAAAACGCCCTTCGGGCGTTTACAGAATTTACCCCCTGCGAAGCTAATGTAGTCATACCGTCATGAACGTCAAAAATATGTTGTTTATTCCTATAATGAATAATGGGCATTATTTTATAAGCTTTTTCATATTTCTGAATTATGGATTGCGTTAGAATAGGATTAATCATATACATGTACTGTTAGTTTTAATAAAACAATCACTTCTTCTTAAGAAATGAATTGATTTTTTTCGGTGTTCAAGCCAAATGAACGACAGAAAATTATCGGCAAATACCATGCTAGCGATTCATGGTAAATTTGCCGATAATTTTCTGTCGTTCATTTGGCTTGAACGCCGAAAAAATTCAGTTCATTTCTTATATTTACAATATATTTGCTGTAATTTCTAACATTAAATAAACATTTTGTCAGTACGCATGTATGTTTAATCCATATAAGAGGTCGATAACACGAATAATGTGTACCCTAAAAGGAACAGCCATGACCGATTTACTGAATCGGTGTACATTCGAAAGCAGAAAAAATAAGTTCCATTGTCAACAACTTGACAGTTTGGCGCGAAAAATGCTGATTTATGACGTCATTAGAAGTGACGTAATTTTAAAGTAGGATAAATATATCGGGGTTTTATTGTCACAAAGAAACGCAGATATAGGCCGCTGTTTATATGGTAGATTCTTATGTCAGTTTTCTTGCAATTTATCTCATTTATAAAGAAGAATATTAGTCGGGAATCATGGTTTCTACTAGTAGGAAGGCATAGATCGGTTAAGAACAAATTTTGAAAAAATCCGCCAAATGTTTGCTGCCCCAAGTTCCAAAGATTAATTCGCAAATGAAAACTGCATATGCCCCGCCTCCCCTTCGAATCTTTTCCACAAGTCCCGCCCTCTCGAAAATTGGTGTTTATTTGAAATGAACACACTTTTTGTCAATGGAATTAAATGGGGCGATTGTAAATATTTACTCATACACGTTTGTTTTACTTTGTACAGAACAGAACAATCTTCAAATTCTCACAGTTTGCCTATATTTTGTAAATACATAATTATGTGAACAAATACAGGTAAAAAATTCATTTATAAAAATGAAATATTCAATTGGAGAACAGTGGTAATGTGGTTTGATATCTAAAGAAAATGATGAAAACGTAACAGTTTCGACTTTTACCCATTCACCGTTTCATTGTAGTCTGCTTTAAGTTTATTGTCTGCAATATCGTTTCCAAGTTAATTTTAAGGAAGTATGACTGAAGAATTCCCAAAAAAAGCGTCAAACAGTTTGGATCCTGTTCAGACGCCGCGTAACGCGGCGTCTGATCAGGATCCAAACTGTTTGCAAACGCGCCCTTTTTCAGGCCTCGTCAGTAAAGACCTCATTTATTTAAGGACCACAATAGAAATAAGGAAAATATTTTTCCTTTTTTGTGTTATCCTTGGTTTCTAGTGCGCATTACATGGCTCTGATATGTTTTGATTTAATCATGCTTTGCCATGTTATGTACACTTTTTACCGAAATAAATCTATCTATCTATCTATCTTATTGTAACCGTCATAGCTGTGTCGGGGTCGGGGGTGTTGAGCCGAATTCTTCACACTACGAATTCTTCACACCGTAATCAGACGTGTGAAGAATTCGTACGAATTCTTCCACTCGTGTGACCAATGTGTGATGATTTCGTACGAATATGTCACACAATGGCAGTGTGAGATTTCCGTAACCCCCTTTTTAACGACCTGTTGGTACCTACGGATTCTTCACACATCACCTTCCGTTTAACATTTCCTTATGAAACAAGTTCTAACAACTTAGGCAAATCACTTTCCATAGCGCAAAAGATGGTGTATTGCGTCGTATTGTGAGATGACACTAGAGTACTAGGGAAACCCAACGTCTTCGGACAGGCGACCCTCTCACGTACTGTCACGACATTGTTAAGAAGTGGGTGCGCTAAAACTGTGTTATCCACCCTTTTACATGCAGTTTTTACGATTTAATAAAAAAAAAAGCTCTTAAACAGCCGACCTATATCCGAAGAATTATCTGTGGATAAGTGCATCCCTTTTTATCCCATGATCAAACTTAAGTTCCGTTGAGTTTATGCTTAGTTCTCGGCTTCCTTTGAGGCATAATAGGCCAACGACCGACAGGTTGCGGCCGAATGCTGGTAGATTGTTGGTATTCTTAACGGGATGGAGAGGGATGGGACCCGTGGCCGTGGTCCAGTGATCATAGTGACTATGACTTACACTCACTTAGCTCCTTACTGTTGTTGGTTCGAATCCCAATCTGAACACTTGGGTTTTTTCATTTGGAGAAGCCTTCAAGCTGGCTATCGGAAATTCGGTGCTTTTACACAGATGCATATTTTTACCTGATACAGTTTATGACGTGCATCCGGTTTCTTCTCCCATCTGCAATTAGCTTTATGTCGAGATTTGATTTTAAAGTGGAGTTAAAAGCTAGTTTCAACAACAGTCATCGAAACGACATCGAGTTAAAATCGGTCGTTTCCGGGCACCTAACACGTCGATCGGACCCGAGAAAGCTTTTGACCAAATATACAAACGTATACAAGCGTGTCAGAGGTCGGTCAAGGCCGTCTCCATCCGGCTTTTGCCTATCCTATACCTGCCGGTGTAATGACGAAAGTGTCCCCACCACGCAGAAGTGTGACCCCGGGACACTTTTCGACTCAGAAAATTAACCTCCCGGGTCATTTTACATGTATTATGCCAAAGCAAGTCCCAAGGACAGTTTTCTACATAAAAAATTGTCCTCATGTGTCACTCTTAAGACCGGCGCCCGTCTGGCAACCGGATAACACCGGTTTCCTTTCGGTCTCCTACAGTATTGCACGTTATTACTGAATGCCCATGATGTGGACTATACGATAAGGCAATCGGTTGTATGGTTCCATGTAAGAAAGTGAGCAACAAGTGAGCAACATAACAAAGAAGTGAAATCAGCGCGTCTTTATAAACCTCATGCATATATTGAACCCACGATAACCAATATCGGGCGATGATGGTCGCCCGTCTTAAAACCGTTGCCCGTCTGGTATTTAAGGACTATCGCGGCAGTTTGTTCGAATTTTCAAAACATTCATTTTTTTTTTATTTTTGCATATTGCTAGTATATATCCTGTTGTGCAGAAATATGAAATAAAAATAGGGAGTCCCCGAACTGGTTCTTTTTTTAATAGCTTGTTTTTTTTGGTAGCCCCCTAATTATCAAGCGACACATGCAGAATTTGAAGAAAAAAAATCTGAATGGTTTGAAAATTCGAAAAAACTGCCGCGATAGTCCTAAATAAAATAAATTTAATTTCAAAAGCTTCGGAATGGCAGAATCTCCCGGAAAAATGTAGAAAGGGGAATACATCTCACGATGTTGATACAAGAATTATGAACTTTGTTTGCAATACACATCTACTCATTAAACTCTTTAAATGAAATTTCAGCTTAAAAACTTCAGTGGAACAGGCGTTAGAGTAAAAAACAAAACCATGACAGTCGGACGATCGGACAGATAGACTACGGAAAAGTGACCGAACCCGACGTGTTATCTTTGCCTTCAGCTGGTGACACAGAAACCGGTTCTTAGAATGCATCGTACAGACGGACCGAATAATATCCGATACGACGGAATCTAGTAAATTATATGGTCACCAAAAGTGCTTTTATTACCATGATATTTTTCAGTTTTATGTGTCTATAATTAATTATATCGAGTGTTGAAAAATGTGACATTTCTCACCGTGTGACCTTGACCTTTTATCATTTAAACAGGCAGTCTAGTACATATGTTTTGTCATTATGTGAAATATCAAGTAAAACAAACCTAATATGCCCCCTTATCCATCTGGGTGACTAAAAGCTTTTTGGAAAGTGTGAGGGTTTCGTATTCACACAATTTTTACATTCGTTTTTAAAAAAATTCGACATGTGAAGAATTCGTATCTACTGTTAGGGGGGGGGGGGGGGGCTGAGAGTCAGTACGAATTATTCACACATGTGTGACATATTCGTATGAAATTCCTACGAATTCCTCACAGGTGTGTAGAATTCGTAGTGTGAAGAATTCGGCTCAACAACGCCCTGTAGATCTTATGTAAGTAACCAAATATTTTAACTAATTGCATTTATCATACTGTAATTTGTCCCAAACGGCAAACTGAATAGCAAACCGTGTAGATCCTGGTGATTAGACTACTCTTGAAGAATCAGTCTGCCCAGTGTCTCCATTGTTTGCTCAAGTCTGTCTGTCCAATTACTTATGTTCATTATGGCATTGTTTATCTACTCCAGTAATCCTTTGGTTATCCCTTTCATGGTCTTTGTCGAGAGTTTTTTACCTCTTCTTCGATATAGTGTCGTCTGCTTCAATATTGTTGTCTGCAATATCGTTTCAAAGTTAGGTTTAAGGCAATATGACTGACGAAATTTGGAAAGGAGTGTCAAACAGTTTGGGTCCTGATCAGACGCCTCGTTACGCGGCGTCTGATCAGGACCAAAGTAGTTTGCAAACGCGCTTTATGGCGTCTTTGAGAGTGAAAGGGTTAAAGCAACTCAAATGTCAGATACGTACAGTTCAGCTTTTAACAGTACCATCTGAACACAGGGTGTAATAATTGATTAAATGACGCAACTGTAACTGGGTTCTAAATATCAATGTGGACTTTTTTCTTAATACAAAATGTAGTCAATCAATGAATAATCGATTTGCTGTAAACCGGCAGGCCCCTAAACCCAGGTTTAACCCCCCAGTGGTTGGTAATGGTTAATTAATTTATAATTAATTATTGATTGCTACTGACCGTACCAAGGCGGGCTCCTATATTCACTTAGCTTTATGTTTGTCTTGCGTGTTGTTTTCTATTTAGTGTGTAGATGAAGGAATGGTATTGCGTGTGTGTGTGTTTGTTGTGGTATGACTGTGTGTGTGTGTTCTGCTTGAGAGGTGGGTGTATTGTTTGTGTTACGTTTCCTGCTTGAGTCTTTCGTATTTATTAGTAAAACAATTTTAATCCAGACAAACATCAATTTACTCCGTGTTCGATCAGTTTACCCTTTTACCAAAGTAATCGAGTTTCTTTTTACCCCCTCACCGCCATATAGATGATCTAGTCGTCTGCTTCAGTAGTGTTGTCTGTAATATCGTTTCAAAGTTAGGTATAAGACAATATGACATACGAAATTTTGAAACGAGTGTCAAACAGTTGGATCCTGATCAAACGTCGCCTTACTCGGCGTCTAATATGGATCCAAACTGTTTACAAAGTGGACTTTAATCGCCTGCGACAATGAAGTGGTAAAACTGCTTGACACCCATCCCGGAGTTTCTCCAGTCGCAATGCCTCAGTTCTGAATTAGAAAACTAGAGGTAGGCACCATTATGTAAAGAAAGGATAAAATTAGGCTAAGTTATAAGATATGGACTACTTTTTATTTGAAACAGGAAAGTTTCAGTTGTGAATACTTAAAACATATCTAAAACAAACTGATACATTTGCAGAAAATGTAGACCCTTAGATTACAGACCCTCTTTGCCTGGATATTATGTTAAACTCTCACTGTAAGCTTGATGAAAAGTTTTATTTCAGATCTATAAGATCAAACAAAATACACTGTACTATAGTGTTGGAACGTTTAGATTAACCCTTAGCCCGCCAAATAAATTGTCGTCTGCTATATTTCTCGTCTGCTTCTAGTTTCAAAGTGCTTCAAAATTTCTAAAAATTGCTGTTAATGTTGTCCGAGTGTCAAACAGCTTGGATCCGGATGAGACGCCGAGTTACTCGGCGTCTCATCCGGATCCAAGCTGTTTGCATATGGAGCTATAGTCGTGAGTGGCAGGCTAAGGGTTAAGGTGCTGGAAAATGCCTTACAATCCTAAAACTGTGGGACACCCTGTATAACTGCTGTAATTGTCTTAAAACTTAAACTAATTGTTGAACAGGTTAGTAGAGACGGCAATATGTTAAACGGCAATTGTTAAACCACTCAGTAATTTGTCAAAAAGGGGGCACTTGTCTGTCAAACAGTGCAGACCGTGATCAGACTGCCCCCGATAGAGTCATTTAGGTACATCTCATCAGCACAAACAAATGCGTACATTAGGTGCGAGGAAACTTAGTATGTTGTACAAACGTATAAGCAGCCGAAGGCAGGAACGACTTTCATCTTATTATGGCTCCTCTATCTTATGATCATATATATTTGAATGATAAAATAATTATCAGTTGACCCTTTGTAGAGGATGCAAATTTCAAGGTATCACATATCTCTTTGAGGAAATGAGAAGTAATTGTCTTAAATATAACAACTATCTGTATTTATATTTCTGTAGTTTCTTTGTAAGCATTACAGAAAGTCCTTGAATACCTTTCGAACCGCCCATTGATCATCCCTGTTAATCACGATTCGTGTATCTGCCGTTTATTTTCTGTCGTTCAGAAATGACCACGAAGTAACCCTTTCAATCTTTAGTTAATGTCAGATAATTTGTGTGGAACAGACCCGCCATTACATTATTTTCGTATGTGCTGTCTTGTCCTTTCTGTCCTTGTACAGTGCTCCCTCTCTATAACGACACCCAATGGGAGACACATATTGTGTGCGTTGTTCGGAGGGAGTCGTTATAGGGAGGGAAAATTTAGACTTGACTTACATTTGCAAACAGCTTGAATCCAGATCAGACGCCGCGTAAGGGAGTGTCTGATCTGGATTCAAGTTGTTTGGCACTCGTCATTATATATATTCTATCCAAATGTCCACTTATATGTAACTTTGAGAAAAACAGCAGACAACAAATTTAAGCAGATGGTATTGCAGCCATGAAATGGTTGGACATAATTGTCTTGTTTGGGAAACAGCGGCAAGGGTCGTTGTAAGGAGGGAGGAGTCGTTGTTGGGAGGGCCGTTGTAGAGAGGGAGTGCTGTATTTGCAAACTATTGGGTTAAAGATCAAATCAACATCTGATTCGGATCATGACTCATTAATTTGTTTTAAATGCAAATGTTTAAAATCTGATTTAAATTGTGTTTATAATTTTGTATCTACTTGCTTCCTTTGCATGCTGTTGATAAAATCGATCTAAAGTGCCAACAAATAGAAGCAAAACACATCGATCTAACATAAATGTTGTTATCTGTGGAAGAATTTAAACATATAATAGATATTAAACCAGTACTGTCAAATTGTAATCCTTTGTCGGCAAGTCGCAAACTTTCTTTTTAAACTTCGTACTGCATAAATAGCAGCAATAGCATTGCTGACTATATCTCAAAGAGTTCCGTTAATGATTTGCCTTAAGAATCTCACGGATTTACCAACATTGTTCTGTCGCGTTTAAACGAACTAAATCATAAACATAATGCATCAGTACGCATGAAATGCCACGTTTATTACCATGACGATTAATTCTTTTAAATCGGCGTGGCAACTAATGTGAAGACTTGCCAGACGACGTGTTGGCAGTGGAATAGATATTGACGTTATTGATGTATAGTGGTGTTAGGGTTAGGATAAATATTGACTTTACTGATGTATGGTGGTGGATTGGGTTAGGGTTAATATTGACTTTGCTGGTGTATGGTGGTGGTTAGGATAAATATTGACTTTACTGATGTATGGTGGTGGATTGGGTTAGGGTTAATATTGACTTTGCTGGTGTATGGTGGTGGTTAGGGTAAATATTGACTTTACTGATGTATGGTGGTGGATTGGGTTAGGGTTAATATTGACTTTGCTGGTGTATGGTGGTGGTTAGGGTAAATATTGACTTTACTGATGTATGGTGGTGGTTAGAGTTAGAGTTTACAATGACTTAACTGATGTATGGTGGTGATTGAGGTAAGGGTTAATATAGACATTACTGATGTTTGGTGGTGGTTAGGGTTAGGGTTAATATTGACTTTACTGATGTATGGTGGTGGTTAGGGTAAATATTGACTTTACTGATGTATGGTGGTGGATTGGGTTAGGGTTGATATTGACTTTGCTGGTGTATGGTGGTGGTTAGGGTAAATATTGACTTTACTGATGTATGGTGGTGTTAGAGTTAGAGTTTACAATGACTTAACTGATGTATGGTGGTGATTAAGGTTAGGGTTAATATAGACATTACTGATGTTTGGTGGTGGTTAGGGTTAGGGATAAGTGCTTGTGTGGCGGCTGTAAAAAGTCGCCCCGTACTTCATTCTCAATGTTGTTATACTTTCTGGTCCTTTGGAATCATTGATTTCAGCGCATTTACAGTTGAAAGCTGAATACCGCTTAAGCTGGTGCTAGGGGGCGTGAGCACTGTTGCATATTTCACTATTGCTCATGAACAGACTCAATCAAACCGAGTCTGCAATTTTCAGTATTTGCTTTGTTTTCTGTGCTTTCAAAGGATCTCCCCTTATTCAGATTTTTTTAATATTGACTTTACTGATGTATGGTGTTGGTTAGGGTTAATATTGACTTTACTGATATATGGTGGTGGTTAGGGTTAGGGTTACTATTAACTTACCTGATGTATGGTAGTGGTAAGGGTTAGGGATAATATTGACTTTATTGATGTATGGTGGTGGTTAGGGTTAGGGTTAATATTGACTTTACTGATGTATGGTGGTGGTTAGGGTTAGGGTTCATATTGACTTTGCTGATGTATGGTGGTATTTAGGGTTAATATTGACTTTACTCATACAGTGGAGAATCTGTTATTCTTTCCCGTTTAAACGCAAACGTACGCAAACGCAAAGCACTAAAACGTAGAAAAGAACAACATATGGACAATTCTGATAATTCTTGATTATCTTGGTGACAAACAGTTTGGAGCCTGATCAGACGCCGGGTTACCCGGCGTCTGATCTGGCTCAAAACTGTTTGCACTGCAAATAATAGTTTTAGCGTAAACGCGTTTATTGGGAAAGAATAACAGATTCTCCACTGTATATGGTGGCTGTATGGCTTACGGTAAATATTTACTGAAATGATGTATGGTGATGGTTAGGGTTAGGGTAAATATTGACTTTATTGGTGTATGGTAGTGTTTTTGGTTAGGGTTAATATTCACTTTAATGATGTATGTTGGTGGTTTGGCTTTGGGTTAATATTGACTTTACTGATGTATGGTGGTGGTTAGGGATAATATTGACTTTACTGAGATGTACATGTATGTTGGTGGATTAGGGTTAATATTCACTTTACTAATGTATGTTGGTGGTTTGGGTTAATGTTAATATTGACTTTATTGATGAATGATGGTGATAAGCGTTATCATTGACTTTACTGATGTATGGTTGTGGGTTGGGTTAGGGTTGATATTGACTTTAATGATGTATGTTGGTGGTTAGGGTTAGGGTTTATATTGACTTTACTGATGTATGGTGGTGGTAGGTTTAGGGTTAACATTGACTTTGTTGATATAGATCTGGTCGATGTTTTACTATTTAGTGTTGATTTTAACAATATATTTCTAGATGAGAAACCGTACAGACCCTGACCAGAATTCTTCTACAGGATACGTCTGATCAGTGACGTGACTATATGCATATGACGCGTGTACATTTACACTATTTGTTAAACTAGTCGTCGCTAAGGCTGAACGTGCTCTATAAGGTAAGGTCATTCATATGCATTGGCTATAGTCAACGGGTTTATATTAAGTTATTTATCTATTTTTTCATTCTTAAGCTGTTTGGCCTGAAGCAACATGAGAAAATATAATTGCATGCAGCTACTTTTATCTTCCCATATAAAACTTTTGATCGGAGAAGTTTAACTCATGTCGAAATTTAAACAGTAAAATGCAATAAAATAAAGAAAAAAACAGACTTTTGAAAAAGTTTAGGATTCGGTTTAATATATGTGAAACTGTTTGAAGTCAGGCCGGACTGGATACAGCCGTTCACTTCATATGTTGGCGCGTCTAATCAGTGTTTACACTGTTATGAATGTTTCCCAACGTCTACTTTAGCATTCTATTGGCATTATTTTTATGTTAACCATTGTCATGATAAATCATCGCCTGCTTTCAAACAGTTGCCTGCAAAATAATGTGATGTTACTTTTACGTTTTTTAAAATGAAGAACAACTCAATAGGTCATATAAGCCTCAATCAGCTTTGATTATGATCAGTTGCTTGGATACTCGCTAGATCTGGAAAATCTGAAACATATCTTTTTAAGGCGTGCTTAATAGATCTTAAGCTTATACAGTTTCAAACTCGCCAGAGGCCTGATGTACTCGTGATTCAAAACAAAATAATGATGAATAAATGATAGAAACAATATGATTCTATAATAAATATATCGTGAAAAGATCAAAGCATGATCAAAGTCACTTAATCCTTATCCTGCTGCAAAGTAGTCTGCTTTGAAAATGTCGTCTGCAAATGTTATAAAATTGTGATTTATACTTTTTTTAATTAACGAAACATAAAAATGAGTATCAAACAGTTTGGATTCAGATCAGACGCCGCGTCACGCGGCGTGTATCTGGACCCAAACTGTTTGCAAAAGCCAATGAAGTCATAACTAGCAGGATAAGGGTTAAATAGTTCAACTATAGGTCGTTTGCAGTTCAAAAAAACACGATAATTTTCAAATATCTCCATGACAAGAAAACGGAGACAGATGGAAGTTTGCATAGATTTATGATATACCTATACCAACTCTGACAAAAAAGAAATATTTTTTTCTCTTCGTAATAATAAAGTTTTATTCATAACTTCTATATAAAGTTTACACTTCTAAGGGACAGTTTTCCAAAGGGTGATTTCAAGTTATTCAACAGCCTATCTTTCACGTCCCGGCAACGCCTCACCGTTAAGCCATCGCATACCATAGCAGTTTACAACTAACCGAACGAGGCCCTGGTGTGGGTACGTTAAACGTATTTACCGACCATACTGTCATTTGCGCACATGTTAGATCCTAATCGGACACCGGAGCCAATTCGTATCTGAATAGGATCCGAACCATGTGCCACTCATACGAAAGTTTTATCAACAAAACGCAAAATAACTAAATGCGATAAATAGCAGAAGAGACATGTTCATACCAGACGATCTACACCAACTTACCATTATCAAATTTTCAACAGAATGTTTCCAGATCAGTTCGAAAGCCTTTATTATTTTATCGCTTAAAGAAAACGTAATGTACACGTAAGTGCAATACAACTCGAACATTGATACATATCAAGCTCCACATAAGGGGAGTACATTGTATTTCCAAAACTAAATCTTTATTTCTGAATAAAGCCTATGGTGTGACTATTCATTAGAACCGTCTTTCTTCGAGTAGTCACACCATAGGATTTGGTGCTGAACTGGGTGAGATAATGTTGGACTTGTTCAAGTTTCTCTCTCTTATATGGAGCTCTGTAAGTATGTAGAAATGTTAGAGCTTCGGTTTGAAAGGTAATTGCAATTCTCTTTATTCCTGGTGAAGAGTTCGTGGATTTAGGCATAGTAAAATTGTAATGGATTATGGGGCCTCACAATTAATTTTGCACAACTAAACAACCAATATCAGCACGGGATTCACCTTTCAACCAGAAGCAACTTGCACGGGATTTTACCTGGGGATATTCTCCAATATAAACAAACGTGATCAAGGTAATAGCCAATAACACCCCACGTAATTGACCATTTTCAGCGACACAAAATTTATATAAAACTAAGAAGAAAAGTTTTTAGTTAGACTTTTAAAAATTCTGAATTTCCTTGTCAGAGTTGGTATAGACACATCATTAGTGTATGCAAAATTCAATTTAAATACGTCCATTAGTTTTAAAAATTATCTAAGATTTATCGTGTTTTTTTGAACTGCAAACGACCTATACGCGTTTCAGCACTACTCACATCGTGAATTTAAACAGCAAATTACCTTGAATACAGCTAGATAAAGAATATTTGCAACTACAGCTGTAGCAGAAATAATGGACGCCTCCACTGTCATGCAGTCATTTGCTTTACACTTTTGTCTTATGATTTTATTTGTAAAACTTAAATTTAAATAAATTTACTAGATCTAACCTTATATGTTTGTTGAAAAAATATACCCCAGTCAATTTCTCATCTATTTTAGAAATTCTAACATTTACCCACTTTTTCATACAAGTTAAATGAGTCCTTAATGATGCAAATTTCTGTCCAAATGTCCATTATATAACTTTGAGAAAAACAGCAGACGACAAATTTAAGCAGACGACATTGCAGCCGTTAATAGGTTGTACATAACTGTCTTGTTTAGGGAACTTCGGCAAGGGTCGTTGTAAGGAAGGATTCGTTGTTGAGAGGGCCGTTGTAGGGAGGGAGAAATGTATTTCCAGCCAAGACTGTTTCATTATGACTATATAGGGTTGTTGAATGCAATACATTTCAAAATTGCGAACAGTAATGATCCTGACCAGAAGGATGCCTCTGATAAAAATATACACTGTTTGCATAGGACAAGTGTACTCTTTTATAGTGCACTGCTTGTTATTGACGTCGCAAAGGAATGAAAGGATCCACCCATTACTCCATGGAAACGCTTATGTTATTTATAACTGAGGAAATTAGTTCAAATTTATACAGTTATGAATCTGTATTAAAAGAAATATATTCTATATTCTAGCAGATCGTAGCTTAAAGCAGGTTGAAAGTAAAGCAGAATGTGCCTGAAGGCACATTCTGCTTTACTTTCAACCTGCTTTAAGTGGTCACCACCTATTTTCAATACTAGAAACAGGCTATGTGGTAATGGGTTAATAAAGAAAATATAGCACAATGTTATTCAACCAGTTTCGATGTCAGCAAATGTTTGTGGCATGTTTAGCACCTCCCCTAAAATAAATAAATATCTGATGTCTGCAAAACGTCAAGAGGCATGGAATGCAATAGTATTTTAGTCTGGTGCATGACGTCGTTATACGCACAGACTTGGAAGATATTGCTGTTAAACTTGTATATAGCGATTATTAACCCATTATCCCACACATACACCGAAGTTACTTTATTCCTCCACTGAGGAAAATAGTTCCACTATATACAATCATTGATCTGCACCATAAGAAATATTTTCTATGCCAAAGCAGATGGTTCGTTCAAGCAAACTGAAAGTAAAGCAGAATGCAACTTTATGCTCATTCTGGTTTATTTTCAACCTACTTTAAGATATCAGATATATTCAACCCTAGAAACAAACTATGGTGGTTAATTCAATGTACATAAATATGTTGATCATACTGCATCAGTTTTTATCATTATAGTGTTTGTATTACGAGAAAATTAGACATCTGGTGCATTTGAAACGTTATAATTATGTACAGTCATACGCGCGGTTATTAAAGTCACAATCAAATGAATGCAAAAGGTTCATTCAGGAAATGGCTGTATCATTGTTATCCTGCATTTGGAAATCTGTTTGACATTGTCTTCTTGTATGCCTCCTCGTTGTTGTGTTTAACTCACTTGCCCCTGAAACTTTTAAAGGACAATTCGAATTTCAAAATACGTTTAGTCCATTTTGGACTATTTAGGGTTGATTTTAACAATATATTTCAAAATGACAAACAGTGTAGACCCTGATCAGAGGGCTCCTTAAGGAGCCCTCTGATCAGGGTCTACACTGTTTGCATAGGACAAATGTGATCCTCACAGGTACTCTGTTTATGAATGACGACTTTACTCGTCCCTAGGGTTTAATGTATTGAGAAAAAATTACGTCCGCTCAAAGTCATGAATAGGCCGATTTTTTGACCTGGCAGGGCGGAGTTTCCGTGAATACCTTTAAATTTCAACGTTGGGGGCGGCAGCACGTTCGTTTTATTATCAGAATTTACCGTTGTCGTCTGCCGTTTTTTGTAAGTGAACATTTTGACAGAAGGAATATCATGACGAGTGGCAAACAGCTTGAATCCAGATCAGACGCCGCGTGTCGCGGCGTCTGATCTGGATACAAGCTGTTTGCAAATGTAGGCCAAGTCTCAATTTCCCCTCCCTAATACAACTCCTTCAGAACAACACGCGCAAGCTTTGTCTCCCGTTGAGTGTAGTTGTAGAGAGGAAGAACTGTTGAGCCGAATTATTCACACTACGAATTCTTCACACCGAAATCAGACGTGTGAAGAATTCGTACGAATTCTTCCACTCGTATGACCAATGTGTGAAGATTTCGTACGAATATGTCACACAATGGCAGTGTGAGATTTCCGTACCCCCTTTTTTAACGACCTGTTGGTACCTACGGATTCTTCACACATCACCTTCCGTTTAACATTTCTTTATGAAACAAATTCTAACAACTTAGGCAAATCACTTTCCATAGCAAAAAAGATGGTGTATTGCGTCGTATTGTGGGATGACACTAGAGTTCTATGGAAAACAAACATCTTCGGACAGGCGACCCTCTCACGTACTGTCACGACCCGGGATCGAACTCGGGATGCATTGTTAAAGCGACTCGCAACCAGATGGTGCATTAAAAATAGTAATTTGTAAATATGTGTCAAACGCTTATATAAGTGGTAAAGAATTAGTTTAGGATAAGAAATTCTGTTTAAAAAAATGTATTTCAATAAAAAAAAATATTGGTCTCTGGTGGGATTCGAACCCGGGGCCCGGCATTGGCGGACAGAAGGCAAAATAGGGGAAACCGCTTAGACCAATGGACCACGGAACTATCCGTTTATCTCGGATCGATTTAACGTATTTCAATGTGTAGCTATCGAAAGTGCATACAACTTCGTAATTCGGCTCGTGTTTATGTCTGAGCCCGTGTAGAGAAGCAACAGCAACAACTATACCGTCTACTAGTCGGTATAGAAAAACGATGGAAAATATCTAAAAATCTAAGATTCGGTGACGATTCTTGAGACTTTTTTTGGACTGATCATATTTTTTTAATGTCAGAAGCCAAATAATGCCACAAATTTGCTTTTATTTGAGTATTTTATTTTATTTTGACAAGTACACCATCCGGTTGCGAGTCCCTTTAAGAAGCGGGTGCGCTAAAACTGTTTTATCCATCCTTTTACATGCAGTTTTTACGAATTGATCAATAAAGCTCTTAAACAGCCGACCTAAATCCGAAGAATTATCTGTGAATAAGTGCAGCCCTTTTCATCCCCTGATCAAACTTATGTTCCGTTGAGTTTATGCTTAGTTCTTGGCTTCCTTTGAGGCATAATAGGCCAACGACCGACAGATTGCCGGCCGAATGCTGGTAGATTGTTGGTTTTCTAACGGGATAGGGAGGGATGAGCTCGTGACCGTGGTCCAGTGCTCATAGTGACTATGACTTACACTCACTTAGGTCCTTACTGCTGTTGGTTCGAATCCCAATCTGAACACTTGGGCTTTTTCATTTGGAGAAGCCTTCAAGCTGGCTATCGGAAATTCGGTGCTTTTACCCAGATGCAAATTTTTACTTGATTTATGACGTGCATCCGGTTTCTTCTCCCATCTGCAATTAGCTTTATGTCGAGATATGACTGAAATACTGTTAACATAGTATGAACTCAGAATTCTGGGCCTCGGTTTGATTTTAAAGTGGAGTTAAAAGCTAGTTTCAGCGACGGTCATCGAAACGACATCGATTTAAAATCGGTCGATTTCGGGCGCCTTACACGTTGATCGGACCCGAGAAAGCTTTTGACCAAATATATACAAACGTATACAAGCGTGTCAGAGGTCGGACAATGCCGTCTCCATCCGGCTTTTGCCTATCCTATAACGGCCGGTGTAATGGCGAAAAGTGTCCCCACCACTCAGAATTTTGACCCCGGGACATTTTTTGACTCAGAAAACTAACCTCCCGTGTCATTTTACATGTATTATGCCAAAGCAAGTCCCAAGGACAGTTTTCTACATCAAAAATTGTCCTCATGTGTCACTCTTTAGAGGGGGACACATTTCGTCTTTACACCGGCGCCCGTCTGGCAACCGGATAACACCGGTTTCCTTTCGGTCTCCCACAGTATTGCACGTTATTTCTGAATGCCCATGATGGTGACTACACGATAAGGCAATCGGTAGTATGGTTCCATGTACGAAAGTGAACAACATAACAAAGAAGTGAAATCAGCGCGTCTTTATAAACCTCATTCATATATTGAACCCACGATAACCAATATCGGGCGATGATGGTCGCCCGTCTTAAAACCGTTGCCCGTCCGGTATTTAAGGACTATCGCGGCAGTTTTTTCGAATTTTCAAAACATTCTTTTTTTTTTAATTTTGCATAGTGCAGAAATATTAAATAAAAATAGGGAGTCACCGAACTGGTTCTTTTCTTAATAGCTTTCTTGACACGTGCTTTTGATCATAAAATCTTAGAAATATTTCATATGTTTTCACAAAATAGAAAATAATAGGAGCAAGTACCAATAAAAACATGGAAACAACATATTATTCCTCAATAAAGGGAACACATCAAATAGTTATTTTTCTCTTACAGTTCTTACATTCAGATTTTGACAAAATTTTCCCAAATATTGATAAAGCATTAATTTACTGAAATCACTAATAAAAATTATAGGTACCCGAACTATTTTTTCTAAAAAATACAAATGTCTGCATAAAGAGTAACGCATGTCAATCCAGTTACCTCAAAAAAGCTTAATTGTGGGGTCATATAATTTGGCGGCCAAGATAAATAATATATACTAATAATGCTTGTATAGTGATTTATTGTTACCGATTAAACAGTGGATTTGGACACATTCTAGCATTTAAAAGTGGTTAACATATATCATTTATAGATAGCCCTATATGTAACTGGATAGACATGTGTTACTCTTTATGCAGACATTTGTATTTTGTAGAAAAAAAGTTCGGGTACCCATAACTTTAATTAGTGATTTCAGTAAATTAAGGCTTTATCAATATTTGTGAAAAATATTGGCAAAATCTAAAAGTAAGAACTGTAGGAGAAAAGAAATTGAAAAATATCTATTTGATGTGTTCCCTTTACTGACGAATAAAATGTTGTTTCCATGTTTTTATTGCTACTTCCTCCTATTCTTTTCTTTTTTATGAAAACATATGAATAACCCAATATCTAAGGAAAATTACAAAGCTGAAGAGGGGTGTTCTGAGATTTTCAAAAGCACGTGTCTCTGGATAATTAGGGGTTTACCAAAAAAAACAAGCTATTAAGAAAAGAACCAGTTCGGGGACATCCTATTTTTATTTCATATTTCTGCACAACAGGGTATATACTAGCAACATGCAGAATTTGAAAAAAAATCTGAATGGTTTGAAAGTTCGAAAAAACTGCCGCGATAGTCCTTAATAAAATTTAATTTCAAAGCTTCGGAATGGCAGAATCTCCCGGAAAATGTAGAAAGGGGAATACCTCTCACGGTGTTGATACAAGAATTATGAACTTTGTTTGCAATACACGTCTACTCACTAAACTCTTTAAATGAAATTTTAGCTTAAAAACTTCAGTGGAACAGGCGTTAGAGTAAACAACAAAACCATAACAGTTGGACGATCGGACAGATAGACTACGGAAAAGTGACCGACCCCGACGTGTCATCTTTGCCTTCAACTGGTGACACAGAAACCGGTCCATACGTTTATAAAGTTCATAGAATGCATCGTACAGACGGACCGAATAATATCCAATACGACGGAATCGAGTAAATTATATGGTCACCAACGTGCTATTATTACCATGATATTTTTCAGTTTGATGTGTCTATAATTAATTATATCGAGTGCTGAAAAATGTGACATTTCTCAACATGTGACCTTGACATTTTATCATTTAAACAGGCAATCTGGTACATATGTTTGTTATTATGTGAAATATAAGACCTCTATCAAGTAAAGCAAACCTAATATGTCCCCTTATCCATTTGGGTGGCTTAAAGCTTTTTGGAAAGTGTGAGGTTTTCGTATGCACAAATTTTTTACATGCGTTTTTAAAAAAAATTGACATGTGAAGAATTCGTATCTACTGTCAGGGGGGCTGAGAGTCAGAACGAATTATTCACACATGTGTGACATATTGGTATGAAATTTCTACGAATTCTTCACAGGTGTGAAGAATTCGTAGTGTGAATAATTCGGCTCAACACGGGGGGCTATCCACCGCCACACCTTACAAACGCGCCTTTTGGCGTCATTTGTAGTGAAAAGGTTAAATCAGGCGGCAATTTTACAAGCAGAAGATGTAAGTTAATAAGTTTAAGGGTAATGATGTCATAAATGTACTTGAAACTGTAAAACAAATGAATGTTGTTGTTTTCATTAAAATGCAACCTTATCTGTCAACCATTTCTGGTTCACGTCCCTCGAAAATGATACATTGGAGAATATGTTAATCTTTCTTAATTTAAGCGTTTATGGCAAAACCACTCATTTTCATTGCAAACAGATTTGATCCAGATCAGAAGCCGGATAATATTGCGTCTGATCAGGATCCAAACTGTATGCTACTTAAAAAAAAGTATTCGTAAAATATTTTTGTCATTTCTATATATACATGTAGTTTATTGCATTTTGTTTGCGTTTAGTACCGTTTGAACGGGAAAGAATAATGTTTTCTTCACTGTAAGCGGACAATCTACACAAACAAAACTATAAACAATATAAGCTGTGCTTTTCCCTTAAAGAGACTGACAACCAGAGTTTGCTTAAACAATGAACGTCAGTCGTCTATATAACAGAGAAGACGATATTCTGTCCGAATATACGCGTTCACGTTATAAAAATGATATCCATTGTAAACAGTTGGGATCCAGATCAGACGACAAAGCCGAATTAGGCAGGTGTCTCTCCCGACTGCACAACCGAACCAACTACGTCATACTTACAATACTAACTAATATATCATCAAAATGATAGTACAGCTGTGCAAATGACAAACCAAGTAGTGATGGACGTGACAATGCAATTACAGCGCCCCCTCCCACTAACGACCCTCCCAACAAGGACCCCCTCCTTACAACAACACTTGCCGAAGTTCCCTAAACAGAACAATTACATGTTCGTCTAACGCTTTTACTGATGCAACTACGTCTGCTTAAAATCGTCGTCTGATATTTTTTCTCAAAGTTACATATTTATAAGAGGACATTTGAATGACGAGTGACAAACAGCTTGAATCCAGATCAGATGCCGCGTTACGCGGCATCTGATCTGGTTTCAAGCTGTTTGCAAATGTAAGCCAAATTTTGATTTTCACTCCCTACAAAGACTCCCTCCGAACAACACACACACTTTTTGTCTCCTATTGGGTGTCGTTGTAGAGAGGGAACACTGTTTATGGCAAAAAGAAACACAAACAATCTGTTTTCCTCACGCAATTGTTTATGTCAGAACAATCAAATGTAAATGTCCTTTGCACAATAACATCATTTTTTTTGTTTTTACTCTTTTTTTTAAAAAAAAAATGATTGCCAATCTACCATCTAGTTTTCAGTCTCTTAATCCATAACACCATAAATACCATGTTTTATATACATATACATTTATTCCGCCACTGAAGTAGAAGGTTACAGTTTTGTTAAGTCAAGAATATGCAGCATGAGTAATATATATGTTATATCCTAGCAGAAGGCCGTTTAAAGCAGGATAAGGATATTTTATACTGATAATATTTATTTAACAAGTCTGCAAATTAACTTTTAATTGAGAATTTTCTTTTTTTTTTCCGAATACACCGTTTTGTCTTCAGTCTCTTCTAAATGATAAAACGCTTAATGTATTACGCCCGCCATGGTCACGGCTATTTAAACATAGTCAACATAAATTAACTAAACAGTTAAGAAGAGCTAGCCTGACAGGACATTTTACTAAGAGATTTAAGAGGTGGGTGATGTTTTATCTTATCTGTGTTATGTGTCTGTCTCATCGAGTACAATGGAGAAGACGTAATTCTTTCCCAATAAACACATTTAATTCATTAACCCATTGCCGCATAACCTATTTCTAGATTTGAAGACAGGTGACCACTTGAAGCAGGTTGAAAGTAAAACAGAATGCGCCTTCAGGCGCATTCTGCTTTACTTTCAAACTGCTTTAAGCTACCATCTGCTAGCATATAGGTAGTATTTCAAATTACAGGTTCAAAACTGTACAAATTTGAACTATTTTCTTTGGCAGAGGAATAGATTAACTGCCATAAAAGGCGCTTCTATCAGGTAAAGGGTTAACTCTTTGCATGCTGGATTATTCTTTTCGTCTGCAACCATTGTCGTTTTCTAATTTTCTTTTCAAAACAGGATCAAAGTGTCAACTAGTTTGGATCCAGATGAGATGCCGTTTTACGCGGCGTCTCATTTGGACCCAAACTGTTCAGTTTAAAAATATTTTATTCAGACATTTACATGCATTTTACAAACATCCAATAAAGTTTAGGATTGAAACGAAAGCAAAACTAGCTTATTGTGTTTCTTTCCTTGCACCTTTGCATATATACATATGCTCTGTCTTGCAAAGGTAATCCCTGTGGTCATTTTAAAAACTGACTTATACTCCGATCCTGCTGTTGTTTTCAATAAACAAGTTGGTTTATTTGTTTCTTATTTTGACACACTATCTCAGGACCCTTTTAACGACAATGTTCTTGCCACAAATAAACTGACCTATGCGTCAAACCTGCTGTTGTATTCAATAAACAAGTTGGTGGCATTTGTCTCTTATTTTGACACACTATTTTAGCTTTTAGGGCAATGTTCTCACAATAAATAAATAAACTGACCTATACTTCAAACCTGCTGTTGTTTTCAATAATCAAGTTGGTGGCATTTGTTTCTTATTTAGACACTATTTTAGGGCCTTTCTAAGGAGAATACTCTTGCAAAAACGAGATTACGCAATATTGTGTTTAAACGAGGATATACTAGCATGAACTTTCCATAGTATTAAAATGCTTAAGTAGTCACATGTTAACAAAGCTAGAAACAGGCTATGTGGTAAAAGTTCGGTTCGTAAAATCTCACTTAAAAATGCAAATTTGGAAATCTTAGGATTTTTCATGTCAACTTATGGCAGCCCTGTTGGAGCTTTATCAGACGCCGGGTTTATAATCAAAATAACTGCTTTAGCTTTATTGGGCTTACTGGTAGAGAATAATATCTCTACTGGACATGGGAACGAGGAGGAATTATGTCCTCCCATAAAATAACTTGCCGGTGTCTCGAGAACATAAACCAATGTCTCCCCAAATGTCAAGAACTCAGATAAATATGTTTGTTGCTTTCAAGGTTTGTTCTAGATCGGTGGAATTGTGTCTGTTTACAGCCTCTGAATTATGGTGGAATATTCTCGACACCTTTTTTAAAGCACACTGGAAGTAAAGCAGAATGCGCATTATTTAAGCTACAATGTACCAGACAAAAATCCGAAGATTTAGGAAAAATCCGAAGAAATGGCAGCCCTGCTCCAAATTATGCTCCAACTCTTATTAGATTGAAAATATGTCAGAAAGTTGTCATTGTATACATTTTATGGCAATGCTTATGAGTTGAGTTTTTGTTTAACGGTAAAGAATAACATACTCTCTTTACTTAATTTTATTGAATGCAACAACAAATTTGATTTGTGCAGAATATTTTTGTAACATGGTGAAAAAGTTGTGACCCAACTGGGACTCGAACCCAGGACCTCTGGCTTACCATGCCAATGCTCTAACCACTAAGCTACCGAGTCACCCAGAAAAGCCAATCAACCATTTCACCATATTCTCTACCCGGCTACACACACCCCCTCTACACAAGAATTCGTCCCGAATTCTTATTAAAGAACACTCCACGAGTTTCTTATTATTATTTCTGTACACTCCACGAGTTACATATTATTCTACGGGTTATTCACGTTGGGCGCCAAATGTAACATGGTGAAAAAGTTGTGACCCAACTGGGACTCGAACCCAGGACCTCTGACTTACCATGCCAACGCTCTAACCACTAAGCTATACCGAGTCACCCAGAAAAGCCAATCAACCATTTCACCATATTCTCTACCCGGCTACATTTTTACAATGTAAAATGTGTAATATGCCAAAATACTTCGAAAATTTTAATAACAGTGGGGGAAACGGTTAGTTTGTCCCATTTAACCAATTACGCCATAGCCAGTTTTAGTATTGAATATTGGGTGTCAACTGAAAGCAGTTAAGGCGCATTTTGCTTTACTCATAGCCTGCTTTAAGCTAAATGTACCACCTGCTAGAGTATAGAAACTATTTCTTATGCTACATATTGTGTACATTGGAACTATTTTCCTGAAAGGAAGTATTAAGTTTATGGCGTAAAATGATGTATTTATTGCGTAATGGGTTAAACAAAATGAAACAGTGCGATAAAACATAGATCATGACAGTTACTAGATACAGTGGAGAAGCTTTTATTCTTTCCCGTTTAACCGCACACGTAGAAAAGTACAATTTTTGGACAATTCTGATAATTAATGTTTATACTGGCTCTAAACAGTTTGGAGCCAGATCAGACGCCGGGTTACCCGGCGTCTGATCTGGCTCTAAACTGTTTGTAACAGAAAAAATAGTTTTAGCGTAAACGCGTTTATTGGGAAAGAATAACGTTTACTCCACTGTAATGTTGAAAATTCTATTTATCTGAGTTGCAAAGACTTTCATAGGCCTGATCAGACGCCGGTTTTTATTGGGGAGGGTAAGCGTCTTTTCTCATCGTAGTTCCTTTGAAACTTATTTAACTCATTAATACCTGAAACTTTAAAAGGAAGATTCCAAATTCCAATAACGTTTAGTCCATTTTGACCATTTGGTTGTTTTCTACAATATATTGCAAACTGATAAACAGTGCATACCTGCGGAGGGTAGACTATCAAAACCCTCTGATAACGATCTACACTGTTTGCATAAAGCAAATGTTCTCTTTTCTGGTACACTGTTTGTAAATGACGAGTATACTCGTCGCTAGGGTTGAATGTGTTAAGTTTATTTTAATATAAAATCAGTCCAGAGCCTGACTAGACACAGAGACACTCGGCGTCAGACTATACTCAAAACTGATTGGTAATAAACGTTCAAAACAATACCATTTTCTAAATGTAATTCTAACACACTTCGCGCACGTCCCTATATAAACAAAGAACGAATGTTTCAGTGTTAGAATTTTCAATAGACCACTCACGCGCTAAAATGTTCTAACGTGACGTCATATGGCTTCCAAAATGCGTACGCCAAGAAATGTAGCGCCGTTGCTTCGGTGCAATTTAAGGTTAAATTATGTGTTAGAATCGAAATAAAAAACTTATACCAGTGTTTTACACGGGTAATCGTTGAGATGCTTGTAATTAAACCACTCGGCCCAAAGGCATCGTGATTAAATTACTACGCATTTCAACTCCTACCAGTGTTCGATTGCACGATAAAACACTGGTATGAATTTTTTATTTCTTAAATGGATTTAGTTTGCTTTCAGTTTCGTTTAAGGCCTTTCGCTCACGGAAGTCGGTCTTGCGGGCGAGCGGATATGCGTCTTGACGACATAGACTTTTTTCGTACGTGCTTATACTAGAAAATTTATATAAAGGAAATGTTGATACGATTGAGTATAATCCTTCATAGCGCAGTTAGTATAGTGGTTGACTAGCAATCCAAAGGTCATAGGTTCGAGACCCATCCGATCCAAATATTTTTTTTAAGTGTCCGATTTATTGACTTGTCAATCCATAACGCAGTAATCAAGAGACATGTTATGTTTAGTCTTTGTTGATTAGAACTAGTGATGGTTATGGTCCAAGTATATGTCCACTTACATGTACGTTTTAGTTTAATGACTTACAAGTCAATTAAATCGGTATACATGTACACGATTTGATCGAACTATAAAGCCACACATTGAAGCTTATTAATACGCTAACCTTTTCAAGATCGATATTGCCCATTATAATTATGTTAAAACAATATAATAAACCTTGTATGCAAGTCCATGAATAAATAATAATGTATTTTAATGACAAAGTTTTAATTCTAAGGTAGGTAACTGTATCTAAACAACAAATATCCCAAGAAAATATGTTATTACAACAAATCCTGACTGTAATATTTTCTAACTAGTTCATCAACCATATATTTGAATAAAATGAAAACAAATACATGTATACATTGAATGAGTCAGTTTTTTGTAATTCAATTTTTTAGCATTTTGCAAAATTTAAATAGCTAATAACATCTTTCTGAACACCTTTATTCAAAATGTTTTTAGCTTTTCTTGTAATGAATGTTGTGGACTACTTATTGGGCGAGAATTATAGTCATTAGCTTTATTCATTTTTAAGAAAAATAAAATCATCAAAATTCTAGGTTTTTGTCAGAAAAAGAGACCTTAAAGACAAACCACACGATAAATTTTGCCTATATTTACACACATTGTTTTTTAGGCTATTATCATTCTTCATGAAAAGTTTCATAACAATCGTATGGAAAATACGCGCACATGCGAAGTACCTTAAACTGAAAATAATAACATCTTCCCAATGTTGATGAAGCTGACCATTTCAATCCATCATCTTATATTTACTTTTTAGGTCCAACCAAGAAGTGGAAATGAGATTTGTTGTTTTCATCACGATTTGTTCGTTGATCATTGGTGCCCTGGACTGCAAAACTCCATCATGCGAGTGCAACTGCAAAAAAGAAAGAATAATTTGTGTAAACGACTGTCACATGTTCAACGGACCAGCAGAACCAAAAGATGTGGCCGTGGGTAGATGTGTGTATATCAGTTGTTTTACCAAATACTATAGATGTTACTTCGATTGTAAATCTACAGTCTAACCGTGCTATTGTTTAAAACACTTTGCAATAAACTTACATATTTACATTCGCCCCATGTCATTCCATTGAAACAACTTACGTTTAAAATAATATAGACTCAATTGGTCAAAAGGATGGGACTTGTGGATATCTTGCGCAGAGGAAATTGTGCTTATCACGAATGAAGAACGACTTCATTCGTGGGCTTATGGATCTGCTCTCCGCGAATCATTTTGTTGCGTTGCTTCAGTTATGCCGATATGGCTGTTCCTTTCAGGGTACACTTTATTCGTGTTAGCAACCTCTAATATGGATTAAACATATATGCATACTTATAAAATGTTCATCTACTATTAGAAATTGCAGCAAATACAATGTTAATATTAAGAAATAAACTGTAATTTTTCGGCGTTTAAGCGAACTAAATGACAGAAAATGATCGGCAAATTAACCATGAATCGCGCTAGCGATTCGTGGAATTTGTCGATCATTTTCTGTCGTTTATAACAATCAATTTATTTCTTAAATGTATTCAACTATCTGGGTTATACGTAAAGCCTTTGCCTGCCGACTCTCATTTGACTGGAATTTCAAACAGTTTTGTTCCAGATAGGTCACCGCGCAACGCGGCGTCTTATCTGGATAAAACTGTTTGACACTAGTTTTAAGGTTTCTTCAAATTCAAGATGGGTAAAGCTGAATTTTTAACAAATTTGCAGACGACCGTTTTATAGCAGACGATAATTCGACAGAAGAAAGTTAAGAGACTTACAGTACTTAAAAGCCAGGCTAGTGTTTACAGATACAATTGTTTTGTACAAGGTATATGTTTTTGACGTGAATTTAAAGCCGCATTGTGTTTTGGGGAAACCTGCATAAAACGGTTGATTGGGATCCCATTAGAACTACACGAGACGTGATTCTTTCACAAAAAGTGGCTTTATCTAAGAAATTCGCTTTTTAAATTTTTTTAATTTATGGATATAACTTCCATTTAATTTGACCTTGTGAACGGAAAGAAGGACAACTCTGTAAATACAGGGCTCCAGATAACGGAAGTATTTCGAAAACTAAACTCTTTATTTCTGCTTTTAAACCAAATGGTGTCATACTCATTAGAATTGTCTCGAAGAGACGGTTTAATCAGTAGTAATCACATAGCATTCGGTACTGAAATGAGTGAGAGATTTGTTCAGTTTATTCCGCTTACCTGGAGCGCTGAAAATGAAGCGGTTAACCCTTATTCTGCTGCACAGACGTCTGCGTTGACATTGTCGTCTGCAAAATTTGTTCAGTTTAGATTAATGCATTGTTTTAATTAAACAAACCTTAAGACGAGTGTCAAACAGTTTGGATCCAGATGAGACGCCGCGTTACGCGGTGTCTGTTCTAGATTCAAACAGTTTGTCAATTTCGTAAAGTTAAGACCAGTAGGCACAGGGTTAAACTATGAGATCCAGTCACAACGTGTAAATAATATTCACGGGGGTGAGCGTGTAAAAAATACGGAGAATCTGTACCTAGCTTGCTGAAAATGACTTTTTCAGCCTTGTCCGCTCTCTAACTCAAACACTTCTTTTTGGATCTTCACCAAACTTGCTACAACTGTTTTTAGTATAGAATCTAGGTCAGGTTCAATAACTAGCAAAATCGCAAGAGGCATGTCTGAGTAATTGCCCTTGAATAATTATAGGAATAAACAACATATTTTTGACGTTCATGACGGTATGACTACATTAGCTTCGCAGGGGGTAAATTGCGTAAACGCCCGAAGGGCGTTTTCGTTAAATTTACTCCCCGAAGCTAATGTAGTCATACCGTCATGAGCGGCAAAGAGATGTTGTTTATTCCTTATATTTATATTTATATTTTCTGTCTTGTCAATTTAATGTGTTTATTGGCCAGATTTGTTTTTCTGTATAAGAATTTATCATATACCGGTCAAAGAGGTTTGATAGATGTAATGTCGATGTAATAGCCATTCCAGTTTCTAAATATGGTGAGAAAGTAGTCCCAACTACATGTACTCTAACTGTATTAAAAATTCAGGATTTTTTCCAGTAAACTTTCTCTCTGTGAATGGAAAAAAGTGCAACTTGAATATCTATTGCCAAAGCACATTTTAAAATTACAGGTCGCGGTTGTTTTCTTAACCCATTTACACACATAGCAACGCGATGGCAACGACCTATGGGTCTGTATCACTCCGCTAGTGTCATATGACCGTCGACCAATGGGAGCTTAGTGTTAAGTGCCCGATGTAGTCTATTTGAGGAAGTCCACGAATAGCACGGGCGAAATCCGAACTGGCTAAATCCAGATTCAAAGTGTAGGTTCATCGGCAGATGACTGCATATTTTTTAATAGGATTACATAAAGACTTTACAGGGTGAATGTAAATATTAAAAAATGACTGTTTCAGCATTTTCTGCTCTCTAACACAAACACTTTTATTTGGATCTTCACCAAACTTGCTGACAATGTGTATTGGTATTAAATCTACGTCAAGAATAATATCGAATACAGTTGAATGAAAATCCTTCAAGAGGTAAAGGAGAAATGGAGTGGTCATTTATTACTTAACTTATTACCAACACGGCTAAGATGAAGCACATGCAACCATTGACCAAATATTTGGCTAAAATAGAATAAACACTGGTCCTTTTACAGAGTGGACAGGGCAAAAATAAGGATAAAACAGCAAAATTTTAAAAATTGAACAACCATATCTCTAACTTGCCTTCGGCGATTTGGGTATTTATAGAACTGGACCAAGATTTTATACAAATATTATTTTCAGCAAATTTGGTGAAGATCCAATTAAAACTGTTTGAGTCAGAAAGCTGACAAGCCTGAAGTAGTCAATTTTTAGTCATTCAAGGGCAATAACTCCAACATGTCTTGTGCGATTTTGGTAGTTAAGATGATTGACCTAGATTTTATATTAATAAACATTTTCAACAAGTTTGGTGAATATCGGATACAAACTGTATGTGTTAGAGAGCAAAACCTGCTGAACATTCATTTTTAGTACTTAAGGGCAAAAACTCAGACATAGCTTTTGCGAGTTTTGTAGTATTCAAACTTAACCTTGATTTCATATAAATAAACATTTTCAGCAAGTTTGGTGAAAATCACAAAGAAGTTATTTGTGCTACAGAGCAAAAAATGGTGAAACATGTATTTTTGAATAAATAAAGGACTTATGCGATTTTAGTAATAATCAAACTGAACCTAGATTTTGTATAAATAAAGAATATCAGCAAGTTTTGTTAAGATCCGAAAAGAAATGTCTGTGATAGAGAGCAAAAAATGCTGAAAAATTAATTTTTAATAACTAAAGGGCAAAAAACTCAGACATGCCTTATGCGATATTAGTACTATTCGAACTGGACATATATTTTATATTTATAAACATGTTCAGCAAGTTTGGTGAATAGCCGATAAAAACTGTATGTGTTAGAGTGCAAAAAAATGAACATTCATTTTGTAATAATTAAAGGGCAATAACTCAGATATACATTATGCGATTTTAGTAATATTCAAACTTAACCTTGATTTTATATTAATAAACATTTTCAGCAAATTTGGTGAAAATCAATAAAAAAGAATTTGTGTTAGAGAGCAAAAAATGGTGAAACAGTCCTTTTTAATACATAAAGGGCAATAACTCATATAATCATTATGGGATTTTAGTAATAATCAAACTAGACCTAGATTTTATATAAATAAAGAATTTCAGCAAGTTTGTAGAAGTTCCGATGAAAACTTTTTGTGTTAGAGAGCAAAAAAGGCTGAAACAGTCATTTTTAATAATTAACGGGCAATTACTCCGACATTCCTTGTGCGATTTTAGTAGTATTCAAATTTAACCATGATATAATATCAATGAAAATTTTCAGCAAGTTTGGTGTAAATTCAATAAAAAGTATTTGTGTTAGAGAGCAAAACTTCCTGAAAACAGTCATTTTTAATACATAAAGGGCAAAAACTTAGATATGCCTCATACGATTTTAGTAGTTATCAAACTAAACCTAGATTTTATACTAATGAACATTTTCAGCAAGTTTGGTGAAGATCCAATAAAAGTATTTGTGAAAGAGAGCAAAAATTGCTGAATCACTCATTTTTAATACTTAAATGGCAAAAAAACGCAAACATGCCACATGCGATTTTAGTAGTAATCAAACTGGACCAAGATTTTATAATAATAAACAATTTTAGTAAGTTTGGTGAAGATCAACTAAAAAATGTTTGTTTTAGAGAGCACAAAATGCGGAAACAGTCAATTTTTAATACATAAAGGGCAAAAAAGTCTTACATGCCTTATTCGATTTAAGTAGTAATTAAACTGTACCTAGGTTTTAAATAAAATAACATTTAATGCAAGTTTGGTGAAGATCCGATAAAAACTCTTTGTGTGAGAGCAAAAAGGGCTGAAACACCATTGTGACGAAATGTGACTCATTATATAGCAATATCGTAGTTCGCTCGCACCCCTGTGGTATTGATCCCAGCTTTTCCACGTGACACTAATACGTATGGTAATGTTTATGTCAGACGTTCTACTTTCGATTTTTTATGGTTTTAAATCGCCTTTTTTGGTGATTTAGGTCTGTCTTCAACATTTCATAGATCAGTTTGGCCCATCAGAATGTTCAAGCATTATTATTAACCGTTATTGTATTTCGGACATTAAAAAAAGGTCTGAAAACACAATGGGACTTTAAATGGATTGCTGTTATGATTAATTTTGACCAGTGCAAGTCAAATACAGCCGGTATTATTAGTAAATATACGTATATAAACTGTTCTTTTCTAATATTTCGACCTCTAAGGGCATTTTTCAAAGAAAATCACGTTAAACACACGTCACATTTTTGTCACATGAAAAAGGCCCTTACAGGTCGAAATATTAGAAAAGAGCAGTTTATATATTAATATTAATTTAATTTCCTATCTTGAATATTGAAAACATTATAGTAAATATACGAACTAGCTGGGATATATTGTAATCTTTCACGGCAAAAGACTCTGAATCTGATCAGACACTGGGTTACCCGGCGTCTAACGACGCTTCCAGCTATTTGCAGTGGACATCATTGTTGAGGCATAATCTTTTTTACCGGGCAAGAATAATGCCCTTTCCACTAAACAGTACATGCTCTTAAGAAATCAGGGGTCCGTTTCATAAAACTTCGTACAACAAAAAAAGTCAGATTAAAAAAGTCTAAGTTGTTATTTAATTCTCATTAATCCTGTCTTGTGACATCTCTTTGGAATCGTCTTGAAAAATGCGATTCCAAAATGTTGACAGAAGACAGGATTAGATAGAGAAATAAAAAAAAGTTAAATGGACTTTAAAGTTTTGACTTACGAACGTTTTTGTCGTACGAAGTTTTATGAAACGGGCCCCAGGATAGTGCTTATCGATACATCGTTTTCTTCACGAGCGAATACAAAACACAACACCATTAAAGTTACCAGATTACGTTATTAATATACTGTAGTTTGTTCTTGGTTATATCTTATTCACCCAGCTTCCGGTGATCTTGATGGAATCGAAAACTAAAAGAATTACATTGACTTTTACATTTGCTTCCCTGTTTATTTGCGGTTTGCTGGACTCTTTTTATTTCTCGATATATGTGTACATGTTACAAGCAATGTGTGTAATCAGTCATTTCATGAAATTACTGAAAAGTTTAGTAATTTCGTGAAATGACTGTTTCACTTAGTCATTTTACGAAATGTCTGAAATTTCCATGATTGAAACGAATTTAGCTTGAAGTATTAAAGTATTATGATGACAGTATCTTAATAATTACAAAGTGCGCTACTCAACTGTTGCATGTTTATTAAATATAATATTAATCAAGTCTCACAAATCATTAAAAGCATGTGCAATGTTTCTGAAATAATTGTTAGTTATTTAGTACTCAACAGCAAAAATATGCACACATAATGATGTGAATGCACATTTGCTGTTGAATTAATTAAATAAAAGTTATTTCCAACACTGTCTGAATCCTGTCAAAGGTCTCTAGTCAATATATGTGAAAGTGGTCTGTCAATTTCAGTCATTTCACAAAATGACTGAAAATGTCGTTGAAATGACTAAGTGAAACCGTTATGCTGTTCTATTTTATATTTTGCAGAACATTGCTATCATTCGCTCTATGTTTTCAACATGTTTTCAGATATTCTATAACTTTATCGAATAAAGGATTTGTTTTTGCATTTTTTTTTATGATTTGTTTTACATACGTCAGTATGGTATTTAGTAGAATTGAGAAACTACTCCAAATGATATTCAAAGGGCTGCCATAAGTTGACATAAAAAACCTAAGATTTCCAAATTTGCATTTTTCAAGTGCAGTTTTTCGAATCGTACCTTTTCCCCAACGCTTGTTTCTAGTTTTGTTGACACGTGGCTGCTTAAAGTAGGCTGAACGTAAAACAGAATGCGCCTTAAGGCGCATTCGGCTTTACTTTCAGCCTGCTTTAAGCTACCACATATTAGAAAAAAATCCGAAGATTTAGGAAAAATCCGGTGAAATGGCAGCCCTGTATAATTCACATATAGTTTAAATTTACACTTAATGTTAATATCATCTGGATATACCGAATGCCATTGCCTAACTTTTAATTTACAACATTCAAACGTTCAAACAGCAATACCTTCTATATGGGCCAAACCTTATATATACCAGGCAAAAAAGAAACGTCCACAATGTAAAAGTGTGTGCCTTTCAGCAAATTGTGTTCAACATATACAAAAAAATCTTTCTACAGATAAAACTTTTACATTCACGTCTAGAAACAACCTGGGTTTATGAATTTTACGCTGTCTGTAGAAATGACGTTGCGTAACATAAACAAATGATCAAATTATAGTTCACATTCAGCACAAAACATGGTCATTAGCGGGTATGTCCTCCATCAGCACAGACGCATGCAACACAACGACGCCTTATTGAACTGGTCACATATCTGATCACTCGTTAAGGCATTTTTCGCCATTCCTGACGCAATGATTGTCACATTAATTTTGCTCTAGCGTCGAAACGTCGTGACGTGCTCTTGCGTTACATCCCACGTAGTCCCAAACACGCTAATGAGAGCCAAGGTCTGGACTCTTGATGGTCAATGAAGCGTTTCAATGTTGTTGTCATGTAAATGGTCGATGGTTGTGCGTGCGACGTGAGGGCGGGCATTGTTTTGATGAAACATGCATCTGATATGACGCTGACCGGTTTGACGTTGACAGTACCATTACAGATGTGAATTGACTTCTGAGGCAATTAAGGCGTATGTACATATCATCAGCTGCTGACAACATTGTTGGATGTCCAGACCTTGGTACATGTTTGTCATCGATACTTCCGGTTTGTTTGAAAGAACGGAAATAACGTCGTTATGGACTGACGTAACATTGACGTTAAGAATTAATAAATGTTATTAATTAGATACATGTATATAAATTCTGTTTTTCCACATAAATTAGTAAAATAAGGCTTCTTACCTAAACCGCTGTCCGAGACGACTGATATTTATTGTTGAAATGCTAAAAATACCAGCAACACGGCGGATGCTGATACCAGCTTCCAACGTCCAGATGTTTAGGTTACGTTCTTCAAGCGATAATCGAGGCAAATTTTAACGCATTCTATCCCAAATGAAACTTAAATACGATGGCTATGTGCAGAGTAAGATGTTTCTGTTGACATTTTCTCGTGCTTCGCGCGAAGTACAGTTTGTGCACTTCCAGGCAATTTGACCACCACTCTATAGACTCGAATAGCAAACTACGTCGGACATATACATGTGGTTTGCCAGAATTGAGGGCCAAATTTATCAATATGAAAATAAACATTGTTGGTTTTTCTTTAGTAAAAGGATGTCTGAATTAGTAAAAAAGAACTTTAGTGAAATATGTAAAGTATTTATTTAGACCTTGTGATATGAAGTTTTACACTATACATTATAGTAGATGTTTATTTTGTTTGCCTGGTATATTTGACACGCAGCTTTGCCTTTTGGTCCTCTGCCAAGCTTGTTTAATTTGTGACTCCCGGGTCAAAAATAGCTCACCTGGGGACTTATTAGTCTTACACAGACTTAAATGGGAAATGCTTCTTCTCTGAAAGCCCTTGCCAGAATTTAATAATATTTTTCATGCATCGTATTTAGGTGGCACTTAATCAAGAAAGATGGATAAGTTGGGTCTTACGGCATTTCGACACAAAATAGGTCATATAGCGCCGATGAATGATGAGGATTGACATATTAGGAAGGTCTCTGGGGCTTGATCAAGACTATTGGTATCATGGTAAAATCTCGAAAATATGACCATATCAGTTTGTTGACGGTGGTCTGGTTCTAGATTATGAATATCGTCTGATTATGCGGCTGGAGTTATATAGCTACACAGTTGGATAATAATGGTCACTTAAAATGGTACAACTATTTAAATTTCTTTGCAAATGCGATAGATGCAGCGTTATACACAATCTGTATCTCTTACTTACACTCACAATTCATCTTCAGTAGACATGATAAAAATACATTGACCAGACTGGTGCCCTGTCCAATCAGACCGTTCAGTTTTAAGCATGTGCCTTTATACTTAGATTTCTTACCATTTATCATTGGTTAAAAATGTGAAACGCTGGTCTAAATAGATATTATACAGCTCCGCTAAAAAAAATAAGTAAATCGGGATAAATTAATTTTCATAGTCGGGAATTTTACTCGTTATTTGGTTAGGCAAATGTGAATGTCAAAACAATCAAACTAAAATTCCCTCCCTACAACGGCCCTACCAACAACGACATCTTCCTTAAAGCGACACTTGCTGCAGTTTCCAGGACAATTATGTCTAACGTTTTTACTGCTGCAATATCGTCTACTTAAAACTGTCACTTGCTGGGTTTTTTTCTCAAAGGTACATATGAATGGACATTTTTATATAATAATTATAATGACGAGGATAAACAGCTTGAAACCAGATCAGACACCGCGTTACGCGATTCAAGCTGTTAGCAACTATAAGCCAAGTCTTAAATTTGCAAATATAAGCCAAGTCTTAAATTCCCCTCACTATAACGACTCCTTTCGAAGAACACACACAATCTGTGTCTCCCATTTGGTATCGTTCTAGAGAGGGAGCACTGTAAAATCATATTTTTCTTTTAATCTGAACCTTTCTGAAAATATTACCAATTTGCAATCCGCTTTTAATTCTGCTAGCCCGTTATCCAATCGCTACCATATTTTTACGCGTTAAATTAATTCCTCCACTGAAGGAAATAGATCAAACTTATACAGTTTTGGATATGCAAGATAAGACATATGTTCTATACCTTAGCAGAAGGTTGCTTAACGCAGGATTGGGATATTGTTATACCGGTCTAATTCTTTAACTCATTCAACTCTGAAACTTTTAATGGACAATTTTAATTTCAACATAAGTCTAGTCCATTTTTGACTATATAGGGTTGATTTTAGCAATACACTTATAAACGATCAGGGTCTAAATTGCTTGCACAAGCCTAGTGTAATCCTCACAGGTACACTGTTTGTAAATGACGAAACATACTCGTCGCTAGGGTTAAATGTGTTAATGTTATTTGCACAATCATTCCGCAATTTGTTTCTTTACTTGAATGTAATGTTTCATTTTTGTTTTTTGAAAATGCACCATTTGTTTTCAAGTCCCTTTAAAATGATTAAACGCTTAATGTTTTATTTATGCACGCAATGATCACGGCTATATAAACAGATTTAACAGAATCTAACTAAACAGTTGAGACGGATAGCCTAACTAGACATTTAACTGATATATCTCAGAGGTAAGTGATGGTTCATCCTACAGTCGAACTTCGATATCTCGAAGTCGGTTTTGTCGAACATATCCGTATTTCAAAGTTAAAACGTGGCTAAGCCACGTTTTAACTTTGAACTATGGATATATTCGACTTAACCAAGCATAAAATAATGCAGTTCATATGTCGAACTATCGAATAGTTCGAGTTAAAAATTTTCGAGATATCGAAGTTCGACTGTATATGTGTATGATGTATGTCTTATCGTGTACAGTGGAAAAGACGTAATTATATAAACGCGTTAAAGCTAAACCACTTGACCTATACTGGTTTAAACATACAGTCGACCTTCGATATATCGAACTCGCTCTACTCGAACTATCCGATAGTTCGACACATGGACTGCATTATTTCGTGTTCGGTTAGGTCGAACATACCCATATTTCAAGGTTAAAACGTGGCTAAGCCACGTTTTAACTTTGAAATACAGGTATGCTCGATTTAACCGAGTTCGAGATATGGAAGTTCGATTGTATTTTACAAATATACAACACAATTTAGGATTGAAACGAAAACAAAACAGCTTGTCCCCATATATGCAATATTCTCGTACAGTGGGCGATAATGTTGTGAACTGCTAATTTCTATACTGCTCAAGCACATGCTTATCTGACCTCTTAATAAATTTCTGATTATAAAAAGATTAGACTGACTGCATACCCTCGGAAAAGAAACAATTAATGTTTCGGTTGGTTGCTATTACATCACTGGATTGCTACAGAAAGACAGTAAATCGGGTTACATGTTGTGAATATTTTGCTTGAACTTGCAGTCTGCTACCTTATATTACAAGCTAAAAGAAACAATCAAAAGCAAACACAATCAATTATGAACCAATATAGGTTCTGGTTGACACCAGAACAAATGCTACATGTATAATACACACCCACTACATGATTATTAACTACTTGGGTAACACATTGTTTCATCTTATCTAAGAACTGATTTCGCTAGAGCATGTAATTTGTTACTAGATTATGATTCTAAGGGGTCAGATGGTTACAGATGGTGACAACAGGGATATCTTTTAGTTACTTATATATCGGAGCCTCTTGGGCTCCGATATATAAGTCACTAAACGATATCCCTTACTTATTGTGTTTCTCGCCTTGCACGTTATGTGTACACATGCTCTATCTATAACTACAATATATCGTATAAAATCGTATGTCACAGTAATATGTGTTATAGATATATTGTCAAATGACCTAAATTTCTGGCCTGCTGTTGTTTTCAATCAACAAGTTGGTGACATTTGACTCTTATTTTGACACAGAATTTCTTTGATATTTTAAGTACAATGTTCTTGTTATAAACAAACTGACCTTTACGAGTACTTCGGACCTGCTGTTGTTTAATGCTTATCTGACCTCTTAATACATTTCTAATTATAAAAAGATTAGACTGACAGCATACAATCGGAAAAGAACAATTCATTTTTTCGGTTGGTTGCTATTGCATAATTGGCTAGCTACAGAAAGACAGTATATCGGGTTACATGTTGTGAATACTTTGTTTGAACTTGCAGTCTGCTACCTTATATTACAAGCTGAAAGAAACAATCAAAAGCAAACACAATCAACTATGAACCAATATAGGTTCTGGTTGACACCAGAACAAATGCTACATGTAGGAGCTATATATCTGGATACATACACTCTACATGATTATTAACTAATTGTGTAAACATGTTGATTCATCTTATCTAAGAACTGACAATGCCTATTAAGGCTCTGATTGACTTATCTATAGTTGTAGCGCCAGAGTATGTAATTTGTTACTAGATTATGATTCTAAGGGGTCATATGGTGACAGATGGTGACATCAGGGATATCTTTTAGTTACTTATATATCGGAGCCTCTTGGGCTCCGATATATTAGTAACTAAACGATATCCCTTACATAATTTGGAAGCATTTGTCTCTCACCGTGACTCTCTATTTTAGGACATTTTAAGCGCAATGTCCTTGCAATAAATAAACAACTATACGAGGGGCATTTTTAAGTAGTGGCAACAGATCAGTAACTTCAATATTTTAAGTGCAAAATATATGTTTGATATATCATTTTAAAGAGCAATTCTTTGCCGACACGATGGTGTAACGCACGGTAAGATCACATAAGTCGACAAGTCACAACAAGAACCTAAATGACCCCTACTTCAGACACTAGAACATAGCACTTGTCAGACATTATTTTTGACGTAATAGCAACTTTTTTTAAAAAAATAATAATTTCTTGTTGTTGAAATATTTCAGTTAATATGTCTATTTTAATGTAGATAAAAAAATTTGTTTCCATTGAAAGAGTTATCTGCCATGGATAATTTTTTTTTAAAACATCATATTTTATTTTGCTTATAAAACCGCTCAAAATGTGCTTTCTAATACTATAATCATTTCCTAGATCGGTATATCGACATTTTGAATGCGACGCATCAAAATCTAATTCAATGACTTTAATTATAACCTGTTTTAATATAAAAATTGAGTTGTTTTTTTTTTTTTTAAAATGTTTATTTTGTTTATCATTATCATTTATTTTATCTACTATTTATTTTATTTTATTATATAATTTTTTATTTTTTAAAATATTATCATTTTATACTGTGAAATGTGTGCATAACTGTCTGATTTTGCTTGACAGAAAAATTCATAAATCTATTCAAAATAATAAAGCCGCAATAATTATCATTGTATACAGTTTTGTTAAAAAAATACCTCTTAAATACACAAAAAAGGTCTAGTGTCCTGAAGTAGGGGTCATAATGGTTAATGTTGTGACTTATCAATATTTGTGATCTTATCGTGCGTTATACCATCGTGGCGGCAAAGAGTTGCTCTTTAAAATGATATATCACACATGCATGTTGGACTTATTATATGAAAGTTACTGATCTGTTGCCACTACTTAAAAAATGCCCCTCGTACATTTCATACCTGCTTATGTTTTCAATAAATAAGTTGGTGGCAGTTCTTTCTTTTAGTGACACCTTGTTTTAGGACAATATTCTTGCAATAAATAAAATTACCTCTACTTCGGACCTGCCATGCGTTCAGTAAAGAAATCGATGGCCGTCGATGGCCATCGATTGCGAGTTGGCTACCGGTCTGAAATACATTTGAAAAAACGTAAATCTTTCGTTTGAAAACGCAAACGCATTGCAATGAAATACAGAAAATGACCAACATTTTTACAATTCAGACTACCAGTTTTAATCTGAGCGGCAAACAGTTTGGAGCCTGATCAGACGCCAGGTTACCGGCTTCTGATCTGGCGCCAAACTGTTTGCAATGAAAATAATAGTTTAAGCGTAACCGGGTTTTTTTTCGACAGAAAGCGTTTTCTCTATTGTACTCTGCACGCTGCACACGGGGCACAAATTGCTAACCTAAACAGCAAACAGTGGTAATTGAACACGCTACTGCTGATGTTTTCAATAAACAAGATGGCGGCATTTAACGGGAATACTCAACAATGTCTTTAAACGAAATTATCTAAAAAGCAGAGCCTAGTTTCTCTTTTTTCCATATACAGTATAGATAGATGCTATTCCTTCACAAATAAACGCGAATAAGCCAAAACAGTTATTTCGATTCTTAACCCGGCGTCTAATCAGGCTCAAAACTGTTTTCAACTCATATTAGAATGAATTAATGCCAAAATGTTGTCATTTTATACATACTAATGCAAAGTTCTTGTGATTTGCTTGTTTTTAAAAGGTAAGTAATAATATCATATTTGTACTGTCGTTGTAGCAACTAAGTAATTGGTTGCGAATTTTTTTACAATGAAAAATACGAAGCCCGTAGGTGATATTCTAAAGTCCTACTACAAACTTCAGTGTTTTTCAAGTTTTTACTTTTTACAATCGGAACTTGGAAGTTAAAACATGGATGTCTGAACATGGAACTTGGAAATCAGAACATGGAACTTGGAATTAGGAACATGCAACTTGGAAATTGGAAGTTGGAAATAGGGACTATAGATTAGGAATTAAGAATGTCACTGCCGGTCTTCAGGGCTGCCATAAGTTGACCATAAAAATCCTAAGATTTCAAATTTTCAATTTTTCAGACGCAATTTTACTAATCGTACCTTTACCCATAGTCTGTATCTTGTTTTGATGACACACGTCTGCTTAAAACATGTTGAAAGTAAAGCAGAATGCGCCTTAAGGCGCATTCTGCTTTACTTTCAGCCTGTTTTAAGCTACGATCTGCTAGAATAAAAATCCGAATACTTAGGAAAAATCCGGAGAAATGGCAGCCCTGAGTCTTTCGTAGAATAATTGTTATATGCCCAAATACTTCGAATATCTTTGTTACGTTAAATAGTTTTAAGTCGTCGCTCAATGAGGAGTGGAAACACCATCCCGACAAGTTTGAGTTTCGCTTCTAACCCCCGTGCAGCAGATATGACGACAATCAATTGAAGACGGATGTGAAAAGGTCAACACAAGCCATGGCTTATCCTTGACCTGTATCTACAGGTAAAACTACAGGTAAAACAGTGGAGAAAACGTAATTCTTTTCCATTTTAACAGAATTAAACTCTAACACAATGCAATAAAACGTAGACAATAATAGCTTCCAGAAAATACTGATAATTCATTTTGTCTGAGTTGCAAAATGTCAGTTTGCTGGAAGTTGTGAGTTTCGATACAGATGGTGAGCTAAGGACACTGCAATGTTTTTCATACACAGAATATTTCACATGCAACAGCAAACCGTGCATAACCAGATGAGACGCTACATTATGCGACGTCTAATCACGGTCTACGCTGTTTGACAATGTCCCACTCCAGGCTCCAATGTTATAAAGCTTTTTAGTTGAGTCTGAAGTCGTTCTCAAGCATTTGATTGGTCAGATTTGAGCCTAGGCTCAAATCTGACCAATCAAATGCTTGAGAACAAACTCAGAATCAACACATGGTTCTTCGGGCTTATTTATTATAGGGGATATTTCTGTTTGTTAGACCGAGATTTTCTCCTCTGTCGTGAACAAAATGAAGGTAGATTGATGGTTTTAATACCACGTGCTGCTTCGCAACGAATGAGATTAGCAACAATCATCTTCCTGAACTCATCATCATCTCATCTCAGCATCCTTCACATTCAATCGGCTCTGAATGTCCTTTTTTGTTGCAGTGTCGTAAAAACCAACTCATTATCAAATGTTCTTACCCCGTCTCCGCTTTATTGTCGTCTGATTTAGTATTGTTGTCAACAAGACACGTTTTTAAGTTAGGTTTAAGGTTGTATGACTTAATAGATATCGATAAGTGTATCTGATCAGGACCCAAACTGTTTGCAAACGCGCTTTAAGGCGTCATTGAGAATGAAATGGTTATCAGATTCCATGCTTAAATGGATTTACCGGAGTATGTTCTGGATCCAGACGGTTTTTAATGGACATAACGCCTTTAGCAAACCCGCGTTTCTTGGGAAAGAAAATGTATTTCTCCACTGTTTTTCCATTGTAAACTTACTACAGTGCTTCCTCCCTAAAACGACCCTCATAACAACGACTCCCTCCTTACAACCTTATTCGCAGTTACCCAAACAAGACAAGTATGTCCAACCTAGTCTCGACTGCAATGTCGTCGGCTTAAAATTATTATCGTCTGCTGTGTTTCTAAAAGTTACATAATGAACAGTATGAAATGACGAGTGACAAACAGCTTGCATCCAGATGTTTATCTTGATTCAAGCTGTTAGCAAATTTCACTATAACGACTCTCTCCGAACAACGCATATAATTTTTGTCTCGCGTCGGGTGTCGTTGTAGTGAGGGAGCATTTTAATTCACGCCTGTAAATGTAAAAGAACAATTCTAATTTCAAATCAAGTCTAGCCCACTTTTGACCATTTTTGGTTGTTTTTCTACAATATATTACAAACTGATTAACAGTGCAGACCCTAAAGTGCGGTTGGGGCTGTCCTATAGCAACCCTCTGATAAGGGGATCTGCTCTGTTTGGATAAACAAGTGTACTCCTCACAGCTTCATTGTTTGTAAATTGCGAATATAGTCGTCGCTAGGGTGGGAAATGTTATGTTTTTTAAATAATAATTATATAAACAGTTCAGAGCCTGATTAGACGCCGAGTCACACGGATCATACTCAAAACTCATTGCAACTCAGATTTGAATAAAACGTTTACCAAACAATGTCATTTTCTAACTTTTGTTGTATTTCGTTTGTTTTCAGTTTCGTTCAAACTGAAAATAATATCGTCTCCCCAATGTTAGCGATGCTGTCAATTAACCAATTTATGCCCAGGATCCCATATATGGAACATAGGCACACAGGGTAGAATCTGATCATTAAGCGGCGTCTGATCAGAGTCTACACTGTTTGCCGATAGGAATTTCAATATAAAACAAAATGAAAATAAAAATTTTGACCAGGCATTTCTTTGATAATAAATGGACTTATCCGATATATAAACATGGAAGAATCCACTGGGTATAAATGGGTTAAATCCACCATCTTTCATTTATTTCTAGGTTCAACCGAGAAGTGAAGATGAGGTGTATTGTTTTCATCATGATGTGTTTATTGATAGCTGGTTCTCTGGGCCAAAACCCTGACTCGTGCGAGAGCAAATGCACACCACAACGCATATCTTGTGTAGCAGACTGTCGCAATTACAACGGACGGTACCCACAAATGAAAGATTATATCATTGGTAAATGTATAGGTTAGAGCTGTAATAACCACAGGGCCCCGACACGATTAATTTTTAGGGGGGAAAATTGTCAGAAAGTATATACTTTCTGACGATTTTTTTCTCTCAAAAAGCAATCGTGTCGCTGCCCTGTGGTAATAACAAGTTCAACCGATGCTACCACAGTTGTAAATATACAGTACCAGTCTAGCTGTGCTATTGTTAAAGACATTTACAAAACAAAAAGACATCTCCTGACGACCGTTTGGTCATAACGCCTTGCAACACAATTTCCTTGCAAAAAACATAGGTCTTGTGGACATACCGGTAGCAAAGAACCTATGAAGCGTCTCATGTGAGACCCGACCTTTATATTTGATAGTTTGGTTAGAAATAACGATTAAAACGAGCATGGGTATAATCTGGGCCTCACCAGGTAAACTGAGATTGGTATACCCACTTATAGCTTATGCTGCATGCTTTATCACACATATCGAGAACAATGGGGGGGGGGGACTTCATCAATGGACTGAGGAAATATCTTTAAAATAGCTGGGTTATGCTTTAACCCCTCGCCTGTCGACTTCGCCTTGACCAGTATTTACAAACAGTTTTGTTCCGGAACAAAGCTGATTGCATCCATTTTGAGGTTTCTTGAAGTTAAAATTAATTAGATTTCTATACAAATCTGAACTTGTTGAAAATGTGCAGACGACAATTCAAAGCAGACGATAATTCGTCAGGAAAATGGTTAAAAGCTATAAAGTACTAAATAAGGCAGGCTAGTGTGTATCGATACAACACTTTGTATATAATGTATGTATCATCTGTTCAATGCAAATAAATTATGCATTGAAATGGAATGGTGTGCTGTTATGGCTAACTTAGATCCAATGTACGTCTGCTACACTCAGTATGTTTTGCAAATATACAAAATAGCTGGGGGTATATTGTAATAACTTTCAAGAACAACAATTGGAATAAGAGCATTTCATCCACCCACCTATCCATCCATCCATCCATCTGTCAGGGCAATGAGCTTCCTTATCCTAAAATGCCTTCGCTTGTTTCGAAATCGTCGGGTCGCTATAGGATTTTATGAACTTTAATATGTACAGCCATAATATCAAATATCAATCTGTATCGAGGCATGACGAAACCTGCATTATTGCATTGCAACATTGTACATAAAAGTACCGCTATCATCACAGGATGTGTAACCGAGTTTTTCTACACTGTCAAATACGGTATATAATACTGCTTAATACAATGCTTTAGATGATCTCGGGTGTAAAACAAAGTAGATCAAGGCCAGCCGTCGCGGACGCGGCGGCTGGCCTTGATATACTATGTTTGCAATGAAGTAAGGCATGTTTGTCACGAAACGGCTCAGTTTATTTTGGATCAACCCATCGACCCCATGAGTTTCAAATGGACCATTCCAGTTTCCTATTAAGACTGATCCAACTTTGGCTATTCAAAGTTGTGTTTTGCAATTAATTTCAAATTGACAAACATTTTAGAGTCTAATCAGAGAGCTCATGCTGGAGCATCTCTGATCACACACTGTATAGACGTAACAGGGATGCTGCCGTCATTACGTTGAAGCTCGAGTCAAGTCAACGTTGATGCTGGTAAACAAAGATGGCGCTGCTTATGCATTTGGACGAGGCAAGCACATAAATTTGTTATTTGAGAGAGTGTTTCTTTGAAATATCAAAAAAGGAACAGTGTCACGGAATGACCCGGTTCTATCTCCATGCTCCGGTGTTGTCGTCTCGTTGGATAAACGCTTGTTAACGAAGTTTAGCCAGAAAAAGTTTTGACAGATACGGGAAATCTTGAAACACTTGGTGTCTAGACCTCTAACAAAGATGTTGTTTTCTCATTTCTGGATTGCTATGCATACCAAAAGATCCCCTAACGGACTGTTTTGATAATTTGACACTAAATGGCCTGCTGTAGTGCGTAGTAAAACATATTCGGTCAATTGTAATAGGGAACGGACTCCGCTGCCTAACATGTGGCAACGTTGATACTGCTGGGTGAAAAAATGGCAATCTAATTTAAGTGGCTTTTGTCTGTTTAAAGACATTTTTTTTAATGCTGTGCACCTATTTATATTTTAAGAGTATAGTTCACAAAACAACGAGTTATAACTCGTGTGTAACATTGTTCGGACTTGACCCTTATGCATTCTAAGATCGAAATTAAGATGTATAGAGAGAGGATGTCGGAATAAAGCGCGTTAACACGCCCTAGCCCTACGCTCAATCGATGAATTATATATTATTCAATAGTTAAATTTAGCAAAAAAGGTGCCCTTAGGTTGGCCTAAAATGATTCTTTTCCAATATATTGTTCTAGAAAATATCAGACACGAATAATTACTCTGCGCTTGGTACCGCAAAATTAATTTCTGATTGTTGAGTATCTATCAGACTATCACTCCATTATTTTCTGAAGTTAACTTTTCAACAGACTTCGGTTCCGACATGAAACAAAGAAATTAACCGTGAAATAGTCGATATCCGGGACACCAAAACCGCTTTGTTACTTACCACATTGCATGGGTGATCAAAGAATTTTACCATCGTACAGTTTCTCGCAACAGTAGAAGCGCGATGTTTTTCATAGGGTACCTGTTTTCTTTAACTAAAGTAAGGAACTGAATCAAGTATATCAGTAATCCCGCGCTCGGCAGGTATTTAAGCACTTCGAAATCACTTGCCAATTCAATGAATTCTTTTGGGCCATATGGAATCTACGTTTCAGGCACAAAATGTCGTTCAACTTCTTCGAACTCTAGATTAAGTTTGTTTCTGCTTTTATGTCTTAACTGTGGTGAAAGAGCGTGTTTCGAGGTATTTCCTGATGGGGTTTATTTAACGGTTCCATGTGGTTTGAATGGACTTGCCCCATATTTGATAGTGCTTGGAGTTCTTGGGCGACTAGCACACCTATTTTCGAGGTGTCGCAAATGCCACTGGACGTTTCTTTGGCCTGTTCAGCCAAAGGCTGACTTTCGGGTAACGCTTCCCCATCTGCGTTGTATTACTATACCTGAATTTTGAACAATATATATCTAATTCATATCTTGAACACATTCAACCCAAACGATCAGTATACTCGTCATTTACAAATATTGTATCTATGAGGACTACGCATGTCCAATGCAAACGGCGTAGACCCTGATCAGAGGGCTTCTTAACGAGCCTTCTGATCAGGGTCGACACTGTTTGTCATTTTGAAATATTATGCTACATTCAACCCTAAATAGTCAAAATAGACTAGACTTATATTGAAATTGGAATTGCCAATTAAAAGTTTCAGGGGTGAATGAGTTAATAGCGACAACAAGTTCATTTTGCTATACCAATATGTTTAGATTTCGATTCAAAGACATATGGTTTAGAAGATGTTTGTATTCACAAATTGACAAGAGTGAGTTGAGACAAATGATAACCAATAATTGCAACGAAGACATTCTTTATTTTACATTACACAAAAAGTGGCATACAGGAACAGATAAGTCTAGATTTTTTTTGGTATCTCCTATATGACAGCCCCAGTTTAAAAGACAGAAGGCGTATAATTATGTGCGTCGTAGTCCAAACTAACAAAGATAAGTCTTTTACGTGTCTCAAACAGACAAAAAAACCTATTAAACTAGATTGCCATTTTTTCATCCAGCAGTATCTACGTTGCCTCGTGTTCGGCAGCGGAGTACGTTCCCTATTAAAATCGACCAAATATGTTTTACTACGCACTACAGCAGGCCTTTTAGTGTCAAATTATCAAAACAGTCCGTTAGGGGATCTTTTGGTATGCATAGCAATCCAGAAATGAGAAAACAACATCTTTTTAGAGGTCTAGACACCAAGTGTTTCAAGATTTCCTGTATCTGTCAAAACTGTTTCTGGCTAAACTTCGTTAACAAGCGTTTATCCAACGAGACAACAGCACCGGAGCATGGAGATAGAACCGGGTCATTCCGTGACACTGTTCCTTTTTTTATATTTCAAAGAAACACTCTCTCAAATAACCAGTGTATGTGCTTACCTCGTCCAAATGCATGGGTGGCGCCATCTTTGTTTACCAGCATCAACGTTGACTTGACTCGAGCTTCAACGTAATGACAGCAGCATTCCCGTTACGTCTATACAGTGTGGATCAGGGTCGACCATTTTGCATATGACAAGGACGTGTTCAGTGATTTATCTTGAGGATGTTTTAAGGATTTATTATATACCTGTTCTAAAAACAAGCGAATACAGACCCACCAATCTTTTTCTGTATAAGATGTTCCGTATCAGATGGCATATACGTATTGTATGCTACACAATGTTGACGTCACTGCTTTTATGCACACAAGTTGTACACGATTTATTTATATAAAGAAGCGTTGCGCGTGACGTTTCTGAATTCCAGGTTCCGATGCTATTTTTAAAAAAACTGAAACTTAGCGTTGATCAACTTTGAATAGTCTAGTTCCATTTATATCAGATGGCATATACGTATTGTATGCTACACAATGTTGACGTCACTGCTTTTATGCGCACAAGTTGTACACGATTTATTTATATAAAGAAGCGTTGCGCGTGAAGTTTCTGAATTCCAGGTTCCGATGCTATTTAAAAAAAAAAATGAACTAAGCGTTGATCAGCTTTGTATAGTTCATTTCCATTTTTAAGCGTAAATAACCCACAACACTCATTTTTACTAATGTTTGACCCCAAAGTATAAAGCTTCAAACAGTTCAACTTATATTCTAAAACGCTCTAAATGGCCTTTATTTGCAAAACGCTACTTGTAAAATAACGGATTCAATCGAGAACAAAGTAATTCGTCATCAAAAAAATAATGACGTAATTTATTGGGAGTCACATGACTTCCATGAATAGTTTACGATTGCACATGGACGTAGAATCTTTAACATATAGGGGCCTACATGTATGCGTATATTTGATTATTACATCGTTTTTTTGACGAGCGAGTACAAAACACAATACCATTAAAGTTACCAGGTTACGTAATTAACATATTGCAGTTTGTTCTTGGTTATATCTTATTCACCCAGCTTCCGGTGGTCTTGATGGAATCGAATACTAAAAGAATTACATTGACTTTTACATTTGCTTCCCTGGTTATTTGCGGTTTGCTTGACTCTTTTTATTTCTCGATTTATGTGTACATGTTACAGTCAATCTGTGTAATCAGTCATTTCATGATATGACCGAAAATTTAAGTCATTGTGTGAAATGAATGTTTCACTTAGTCATTTTACGAAATGTCTGGAATTTCCATGACTGAATCGACTTTAGCTTTATGTATTAAAGTGTTATGATGACAGTATCTTCATAATTACAAAGTGCACTATTCAACTATTCCATGTTTATTTAATGTAATATAAATCAAGTGTCACAAATCATTAAAATCATGTGCAATGTCTCTGAAATAATTGTTAGTTATTTAGTATTCAACAAAAATATACACACATAATGATGGGAATAAATGTTTGCTGTTGAATTAATTAAATAAAAGTTATTTCCAACATTGTCTGACTTCTGTCAAAGGTCTCTAGTCAATATATGTGAAAGTGGTCTGTCAATTTCAGTCATTTCACAAAACGACTGAGAATTTCGTGAAATGACTAACAGTATGTTAACTCCGGTGTATATCTTCCGGAAGCTGCGATCAGCGAAGCGAGATATTTACCGATAATTTGTCTGACAGATTGACTCCGACCACTTTGACAAGTAAGTTTGCCATAACAGAACACGCTAGCTTATATTAAATACACAATCTACGATGGTGATACAGTTTAAAAACATTCCACATAGCTCTGCCTACAATGATATGATATATAAACGTTAAATCTTTGATTGATCATCGCTGCGTATCGAGAGAAAACGAACAGGTGCTTCAAAAAGTATCATAAATTCTGTCAATTGAAGCATTTCCGCACCACACATGATAGAAATGGCAAAATGAATGAAATACCTACCTGAAAAGTATAATATTCCATGGAAAAATGTGAATTTTACACGAAAACTTCGTCACAAATAAATCTGACCTAATTTCATTTACTGTATGACAAGCTGCATTACGACTGTATAACTAGCTGCGATTTATTATGGAAAAACTGTATGACTAGCAGAGATCTCTGAATCCGTTACGAAACCAGTTCGTAGTGTTAAATTGTTATATATGTGAATTTATCAAATGAAGGCAACGAATATTCATGCAATATGCTCTTTATACATTACAAAACAGATTATTCTGACGATTGTCAAATGTTTAGACCGTAGTCCTAGGGTATAAAGAATATTTAATATAGTCTGAATTCGAGTGAGGTATTTGGTTAGATAGGATATGGTAGTGTCTAGAAGGTCTTGTGTGAGGTACTAGGTATTGAGGTCTTAAGTCTACTAGGCCGTTTTGCATTCTATAGAAGAGACTAAGGCAACTAAGCTGTCTTCTTTTTTGGAGAGAATCCCATTATAGTTTATTTAGAATTTCAGTAACGGTGCCTGGATCTTTTAAATAGTTATTTGTAACAAATCTTGCAGCTCTTGTTTGCATTGTTTCTATTTTTTGGATGTCACATATTTGGTATGGGTCCCAGACTGATGATTCTAAGGTTGGTCTAACTATTGATTTGTATGCTGCCGTCTTAGTCTCTGGCTTAGCTGAATGGAAATTTCGTTTTAGGAAACCTAGTCTCTGACTGGCTTTACTAGTTATCTTGTTTATATGTGGTGTCCAGGAGAATTTTGAGGAGATTCCAATGCGTAGGTAAGTTGCTTGAGGTACTGTAGCTAGTGGCTGGTTGTGGAGGGTGTAACAGGTCTTAGTGATATTTCGAGCCTTTGTAATGTGAAGGATACTTGTCCACGTTGAAAGCCACCTTCCATTTCTTCTCCCATCTCTCCAGGTTGTTCAGGTCCTCCTGCAGGGTAAGTGTATCTGTGTCAGACCTGATTTTCCTGTACACAAAACAGTCATCTGACATTTGAAGTAACACTGGAGGGAAGATCATTGATGAAGAGAAGAAATAGAAGAGGGCCCAACACTGAACCTTGTGGTACGCCAGAGTCTACAGTGACTTCTGTTGAGAAGGAGCCATATACAACCACTTGTTGTGTTCTGTTGCCAAGGAATGCCTGGATTCATGTTAGAGTAATTCTCCTTATGCCGTAATGAGAAGGTCTTTTGTGGTCAACTACATCGAAGGCCTTGCTGAAGTCAATTACAGTTACGTCGACTTGCTCCTGTTTGACTGATTGTGTAAGTTCTTGTAGGAAGCCTGTTAGTTGGGTTTCGCAAGATCTGCGTGAACGAAAGCCGTGTTGGTTGTCTACTAAGATGTTATGTTTGTCAAGATGGTCAAGGGTGTTGCTTACAACTATGTGTTCTAGTAGTTTACAGGCTATGCAGGTCAGTGAAATTGGGCGGTAGTTTTTTGCCTGAAACTTTTCTCCTTTTTTAAATACTGGGGTGACGTAGGTTTGATTCCATGCTAGCTGATGGGACTTGTCCAGTGAGTAGTGACTTATTGAAGATGATGGTCATGATGGGAGCGATTTCTGGTGCACATTCTTTACGTATGCTGGGTTTGATATTGTCTGGGCCGGCAGCTTTATGTTGTTTAAGATTAAGGAGTAACTTGTTAACCCCGTTTTCAGTGACTTTGATGTTTTTCATAGATGGGGTTGTGCTGTTTCCTAGATCTGGAACAGGGTCATCATCAGGTTTTGTAAATACAGAAGAGAATTGGCGGTTGAGAATGTTTGCTTTGTCATTGGAGTTAGATTTCAAGAATCCCTCTTCTCTTAATGGGGCTACTCCAGACGAATCCTTTTTCATGCCTTTTATGAAAATCCAGAACTTTTTTGTGGTTCCCTGTTTATGTTCAGAAGGGTCACACACAATATTATTGACATAGTTCCAGTATGATAATAGTGTTTTCTTTTGAAGGAGAGCTTTTATTTGTTTCAGCTTGGGATTTAGGGTGTTGGTTTTGCTTTTTTCATTTTAGCGTAAAGTCTGTCCTCTTTTTGATTAGTTTTTTTTGTTTATTTCTGAGTCAATCCATGGCAGGTGTTGTTTACCGTTGACGAATTTTGATGGAATGTATTTGTCTGTTAGCTGTTCGAATTTAGGTGTGAAACTATCCCATAGTTCTTGGACGCTTAACCTGTGTGCTGTGGCTTTAAGTTTATTACTGAGTAGTGATAGTTCCTTTTTTATCTTGATCCAGTCTGCTTTGTCAAAAAGGCTTATTTTCCTTCTTTGTTTGAAGTTCATTCTGGGGCAGGAAGTTATGTCTAAAAATGGTATGCAGTGATCACTGAAGCCAGGAATTACTTTGACATTGTCCACATGGGAGGAGTTATTTATAAACAAAAGATCAAGACAGCTTTGAGTTGTGTCATTATTACGGGTAGGTTCTTGGACCAGCTGTACTAGGTTGTGAGCGTCAGCAAGATCTAGTAGTTTTCTACACTCTTCAGTGTGTGAGGCACCCAAATGAACAGTACGAGTTTTCCAGTTGATATCACCAAGGTTGAAATCTCCGCCAATTATAACTGTGTTTTGTGAGTTATCAATTGTAGATACAGTCTGGCTTATCTCCTCCGTCACACTGAAATCGCGGTCTGGACGGTAGGCACTGCATACATACAGGTCTTGCTTGCCTTTTTGCTTGATGTGCGCCCAAATATTTTCGGAATCGGTCTGAATGTCTACAGAGTCACTTATCAGGTTATTTGAAACCAAGATGAACACTCCACCTCCTGTACGTCGTTTTCGGTCTTTCCTATAGACAGAGTGAAAGTCATATGCAAAGTGCTCATACCTTGACATTGTGCGTGATACCATGTGCTACACTCCTCGCAGTAGATGCCACGATCAGGATGCCAACCTACTACTGTCGAGCATATGCCACAAAAATCTGATCTTACTGGCCCAGGGTTTGTTTCTATATCAAAGGCAATGGTAATTGAAATCAAACAGATGTAAATGAGTGTGAGTTTGTTTTGTTTGAAGAGGTTTTTTTTCTACTTTTCGGTAGTCCTGTACATAAGCCAAAAATAGTGTTTATGGCAAGAGAACCGTTGGAAGATCTTATAAAAGTACTATACCTTTGTAGCAATTTTTAAAGTTGGTAGAGACTTGCACCAGTTTTAGCAATGTTGTTAAGTTCAATGGAGTCCATTTTTTTGTAATTAACTCCTTCATTTTGTTTGTAAAGCTCAGCACTCGTAATAAACAGAGCAAGGGATATAATACTTGTTGTGTAGGACACTGGGCATCAGTCGGTTTATGGAAAATTACTGTCCATCCCAAAGTACTAACGGTAGTATCTAGTATACACAATCTCATTACGCAGGCCTTATTTATTCATGCTTGAAGGTCCGGGCCAAATTATTACGTAAAGTGATACAAGTTCTTTTTTTATCAACTTTCATCAAACAGATTCTGATTAATAGGATGCAAACCCCAAACATAGACTAATTAAGATCTATGCGACCACCTGTTGCGGGACCAGTGGTGTTTGTTTCAGGTGTGTTACTGTATTGCTAAGGTCTCGTTCTCATAATGACATCTCTGGTATGCATACAATATCGGATTAAAATGAAACTTTGACATCCAAAACGTCTAAGGTAATCTAGGGCATAATATCTTAATCACAGCTAACATACAATGAAATCACGGCTGGTTATACAGTGATTTTTTACAAATAAGCAGCTAGTCATACACCATTTCAGTTTGTAGAAAACACATTATGTTGTGTTTTTCTGTTTATGTTTCAATAACAGACACTTCAGGTGCATTAATATATTCTCGCTGCGAGTGATAATTAATAATGTGATAGCAGAAATTTACTATAGGTGTCACTAGAACAGTTTTGAATCACGCTTCTACGGCGCGTCGGTAAGCGGTGCCAGTGATCAGAAGCTTATTTCAGAGAGATCTTGCTTCAGATTCTGAAGATATTTGGTGAATTGAAAAGAATTTATCATGCAAGTGTACTGGACCATATATTACAATTGTTTGTATACAAAGGGCTGTACAATAAAGGTAAATATTACCGGCTTCGCTTGAGTGTGGCTTATTTCGCGACATTTTGTCGACTAGCTGATCGCAGCTTCCGGAAGGTATACACCGGAGTTTACATACCGTTGTAAGTGAAACCGTTATGTCGTTCTTTTTTATACTTTGCTGAACATTGCTATCATTCGCTCTATGTTTTCAACATGTTTCAGATACTTTATAAAATTATCGAATGAATGATTTGTTTTTGCGTATTTATTTTTGTATGCTTTTGTTTACATAAGTCAGTATGGTATTTAATAGAAGTGAGAACCTACTCCAAACGATATTCACATAAACAGTCGAACTTCTATATCTCGAACTCCGTTATGTCGAACATACCCGTATTTCAAAGTTAAAACGCAGCGTTTTAACTTTGAAACACGGATATGTTCACCTAAACCGAACTTGATAAGGCAAATTCATGTTTCGAAATATCGGATATTTCGAGTTAAGCGAGTTCGAGTTATCGAACTTCGACTGTAGTTTAAATTTAGACTATATGTTAATATCATCTGGATATACCGAGTGCTTAACTTAATTTACGACGTTCAAACGTTCAAACAGCATACGTTCTATTCGGGCCAAACCTTATATATACCAGGCAAAAAAGAAACGTCCACAATGTAAAAGTGTGTGCCTTTCAGCTAATTGTTTTCAACATAATTATACAAATAAATCTTTCTACAGATAAAACTTTTATATTCACGTAAAGAAACAACCTGGGTTATGAATTTTACGCTGCCTGTAGAAATGACGTTGCGTAACATAAACCAATGATCAAATAAAGTTTAACATTCAGCACAAACCATGTAAAATAGAGGGTATGTCCTCCATCAGCACCGACGGATGCAACACCACGACGCCTTATTGACCTTATCATATCTCTGATCACTTGTTTAGGCATTTCCCCCAATTCCTTACGCAATGCACGTGTCATTTGCAACGTCGAAACGCCATGGCGTGCTCTTGCGTTACATCCCACGTAGTCAAAAACATGCTCTATGGGAGCCAAGTCTTCAAATATCTTGATGGTCAATGAAGCGTTTCGATGTTGTTGTAATCAAAATGGTCGATGGTTGTGGGTGCGACATGAGGGCGATAATTATTTTGTTGAAACACGCATCTGGTATGATGCTGACCTGTTTGACGTTGAAAGTCATTCCTAAGTAAAATTACAGATGTACACATCATGAGCTGCTGACAACATTGTTGGATGTCCAGACCTTGGTAAATGTTTGTCACACTACTTCCGGTCTGTTTGAAAGAGAGGAAATGACGTCGTTATGGACTGACGTTACATTGACGTTAACCATTAAAGCGACTCGCAACCAGATGGTGCATTAAAAATAGTAATTTGTAAATATGTGTCAAACGCTTATATAAATGGTAAAGAATTAGTTTAGGATAAGAAATTCTGTTTAAAAAAATGTATTTCAATAAAAAAAAATATTGGTCTCTGGTGGGATTCGAACCCGGGGCCTGGCATTGGCGGACAGAAGGCAAAATAGGGGAAACCGCTTAGACCAATGGACCACGGAACTATCCGTTTATCTCGGATCGATTTAACGTATTTCAATGTGTAGCGATCGAAAGTGCATACAACTTCGTAATTCGGCTCGTGTTTATGTCTGAGCCCGTGTAGAGAAGCAACAACAACAACTATACCGTCTACTAGTCGGTATAGAAAAACGATGGAAAATATCTAAAAATCTAAGATTCGGTGACGATTCTTGAGACTTTATTTGGACTGATCATATTTTTTTAATGTCAGAAGCCAAATAATGCCACAAATTTGCTTTTATTTGAGTATTTTATTTTATTTTGACAAGTACACCATCCGGTTGCGAGTCACTTTAATAAGTGTTATTAAAGTCCCATTGTGTTTTCAGACCTTTTCTCAATGCCTGAAATACGATAACGGTTAATAATAATGTTTGAACATTCTTATGGGCCAAACTGATCTATGAAATGATGAAGACGGACCTAAATCACCAAAAAGGGCGATTTAAAATCATAACAAACCGAAAATAGAACGTCTGACATAAACATGTCCACACGGCTTAGTATCACGTGATACAGCCGAATACAACTTCACTTGGGGCAACCGAATCTATCTCCGCCCGTCTATCCATCAGTCAGTTAGACTATCACACTTTTTTGTCCGCTCTCTAACTCAACAAATTTTTATCCGATCTTTCACAAACTTGCTGAAAATGTTCATTGATATAAATTAAGGTTTAGTTCGATTACTACTAAAATCGCATAAGGCATTTTTGAGTTATTGCCTGTTAATTAATAAAAAATTACTTTTTCAGTCATTTTTGCACTCTAAAACAAACAGCTTTTATCGGATATTCACCAAACATGCTGAAAATATTTATTCATATCAAATTTAGGTATAGTTGGATTATTACTAAATTCGCATGTGGCATATCTGAGTTTTTGCCCTTTATGTATTAAAAAATGACTGTTTTCAGCAAGTTTTGCTCTCTAAAACAAATACGTTTTATTAGATCTTCACAAACTTGCTGAAAATGTTCATTGATATAAAATCAAGGTTTAGTTTGATTACTACTAAAATCGCGTAAGGTATATTTGAGTTATTGCCTTTTTATTAATAAAAAATGACTGTTTCAGTCATTTTTGCACTCTAACACACACAATTTTATCGGATATTCACTAAACTTGCTAAAAATGTTTAATTATATAAGATTTAGGTCTAGTTTGATTATTACAAAAATCGCATGTGGCATGTCTGAGTTTTAGCTGTTTAAGTATTAAAAATGAATGTTTCAGCATTTTTTGCTTTCTAACACATACACTTTAAATCAGATATTCACCAAACTTTGGTTATCGATCAATCTACAATTGATAACTATGCTTTCCTCTTTGGTTGTGCGACGACAGACAGGGCTTAGCACTACATGATGATGTATCTCTAAAGCCGTCCTTAACCGGGAGAGTTATGTCGGATTTTCGTGCTTTGGTTTTTCTCTCCCTCTCTGTCGTACCCTAAACCCTCCCATGTCTTACAGTTACTCGTGACTACAGACTATTCGCTTGAGTACAATTTGACCGTTGCCATAGTGGGTTATTTTTAGCACGGGCTTGAATGTTTAATTCTTTCCCGTGTTACTAATAATCCTGTCAGAGAATTTTGTTAGATGTTTTACATGTATTTACTTACTGTGCTGGCGGTCTTTTTGATTGTAAGGTTGTGGAACAGGGTTTATATTTTATGTACACTGTTCGTCTTTATAGGTGAATATAGGAGATAAGTGTGAGGTTGGGCGCCCCTAAACCCAGGTTTAACCCCCCAGTAGTTGTTAATGATTAATTAATTTATAATTGATTATTGATTGCTACTGACCATACCAAGGCGGGCTCCTATGTTCACTTAGCTTTATGTTTGTCTTGCGTGTTGTTTTCTATTTAGTGTGTAGATGAAGGAATGGTATTGCGTGTGTGTGTGTGTGTGGTTGTGTGTGTGTGTTTGTTATGGTATGGCTGTGTGTGTGTTCTGCTTTAGAGATGGGTGTATTGTTTGTGTTGCGTTTCCTGCTTGAGTCTTCTTTCGTATTTATTTGTTGAAAATGTTTATTAATATAAAATCTAGGTCAGTCATCTTAACTACCAAAATCGCACAAGGCATGTTGGAGTTATTGCCCTTGAATGACTAAAAAAATCATTTTTTAATTATTCAAGGGCAATAACTCAGACATGCCTTATGCGATTTTGCTAGTTATTGAACCTGACCTAGATTCTATACTAATAAACATTTGTAGCAAGTTTGGTGAAGATCCAAAAAAAAGTGTTTGAGTTAGAGAGCGGACAAGGCTGAAACAGTCATTTTTAGCAAGCTCAAGGTATAGATTCACCGTAGTTTGTTTAATCGTTTACCCCTAGTGAATAATTATGTACATGTTGTTATTGGATCTCATAGTGTTTAACCCTGTGCCTACTGGTCGTAACTTTTAGGAGTTTGCAAACTATTTGAATCTAAAAAGACATCTGGATCCAAACTGTTTGACACTTGTCTTTAGGTTTGTTTAATTAAAACAATGCATAAACCTAAACTGAACACATTTTGCAGACGACAATGTCGAAGCAGACGTCTGTGCAGGAGAATAAGGGTTAACAGTGTCATTTTCAGTGTTCCAGCTAAACATATACTCGGGAGAAATCTGAACTAATCTAACATTTTCTCACTCATTTCAGCACCGAATTCTATGGTGTTACTACTGATTAAACCGTCTCTTCGAGACAATTTTAATGAGTATGACACCATTGGGTTTAAAAGCAGAAATAAAGATTTTAGTTTTCGAAATACTTCCGTTATCTGGAGCCCTGTATTTACAGAGTTGTCCTTCTTTCCATTCACAAGGGAGGCTCTTTAATTTGTGCAGCACCAAAATATTATAAATAAAATTTAAAAAGCGAATTTCTTAGATAAAACTTTGTTTTTGTGAAAGAATCACGTCCCACGTAGTTCAAATGGGACCCCAAACAACCGTTTTATACAGGTTTCTCAAAAACACAATGCGGCTTTAATTAGATATATAAATTCTGCTATTCCACATAGAGAAAACATTCCCATTGAAAATTAAGCAATAGACCTGCGACAAATTAGGAAGGTCTCTGGGGCTTGATCAAGACTATTGATATCATGATAAAATCTGGCTTATCTGGATTCAAACTGCATATCACTAGTCATCATGTTTCTCCTTTCAAAATGGCTAATATAGAACTTTGAAAATAAAACAAGCCTACGACAATTTTAAGAAGACAATAATGCTGCAGTGAAAGCGCTAGACATAATTCACCTGTTTGGGGAACAGCAGCAAGCATTGCTGTTCAGTGGGAATCGTTGTTCGGAGGGCCGTTGTAAGGAGGAAGCACTGTATAGGGTAACGGGTTAAGGGTCGTGATAAGGTACATCTAAAAACGAGTTGTGAATGGTAATTTCATCAATGAACAATGTACTACCTAATAAGTTATACATGTGTCCACAAACAGTTTGGAACGAGTAGTTATAGTATACGCAGGAACTGCAAATTTACTTTTGGCTTGCCTGTACGGCTTCGAATCCCGACCGAGCATAATTATATTTAAATGTATGTTTAATATAAATCTCTTTCCTCAAATAGTATTTACGGGTTCATTTTGATGGAAGCCCGCTGTCGGGAATCGAACCCGACCCGCCTCGATGTTAACCTGGCTCCGAGGTTATAAAGCTTTTGAGTTGAGTCTAAACTCGTTCCCAAGCATTTGATTGGTCAGATTTGAGCCTAGGGAACAGACTCAGACTCAACTATAACCTCGGAGCCAGGTATCAAAACCACTAGACCATCAGCTATGTACATATCTACCAACCAACTAACCTAACAGCACATAGTCATACAATGAGACCAGTTTGTATGTATCCGTAATATCAACGGCCCTATGTTATATCCGAAAATAGGGCTACTTTAAAAATGTTCGTTGCCCAATTTTTACTTTAAACATGCCCTAACGACGTATTCTTAAATTGGTAATGTACAGTTCTTCCTTTCTTAAATACAGAAAATGGAAGACAAAGAATGTGGGTGTTGTTCGGGGGGAGTGAAACGCGTATTGCGGTGTCTGATCTGGGTTCGTCACTGTCATTATGTTTCTTCTGTCAAAATGTCCAATATATGTACGTACTTTTAAACATAAAGCAATAAGACCCCTCCTATATGATAGCATGAAACCCCACCTTGCAATAGAATATACAAATGGTGCCTTTATTATTAGTTTGAGTCTATTAAGCGAGTCGCGGTTCTGGTAATCCAGACAAAACAAGGTAGTGGTAAGGAATCTTACAGACCAAAAAGGTTTGACTATGCAGTTTTCGGACGAAACTTTTACCTGGTGTCGCGTAATGGACTCATTAGCGACTAGATTAGGATCCAACCTAGGATTGGGTTCCAAACTAATTATATATATTGTACCATACTTGCGATGTAAAACTGAACTAGTATCAATTAATTCTGACAGTTAATTGAGCCCAAGGCATGTTGATTACAGGACAACCAGGAAATATGCACCTGGTCAGTAGTTAGATATGACCCTTGATTGAGTCAGAAAGGTCTAGCTAAAGGGTGTATATAATCAGGAGCCATCTTAGAGATGGGGAGAAGATAGCCAGAGATAGGCAAGATGTTATTTTGTCGGTATAACATTTGGGAATACTCTAGAGTGTTCCGAATGAGATCTGAAAAGTGACAGGTCAGATTTTATCACTGAGTTGGTCACTTTGTGTATAGACCAAGACCAGAGAAAGTCATGCTTCTGCATGTTTAGAATTGTGAGTTAGAGACTATAGTTTGAGTGTAATAAAATATGTTACTAAAGATGACTTTCGTGATAAATAATCCAGTTACGCTACACGTGGATTAGTTTGGTGCCGATGACTAGTTTCGACGCTTAGTACTACACATTATTCGATCTCGGGCCAGAGAAGATGGAGAAACGAGTAAGTTATGTTAGATTCATCTTTGTGTAGAAATTATGGCAGATAAAAATGTTTCAAATCCTTTTGAAAATGTCAGCAAACAGCTGGAAAAGATTTCAAACTGTTTGGAAGCTCAAAAATGTTCAGAGACAATACCGAGTTTTCATGGCGATGCAAGTATTTTCAAAAATTGGTTAAAAGAAATTAACAAAAATGAAATTGTTTATGGGTTAAATGAAAATCAGTTGAAAATAGCAGCTTTCAAATCCAGTAAGGGCATAGTTAGTGACTATATTGAAAGACATTTGTCTGAAAATCCACAGGCTACGTGGAATGATTTCAAAATTGATTTAGAGACAAAATTTGGCGAAATTCAGGATGCACATTGTTCGTTAAAGTTACTAGGCAAAATTCGACAATTAACAGGAGAAAATGTTCACATTTATGCTGAAAGAGTTTGGAATTTGGCTCAGGAGGCGTATAATGATCCAAACGGAGAATTACAAATAATTGAAAATCAGTTAGTAGGTTTTTTCATTATCGGCTTGGCAGAGCAAGAATTACGATTAGCTGTTCTGAAACATGATCAAAAAAAACTTTTAAAAATGCAGTCATTTTTGTTTCAAGGGAAATTAACTTAAAAGAAAGAATCAAACTTAGGGAAATTACCGTAGAAAATTTGAATTACAAACCGGAAGTTAACACGCTAACAAAGAAAGACGACTGTAGACACAGGCATAAAGACAAAACTATGTTTACACCGAATAAAACAGTCAGAAATAGACATACGTTTAGACAACGTCACGAAAAATGGCGGGCTAAGGTTAAATGCTGGAACTGTGGACTAATTGGGCACATTCGGAGACATTGTAGGAGAAAGAAAGTTTTTAGACCGAAACGCCTTCAAAAGTCTTTAAACTGGCAGACTCTCTTCATTCTGAGGTCGGTGTAGAGAGTAAACATGGGCAGACATACACTATATCTCTATGTGGGAATCCAAATTCATGTTTAATTCGCACGGGCGGACAAAACTTTCGCACTCTGGTGGACACAGGGGCAAGCGTCTGTCTTTTAAGTTGGAAAGCATATAACCTGCTTAAAAACAGGCCAAAATTAGTTCAGGAGGATATTCATTTACAGTCAGTTAACGGGGGTTCACTACAAGTGAAAGGCGCTATAATGCTTAAATTCAAAATAGGTCAAGTTGAGAAAATTCACAAATTCTATGTGGCAAAAAATATTCGAAATGTGATACTTGGACGGAATTTTTTACAAAGATTTGGCGTAAGATTATATTTTGACTTAGGATGCTTAAGAATAGACGATACTTATGTTGCTCTGGAAGAAGATCATCATGTGGCCTCAATTGCTCGGTCAAGCAAAGCAACTGTGTTGAAACCACAGACAGTCAATGTTATTTTTGCCAAATTGAAAAACAATGAGCTTCTCAGACCTAACACTGCTTACAATTTTCAATACATAGGTAACGGGTTTTTTAACAATGAACCTGAACTTGAAGTAGTAAATTCTATTGTCCAAATGGAATCAGACCGAAAAATCCCAGTACTAGTTTTAAACAATAGTCATAAAACTATCAAAATTAGAAGGGGTTGTGCTTTGGGAAAGTTAGGCACCCTTGAAGATCATGAAATAAATTCTGTTGAAAGCAATGCCAAATGTAACAATAAAATTGTAGGTTTTACGGAAGATGAAATTATTGAGGGGTTGAATTGCTCCGACGAGAATAAACGCATTCTGTTTCCATTACTCAAAAAACACAAACACTTATTTGCTAGGAATAATTTAGAATTAACACAAACAAATACAGTTAAAATGGAGGTCCCAACAGGCGATCATCCACCGATTCGATTAAGACCGTATAGGACGCAGCTTAATAACAAAGAAGTTATTGATAAGGCGATTAACGAGATGTTAGAGGCAAATATTATTAGGCCATCCAAGTCTGCGTGGGCGTTCCCTATTGTGATTGTGGACAAGCGAGATAATACAAAAAGATTCTGTGTCGATTTTAGACAGCTCAATAAGATTATCAAGCCGATAGCTTATCCTCTTCCTAATCTAGATGACTGTTTGACAAATTTAGGGAAAAGTAAATACTTCACTGGCTTAGATCTCATATCCGGTTACTGGCAGATTCCGGTAGAAGAATCTGATAAGTACAAGCTTGCATTCTGTTCATATAAAGGACTCTTCGAATTCCAGACCATGCCGTTCGGAATTTCCACCGCCCCAGGGCATTTTCAATCCTTGATGCATACTGTTCTTAAAGATTGTGAAAGCTTCAGTTCTAGTTATCTTGATGATATTTTAATTCATTCTGAAAGCTTGGAAGAACATCTAAAGCATGTAGATATTGTACTTGGGCGTTTACACAGTCATAATTTAAAATTAAAGTTATCCAAATGTCAATTTATGCAGGAACAGACAAAATATCTAGGGTTTATAATTGATGAATTTGGAGTTCGACCGGATCCGATGAAGGTTTCTGCAATAAGAAAACTGCCACCCCCTAAATGCCAACGTGATGTTCGCTCTCTGCTAGGTATGGCAGGATTCTATAGGCGATTTTGTCCAAATTACTCACAAATTGCAGAACCATTAATCAATCTCACTAGAAAGAAAGTACTGTTTAAATGGACCGAAAACTGTGAAAGTAGCTTCCAACAGCTTAGGGAGTTGTTAACAAAGATCCCTTATCTTTCGTACCCTGATCCAAACAAACCATATACACTGTATACAGATTCTTCTCATGGGCATGTAGGCGCCTGTCTAACTCAGAAATGTGATGCAGATGAAAAAGGCGACTTTCTAGGGGAAAAACCTATCTATTTTCTGTCACATAAATTATCAGACACTCAGACGCGATGGAGCACGATAGAGAAAGAATGTTACAGTATCTTTTATAGTTTAAATAAGCTTGATCATTACCTTCACAATGCCGAATTTGTTATCAAAACTGATCACCAACCGCTTAAATTTGTGCTTGATAGGCAGATTAACAACAGAAAGGTAGCGCTCTGGAGTTTGACGATTGCCAGCTATTATTGTAAGGTCGAATACCTCCAGGGTAAGCGAAATATAGTTGCAGACTTTTTAAGCAGACCGCCTGTCTCAAAGGAAAAAATAAGTCAAGACGAAGGAAGTGACTGTGTGCTTGATATCAATGATAAGACCTATGAGATTTCACCCGCGGGTAGAAAGGCTGAAAATACACAAACGGTTAATTTAATTGATTCCACACATCTGAACCTAAAGCACATTGCTGATAAAGATTATGAAGTAACAAACACATTTATTGAACCCATCAAAGAACTAGCCCAGATAGATATGTCTGTTGAGCAAACTAAAGACCCCAAATTAGTAGAACTTAAAATGCGTCTAAAACACGGGAAGCCTACTAAGACAGAAGAAAGTAAGTTTCTGGAAGTAGAAAACGTGCTGTACTATATTTCTAACGTAGATGAAGACCCAGTTCTTAGGTTATACGTTCCATCTCATATGACTGATATGGTTATAAAACAGTACCATGATGATAATGGCCATCCAGGGTCCCAGAGATTATTTCACACAATTAAGCAACATTATTACTGGCCGGGGCAGTTTCAAAATTTGCATGAGTATGTTAGTAGATGTGTGACTTGTCAAACTCGAAATCTAACCGCTATAAAAGCCCCAATGTCAGAAGAATTAATTGTTCCACCATATCCGTTCTCTGTCTTATCAGTCGACATTACCGGACCGCATCCAGTAACCCTTTCCGGAAATCGTTACATTATCTGTTTTGTTGACATGTACTCAGGGTTCATTGAAGCGTTTCCATCCCCTGACAAAACGTCTGAGAGTGTTATTCATTTCCTGATGAATGAAATATACAGCAGATATTCGTGTTGTGTCCGTCTGATTAGTGACAACGGTAAAGAATTCACAAGTAATGCCTTCCAAGAAACACTCAAAGAGCTAAATATAGACCATGTTAAAACAACAATATATCACCCTGCGGCAAATGGTGCTAATGAGCGAAGTCATGCAACTTTAAACAATATATTAGCTAAGAGAATAGAAGAAAATGTACAGACTTGGGACGTTCATTTAAACATGACACTAGCTGCAATGCGTTTTAACACATCAGAAACCTCAAAGCACTCAGACCTTTTTCCTACTTTTCAATAGAGATCCAGTTTTACCAATAGACAATCTATTAAAACCAAGGCGTAAATACCAAGGAGAAGATTTTCACAAAGTCATTCTGGAAGAACAGCACAGGTCATTTTTGAAAGTAAGAACTCAATTAAAGAAATCAAAAAGAAAGCGAGCTCAAATTGCTAACAGGACTGCACAAGACATTAAGTTCGAAATTGGTGACCCTGTCTATTACAAAAATTTTTCAAAGATCAAATAAATTTGCTAGTAAACGGAAGCCTTACTATAGAATCATTGCGCAGAAATCGCCTTTAACCTATGTAATCAAAAATCAGCTTGACAACTCAACCGTTAAGTGTCATGCTTCCATATTAAGGCAGGCTCAAATTGAAAATGGGCAAGTACCGGAAGTTCAAAATAATAGACCAATTAGAAAAACAAATCTGGCGTTTGCACCGGAAACGACGTCAGAGTCAGAGCTCTCTGAGGTAGGTCAGAAAAAGTTGCCCTTGATCACAAAAGCGTTACGTCAAAAACAAGAAAACTCAGACGATAGCGAAAACATTCCACTAATTGAATTGCAGAAACATTTAAGAAATCAGCAGCAAGCTAGTTTTCAGGAACAGAGTGCGGTCCGTACCGATTCTGATCATAGGTCTGATAATAGGTTAGAATATTTATCCAATCTTGAATGTTCATCAGAGAGCGATATGGAAATTGGGCTTGTTAGACAGAAGGGTCGTAAGTACAGAAAGAAACGTACTCGTGGGACACCTGACAAGACAGCCTGTCAGAGGCCTTGTTGTCAATCCTTCTAGCAAGCAAATATAGGAAATATAGGGCTCTGTCAGCGGACAGCCTAAATAGAGAATTAATGTATGTTTGTCATGCACAAGACTTCTTGTATATAAATAAGATTTATTAGCCATATTATGTAGTGGCTGGACACATGTTAGCCGACATGTGATATGCTTAAAAGTAAATTGGGGAAGTACATAAAAAAATGTACAGAAAAGTATAAAGAAACTGAGCCGTGACCTGTTACGACATAGTGCAATTAGTGCAGACTTGACATTACCAACCGCCCATTTCTCTACTTATAAATACTGACAGCGATGACATGCACCGGTCCTTCTGACTTATGAGTTGTTAGTAATTAACTCTAGTTAGGAAATGCTCCAGGCCATTTAACTTAAACCAAAACAAGCATTGCCATGCAATAAATTTAGGAAATTAAAAAGTGTAACTAGGTATTATTTCAAACTTATCATCATAATCTAAGTGGTATACAATCTATTCCAGTATAAGGGCTATAGGTATTGTCTCTGTATGAAAATGAGATAGACAGAATGTTTTCTATTAAAATGTTTAGTTAATAATAGATCTGTCATAATTATGCACAAGGCGGGGTTTACATAGCTCTCGTTTGATGGTCAGCGAAATGACGTACCAGCATACGGTATCAAAGAGATGACGACTCTTTGCATCAGGAAACGGATTATAAGTGGAGAAAAATCTGCTCTGCTTGAAGACCCAGAATAAGCATAGAAATATATCAGAAATGTGTCATTTCAAGTGACAACTGTGTTAGAAAAACTGAGATATGTGACATCATACACTATTATATGACTATGTACTGTAAACTACTGAGTGTGTATATTGCCAGCCATATGCGCATACAGGCCTGTGCGCATATATAAAGGACTTGCAGATAACATAGAACTACGCCGAGCAACTTGGTGGGTTGACGAACCTAATACCAGACAGCGTGTCAAGACGATCAAACGTGGCTCTTGGCGAAGGCATGTGTACCGAAGCAGTCAGACATACACACCAGTTACGTAATTGTATCAATATTATAAAATGTTCTTACCCGTAATGTAGTAACTGTATATAATCCAATTGATGTATTCTGTGTTTAAACAGTCAAGCCACTGTAAGTGACTTAGCTGTTCACTGACAAATCAAGTATGCTAACAGAACGATGATACCAGACTTTATAGGAACACCATGGACAAACAACCATTACTCAAAATTATCAATTAACAGTATTAATTGGTCATGCCATAATTAAGTACTCATTTGGTATTTCCTATCTCCCGCGTTGGAGTTGAGTAGAACAAAACTCCTGGTTAAAAAGGTGTTAATTAATGGAAATGCCAGAGTAACTAGTCTTACACAGAAATTATAAGAGCAATTAGCAAAAGGTGTCAAATAATAGCTACTCATAATTAAATAGATCTACATCTGCTCAAATTTAGATTGATTCTGTTTCAGTGAGCAAAAGACAATAATTGAAGATATGTCAAAATAACCATTACTGTCCGTTCGTATTTCTTTATAATTTCAGATCGCCTATGTTAGCTTTGAGTGCTGCACAAACAAACTCTCCTCGGGAACCAGGGCAATTGTGGCTTAAAACGGGAAACAGAGTGACGTTGTAATTGTGAAGTACACGCAATTACACACACCAACAGACAATAGAGACAGTTCAGAAATATTGTGTAGAGAGAAATTGTGTTAGTGAATGTATATCAAGTGAATGTTTTAAGCCGAAATAAGAGACTAGTCACTAATTTGCCTTATTCCTGAGAAAATTGTAAATCGCAGTTAAGCGATCAGAGAGTTCTGTTATGCAGAATTAAGCTTGTTAAGATATAAAATCTCTTTTAATTATTATCCTTTATAAATTGTATATATACTTGGGTTCAGTTATCTAGTGTTGCCTTATACAGAGCAAAAAGTTCAAGTAAACAGCACAAGTCTCGAATTTTAATAAATTTGTTTTGACTACACTGTCAAAACAAATTTGGCAAAGTAGGGGAAGAGTGTCGCGTAATGGATTCATTAGCGACTAGATTAGGATCCAACCTAGGATTGGGTTCCAAACTAATTATATATATTGTACCATACTTGCGATGTAAAACTGAACTAGTATCAATTAATTCTGACAGTTAATTGAGCCCAAGGCATGTTGATTACAGGACAACCAGGAAATATGCACCTGGTCAGTAGTTAGATATGACCCTTGATTGAGTAGCTGTCAGAAAGGTCTAGCTAAAGGGTGTATATAATCAGGAGCCATCTTAGAGATGGGGAGAAGATAGCCAGAGATAGGCAAGATGTTATTTTGTCGGTATACCATTTGGGAATACTCTAGAGTGTTCCGAATGAGATCTGACAAGTGACAGGTCAGATTTTATCACTGAGTTGGTCACTTTGTGTATAGACCAAGACCAGAGAAAGTCATGCTTCTGCATGTTTAGAATTGTGAGTTAGAGACTATAGTTTGAGTGTAATAAAATATGTTACTAAAGATGACTTTCGTGATAAATAATCCAGTTACGCTACACTGGCAGGGCGGAGCTAACCTTTGGCAAAGATAAACTAATTTGCTTAAGATTTTAGGGGTGACAGGTTTAGTTCCGTATTATATCGTTATTGTCCTACAATACTTTCAACATGATGAAACACAATTTATGCATCCATATCTACGTGAAAAGGGTATATACTCCCTCTCTACAACAACACCCTAAGGGTGACACAGAGTGTATGTGTTGTTCGGAGGGAGTTGTTATAGGGAGATAAAATTAAGACTAGGTTTACCTTTGCGAACAGCCTGAATCCAGATCAGACGCCACGTAACGCGACGTCTGATTTGGATTCAAGCTGTTTGTCATTCTTCATAATATGTTGAGATAAAAGGCAGACGACAAGGATAACTCCGACAATGAAAGAGCGTGATGCCGTCCCTAAAGTTGAAATGCAAAGATTCGCATCGAAACTCCGCCCTGCCAGGTCAATAAAATCGGCCTATAATATATAGGTCGTTTGCAGTTCAAAAAAACACGATAAATCTTAGATAATTTTAAAACTAGTAGACGTATTTTATTGAAATTTTGCATACACTTATGATGTGCCTATACCAACTCAGAATTTTTGATAGTCTGACTAAAAACTTTTCTTCTTTGTTTTATATAAATTTTGTGTCGCTGAAAATGGTCAATTACGTGGGGTGTTATTGGCTATTACCTTGATAACGTTTGTTTATTATGGGAGAATATCCCCAGGTAAAATCCCGTGCTATAAAAAAAAGTCAAACAACTAGGTCTGACGTGTCAAAGGTCAGCCGAGTCCATTTTATAGGGATAGCAGCATTCCGCATGTTCTCGGACCATTTTTAAACAGTCGAGTTCAGTAAATGTGTTACAAATGAAGGCGAAATTGTTGTCAGCAGTTTAGCGCAGAAGGTAAAGCGTAGGTACCCAGAGTGCATTGTGATAATAATAGTTTTGTTCAGCGTGGGTTCGAATCCCGCGTCAACCTCATTTTTTTAAATCTAGAATGAATAGTAAAGCGTTATCTTAGTTCATACTGAATTATACTGAATATTTATGCACATGTTCTTCAATGTTTGGGAAGGGGTGCATTATTTTGAGTTCGAGTCCTATATTAGCCATATTTTCAAAAACAAAGGGATGATAAAATACAAATATCAATACAAGTTTTAGTTGTTTTCTCCAGGGGGCTTTCCGCATTACTTAAGTGCAATATAATTATAGAATCCTTAATATTGTTTTAGCAAAAAAAAATCAGGTTGATGCAAGACTCGAACCCGCGCTTGATAAAACGTTTCCCGATCATGCTTCCTTTTAGCCCTACGTCTTATCCACTGCGCTATGTTTCCGATAACTAATTCGTTTATTGTTTTTACAAATAACTAAAACTTTTCTTTAAAGACATGCCACGAGGATATCCGAAATGCTGATCTCCCTTATAAATGGACTCGGCGACCCCGTGACACGTCTAACCTAGTTGTTTGACTATAGTTGCTTCTGTCTGAAAAGTGAATCCCGTGCTGATATAGGTTGTTTAGTTGTACAAAATTAATTGTGAGGCCCCATTACAGTTTTACTATGCTAAATCCATGAACTCTTCACCAGGAATAAAGAGAATTGCATTACTTTTCAAACCGAAGCTCCAACATTTCTACATACATGTAATACAGAGCTCCGGATAAGAATAAGTAAAGTGTACAAGTCCAACGTTTTCTTACTCGTTTTATCACCAAATCATATGGTCTGACTACTCATCGAGACGATTCTTATGATCGAGTAGTCACACCATAGAGCTTAATTCAGAAATAAAGATTTAGTTCTGGAAATACTCCCCTTTTCTGGAGCCCTGGTAATATGTATCATGGTTCGAGTTGTATAACAGAACGTTTCTTTTCGTTTCCTTTAATCGATAAAATAATAAAGGTTTACGAACTGCTCTGGAAACATTCTGTTGAAAACTTGATTATGGTAAGTTTGTGTAGATCGTCTAGTATGAACATGTCTCTTCTACTAATTATCACATTTAGTTATTTTGCGTTTTGGTGATAAAACTTTTATATGAGTGGCACATGGGTCGGATCCTATTCAGATACGAAATGGTGCCGCTTCGGTGTCCGATCAGGATCCAACATGTTCGAAAATGACAGTATGGTCGGTTAATACGTTTAACGTACTCCAGTCAGGGCATCGTTTGGTTAGTTGTAAACTACTATGGTATGCGATAGCTTAACGATGAGGCGTTACGGAGTCGTGAAAGAAAGGCTGTTGAATAACTTGAAATCACCCTTCGGAAAAGTGTCCCTTAGAAGTGCAAATATTATATAGAAGATATGAATAAAACTTTTTTATTACGAAGAGAAAAAAATTATTAATTTTTGTCAGAGTTGGTATAGGTATATCATAGATCTATGCACAATCCCATTTGACTGCGTTGTCTTGTTGTGGAGATATTTGAAAATTATCGTATTTTTTTTAGCTGCAAACGACCTATACCTGAAACGAATATAAGCAAACCTTTGTCATTCGATATCTTAATTTAGTTTGTGCATATAGGTCGTTTGCAGTTCAAAAGAACACGATAAATCTTAGATAATTTTAAAACTAATGGACGTATTTAAATTGAATTTTGCATACACTTATGATGTGTCTATACCAACTCTGACAAGGAAATTCAAAAAATTTGAAAGTCTAACTAAAAACTTTTCTTCTTTGTTTTATATAAATTTTGTGTCGCTGAAAATGGTCAATTACGTGGGGTGTTATTGGCTATTACCTTGATCACGTTTGTTTATATTGGAGAATATCCCCAGGTAAAATCCCGTGCAAGTTGCTTCTGTCTGAAAGGTGAATCCCGTGCTGATATTGGTTGTTTAGTTGTACACAATTAATTGTGAGGCCCCATAATCCATTACATTTTTACTATGCCTAAATCCACGAACTCTTCTCCAGGAATAAAGAGAATTGCAATTACTTTTCAAACCAAAGCTCTAACATTTCTACATAATTACAGAGCTCCAGATAAGAGAGAGAAACTTGAACAAGTCCAACATTTTCTCACCCAGTTCAGCACCAAATCCTATGGTGTGACTACTCGAAGAAAGATGGTTCTAATGAGTAGTCACACCATAGGGTTTAATTTAGAAATAAAGATTTACTAGTAGTTTTGGAAATACTCCCCTTATCTGGAGTTTAATATGTATCAATGTTCGAGTTGTATTGCACTTACGTTTACATTACGTTTCCCTTAAGCGATAAAATAATAAAGGTTTTCGAACTGATCTGGAAACATTCTGTTGAAAATTTGATAATGGTAAGTTGGTGTAGATCGTCTGATATGAACATGTCTCTTCTGTTATTTATCGCATTTAGTTATATTTTGCGTTTTGTTGATAAAACTTTCGTATGAGTGGCACATGGGTCGGATCCTATTCAGGTATGAAATGGCTCCGGTGTCCGATTAGGATCTAACATGTGCGTAAATGACAGTATGGTCAGTTAATACGTTTAACGTACCCCAGTCAGGGCCTCGTTCGGTTAGTTGTAAACTGCTATGGTATGCAATGGCTTTACGGTGAGGCGTTGCCGGGTCGTGAAAGATAGGCTGTTGAATAACTTGAAATCACCCTTCGGAAAACTGTCCCTTAGAAGTGTAAACTTTATATAGAAGTTATGAATAAAACTTTTTTATTACGAAGAGAAAAAAATATTTCTTTTTTGTCAGAGTTGGTATAGGTATATCATAAATCTATGCAAAATTCCATTTGTCTCCGTTTTCTTGTTATGGAGATATTTGAAAATTATCGTGTTTTTTTTAACTGCAAACGACCTATACAATCATGACACTCTAATTGGCATGCCGTTCTATCGACCATGTCTTTTGATATTAGTCCAGCGGATAGACGAACAATCGTGCACCTTGTGGTAAACTCGTGAACATTGACACATTCGCAAATTATGCCATAAGAACGAATACTAGATATAGTGACAACCTCGATCTCACCTCTGATCTCTCTTGTAGCCATTTTTCAAAATAGCCAACACTATTATTGTACTTGATGAAGTTCAGAAGACTTCAAGCCCTAGGCCTTGTGGTGGTTTTACGTGGTTTTACAATATATTTCTTGTTGAATGTCTTTCACACTGAGCTGAAGTGATAGCTTGAACAATCGTGTCTTTCCATTTTACAGTTAAACTTTTTTTTTCTCATTTGTGTTACTAAGAAAATTAATGGATTGAACGAAATAAGGCCTCACATTGTAACTCGACCCATGAAAATAACGCCAAAGAAAGTCAAAACATTTATCTATGTACATATACGAGCCATATGTTGATTTTCAAAGCCAAAAAAATCAAACAAATTTGAGTTTGAAGGTAAATGACCATTATTAAAACCTTTGCGATTTTAATAACCGTTCTTTATGTCTACTGTATGATTTTTGTACATATCTATATACTCATTTTGCACACAACATCTTCATTGGGACGTGTTTAGTAAAATTGCTAGCTCTAGTGAGAGTATAAAAATACATGACAAGTTGACTATGTAAACAAAATACAATTAATTTGAAATAAAAAGAAACGTTGCGTCAAAAATATGAATTGTTATTGTTTTTGTGGCTTATGAAATATATGACTTGTACCTACTAAAGGTCTATGTTTTGGTAACTGATGCCTATACTTGTCTTGGATAACAATATAACTGTGGTATTCTAACATTAAGAAATAGTTTGACAGAAGGTTTTTTTTTTTTTAATGAATATGATATATGGAAATACTTTGAAATCATCTAAAATACATAGGTAAGTTTAATACCAATATCCTGTGCTGAAATTGATTATATTATTTTGAATCGATGTTAAACTTTTCTCAAACTTATTTAATTTCATATGCTCAAAGGACAAAATTCAGAGCAATAATATACAATATACAAAAGCTGTGTGTGTATCCTTGCAGTAGAATTCTATAATTAGTTTTTATGTTCACTTTATGGAGTTTTTCTCTGTAATAAATATATTTTTAAAAGAGCAAATCCTATGAATGGTGTATAGGCGAAACATAACAGAAAACTTGGTCCAAGTTTTGCAAATGATACTACATTAATTGTGCCTGGACAAAATAAAGGCAATGGAACTGTCTAACACAAACATCCTTCCTTTTCCTCATGAAATCGGTTGATGGCGGCATTGAATAGATAAGCAAACCTTTTGCGTTTAAAACTGAACATTGTTGAAAAACAAATGCATTTTAAGAATTTACAATAAGGTTAATATAGATTACCATATAATACCTTTATTTCAATAGTTTGTCATTTACGGCACTAACGACCATCTTAAGAAATGGCCGCCATTACCTCACTTAAATTGTTTCGAGATGACATCATATCAAAAAATCTTTTCATTTATAGTTTCTTGACATATACTAAACTTTATGCTAATGCACGATTTTGCAACTTTCTTTTATGTTTTTTAGGTAGCTGTAGTTTTGCATGAGGCCGCCGGGCTATAGCTAAGTCATGCCAAAACAACACATATTGATTATTGAACGGGAGCATCGACTCGGTGATTTCTTGTGAGCATGTATATTCTACTTTGATTTCGCTTTCTTTTTTTGTGGTTTAAGAAAAAGCACGTAAACGGTATGTGGTATTGTTTATTTTTACAAATAATATGACTGATAAACGATTAATTATATTTTATTATTATTATTATACCAGATTTATATAGCGCTCTTTTCACACAGGGGTTGTGCGTTCAAAAGCGCTTTACATGAAATAACATAAATGTACCTACAAAGCGAGAAAAGACAAAATAACTACAATTAGATATGAAATAAAACATGAATAAACATATAAAAGACATTCCCTAAAACGGCGATCACATTACCCCCATCAATCAGCAATGAACCGACCGGCTAAATATTGCCGACTGATATAAATCATGGTAGAGCGCCCAATGCAGGCCATCGACAAAACACAAAATTAATAACTGCAATTAGAACTAAAATAAACATGAATAAACGTACAAAAGACAGCCCCCAAAACGGCGATCACTATCAATCAGCAATGAACCGACCGGCTAAAGATTGCCGACCAATAGTAATAATAGCAGAGCGCTCAATGCAGGCCGCCTAATGCAACATAACAAGGAAAAATAGCATGCGACAATAACTAAAAACTCTATAGAAGATCAATGACATGATTCAAAATGGTGAAAACTGTTCAAGAATTATACCACAGACCCCGCCAGCTGGTTTCAAAAGAGACCAGAGTCGTATCCCTACCATCAAGATCCACCAGACAGGCATTGATTGACGGTACAACCCCAGAACTAAAAATAAGACCCATAATATATACAGAATGAACACAGCCCTGGGTAGCAGTCATTTGTAAAAAGGTCGTCTGTTGCCGCAAACAACGAATGGTTACGGAAATAATCGATTACAATAATCATTCCATTGTCATTTTAGAGCGTCCCTATCTAAAAATAAAATATCCAGGTTTGAAGAAAACACTTATATTTTGGGTTTAGAAAGGCCAGCGTATTTACCATCATTTACATTGAAAGTGGAAGACTAACCTAGTTAGCACACCAATATCGGATGGATATCGGCATTGATCTGTCGTTTTAGATAACAATCCGATATCAATCCGATCATTGGACAGATGTCTGCATTTAATCAGTTTTTTTTTTTGACAAGCCATTATAAATAGGATCATCAGCGGATGTCGACATTTGATCAGTATTTTTTATGACAATTCTTTGACAATCAAATTATCAGCTCACATAATATCGGTTTGATATCAAATTGATATCTGTTTAAATATCGTCCAATATATATTCGATGGCGGGCCGATATCAATCCGACTACGATATCAATCTAACCAGCAAACGATGTGCAAAACGACATCCGACCGATATCATTTTAGAAATCGGACCGATATCGGACCCTATCGGTTAGATATCTATCCGATATTAGTGTGCTGACTTGGAAAGTAATGCAGGAAGGGAGTGACGAAGAAATTTCTTACTAAATGTTCCCCTTGATTTAAACCGTAACATACACAGTGCAAACAGGTCGATATGTTATCTATTCTACATCGGGAAATGTTTTACAGCCGAAACTCAATGATTCGAAAAAGCTTTTATCGACTGTACCAGTATTTTATTAGTTACATTTCTTTAAATCGATCTCGCTTAAGTCGACATTGACGTATTTTAAAGTTCGTGGGTAAGTCACGTTTTAACTTTGGAGTATGGATATGTTCGAACTAACGCGAGTTCGAATTATTGAGTTTCGACTGTGTTTTCCAAATTAACGCGATTGTGATGAAACAATATGAATTGACGTAGTTTCGGTACTTGTCTACATTTTTTCTCTAAAACTAACATTCTAAAAGTAGTGCGTAATTGTAATGAGAAATTAGTGATGATCTAGTGTCTATAAAATTAATATTTATTTTGCGGATAATCCAACGTAACATGTAATTTATCACATGTACTGTTGAAATTGCTAGAAATCTGTATACATGTATGTTTACTTATACAATGCGTGTTAAATACAAGTGTGTATTTTATGTGTCACTCTATTAATAGACGGTTTAGATGATACGTATTCAGCAGAACTATGATATTTTGCGTGAGACTTCTGACACGACGTAATAAAGACATTTCTTTCTGCCCGAACTAGTCTGTAGATATTTATATAAACTTGCCATATCATAATCTATCAATTGAATAAATCAAGGATTTTTTTATGAACCACAAAGCCTTAGATCGATAGATTGCGCTTCTACAACAAACGCTTAACAACATTGAAATGCAACTAGTGTAGTTTCAGATAAATATAATCTATTAATGACAAAGCTCTACACACAGTTTGATTTAAACAATTGTGTCCTAAATGAAATACAACGGTGGTGACTGAAGATATGAACTATTGGAACATTGCCTGTGCAACATGAAATTCACGACAAACAGTTGTGTTTAACCCGTTACGCCATAGCCTGGCTTCAGCACTAAATAAAGATGACCTCTTAAAGCAGGTTGAAAGTAAAGAAGAATGTGCCTTAAAGCACGTTCTTCTTTACTTTCAGCATGTTTTAAGTTACAATCTGCTAGAATATAGAATATATTTCTTTCAATACAAATGCATAATTGTGTAAGTTAAAACAATTTTCTTTAGTGGAGGAATAAATTGAAGGCTATGTTTTGGTTAAATTAAATTTATTACAGTCAATTTCATACTTTAATTGATTTGCAGAAAATAGTTTCCACATGGTAACTTTAGTTCTATTTGATCTATTGTAATCAATTTTGTTAGCTCTCCAGTCATACTGTGAAGATAGATACTGCTTTTGGTTTCGAGCTGATAATGAGCAAAACCCCTTTTATCACATAACTTGCGGTCTTGGAGTGACATAAAGCCATTATGTAAATATCTTAATCCACAAGGGGAATATCGTTTTTTTTGGCTCCGGCCCAACCTGTTGGTCCACAAGCGTTGCATGAAGCGGGTTGTCAAATGACGTCATTTGCAACAACGTTAACGAAAACAACGTAACGTTTTGGCGGAACATCTATATAGCGGAGGCTCTAAAAACTACGGCTTTAATCAATTTAATAGTTGCTTAAACTTGTTATGTGATCAAAAGAATCTCACATTTGTACTCATTATTTATCATTTTTAATAAACTCGGTGACTAAAATTAATATGACGCTCTCCAACTCTCGCATCATGTCATTTTAGTCAACTCGTTTATTAAAATTGATAAATATTGATCACTCATTCAAGATCCTCTATTTCATACCTTACAGTTTCAGGTTAAATAACTTCACTGGTATTTTACCCATTTTTTGCCAGATTCCATACTCAGATTTATCACTATACATTGATGAAGAACATCTATGCCTTTCCGTATACCTATTGACTTTGGTTATATGAATGTTCGTGCTATTGTGTTAATGGTCGTTTCAATAGTGGTCGTATAATTTGCGAATATTTTGGCAACGCATGTAAGTCTCTAAAGGGGTATCCGAAAGTGTTCCCTGTCTTACAATGCCCTCGCTTATCAGGGACTTCCCTGTTTGCATTAGAATATATTATTATTAGGAAACAAGAAGTTTTTGTGAAACACTAGCCATACGGATATGACCATGCCCCAAAATAATATTGACATGTATCTTACGTAACCTACCTAATGTGTACCAGTATAAATGGGCTTCTTGAGCACACTTAGCAAGTAAAAGTATCTATCATACATATCGGTACATCCAAGGTTATTGCAAAGGTTAGATCTAGGCTTTTCATCTCTAATGATGGATGAAGGATCGATGATATGTGTTTACTTCACTTCGACACAAAAAGGCCACAACGCACCAATGAGTTGTAAGAGGTGATGATGATTTTCGTTGATTCGTTGAAAATCAGTGCATTGGCTCAAAACACCGACCTGCCTTCCTTTTAGTACTTGGCAGAGGAAAACTCTTAGTCAAATAAACAGAAATATTCCCTATGACAATTCACCCCTAGAACCGCGACAATGTATGAAGGTCTCTGAGAGATCTCTGTATAAACTAGACAAGTGCCAGACACAGTCCAAGTTGGGCTGAGCTCAAGGGCTGCTTGAGCAAACCCTTTCGTGATCAAATTATTCAGCAAATTTTACCCCTTCGCCGTGTCATTGTCGTCTGCTTCAATTTTGTTGTGTGCAATGTCGTTTCAAAGTTAACAAAAGGCAGTATGACTGAAGAAATTTAAAAAATGTGTGCGTTATATTAGCAAACGGATTAGGCGTTATTTCGCTTGCAGTTTCGAAGAGACCATATCGCATTATATTAGCGTTTAGTTTGATTTCTAAGAACGTATCACGTCCCCCTTTGTTTTCTGTATTGCACTAATATTGCAGATAATAGCCATGGTCAAAGAGACCGAATTGAGTCGATCTGTTCTTGGTGCATCAGATGAACTAGACGATGAACTGTGCAAAATCTGTTTGTCAAAGGATAAAATGTCAACTGAAGCCACCCATTTTTGCATAGATTGTGATGGAAACATGTGTGATTCCTGTACGAAATGGCATAAGGATTTCCGCCCAACCTCTATCCATAAAGTTGTCGATATTTCTATGGCACCGGGTAGTAGAGGACAAGTACCAGATCCTCAACAGCCTACTGAGCGATGTGAAGTCCATCAAGATAAACTGCTGGATACATACTGCCCTGACCACGAGGAGCTGTGCTGTGTGTCATGTGCTACTTTCAATCACGGGTAAGCATATCGGTGTTTTTATTGTAATAGAACAATGTCAAGCAAATCAAGTAAACCGCTGGACACTTACTGCCCAAGCAGTTGTTCTGTGGTTTATGACTGTGTTGCATCTATCACTGGTAAGCATGTCAGTGTTTCTGGTGGTACAACATAATAGGACTGACATTATATGGAACGCGTCAAGGACAAAAACAATTGGATTAAAACTGCCGCCGTGCCAAAGACGCAGTGGCTGGTATTTGGCTATGCTGTTTTACACTCACACGCATCTAATGTGGATGCATTATATACCTTGTGTGGCAATGTAGACCAAACTCAGATACGGACACTAGGATGACAACGGTGCTTGGTGTGTACAATGCTGCGATACAACTACTAGTAGGTTGGTTCGACACGACACAGCTGAAGTATGTGTGTCAAATAAATACGAAAGACTCAAGCAGGAAACGCAACACAAACAATACACCCACCTCTCAAACAGAACACACACACAGTAATACCATAACAAACACACACACGCAATACCATTCCTTCATCTACACACTAAATAGAAAACAACACACAAGACAAACATAAAGCAAAGTGAATATAGGAGCCCGCCTTGGTACGGTTAGTAGCAACCAATAATTAATTATAAATCAACCATTAACAACCACTACATTTAGAAACTCTTTTCGATGAATGTCGGAGATACTAAATGAAAGGTATACTCGGTTATTACGCTACAAAGAGGCTTATATTGAATATATTTTTCATTGTTACATGTTTATCGGACAATTTAACAGTAATTAAATAACCTTTTAAAAAATTGATAACATGTGTTGTATGTGTGTTTGAACTGAACAATCACTAAATAACTTTTTTTCGTGCATCATTTGCATGCCTCTTATTACTACCTTAAACTGATCTATATCTGTACCCACGTTAGACTTGAGAATAAGAACATTTTGATATAGAATCGTATTTCGTTATGTTTTAGAAAATGTGGAGATCTAAAGTACATACCATGGATTTCTAAAGGAGTCAAGAGAAGCCCGGAGTATACTGAAATCAAACGGTCAGTAAGAGATGTCACGACAGAACTGGAGACAGTACGAAGTGATAGGAATGGGATTTTGAAAACAATAAACAAGGAAGAAAACAAACATCTGACCGCAGTACAGGAGATCAGTGAGACACTTATGAACCGTATTGATAGTCTGGCCTTGGCGGAGTCAGACAAGATACAAAAGAAATATAAGAAATTGAGAGATGTTGTCCAGAAAGATATCACAGTATTAGATGGTCAGATAGGAACAATACAAACTGCAGTCAAAAGCTGAACGATTCCCAAGGTGACAACGAATCCCAGCTGTTTGTATATTTAAAACAAAGTAAGAAGACGGAAAAAGAGGGAAAAGAACTGATAGATAATCTGGTTCAGATAGATATACATGTACCAGGTTATGAAATTGATACAAGGCTTGAGAGGAATCTATATGAGATTGAAGAACTTGGAAGGTTTAAAAAAGAATTAACACTAACACTAGAAGCAGATCACATTGTCAGTGCAGCAGAGGATAAAAACGAGTGTGATATTGCAGGGATATGTCTATTTGCGGATGGTCAATCATACTGGTTGACAAAAGCAACCGTGCCTTGAAGCAGCTGGATAACTCCTATGAGGTAGTAGGGTGCTTGGACATGTCTGCTACTCCAGGAGATATCTGTAATACTGCAAATATAAATGAAGTCGCGGTTACCTTAACCATGGAAAAGAAGGTTCAGTTCGTTTGTGCAGGAGCTACGTTGCTAAAGACAGGATTCTTCAGGACTGATGAATGCTGTCGAGGTATCTGCTGTAGCTATGGGGAACTGTTCGTCTGATGTGAAGATGTCACAAAGAAAGGATATGCAACAATTTGTGTGTTTTCCCAGACAGGAACACCATTGCGTTCGATGCAAGTCAACCAGACAGGACAGGAACTACTCTGGAATATGCTTTACATGATTAATAATTCAAACGGTAGTACCCTCAATGTTGTTGATGCAAGCGGCGTGACAACAATAGAGAGAAATGGGGAGGTTATATCTAGATACCAGATGAGAGGATTAAATGGTGTCGGAGAAATTAGTACAATTGATTATGATGGCCTCCTACTTGCAGTCAATGATACGAGCAGTATCTTATTTGCACCCAGTGACGGAACAGAGATGAAGACCGTGTTAAGGAAACAAGATGGTATACGGTATCCACAAGCAATTTGTTATGATCATGTACATGAAAAGTTGATCATCAGTACAAAGGCAATGAACACAATCAAAGTATATAACATACCATAATTTATCATTTGTTCTTTCGCATGTCTATGTATAAAAATACCTACCTAACATGACATGTGGTATGAAAACATGATATACATTGCATAACCAACTTCCGGGAAAGGGATAACAGTTTCATTAATGTTAACTTTACTGCTAAACAAACGTGTACACGTACGAGTGCCGTTCCAAACATAATGTCACTTCCATCTTTATCAGTGTGACCATACCACGTGGTATGTGACATCATTTTTCGGTACCACTGTCAGCCAAAATGACAACAATTCCGCTCGATTCAACATTTGAAACAGCTGTAAGTATTTTATTTTCCAGTCGATTTTAACAAAACATAGCCTATGCTTTGGGGAAAATTGTCTTCTTTACAATGGTGTTAATAGATTTGTCACCAGATCAATTCATTTTGCCTGAAATCTGGACAACTGTCCAGAAAATGTGAAAAACACTGTGCGACCACGGCAAACCCTTCCAAAATATTGCCGAGAAATGAATGCAGTCGTTTATTACAGTTTGGTAATGTTAACCGGAGGTTCCGGCAGTCAAGTAATATAACATAAATAAAATATATTCACGAATAACGTCCTCTTAACAAAGATATAAGGGAGTAGGTCAAAATGCGACCACGGCAAACCATAAACATGTAATTGTATGATAACACCGCAAGCCATATTATGGGAACAACGTATCGATGTTCCAAGAGCGCATGCTTTTTTACGATGTGGTAATGCTATGGGACAAAACTGTCAAAGAGAGGTACAGTGTTCCCCCTCCCCCCCCCCCCCTACAACGGTCCTCCAAACAACGACTCCCTCTGACAGTCATTGACAGATGTTACTTTTTTAAGTCTAGTATAGCGACATTCGAACCTTTTTGGGAAGTGGATACTTTGATGGAGTTGGTTTGTCAGTTTTGGTACTTGATTTGACAGTTCTTGTGATTGGTGTTACTCTTTAGAATTGCTTTGGTGTTGTTGTTTTAAAAGGCGAAGGCAAATGAACTGGACTGAATGTTTTGAATGTTGGAATACGTGGTGGAAAGGGTTGCTTTGAAGATGACTTGAATGTAATTCTGTTGAATATTTCGTCCTCTGTTTGAATTCAGTTCGTTAAAACATTTCCTTTTTGTGAGATATTTAACATCTTTTGTGTCTCACTTCTTCTTTTGCCTAGAACCAGTGAGCTTTTTGATGTCCGCATTGTGCGGAAAACAGAAAAAGAAGATGCTTAAGTGGCATGATTTCGCTTAGTTGATTAACCCTTTACTGCCTTACCCCGAGTGCAACAGTAATTTGTAAACAGTTTGAATCCTGATCAGACGCCGCTTAAATCTGCGTATGATTAGGATCCAAACTGTTTGCCACTCAGTTTTATATTTCTGATATCAAGTTACCCAAAAGTTAAAATTTAGAAACAAAAGCAAATGACACTTGTTTTTAATTGATGACGTCACGGCAGTGAATGGGTTAAAACTGTAACATAAACCAGAGGAGAGGCTATGTCTATAAGACAAATATGAAGCCACAGCCGACCAAAATTTGACTAAGTTCAACTGAGTGTATTTTACATGCACATCTATGGTATATGTGTAAACGCTTTGCCAAGTAGGAAGGTTTTAGCTTGAAAACTGTAGGAGGAGTAAGCCGGACAAAGTATGTACTGTATATCGGACCAACGAACAAACAGATAGACAGGGATAAAACAGCATGCCACCGACTGATCGTTGAGAGGGGCATAAAATATTCTAGCTAGTTAAAGGACACAATATACTTATTAATGTTCACGGACGACAGACGTCTGTGTATGATGAAAATTAAGTTTCTTCTTTAAAACAATCAATGCATCACATATAGATGAAATAAATCATCAAAGTAAGAATCGCACTGTGCGGAATCTAACATTAACTTGCTATTGAATATACATTTATTTGACATAATTTTTATCCCAGGCATTGCCACCATCTTCTTTTCTTTCTTAGCACAATGCGGACATCAAAAAGCTCACTGTTTCTAGGCAAAAGAAGTAGAAAGACACTAAAGATGCAAAACATCTTACAAAAAGGAAATATTTTAACGAACTAGATTCAAGCAGAGGACGAAATATTCAACAGAATTACATTCAAGACATTCAAAGCAACCATTTTCACCACGTATTCCAACATTCAAAACATTCAGTCCAGTTCATTTGCCTTCGCCTTTTAAAACAACAACACCAAAACAATTCAAAAGAGTAACACCAATCAAAAGAACTGTCAAATCAAGTACCAAAACTGACAAACCAACTCCATCAAAGTCTCCACTTCCCAAAAAGGTTCGAAGGTCTCTATATGTTACAGAAGCATCTACTACACTTGAAAAAGTGACATCTGTCAATGACTGTCGGAGGGGCTCGTTGTTTTGAGGTATGTTGTAGGGAGGGAACACTGTACCTCTCTCTGACAGTTTTTATTCCATGGCATTACCACATCGTCAAAAAGCATGCGCTTTTAGAACATCGATACGTTGTTCCCATAATATGGTTTGCGGTGTTATCATAAACTTATATGGTTTGCCGTGGTCGCATTTTGACCTACTACCTATATCTTTGTTAAGAGGACGTTATTTATGAATATATTTTATTTATGTTATATTACTTGACTGCCGGAACCTCTGGTTAACATTACCAAACTGTAATAAACGACTGCATTCATTTCTCGGCAATATTTTGGAAGGGTTTGCCGTGGTCGCACAGTGTTTTTCACATTTTCTGGACAGTTGTCCAGGTTTCAGGCAAAAGGTATTGGTCTGGGGACAAATCTATTAACACCATTGTAAAGAAGACAATGTTCCCCATAGCATAGGATATGTTTTGTTAAAATCGACTGGAAAATAAAATACTTACAGCTGTTTCAGATGTTGAATCGAGCGGAATTGTTGTCATTTTGGCTGACAGTGGTACCGAAAAATGACGTCACTTACCACGTGGTATGGTCACACGGTTTATTTTAAAACTGCAATTGTTTATTATCATTTTGTTTGGAGATGTCCTTCACAGTACCCTCCTTTGGCCATAACACACTTTTTGAACAATTGAATCCAATCCTCAATTGGTATAGTCATCAAACACTGATAAACTGCTGACCCCAATACATGTCTCGAAAAGTCGAAATGCATCTCTTTCCAGACAGATGTAATTTGAAGAAAAAAAATAGTCACAAGGAGCTAAATCTTGTGAATACGGAGAGTGTCGAAGGACGGTAACCTTCTCAGACTAAAAGCAGTCGGCCACAATGTTTTCCTTTTGTCTGCGGGTGGATTATCATGCGAAAAAAGAACGATTTTAAGCCCTGTTTTAGGGCGTCGAATTCTGAAGCAATTCTTTATTTTCTGAAAACAACGTTCATATAGAACTACCATGTGACTGTTATGTCTTTTGGCACTGCATTTTTTATGGGTGGTACCTTTTAAGTAAAAAATAGCATACAACATTTTCTATACAGTTGTAAAACGTTTTGCAATAATTGGCCATTGGTTACAAACATCTCGCTTTGGTTCATGCTAATACAACCAGGGCTCATCACCAGTATCTAAATTCTCAAAAGCCGTCTCAGTGTATTTTGGGTACATTTTCAGCAATATCCTTGAAAGAGTTCATTTAGTAGGTAAGTCCATATGAGTAAAAGGTTCTGCTGTCACCTTTCTAAAAAATTCAACAGTCCGTGGATCATCGGCTATTTCCGTCAGCGCACTTGCTGACGAACACCGGGTCCCAGACGTGAGAGAGCTTATAGGCCCCCTCGTCCCTGTACATGGTGGACTTTTGTTTTCTTATCTGGATGGCCTTCTTCATCTGCCGAGCGCGAAGGTCAGACTCCCTATCGACTATCTTAGTGCCCTCCCAGTCAACAATATGAATAGACTGTACAGAATGGTCCGTTATACCGATTTTGTTGTACTCTGTCAGAGAAGCTTTTCTTTCAAAACAAAAGTCCACCATGGACAGGGATGAGGGGCCCTATAAGCTCTCTCACGTCTGGACCCGGTTTTCGTCAGCAAGTGCGCTGCCGGAAATAGCCGATGATCCACGGAATCAGTTGGATTTTTGAGAAAGGTGACAGCAGTCACCGACACTGTTAAAGTAAGAAAAATTTAATAGTAGTGTTATAAGAACCTTTTACTCATTTTCAGCAATGTTTTGCCTTTTTTACTCGGGGTTGTTTCTGTTCAGCTGTGAACAAATTGAGTATCCATCAAGCATTTACCTTTCTAACTTTAAGTTGTTCTTTCAAAATTCCATGCGTTCTAGCCAACAAATTATTTGTCATTCGGGCCAATTGCCATACTGTTAATTGAGCATCACGTTTGGAAATATCGCCGATTGTTTCTATGTTACTTTTAGGCGTAGTTGTTGTAGGATGTTCTGGACGAGCAGCATCTTTAGTTGCTCCTGGCCAGTGCGAAATTTATTCACCCAATTTTAGGACTTAAAGCAGATTACAACTGTTCATAGCAGATAACAGTGTCTTTTTATATGTGTTATGATTTTTACGTCGCTTTTAACAGTATTTCACTCATATCGCCACGTCCAGTTAATTATAGCAGGTGGAGGAAAATCCAAGAAGCACTGTTTCAGGCAGCAATCGGCAACTGGGTATAACCACCGATCTTTCTTAAGCCAGCGGACAGTGGTAGTGTTAGGGTTCATATTTGTAGTGCAAACGTGAAATAAGCGAAAAAAGTTGTAAAGTGTGTATATGTATATATTTTTTCTCCATTTTCAAGAACCGTTACAATTTCTTGTCACAATATTATTCGAAACTGCGGTTGTTTAACATCTTTGAGGATTATACATGTACAGTAAAGCCACTAAAAAGGCTAATTGTTAAAGCAAGGTGATCGTGTTTTACGTTCACATTGTTTTAAGCAGTCACTTGCCTTATACACCAGGGGCCCGTTTCATTAAACTTCGTACGACAAAAGCGGTCGAAAGTCAAAACTTTAAAATACATTTCATTTCTGATTTTTCTATTTTATCCTGTCTTGTGACATCTCTTTGGAATCGTCTTTTCAAGCAAACACATTGCAATCAAATATAGAAAATCACAATTGTTGTTGACATTTCTAACAATTTATTTTAATCTAAATGTCAAACAGTTTTGAGCCAGGTCGGACGCCTGATTACAAGACGTCTGACCTGGCTGCAAACTATTTACAGTGGACATAGTGTTTTAGCATAAACACTTTGAACCCTATAATTCTATAGATTGGTGTGAACAATTAAATGAAATTGAGGTTTTCAAAGAATTGTTATATCTTGAATTGAAAAACACAAGCATACAATAGAAACAGTAAGTTTTATTTAGACATAGCATAACTCTGACCAAAAACCTATCATGTACAGAAATGCAAAACAATAATCTAACCCATATTCTAACTATTGGTAGGAGGTCCTCAGATTAATATATTGTTCTATATACAAGGTATCAAACTTCATTCATTGAGTTTCTTGAAACAGACTATAACTAAATAAACTGTGTACAGCAGTCTGTTGTAGATTCTCTAACACCTCACTCTTGTAAATAAATGATGAAACAACACAATGGTGTTAAACTCACTTATGACCATTTATTATATTGTTATCAATGTATAGTAATTGTGTATAGGCCGGTTTTATTGACTTGGCAGGGCGGAGTTTCGATGCGGACCATTGCATTACAACTTTGGGGGCGGCAGTACGCTCTTTTATTATCGGAATTTACCGTTTTCGTATGCCCTTCCTTACCGGTATTACTGGACATTTGGACTGAAGGAATATAATGAAGAATGACAAACAGCTTGAATCCAGTTCAAACGCCGCGTAACGCTGTTTGCAAATGTAAACAAAGTCTTCATTTTCTCTCCCATTAACAACTCCCTCCGAACAACACACGCACTCTTTGTCTCCCATTGGGTGTTGTTGTAGAGTGGGAGCACTGTACATACCTTTTTCACGTGGACATGGATGCACGTATAAATTGTGTTTCTCCATGTTGAAAGTATCGGACAATAATGATATAATTCGGAACTTTACCTATCATCCCTATAATCAAAAGTAAATTAGTTTACCTTTGCTAAAGGTTAGCTCCGCCCTGCCAAGTCAATAAAACGTGTCTATACACATAGTTTACAAATAAAACAATTTGGTAGTAAACCATAACAAAACACCTATCTTCCCTCTGTCTATCTATAAAAAATATCTGATGTCATATTTTAAAATAGAAGCATGATGTCATCAGCACAGTAGTAAACAGTCTGCAATGTTCAGTCTGTGTCTCTAAATTTTACACTCACCATTCATATCTGGTAAAACTGTAAAATTACATAGACCAGCCTGGCTACATATCAAATCAGACAATTCAGTTTGCAATGGGTGCTCTTAAACCTAAATTTCTGATCAAATACGAAATGTTGGTCTAAAAAGATACCATGCAGCTCCGCTGAAAACAAGTTTAAACCGTTTACACGAAACTGAACGCAAAAGCGATAAAATGTAGAAAATGACACATGTTTGCTGTGTAAAACGATTGGTTTGAAGCTAAATGGCAAACAGGTTGGAGTCTGATCTGGCTCCAAAAGGACATAAGATTTTAGCATAAGTGCATTTTTTGGGAGAAATTAATGTGTGTTTTACATGTACATGGACATCAGTTTGGGTGAGGTATTGTCATCGCAACTTAAAATCTTTAACTACATGTAATATCAATGCTCGGTATTTTTCAACTGCGACAATTGTCGTTTGTCTATAGATACATTTTTTTCTAAAAAAAAAAAATCAAAAAAAGGATCAGAGTCATCAAGATCCAAACTGTTTGAAGATGATAACATAGTTTTGCGGATTCCAAGAGTTAGCCCCCTTTCACTGCCATGACGTCATCAGCTTTGAACCATTCACGTCAGTTTTTATTTCTTAAATCTAGTTTCGAGGTTTTCTAGATAAGGAAATATAATATAGCGTATCAAAGAATTTGGATCATAACGGAGTCTGCTCAGTATCGAAACTTTTTGAAAATATTTTGTGACAAATTATTATCGTTGCTTTGAATATTTTATTTATGAACCATTCGCTTGCCTTTCACGACTTCACTTGACTGGCATTTGCAAACAGTTTGGATTCAGATCAGACGCCGCGTAACGTTCATGTGTTACTTTATTTCTAAAATGCACAGATCTTAAATCCTAATTCGTCAATTGTTTTGAAGACGACAATTTCAAAGCAGACGATATTACGATGAAACAAAACCAACCTATAATTCCACCATTTTTTAGTCTGCGTCAAAAGTGTTGTCTGCTGACTGTGTTCAATATAACTATTATACCTGTAATTGTATTTCCTCTGAAAACAGAAACTCTTTCAAATAGTATGGATCCAGATTAGATTATTATACTCATGGTAAGGTAGTGGAAGGTTTAAATGATTCTTGCAATTATAACCCTTTCACTCAATGACGCCATAAAGCGCGTTTGCAAATAGTTTTTATCCTGATCAGATGCCGCTTTATGCGGCGTCTGATCAGGTTAAAAACTGTTTGCCACTTGTTTTGAAAGTACGTCACTTATACTTCCTTAAATATATCTTTGAACCGGTATTGTAGACAACAATATTGAAACAGACGACAATATGGCGTCGAATGGGTAAAAATCTCACGATAAATTTGATAATGAAAGGGTTAAGCATATATTTTCCTTTCTTCTAGAATGGTATCGCATGCTTTAGATATTTGCATAGTTCGTATGGAAAGTAGCATTTTCAACGTATCATTAGAAGGAGTAAATATTGGAAGTTTTTGGCTGAAAAATACATTGTATTTAATGTTATTCGGCATAATATATGATCCTGGTTAAAACAAAGAAAAGGTGAGTTATGCCGCAGACGGTATTAAAAGAGTCCAAAATCAATAGGGGTGAATATATCATGTGAACTACTAAAGGCGAACCTAATAATTATATTCAACGGCCGTGTCAGATATCATTTCTCATTCAAAGCTAGAAACGAAATGTTCTATTTTTATATTCTAACCATATACAATTACATCGTCTTGGCGAACATAATGTTCAAACTTCAAATACTGATTTACAAAGCGATAAGTTGAATGTAGATCAATCCTCATAGTGTTCAAGGACAACATGGAATCGATCGTTTAAGAGTTGTCACAAGGACAAATTTAAATTAACCAATTACAGCGTTCCCTCATTACAACGGCCCTCCCAAAAACGACTCCCTCTTTACAACGACGATTGTCTCAGTTCCCAAAACCGGACAATTATGACTAACGCTTTTACTGCTGCAATGTCGTCTGCTTAAAATTGTCGTCTGCTATTTTTCTTAAAATTACCTATAAGTGGATATTTTGATAGAATAAATATAATTATAAGTGACAAACAGCTTGAATCCAGATCAGAGGCCGCGTTTACGCGGCGTCTGATCTAGATTTAAGCTGTTTGTAAACTCAAGCAAAATCTTTATTTCCCTCTCTATAACTACTCCCTCCGAACAACACACACAATCTGCGTCTCCCACTGGATGTCGTTGTAGAGAGGGAGCTCTGTATTTGAGCCAAACGGCTTGTGTTTGCTTTGTCCTTGTTTGAAGATTTGTTTAAAAGCACAAAAAAACTTACCTGATACAGTACGGTAGATCACGTAGGCTTTAAAGGGACTTGCAACCGGATGGTATACTTGTCAAAATAAAATAAAATACTCAAATAAAAGCAAATTTGTGGCATTATTTGGCTTCTGACATTAAAAAAATATGATCAGTCCAAAAAAAGTCTCAAGAATCGTCACCGAATCTTAGATTTTTAGATATTTTCCATCGTTTTTCTATACCGACTAGTAGACGGTATAGTTGTTGTTGTTGCTTCTCTACACGGGATCAGACATAAATCCGAGCCGAATTGTGAAGTTGTATGCACTTTCGATCGCTACACATTGAAATACGTTAAATCGATCCGAGATAAACGGATGGTTCCGTGGTCCATTGGTCTAAGCGGTTTCCCCTATTTTGCCTTCTGTCCGCCAATTCCGGGCCCCGCGTTCGAATCCCACCAGAGACCAATATTTTTTTTTTATTGAAATACATTTTTTTAAACAGAATTTCTTATCTTAAACTAATTCTTTACCATTTATATAAGCGTTTGACACATATTTACAAATCACTATTTTTAATGCACCATCTGGTTGCGAGTCGCTTTAAAGCCGCATTGTGTTTTTGAGAAACCTGCATAAAACGGTTGTTTGAGGGTCCCATTTGAACTACGTGGGACGTGATTCTTTCACAAAAACCAGTTTTATCTAAGCAATTCCCTTTTTTAAATTTTATTTATAATATTTTGGTGCTGCACAAATTAAAAGGCCTCCCTTGTGAATGGAAAGAAGGACAACTCTGTAAATACAGGGCTCCAGATAACGGAAGTATTTCGAAAACTAAAATCTTTATTCTTCTTTTAATCCCAATGGTGTCATACTCATTATAGTGCAGGACTAGGCCTGAAGACCCGTTTGCAAAATGGTGTTGAGAGAGTTTCTCACTTGATGTGAGTTAACGAGACCCTAGACATCACAAATCACCGAGGTGCTTGTCTGCCAGACGGTCGAGAGCCCCACAATATACAAATCCAATATGGCCGCCGTCAGCCATTTTGGAAAAACTAACTTTTTTGTTTTTTGGAGAATAAACAAGTGTAATACCTCTAAATTGATTGTTTTTTTGTGTGGAACTCATTTCTGATGCCCTTTGTGCAATCTGGGGTGTCTTTGATTTGGAAAGGTCAAGTTTCACATTAGCCAAATCCAATATGGCCGCCGCAAACCATGTTGGAAAAGCTATTTTCGTTGTTGTTTTTTAAGAAAAATCAAATATAATACTTCTAAATTGATGATTTTTAGAGTATAAATCACTTCTGATGCCCTTTGTGTAATCTGGGATGTCTTTGATTTGGAAAGATCAAGTTCCACGATAGTAAAATCCAATATGGCCGCCGCTAGTCATGAAAAAAAACCACTAACTTTTTTCTTTTTTTGGAGAATAAACCAATGATATACCTCTTAATTGATAATTTGTGGGTGTTGAACTCATTTCTGGGGTCTTTTGTGCAATCTGGGAGGTATTTGATTCGGAAAGGTCAAGTTTCACAATAGCCAAATCCAATATGGCCGCCGCAAACCATGTTGGAAAAGCTATTTTCGTTGTTTTTTTATACATGAAGACAACTTACCTTTCCATGCATGTGGAACAGGTGTTATATTTCTGTCCCGGCCCTACCGTCTGTCCGTGGGGCTGTGGTAGTCTTAGTGGTTAGGATAACAGCCTCTCACCCCATGACGTAGGATTGAGTCCCACTCACTGTCTTTTTTCTCTGTCTAATGTCAGAGTGTTGCCATTTGCTTACTTCTTGTTTACATACTGACTACTTCTGTTCAAGCTAAGCCCAAGGTCGTTGACGTATCAAAATAAAAAACTTCGGACATTGAACTTGACCTTTTCAAACCATTATGACTCTCCATATTGAACAAAGGACCTCAGAGAGGAAATGAGTTATACACAAGCAATAATCAATTAAGATATACATGTATTACATGTATATTTGATCTTTCTAATTTTTTTATTTTTTTTTAAATTTGCTTTTCCATCTTGTTTGCGGCTGCCATATTGGATTTGGCAATTGTAATACTTGACCTTTCTGAATAAAAGACACCTAAGATTGCACAAAGGGCCTCAGTAATAAGTTACACACCAACATATTATCAATTTAGAGGTATTACATTTGATTATTCTCCAAAAAAGAAAACAAATAGTTTTTTCAACATGGTTGCGGCGGCCTTATTGGATTTTGCTTCTTTTGGAGCTTGATCCTTCCAAAGCAAAGATACCCTAGATTGCACAAAGGTTTTCAGAAATGAGTTCTACCTTAAAACATAATCACTTTGGATTATACGGTATAACATTTGATTTTTGTCCAAAAAGCAACAAAATCAGCTTTTCCAACATGGTTTGCGGCGGCCATATTGGATTTGGCTATTAAGAAACTTGACCTTTCTGAATCAAACACATCCAAGATTGCACTAAAGGCCTCAGAAATGAGTTCAACACCCAACTATTATCAATTGAGAGGTATTACATTCTTTTATTTTCAAAAAAAAAAAGGAAAAAGTTAGCTTTTTTCATGGCTAGCGGCGGCCATATTGGATATTACTATCGTGGAACTTGATCTTTCCAAATCAAAGACATCCCAGATTACACAAAGGGCATCAGAAGTGAGTAATACTCTAAAAATCATAAACTTAGAAGTACAATATTTGATTTTTCTTTAAAAAAAAAAAGAACGAAAATAGCTTTTCCAACATGGTTTGTGGCGGCCATATTGGATTTAGCTAATGTGAAACTTGACCTTTCCAAATCAAAGACACTCCAGATTACACAAAGGGCATCAGAAGTGAGTTATACTCTAAAAATCATCAATTTAGAAGTATTATATTTAATTTTTCTTTAAAAAAAAAAAAACAACAAAAATAGCTTTTCCAACATGGTTTGCGGCGGCCAGATTGGATTTGGCTATTGTGAAACTTGACCTTTCCGAATCAAATACATCCCAGATTGCACAAAAAGCCCCAGAAATGAGTTCAACACCCAAAAATTATCAATTAGAGGTATATCATTGGTTTATTCTCCAAAAAAAGAAACAAGTTAGTTTTTTTTTTATGGCTAGCGGCGGCCATATTGGATTTTACTATCGTGGAACTTGATCTTTCCAAATCAAAGACATCCCAAATGACACAAAGGGCATCAGAAGTGATTTATACTCTAAAAATCATCAATTTAGAAGTATTATATTTGATTTTTCTTAAAAAAACAACGAAAATAGCTTTTCCAACATGGTTTGCGGCGGCCATATTGGATTTGGCTAATGTGAAACTTGACCTTTCCAAATCAAAGACACCCCATATTGCACAAAGGGCATCAGAAATGAGTTCCACACCACAAAACAATCAATTTAGAGGTATTACACTTGTTTATTCTCCAAAAAACAAAAAAGTTAGTTTTTCCAAAATGGCTGACGGCGGCCATATTGGATTTGTATATTGTGGGGCTCTCGACCGTCTGGCAGACAAGCACCTCGGTGATTTGTGATGTCTAGGGTCTCGTTAACTCACATCAAGTGAGAAACTCTCTCAACACCATTTTGCAAACGGGTCTTCAGGGCAGGTACAGGACTATTAAAAGTGTCTCGAAGAGACGGTTTAATCAGTAGTAACACCATAGCATTCGGTGCTGAAATGAGTGAGAAAATGTTAGATTAGTTCAGATTTCTCCCGAGTATATGTTTAGCTGGAACACTGAAAATGACACTGTTAACCCTTATTCTCCTGCACAGACGTCTGCTTCGACATTGTCGTCTGCAAAATGTGTTCAGTTTAGATTTATGCATTGTTTTAATTAAACAAACCTTAAGACCAGTGTCAAATAGTTTGGATCCAGATGAGACGCCGCGTTACGCGGCATCTTTTTAGATTCAAATAGTTTGTAAACTCCGTAAAGTAGGCACAGGGTTAAACACTACGATATCAAATAACAAACGTATACATATATTTCACCGGATGGAAACGGTTAAAATAGACTACGGAGAATCTATACCTTGAGCTTGCTGAAAATGACTGTTTCAGCCTTCTCCGCTCTCTAACTCAAACACTTCTTTTTGGATCTTCACCAAACTTGCTACAAATGTTTATTAGTATAGATTCTAGGTCAGGTTTAATAACTAGCAAAATCGCAAAAGGCATGTCTGAGTTATTGCTGAAAATGCTGAAACAGTCATTTTTTAATACATAAAGGGCAAAAACTCAGATATGCCTCATGCGAATTTTGTAATAATCAAACTAGACCTAAATTTTATATACTTAAACATTTTCAGCAAGTTTAATGAATATCCGATAAAAACTGTATGTGTTAGAGTGCAAAAAGTGACTGAAACAGTCATTTTTCATTAATAAACAGGCAATAACTCAGATATACCTTATGCGATTTTAGTAGTTATGAAACTGAACCTTGATTTAATATCAATAAACAGTTTCAGCAAGTTTGGTGAAGATCCAATAAAACTTATTTGTGTTAGAGAGCAAAACTTGCTGTAAACAGTCATTTTTTAATACATAAAGGGCAAAAACTCGAATATGCCACATACGATTTTTGTAATAATCAAACTAAACCTAAATTTGATATGAATAAATATTTTCAGCATGTTTGGTGAATATCCGATAAAAGCTGTTTGTTTTAGAGTGCAAAATTGACTGAAACAGTCATTTTTTATTAATTAACAGGCAATAACTCAAAAATGCCTTATGCGATTTTAATAGTAATCAAACTAAACCTTGATTTTATATCAATGAACATTTTCAGCAAGTTTGTGGAAGATCGGATAAAAAATAGTTGAGTTAGAGAGCGGACAAAAAAGTGTGATAGTCTAACTGACTGATGGATGGACGGGCGGAGGTAGATACGGTTGCCCCCAGTGAAGTTGAATTCGGTTGTATCACGTGATACTAAGCCGTGTGGTAATGTTTATGTCAGACGTTCTATTTTCGGTTTGTTATGATTTTAAATCGCCCTTTTTGGTGATTTAGGTCCGTCTTCATCATTTCATAGACCAGTTTGGCCCATAAGAATGTTCAAACATTATTATTTACCGTTATTGTATTTCAGGCATTAAGAAAAGGTCTGAAAACACAATGGGACTTTAGGGACGGGACTTTAACCAATTTATTGCCATGACGTCATTAAATATAAGAAATTCTCGTCTGCCTTTATTCTCAAAACTAATGTCAAGTTTTTGACTTAAGAACTATCGAAATGACTGCCAAACAGTTTGGATTGAGATCAGACGCCGTCTGATCTGGTTCTTAACTGTTTGCAAATGTTAGCCAAGTCGCGCTTAGCATGATAAGGTTAATGAGCTAATCATGATGATATTACACTCACTTGTTCCGAACGCATATTGGCACGTGATATCCTCTTCTGCTCATGATGCATTTGAGACGACGTTATTCTTGACCGTTTTAACAAAATTTAACGCAAACGAAATTCGAAAAGAAATGTAGAAAACGACACTTTTATTGATAATCTTACCGATTAGTTTTAAACTAATAACAAACAGCATGGAGTTTGATCTGGTTCAAAAAGGATATAAAGTCTTTAGCACAAGTACGTTTATTAGGAAAGATTACAGTCAGATGAAGTATTATCAACCCAACATAAAGTTTGTATTTATATAATTGCTTAATATAATTCTTTTATAAACCTTGTTACCTGCTATTGTTCTAAATGTAGACTTTAATAAATTTCTTTTCAAAACAGGATCAAAATGACGAACAGTTTGCATTACATGGCATCAGGAACCAATCTGTTTGCAATTTGGTTTGCCACTTACATACTTAAAGTTAGCCCCTTCATTGACATGCCGCCACTTGCTTTAAACAATTTGTCAAACATGACCTGTCTTTCATTTAACCGTTTAAATGCAGCTTAAACTATGAGTTTCTGTACGTCTGATCAATATCAAAACAATCTGAAACACATATTCAAGATTCGTTTGTCAAAACTTTCATGAAAGAGCATATTGAATTATATGATTGTTAATTTAGGGGTTGACTGTGTTAAAGGTCTCCTTAAGTAGTAGTTGTGGAAGCGTAATAAGTGGATGTACCCATAACACCATATCCTGTTTCAAATTTTGAAAACGGGTTACTACTTAAAACAGGTTGAAGGTAAAACATAATGCGCCTTTAGGCGCATTTAGCTTTACTTTCGGTCTGCTTTGCTCTACCATTTGATAGAAGTAGAAAGTATTTCTTATGTTGCATATCCACGACAATATCAAAAAGAATATTTCTCTTCATTGGAGGATTCAATGGAATGCGTAAAAAGTGTATACGGTATATGGAATAAATGGTTAATACGCTACGCACGTGCACTATTAGGGGAGGCAACCCCTTTCATAAACGGATGTTTTGAGCTTGGTTCCAACGTTGACAGATCCGGAACAAGATTGGGGACATTTGTTGTACATGATACTTAGCAGCATTATGCAATGGTCTTATTTCCCAAGATGACAAGAAGCACCTAAGTGCATGTCCAATGAGATTGTCCTGTACAGCAATCCACCCCTGCAGAGTGTAAGCCGTTTCTTTATGTCCAAGTGTAGGGCTTTTGCAAGTGTCAATTAAGTGAAACAGAGCCTCGGAGTTCTCGGTACTGTTGTTTAGTTTTTCATCTACCAGGTACTTCAAAAAGTACAAATAAACTTGGGCATCGACAACTGCGTTTGAACACCATTTACTAAAGCGAGATGTATCTAGTTTTTCTCCTACACACCTTTCCATCTCAATCCTAAGTGGCTGTGGTATTATAAATTTATGTGTTGGAAAAAACATGACACAGCCGGCTATGTGACTAGCTATTTCGTCGCGATTCCTTGACGTGATATTGGCAAATATAGTTACAGCCTTTTCTTCATCGACACTGAGTCTCGGTTCACAATCACACATTTGAACAGAATGCTTCTCAATGTCCTCTTCCACACGTCCCAGTATTTTCGAACACTCTATGTATCATCTTTTCATGAAATAGTAGGATGCTTTCGCGAGGTTATTTTGAACACGATCAGTTGGATACGCTGCTCTGAAATGAACGAAAGCGCTTAGTAGTAAACGACCAGACCTTTTCTTGTTCGCTGGATTCAATGAGTCACTTGGGGAGTATATGTACAGTCGGCTGAGCGGTCATTCGGACTGAAAGTAGACTTTAACTTGGTATATTACTTTATTACTTTTATTACTTGCAAGCTCCATAGCCTTTAATAAATGCCCTAAAGGAGTATGAATGGATACTGTTCGTTTAATGTTGTCTTCATCAATGCCAAGTATACGCTGTAAGTATTTTATGCAGGATGATGATTCCATTTTTGTAAACAGACCAAGAATAGATTCTCTATCAAAGTGCCTATGGAGCATGGTTACATATCAAATCGACACAATCTTTTTTCTTTCCACATCATACAATTGAAAATCGCCGCCTGTAAGCATGACACCAATATAATTTGTTCGTAGACTAAAGAAAAGGTTTTGCCCTAATCCTAACATGTATCTTAATTCTTGAAGTAAGGTTTTTCTTTCGTGGCGGAATGCCAACTTGTCGAATAAGTTGTGGTCTGTCATGAAATAACTTGGACAGTATTTGCCATTTACCCATGTAAATACGGTTTTCAGACACTGTAAAACACATATCACAAGATTGTGTTCAGTCCAAACAGAAGCATGTGTGTTCTCCGCCATATGAAGTATACATGTTTTGAGATGGTACGAACTGATGAAGCATTTCTTATCTTTAAATAGGGGTTGTAGAAAGTATTTCTTGATAATCTTGAGGAGAATATATGCTTTGTGTTGAGTTGGGTTCAAGCTAGACATAAGCAGCCTTTCCTGCATTGAGAACGAAATCCTCCACTGCATGTGAGCTTCTTTACTGCGCTCATGACCTACACCAACCAAGAGACAACCCATTGCATGCATTTCATTGATCTGCCGTGTTGTTGGCCAGCCAAATCGCTTTGGTCTTTTGATCCAGCCGTTAACATGTTTGGGAATGTTTGGGAATAGACTATTTATTATCCCTGATTAAATGAATGGGAGAGCCAGAATCTCATACTTTCTCTTTTTTAATATAGACACACATATGTATCCAGGATACGCGAAACTTCAACTTGTTATGAGTGGTCGACCATTGGATATTGACTCATTTCTAGGACATGCAAATGCACTAACTCCTGTGATAAATAAAATGCTACTTTCGGGCGATTTAGATATTGACAACAACGGTAAAATCTGTAGAAAGCCACCTTTTCATAAAGATAAAAATGGCCCAGCAATTGTTTGTTCAGATGAAGTTGAAGACCATATTTTCGACCATGTTAACAGTTACTGGTGTAAATACATTCCCAAACATGTTAACGGCTGGATCAAAAGACCAAAGCGATTTGGCTGGCCAACAACACGGCAGATCAATGAAATGCATGCAATGGGTTGTCTCTTGGTTGGTGTAGGTCATGAGCGCAGTGAAGAAGCTCACATGCAGTGGAGGATTTTGTTCTCAATGCAGGAAAGGCTGCTTATGTCTAGCTTGAACCCAACTCAACACAAAGCATATATTCTCCTCAAGATTATCAAGAAAGACTTTCTACAACCCCTATTTAAAGATAAGAAATGCTTCATCAGTTCGTACCATCTCAAAACATGTATACTTCATATGGCGGAGAACACGCATGCTTCTGTTTGGACTGAACACAATCTTGTGATATGTGTTTTACAGTGTCTGAAAACCGTATTTACATGGGTAAATGGCAAATACTGTCCAAGTTATTTCATGACAGACCACAACTTATTCGATAAGTTGGCATTCCGCCACGAAAGAAAAACCTTACTTCAAGAATTAAGATACATGTTAGGATTAGGGCAAAACCTTTTCTTTAGTCTACGAACAAATTATATTGGTGTCATGCTTACAGGCGGCGATTTTCAATTGTATGATGTGGAAAGAAAAAAGATTGTGTCGATTTGATATGTAACCATGCTCCATAGGCACTTTGATAGAGAATCTATTCTTGGTCTGTTTACAAAAATGGAATCATCATCCTGCATAAAATACTTACAGCGTATACTTGGCATTGATGAAGACAACATTAAACGAACAGTATCCATTCATACTCCTTTAGGGCATTTATTAAAGGCTATGGAGCTTGCAAGTAATAAAAGTAATAAAGTAATATACCAAGTTAAAGTCTACTTTCAGTCCGAATGACCGCTCAGCCGACTGTACATATACTCCCCAAGTGACTCATTAAATCCAGCGAACAAGAAAAGGTCTGGTCGTTTACTACTAAGCGCTTTCGTTCATTTCACAGTAGCGTATCCAACTGATCGTGTTCAAAATAACCTCGCGAAAGCATCCTACTATTTCATGAAAAGAAGATACATAGAGTGTTCGAAAATACTGGGAAGTGTGGAAGAGGACATTGAGAAGCATTCTGTTCAAATGTGTGATTGTGAACCGAGACTCAGTGTCGATGAAGAAAATGCTGTAACTATATTTGCCAATATCACGTCAAGGAATCGCGACGAAATAGCTAGTCACATAGCCGGCTGTGTCATATTTTTTCCAACACATAAATTTATAATACCACAGCCACTTAGGATTGAGATGGAAAGGTGTGTAGGAGAAAAACTAGATACATCTCGCTTTAGTAAATGGTGTTCAAACGCAGTTGTCGATGCCCAAGTTTATTTGTACTTTTTGAAGTACCTGGTAGATGAAAAACTAAACAACAGTACCGAGAACTCCGAGGCTCTGTTTCACTTAATTGACACTTGCAAAAGCCCTACACTTGGACATAAAGAAACGGCTTACAATCTGCAGGGGTGGATTGCTGTACAGGAAAATCTCATTGGATATGCACTTAGGTGCTTCTTGTCATCTTGGGAAATAAGACCATTGCATAATGCTGCTAAGTATCATGTACAACAAATGTCCCCAATCTTGTTCCGGATCTGTCAACGTTGGAACCAAGCTCAAAACATCCGTTTATGAAAGGGGTTGCCTCCCCTAATAGTGCACGTGCGTAGCGTATTAACCATTTATTCCATATACCGTATACACTTTTTACGCATTCCATTGAATCCTCCAATGAAGAGAAATATTCTTTTTGATATTGTCGTGGATATGCAACATAAGAAATACTTTCTACTTCTATCAAATGGTAGAGCAAAGCAGACCGAAAGTAAAGCTAAATGCGCCTAAAGGCGCATTATGTTTTACCTTCAACCTGTTTTAAGTAGTAACCCGTTTTCAAAATTTGAAACAGGATATGGTGTTATGGGTAAATCCACTTATTACGCTTCCACAACTACTACTTAAGGAGACCTTTAACACAGTCAACCCCTAAATTAACAATCATATAATTCAATATGCTCTTTCATGAAAGTTTTGACAAACGAATCTTGAATATGTGTTTCAGATTGTTTTGATATTGATCAGACGTACAGAAACTCATAGTTTAAGCTGCATTTAAACGGTTAAATGAAAGACAGGTCATGTTTGACAAATTGTTTAAAGCAAGTGGCGGCATGTCAATGAAGGGGCTAACTTTAAGTATGTAAGTGGCAAACCAAATTGCAAACAGATTGGTTCCTGATGCCATGTAATGCAAACTGTTCGTCATTTTGATCCTGTTTTGAAAAGAAATTTATTAAAGTCTATATTTAGAACAATAGAAGGTAACAAGGTTTATAAAAGAATTATATTAAGCAATTATATAAATACAAACTTATGTTGGGTTGATAATACTTCATCTGACTGTAATCTTTCCTAATAAACGTACTTGTGCTAAAGACTTTATATCCTTTTTGAACCAGATCAAACTCCATGCTGTTTGTTATTAGTTTAAAACTAATCGGTAAGATTATCAAAAAAAGTGTCGTTTTCTACATTTCTTTTCGAATTTCGTTTGCGTTAAATTTTGTTAAAACGGTCAAGAATAACGTCGTCTCAAATACATCATGAGCAAAAGAGGATATCACGTGCCAATATGCGTTCGGAACAAGTGAATGTAATATCATCATGATTAGCTCATTAACCTTATCATGCTAAGCGCGACTTGGCTAACATTTGCAAACAGTTAAGAACCAGATCAGACGGCGTCTGATCTCGATCCAAACTGTTTGGCAGTCATTTCAATAGTTCTTAAGTCAAAAACTTGACATTAGTTTTGAGAATAAAGGCAGACGAGAATTTCTTATATTTAATGACGTTATGGCAATAAATTGGTTAAAGTCCCGTCCCTAAAGTCCCATTGTGTTTTCAGACCTTTTCTTAATGCCCGAAATACAATAACGGTTAATAATAATGTTTGAACATTCTTATGGGCCAAACTGATCTATGAAATGATGAAGACGGACCTAAATCACCAAAAAGGGCGATTTAAAATCATATCATACGGAAAATAGAACGTCTGACATAAACATTACCACACGGCTTAGTATCACGTGATACAACCGAATTCAACTTCACTGGGGGCAACCGTATCTACCTCCGCCCGTCCATCCATCAGTCAGTTAGACTATCACACTTTTTTGTCCGCTCTCTAACTCAACTATTTTTTATCCGATCTTCCACAAACTTGCTGAAAATGTTCATTGATATAAAATCAAGGTTTAGTTTGATTACTATTAAAATCGCATAAGGCATTTTTGAGTTATTGCCTGTTAATTAATAAAAAATGACTGTTTCAGTCAATTTTGCACTCTAAAACAAACAGCTTTTATCGGATATTCACCAAACATGCTGAAAATATTTATTCATATAGAATTTAGGTTTAGTTTGATTATTACAAAAATCGTATGTGGCATATTCGAGTTTTTGCCCTTTATGTATTAAAAAATGACTGTTTACAGCAAGTTTTGCTCTCTAACACAAATAAGTTTTATTGGATCTTCACCAAACTTGCTGAAACTGTTTATTGATATAAAATCAAGGTTCAGTTTCATAACTACTAAAATCGCATAAGGTATATCTGAGTTATTGCCTGTTTATTAATGAAAAATGACTGTTTCAGTCACTTTTTGCACTCTAACACATACAGTTTTTATCGGATATTCATTAAACTTGCTGAAAATGTTTAAGTATATAAAATTTAGGTCTAGTTTGATTATTACAAAATTCGCATGAGGCATATCTGAGTTTTTGCCCTTTATGTATTAAAAAATGACTGTTTCAGCATTTTCAGCAATAACTCAGACATGCCTTTTGCGATTTTGCTAGTTATTGAACCTGACCTAGAATCTATACTAATAAACATTTGTAGCAAGTTTGGTGAAGATCCAAAAAGAAGTGTTTGAGTTAGAGAGCGGAGAAGGCTGAAACAGTCATTTTCAGCAAGCTCAAGGTATAGATTCTCCGTAGTCTATTTTAACCGTTTCCACCCGGTGAAATATATGTACACGTTTGTTATTGGATATCATAGTGTTTAACCCTGTGCCTACTTTACGGAGTTTACAAACTATTTGAATCTAAAAAGATGCCGCGTAACGCGGCGTCTCATCTGGATCCAAACTATTTGACACTGGTCTTAAGGTTTGTTTGATTAAAACAATGCATAAATCTAAACTGAACACATTTTGCAGACGACAATGTCGAAGCAGACGTCTGTGCAGGAGAATAAGGGTTAACAGTGTCATTTTCAGTGTTCCAGCTAAACATATACTCGGGAGAAATCTGAACTAATCTAACATTTTCTCACTCATTTCAGCACCGAATGCTATGGTGTTACTACTGATTAAACCGTCTCTTCGAGACACTTTTAATAGTCCTGTACCTGCCCTGAAGACCCGTTTGCAAAATGGTGTTGAGAGTTTCTCATTTGATGTGAGTTAACGAGACCCTAGACATCACAAATCACCGAGGTGCTTGTCTGCCAGACGGTCGAGAGCCCCACAATATACAAATCCAATATGGCCACCGTCAGCCATTTTGGAAAAACTAACTTTTTTGTTTTTTGGAGAATAAAAAAGTGTAATACCTCTAAATTGATTGTTTTGTGGTGTGGAACTCATTTCTGATGCCCTTTGTGCAATCTGGGGTGTCTTTGATTTGGAAAGGTCAAGTTTCACATTAGCCAAATCCAATATGGCCGCCGCAAACCATGTTGGAAAAGCTATTTTCGTTGGTTTTTTAAGAAAAATCAAATATAATACTTCTAAATTGATGATTTTTAGAGTATAACTCACTTCTGATGCCCTTTGTGTAATTTGGGATGTCTTTGATTTGGAAAGATCAAGTTCCACGATAGTAAAATCCAATATGGCCGCCGCTAGCCATAAAAAAAAACTAACTTGTTTCTTTTTTTGGAGAATAAACCAATGATATACCTCTTAATTGATCATTTTTAGGTGTTGAACTCATTTCTGGGGCCTTTTGTGCAATCTGGGATGTATTTGATTCGGAAAGGTCAAGTTTCACATTAGCCAAATCCAATCTGGCCGCCGCAAACCATGTTAGAAAAGCTATTTTCGTTGTTGTTTTTTTTTAAAGAAAAATTAAATATAATACTTCTAAATTGATGATTTTTAGAGTATAACTCACTTCTGATGCCCTTTGTGTAATCTGGAGTGTCTTTGATTTGGAAAGGTCAAGTTTCACATTAGCCAAATCCAATATGGCCGCCACAAACCATGTTGGAAAAGCTATTTTCGTTCTTTTTTTTTTAAAGAAAAATCAAATATTGTACTTCTAAGTTTATGATTTTTAGAGTATTACTCACTTCTGATGCCCTTTGTGTAATCTGGGATGTCTTTGATTTGGAAAGATCAAGTTCCACGATAGTAATATCCAATATGGCCGCCGCTAGCCATGAAAAAAGCTAACTTTTTCCTTTTTTTTTTGAAAATAAAAGAATGTAGTACCTCTCAATTGATAATAGTTGGGTGTTGAACTCATTTCTGAGGCCTTTTGTGCAATCTTGGATGTGTTTGATTCAGAAAGGTCAAGTTTCTTAATAGCCAAATCCAATATGGCCGCCGCAAACCATGTTGGAAAAGCTGATTTTGTTGCTTTTTGGACAAAAATCAAATGTTATACCGTATAATCCAAAGTGATTATGTTTTAAGGTAGAAATCATTTCTGAAAACCTTTGTGCAATCTAGGGTATCTTTGCTTTGGAAGGATCAAGCTCCAAAAGAAGCAAAATCCAATAAGGCCGCCGCAACCATGTTGAAAAAACTATTTGTTTTCTTTTTTGGAGAATAATCAAATGTAATACCTCTAAATTGATAATATTTTGGTGTGTAACTTATTACTGAGGCCCTTTGTGCAATCTTAGGTGTCTTTTATTCAGAAAGGTCAAGTATTACAATTGCCAAATCCAATATGGCAGCCGCAAACAAGATGGAAAAGCAAATTTAAAAAAAAATAAAAAATTTAGAAAGATCAAATATACATGTAATACATGTATATCTTAATTGATTATTGCTTGTGTATAACTCATTTCCTCTCTGAGGTCCTTTGTTCAATATGGAGAGTCATAATGGTTTGAAAAAGTCAAGTTCAATGTCCGAAGTTTTTTATTTTGATACGTCAACGACCTTGGGCTTAGCTTGAACAGAAGTAGTCAGTATGTAAACAAGAAGTAAGCAAATGGCAACACTCTGACATTAGACAGAGAAAAAAGACAGTGAGTGGGACTCAATCCTACGTCATGGGGTGAGAGGCTGTTATCCTAACCACTAAGACTACCACAGCCCCACGGACAGACGGTAGGGCCGGGACAGAAATATAACACCTGTTCCACATGCATGGAAAGGTAAGTTGTCTTCATGTATAAAAAAACAACGAAAATAGCTTTTCCAACATGGTTTGCGGCGGCCATATTGGAGTTGGCTATTGTGAAACTTGACCTTTCCGAATCAAATACCTCCCAGGTTGCACAAAAGACCCCAGAAATGAGTTCAACACCCAAAAATTATCAATTAAGAGGTATATCATTGGTTTATTCTCCAAAAAAAGAAAAAAGTTAGTGGTTTTTTTTCATGACTAGCGGCGGCCATATTGGATTTTACTATCGTGGAACTTGATCTTTCCAAATCAAAGACATCCCAGATTACACAAAGGGCATCAGAAGTGAGTTATACTCTAAAAATCATCAATTTAGAAGTATTATATTTGATTTTTCTTAAAAAAAAAACGAAAATAGCTTTTCCAACATGGTTTGCGGCGGCCATATTGGATTTGGCTAATGTGAAACTTGACCTTTCCAAATCAAAGACACCCCAGATTGCACAAAGGGCATCAGAAATGAGTTCCACACAAAAAAACAATCAATTTAGAGGTATTACACTTGTTTATTCTCCAAAAAAACAAAAAAGTTAGTTTTTCCAAAATGGCTGACGGCGGCCATATTGGATTTGTATATTGTGGGGCTCTCGACCGTCTGGCAGACAAGCACCTCGGTGATTTGTGATGTCTAGGGTCTCGTTAACTCACATCAAGTGAGAGACTCTCTCAACACCATTTTGCAAACGGGTCTTCAGGCCTAGTCCTGCACTATAATGAGTATGACACCATCGGGTTTAAAAGAAGAATAAAGATTTTAGTTTTCGAAATACTTCCGTTATCTGGAGCCCTGTATTTACAGAGTTGTCCTTCTTTCCATTCACAAGGGAGGCCTTTTAATTTGTGCAGCACCAAAATATTATAAATAAAATTTAAAAAAGGGAATTGCTTAGATAAAACTGGTTTTTGTGAAAGAATCACGTCCCACGTAGTTCAAATGGGACCCCCAAACAACCGTTTTATGCAGGTTTCTCAAAAACACAATGCGGCTTTAAAGCGACTCGCAACCAGATGGTGCATTAAAAATAGTGATTTGTAAATATGTGTCAAACGCTTATATAAATGGTAAAGAATTAGTTTAAGATAAGAAATTCTGTTTAAAAAAATGTATTTCAATAAAAAAAAATATTGGTCTCTGGTGGGATTCGAACGAGGGGCCCGGAATTGGCGGACAGAAGGCAAAATAGGGGAAACCGCTTAGACCAATGGACCACGGAACCATCCGTTTATCTCGGATCGATTTAACGTATTTCAATGTGTAGCGATCGAAAGTGCATACAACTTCACAATTCGGCTCGGGTTTATGTCTGATCCCGTGTAGAGAAGCAACAACAACAACTATACCGTCTACTAGTCGGTATAGAAAAACGATGGAAAATATCTAAAAATCTAAGATTCGGTGACGATTCTTGAGACTTTTTTTGGACTGATCATATTTTTTTTAATGTCAGAAGCCAAATAATGCCACAAATTTGCTTTTATTTGAGTATTTTATTTTATTTTGACAAGTATACCATCCGGTTGCAAGTCCCTTTAAAGCCTACGTGATCTACCGTACTGTATCAGGTAAGTTTTTTTGTGCTTTTAAACAAATCTTCAAACAAGGACAAAGCAAACACAAGCCGTTTGGCTCAAATACAGAGCTCCCTCTCTACAACGACATCCAGTGGGAGACGCAGATTGTGTGTGTTGTTCGGAGGGAGTCGTTATAGAGAGGGAAATAAAGATTTTGCTTGAGTTTGCAAACAGCTTAAATCTAGATCAGACGCCGCGTAAACGCGGCCTCTGATCTGGATTCAAGCTGTTTGTCACTTATAATTATATTTATTCTATCAAAATATCCACTTATAGGTAATTTTAAGAAAAATAGCAGACGACAATTTTAAGCAGACGACATTGCAGCAGTAAAAGCGTTAGTCATAATTGTCCGGTTTTGGGAACTGAGACAATCGTCGTTGTAAAGAGGGAGTCGTTTTTGGGAGGGCCGTTGTAATGAGGGAACGCTGTAATTGGTTAATTTGAATTTGTCCTTGTGACAACTCTTAAACGATCGATTCCATGTTGTCCTTGAACACTATGAGGATTGATCTACATTCAACTTATCGCTTTGTAAATCAGTATTTGAAGTTTGAACATTATGTTCGCCAAGACGATGTAATTGTATATGGTTAGAATATAAAAATAGAACATTTCGTTTCTAGCTTTGAATGAGAAATGATATCTGACACGGCCGTTGAATATAATTATTAGGTTCGCCTTTAGTAGTTCACATGATATATTCACCCCTATTGATTTTGGACTCTTTTAATACCGTCTGCGGCATAACTCACCTTTTCTTTGTTTAACCAGGATCATATATTATGCCGAATAACATTAAATACAATGTATTTTTCAGCCAAAAACTTCCAATATTTACTCCTTCTAATGATACGTTGAAAATGCTACTTTCCATATGAACTATGCAAATATCTAAAGCATGCGATACCATTCTAGAAGAAAGGAAAATATATGCTTAACCCTTTCATTATCAAATTTATCGTGAGATTTTTACCCATTCGACGCCATATTGTCGTCTGTTTCAATATTGTTGTCTACAATACCGGTTCAAATATATATTTAAGGAAGTATAAGTGACGTACTTTCAAAACAAGTGGCAAACAGTTTTTAACCTGATCAGACGCCGCATAAAGCGGCATCTGATCAGGATAAAAACTATTTGCAAACGCGCTTTATGGCGTCATTGAGTGAAAGGGTTATAATTGCATGAATCATTTAAACCTTCCACTACCTTACCATGAGTATAATAATCTAATCTGGATCCATACTATTTGAAAGAGTTTCTGTTTTCAGAGGAAATACAATTACAGGTATAGTTATATTGAACACAGTCAGCAGACAACACTTTTGACGCAGACTAAAATATGGCGGAATAAGAGGTTGGTTTTATTTCATCGTAATATCGTCTGCTTTGAAATTGTCGTCTTCAAAACAATTGACGAATTAGGATTTAAGATCTGTGCATTTTAGAAATAAAGTAACACATGAACGTGTGTCAAACGGTTTGGACCCAGATCAGACTCCACGTTACGCGGCGTCTGATCTGGATCCAAACTGTTTGCAAATGCCAGTCAAGTGAAGTCGTGAAAGGCAAGCGAATGGTTCATAAATAAAATATTCAAAGCAACGATAATAATTTGTCACAAAATATTTTCAAAAAGTTTCGATACTGAGCAGACTCCGTTATGATCCAAATTCTTTGATACGCTATATTATATTTCCTTATCTAGAAAACCTCGAAACTAGATTTAAGAAATAAAAACTGACGTGAATGGTTCAAAGCTGATGACGTCATGGCAGTGAAAGGGGGCTAACTGTTGGAATCCGCAAAACTATGTTATCATCTTCAAACAGTTTGGATCTTGATGACTCTGATCCTTTTTTTAATTTTTTTTTTTTAGAAAAAAATGTATCTATAGACAAACGACAATTGTCGCAGTTGAAAAATACCGAGCATTGATATTACATGTAGTTAAAGATTTTAAGTTGCGATGACAATACCTCACCCAAACTGATGTCCATGTAGATCTACATGTAAAACACACATTAATTTCTCCCAAAAAATGCACTTATGCTAAAATCTTAAGTCCTTTTGGAGCCAGATCAGACTCCAACCTGTTTGCCATTTAGCTTCAAACTTATCGTTTTACACAGCAAACATGTGTCATTTTCTACATTTTATCGCTTTTGCGTTCAGTTTCGTGTACGGTTTAAACTTGTTTTCAGCGGAGCTGCATGGTATCTTTTTAGACCAACATTTCGTATTTGATCAGAAATTTAGGTTTAAGAGCACCCATTGCAAACTGAATTGTCTGATTTGATATGTAGCCAGGCTGGTCTATGTAATTTTACAGTTTTACCAGATATGAATGGTGAGTGTAAAATTTAGAGACACAGACTGAACATTGCAGACTGTTTACTACTGTGCTGATGACATCATGCTTCTATTTTAAAATATGACATCAGATATTTTTTATAGATAGACAGAGGGAAGATAGGTGTTTTGTTATGGTTTACTACCAAATTGTTTTATTTGTAAACTGTGTGTATATACCCGTTTTATTGACTTGGCAGGGCGGAGCTAACCTTTAGCAAAGGTAAACTAATTTACTTTTGATTATAGGGATGATAGGTAAAGTTCCGAATTATATCATTATTGTCCGATACTTTCAACATGGAGAAACACAATTTATACGTGCATCCATGTCCACGTGAAAAAGGTATGTACAGTGCTCCCACTCTACAACAACACCCAATGGGAGACAAAGAGTGCGTGTGTTGTTCGGAGGGAGTTGTTAATGGGAGAGAAAATGAAGACTTTGTTTACATTTGCAAACAGCGTTACGCGGCGTCTGATCTGGATTCAAGCTGTTTGTCATTCTTCATTATATTCCTTCAGTCCAAATGTCCAGTAATACCGGTAAGGAACGGCATACGAAAACGGTAAATTCCGATAATAAAAGAGCGTGCTGCCGCCCCCAAAGTTGTAATGCAATGGTCCGCATCGAAACTCCGCCCTGCCAAGTCAATAAAAACCGACCTATACACAATTACTATACATTGATAACAATATAATAAATGGTCATAAGTGCGTTTAACACCACTGTGTTGTTTCATCATTTATTTACAAGAGTGAGGTGTTAGAGAATCTACAACAGACTGCTGTACACAGTTTATTTAGTTATAGTCTGTTTCAAGAAACTCAATGAATGAAGTTTGATACCTTGTATATAGAACAATATATTAATCTGAGGACCTCCTACCAATAGTTAGAATATGGGTTAGATTATTGTTTTGCATTTCTGTACATGATAGGTTTTTGGTCAGAGTTATGCTATGTCTAAATAAAACTTACTGTTTATATTGTATGCTTGTGTTTTTCAATTCAAGATATTACAATTCTTTGAAAACCTCAATTTCATTTAATTGTGCACACCGATCTATAGCATTATAGGGTTCAAAGTGTTTATGCTAAAACACTATGTCCACTGTAATAGTTTGCAGCCAGGTCAGACGTCTTGTAACCAGGCGTCCGACCTGGCTCAAAACTGTTTGACATTTAGATTAAAATAAATTGTTAGAAATGTCAACAACAATTGTGATTTTCTATATTTGATTGAAATGTGTTTGCTTGAAAAGACGATTCCAAAGAGATGTCACAAGACAGGATTAGATAGAAAAATCAGAAATGAAATGTATTTTAAAGTTTTGACTTTCGACCGCTTTTGTCGTACGAAGTTTAATGAAACGGGCCCCTGGTGTATAAGGCAAGTGACTGCTTAAAACAATGTGAACGTAAAACACGATCACCTTGCTTTAACAATTAGCCTTTTTAGTGGCTTTACTGTACATGTATAATCCTCAAAGATGTTAAACAACCGCAGTTTCGAATAATATTGTGACAAGAAATTGTAACGGTTCTTGAAAATGGAGAAAAAATATATACATATACACACTTTACAACCTTATTCGCTTATTTCACGTTTACTACAAATATGAACCCTAACACTACCACTGTCCGCTGGCTTAAGAAAGATCGGTGGTTATACCCAGTTGCCGATTGCTGCCTGAAACAGTGCTTCTTGGATTTTCCTCCACCTGCTATAATTAACTGGATGTGGCGATATGAGTGAAATACTGTTAAAAGCGACGTAAAAATCATAACACATATAAAAAGACACTGTTACATGTATCTGCTGTCGTACTATGGCCGTATAATAAGTACTAAGCAGACATCGTTTTAACTTTTTATTCTTCAAACATCTCGTCTAAACATATGCTTCGGTCCTCTGATTGCTATCGTGCGCATGCGTGAAAAGAAGCGGTAACAAAATTTCATAGTGGTTAAATAAATAAATAAAAATCTAGTTATAAAGTGATAAAATTGGATAAAGTTGGATTTAATTGATGAGGATTGATCATATTGACTATGAGGTAACTCAATTTATGTGACTCTATGCCGAAAAAGGGCAAAAAACGGGGTAAATCTGATTCAAGCCCCACCTACGGGGACGGTGAGCCCAAAACAAAGATGGCGCAGGTTGGGATGCCAAGTGGAAACACTCAAAGTCCACAGACACAATGTCATTTACAGTATAACCAGAGTCCAGGGACACCAGCCTACATATTGCCACCGACATATAATATGCCATCTCAACCCCAGGCTCAATTTGTAGGTTCTTACATGAATCCAGGATCACCTATGTTTCAAAATGGCCAACCCAGTCAAACCGGCCAAACTTGTCCTCAAAACAAAAACAGTGATGAATTGTTGCTCACCATATTAAATCGTATAGAAAGCATGGAGAAAAAGCTTGGCCAGTTGGACATGATATCGAGCCAGGTATCGGACATAAACAAAAGGTTAAGCACGCTTGACAGCAAAATAATGGAAATCGAAGGTAGCCAAAAATTCATTTGCAACAAATTCGAAAGCATGTCATCAGCTACAGAAACAAACAAAACCAACATAAAATCTCTCCAATCTGAAGTTAATGCATTGTCCAAAGACAATCGTAAATTACAATTGGATAAAGAAACAATGGCAGACGATATAATCGATCTCAAATGCAGGTCTATGAGGGACAACCTATTGTTTTTCGGCATCCGTGAAGGTTTGAACAGTGTCAGTCCGTCCATGGAGACCAACCAGTCAACAGGAACCGGAAGTGAAACCCAGCTGAACATCGAGAACTGCGAACTGAAAGTGTACGAGTTTTGCGAGAACGTCCTTAAGATATCTGATCCACGTTCTACGATTAAAATCGACAGAGCTCATCGTATCGGTGCAATCGCGAGTGGTAAAATAAGGCCAATTGTTGTTAAATTTCAAGATACAAGCTCTAAAATGTGTGTAAAAAATTCATTGAAATCTGCAAATCTAAGATCGTCACCCTACAACGTTAGTGACCAATATCCGATTGAGGTACAAGAGCGAAGACGATCATTGATCCCTGCCATGATTAAAGCCAGAGAATATGGGAAAAAAGCAGTGTTGGTCCGTGACAAGTTGTATGTAAACAACAGACTATATAAACCCAGCAGTGGAGCTACAGATTAGGCCAGCATAGAAGGGTATGACTTAGATAACCTAAGTATACTCTCGTGGAATGTAGAGGGTCTAAAAGGCTGTCTGCTTGATGATGACTTTATTAACTTTGTACATAAATTTGATATACTTTTCTTTAGTGAAACGTGGCAAACAGAGCGTGATGATTTTGTACTAACTGGTTATGAGTGTGTGTCTGTTCCTCGGCGTGAGAGTTTGCACGGTAGTACTTGTAAGCGTGGTCACGGAGGTGTGTGCTTGTTTTATAAAAGTTTCCTTCAAAATGGTATTGAAATTTTAGATTGTGATAGCAATGGATGTATATGGGTTAAATTTTGTAAATCAGTTTTTGGGTGGAATGAAGATATGTGTGTGTGTTTTATCTACATTCCCCCCTCAAACTCTGTATATTTTATTATGCACGAAATAGGATTTTTTGAGAAATTAGAACGAGATATTCATAAATATTCAGAAATTGGCAAAATTTGTATCATGGGTGATCTAAATTCACGATGTGGGAACAAACCTGATATAATGGTTTCTCCGTCACACATGAGTAGATACATAAGAACAATAGATGATGATGATGATGATAATGGTGATGATAACGATGATGATAACGATGATGATAATGATGATGATAATGATGATGTTGATGATGATGCTATTAGCGGGGTGATTGATTGTAGCGATTATATTGATTATATTGATATATATGATAACGTTGCTGGTAATGATTATCATGAATTTGTTGTTGTTGTTGATTATGATGATGATGATGATGATGATGATAATTTTGAATATGTAGTTTTACCTTCCCGCTCATCGCTCGATTCTTGTACAAATACTTCGGGTAAAAAGTTATTAGATATATGCTTGAGTACTGACATAAAAATTGTAAATGGAAGAATTGGTGACGATGCAGGAATAGGCAATTATACATATATTTCATCTAATGGCAGAAGTTTAATTGATTACGTCTTAATGTCTAGAAATATGTTCAACAGTATTGACAATTTTATTGTTCATGAATTGTTTACTTGTTCTCAACATGTACCCATACAGCTGAATTTAATTGTTAAGAAATTAAAACAACCAGATAAGGCACAATGCTATGTAAATGAACGGCTGGTATGGGACAGTAGTAGAGCAGATTTATTACAAGAAAGTATTAATTCAATATCACTCAATATTTCATCAATAGTAGACGATATTATTGTTTCCGAAACAAGTATACATACAGGCATAGACCAAATTTCTGATCTTTTATATGCAAAAGCTTTTGAAATATGCGGCGAAAGCAAGGTAATTAGGCCGTCCAATAATAATCAAAAACGTAAATTCCAAAGTCCTTGGTTTAATAACGAATGTGAAATGGCTCGGCGTGAATTAAAATCAGCCAATAAAATATATAAAAGGTGTAGAACAATGGCCAATAGCATGGTAGTTATAAACAAGCGTCGTATATACCGTAAAGTAAAGCGACATGCACATTCCTCGTTTAAGACGAAACAAAAAGAAACATTACATAATTTAGCCAGCTCGCACCCGAAAAAATTCTGGGCCGAAATTCGCAAATTTAAAAAGAAACGTACTGTTAATCAGTTGTCCAAAGCAGATTTTTATGAGCATTTTAAGCATTTGTTTTCGGGTGACAATGTATTTCAAGATGTTGACGTTGAATCTGAACTGATGCAAAATAACTTTGATATTAATGTAGATCAACTAGATCATAGTTTCAGTTTGGAAGAGGTTAATAAGGCTATTGCATCTTTGAAGCCGGGTAAAAGTGGTGGTGTTGACCAGCTTATACCCGAAATTTTTATTGAGTGTAAATCTGTGTTAACTCCGATACTATGTAAACTATTTAATTACATGTTTGATAACGGTATATACCCGGACAGTTGGGCACGGGGTATTATTGTTCCTGTGCCAAAGAAAGGTAATTTGAATGATGTTAACAATTATCGTGCAATAGTCCTGACTAGCATTTTCTCTAAACTGTTTTCTATTTTATTAGACATAAGACTTCGTAAGTGGGCGGAGGATAATAGCGTATTATGTGACTTTCAATTTGGTTTCCGACAGCACAAAAGTACCACTGACTGTGTTTTTGTTTTACAATCTATTATAGATAAAATCATAAATCATGAGAAAAAGAAATTGTACTGTGCTTTCATAGACTTTAGAAAAGCGTTCGATCTGGTTTATCGGAACGGAGTTTGGTATAAATTGATTAATTGTGGAATTTCTTCAAAGATCATAAAAATGCTACAAGCTATCTACGAGTCTGTGATGCTATGTGTAAGAGCTAACGGTTCACTGTCGGACAATTTTGAAAGCTACATGGGTGTCAAACAAGGGGAACCACTCTCCCCGATACTTTTCATTTTCTTTATTAACGACATGTATACCCACTTGCAAAACGACATAATGGATTCCATTACTATTGACGAAATACAGTTATATTTACTATTGTTTGCTGATGACACAGTATTATTTTCGTATACTAAAGAAGGTTTGCAGAACCTGTTATTTAAACTATCACAATATTGTACGAAATGGAATATTCATGTTAACACGGATAAGACAGTTGTGATGGTTTTTAAAAGGAATAATTACAGAGAGAATTTTGATATTCATTTTAATACAGTAAAACTTAAAGTTGTTCAAGAATTTACTTATTTAGGAATAACAATGTCTGCTAATGGTAAATTTTATAAAGCACAAAAAACTCTGGCAAATCAAGCCAGAAAAGCACTTTTTTCACTAAATTCCCTGTTTGAAAATATCGAGTTAAGCGTTTCAGAAAAGTTGAAATTGTATGAGGCAATGATATTACCGATTTTAAACTATGGATCACCAATTTGGGGGTTTCATAAGGGTCCAGATATTGAAAGAAATCAATTGAAATTTTTTAAACAAATTCTTGGTGTAAGACAACAAACACCAAATGCAGCTATTTACGGTGAACTAGGAAGATTTCCATTACAAATTTTGAGAAAGATTGATATGATTAAATATTGGTATAGAATAATGCAGTCACCAGATTCACTAATTTACAAGGTTTATGACATGAGAGATGAAAATGGTCGACACATTAATCAGTGGACTTTAGAATTAAAGCATCTGCTTTCTGAAACAGGTTTTAACTTTTTATTTAATGTTGATACTGTATCAAAATTACAGATTGACAATGTAGCTGAACGTATACGTGACCAATATCTCCAGCACTGGTATGCAGAAATTAGAAATTCATCCAAATTAGATACTTATTCTGCCATTAAAACGACATTTGAATTTGAAAAATACCTACAATGCGTAAAAAATAATAAACACAGATTTGCTTTAACTAGACTGAGATGCTCCGCTCATAGGCTTGCCATTGAAGAAGGAAGATATAGAAACATCGATAGAATCGATAGAATATGTACTAGATGTAATATAGGTGCCATTGAATCTGAATTTCATTTTATGTTAGTATGTCCATATTACAGAGACATTAGGAATACATGTTTAAACAGTTATTACTGTTCTTGGCCTACTTTACAGAAATTCAAATCTCTTATGACGTCTTCTCAGAGAGGCACACTTATTAAGTTGGCTCGATATGTTTATTTAGCAAACGTCAAAAGAGAATCAATTAATGATGTATTATAAGTCTTCATATAAACCCTTTTTAATAGTACATTTAACAAGGTAACAATGTATATAAGTTGTAAAATAAAATATTTATTTGTATTTGTTTAAAAAAATATTGATTGCGCAACTCGGGATAGGGATGACACAGAGAGTCCATGCATAGGCTCTCTGTGTTATTTTTGACCTGCATTGTGCAACTCATTATTTAATTATCTGCATGTGTTATATCCACTTAAATCTTATGTCAGAAATCGCCCAATCCGGGATAGAAATAACACAGAAAGCTCCGAGCTTTCTGTGTTGTTTCTGACCTGAATTGTACGATAATTAAAAGTTTCAAAATTAAATCATCTACATGTGTTTTATCTACTTAAATCTTATGACAGAAATCGCACCATTCGGGAAAGAAATAAGGCAGAAAGCTCCGAGCGTTCTGTGTTGTTTCTGACATTGGATTGTACGATAAGTAGTGTTGCAATAGTAATTATCAAAGTTAATCTTAAATTAAAATACTGGCGCAATTCAGGATAGAAGTAACGCAGAGAGTTCATGCAGAAGCTCCCTGTGTTGGTTTTCACCTGCATTGGTCAACTTACTGTCGAAATAGAAAGACAAAATCTGCACAATTTAGGGTGGAAATTGCGAAGAGCTTTCTGTGTTGTTTCTGACCTGCATTGTTCGGTGAGTTGTATCACAATACAGTTTTATATTCACTTATGTCTAAAAACAAGAAACGCACAGGTGAGGACAGAAATTTCGCAGAAAGCCTCGCCAGGAGCTTTCTGTGTGGTTTCTGACCTGCATTGTGCGGTGAGTAGTAATGCAATAATACTTGTTAATTTTATTACTAGTGAAAGCGTTAAATACCTGTTTCAAAGCTCCACCAAAATTTGATCTTATCATAAATTGCCATTTGTAACAAGGAACCCTGGAAAAAATCCACAAAGTTTTTCCCTTGTTATATGCATATCGCGAAATCGTTAACACGTCTTTCTAATTGCTTGATTCATGTATCCATAGGAAAGACTATTTATTATGTCCCTTGATACTACCTTCTCAGTTCTCTCCCTTTTCGCATGTTCATTCTTGTATATGTGCATTATGTACACAAGCGATCTCGCAATAGCAAAGATTATTTATTATGTCCCTTTGGCTCTACTAGATAGTTATCTCCCTTGTTACAGGTGTTACATGTACACAATGTACTGTGTTAGTGGGTTAGCCACTACATCACATTTTCCACAGGTATTAAACGCTTTCTCTTAGTTTTACTACGATGATACAACATAATTATATGTCATTTATATACTGATACAAACTTAGTGTATATTGATCAGATTAACTGCATGTATTTATTTATATAATTTAATCTTTTTGTATGTATATAATGTTATACTCTTCTTACTGCTATGAAAAATGTACCGCTTATGTTTATATTGTGTTTATGGCGATGAACATGCATAGCATGTTTGAGCTGAAAATAAAAACTGCTATCAGACCTTAACTAGCATCTCGCTAAATGCCCAAATTCTTCTCCCTGAGACGGAGATAAAATCTCCTTATATACAGAAATTAGCGGAAACGCCAAATGCATCAATACATAACTGACCTCTGAAAGGACCGTTATCCAGACGCATTTCATAGCTTTTATTACTTAATTTGGAAATACAGCAATCATTAATTTTATACCGAAGCATATTTCTTGTATCATAGCCGGAAGTAAATACAAATATTGATTTCAAATACAGTAACACCTGACTAAAATACAGTTTCTATCCTAAACACCTGACTAAAATACAGTTACATCTGTCTAAAACTATCATAATACTACACCTTCCTTTCTCTTCTTTAAAAAATTGTGAGTACAATTTAAATAGAAAATTGTCATCCATCCCTTCCTTTCCCCACAAAGAAGTAATCAACCTTTTGAATTAGTTCTTGACGAAACTAAAGGGTATAATAATAAAATTTTCATAAACACACATGTAATTATACAGTATTTCCCATTTCCCATAAAATCCAGCAGGTATAGCCTGCAGCTAATTAACAACTACCACCGACACTTATCTAAACATCTTAACTACAGAAAAACATGTGACATGACAATACAATAATCAAAACATTTAAAACAATACATTAAAATCACCTTAACATCAAAATCAAACAAATCCTTAATTGTCCGTTATGGTCCTTTTTGAAAATAAAATAAAACACATTTGAAATAATCCATAACTTGGCGCAATGTCACTGGAACAGTCTCCACAATAATAATAATAATAAAAACAAGAACACACTATGTTAACATCTCCACCAAAAAAATAACAAACACTATCTTAACATTCACAAAAAACAATCTCAATGTCCTTATCAAGTCCAAACTTTTCCATGGGGCGTTCAATGTCCGGTGAAGCGACGTCAAAGGGGTAGCTCAGTTGGCAGTTAATTTCGCCTGCCAAAATCGTGTTCCATCTTCCATGTATGCAGCTGGGCTAACCTATAGCCCGCTGAATTGCTGTTCGCGTATGGTAATAGAGGCAGTCCCTACTAACGAGCAACGTTTGTGACGTCATTACGTATCGACATTACGTAAATTTCCTCAAAGTTGTTAGATGAGTTTTTAGTTAACGTTTTCTGTTTCCTTGTGAAAATTCAGTCCACCCGTTGATGTGTTAAGGGATAACCTTTAGTCTGTCAGGTGTGCACGTTGAATCGCTGTTGGAAGTGTCATTTCGGCGAGCAGTCCTTTCTTGAGCTTTTGTTACTCGGCGTGTCCTGTGAAATTTCTCTCTAAACGCTTAGATTTGTGCTTACGAGTGGCTAAGTAATTGTTCATACTTCTAAAAGATTTGAATTTATATAGGACAAAGATTACTATCCCAATTAACAAAACTGCCGTGGTAATTGCGATGATTAGTTTCCAATTTGTAGTAAAGAAGGAAATTTGTGTGTCTTCATTTTGCAAGGTATTTAGGTAAACAATACTATCAATAAATTTTGGGAAGAAACCCGTCCCCTGGACAGAAATAACAGTAATGACTTTATATACAACAATACAGCTTATTACAAAAAACACAATAAGCTTAATTACTTTTATTAAAGTAAAAATCGGGGTAGCATTTGCTAACTGTCATAGCTCAATGACTTCTCCGAATCTCAAGCATGCTTATATTACTGATTAACACAGCACTTTATCTAGTATACTATAATTCAACTATAATTCAGTCTAATCGACTATGCTTATTAAGCACAAACAATAATTTCGTTTAATCCACAAAATTACTTAGCAAACTTCCTCTGTCTATTCGACTATGTATGCTATATTTTCAAACTTAGCAAACTTCCTCTGTCTATTCGACTATGTATGCTATATTTTCAAATTTCCTACTTAAAATTCACCTCAGAATTGACAACTGTAACTCGTTGTTCTAGCAACGTCTATTCTTATCCACTCCGTGACCAATAACGTAATTCAGATATTCTCTGTGAGCTATTTAGAACGTCACGATTTACGACTCCTTTATGCCCGAAGGCCAAACGTTACGGTTAATTTGCATTATTTACAATGGGCGTTTATATAGTGACCACTTATATTTACACTTAATGGAGCGAATGAATATCACATTTCGCCTTTCTTAAACCAACAGGTCTAAGCTATTTCTCGGGGTTCTTTAGCAAATGAACTACAACTGACTTTTCGCTTCCTTTTAATACCTCAAAATTTCTTCTACTTCCGGCTCGGCGTCCGGGAGTGACCTAATATTCTTGAGGTTGTTTTGCAAAGAGTCAACTTGTTGTGACTTACAGGTAACTTCCGGGTCGTGATCACCAGGGTGTACTATGTTGATCGATATCTCCATATCTGAGGAACAACTTTTTACCGTTGACAAGCCTCGGGGCGATACAGAGACGCTTGAGTTATCTGAACTGGCTGAATCGCCTTGGCGGCTTACTACCGGTTATTTTGTCTCAAACTGTGAAGACCCGCTCGGCGTATCTGATTTACTTTGCATTGTTGCCGAATCACGTGACTGGGTACTTTCTGAATGCGAAATGACATCTGCTAATTTTGCACTGCTCTGATCAGAGTGATCGCTATTTTGGGTGTGTTTACGAGTACTAAATCTATAAGCAATTACTTTTGTTTTACCCAGAGGGAGGTCATTAATCACAGCAGTCTTGTCAAGTGCTTTTAGTAATGGTTTGAATTTTGAAGTGTTCCCGTCAAAAATAGGTACAGTGTCCCCTAACCCTAGATTTCCTATTCTATCAGTTAAATTTTGTAGAAATTGTGCAAATTCTGGATCAGCCATTTTTCTCTTTAACACAAATCTGACCTAAGATTGAAATTTCACTTACTAGTATAGTGGTGTTGTACTTCATTGTTCGCTCGTGGTCTCGGCTCCAAAATCGCTATGTCGTACTATGGCCGTATAATAAGTACTAAGCAGACATCGTTTTAACTTTTTATTCTTCAAACATCTCGTCTAAACATATGCTTCGGTCCTCTGATTGCTATCAGACCTTAACTAGCATCTCGCTAAATGCCCAAATTCTTCTCCCTGAGACGGAGATAAAATCTCCTTATATACAGAAATTAGCGGAAACGCCAAATGCATCAATACATAACTGACCTCTGAAAGGACCGTTATCCAGACGCATTTCATAGCTTTTATTACTTAATTTGGAAATACAGCAATCATTAATTTTATACCGAAGCATATTTCTTGTATCATAGCCGGAAGTAAATACAAATATTGATTTCAAATACAGTAACACCTGACTAAAATACAGTTTCTATCCTAAACACCTGACTAAAATACAGTTACATCTGTCTAAAACTATCATAATACTACACTGCCATGAACAGTTGTAATCTGCTTTTAGTCCTAAAATTGGGTGAATAAATTTCGCACTGGCCAGGAGCAACTAAAGATGCTGCTCGTCCAGAACATCCTACAACAACTACGCCTAAAAGTAACATAGAAACAATCGGCGATATTTCCAAACGTGATGCTCAATTAACAGTAAGGCAATTGGCCCGAATGACAAATAATTTGTTGGCTAGAACGCATGGAATTTTGAAAGAACAACTTAAAGTTAGAAAGGTAAATGCTTGATGGATACTCAATTTGTTCACAGCTGAACAGAAACAACCCCGAGTAAAAAAGGCAAAACATTGCTGAAAATGAGTAAAAGGTTCTTATAACACTACTATTAAATTTTTCTTACTTTGACAGTGTCGGTGACTGCTGTCACCTTTCTCAAAAATCCAACTGATTCCGTGGATCATCGGCTATTTCCGTCAGCGCACTTGCTGACGAAAACCGGGTCCAGATGTGAGAGAGCTTATAGGGCCCCTCATCCCTGTCCATGGTGGACTTTTGTTTTGAAAGAAAAGCTTCTCTGACAGAGTACAACAAAATCGGTATAACGGACCATTCTGTACAGTCTATTCATATTGTTGACTGGGAGGGCACTAAGATAGTCGATAGGGAGTTCGCGCTCGGCAGATGAAGAAGGCCATCCAGATAAGAAAACAAAAGTCCACCATGTACAGGGACGAGGGGGCCTATAAGCTCTCTCACGTCTGGGACCCGGTGTTCGTCAGCAAGTGCGCTGACGGAAATAGCCGATGAACCACGGAATCAGTTGAAAATTTGAGAAAGGTGACAGCAGAACCTTTTACTCATATGGACTTACCTACTAAATTAACTCTTTCAAGGATATTGCTGAAAATGTACCCAAAATACACTGAGGCGGCTTTTGAGAATTTAGATAGGGTGATGAGCCCTGGTTGTATTAGCATGAACCAAAGCGAGATGTTTGTAACCAGTGGCCAATTATTGCAAAACGTTTTACAACTGTATAGAAAATGTTGTATGCTATTTTTTACTTAAAAGGTACCACCCATAAAAACTGCAGTGCCAAAAGACATAGCAGTCACATGGTAGTTTTATATGAACGTTGTTTTCAGAAAATAAAGAATTGCTTCAGAATTCGACGCCCTAAAACAGGGCTTAAAATCGTTCTTTTTTCGCATGATAATCCACCCGCAGACGAAAGGAAAACATTGTGGCCGACTGCTTTTAGTCTGAGAAGGTTACCGTCCTTCGACACTCTCCGTATTCACAAGATTTAGCTCCTTGTGACTATTTTTTTTCTTCAAATTACATCTGTCTGGAAAGTGATACATTTCGACTTTTCGAGACATGTATTGGGGTCAGCAGTTTATCAGTGTTTGATGAGTATACCAATTGAGGAGTATAAAAACTGTTTTCAAAATTGGATTCAATTGTTCAAAAAGTGTGTTATGGCCAAAGGAAGGTACCGTGAAGGGCATCTCCAAACAAAATGATAATAAACAATTGCAGTTTTAAAATAAACAGTGTGACCATACCACGTGGTAAGTGACGTCATTTTTCGGTACCACTGTCAGCCAAAATGACAACAATTCCGCTCGATTCAACATCTGAAACAGCTGTAAGTATTTTATTTTCCAGTCGATTTTAACAAAACATAGCCTATGATATGGGGAACATTGTCTTCTTTACAATGGTGTTAATAGATTTGTCCCCAGACCAATACTTTTTGCCTGAAACCTGGACAACTGTCCAGAAAATGTGAAAAACACTGTGCGACCACGGCAAACCCTTCCAAAATATTGCCGAGAAATGAAAGCAGTTTTTTATTACAGTTTGGTAATGTTAACCAGAGGTTCCGGGAGTCAAGTAATATAACATAAATAAAATATATTCATAAATAACGTCTTCTGAACAAAGATATAGGTAGTAGGTCAAAATGCGACCACGGCAAACCATATAAGTTTATGATAACACCGCAAGCCATATTATGGGAACAACGTATCGATGTTCTAAAAGCGCATGCTTTTTTACGATGTGGTAATGCCATGGAATAAAAACTGTCCGAGAGAGGTACAGTGTTCCCTCCCTACAACAGACCTCAAAACAACGACCCCCTCCGACAGTCATTGACAGATGTCACTTTTTCAAGTGTAGTAGATGCTTCTGTAACATATAGAGACCTTCGAACCTTTTTGGGAAGTGGAGACTTTGATGGAGTTGGTTTGTCAGTTTTGGTACTTGATTTGACAGTTCTTGTGATTGGTGTTACTCTTTTGAATTGTTTTGGTGTTGTTGTTTTAAAAGGCGAAGGCAAATGAACTGGACTGAATGTTTTGAATGTTGAAATACGTGGTGAAAATGGTTGCTTTGAATGTCTTGAATGTAATTCTGTTGAATATTTCGTCCTCTGCTTGAATCCAGTTCGTTAAAATATTTCCTTTTTGTGAGATGTTTTGCATCTTTTGTGTCTTTCTACTTTTTTTGTCTAGAAACAGTGAGCTTTTTGATGTCCGCATTATGCTAAGAAAGAAAAGAAGATGGTGGCAATGCCTGGGATAAAAATTATGTCAAATAAATGTATATTCAATAGCAAGTTAAGGAGTGACAAAGTTAAGGTTAGATTCCGCACAGTGCGATTCTTACTTTGATGATTTATTTCATCTATATGTGATGCATTGATTGTTTTAAAGAAGAAACTTAATTTTCATCATACACAGACGTCTGTCGTCCGTGAACATTAATAAGTATATTGTGTCCTTTAACTAGCTAGAATATTCCAATTTCACGTTTTATGCCCCTCTCAACGATCAGTCGGTGGCATGCTGTTTTATCCCTGTCTGTCTGTTTGTTCGTTGGTCCGATATACAGTACATACTTTGTCCGGCTTACTCCTCCTACAGTTTTCAAGCTAAAACCTTCCTACTTGGCAAAGCGTTTACACATATACCATAGATGTGCATGTAAAATACACTCAGTTGAACTTAGTCAAATTTTGGCCGGCTGTGGCTTCATATTTGTCTTATAGACATAGCCTCTCCTCTGGTTTATGTTACAGTTTTAACCCATTCACTGCCGTGACGTCATCAATTAAAAATAAGTGTCGTCTGCTTTTGTTTCTAAATTTTAACTTTTGGGTAACTTGATATCAGAAATATAAAACTGAGTGGCAAACAGTTTGGATCCTAATCATACGCAGATTTAAGCGGCGTCTGATCAGGATTCAAACTGTTTACAAATTATTGTTGCACTCGGGGTAAGGCAGTAAAGGGTTAATCAACTAAGCGAAATCATGCCACTTAAGCATCTTCTTTTTCTGTTTTCCGCACAATGCGGACATCAAAAAGCTCACTGGTTCTAGGCAAAAGAAGAAGTGAGACACAAAAGATGTTAAATATCTCACAAAAAGGAAATGTTTTAACGAACTGAATTCAAACAGAGGACGAAATATTCAACAGAATTACATTCAATTCGTCTTCAAAGCAACCCTTTCCACCACGTATTCCAACATTCAAAACATTCAGTCCAGTTCATTTGCCTTCGCCTTTTAAAACAACAACACCAAAGCAATTCAAAAGAGTAACACCAATCACAAGAACTGTCAAATCAAGTACCAAAACTGACAAACCAACTCCATCAAAGTATCCATTTCCCCAAAAGGTTCGAATGTCGCTATACTAGACTTAAAAAAGTAACATCTGTCAATGACTGTCAGAGGGAGTCGTTGTTTGGAGGACCGTTGTAAGGGGGGGGAGGAGGAACACTGTACCTATCTCTGACAGTTTTCGTCCCATAGCATTACCACATCGTAAAAAAGCATGCGCTCTTGGAACATCGATACGTTGTTCCCATAATATGGTTTGCGGTGTTATCATAAACTTATATGGTTTGCCGTGGTCGCATTTTGACCTACTACCTATATCTTTGTTAAGAGGACGTTATTTATGAATATATTTTATTTATGTTATATTACTTGACTGCCGGAACCTCCGGTTAACATTACCAAACTGTAATAAACGACTGCATTCATTACTCGGCAATATTTTGGAAGGGTTTGTCGTGGTCGCACAGTGTTTTTCTCATGTTCTGGACAGTTGTCCAGATTTCAGGCAAAAGGAACTTATCTGGTGACAAATCTATTAACACCATTGTAAAGAAGACAATGTTCCCCATAGCATAGGCTATGTTTTGTTAAAATCGACTGGAAAATAAAATACTTACAGCTGTTTCAAATGTTGAATCGAGCGGAATTGTTGTCATTTTGGCTGACAGCGGTACCGAAAAATGATGTCACATACCACGTGGTATGGTCACACTGATAAAGATGGACGTGACATTATGTTTGGAACGGCACTCGTACGTGTACACGTTTGTTTAGCAGTAAAGTTAACATTAATGAAACTGTTATCCCATTCCCGGAAGTTGGTTATGCAATGTATATCATGTTTTCATACCACATGTCATGTTAGGTAGGTATTTTTATACATAGACATGCGAAAGAACAAATGATAAATTATGGTATGTTATATACTTTGATTGTGTTCATTGCCTTTGTACTGATGATCAACTTTTCATGTACATGATCATAACAAATTGCTTGTGGATACCGTATACCATCTTGTTTCCTTAACACGGTCTTCATCCTTGTTCCGTCACTGGGTGCAAATAAGATACTGCTCGTATCATTGACTGCAAGTAGGAGGCCATCATAATCAATTGTACACATTTCTCCGACACCATTTAATCCTCTCATCTGGTATCTAGATATAACCTCCCCACTTCTCTCTATTGTTGTCACGCCGCTTGCATCAACAACATTGAGGGTACTACCGTTTGAATTGTTAATCATGTAAAGCATATTCCAGAGTAGTTCCTGTCCTGTCTGGTTGACTTGCATCGAACGCAATGGTGTTCCTGTGTGGGAAAACACACAAATTGTTGCATATCCTTTCTTTGTGACATCTTCACAACAGACGAACAGTTCCCCATAGCTACAGCAGATACCTCGACAGCATTCGTCAGTCCTGAAGAATCTTGTCTTTAGCAACGTAGCTCGTGCACAAACGAACTGAACCTTCTTTTCCATGGTTAAGGTAACCGCGACTTCATTTATATTTGCAGTATTACAGATATCTCCTGGAGTAGCAGACATGTCCAAGCACCCTACTACCTTATAGGAGTTATCCAGCTGCTTCAATGCACGGTTGCTTTTGTCAACCAGTATGATTGACCCATCCGCAAGTAGACATATCCCTGCAATATCACACTCGTTTTTATCCTCTGCTGCACTGACAATGTGATCTGCTTCTAGTGTTAGTGTTAATTCTTTTTTAAACCTTCCAAGTTCTTCAATCTCATATAGATTCCTCTCAAGCCTTGTATCAATTTCATAACCTGGTACATGTATATCTATCTGAACCAGATTATCTATCAGTTCTTTTCCCTCTTTTTCCGTCTTCTTACTTTGTTTTAAATATACAAACAGCTGGGATTCGTTGTCACCTTGGAAATCGTTCAGCTTTTGACTGCAGGTTTGTATTGTTCCTATCTGACCATCTAATACTGTGATATCTTTCAGGACAACATCTCTCAATTTCTTATATTTCTTTTGTATCTTGTCTGACTCCGCCAAGGCCAGACTAGCAATACGGTTCATAAGTGTCTCACTGATCTCCTGTACTGAGGTCAGATGTTTGTTTTCTTCCTTGTTTATTGTTTTCAAAATCCCATTCCTATCACTTCGTACTGTCTTCAGTTCTGTCGTGACATCTCTTACTGACCGTTTGATTTCAGTATACTCCGGGCTTCTCTTGACTCCTTTAGAAATCATTGGTATGTACTTTAGATCTCCACATTTTCTGAAACATAACGAAATACGATTCTATATCAAAATGTTCTTATTCTCAAGTCTAACGTGGGTACAGATATAGATCAGTTTAAGATAGTAATAAGAGGCATGCAAATGATGCACGAAAAGTTATTTAGTGATTGTTCAGTTCAAACACACATACAACACATGTTATCAATTTTTTAAAAGGTTATTTAATTACTGTTAAATTGTCCGATAAACATGTAACAATGAAAAATATATTCAATATAAGCCTCTTTGTAGCGTAATAACCGAGTATACCTTTCATTTAGTATCTCCGACATTCATCGAAAAGAGTTGCTAAATGTAGTGGTTGTTAATGGTTGATTTATAATTAATTATTGGTTGCTACTAACCGTACCAAGGCGGGCTCCTATATTCACTTTGCTTTATGTTTGTCTTGTGTGTTGTTTTCTATTTAGTGTGTAGATGAAGGAATGGTATTGCGTGTGTGTGTTTGTTATGGTATTACTGTGTGTGTGTTCTGCTTGAGAGGTGGGTGTATTGTTTGTGTTGCGTTTCCTGCTTGAGTCTTTCGTATTTATTTGACATACATACTTCAGCTGTGCCATGTCAAACTGACCTACTAGTAATTGTATCGCAGCATTGTACACACCAAGCACCGTTGTCATCCTAGTGTCTGTATCTGAGTTTGGTCTACATTGCCACACAATGTATATAATGCATCCACATTAGATGCGTGTGAGTGTAAAACAGCATAGCCAAATACCAGCCACTGTGTCTTTGGCACGGCGGCAGTTTTAATCCAATTTTTTTTGTCCTCGACGCGTTCCATATAATGTCGGTCCTATTATGTTGTACCACCAGAAACACTGACATGCTTACCAGTGATAGATGCAACACAGTCATAAACCACAGAACAACTGCTCGTGACTTGGGCAGTAAGTGTCCAGCGGTTTACTTGATTTGCTTGACATTGTTCTATTACAATAAAAACACCGATATGCTTACCCGTGATTGAAAGTAGCACATGACACACAGCACAGCTCCTCGTGCTTATGGCAGTAACTATCCAGCAGTTTATCTTGATGGACTTCACATCGCTCAGTAGACTGTTGAGGATCTGGTACTTGTCCTCTACTACCCGGTGCCATAAAAATATCGACAACTCTATGGATAGAGGTTGGGCGGAAATCGTTATGCCAGTTCCTACAGGAAATACACATGTTTCCATCACAATCTATGCAAAAATGGGTCGCTTCAGTTGACCTTTCATCCTTTGACAAACAGATATTGCACTCTTCTAGTTCATCTGATGCACCAAGAATAGATCGACTCAATTCGGTCTCGTTGGCCATGGCTATTATCTGCAATATTAGTGCAATACAGAAAACAAAGGGGGACGTGATACGTTCTTAGAAATCAAACTAAACGCTAATATAATGCGATATGGTCTCTTCGAAACTGCAAGCGAAATAACGCCTAATCCGTTTGCTAATATAACGCACACATTTTTTAAATATCTTCAGTCATACTGCCTTTTGTTAACTTTGAAACGACATTGCACACAACAAAATTGAAGCAGGCGACAATGACACGGCGAAGGGGTAAAATCTGCTGAATAATTTGATCACGAAAGGGTTTGCTCAAGCAGCCCTTGAGCTCAGCCCAACTTGGACTGTGCCTGGCACTTGTCTAGTTTATACAGAGATCTCTCAGAGACCTTCATACATTGTCGCGGTTCTAGGGGTGAATTGTCATAGGGAATATTTCTGTTTATTTGACTAAGAGTTTTCCTCTGCCATATTGAAAGAAATATATTCTTTATTCTAGCAGATTGTAACTTAAAACCTGCTGAAAGTAAAGAAGAACGTGCTTTAAGGCACATTCTTCTTTACTTTCAACCTGCTTTAAGAGGTCATCTTTATTTAGTGCTGAAGCCATGCTATGGCGTAACGGGTTAAACACAACTGTTTGTCGTGAATTTCATGTTGCACAGGCAATGTTCCAATAGTTCATATCTTCAGTCACCACCGTTGTATTTCATTTAGGACACAATTGTTTAAATCAAACTGTGTGTAGAGCTTTGTCATTAATAGATTATATTTATCTGAAACTACACTAGTTGTATTTCAATGTGGTTAAGCGTTTGTTGTAGAAGCGCAATCTATCGATCTAATAAATACGAAAGAAGACTCAAGCAGGAAACGCAACACAAACAATACACCCATCTCTAAAGCAGAACACACACACAGCCATACCATAACAAACACACACAACCACACACACACACACACGCAATACCATTAATTTTATAGACACTAGATCATCACTAATTTCTCATTACAATTACGCACTACTTTTAGAATGTTAGTTTTAGAGACAAAATGTAGACAAGTACCGAAACTACGTCAATTCATATTGTTTCAGGGTATTTAGGGCCTTCTGTGAAATTGTACACAAAAATCAAGATATTTTTAAAACACATATATTTATTCACACCACTTTATAATTATAATCAAGTGAATTTGTGTCTCTCTTTTCTGTGAGTTCTCTTCCTCTCTCTGCAATGCTCCCATTTCTTGTGTCTTTAGCCTTCTGATCACCCCTTCTCACCAAGCTAGGTGATCATACAGCTGGTGTTAGGAATTTGACATTGATCCATTCTCCCTACAACCTGAAATTGTAGAAAATGTACATAAACATTAGTGTACAGTCTTAACAGATCACATAATAACAAAATTAATTAAAAAATTAACTTGCATTCCCATATTAGATAAGAATCTATCAATTTGGAGTTGCCATGAACGATTTCCCCACCCACTTATTTCATTCAAAGACGATTGTCAACATTTTGTTTTTCAGCATGTTATGCCTTATAAATTGATATGCATGACCATTATGGGGTCAAAGTGAAGAGATAAGCATGCTGACTGAAAATGTCCTTTAAAAAGAGGATAAATTACAATGTTCACTCTCACGGTCTTTTTCCAGTAGCTTCGACGTACTGGCAAAATTTACAAATTGATTCTTCATTTTAATGTTTTTAATCAGATTTCATAGATTATCATCAAATGAGAAATGATAGAACAAATTATTAAAATACCATTCTGTCAATTTCTATTATTTTTTCTCCCTCAAAATCAACAGCTGAAAATCGGTAAAAATTATCGTATATCTACTCACTCTTAAAATCATCTTAAAAAACGCCGGTAATAAAATACTGGCTACAATTAAAGAGATTAACACAAACCTTTCATCATCCCATCCAATACGGTGTTTGTCTGATAATAAGCCCCGATTAGCGCTTCCGTGAAGTGTTTGTGTATCAAGTGTCAAAACTTAAAGATGGCGGGACATAGCGATGGTTACCTGTGTATTGCTGACACACGATGAGGTCTTATCAGTAAAGCAGGGTACCAGCAGCGGTATCACAACACTAATTAGTGACACTGCAGGATACTCCTTAATCTGGAAACTGAGAGGGGCAAGCGTGGCGGGTTGTTTGTAAGGATGGCGGCCCGATCAAAGGGCAGGGCGGGGATCAAAGGCGGCAGGGCGGGCCGCCCTTTTGTTCCGCTTTAGGGGAATCACTGTATAATTATTGACTGCCGGTGGGCATTTGACATTTTTTTTCGTTTCAGAAGTACGTCATTGCTGTAACATGACGTTATTATGATGTACCGTCAGAAAAAAAATACTTTGGTATGAGTCACTGTTAATACTAGAGAATATAGCTCTAGGTTGCCTTATTTGCGAGACTGCTCGGGAAGAGATAAAAATTAGGACACTTGGAAAAGCTCTCTAAACTGTTTTACAAAAGGCGTAGTAGTACAGTATTTCAGTGATTCGAAAATTAGTATAGAATAAATGTACGGTACGCCGTACGATTTTCATTTCACTATATGTTTCACGTTTATGTCACAATTACCAAATACAGTAAAACCTCTCTATATCAACCACTAGTGTGATAATTTATTAAGTGTTTTCGACAGGTGACTGCTGAAAGCATGATTACAGTAAAACAGAAAGCTTACTGTCACCTTGCTCTAAGCTGCCACCTGTCATTTATACAATCAATTAGCTCTTGTATTAGTGGCCGTTATAGAGAGGTTTTACTCTAATGAAGCCATAATCAGAGGTCCATCTGTATTCTTTGTTTTACTTCTATATTGTCTGGAATAATTCCTAAAACAGTCCGTTAACTAACAACAGCTTGTCATTTTGTCAAAATTCGAATAGACTATGTGAAAAGTACAGCTTAACCCATTACCCACTAAATACGCTTTTTACGCTTTTATTTTTTTCCTCAACCGATGAAAATAGTTATTATACATGTTATACAGTAATAAACATTTACCAAAAGAAATATTTTCTATATCCTAGCAGATGGTAGCTTAAAGCAGGCTGAAAGTAAAGCACATTTTGCTTTGCTTTCAACCTGCTTTGAGTGGTCAACTATCTCAAGTTCAAATGAGAAACATGCTATGGGGTTAAGGGTTAAAATGTGTTAACACATTCAACCCTAGCGACGAGTATACATTATTCATATATACATTAACAAACAGTGTACCTGTGAAGAATATATAATATTATGTACTTTGCAAACAGTGGATACCCTGATCAGAGAGCTCCGTACTCTTAGTAGCCAACATTGACTAGACTTAATTGAAAAATTGGAATTGTCCATTAAAAGGTTCAGGGGTGAATGAGTCAAGTATTACTATAACATTAAAAGATTTCAGCAGGTATAAACCTAACCACTTCTCTGCCATGACGTCATCGGCTGAAAACAATGATCGTATGCTCTTATTTTTCAAATGTAAATTTTAGGTTTGTTTTTTTAACTCAGGAAATATTTAAATGACTGTCAAAAAGTTAGGATCTTGATCAAACGCAATGTAACACGCCGTCTGATCAGGATCCAAACTGTTTTTGAATAACCGTTGAACTCTGGGCAAGGCAGTGAAGGGATTAATCCATTAAACAATAAAAATGCCTTTTTACGCTCTCAATTTATTTCTCCATTCAAGAAAATAATTCCAATTTATACTGTCATAAATATGTATCATAAGTCCTAGCTGATCGTAGCTTAAGGGTGTATGAAAGTCATGAATTTGTGAAATTTTAAGTACATGAAAACACTCTATGGTGGTTTTGTATTGAAGAGCTATTTAAAGAGGCTCGCAACCGGATCAAGCATTAAAAATAGTAATTTGTAAATATATGTCAAATGCTTATATAAATGGGTAAAATTTAGTTAAGGATAATAAATTCTGTTAAAAAATGCATTTCCAAAAAAGAAAAGAAGAGGCTCTGGTGGGATTCGAACCCGTGACCATCCATGCGGAGACAAAAATGAAAAATGAGGCATCGCCTTTACGCCCTCGGCTACGGACGTTCTCTATATATATGGTAGCGAGTTAACGTACTTCAATGATAGCTATTAATAGAACATTATTCGGCTCGGGTTTATGTCTGACCCCGTGTAGAGAAGCAACAGCAACAACGATACCGTTAGCTAACGATATGGAAAAACGATGGAAAATATCTAAAAATCTAAGATTCGGTGACGATTCTTGAGACGTTTTTTGGACTGATCATATTTTTTTAATGTCAAAAGCCAAATAATGCCACAAATTTGCTTTTATTTGAGTATTTTATTTTATTTTGACAAGAACACCATCCGGTTGCGAGTCCCTTTTTAAGATGAATGAAACAATAGAAAAAAATGTACATTTTGGTGAACAACTTTTGACTCTACTGCCATGTAAAAAATATCCCACCCACTCTTTCTATTATATTGTCCTTTTCAAACAGCCCGCTTCAATAAAATCCATTTCAAATGAAAACAAATATGATTATTTGGTTTTGTATTATTTATTTTCTGTCTTTGGTAGTGTTTCTTCATACAAAAACTAATTTAAGAGAAAACAGGCACCAAATGTGAAATTTATAAAGCTCTAAATACCATCGATATGGTACTTTTTGTAAATTTTGTAAAGGGAGATAACTCTTTTTCACTTTTTCAACACTAACCTTTCAATTTCTTTTCATATTTTGAACTGCTTTAGCATGGGCTATCATCTGGTAGAATGTAAGAAAAAGTTTAATACTAGAACCATTTCATTTTCAAACTTTTGTACTTTTTTTCATAAAATAAAAAAATCTTATATAATCATGCCCTATAAAATATGGAGGGAAATATCTATGGAGGGGAATATCCGCCTTTTAATTCCTTCTTTCTTATTACCATTTTACAATTCTTGTTTTGATTTTAAACTTTGTATTGTACTTTTAACATTTTAGTTTTAATTCGCAACTTCTTATTATCGTTTTCATTTTACCATTTTACAATTCTTGTTTTGATTTTAAGCTTTGTATTGTACTTTTAACATTTTAGTTTTAATTCGCAACTTCTTATTATCGTTTTCATTTTTGACATTTTAATTTCTATTTTTGTCCTGTTAGATTTAATTTAATATTCTTAAATTATTATTATAATTTTCAAATTGTAGCTTTGTTCTTTGAAAATAATTTCCATTTATATTTTTCAATTATATGTTCCATATGTTAATCCAATATTCTAGTTATATAATTGTAATGTGTGTGTGCTGATTTTCGTTTAAATATTTCTGTTTCAATTCGCTAATTCTTGCGCGAAAAAAGTCGAAGCCAGCTCGAAGAACGATAACTCTTGAAAGCGAAACAAATACATTGAATAATAACTGCTCCCCAGTCTATCTACATCCGGTAAACGCCAAAGCAGCGACTGAACGAGAGTAAGTAAATGCGTATTTTCTCTTTATTAGTTCTTTTCCGGCACTTAACAGGTGTTGATTTTGAGTCACCATACGTATATACACGCTATATAACATGATATGAAATCAAACCCATTAAACGATGGGGAAAATAATAAAATGAACGCCGTGCTCGCGGAAAAATATATCCCTCTCCAAAATGTTGTTCTGTTATTGGAAGACTCGACTGAAACACCAAAATGTGAATTGGCCAATCTTTTTAAATATCATCCTACTATCTATTCTGAAAATTTCAGCCACGTAAGTTGAAATTTGACCGAGAAATGGTCACAAATAGAAGTAACGGGTCAAATCGGCCCAAAACCAAATCGGACCCAGAGTCAAATCGGCCCAAAACCAAATCAGACCGGGTCATTGAATCGGCCCCTTTTTGTATTAACCTGTCGAAGCAGGAACATTGGGATCCATGGAAAAACCCCATACGACTGTCACACTACTTACCTAGATACTGCCCACCCATTCAGTAAGTCGGCGTCTCCAAGCTGTTTACCATCACGAATTAAGAACGACGTGCTTATTCATTCGTGTTACCATCTAGTTCAAAATGTCGAGTACTGAGCAAATTGAGCGAATTGGTTAAATTAAATATATAAGGGCCAAGAAATGGAGCAGTCTAAAAACTTATTCAGCATGACACGGAGTAATAACAGCTGTTATTACTCTGTGAGCATGATGAGGATAAAGACAGATATATACAAAGTTCTGATTTGTTCCTTATTCCTTAACCCATTACCCTATAGCCTGTTTGAAAGTGTTTCTAGTATTTAATATAAGTTATCACTTAAAGCATGTTAAAAATAAAGCAGAATGCGCTTGAAGCACATTCTGCTTTACTTTCAGTCTGCTTTAAGCTATTATCTGCTAGGATATAGTAAAAAGCTTTGATACATATTCTCGTCTGTATAAAGTGGATCTAATTTTTGATAATATAGTGCCTCTATAAAATCTTATTGGTCTGTAGAAAAAGCAACTGACATCATTTAGGATCCAAACTGTGTTTGTAATTTTTTTGCTATGCGATTCTAATTTCAAATATATCTGGATAGTTCAACCGCATTTCATATCTGAATTCTGATCAGGATCCAAACAATTTGACACTGTTATCAATATTTTCTCTATCCAAACTTCAAACTCTGAACCAATAAATCAAATTGTGACAGTGTTAATGGCATGGCCGCTATATCTATAAAATCAGGTCGATTTGAATCGGCATACTTTTGGGCTGATTTGACCCGGGCCAATTTGGTTTTTGGTCTGATTTGACCCGGATTCAAAACCGATGGCCAGTTAATCATGATCAGGGTAGGCTAATTAATGGGGATTACTCTCATTAACAATGAACCCCATGTGAATGGTCCTGTGACGGCATGCTAGTTTTGTGACAGGTGCCGCCACGTTTCCTAAAGATAGCATATTTACAAATTACTTCTCTCCATCAATACTGATAAATATGAGAAAGAGCACATTTTGGGTGCACCCATGGGACTGTACCCGGCCGTATCCTGACACACACAAACTAGTCGTAATGCTAACCTAAAATCCTGAGCGCCATGGAGGGAATCCATTACTACCAATTTTCAAGCTTTTGGTTTGACCTGGTCCAGGATTGAACCCACACTGCAAGTGGACGCTCTACTACTGAGCCACACAGCCGGTCTGGTTATATGGTTGTGGGGGGGGGGGGTAATTATTACTAATACTAATGTTGTTGGGGCAGTTAAGACTCCCCATGGGTCCAAAGGGGGGGAGAGGTGTGTCCTATTATGACCCATGACATGTATCACTTGGTACTTTATTGTTTGTGTAGGTTAATATATCACAGTTTGTAGGTGTATCATCACTTGTAAAGCCTTGCTGTACAAGCACCCTTTTATGGTGATGTGGTAGAGTACATAGCATGACTATGAATCTGTGCCACCAGGGTTCGATTGTGGATCTGTTTCTTTATAAGAACATCCGGTTACATTTGACACCCAACAAGGGACGGCATGGCTGTTTTGTTGTTTTTATGCCACTGACATCTGTAGATGCGCAGGCATGTCAGTGATTGTCCTGTCCGACTGTCTGTAACAGGTTAACTAGATTTTACAATTTCGTCAAGAGCACTTATACCACTTACTCAAGTGCGTTACGTCGAGTACCCATCTGGCTGCATAATTTAAACACCATGTTACAAATTGTTACGGTATGCCTTCAAAGCTTGCTTTGATGGCACTCTGTTTTGTCAATCCATGTAAACCGTGTCCAGAACGTATATCCTATATTTCTTCAAGTAGGACTGCCAAAAGTGGTGTGTAGATACATCTTTGAATGGCGGAGTGACGTGTACCATTTTCAGGCCACTCAGACCTTGGCATTGACCTCTAACTTCAATTGTAAAATTTAGCATTACTTATAATAAGACATTGGGGGCATAAATGTTTATTAAACACAGTTCTGTTTTTTTCTAAATCTCACCTTGAACTTGGCCATAGACATTTATGTACATTTTGTCTGTTTCAGACTGCTGGAGCTTACTGTATGGTCAATCAGCCTATAGTGAAAGATCTTAGCCAAGTTGTGGTATTTAAGTAACCAAGGATTCCCTTTTTGGAGTGTTGCAGATAACTTTGGGATGAGTAATGTATTGCACAAAGTCATTCAACTCATACCTTGGCAACTTTTGCAGCCTGATGTGTTTTGAAAATAAACTAAAGTTAGCCAAGGAGACAACTCAGACAATCTTATGATGGACCTGCTCAGGTGTTTGCTCTTCAAGAAAGTTCAACCCTAGTATGATGGATGCCATGATTGATCAGAAAGCTATAATTCCATGTGTCCTGTTGTGCTCTTCACAGTATTGAGTTGATTCAGGAGGAGGATTCTGAATTGGAGATCTTGCCATCATTCACAAATTCAAAGAGACATGTCAACTTCCAATATACAAAGCCTTAAGGCACTATACATGTACATCTGTTGGGCCCAGAAACGACTAAATATGAAGTTACTAGCATAAACACTTATAATGAAATACGTACTGTTGATCAAGTTGTGAATTTTTACTCCAAAGAACAATCACTAGATCTGCACTGTTTGTTCATAGAATAAAAGTGAACATTGTGCTCGATGTGAGCTTTTATGATCATGCTGTGTCTGCTTATGTGTGTCCATGAACTTTTTACTTATGAACACACTTTTAGGCCACACTTTTTGGTCCAATCTTTATCAAACTTTGTCAGAATGAACATCTTAACAAAATCTAGGTCAAGTTTAAATATAACTATTACAGTTTGAATATAACTACAATGTATTGCAAAGTTAATACATGGTAATATGTATGAATGTTGCCCATATGAAGAGCAGAAGAGGTGTATGGATATGTAGAGCACATTGGCTCCTAGGTCAAGGTCACATAGATCCAAAGGTCAATTTTTAGCTCACCTGAGCTAGCTCAGGGTGAGCTTTTGCAATCCTTGAATGTCTGTCGTGCGTCGTCAACAATTTTAGTGTTTACACTCTGGAGGCCACAATATTTATCCAATCTTTTTCAAACTTGCTCACATTGTATATTACCATATCAGTTCGAATGAGTACATTGTATATTACCATAACAGTTCGAATGAGTTTGATTATGGTTGTAATCAGACTAATAGGTCAAGAGTTATCTACCTTTGAATTGCTGAAAATGCCATATTTAACATTGTTTACACTCAAGAGACCACAATATTTATCTAATCTTTCTCAAACTTGCTCACATTGAATAATTACTATAAGACTAAGAATGAGTTTGATTATGGTTGAAATCAGACTAATAGGTCAAGAGTTATTATCTACCTTTGAATTGCTGAAAAGCCATATTTAACAAGTGTTTACACTATAGAGGCCACAGTATTTATTCAATCTTTCTCAAACTTACCCAGATTATATATTACCATAAGAGTTGGGATGAGTTAGATTATGGTTGAAATCGGGCCAATAGGTTAAAGAGTTATCTATCTTTGAATTGGTGAAAATGCCATATTTAACAGTGTTCGAACGCTAGAGGCCAATCTTTCTCAAACTTGCTCAGATTGTATATGACTATAAGAGTTTATATGAGTGCGATTATTGTTGAAATCAGGCTAATAGGTCAAGAGTTATCTACCTTTGAAATTGCTGAAATATTTAACGGTGTTTACACTCTAGAGGCCACAATTTTTATCCAATCTTTCTCAAACTTAATTAGATTGTATATGACCATTAGAGTTCGAATAAGTGAAATATGGTTGAAATCCGCCCAATAGGTCAAGAGTTGTCTGCCCTGAAATTGCCATATCTAACAGCGTTTATAGTTATACTCTTGCAACTACAGTTTTCAACAGATTTTGATTATACTTGCACAAAAATATATAGCTATAAGTTCTCGTAGGAGTGCAATTATTGTTGAAATCTAATCAGTGTGGCAATAAGTATCTGCCCTTGATATACTTTGAAATGCTAGAAAAGGCTTCATTTCAGTATTGATAATTGTTTAGGCTCTTAAGTTACCTGCCCTTGATGTTCTCTACTATACTATAATTATAAGGTTGTATTCCAAAATCATATGCTACAAATTTGAATGGATTTAGATAAAACGGGTGAAACAGAAAGGTAAAGCTTTCAGGCTTAGAACAGCAGGTGAGCAATATCAGGGCCTTCAGGCTCTCTTGTTTTAATAGTAACCTGTGAACTTCAGCTGATCTGGACTTTGTATTTTGTATACATCGGAGGAAACCTTATTTTTTCCCTGTAAATGCGTTTACGCTAAATCTATTATTTCTATTGCAAACCATTGGAGCTAGATCAGACGCCGGATTACCGGGCTTCTAATCAAGCTCCAAACTGTTTGCCATTCAGATTAACATGAATTGTCGGGAAATTGTCTTTTTCTACGTTTTATTGCAATGCATTTGTGTTTCGCTTGCGTTTATACACAGGAAAGAATAACGTATTCTCCACTGTACTTGTTGCTCTCATTTAAAGGAGTATGTATATATTAGAGAGGTGTGGTCAAAGGTCAAAGTCAAATCTTTCAAATGGCAATATTTTTGACGGTCAGGTGACTAAGACTTCATATGTGGTATACATGTTGCTCTTATTATGATTCAATATGTATGTTTCATACAGGTTGGGTCAAAGGTCAAGTTCACATGCAGTGGTCAAAAGGTCATACTAATATTAGAAATTATTTGACTGATGGACGGCATAGTGTTTCACAAACACATCTTATTTACTGAATCTATTAAGATGAATTTTCATGTATGGAAAGAGTTTGGCAAGCAGAAGATTCTTGCACACAGTTCATAATTCTTCCATCAATACTGAGAGTGATTCTCTTTTTTCCATGTTTTCTTCTACATTTATTTTTACTGTAACTAATGTTTTACTGAAGCTTTTCAAATGAAATTTCATATATATGTATATATGGAAAGAAATTGACCAGTGGAACTGTCTTGCAGAAAGTTCATAACTCTTTTCCTTAATGTACCCGTTTCTGGCAGATTACTTCCGCTATGTCAAAGCTTTTTAGCTCACCTGGCACGTAGTGCCAAGGTGAGCTTTTAGGATCGCTGGATGTCCGTCGTCTGTCCGTCCGCACATCCAGGAGGCACATTATGGAGTCATTAACCTGGCAGTTTGGGTCATTAACCTGGCCAAAAGTGATTGTGGGGTTGAAAGAGAGTATTGTGGGGTTAAAAAGGGCAATTGTGGGGTTAGTTTTAGGGTTAGGGTTTATATAGCATCTAACCCCACAACACCCTCTCCTAAGAAGGTCCGAGCGCACGAAAGGTCCTTTGTTGGGTAGGGAGAACAATAGATTCCATTCATTCCGTGATTGCCCTATTGTTATTGTTGGGTATTTTTGTGTACTGTTGGGTACTTTTAAACAAAAAAAATACCCAACAAATATCCAACTGTGAGAACGTCCGTCCGTCCGTCCACAATTGTTTGTTACACTCTAGCAAGTTCAAATCTCATTGGATCTTGATGAAACTTGGTCACAATGTTTGCCTCATTAAAATCTAGGTCAAGTTCGAATGTGGATCATGTCCGGTCAAAAACTAGGTCACTAGGTCAAATTATCGAAAAACCTTGTTAACACTATAGAGACTACAAATTTCATTGGATCTTCATGAAACTTCATCAATATGATTGCCTCAATGAAATCTAGGTCAATTTCGAATGTGGGTCATGTCCGGTCAAAAACTAGGTCACTGGTCAAATCTTTGAAAAACCTTGTTAACACTCTAGAGACTACAAATTTCATTTGATCTTCATAAAACTTGATAAAAAGGTTTGCCTCAATGAAATATAGGTCAAGTTTAAATGTGGTTATGTCTTGCCAAAAACTAGGTCACTAGGTCAAATCATCAAAAAACCTCGTTAACACTCTAGAGACTACAAAATTCATTGAATCTTCATGAAACTTGAACAAAATGTTTGTCTCATTGAAATCGAGGTCAAGTTAGAATGAGGGTCATGCCCAGTCAAAAACTAGGTCACACGGTGAACATGGTTACATGGTTACCAGGTGAGCGATTTAGGACCATAGTGGCCCTTGTCATTTTAAACTCACCTGAGCAACCTCTTTCAATTTTGTTCAAAGAATTTAAAACAATGTAGAACTCTGGTTGCCATCAACCAAGTGAAAAAATAAGGAAATCTTTAAAAAAAATCTTCTTGTCAAACACTATAGGATTCAAAGCTTAGATATTTGACACATAGCATCATCGACAGGACTGGTCCTCTATCAAGATTATCCAAGTTATGCTTCGGAGGTCTCAGTTTTACATAAAGCTATACTGTGAAATTTTCAAATCCTCTGAAACCGATATAGTTAGAGCTTTGATATTTGGCATGGTGACACTTCTAGCTGTCCTATACATAGATTGTTGAAATAGTTCTGGTCCATTACATGCAATGTATCTATGTCACAGGGGATGGCGGAGTGTTGCATACTACTTTTATCCGTTTTAGGTCACTGTGACCTTGACCTTTGACCTCAATTTTTTAGCTCACCTGAGCACAAAGGTCCTCTTTGAAAGTTGTTCAAATTTTGTCCCTGAGGTCAAAATTGGCCCCGCCCCAAGGTCACTGTTTTACATAGAGTTATATAGTAAAATGTTCAAATATCTTTTTCTCTGAAACAAATACGGCCAGAGCTTTGATATTTGGCATGGTGTAACTTCCAGAGGTCCTTCAAATACATTGTTGATTTAGTTCTGCCCTGTTACATATCTGGGTCACCGTAGTTAAAAATAGAATATTTCAATGAAAGTTTTAAAAATCTTCTAGTTTGAAATCACTTCACCCAGCTTAGGTGTCACCATGGTCAGGTCAGCGATCAAGGGCCATTCTGGCCCTCTTATTTTCAAATGCTTGTCTCGAGTATGTCTTCTGTTCCATATCAGCTAGGAATAGCAAAAATGATGTGTGAGTACATCATGGGATGGCGGAGTGTCGCGTTTCACCTTAAGGTCACTGTGACCTTGACCTCTGACCTCAATGGTAAAATGTGTGTATGTTTGAATGTATCCAACTCATTTTGTCCCGAGTGTGCTTCCTTTTCAACGAAACTTCACACACATATTCACAGACATCTTCCCTTTTAAAAGGTCATTGACTATAAATAGAACTGAGCGAGGGTGTTTGCATAGTCTGGGATGTCTCTCACTTCAGTATTGTTTATGCTCTATTGTCAACAAACTTGAAAATATTTTGATAAAGCTTTGTAAAGTGATGTATGGCTATAAGGTCTCCAATGAGTTTGATTATTTTTAAGTGGGTTGAATTGGTCAAGAATTATCTACCCTTGATGCATTGTAAAAGCCATATTTGAAGTCATATACACTCTAGCATCTTAAGTTTTGAATGCATTTGATGTACTTGCAAAAAAATGTATACAAGTTCTTGAAAAGGTGCAATTATTGTTCAAATCAGGTCATAGTGTCAATAGTTGTCTGCCCTTGATGTATTCAACTATCCTAGTGCATTCTGTTTTACTTTAAACCTGATTAAACCCTTTCAGAGTTCCTCAATAGAAACATCTTTAAGCATGTTCAATTTATTCCGCTTCTGAAGATTATATTTCCAGTTTATATGAATATGTGGTTACTAGAGTCCTTTCAACCTGCTTTATGAGGTCACCTGTCTTGATTACTGGAAATAGGCTATGGAGTTGAGGGTTAAGTGGTTAGAAATAGAGTACATGTAATGGGTTCAAGAGAAAATATGATATAACCCTTTTTACTCAATGGCCTGTTCCTAGTTTTTAGCTCACCTGGCACGTAGTGCCAAGGTGAGCTTTTAGGATCGCTGGATGTCCGTCGTCCGTCGTCTGTCTGTCTGTCCGAGCGCACGAAAGGTCCTTTGTTGGGTAGGGAGAACAATAGATTCCATTCATTCCGTGATTGCCCTATTGTTATTGTTGGGTATTTTAGTGTACTGTTGGGTATTTTTAAACAAAAAAAATACCCAACAAATGTCCAACTGTGAGTACGTCCGTCCGTCCGTCCGTCCGTTCACAATTGTTCGTTAACACTCTAGCAGGTTCAAATCTCATTGGATCTTGATGAAACTTGGTCACAATGTTTGCCTCAATGAAATCTAGGTCAAGTTCGAATGTTAGTCATGTCCGGTTAAAAACTAGGTCACTAGGTCAAATTATCGAAAAACCTTGTTAACACTCTAGAGGCTTCAAATTTCATTGGATCTTCATGAAACTTCATCAATATATTTGCCTCAATGAAATCTTGGTCAAGTTCGAATGTGGGTTATGTCCGGTCAAAAACTAGGTCACTAGGTCAAATCTTCGAAAAACCTTGTTAACACTCTAGAGACTACAAATTTCATTGGATCTTCATGAAACTTCATCAAAATGTTTGCCTTATGGAAATCTAGGACAAGTTCGAATGTGGGTCATGTTCGGTCAAAAACTAGGTCACTAGGTCAAATTATCGAAAAACCTTGTTAAAACTCTAGAGGCTACACATTTCATTTGATCTTCATAAAACTTCATCAATATGATTGCCTCAATGAAATCTAGGTCAAGTTCGAATGTGGGTCATGTCCGGTCAAAAACTAGGTCACTAGGTCAAATCTTCGAAAAACCTTGTTAACACTCTAGAGACAACAAATTTCATTGGATCTTCATGAAACTTCATCAAAATGTTTGCCTTAATGAAATCTAGGTCAAATTCGAATTAGGGTCATGTCCGGTCAAAAACTAGGTCACTGGGTCAAATTATCGAAAAACCTTGTTAACACTCTAGAGGCTACAAATTTCATTGGATCTTCATAAAACTTCATCAATATGATTGCCTCAATGAAATCTAGGCCAAGTTCGAATGTGGGTCATGTCCGGTCAAAAACTAGGTCACTAGGTCAAATCTTCGAAAAACCTTGTTTACACTCTAGAGACTACAAATTTCATTTGATCTTCATAAAACTTGATGAAAAGGTTTGCCTCAATGAAATATAGGTCAAGTTCAAATGTGGCTTATGTCTTGTCAAAAACTAGGTCACTAGGTCAAATCATCCAAAAACCTCGTTAACACTCTAGAGACTACAAAATTCATTGAATGTATACCATGAAACTTGAACAAAATGTTTGTCTCATTGAAATCGAGGACAAGTTAGAATGAGGGTCATGCCCGGTCAAAAACTAGGTCACACGGTGTACATGGTTACATGGTTACCAGGTGAGCGATTTAGGGCCATAGTGGCCCTTGTTAAAGACACATGGCCACTTAAAGCAGTGTAATAGGAAAGCAGAATGTGCCTTAAAGGGCATTCTGCTTTATTTTAAGGCTGCTTTAAGTTACCATGTACTAAAATATGTTGCTGATTGTGCACATTCAAAACTGTATAAATTGAAACTACTTTCTTCAGTGGAGGAATTAATTAAATACTCAAAAAAGGTATATATCTGTAGAGTAGAGGGGTAACAGGACCTAACAGGTTTAAGGACTGCAACAACTACTGTTAACCCTTTCTCTCATCTATATATAGGTTGCTTTCCATGTTTAACCCATTACCCCAAAGCCTGCTTGGAGACAAATTACCACTTAAAGCAGGTCGAAAGTAAAGCAGAATGCACCTTTAGCATGCTTTAAGCTACCATCGGCTTGGAAATAGAAAATACTTCTTATATATCCATGACTATAAAGTGGAAGTCCTTTCTTTAATGGAGGAATAAATTAAAGGCATAAAATGACATATTTTTGGAGTAATGGGTTATGGTACATAACTGAAGAGAATTGACAAGAAGACATAAAGTTGTTGTATGAGATTTTGGATTAACTTTAGTCCTGCTTTGAGGTGCCATTTTATCAGGAAGTTATAAAAGTATGTAATGGTACTTTTATAATAATAAGTAGTTCTGAGGCGAATAGGTAATGGTGTATATGACAGAAAGGTGTAACCATAATGCCATAAATACACCTTTACTTTATTCTACCACTGAAATTTTATATTCATAAATACTCCCCCCCCCCCAAACCACCACCACCACCAAAGATCTTCCCTATCATTTTATTTAAGGCATTATTAAAAACTCTCTAATCTGGGTATACACTGTTTGCATAGGACAAGTATACTATTCACAGATACACTGTTATGTGGCACTAGATTTCAGTGAGTCTGTTACATTGTATTGCAATGTGATAAACAATGAAGACCTTGATTAGAGAGCCTTTATTAGGGGCCCTTTTACTTGGGTCTACACTGTTTGCATAGGACAAATGTACTCTTCACAGGTACATATTTTGTTAACAGTGTAAATATGTGATTGTATATTTCAATGAGTTTGTTAATTTATTTCAATGTGAATATCCTGATCAGAGTGTCCCTATAAGAGGCTTTTATCTGGATCTATTCTGTATGCAATGGACAATTGTACTCCTCACAGTTACACAATTTGTTAGTGATGTAAATATGTGGCACTAGGTTGCAATGAGGTTGTTACAATTTGTTGTAACCTGATAAGCAATGAAGACCCTCATCAAAGGACCCCTCTTTGGAGCCCTCTGATCTGGGTCTACACTGTTTGCAAAGGACAAGTGTACTATTCACGTGTACACTGTTGGTTAATGATAAACCTTTTTGCATAGGCTAAAATGAATGTTAGTAGAAATCTCCTACAGGATATATTTCTTATCACATTTCAGCTCGCTTTAATATTTACTCCAATTATCCATATGCGTCAATCATCTATATTAACCCTTTACTCAATAGAGCGGTTTCATTGCTGGAGGAGCATTCTGCTATACTAATACTTTCAGTCTGTTTTAAGCCACCATCTGCTAGGATATGGAAAATATTTCTTATGGTGAATATTTATTTTTTAATGACTGCACAAAGTGGAACTATTTTATTGAGCGGTAAAAAAATTGAAGGCATTAAAATAAGACTCTTTGGAGTGAAGGTTTAAGTGTGTTATAACCCATTACTCCATATATACACATTTTTACGTTTTATTTTTTTCTCCAGGGAATAAAATAGTCATAATTTAAACAACCATGAATATGTTTTTTAAGAAATATTTTCTGTATTTTAGTAGATGGTATCTTAAAGCAGGCCGATAGATAAGCAGAATGCCCATTAAGGCCCATTTTACTTTATTTTCAACCTGCTACATGTATATATACTAAGACGAAAAAGAAACGCAGGGTAACCTTGCAAGGTAGTTTTAAATGGTATCATTTAATCGAGTATTCAGAACGATTATTTTATGTTGAAAACTTATCATTATTGAACATATTGACAAAGAACCTGTCTCCACTACATCAGTGGAAAGTTGTTGGGCGAAGGTGCCGCTAACCACCGCAACAGCGTGCGGGACGCTGAGCGACAAGTGGCAAACCATTGTAAAGACGTCAAGAAATGCACATTGAACTGAGTAACAGCCTGTGGTTAGCCTCGACGTACCAATAGTGGTGCAATAGCGTGCCCCTCCGAACTTTGATTAAGCGTACCATACTTCGAAGATGTTGAAAGGAGTTTTTAAAACCGTAAATCAATGTGTCAACTTCAAACGTACACTATTGGCTGATTTTGACAATTGAATATCTCGTCATCAAATTTTTACACGAGTATTTTTCATGTTCACACCGTCCTCGCATACGGCGAACTTTAACGAGATTGCGTAATTTTATCCACTGGAAATTGTGGACATTAGCCAAGATATTAAATCTAACGATTTTCATAAATCTAGGCCAAGTAATAAAAAAAATATTGAATATTTTATGTACCCTGCGTTTCTTTTTCGTCTTAGTATATTAAGATTTCACCTGTCTTTAAAACTAAAACAGGCTATAGAGTAAAGAGTTATGCAGATGATTGCTTAACCTATTACCCCATGAATACACCTTTTATTTATTCTTCCACTTCTATATCATAGCAGATGGTTGCTCAGAGAAGACTGAAAGTAAAGTAGAATGCTCCTAAATGAGCATTCTGCTGTACTTTCTGGCTGCTTTAAGCAAATATCTGTCTTCAGTTCAAATTCTGCAAGTCGGGCATTATATTTCAAGGATTGGGGAAACATTTCCTAAGAAAATTGGACCCCTGGTTGGGAACATTTCCTGTTAATTAACTGGTATGCACAATTTAAGAACTATTTTTCATATCCAAGCAGATTTTAGCTTTAAAGCAGGTTGAAAGTAAAGCAGAATGCTCCTGAAGTTGCATTCTGCTTTACTTTCAACCTCCTTTAAGCGGTCACATGTCTTCAAAACTAGACACAGGCAATGTGGTAAATGATTAATTCAAGATAGAAAAAATCCACTTGACAGACTCTGTATACCCCTTCTTTATATGCATAAAGCCTAAAAGGCACACATTATTGTTTTTGATATACCTGTACATGTATATATGCAAGACATATCCTGTTTGATAATCCATGGTATACAGGGCTCCAAATAAGAGGGAGTAAACTATACAAATCCAGCAGATTCTCCTTCAAGACAGCTCCAAATCCTATGGTGTTGCTATACTTATAGGAATCCTCTCAAAGAGATGATCCTAATCAGTACTGTAGTGACACCAATGGGTTTGCTACTGAAATAAAGATTTTTGTTTTTTAAATACTCCCCTCATCTGGAGCTCTGTGGTTTATTTGAATGAACAAAACAAACAGCAAGAATTTGTTTTTTTATCTATGTACAATTAAAAACAAACAAAATATTTTCAAGTTGATACTTTTATTTTCTTTCTCCAATCTACCCAAAGCAGAATTGCTATTGATTACAGTCAATGTGTTATTAAGCACTCCTTAACTTAGGCAATATTATGGTCTGGTGGTTGCTTAATGAAGATAACAAATAATGCATGAAAAATCTATGGCTTTCTGCATTATTATTTTTCATGCATTAAGCAGTCACTTGTCTTTAGAGGTCTGCTTGCTCTGAAAATGAGTGCTTGCTTAGAACATGACTGACAAAAACAAATCACATGGAATGGCTCATAGTACAGCCCTTTCTTTTTAACACTTTACTCCATAGACAGGTAAACACATAAAGCAGATTATTTATTTCTTTGGATACATACTTATATGACTGTATAAATTTGAATTCTTTTCTTCAGTAGAGGAATAAATTAAATGTGTATCTATGGAGTAAATAAAAAGTGTATGGTTCCTTAGGGGGTAAATGAATTAAAGAGTCAAACCACAGTATCTCAAACAAGCTAAGGTGGAAAGTACTTGTTTTTCCACCAATGAAACTTCTTAATTTGAAATTGATTAAAAAGTCAAAACATATCCCTATTTCAAAATTTTAGGCATATTTGAACTTTAAAATACTGATATGTTCCAGTAAAGTGAGATCAAGATATCAAAGTTTGACTGTACTACAGTCAAACGTTGATATCTCGACCTTTCTTTACTGGACATAGTGTACATGTAGTACTCCTTTTAGTGTTAAACGCCTTGTCCTGTTTCTAATATTGAAGATAGGTGACCACTTAAAAGTGCATTGAAAGTAGTGCATTATACTATTTACTTCAGGCCTGCTTTAAGCTACCATCTGTTAATATATATAAATGTTTCTATTGAAACAATTTCAATACTGTATAAATTTTGACTTTTTTCTCAATGGAGAACAGGCATTACAATGTGTATCTATGGAGTAATGGGTTAAAAGTGACAGGCAGCAAAGTGTTCATATTGAAGACATACATCCATTCTTATTCTATTTATTTAAGAGCCCCCTCTGATCCTCTCATTAAGGTCAATGTTGCCATGATCAATGTCATTTTATGTAATGGGTGTGGAATTTCTTGGTAAATGATTTGAGAATCCTTGGATCCAGATTTGCTCCATCAGAAATTTCGTTTGAGATCACTCATTTCATATACATGCACTTGGCAGAATGTTCACTCTGAAAAGACAAATATACACAAATTATACATAATGATAAACGAAAACTTTGATCAAGGTCTACACAGTGATTCAAAACAACATAATTTATGAAATGCCAAGTGTACCAGTGACAGGTAGCTAACTATTGATAAAAACACTTGTAAAGTTCAGGAAACAAATAAGTGTACTACAGATAGTTAAAATTAAATAAAGGCTGATACCCGCTCCAATCACTATAACAAACTTACATTCAACCCTAGCGGGGATTACACTCGTCATTTACAAAATGGTACCTGTGAGGATTACACTTGTTGTATGCAAACAGTGTAGACCCTGATCAGAGGGCTTCTTGAGGAGCCCTATGATCAGGGTCTACACTGTTTGTCATTTTGAAATATATTATTAAAATCAACCCTAAATAGTCAAATGGGCTAAAACTAAAACCTTTAATCTGCATTAAACCCTATAAGGTCACTACTCATTAGAATCGTCTCGACGTGACGATTCTAATGAGTAGTGGCATCATCGAATTTGGTGCTAAAACGAGAGAAAAAATGACGAGGGAGTATTGAATTTGTTGAGTTAACTCCCTCTTCCTTAAACAACGTTACCAGAGGGGTGCAGCTTTTACTGGATGTGTCGTCCGCTTCGATCAAATTCTTCTTCTTCTTCTTCTTCCTTTTTCTGGCCACCCTCGTCATGCCGAGTATTATGCCAGTTTCTTAGATCTGCGCTTACCCCCCACCCTTCCTAATCCCCTTTTAGAAAAGCAAGTCAGATTTGCTCAGTCACGAGAGATTTGAATGTCTCTAGTGACGGGGCATCTGCTGTGCTAGGTGGTAGAGCGTTCCAGTCTTTAGTGGTTTGTATAAAGAATGACCATTTCCTGGAGTCTATTGTGGAAGTTTGTACTGTGTATGTATGTGACTGGGCATATCTAGTGCTACGTGTGGGTTTGTTAAGGTAATTTTCTGGTATGATGTTAACTTGATTATGGACTATTTTATAGAACATGTTGAGTCTGGCTTCTTTTCTTCTTGTTTGTAGGTCTTTCCAATTTAGTTGTGCCAACATGTCTCCAACACTTGATCGATTTCTGTACTTTCCGAGGACATACCTGGCTCCTCTTCTTTGTACTTTTTCGATTTTGTTGATTTGCGTTTTTCGATAAGGGTCCCAAACAGTGCTTGCGTATTCCAGTTGCGGTCTAACAAGTGTTAGATATGCTTTTTCTTTTATTTCTTTAGAAGGTATATGTAAATTGCGTTGAAGAAAACCCAACGTTCTGTTAGCTTTGTTTGCTACATTATTTATATGATTGGCCCAGTCTAAATCGTCAGAGATAGTGCATCCTAGGTATTTTGTCATTTTGTCATGTTGTAGTGTATGTCCGTGCAGGGTATAACTAAACTGTAAGGGCGTTTTTTTCTTTGAGATTGAAAGGACTGAACATTTGTTGGGGTGGAACTCCATCCTCCACTTTTCTTCCCACTTTGCTAATTTGTCCAGATCTTCTTGTAGGGTTTGGCAATCTTTTGTGGTTTTAACAGTTAGATATACGACTGTATCATCGGCAAACAGACGTACTGTGGAGCTCAGGTTATCAGGTAGGTCGTTGATGTAGAAGAGGAATAAGCTGGGTCCTAGCACTGATCCTTGAGGGACTCCTGAGGCAACTCTTGCCGTATCAGATTCTTCCCCTTCTACAGCAACCACCTGTGTTCTATCTGCCAGAAATGCCTGAATCCATTTTAGTGTTTTCCCTTTGATTCCGTAATTATCTAGTTTATGTAATAGTAGGCTGTGTGAAACTTTGTCGAAAGCTTTTGAGAAATCTAAAATAAGTAGGTCGGTTTGTTTTCCGTTATCTAGGTTTTGTGAAATATCGTCTATGCATTCCAAGAGTTGAGTTTCGCATGATCTTTTGCTCCGAAAACCGTGTTGTAGAGGGTATAGAATATTATTAGATTCGGCGTGTTTCATGATATTGCTTGTAATTATATGCTCCATGATCTTGCAGCAAACACAAGTCAAAGAAATGGGTCTGTAATTTTCTGGTAGGTATTTCTGTCCCTTTTTGTATGCGGGTGTTATCCTGGCTCTTTTCCAGTCTGTTGGTATTTCACCTGTCGACAGTGACTTATTGAATATTGTTGTAAGAATTGGTGCTATTTCCGTAGCCAGTTCTTTCAACACGATGGGTTTTAACTCGTCCGGTCCGGCGGCTTTATGTGGTTTGAGCCCCATCAACAGCTTCTCAACTCCATTTTTGGTTATGGTGATCTCTTCAGCTTGTGGGTAGTGATTTTCGTCCATGTATTTATTATTTTTAAAGTCTTGTTTTGTGACGGGTTCTGAATTTGAAAAAACTGATTTGAATTGGTTGTTTAGAATGTTGGCCTTTGCTGCAGGGTCAGTTTCTAGTAGTCCATCTTTTTTAAGTGGTGATACTCCACTCTTGTCGTTTTTCTTGTGTTTGATATATGTCCAAAAGTTCTTGCTGGCCCCACGTGTCTCATTTTCCTCTTCTGTAGTTAAGATGCTGTTGATGTATGTCCAATACGCCTGTCGTGATTTCCTTTGGACCAGATGTTTTAGCTCTTTATATTTGTTGATGTGTTGTTTGTCGTTTGATTTTTTCTTCTTTTTATATGCTCTGTCCCTTCTTTTAATGAGTGTTTTGATTTCTTTGGTTACCCAGGGGAGTTTGTCTTTTGTTGAGGTCATTTTTGTCGGAATGTGTCTTGATATGCTCTCCTGGAGTTCATCTTTGAAGGTTGTCCATAGGTGTTCAACGTCTGCCCCATTTTCATCCTTTGACTTGATAGTCCCTTGTAACAGTTCCATTTCCTCTGCCAGGCTCTTCCAGTTTGCCTTCTTGTATAGGTTGATTTTTCTTGGTTTTTGTTTACATTGTTTGGTATCCGCATCATATTCCAGGTACACGATGTCGTGGTCTGAAATGCCTGGGATTGTTTCTACTTTTTGAATTTTGTTTGGCATATTAGTGATGAATAAATCTAGGGTTGCGTTGTTTCTGGTTGTTTCTTCGACTACTTGTGTCATACCATTGTCGTCCAAAATGTCTGTTAATTGGTAGTGATTTTTGGCATGTTGTGTTTTTGGCTTTAAGCATTTGTCTTTCCAGTTCCATCCTGGCAGGTTGAAGTCTCCCCCAATCAGTATTTGCGAGTGTCCGTTGTTTGCTCTATTTAGTGATTCGTCAAAGGTTGTTAGTTCATCTGAGGTTTTCGGGTGATAGTATGAGCAGAGTCGTATTTCCTTGCTTCCAGCTTGTTGGATTCGGGCCCAGATTATCTCAGCATCTGTGTCTAGTTCTGGCAGTTCTGAGCTCAAATATTTCTCATGGATGGCAATAAGTACTCCTCCGCCCTTACGGTCTTTCCTGTCTTTCCTGTAGACATTGAAGTGTCCCGGGAGAAATTGACTGTTATTTATGTTAGGATCCAGCCATGTTTCTGTTGCTATTATTACGTCAGGCTTAACGCTCTCAATAACGTTTTCAATTTGGTATTGTTTTGTTCGAATTGACTGGCAATTAATGTTAAGTACCCTTAAAGGGGTGAATTGTTTTTTGGTAGTATTCCTTTTCTTATTTCTGTTTGGAGTTGACGTATGTATTGGAAATGGAGCTGTTTCAATTGACCCAGAAGTTGTTTCAAGGCTGGAGAGGGATGAAAAATGGTTTGATGTTTCTATGGCAGTGTTTCCAAAGCATATACTTGTAAAGTTCGGCTTCCCACAAATTAAGCAATCCCATCTGACTGATCCACTGTCATTCATTAGAATACTGTATGTGCCGCTGTTGACATCTTGGCAATTTATATGGTACCATTGGTTACACGTATCGCAGATAATTGCTCTCTGGTCCCATGTGACCGGTTGGTCACAGGTTCCACAAGGGTACACAGTGCTATCGTTGTTTGGTCCAGGATTTGGATTGATGACATTTGCTGTTAGTATTAACAGCAATGTCAAGTAAGTGGTAGTGTTTTTATTTAGACTTTTAAGTTGGTTACTTTTTCTGAGTAATGTTACCGAGTAAATATTAAAGTTTGTGCCTATGTGGCATTGTGTATTTTTTAATATTTCATTTTCTGAATGTTCCCAGTTGTAAGCGAGCTGGTATATGTGGCTACAGATGAACACGATGATGATTAATTTCCACATCTTGCCGGTGTGACACTATTACTCAAACACTAGTTTGGCTTAGCTTGGAAAATCCATACTGTCCACTAGTGTTTGAGCTCTAACGTCTTACTTATGGCAATCAATCACTGTTTGGTTGGCGATCTTGCGTAGCCACACTCGCGCTAGCAGAGTGTCGGGATGTATTCCGTCAGTGTATAGTTTGAAATTGAACTTTTTTACTTTTGTTGCTTTTCTAGTTTTTCCTTTTTTGACGATTGAGTTTAGAATTAGGTCGCTACTGAACACTGGGGAGTGGTTACACTCTCCAGCATTCAGTTCGCGTACTATTCCGTTTAATTTATAGATTTGTTTTTCTAAGTCTGAGTCCTGTTCTTGGAAGGTCTCTGGGGTCCTGTGGCCTTTTTGTGAGTTATATTTTTTGATGCTATACGTTGGCGTTTCGAGTATAGTAATTTTTATGTCAGGTAAACTGTGGGCTAGGTTTATGAATTTTTGGTAATTGTTTCTAATATTATTGACAGTTTCGTCGCTCTCTTGAGTTGTAAGAGATATATATTTCCCCGTTTTGGATGTAAGGTCACATGTACCAAGCCATATATAAAGCCACAAGGGCCCCAGAGTCCTTCTTTTTGTTGCCAGGACACGCTCTAGCCACTCTAGCTGGTCTACAGTTTTTGCCCCGCCCCTACAACACCACACTATGTCTTGCTCTGTTTTACTTTCAATTTTTCTCTGTAGCCATTTTCCCTTTGAGTCCGAAACAACAACCGGTGTGAAAGATTTGTCTTTTTCTGATATTGTTGGTTGTTTACTAAGAAAATTTATTAGTTTATTGTTAGACATGTGTTAAATTTTGTTTTGGTTAGTGTCCTTTGGTTAAGCTACAAGGGATGTTCGGAGAAAGAAGGATTAAATTCGAGAATGTAGAAAAATTCAAGATGGCGGACGGCGTGGTGCTGTTAGTCGTATGGCGTGAACAGAGATAATTGAGCAAACCTGACTTCTTACGTTCTTAACGCGTATTTAAATGCCAAAAAGATGAAAAAGAATACTTAGCCGAATGTTCCGAAAGGTTTCTTGTCCAAAAATAAATGTTTCTTGTTCCCAGTAAGAATTTAGCCCCGTTTCGTGCGTCTTTAGAAATTTCTGTGTGCTGTTTTCCGCGCATGCGCAGATCATTTTTTTAGAATCTAGTCTGGGGCTATTGTAAGGGAAAATAAGCAACGATATTTCACTTTACCTCCACGGCAATTTCTGTAGACATCATCTGGTGAAGCGTCGTGCTGTAGTTCTGTCTGACAGAGTCATTTTCATTATTTCTACAACTTCAAACCATCGGAAGTTGTGCCTTGTCCGCCATTTTAGAAATCTTGATTGAGTTCAGGGATCAGTCATTTTTCAGACTGCCCCCTAGCGTCTTAATTGATTTACTGGTTCCCGGCTTCAAACATTCTTAACTTTCTATTCTTATTGTTAACTTGTAGATCTAGTTGTACATTTGCAACTTACCATGGATTAATTTCTCTTCTTATTATTGTTTTCCAATTTATCAATTAGAATATTGAAATAGTATTTTTTAATTCTTAAATGAATAATAAAGTCATAACATAGATATTTTATTAATATTTTTAGAACAATAAAATAAAAAGATGAAAATATAAATTGAAGTTTCGAAATAGTAATTGAAATGTTACAATAAGAATTAGAATAAGTAAATGAGAAAAGCAAGCTTGAAATAATAATAAGAATTAGAAAATCAAAATTGAAAGTTTAAAATAATAATAAGAATAAGAAAATCAAAATAGAAAGTTAAAAATAATAATAAGAATTAGAAAATCAAAATAGAAAGTTAAAAATAATAATAATAATTAGAAAATGAAAATAGCAAAGTTGAAAGTAAAAGGCGGATATTCCCCTCCATAATAAAAAGCATAGTTTTGATATTCAATGATCCATATTGTTCAAACCTGGTGCCTGCTTTGTCTAAATTTGGTTTCTATATGTGAAAATACCACCATAGACATGAATTAAATAAAGAAAACCCAAATTACCATGTTTAATTTGTTTTGAAACAGATTTTACTGAAGCGTGTACTCTGAATGGGTAAAATTTGAAGAAAAAAAGTCAAGATTTGACATACCCTTTTCAAATCGCTGTAGCTAAAAAAAAGTACACCGCCATACCTTTTCTTTCATTTTTTCATCCATCATAAATAGCTCTTCCAAAAAAGCAATGATAGAAAAAGAGTTTAATACTTTGAAAATATCGCTTATGGGTTTGATACACTCTTAAAGCAGGCTGAAAGTAAAGCTTAATACGCATTCTGTTTTACTTTCATTCTGCTTTAAGAGGTCTGGTCAGCTTTCCTCAAAACTAGAATTAAGCTATTGGGTAAATGATTAAAAGTACCTAAAACGTAATGTCTAGAAATGAATTACCTGTCCGACTGTATATCATCTACTGTCAACTACGAATGGACTTCTTTTTGCAAATAAACCGGTATTAAAGTATGGTTCGTGAAAGATTTCATGTTACCTTGTATCCTACGTAACCCCTTCACTGACGTGACGTCATCAACTTTAAACGATTGTCGGCTGCTTTTATTTCTTAAATTTTAATTTTTGCTATTTTGACTGAAGAAATATTGAAATGAGTGTCAAGCAGTTTGAATCCTGATCAGACGCCGCGTAACGCGGCGTCTGATCAGGATCCAAACTGTTTGCAAAAAACTGTTGTGCTCGGGGTAAGGCAGTGAAGGGGTTATTACAATATGACAAATTACCTTTGATTTTGGATATCAGATAAACCGATCTGCACACGGCGTAGAGCCGTACAACCTTCAAAGTTAGTGTTGGGTATAATTTAAAATCAATATTAACCCCTTCACTGCCATAACGTCATCATTTTTAAACAATTGTCGTCAGTTTTTATTTCTTAAAATTTAGTTATACTTTGACTAATGAAATATAAAATTGAGCGTGAAAAAAGTTTGTATTCTGATTAGACTCCAATTAACTCAGCGTCTGGGCAGGATCCAAACTGTTCGCAAATAATTATTGTACTCTAAGTAAGGCATTGAAGGGGTTAAAATTCAACATTAAATCTTTCAAAAGAATAAATCAAGTTTCTAATTATGTATAGTCCATTTTAGAAAATCTAGCGTTGTTTTTTTTTACAAATTTGCACATTGACAAATAGTGAAGCTTAAAAGGCTTCTGTAGGAGCTCTCTGATCTAGATCTACACTGTTTTCATAGTACAGGCCTGATAAACTCGCACAGGTACGGCGGGGAATACGTGTTTACGGTAAAACTATTATTTCCAACGCAAACAGTTTGAAGCCAGATCAGACGCCGGGTAACCCGGCGTCTGATCTGGCTTTAAACTGTTTGTCATTCTGATTACAATGAACGTTATCAAAAAGTTGTCAATTTCTAGAATTTGTTGCAATGCGTTTGCGTTCCGTAAATGTGTTTAAACGGGAAAGAATAACGTTTTCTCCACTGTACGTCGATATGTGTACAAGTATGCTATACTTGTCAGCACTGTTTATGCACAAATCGACAACTGGGTAGAACCACCGACCTTCCGCAAGCCAGCTGGAAGGCTTCCTCACATGAAAAATCCGAACGACCTGGGATTCGAACTCACAGCGGTGAGGAGCTTAGTGATGTAAGTCACAGTGACTATACCACTAGGCCACGGAGCCCCCAATTGATTATATCAACTTGTTACGAATAAGTCATTTTTCAATTTCCTTTAAAAAATGACATAGTTTTGCAACAAATATACATATTGTAACGTACATATCGCAATATATACAGTAGAATCTCTCCATTACGACCACTAAAAAGAGGTTACTTGTCTGTATAAACGACAGGTAACAGCTTAAAGCAATGTGAAAGTGAAACAGAAAGCTCCTGTAGGAGCTTTCTGTTTCACTTTCACATTGCTTTAAGCAGTAACCTGTCTTAAACAACTTATATTTGACACAATTTAGTGGCAGTAAAAGAGAGATTCTTCTGTATATGAATATCGTATTCATCGACAGACTACTGTGTTTTGAAACTTTCACATAGCATCAATCAAACATTAATGTTGACACATTAAAGCATATAACTATATGTGTCCCTCCAATGTATCAAAGCAGTAATTTCAAACTTTATAAACATTATTATTTTACAGTGTCATTTATGTGTGATTGTTATACCAACACATTTTTAAGTTATTAGCAAACTTATTACGAAACCTTAATGGTGGCTTTAAATACACACACGGCATAGTAATATTGTTTTGAATACATTGGACTCCAAATAAGATGAAGCGTAAACTAAAATTTAAAATATTTCCGAACTTTGTTCCAATTAAGTATCCAACAAAAAGTGTCCTGTTTCTAGTGTTTAATATATGTGACAGCTTAAAACAGATTTAAAGTAAAGCATAATACGCATGAAGGCGCATCCTGATTTACTTTCAGCCTGCTTTAAGTTACCATCTGCTAGTATTGAGAGAATACATTTCTTACTGTGCACATTCATGGCCTTTATGAATTTGAACTAAATATATTTACTTCAGTGGTGGAATAAGTTAAAGACGTAAAAGTATATATTGTATATATATTTGGTATAATAGTATGTATGCTGATGGGCTGTATAGTCTATTGCAGAATAAACTACATGCATATGATATAATACTATTATGGAAATCCTTCTGGCACTACTGTAGACGTCATACATGTACTTACAGATTACGTCATGGAATGTGTTGTGAAGATATGTTCGTGTATATGACTTCAGACAGGCTACACAGTTGGATAACTTTCTCATGCCTCGATCAGAGTTACATGGCCAAGGGGTTCCTCGTATATACACATTGCACTGGTAACAGTCGAGGGCATCTGAAGATAAAACAGAACACGTTCTCAATTATTATGTCCCTGTGATTGGATAAATAAATGGAATTTGAGTCTATGCATAAACATTCGAGGGCATCTGATGATAAAAAAGAACACGTGCAATGTTCCATGTCCCTGTGATTGGATATACAAATGGAGTTTGAGTCTATGCATACATACATGTGCATATATAAAGCGTTTGAGTTGAGTTTGAGATCGTTCTCATGCTTTTGATTGGTCAGATTTGAGCGAACTGCTCAAATCTGACAAATCAAAAGCTTGAGAACTACCTCAGACTTGTCTCAAACGCATTATAATAATTGGGCTCGGAATTTGAAAGTGATGCATTAATGCTATTTGATTTATTTTAGTTTAATTGACGATGTCGATTTACACTAATATTAGTCACGTTAGTATTAGTGAATGGTGATTACAAACGCCTATTTAAAAACTGTTTTAAACCATGTCCATTGCTCCCTCTTCGCATCAACCTTGGGACTAAACGTCAGATCTAAATTTTAAGAAATCTAACTTAACTCAAATCTAACCAAGATGTCATGCAGGCGGACGGAAAGGGCACTTACAGCATGCACATTGAATATCATTGCAGAGCTGCCATAAGTTGACATGAAAAATCCTAAGATTTCCAATTTTGCATTTTTCAAGTGCGATTTTACGAATCGTACCTTTACCCCATAGCCTGTATCTAGTTTTGTTGACATGCGACTACTTAAAGCAGGCTAGGCTGTAAGTAAAGCAGAATGCGCCTTAAGGCGCATTCTGCTTTACTTTCAGTCTGCTTTAAGCTACCAAGAACTGGGAAAAAAATCCGAAGATTTAGGAAAAATCCGGAGAAATGGCAGCCCTGTCATTGGGGTAGGGGTATGGGGTAGGAGTAAGATGCCATACCAGAGATATTCCAAAGGGAGGACCGTAACTAATGATGTAAGAACGTGTAGCCCAACCCTTTTGCTCTTATATTTGTATTTGGTTAAATTGTATAAAAAGATATTCTTACTATGTGCTTAAAGAGTTATGCGAAGAAAACAATACGATATATTTGTGTTTCTTGGTGTAGTACTTTACAACAACGAAATAGTGTTTCGTTGTAATGCAGCCATTGGTTTTAAAGACACGTGATTGCATAAAACATGATAAAACATTTATGCAGATCGTACAAGATCTGTCTACACTGTATTCACCTCCTTAAAGTAAATTTTGTTCAGTTAAACTCAACCTTCAATTCAGTTCCCACTAAATCAAGTTTGACTGGTAACGTCTAACGGTTCAACCAGAGAAACTTAATAAGACATCGTTCATTCAATACGGTGGCTGGATTTGGTCTATACTGTTTGTGGCTTGGGGTATTTTGTTATAAACTTTCTACATGTATTGGAGTGAGGTTTTGTCTCTATCTTACCAACCGACAAGAAGATAATCTCCGTGTGTTTGAATACTGATAAATGAACAACAAATTCTCACTATCTTTCAACTTTGCACCTGCTACAATTTCGTTTCCTAGCGTTTGTCATCTGTAATTGGTTTTAAACTTCTATTGCAAATTTAAACAAAGAAAACTTTCACATAAAGGTCAAACAGTTTAGATCTTGATCAAACGTCGTTTCGCGGCGTCTGATCTAGATCAAAACTGTCTGCAAGTTCTGGTAAATGCATGACAAACAGACGAAAGGTTAATCGCGATGTTTTCCGTCGTTTGTCAAAGGTCAAGGTTGGGAAACACAGATAAGGCATACGGGAAGAATGAGCTAATATTCGTCCACACGAATATAATTCTTTGTCCTATATCAATTTACAGTTGAGCAGACTTTTCCCAATAAACGTGTTTTGGCTAAACTCCTATAACCAGTTCTAACCAATTAGAATCTGACTGGTCTGTGTCTAACTGTTTGCCACTCGGACAAAAATGAGTTGTCAGAATTTTCACAAGATTGCTATTTTCTACATGTAATTGCATTGCATTTCGTTTCGTTCAAACGGAAAATACCGATAACAACAACTTCCCAGTTGTATCTTCTTTATTTCGGCGACTGGCATACAAATCTGTAGGTTTAGGATATAAGACGATAACGATCCAGTATGTAAAATATTGTACTGTGTGAGGCGCGTAGCGCCGAACACTGTACAATATTTTACATATTGGATCGTTTGAGGCTTATATCTTACTTAAAACACGTTTCTGAAAACATCAAATATTTCAATGAAAGCCATACGTTTATATATTCAAACCTATATGTGATAGTTTAATATTTTCTTCTTAAAATAAAATCAAATTCATAAGTTTAAAATATAAGCCTATTGGCCCCTTATCCTTTACACGGGTGATCAGCCCTGTGGTGTACGAGGACCTTGATTTGCACGTGCCTTTCGCCCCGGTAATATTGTATTGCCGCGTGTTGTGCACTCATTACCAATAAAAATGTTGGAACGTGTAGACGAGGTATTCACATTTTCTGGATATTAACATAGTGGACAAGTTTACAGTGAATTGCATATTATTGAATCGGAAATAAGCATATCAACATAGGGAACCCCAATTTATGCTTCTCAAACTGTGTAGACCCTACACAGTCGCACGGTTTGTCAGAATCGTAACCTTTTCAGGCTCAAATACCGTCTACTTTAAAAAATGGCATCTGCTTAGATATTCACCTTTTGATAAGTTCTTCAACAAAAGAAACAGAGGTCCTTCTAGACAGACCCTTTATTTTGCAATTTGTACCATCTCACGTTCATAACTTTGATTTTTGTTTTTTTTGTTAGTGGTGAAAGCAACCTTGGTTGGCCATTCGAAATAACAAATGATAAACATTCACGCAATTATACGCCCTATTTAATTGGTTTAAAGAAACAGCAGAAAAGTGTTGAACAGCATGTTCTTGTCAGATGTAGTTGCTTCTGATGAGAAGCTAAACTGTTAATAAATGCCTGTTGTAGTCGATTCTAGTAGAATAAGGGTTTCGACCGTTGTCAGGGTCACACGTGGGACAAATGTCCAATTTGATAATAGTGTAGATCGTGCTTAAATGCCGCTCGGGAAAGTTTAAGTGTTTGTTCTATTCTTGGTCTGCACTGTTGGCAATGTGATCAGCAAATGTTGTTCATATGAATATCCCCGTTAGCCGGGACAAAGATTTGCAATGTTGAACGTTTCTTTTTCTGTTTAATGACAAGTACAAAATATAATGTAGTTTGCTCCTATTCGCAATGTAGGTTAACAGTGTCGAGCAATTCGAATACTTTATCGTCTCTAGTCCAAATAATTAGGATACGTGATAAATCTATCGTCCAAATTCACTTGCTAAAATCCCATAGTAAATGCAAAACAGTCAAAACTTGCGAAACTTGCTACTGAAAAATGATGTAAAAACGATAAACCCTGGTTTCGCTAAAAATGTAAAATGTTAAAAAAAACACACTATGACGAACGTGAAAGGATAACGTTCCGGGGTCTTTCTAGAAAAACGTTGTCGTCTTAGGCTCTGAAATTGAGTTTGGTACACATTGCCACATATTGTATAATATAATACTGCTTAAAATGTTGAAGATGCTTGTAAGTGTCTTGAACAGTCATCGTGTCTTTGAAGCGGTATTTGGTCTTGATCTACTCTGTTTGCAACGCAATACATGTAAGTCTGGTTCTGTCATGACACTGCTAAAATACAGTAAACCCTCTCTATTACGATCACTACAATAAATAGGACTAACTGATTGTATAACAGTCAGTTGACAGCTTAAAGCAAGATGAGAGTAAAATAGAAAGCTCCTATAGGAGCTTTTAGTTTTAATGTTACTTTACTTTAAGCAGTCACCTGTCTTATACTTAAAAAGTACAGTGGAGAATACGTTATTCTTTTTTAAATACACGCGTTTACGCTGAAACTATTATTTCCAATTCCAGAACCAGGCCAGATTCCGGGTTTTCCGGCGTCTGACTTGGCTCAGATTTAAATAAGTAGTCAGAATTGTCAACAAGCTGTCATTTTCTCCATTTTAACGCAATGCGTTGGCGTTTCATTTACGTTTAAACGGAAAAGAATAAGATCTTCTCCAATATACAGTGGCGACAAGTTTTCTCAGAAAACGTTAGTCTTTCCCGTTTAATGCAAACGAAACGCAAACAGAAATCGCTCAAATGTAGGAAAATACCATTTTCTGACATTTTTAATTATTGTTTTTTAATCTGAGTGGCAATGAGTTTAGGGCCTGATCAGACGCCGGGTTACCCGGCGTCTGATCAGGCTTCAAACTGTTTGCAAGGAAATAATAGTTTTAGCGTAAACGCGTTTATTGGCAAAGAGTAACGTTAAAAAATATCCACTGTAGTTCACACACAATTTATTGGTCGAAATAGAGAGGTTTTACTTTATTTTTGTGTGTCTCACAAGCCAATACAATATTAGTGTGTAGTACAATATTAGCTTGCTTACCGTACCGTATTTATGCACGTGCAGTCCAATATTAGTAATATTGGACTGCTCGTGCACAAATACGGTACGGTGAGCGGGAATACACTATTGATATTGTCGATAAGGTTTGACCTGACGGTTCATGCATATTCCGTCTTTTTCCGTAAGTTATTCGTTAGCTTCCGAAACAAGAAATATCTTTAAAAAAGATATTCGGCGGAATGAGTGGTTGAACTAAGGCTATATAGATGGGTGTGCAAAATTGAATGAAATTGAGGTTTTCAAAGAATTGTAATATCTTGGATTGAAAAGCAAAAAATAAAAGTATACAATTGAAACAGTAACTTTTATCTAAAATGCAAATTATCATGTACAGAAATGCAAAACAAAACAATAATTTAACTCATATCCTAGCTACTGGTAGGAGATCCTCACATTAATCTATTGTTCTATATATCAAACTTCATTCATTGAGTTTCTTGAAACAAACTATATAGCATACACAAATGTACAGATTCAACAGTCTGCTCTACTTCACTCTTGTAAATAATGATGAAACCACACAATTGTGTTTAACTCACTTGAGGCCATTTATATTTAATATTGCTTTTAATGTATGGTAAATGTGTACAAATAGTTAACAATTAAAACAAATTGGTAGTAAACAATTACAAAACACCTAGCTTCCTCTGTATTTCAGATGTCATCTTAAATTGCATCAGCCCCCAGTGTAGTAAACAGTCTGGTCTGTGTCTCTAAATTTTACACTCACAGCCATATCTGGGAAAACTGTAATTGGACATAGACCAGCCTACAGGGCTCCAGATAAGAGGGAGTAAACTAAACAAATCACATTTATTCACTCATTTCAGCACCAAACCCTATGGTGTTACCACTCATTTTGATTGTCTCGAAGAGACAATTCAAATGTTTAGTGACACCACAGGGTTTAATGCACAAATAAAGATTTTAAGTTTTGAAATAATTCCCTTATCTGGAGCCCTGGCTACTATCCAATCAGACTATTCAGTTTCAACAGGTGCTCTCAAGTCTAAATTTCTGATCAAATATAATTGGTTGAAATGTGTGGCCAAACAGAAAGTGTGGCTAAATAGAAACCAGACAGCTCCGCCGAAAAACAACTACAGTGTATTGAGAATAGACAATTCAACGGTGACTCGAACTGGAATTGTGTTATCGGTTATAGATAAATACAGTCGGTGATGGCTCAGTGGTAAGGTCGCCGCGCTACCAAGGTAAGGGTATTGGGTTCGATCCCCGGTAGAGTTTTGTATTATTTATTGAATATGTACATGTATTTTTTTAAAAAATGCGGATAGACGCATGCAAACCATGACATTCATGCAATTGCATGTACATGTATATGAAATAGAGTACAGTGCCAGCGAATCTGAATACTTTTGAATTTGTAAATGTCTTTTGTTTTTGTTGAAAGAGATAATAAATTAAAAAATATATATATATACATGTATATATAAAGAAGAAAGAAAAAAAATCCCACTTATAAAACATATAAAAATACAATCCAGAAATGAAATAAAAAAGATATGGAAATGGAAAAATACAGTCTGAATACAATTAGATACTATATTTAATTAACACAAAATACTTTTACGGCTATTATACTAAAAAAATATTTACAGCCGAAGTTTACAAAACAGTACCGAGAATCGAACCCACGACCCTTCCACAACGAGTCATTAACGCTATCCATTCAGCTATTGCAACACAGTGACTTTTGGTTATCGGCTAAGGTATATATCTTGAGATCTATTAAACTATCTATAAATAAAGTATCCGGAAACTCCCGATTGTACCACCGATTGTACCAACGAAAGCTGACGGAAAGTGATGACCGTCAGGTCAAACCTTATTGATAATACCCGTCCAGTATTGAAAACGACAGTACTGCGAGGACAATAGAATGACGTCATCATCGTGTTTTAACTAGGGTTATTATATGGATTAACTCATACACCCTGAAACTTTAAATGCACAATTCACATTTTCCCAATATCACTGGGGGCCAACGAGGTATCACGAAGGTCCGTTTCGCACAGAAGTCCTCCATGTAAACACACCCATTTATGTACTATTTTATACGCTGACATTCGCATTAACCACTTGTGTCCATAGACACACATATCAATTGAATTATTTCTTTGCAGATTACAGTATAGGTTCGTGAATAAACTGTTTACATACCATTTCTTGCATTATTTATGGAAAATAAGTATGTATATCAAGCACAGACGTCAATTTGTCACTCTTAAATGAATATTACCGGGCGATTATCGAAAAAAACATTGGAATGATCCACTATATTTACAAATATTCGGGAACCCCATCTCAGACATGATGCATGTTTATTAATAGCTTCATTTTCCCATAATATTTCAACTTATTTTTCACAATAATGTATACAACTTTGAATCACTCACAGTACCCTGAAGGGTTTATAAGTGTGTATGTGCCCTCCTGAAGTCGCATTTACGTGTATACGTTACCAACAGAAGGTGTATGTGTTACCTACTGAAGTCAATTAATTGATTTCTGTTGCAGTGACACAAAATGGATTGGAAAAATGTATCGTTTATGCCTAGCTCACATTTGCTGCGGCGGCCGTACGGCAGTCGCACGGATTATTATTTTACGGCGAGTAGCAATTTCCCGGCCGCCGTAGATTTCCTTTGACCGCCGTATGTTGTGCTCACATTTGCTGCGGCCGCCGCAAGGCGAGATTTAATGTTTTGGGGGTAAAAAAACTTGCGGCAGTGCGGTGTCCGTTCGGCAGCCTTATGGCGCCTCCGCGGCGGTCGCGATTTCTAATAAAACACACGTCCACCGCACGATGGCCGAACGGCGGCCGTTGATGTACAGTCTTAATGCTACTCCTGCTACACACATTGGCTTGCTACATGTGCACATAACTCATATCAGTCCAACTACACCGAGAACTCAAAGGCCATATATGGACAGCATTATGTCTCATAAGAACATCCATTTCAACTTTTAGATCAATAGACACATGTGAACAAAAGTGCAAATGCCCAATAGTTAATTAACCATTGAGTCCCGGCGGCCGCACGGTGGCCGTACGGCAGCCGCAGAACCGCTCTACGGCGTGTCGTTTCTACGGCCATCGTAGAAATTAACTTTTTATAACTCCGCGTTCTAATACTGCGGCGACCTCTATGGCCTGTAAGACTTTGGGATTTGCCGTGCGGCCGCCACACTGCCGCCGTAGGATTTCTTCGGCCGGCGCAAGAATCTTCCGATTTCACGTTTAGTTTAAACGTATTTATTGCATAATATATACATGCATGGGATTGGGCTACAAATCTTCACAACATTATATAATGCCCGCTGTCCGATTTAACCTTTCTGCGAGCGCCGTACGCCCGACGAAGAGCAAGAGTGGGCGCCTTTTTACTTTTTAGCGATGAGGCCATCCAGCCAAGCGGTACCAGTGTGACCATACCAAGTGGTTTGTGACGTTAATTTTGGTACAACTGACAGCTAAATTATCACCAAAAAGCCTCGATTCGGAATTTTAATCAAATGGGGGTTTTTTATGAGTCGATTTCAAGGAAACATAGCCTATGCTAAGGGTATTAATAAGTTATTTTAGAATGATGTCAATTTTTTTGTCACTAGATGGATACTTTTTGTCTGAAAACGAGGCAAATATCCAGAAATGTTAGCACACACAATGATACCACGACAATTTAATACTAGATATTGCCAACTAATTTGTCCCATTTTCAGGCAAAATGTATTACCTTGGTGACAAATCCATTGATACCACTTTAAATAATCCAGTTCCCAGTATCATAGGCTATGTTTCGTTGAAATTGGCTTAAACAAATTTCTTACATTTGATTGAAGTTCCGAATGGAGGCCTTTTTGTTGACAATTTGACTGCCAGTACTATCCACATAATACGTCACAGACCATGTGGTATGGTCACACTTGGTACTATCCATTTATTTTCTCTACGCTTTTTGATAAAACGTGTAATATAAAAGACATTCACCCATTACCCTATAGCCTGTTTCTAGTTTTGAAGACGAATAGTCACTTATTAAAGCAAATTGAAAGTAAATCAGAATGAGGTACTTTTACTCTGTTTGCTTTAAGCTACCATCTGCTGGTATATAGGTAATTATTAGATCATTGTTTCATAAATACAATATATATATATAGGAAAAAACCTGTGCAGCTTCTCATACACTTTTCTTAACACTTTCCAAGAGTAAATGCTTATATATGAAGGTGTTCGTGTAGTTTGGAATATTGGCTGTTTCTGTTTTACAAAATTATAGCCCTTTGAGTATTTTCCTATAAAGAACATGCTGCAAACGTTCGCAGATTAATTAATTACATAGGCGAAGGTGTTCATGAGGTTTTCAATTCGGGATACAACATTTTTAAAGGAGTTATGTCGCTTTGAATTTGTTTCGTACATAACAAAGTCAATTATAGTGTATTCCAGTTGCCCGGACAAATCAACCACTCTGTCAGCTTCATCTGCTTCCGCAACAGTTGATTGATCGAATTCATTTCCTAGTCCTGCACTTTTAACTGCTTCAGAAACTTACATGAAATGGACCGGGTTTTTTTGTGTGTTAACCTTTAAAAAATTCTCACTGGACTTTCACTATCAACAGATTTGGTGGAGATTATTTATTTTCAAGATAAACGGTAGGCAACAGTAAGTGCATGATACGTGGCGGTTTGCATCCTATATAAATTCAATGATGACTTCAGTTGGTAACATATACATATAAAATGGACTTCGTTTAGTAACATATACATACTCTGTGCGGCACCTATACACGGTTAATTTGTTAAACTCGATTTAAAATCCATTTATTGCATTACTACAGATTCTTTATAACCCAAATAATATTCCATTGATACAATCAATCTAAAAGGTTATGTTCATATCATGTTTAATATCATTGTTTACCAAATACCATACATTTGAAACATTTTACATCAAAGGATAAATGACTATGTTATTTTGCAAGTAATACAATGAATAATATGAAATTTGTACGTAGATTGCTTGAGAAACCATTCTACCTACCATCGGACCTATTTGATAATATGTTCCGGCTAAGTATAGGGGAAATTGAGAGACACTCAAGGAAATTCGTGTTTTACTTTCGTTTTGGGTACACAAAATATGCACTTTATCGGTGCGGAACATATACAGGACTTCTGTGCGAAACAAACCTCGCGATACCTCGTTGGCCCCCAGTGAATATAGTATAGTCTACCTTTGACAATAATTTCAAATTGACAAACAGTGCAAACCATGATATGAGGACCCCTCAGGGAACCCCCTGATCTGGTTTCACACTGTTTGCACAAGGCATGTGTATTCTTTTCAAGTACCCTGTTTGCAAATGACAAGTATTTTCCACGCTATGTTATATATTTTACGCTAAAACTATCATGCCCCTTGCAAACAGTTTTGAGCTGGATCAGACGCCAGGTGACCCGGCGTCTGATCAGGCTCAAAACTATTTTCCATTCAGATTAAAATAAACATATATTTTTTTAAAATGTATCCTTTTACAATCTTGACCGAGTTCAATAACTCTTTGAACTCTAGTCAAGCATATATGCTTCATTTGCAAACAGAGTGCCTGTGATGAGTACATTTGGTCTATGCAATCAAGGTAGACCCTGATCTGAGGGATCTGAGCAGGGTCTACATTGATTGGCATTTTGACATTTATTGTAAAAACCAACCGCAGACAAAATGGACTAGACTAAATTGAAAACTAGAAGTGTCCATTTGAGGTTTCAGGGAGGGAAGGGTTAATTTATTTTCTTTGAATGTATTTCTAACATAAATCCTTTCCCAATACAAACAATTATTTACTTGTTAATTTTATAGGCACCTGACACTCATGTACAAAATAAAGGTTTTTCAAGCAGAACACATTTTCAGTCTCTTATAATGTAAAACAGTACAGTAAAACCTCTACAAAGAAAACTAATTGATTGAATGATCGACAGAATAACGCTTAGAGTAAGTTGAAAATAAAAATAAAAGCTCTTAAAAAAGCTTTCATTTTTACTTTCATATTGCTTTAAACAGTCAATTGTCTAAAACAAGGAATGAACACAATTTAGTGTCGTTATAGATTAACAGAGTTTTCTTTACGTCCTTATTGCATGTGTCGGCGTACAGCGCACTTGTGCATTACTTATAAGTCCATAACTCATTCTCAAACAATTGATTGGTCAGATTGAGCCTAGGCTCAAATCTGACCAATCAAATGCTTGAGAACGAATTCACACTAGACTCAAACGCTTGATAAGCGCTGAATCAAGTAATTATTGCAAATTAAGCAAAACTCTGAGGACAGTGGAGAGCAGATAAGCTTATTGAGATTTTATTCTGCAGAGAGAGGGTATGTAAGTGGAATAGTTGGGAACACGTTTTTCTCTCCCGTTTAAACTAAACTGAACACAAACGCAATGTTATAATTGTAGAAAATGACAATTTCTTAAACCTGTTGACGATTCAACTTTATAATAACTGTCGGAAAACGTTTTAGTGACAGATTATAGACGTCATATTACTTGTCGCCTGTTCAGAGTCCTAACTGTTTCTCTCTGGAATTAATTAGCACAATAATAGTTTTAGCACAAACATGTTTATTTGGAAAGTGTAACGGGTTCTCACTATACATGCATGTGATGAAACTCTTAAAATTTAACCCTTTACTCCATAGCCTTTTTCCTAGTTTTAAAGACAGATGACTACTTAAAGCAGGTTGAAAGTAAAGCAGAATGCGACTAAGGAGCATTCTGCTTTACTTTCAGCCTGCTTTAAACTAACAGCTGCTAGGATATAGGGTATACATGTATTAAACTATATTTCTTATGATAAAGATCAATTACAGTATCAACTGAAACTATTTTCTTCAGTGGATGAATGAATTAGATGCGTAAAAGTCAGGGCTGCCATTTCTCCGGATTTGTCCGAAATCTTCGGATTTTTATTCCAACAGATGGAAGCTTAAAGCAGGCAGAAAGTAAAGCAGAATGCGCCTTAAGGCGCATTCTGCTTTACTTTCAACCTGCTTTGAGCATCACGTGTCTTAAAAACTAGAAACAGACTATGGGTTAAAGGTATAATTCGGAAAATCGTGCTTGAAAATTTGAAAAAATTGAAGTCTTAGGATTTTCTTTATCAACTTATGGCAGCCCTGAAAAGTTCGTATTTGATGTAGTAGTGGGTTAATCTGAAGCATGTACGTATTTCTTCAATTGAAATCGAACATAAAGTTAAGCTTGTTTCAGGCATAGCTGGTGTATAGTGTTTAGCCCTTTCCTACATAGACAAAAAAACACCTATATCTGTGTTTTAGTCAGGACTACGTGCGCCACTGCTAACAGCAAAAAGAGTGTTAAGCTGAAAGCTCCTATAGGAACTTTCTTCTTTACTTTCATCAAGCTTTAAGTTGCAACAAGTATTCAACTCTATATACAACTGATCTGACATTCTTGTTGTTACATGTATGAGGAGAAATAATTATGTAAGGGCGCTTTTATTTCTGCGTAAGAAGCATTGATATGATTGTCTACAATATAGTTTTGATCAGGTAAGACGCAGCGCAAGTTACGCGACGTCTGATTAGGATCAAACTGTTTTCAATAGTTCGTGTTGTCGGGTATCGCAGTGAAGAGGTCAAGACATATATATATACAGGTCGGTCTAAAATAGGGAAGTTTCACGTCTTCAAAGTGATTAGGATGTATAAGGCGTTCTTCTTTCCCAATGAACACGTTTATGCTACAGCGCTTCCTCTCTAAAACGACACGCACATATTGTGTGCGTTGTTCGGAGGGAGTCGTTATAGGGAGGGAAATTGGTATACATTTGCAAACAGCTTGAATCCAGATCAGACGCCGCGTGACGCGGCGTCTGATCTAGATTCAAGCTGTTTGTCACTCATCATTAAGTTTTATTCTGTCAAAATGTCCATTATTTTACTGAAAAGAACAGCAGACGACAATTTTAAGCAGGCGACATTGCAGCTGTGAATGGGTTGGACATAATTGTCTTGTTTGGGAGGAAATGCGGCAAGGGTCGTTGTAAGGAGGGAGTCGTTGTTGGAAGGGCCGTTGTAGAGTGGGAACACTGTTACTACTTCATGCTCATTGCAAACATCTTGGAGCCTGATCAGACGTGGGGTAACGCGGCGTCTAAACTGATTCCAAACTATTTGCCACTATAGCAACTCTCAGAATATTCGAAATACATGTATTTTTGTTTTTCTTTCTATTGCACTAAGTCTGCGTATTGTATCATCTAAGCGGGAAATGATAAAGTCTTCCCCAATGTACAGAGTGTTTAGAATTAATTCCATGACTTCTCCAATTTTCAGATCCGATAAAGAAGTGAAAATGAGATGCATGGTTATCATCGTCCTGTGTTTACTGGTGACTGTTTCCCTCGGGTGTAGTTCGTGGAACCAAAGCAACGCGTGCCAATGTCGATGCGAAAATAACAGTAACAGATGTATATCCGGGTGTAGACGTATGGGCAGGGGTTTCGCACAGAATAGGTGTTATAGCCGTAGTTCTAGCGCGCTCCGTGCATGCTTCAGACGCTGCAGGCTAAATTGACAAAAGAAAAAAAAGAAAAACAACAGCAAACTGCATACACGTTTATCATTATAATGTATACACCTGTATTTATTATTGACTCATTCATTCCTGGAACTCTTAATGGACAATTTCATTTTCCAATTAAGTCTAGTCCAATTTTAAGCTATTGACGTACATTGTAAGCGTATATGCTATATATATTTTATAAGGATCTGGTGCCAGTTTCATAAAAATTCTTACGACACATGTTGTCGTAAGTCAAATCTTTGAAATACACTTACTTATTTCTATATCTAATCCTGTCTTGTGACATCTTTTTGGAATCGTCTTGAAAAGACGATTCCAAAGATATGTCACAAGACAGGATTATATGGAGAAATAAATAACAATTCAGATTTTTATAATCTGACTTACGACAACATTTGTCTAACGAAGTTTTATGAAACGGGCCCCAGGTCTTTGTTACGAATCACAAATCTTATCAAAAGTGACTATGTATTACTATAGATATATTTTCTATGTATTCCAGTACATGCATCTACCTAAAATGGAGGAATTATTATTATTTTATGATAAGTGCATTTATGGCAAAAGTACTAAAAACCTTTGTCCATGCTGATAAAGCTTTTGAGTTGAGTTTTAAATCATTCTCAAATATTTGATTGGTCAGATTTTAGCCAAGGCTCAAATCTGACCAATCAAATGCTTGAGAACAAACTCAGACTCAGCTCAAACGCTTGATAAGCCAGACCACCCTGCTTCAAATCTGACTCAAAAATGTGTCACTCGGAAAAATACAAATCGTCCAAATATTCAGTTGTCATGTTTTAAATTTCATTGCATTACTTTTTGAATTTAGTTTCGAATGTTTAACGACCAAACCACTCAGGTGGTCATTTGATATGCAGTGCCGTTTTAGTTGTTATTCCTATTGTATGATATCACCAATTCGAATAGCTGATATCACCTGTTTGAATAAGTAATATCACTTTTTTGAATAATAATTATATAATATCACTTATGAAAGTTCACAGGTGATATCTTGTATAAGAATAGATGATAGTATTTATGAAGAAATGTAATAGGTGATATCAATTATTCGCCTGACTAATATTATCTATTCAAATAAGTGATATCACCTTTTGTTTTGTAAGTGATATCACCTATTCGAATGAGTGATACCATCTATTGTTTTGTAAGTGATATCACCTATTCGAATGAGTGATATCACCTATTGTTTTGTAAGTGATATCACCTATTCGAATGAGTGATATCACCTATTGTTTTGTAAGTGATATCACATATTCGAATTAGTGATATCACCTATTGTTTTTTAAATTATGTCACCTATTCAAATAAGTGATATTACCTATCTGCTTTGTAAGTGATATCACCTACTCGAATGAGTGATATCACCTATTGTTTTGTAAGTGATATCACCTATTCGAATGAGAGATATCATCTATTGTTTTGTAAATGATGTCACCTATTCAAATAAGTGATATTACCTATCTGCTTTGTAAGTGATATCACCTACTCGAATGAGTGATATCACCTATTGTTTTGTAAGTGATATCACTTATTCGAATGAGAGATATCATCTATTGTTTTGTAAATGATGTCACCTATTCAAATAAGTGATATTACCTATCTGCTTTGTAAGTGATATCACCTACTCGCATGAATGATATACTTCGTTTTTATAAGAGATACCACTTATTCAAATCATTAATATTACTTATTCGAATGGATGATATCATCTATTTCATTCCATAAGTGATTTCAACTATTCGAACGAGTGATATCACCAAATAAGAATAAAAAGCGAAAAAGGGTAAATGTATTGTTTATCCTTCATCTCTATTGGTCACTAGGGCTCCAGATGAGGGGGGGTAAACTCTTTCAGCACCAACTCCTAGGCTGTTGTTACTCATTAGAATCGTCTCTTCGAGACGATTCTAATGAGTATTGACACCATTTCGTATAAAGCAGAAATAAAGATTTTAGTTTTAATATACTTCCCTTGTCTACGTTGACTTTTGACAACACTGGATCAAGATCAGACATCAAGTAATGCGATGTCTGATCCTTACACACATATACATGTAATCAAGAAATAAAAGCAGACAGCATTATCAGCAGGAAATATTTTGAGTTGAAAGTGGAACACTCACTTGCCGAAAAAGAACTAGACTTTCTTCTTATCCTCTGAAGTTCTGAACGCTGAAAAGGGGGCACTTACTTTTACAAATGAGTCGTGATACACGTCATTTACAAACATTGTAAATGTGCAAATGAGGAGAATATGTGTCCTATACAAAACGTGTAGACACTGATCAGAGGGCTCCTGTAGGAGTCCTCTGATCAGGGTCTGCACTGTTTGTTATCATGAAAAATAATGTAAAAATCAACTCGAAATAGTCATAATTGACCTGTTGTTTATATATTGCAAACTGGAATAATCCATTTTAAGTTCCAGTGGGGGGAACGAATTAATCAGGAAGAGTTCCGGATTCTGCTGCATCTCAAGTGCACTTCAGTAGTGGTAGAAATAAACACATCAACTCATAGCCTGTTTCTAGTTTTATAGGTTGTATCGGTGAACACTTAAAGCAGGTTGAAAGTAAAGCAGAATGCGCCTTAAGCACTTTACTTCTAGCCTGTTTTCAGCTAACATCTGCAAGGATTTAGATGTTTTTACATGTTTATGACTGTATAAATTGGAACTATTTTCTTCAGTGGAGTAATAAATTAAAAGCGCTAAATGCACTTCTTTGGGGGAAAGGGTTAACAGTCCGTCTTTAACTCATTTACCCATATGTGAATTAGTATTCACCCAAGTACTAAAAACTTTAAATGGAATATTCCAGTTTCCAATTAGATCAAGTTAATTGTTGACTATTTAGGGTTGTTTCGTAATTAATACATGTATATGGCAACATGAATGATAGTGCACGTTCTGATGAGAGGATTCCTGCAGGAACCCTCTGAATTGAGTCTACACTGTTTGCATAGGCCAAGGGTCCTCATTATAGGTACACCGTTTGCCAATGACGAGTATACTCGTCGCTAGAGCTGAATGTGTTAACCAATAAATGGCGCCCTAATCCGGAAAACTCTCTAAAAGGAAGTTTTCACTCAGTCCGGAAATAGTCTTGTTTTGGTAAGTGGTTTCACTGTAAACGATTATATCATCCAAATAACTGCTTAAACTATAAAGTCTACGCTGAACACAGAATCAACAACAAATGAGAAGGGCACAAACTAAGAGGGAGTAAACTGAACAAATAAAAAAAAAACATTTTCACTCATTTCAGCACCCAATCCTAAGGTGTTTCTTCGAGAAGATTCTAATGAGTAGTGACACTATAGGATTTTGTGCAGAAATGAAATTCTTAGTTTACTGAAATACTCCCCTGATCTGGAGCTCTGTTCATGAGGTTCAACTCTCTGTGTTTAAGGCAGACGTTTGCTTAGAGCAGTATGACAGTAAAGCAGAAAGCTCCAATAGGAACATTCTGCTTTACTTCCATCTTGCTTTAACCCATTCTTTTAACCCATAGCTTTTATCTAGTTCCGATTGCGAAGACAAGTGACAACTTAAAGCAGATTGAAAGTAAAGCAGAATGTGCCTTAATGCACATTCTGCTTTACTATCAGCCTGTTTTATCCATCATCTGTTAGAATACAGAATGTATTTTTTATGATATATATCCATGCATGGTTGTACAAATTAGAACTATATTCTTCAGTGGATGAATAAATCAAAAGCGTTAAAAGGCGTATTAATGGGGTAATTGGGTAATCAAATTGTCACCTGTCTATCAAGCTACAAAATAGACTTATCTGTAGTGGTCGAAATAGAGGGAGTCTACTGTAAAGATATCCTGCATAAGCATAAGTTTAATGATGAATAAAATTAATAAAGAATGCTTCTGTTAAAGCTTTCTGCACTATACATGACAAACAATACTAAGTAATACATGTATATTATAGCATCTGTCATGAGGCGTTGTTTAAGACAAGCTCTTCTCAAACTCGCCCAGAACTGAAATGGTATGAAGCGAGCCTTGGCGAGTTTAATAACTTTTCTACAGTGGATAATCTGTTATTCTTTCCCGTTTAGACGCAAGCGTACGCAAACGCAAAGCGCTAAAACGTAGAAAAGTACAACTTTTGGACAATTCTGATAATTCATGTTTATCTTGGTGGTAAACAGTTTGGAGCCTGATCAAACTGTTTGTACTGCAAATAATAGTTTTAGCGTAAACGCGTTTATTGGGAAAGAATAACGTTTTCTCCACTGTATTCATGACAATTTTGAGATCAACTTGTCTTAAACATCGACGAGTGAGAGATTCTTTTGCTCACATAACCAACGAGTTTAAGCAATTGGCATTTTTGGAAACCCGGTGACGTCAAAACGCCTTTAAAAATAGATCTAGATAGTGATATTATAGTGAAGTCCTCAAAATGATCTCACACATGTTGGAGACAAGGGTATTCGTTGTCGTTCTTCGCTATAGAAATATGTAGCTACGTGAAAAAAAGTATATATCACTCGCCCTTGTTGCAAGATATGTTGGAAAATATATTCAGGGAGATAACAATAACATATGCAATAGTTCTAAATAAAAAAGGTTGCTTCCCTTTAAAATATATAAAGTCCACTATTTGCTGGAAAATTAGGGTGGCCTAATAGACTATAAAGACGTTGTAGTTTTAAACCATACTGCAGAAGATTGCATACAATTATATGATTATCAAATAGCAAACAGTGCAGACCCTGACTGGACGCCGGTTAAAGCGGTATCTCACCAGGGTCTAATTTGTTAGACACTCGTCCTAATTTGATGAATTCGAGCATACCACTGTTTCAACGTTAACCCTTATCCCGTTGCGAAATCGTCGGCTTTGAAATTGTCTAATTTGAAGCTTATGAAAGTAATGACAAAAGAAAGTTTACTAGTTTGTTTTAAGTGCATGTAAAACTAGCGCAATATGCATTACAGTGTTCCCTCTCTACAACGACACCCAACGGGAGACAACAATTGTGTGCGTTGTTTGGAGGGATTCGTTATAGGGAGGCAAATTGGCAAACAGCTTGAATCCAGATCAGACGCCGCGTTACGCGGCGTCTGCTCTGGATTCAAGCTGTTTGTCACTCGTCGTTATGTTTTTTCCCTCAAAATGTCCATTATGTATAACTTTGAGAAAACAGAAGACGACAATTTTAAGCAGAAGAAATTTTAGCCGTGAAAAGGTTGGCAATAATTGTCCCGTTTAGGGAACAGCGACAAGGGTCGTTGTAAGGAGGGAGTCGTTGTTTGGAGGGCCATTGTAGAGAGGGGCGCTGTATTTCCTATATCAGAGGGTAGCTTAAAGCAAACTAGAAGTAAAGCAGAATACTCCTTAACACATAGCTCCATGAATACGACTTTTACGCCTGTAATTCATTCATCCACTGAATGAAATACATATAGTTCCATTCTCTACAGTAATGGATACGAAATAAATCCTATATGATCTCATCAGATGGTAGCTAAACAGCAAGCTTGAATTTAAGAGTTAAGAGGTATAGGAGTGTTCTGTTTAACTTTTAGCATGATTTTAGTTACCATCTATCTTCTATACGGTACATGTAATCAAGCTATCGGAAACTGGTTAACATATCCGAAACGACTTATTTTCCGCGGAATAAAGACTTCATTTCATATGGATTACATATTTGATATCGTCCATTTGAAGTTTCAGGGGATAATGAGTTAAGATAAAATATAAATCGTCAATGTTTTCATAAAGTCGTGATTTTCCTCATTCCATTGAATCACGTTTGCCTTTAGTATCGTACAGTGGAGAACACGTTATTAATCCTTCCCGTTTAAACATAAACGAAACGCAAACGCATTTCAATAAAACGTAGAAAAAGACAACTTTTCGACAACTCTGACTATTTATATTTATCTGAATGGCAAACAGTTTGGAGCCTGATCAGACGCCGGGTTACCCGGCGTCTGATCTGGCTCCAAACTGTTTGCAATGGAAATAATAGTTTAAACGTAAACGTGTTTATTCGGAAAGAATAGAGAGGTTTCGATTTCGAACGTGTACGGGTACGGGAACTTGTGGCTCGCTTTTTTTGCAGAATACCATCGTGACGTAATCAAGGTATGCGTACCTACCTTTTGATTCACACGTTGACAACTGGTAGAATGCATTCCACACGTTTTAGTAAAACTTGTAAGTTTATCATCATTTTATTCCTATTATTTATATAGCTCATGTAAATGTTATTTAATAGAATGTTGGTACAAACCCCTATCTTCATTTTGTATCAACTTATTTATTTAAAAGATTTGAGTTGAAAGAGTTAAATATCGAATTAGTTGACACGGTTACACGTTATAATCCACAGCCAAAAAAGTCGCTTGAAACGACTGATAAAACTTGATATCAGCCTTTCAAATGATACATAATCCTTACCTGAGTACTAAAACGATAAAAAAAACATGTGCACGTATGTGTGTTCAAGGTGCGTGCAAGGTGCATGCGTCTGTCTTTATCTGCCTTTGTCTGTATGTCTATCTCTCTTTCTCTCTCTCTTTCTCTCTCGTTCTCTCTGTGTCTCTGTCTGTATGTATGTCTGTCTCAGATTGCGCATGTCTTTGGGTCTGCCTACATGTATCTGTCCGATCCGTCATTTCGTCTTTCTCTCTTTATATATATCTCTCTCTCCTTCTCTCTGTCTGCTTTCTCTCCCTCTTTATGTATGTTTTTCTGACTCCTTGTGTGTCTCTCTGTTTCCTTCTCTTTCTCTCTGTCCATGTATGTCTATTACTCTCTCTCTCTCTATTTGTTTTAATCCTCTATTTCGCTACATCTCTATACCCCCCCCTCCCTCTATCTGTCTGTCTCTGTCATTCTGTTTCTTTGTGTGTGTCTCTCTATGTCTCATTTTCTCTCTCTGTCTCTCTGACTGTGTATGTTTGTCTCTGTATCTCTGCCACCCTCTCTCTTTCTTTCTCTCTTTCTTCTTTTTTTCTCTCTCTCTCACTCTCCCTCCACCCCCTCTCTCTCTTTCTCTCTCTATTTCTCTCTGTGTCTTTATCTCTCTATATATCTATCTCTCTCTCTTTGGATCTAAGACATAAAATATGATCATGTTTCTCTATTTTGAGAATAAATCTTTTTCTATATCGAATCTATATAGATCTACTACACATGTATAGATCGATACCTAGATCTATTAAAAATGACTTATTTTACAGAAAATGGCATCATTCCGTAAAACAATTGTTCGTTTCAACGAAACGCTTGATGTCGAGCTAGTGAGAGAGGTGTTAGCACAAAACCCCTTCCAGAACAAAACAAAAAAAGCTGGGAAAGTATCGCCAACGCAATAAGTGATGCAGACATGCCAATCGATGGAGGACGAAACGCAAACACAATACACTAAAATGCAGAAAATTACATTTTTTTAATTTATCTCAATTTAATTTCATCTGAGATACCAAATGTTGGAAGCGTATTCAGTTGTCGGGTTACCCGGCGTCTGATATGGCTCCAAACTGTTTTGCAGGGGGAATACTAGTTTTAGCGTAAACGCGTTTATTTGGAAAGAATGACGTTTCTCCACTGTAGGTTACATCAAGGATTAACATGATTAACATCACACAGTAAACTAAGACCTTAATCATGCATGATTGTACAAGTTGTCCAATTTGGAAATACGTGTATATGTTACAGTCAATCTGTGTAATTAGTCATTACGCGTAATGACTAGTCAATCTGTGAAATGACTTTTTCACATAGTCCTTTAATGATACTATTTATGATGATAGACAATGAAATCTTTTAAAAGTTCAAAGATTTTCTGCACAAAACACCACATTTAATTCGCACCTAATTTCAGTCCATTTGTGAAATGATGTTTAAGACCTTGAGCGCTATAAATAGGAAAGAATTGAATAATTTGCATGTAAAGCTACAGGCTCTTTTTTGTTTTATTTTTATTTTTAAAAATAATGTTGACAAATTGAGTGGTTTTGTGGTGAGATGGTGGTGTTTTGTATACATAACTTTTTGACCTTTGAAAATATCATTGTATAATTATCATAAATTGTAACATTAAAGGACTATGTGAAAAAGTCATTTCACAGATTGACTAGTCATTACGCGTAATGACTGATTACACAGATTGACTGTAACATATACATGTACATGTAACATGTACAGTGGAGAACACGTTATTCTTTCCTGTTTAAACGCAACCGAAACGCAAACAAAGTGCATTATAATGGGTAAAATGACAACTTCTTACAATTTTGACGACTCTCTTTAGACTGAATGGTAAACAGTTTGGAGCTTGATCAGACGCCGGGTTACCCGGCGTCTGATCTGGCTCTAAACTGTTTGCAGTGGGAATAATAGTTTAGCCTTTAAAACGCTTTTATTGGGAAATAATCACGTTTTCTCCACACGTACGCGTTCACGTAAAAGAAATCGAAACCCTCTTTACCAAATTTTTACTCGTGAACGGGAACTTGTGGCCACACGTACCCGTACCCGTACACGTAAGAAATCGAAACCTCTCTAATGACGTCTTATCCACTGTATAGGTAAGTACAATTTGACGACAGTTTGAGTCATACAACATTGGCTTAGCGTCGCACCAAACAAGAGAGAAACTGTTACAGTTGTTGTATAAAAATCGTTATTCTTTCCCAATTATCCTGTTTATGCTGAAAGCATTAAGTATATTGCAAACAGTTTAGAGCCAGATCAGACGCCGGGTAACCCGGTGTCTGATCATGCTCCAAACTGTTTGTTATTCAGACAAAAATAAATCATTAATAAATTCAAAAATATGTCATTTCCTTCATTTCATTGTATTGCGTTTACATTTAGTTTGGTTTCAACGGGAAATGATAACTTCTTCTCCACTGTATATTGGTCAGTAGAATATTACGACAGTTGGGATCATACAACATTTGCTTAGCGTGATACAACCAGCGTCATCAAGAGTCGCATGCGACCCTCGTGCATCAACCAAGAGAGAGAGACAGAGAAAGAGACAGACATACAGAGATAGAGAGAGAGATAGAGAGAGAGGCAGAGAAAGAGAGAGATAGAGAGAGAAAGAGAGAGACAGAGAGAGATCACAGTTGTTGAGAGAGAGGCAGAGAGAGAGATAGACATAGAGACAGAAAGAGACAGAGAGAGAGAGAAAGAGAGAGAGACTCACAGTTGTTATACATGTGTGGTTCACTTGTATGCAATCAGTTAAGATACTGCTCAGAGGGATCCTAAATGACGCATCTGGTCAGGATCTATAATGTGTTTTTTTCATTTTGTCATGCACTGTAAAATACCCGAAAATTAATTCTAAAGTAAAAACTAGACTTAGCTGAAAGTTTCCATTTAAAACATCGGAAACAATATATCTGTGAATTATTGTCATAACAGAAGTTAACCCTAGAAAAGAAGTGACTCTTTTCCAATAAACATGTTTATGCTGAAAGTATTAAGTCTATTGCAAACAGTTTGGAGCCTGATCAGACGCCGGGTTACCCGGCGTCTGATCAGGCTCCAAAATGTTTGTAATTCAGACAAAAATAAATCATCAACATATTCAAAGATAAGTCATTTTCCTCATTTTCTTCTATTGCGTTTACATTTAGTTTGGTTTATAACGAAAAATAACAACGTCTTCATCACTGTATGTGGTTCAGTAGAATATGACGACAGTTGGAATCATACAACATTTGCTTAGCGTGATACAACCAGCGTCATCAAGAGTCACATGCGACCCTCGTGCATCAACCAAGAGAGAGACTCTCAGAGATATTCCACACATGGCGATGTTTGGCGCGCCAGTATGTAATTATTTTCTTTGCACGTGCATCCCGAGTGCGTGGCACGAGTGCGCCTATTATATCGATCTTAGGCGGAAGTTGAATTCCTGGTTCCCCGGATGTTGGAGTAAAGCCCCCGCTGTGCACTCAACTCAATATTGGCTGGGGTAATGGCTTTTAGATTTGCATAAATACGATTGAACAGAAATTTGGAAAATTCGATTTTCGCAATTAAACATTGTCATTTGGACAATAGCTTTGTTGAAATGGAAGATACCCGTCTTTATTGAAACTTCAATAAAGCCTACATTTGTATTTGCTCACTACGACTAACTTGGTACAGTGCTCCCTCTCTACAACAAAACACTATGGGAGACACAGATTATTTGCGTTGTTCAGAGTGAGATGTTATAGGAAGGAGAAAATTAATACCCTTAGAATGCTGAGCATGACTTGGCCTACATTTGCAAACAGTTGAACGCTGGTCAGACGCCGCGTCACGGGGTGTCTGATCTGGGTTCAAACTGTTTGTCACTTGTCTTTATGTTTCTTCTGTCAACATATCAATTATTAATGAACATAAATATTATTCATGTTGAGATAAACAGCAAAAACAATTTTAAGTAGGCGATATTGCAGCAGTGTCTTGTTTGGTCAATAGTCTAGGCCCATTTGTAATTTCGTGGGTTTTTTTGGTAAAAGCAAAAACGTATTTGATTTAGATAGAAGATGTTATAAGCTTTTAAGAAAAATAGGGTGCCATTTTTTCTTTTTATTTTAAAGGGTCCAAAATCCAAGATGGCGTCCAAAATGGCCGCCTCTATTTGATAATTCCACTGGTCTTGGTGTGTTCAAAAACCTATATTTAGATACTTTGTTTCTCATTGTACTATATGTGCTAGCGAAAATATTGTAGTATTACTTAACGGCGGCCATTTTTGACGCCATCTTGGATTTCGGACCCTTAAAATGAAAAGAAAAAATGGCACCCTATTTATTTAAAAGCTTATAACATCTTCTATCTTTTTGCTTTTACCAAAAAAACGCGTTAGGCAGAATAGTGGACATCGCTAGATTATCGATAAAATTGCTATTCGCTAGCTTGTTATCCCGTCAATGTTCGGCTTTTACCGGATATTTGCTTCCGCAATCGCTCGGTAGTTACGGAAACTCCCGACGACACTTTGAACATATTCATTTCATTTTCAATTTGAAAAAGGACCAAATTAACATTCATTTACAATTCTTAAATTTATATCAAAAGAATGAACAAATATTCAACTATACGAGCCCGTTTGCACAGAGTTGATATCGATTTGTATAAATACACAAGGTCGTGGTATATTAACCTTGTCGAGGCTTATTTTCAGCATTTTACTCTTTGTTTAATGTGATTAAGAGGTGTCTTTTTCAACTTAAAAAAAGACTAAAATCTTAGTATAATATCTTTTAAAAACAATTTCATTATAAAGGAAAATGATTAAGCTAACACGGACCGTTTGCACAGGAACGATATCTGTCCAGAAAAAAAATTATTACAAGTTATGTAAAAGTGCCATTCTTATTTTAATGCGCGAAAATGAGAGCAAGTGAGCCACCTGAATGTCCACTATTCTGCGTAACGGAATTACAAATGGGCCTAGACTATAAAGCAAGGTGGGTGTCAAACAGAAAGCCGCGTCGTCCAAGAGCTTCATGTTTTCCGTTCACCTTGCTTTAAAGACATACGTGCGTAAATAAAATTTCCTTAAGAATGTTTTTATACTTTGTTAACATATACACTTAACAATTCTAAGAAATAAAATAAAAAGAAAGCATTGGGTTATCGACCTACATTTTCAAATATAGGCTTTTACAAATATGACCCTTGATTATTTTTAACACTGCTGAGAATTTGGTTTTAAAACAGCAGCTGATTACCTTTATGTTTCTCTCTTTGCTAATTTGGTGATATTAAATGTTAGCTAAGTGTTATTTCATCAAATTGATATAAATAAAGGATATCAAATGATTCTACTGGTAAAACGAAACAGTGAAAAGAATAATTGGGAAGCAAAATGTACACTGACACCCTGTTTTGTACGAACTTTTTCATTTTCGAAATAAAAATGTCATAAAAATTACTAAATTTTTATAATCACCCATAATATTATTTTTTTGCTTGGTAGAAATGATGACTTGCCCAAAACCCATCAGAGAATGTAAAGAAACCTATAGGTGTCATCATGCTCATTTATGAAATATGGTCAAAGTTCTAACCCTACACCCTAGATTTTATGCAGAAACAATACCTCCCCCACTAGCCAAATCAGGTCTCTGTTGGCCTACAAATGAGAAATAATCATCCAATATTTGCTTAAATTGGTAAGTATATAAGTGTATGTGAATACAACGGCATTTAATAAAGTTTTATATACTTCAAGCATTTATAGTGCTGTTGATTCATTTTTGTGGTACAGTGGAGAATCTGTTATTCTTTCCCGTTTAAACGCAAACGTACGCAAACGCAAAGCACTAAAACGTAGAAAAGAACAACGTTTGGACAATTCTGATAATTCTTGTTTATCTTGGTGGCAAACAGTTTGGAGCCTGATCAGACGCCGGGTTACCCGGCGTCTGATCTGGCTCCAAACTATTTGAACTGCAAATAATAGCTTTAGCGTAAACGCGTTTATTGGGAAAGAATAACAGATTCTCCACTGTAATAAATGTATTGCAAACCAGAAAATATATAGTAATCAAGGTATTAAAGAAGCTTATTTTTCAACATTTTTGATTTGGGCAAAGTATTCGAAAGGTCCTCCCAGATAACGAGAGGCAGTAGTTTTGACTGTTCCCCTAACACACATGAAATAACTATTTTATTACCTAATACTCTATATAAAAAATGAAGAAAAAAACTTATCTGAGCGAAAATATCAATTAAATAAAATTTTATTTGTCATTTTGAGTTTAGACAGACGTCTTGTGAATGATCAGCCTCTTCTTGTAAGCGCTTGCATGTTTACATCCGCACATTAGGTAACGATCGGGTCCGTTTTGTTTTTCGGTATAAAGGATCGTGTATTTAATGAACTAGAGCATTAGGTAATAACAAAGCATATTGCATGATGCGTATTTTTTTCTGAAATTATTGTCGTCTGCTATTTTCTCTATTGCAACCACTAAATTTGGTTAACTATCAGATGTTTAAGGCAGGTAACTGCTGAAAGCAATGGTCATATAGCCAATCAGTTTGGATCCTGAATCAGGATCCAAACTATTTCCAAAGATAATCATGATTTCATCGCTAGCCTGCTAAACATTCGAACTTCGATATCTCAAACTCGCTTAACTCGAACTAACCGATATTTCGATACATGAATTACATTATTTCGTGTTCGTTTCAGTCGCAAATACCCGTAGTTCAAAGTTAAACGTGGCTATGCCACGTTTTTACTTTGAACTACGGGTATGTTCGACAAAACCGAGTTCGAGATATCGAAGTTCGACTGTAGTTCAATATTTTAATTTGTTTATTATCGCGGTAACAGGTGGCGCGTCGAGCAAACGGTTGTCGTCTGCCTCGTTTGTTTCAGCGAGCGCCTTAATTACACAGATCCGTATCGGGACGAATCTAAAAGGCTTTACAGGTAAACCCTAAATATGTTGCCCATAAAACTGCACAGGTAGACAAATCAGACGTATAGCTGGGCCCGTGGGAAAGTAGGAAGAAATTCTTCACACGACATTCCACGACGCGAAACACCATCTGTTGCCACTGATCAAATAGTGGACAAGATTTTTTTTCTCATCAGCAGACGACAAGAGCAGAAGGTGTTCCCGCCTCATTTATCTTGTCTTGTCTTACAAGACGTAATAGTAAATATGAATTCATAATATACACTAAGTAAGTAGATACAGTACTCCCTCTCTATAACGGCCTTCCAAACAATGATTCCTTCCTTACAACAACGCTTGCTGCTGTTCCAAAACAAAACAATTGCCTCAAACTCTTTCACTGTTGCAATATCGTCTGCTTAAAATTGTCGTATACTGTTTTTTCTCAAAGTTACATATTGGTCGTTTCAAAGAAATATAATGACGAGTGACAAACAGTTTGAATCCAGATCAGACGCCGCATTTCGCGGCGTCTGATCTGGATTCAACCTGTTTGCACTCTAAGAGTACTAATTCCCCCTCCCTTCAACAACTCCATCCGAACAACGTACATGACATCTGTCTGTAATAGGGTGTTGTTGTAGAGAGGGAGCACTGAACAAGAGTTGTAACTTGTATATGCATTGCCCGTTTCCAAATATATCATGTCTATTTATGACAGTTGTTCAGGGTAGATTTTGCAAAATGACAAATATTGCAGATCAGGGTATACACCGGTGTTTGCGTACGACATGTTTATTCTTCACCATATGTTCACTAAATGTCAATGACGAATATACTCGTAACTAGAGATCAATGGGTTAACAAAGCAGACCCTGACAGGACCATCAAAACGCAAAGTGGTATGGGCTGTTTGCTACTACAGTACTATTGCTGATACAGTATACTAGTGTACATACTATATGCCAGTGTGTTACTTGATATATGTTATACTTGTGCGAAATACATAGAACATGTAAACCATTTGTAACTTGTATTGGAGAATATTGTTCTGCATCTAAGTTATATATTCTATATAAGAAACTGACAGTATATCTATATTTTACGGAAATTTATACGGACCCCCTTATATGAAATAATATTTCTGAAAAATTAAAGAGTTTTTTTTATCTTTGAGATATATAAAGTGATATTTTATGTGTAGTTTTATCGACATTGATATCTATCTTAATCGAATTTAACAATATTATATACCTGAAATATATAAAAGCTAATGTTTTCTGAGCAGTTATAATCATGAAAAATAGAATTCATGTCAATAACTTTTTGTCAATTATAAATGGAATTAAGATATAAATTGTTAAAAAGCAGAGAATTCGTATCTTACGAAACGTATTTATTTGTATATTTCTAAGTTATAATAAATGTAAAAAGCTAAAAGAAAAAAGAACACGTAAAGTGTATACTAACTGTAATAAGTTCTTTTTCTATACTTCTTTAAGTAATTATTTCATATACTTAATATCTATATAGCTGAATATATTTTCACAACATTTAAAAGGTCGAAAGTAGTGAATCATATTAAATAAATAGCGTAATTAATTCTTTATGAGAAAATTCGAGCTAATTTTTATGTATTTCAGTAAAAACGAATTATCAATATTTCAAGGCTAAATATAAGAGACTAAAACTGCCGTGGTATGTTGTACCAATCGTAGATCATTAATGTTTTAAGGAATTTTTATCTCATAATATGCGTGGCATTTTACACATTTATTGTATATATAAGAGGGTCCGTATAAGCTTTCGTTGTAAATGGTAATAATGTATGTTACAAAATTCAATGCAATAACATGTATAAAATAAATAGAGGATCTAACATGAGTGCTCATTAATTATCATTTTTAATAAACGAGTTGACTAAAACAATATGACGCGAGCCTTGGCGAGCGTTATATTTGTTTTAGTCAACGAGTTTATTAAGAATGATAAATAATGAGCACGAATGTTAGATCCTATTTATCACATACACATTTTAAAACCCTTTTAAGTGAACTGAATCCGTAGTTTTTTGTCTCTCCGCCATATGTATTTTCCGCCAAAACTTGACGTTGTTTACAGTAACGCCATGTCAAATGACGTCATTTGGCGCCCGGCGCCATGCAGCGCTCGTGGACGAACAGGTAGGGCCGGAGCCCAAATATTGATATTTCACTATAGTTTATTGAATGGCTTTATAACACTCCCAGAGTCGGTTTTATGTGATAATAATAATTTCACAACTCTGGCAATTTATTTTTGTCTGAGTGACAAACAGGTTGAAATAATAAACAGACGCAGGGATATCCAAAACGTTTACAATGGTCATAATAATTTTAGCATATACATATTTATTGGTCTTCCCCAGTGTATGTAAGATATTATTGTAAATGCAGTGTTCCATCTCTACAATGACACCCAATGGGAGACAAAAGTTGTGTGCGTTGTTCGGAGGGAGTCGTTGTAGGAAGGGAAATTGACTTACATTTGCGAACAGCATGAATCCAGATTAGTTTTTTCTGTCAAAAAGTTAAAATGTAATTTTTAGAAAAACAGCAGACGACAATTGCAGAATATTTTATTACACCTCGCTTTGAGTTACAATGTTAAATTCCCATAGACCTACAGTTAACATTTTGCATGTCTTTTACATCTATTCAAAATATACTGTCACTCTTTAGGATATTCTTTTTGTGACATCACTCTAAAGGAAATTACTTTTTTACTCCGTCCGAAAACGTACTGTCAGCATTGACATGACGTTCGCTATTGGATACATTGGAACGCTATAAAGAGTGGTAACATAATTATAAACAATGTGACGTCATAAACGGTCACGTCGTTTCCCGCGTTACGTACATGTCCGCGCTAAATTGGTATTCACAACACATTTTATAAAATACAAATGAGACGATTCTAAAGCTGGGGTTGATAAGCTCGGTGTATTAAAATAATGTCACGCAAACTGCCATCTAATATTTATATATTATTACACCTCGCTTTGAGTTACAATGTTAATTTCCCATAGACGTACAGTTAACATTTTGCATGTCTTTTACATCTATCCAAAATATACTGTCACTGTTTATGATATTCTTTTTGTGACGTCATTCTAGAGGACATTACTGTTTTACTCCGTCCGAAAACGTACTGTCAGCATTGACATGAAGTTCGCTATTGGATACATTGGAACGTTTTAAAGAGTGGTAACTTCTAATCAACTTTTGGCATTTTCTGTACAAGTTGCTTCCTTTTGTCCATTCCATAACGATTTGCCACCATTTCGGAAGAGGATATTTGCCACCTAGACAATGTAAAGACGCTGTTTCTTCAATTTAGTTATCATAACGTTCTTCTTTTGTTTCTTGTAAGCTCGGTGTAATAAAATAAATATTAGATGTCAGTTTGCGTGACATTCAAATTGTCAACCCTCGAAAACAAGAATGTCACCCTCGGCTACGCCTCGGGGTGACATGCTATTTCTCGGGTTGACAATTTGAATGTCACGCAAACTGCCATCAAATATTTATATAGTGTTAGTAATATTGGTCAAGTATTGGTAAGTCGTAAACGGCACTTTAATGTAAAAGACATAGTGAGCAACATTACATTGTATATAAGATATTACAGATTATATTACAGTGTGTTAGTTATATTAGGCAATATTTCATTGCATGGTAAGTTGAAACGGAAAAATGCAATGTTTAAGATTATAGTGAACAACTACACACTGTTGATCTACGTAAGTAATAAAAGATAATACGATATTGTGTCATTTATATTGGAAAAGTTTCTGTATTGATAAGTGGTAAAGAACAATGCAATGTGTGAGTTACAATGGACAAAATTACAATGTATGTAAGTTATAATAGATAATGTTACATTGTGTAATATTAGTTGTATAAGGCAGTATTTCATTACTGTTAAGTTGTAATTGGAAATGAAATGTGATATATTTATAGGACAGTATTAAAAAGTATGTAAGCTATAACAGAGAATATGATAACTATTGTGTGTCAGTTATATTTGACAATTTTTAGTATTGATAAAAGGCAATGGGCAATCATGCGGCAATGTGTAACTTAAAATGGACAATATTAAAATGTATGTAAGTTATAAAAGATACTATTACATATTGTTATATGAGTTATACTGTTAAGTTGCAGTTGAATGCAATATGAAGATACAATGGACAAAATTGCATTGTTTATAAGCTGTAACAGATAATTTGATAATTATTTTTTAAGTAATATTGGGCACTTTTTCAGTATTGACAAGTGGTAGTGGGTAATGCAATGGGTAAATTATAATTGACAAAATTACAATGAATGTAAGTTATAATAAATTATACTATATTATGTTATATCAATTGTTCTGTTGTAATGGGAGATGCAATGGGATGGATAAAGTGGACAATATTACATTGTATGTAAGATATAACCGATAATATTATATAGTGTTAGTTATATTATATACATATTAGATTGCAGTTTGCGTGACTTGTTTTCGAGGGTTGACAATTTGAATGTCACGCAAACTGACATCTAATAATTATTTTATTACACCGAGCTTATCAACCCTAGGTTTATAATCGTCTCATTTGTATTTTATAAAGTGTGTTGTGAATACCAATTTAGCGCGGACATGTACGTAACGCGGGAAACGACGTCGCCGTCTATGACGTCACATTGTTTATAATTATATTACAAGAAAGAAAGAAGAACGTTATGACAAGTAAATTGAAGAAACAGCGTCTTTACATTGTCTAGGTGGCAAATATCCTCTTCCGAAATGGTGGCAAATCGTTAAGGAATGTACAAAAGGAAGCAACTTGTACAGAAAATGCCAAAAGTTGATTAGAAGTTACCACTCTTTAAAACGTTCTAATATCTCCAATAGCGAAATTCATGTCAATGCTGACAGTACGTTTTCGGACGGAGAAAAAAAGTAATGTCCTTAAGAGTGACGTCACGAAAAGAATATCATTAAGAGTGACAATATATTTTGGATAGATGTAAAAGACATGCAAAATGTTAACTGTAGGTCTATGGGAAATTAACATTTTAACTCAAAGCGAGGTGTAATAATGGTCAATATTACCTTTGGTGTAAGTCATAACCGGCGAATGTGTAAGACATAGTGGACAATATTACACTTTATTATATGCCTTCGTATGATATCGAGCGTTTCCGCGTGTATCTTTAGAGTAAAATACAAGAGTCTGTATCAGCCACCTTGTATCAGCCACTTTGTATTTTACTCTGACGTCGCTTTCGATTTCACGTGACGTCCATTACGTACATGTATTAGTGCCGCGTTATTCTTTGTGGCATACAAAAAATCTTTTTCTGCTTCAAATAACTAATGAGTTTTTGATACAAAATGATTTAAACAACTATTTAGTTGTTTCTGGAGTGTATTCAATGCATATAATAAACACATCACCAGTTGGCAGTGCGCTACAGAGTGTTGTATTTAGCTCTCGACGTTTTTTGGCGGACACTTTAAATGCATGAAGTAAGTAAGTCATAATCGGCAATGCAATGTAATATGCATAGCGGACAGTATTACCGTATATGGGCTGTAACGAATAATATTGTTTTGTGTTAGTTACATTGGGCAATATCTTATTATTGTAATGAGAAATGCAATGCGTCAGTTTCATACTATAAATAAAAAGACTGCCAGCGTGCTAGTGGATAATATTGCATTGCATGTAAGTTATATTTGGCAATATCACATTGTTTAAATATGAAATGGAAGTGATCAGCATAAAACTTTACGCGAGGGCTTCGCAAATAATAATGGACAATATATGTACATGTTACAGGGATAACGTGTAATTAGGGATAACGCGTTATCCCTGAACTTTTATGGGATTACGCGTAATAACTAAGCGTTTTAGGGAATTGATGAAATGCCCCTTTTTCATCAAATAGATAGACATGACAGTTATTTTGGTTTAAAACATCATGCTTTCGTGAAATATCATGGTCTAATGAACGTTCATACAAAGTTTCTAAAGTAAATAAAAAATAAATATTTACATTCACCCTGTAAAGTCTTTATGTAATCCTATTAAAAATATGCAGTACATCTGCCGATGAACCTACAACTCGAAACTGGATCTAGCCAGTTCGGATTACCCCGTGCTATTCGTGGACTTCTTCAAATAGACTACATCGGGCACTTAACACTAAGCTCCCATTGGTCGACGGTCATATGACACTAGCGGAGTGATACAGACCCATAGGTCGTTGCCATCGCGTTGCTATGTGTGTAAATGGGTTAAGAAAACAACCGCGACCTGTATTTTTAGAATGTGCTTTGGCAATAGATATTCAAGTTGCACTGTTATTTGTTTGCCTTGTAAGTCTTTTCCATTCACAGAGAGAAAGTTTACTGGAAAAAATCCTGAATTTTTAATACAGTTACAGTACATGTAGTTGGGACTACTTTCTCACCATATTTAGAAACTGGAATGGCTATTACATCGACATTACATCTATCAAACCTCGTTGACCGGTATATGATTAATTCTTATGCAGAAAAACAAATCTGGCCAATAAACACATTAAATTGACAAGACAGAAAATATAAATATAAGGAATAAACAACATCTCTTTGCCGCTCATGACGGTATGACTACATTAGCTTCGGGGGGTAAATTTAACGTAAACGCCATTCGGGCGTTTACGGAGTTTACCCCCTGCGAAGCTAATGTAGTCATACCGTCATGAACGTCAAAAATATGTTGTTTATTCCTATAGTGAACTGCATGCATATAAGCCAGGACAATTAAAACACCAAGACAGCTGCTTGTAAATAAAGTTAACAAAATATTTCATAGCGTGGCACTTGCCTATGAACTAAATGAACTAAACAATGTAAGATTCATTACTTTAACCAAAATTACTGCCAAATATTTGTAATAATTCAACGAAAAACTTAAAAAGTAAGCCTTTTCCCTGGAAGATTTAGGGTTTTCGTGAAATCCCTGATTTTTCAGTGATTTCACGTATTTCCTGATTACACGTTATCCCTGTCACATACACATTTTGAAAAGTCTATAAACAAAACCCTACAACTTTCAAAAAGCTTCACTCAACGAACCAATGGAAAATTTAATTCAAAATTATTTTATGTCAAAATAATTGGATCGCGTTTCAGTCGAACGAGCTAAATTGTGGCTTATGTTCGGATATGGTTGACTTTAACCAGCAAGGCTTATCAAAATTTAGCCGTTGAAATAAAACATTGTTCGAAATAAACCTGTTCGAGAACTGGAACTTTGAAGTTTCGGGCAGGAAACGGTTCAGCAGACAGCTTACACAGCTTTATGACACGCGACGCCTATAATAGTTGAAATGATATTTATTGTCTCTCCCGTACCTTAGATCACTCTCATCATGGAAACACGCCATGTGTGAAAGATGGATGGTTCCCACTCGCGCATCTCCGCCTTCGCGACACGAGCGGTTGTCGTAACCCGGATGTGACTGGCACGCGCTCGAAAGACATTGTTGCAGACGACAAAATCAGCCAAACGGAAACGAGTTCCAAGTATCACCTGGATTGGGAACACGGCATTTAGGCCTGCTGATAATATTTCTACCTGCAACGCGCCAAGCTCCTCGTCTGTTGCAAAATACAAGGGAAACTCGCAGAGCCTCGTTTAACGTTAACCCTTTCCACCCTGAAACTTTAAATGGACACTTCCAGTTTCAATTTAAGTCTAGTCCATTTCTGACTTTTAAGGGCTATTTTTGTCAATGTTTGGCATTATCACAAACAGTGAAGACCCTGATCAGATGTGTATTAAGTTACACGAACAAAATAAACCATATTTGTTCATGTCTATGGCTATGTCTATCTTACTTCCAGTCTTAATTGTTAACCCTTTCACTCTCAATGACGCTTGAAAGCGCGTTTGCAAACAGTTTGGATGCTGATCGGGATCCAAACTGTTTGACACTCGTATCGATATTTGTAAAGGACAATTACTAGATGTGACCGTCGATGGTGGATTGTCTTTTTACAGTCATATTAATAGGGTCTTAACCCTTTGCCTGCTGGTCGCGACTTTATTGATGTTTGCAAACAGTTTAGATCCAGATCAGACACCGCGTAACGCGGTGTCTGATCTGGATCCAAACTGTTTGACACTCTTCTTTAGGTTGCTTTACTTAAATAATGTATAAATCTAAATTTAACAACATTTGCAGACGACAATTTCGAAGCAGACGACATAACCGCAGGATAAGGGTTAAAACATGTAATTCTTTATTAAAATTGTATTTTAATTCGTATCAGAATGTTTGTTACTGTTCCAAAAAGAAAACGATGCATATATTTTCCCCAATCTGGATTATTGTTGTGTAGTTTGGGGATCATGTATAGTATTTCACAGGAACAGAAGTTGTAATGTCTTGTGGCAGGATAATGTTGTTCATTGTAAATGTTTTGAGTGCTTCGTGGAATATTGGTTATAAGCAAATGTATTCTTTCGTTAAATAAAGTATTTCATCTTACTATTATTGTTATTATTAATGTATCATTATTATTATTATTATTATTGTTATTATGTTTCTATTATTATAATGGTTGTTGTTCTTTTAATTTATTATATAATGGTTCTTAAGATTATTTCTTTTATTATAATTATTTTTTTATTACAAGTATTTTTATTGTTGTTGTACGAACAACTATAATGCTTAAAAATACAATAAATCTAAGCGGGAAACAGTTAACGCTTTGCCTGCTGGTCGCAACTTTATTGATTTTTACAAACAGTTTAGATCCAGATCAGACGCCGCGAAACGCGGCGTCTGATCTGGATCCAAACTGTTTGACACTCTACTTTAGGTTTTTTAACTTAAAAAATGTATAAATCTAAATTTAACAAACTTTGCAGACGACAATTTCGAAGCAGACGACATCACCGCAGGATAAGGGTTAAGAGCTTTTATCGATGAAGCACGTCTGATCTTGCTCACATTTTTTGCCGTTTATTTAAGCAACATTGATGGTGAAACTAAATGTTAAGGTGGGTGAATGAGAAGCAGAAAACCATTGTGGGATATTTCTACCATGTTTCCACCAATCTTAACCCCTTACCCCATAGCCTGATTCTAGTTTTGAAGACAGAAGACCACTTAAAGTAGGTTGAAAGTAAAGCAGAATGCGCCTTATGGCGCATTCTGCTTTACTTTCAACCTACTTTAAGCTATTATCAGCTAGGATATAGAAAATATCTATTTTGGTGCATGTTAATGACAGTATATATTGAAACTATATATTTTCTTAATTGGTGGAAAAATCTTAAATGCGCTAAAATTTGCTTCTATATGGGAAGAGTAAAGCAGCAAAAGTAGAAGTCGCAATAGCTAGATGTTACTGTATATTTGTTTGGATTAAAGCACCTGCAAACCAACTAGAAATGACCGAATCTCGAAACCACTGTCGTACGTTCCGGCATTGAACATACTTAATTGCGCATGCGTAGTTCAAACAGAGCATCTCATTAATGCTGATATTCCATTTTTTGTTCCTCAAAAAAGCCGTGTTGATTACATTGATTGATATTTGTCATGTGTTTACTTTGTCCCATTAAATCTGACGGCTTTTATTTTTTATATTCCTGGTCCTAATTATATACAGCACCTTACTATAATGATCTGTGATTGGATAAATACGATACATGTCAAACTTGAGTTATGCACCCATTTGATGAAGCGAAAATTGTGATCCCTTAAGAATGATGCCTGCTTAATGCAGGATAAAAGTAATACAGAAAGCTCCTTTGGGAGCTTTCTGCATTACTTTTGTTCTGCATTAAGAAACAAGTTGTGTGATTTAATTAAACAAGTTTCTCGTGCATTTTAACTGTCGTAAAGTACAGATCTGACTGTTATTAAAAAGCTTCATTCATAAGTTTCAATGAATGGCTTAAAGTTTCTCCGCTTTCCAACTGTCGGGGGAAATACATAAGGCCTTACGTCACATCCACAGCTGCACTTATGAATGAATTAAATTTCTCTCCATTCATGAAATTGAAGTGCCATCTTTTGCATCTCAGAAGCCCCGTTTTAAGTTCATGCGGATTCACGAAATTTGTATTTTTTTGTATTTCTTTTTGTGAAAACAGCACAGTTCCGCCCCGGATATTAACCCGCCCACCCCTGAAACTTCAAATGAAAAATTCCAGTTTCCAATTAAGTTTATTTCATTTCAGACTACTTGGGATTATCTTGAACAATATATGTACATGTATATTGAAAAAAAGGACAAGCAGTGAAGACACTGATCAAAGGGCTCCTGTGTATTCTCTGTTTGTATATGACAAGCGTACTCTGCACATGTACACGGTTGGTAATGACGAGTATACTCATCGCTAGGGTTGAATGTGTTAACCCTTTACCCAATAGTCTATTTCTAGTTTTGAAGAGAATTGTCCCCTTAAAGCAGGTTGAAAGTAAAGCAGAATGTGTCCTACGGTGCTAGGGGGCGTGAGCACTGTTGCATATTTAAGTATTGCTCATGAACAGACTCAAATAAACCGAGTCTGCAATTTTCAGTATTTGCTTTGTTTTCTGTGCTTTCAAAGGATCTCCCCTTATTCAGATTCTTATACCATCTGCTAGAATATAATAATTATATCATTTTTACGCTATGACTGTATAATGAGCAATTATTTTCTTTAGTGGAATAATAAATTAAAGGCCTAAACAGGCGTAATTCATGGGATAACGGGTTAAGGAGGGTTCAATACCAGTTTGGATTCTGAACAGACGCATCGTTACACGGCCAATCCTAGTTTCTTATAAAATAGATTTTATTTTAGTGCAATGTAGATCTAGTTAGTTAAAAAATCATGTATTAAAAATAACAAACAGTGCAGGCCCTGATATACATTTAGGGGCCATCTGATCTGGGTTTGCATATGACAAATGTACTCTTTATATGTACACTGTTTACGCATAGGTGCGACTCAATGCGTTAATTGGTTAAAGCAGAGGTTTTACAAATTTATCTCGATAATTCTATCTCCATTTATCGATACTCGACCTAATGCCATGACAGGGGTCAAAGGTAATGAAATGTTATACATGTATATAACCCCTTCACTGCCTTACCCCAAGCGTAATGGTTATTTGCAAACAGTTTGGATTCATATCAGACGCCGCGTAACGCGGCGTCTGATCGGAATCCAAACTGTTTGACACTTTTTTCAACATTTCTTAAGTCAAAATACCTAAAAATTAACTTTGAAAATGAAAGCAGACGACAATTGTTTAAAATTGATGACGTCACGGCAGTGAAGGGGATAAGCTGTGACATCGTCGGTTTGCAGCTGGTTGGTGTAACTCCATCAATGAAAGTTCGCCCTAACCCCCTACACCTGCCCGTTCTGTCGCGTATGATTTATATCATAAGCGGCTAATTAGTTGCATTTTGAACTTTCGGATAAAAACGATTTCCATTAATAGCATTAAAAATGCTTTAACGGGCGGAACGTATTGAATTGGGACACTGCTTAACATCATCTTAATTGTCGTTAGCTACAACCCGTGACCGGAGCCAGCTGAAATTGACATAGAAATTACTAAAAATAGAAATATAATGGGCGGAAAGGAGTATCAAATGACCCAAAATAGGAATCATGAAACAAGTCATGATCGGAAAAAAATAATTATGAAAAAGACAATGTGCAGGATAAATTCAGTGATATCTGTTTCACCAACCTCTTAACTCATTCACCCTAAAAATTTTAATGGAAAACTCAAATTTCAAAATATGTCTAGTCCATTATTTACTAATTAGAGTTGATTTAAACAATATAGTTCAAAAGGACAATCAGTGAAGACAGGGTATCCACTGTTTTCATGGGACAAGTGCAATCCTCATAAGTACACTGTTTGTAAATGACGACTTTACTCGTCGCTAGGGTTGAATGTGTTAAAGTAAAATTAATTTACAGTCTTACATAAAGTGACAGCTTGATGCATGTTAAAAGTAATACAGGAGCTTTCTGCATTACTTTTATCTAACAATAAGCTGACATCTACATTTACATATGTCCGTTTTTATTTTAATTAGGCTTACATTATAGGTTTTATTGTACATTTAAATAGTCTCATTATCACAGTGCTGGTTTGCATAATTTAAGATAAATGATGGTGAAAACGTCACAGAACATACATATACTCAAACGCAACGAAAACGCGCCACTCCTAAAATATGAATATTTTTTCCAACTAGGTTTAGTTTCTAATTTTCGTTATTTAACCAAGCTTATTGTGTTATGTCTTGCATAGGTACACACTGCTAATGTTTTTTTGTTTGCTATGTAACAACACAATGACGTCAACGTGCCGTCCGTGCAAATGCCCATATTTGTATTATCAGTGTAGTACATGTATTCATGTACATTGATTCATTTCAGCTCTGAAATAAACTTCTGTCTATACATAACATGAATAAAAATACGCGAAAATTAGATACCAACGTCGAATTTATGGGATATTTAAATGACGCCCAACGTCAACGTCACCCTTACGTCATGATTAAACAGCAAGGTAACGCAACATCACATTCAGCTAGAGTGACTTCAACGAAAGTTATTGGCTACAAACGACGTTTGTAGCCAATAACAACATCAATATTCTTCATTGGCTGGCATTTTCGCTTGATCTGAACCAATTGAGTACATTTGAGACCAGTTTGGACGTCGTGTGTACAACGGCGTTCTGCAAATTCAGAGCCGTTATGATGTGATTGACGCACTAGTACAGGATCGGAATGGTTTTCTACAATATCGAATACAGCGTGTGGTCCGCCGTATACGCTCCGGTATTGCCAGGCTGTGGTTAATGAAGTGGGTAGTCTTACCAGAAACTGAAATGTGTGCCTTTTGAAATTCGACCTGTCTTGTTTAAGACAATACTTTGTAGAATTTACCATGAATTTTACAGGTACTGTTGTGACAATGTGTGTTAAAATGCTTCACCATTGTGTCGTAGGGTGGATTTTGCCATGAACTGTTAAATTAGTAATAAATCAATAAAATACTGTATGTAATCACCTAGTTTTTCTTGTTATTTCGATTTCCCCATTAGAATTATTAGTAGCTTTTAGATATTTAGCTGTTAGTTCATACGTTTTGGTCTTGTCAGTCGTTAGGAATATGTACTTTTGGTCTAGGGGTTACAGACACAGGTTCTATGGTTACAACGATTTCAGAAACATTTTACAACAGCTTGGAGAATGGACCTAAACTGCAACCATTGTCAAACTTTAAATTGAAACTCATGGCATCAATAGGACAGACAGTACCGTATATAGGATATATAGAAGCTGAAGTTAAAGTACCAACATTGAGCAATAATACATTCAGTCTTCCGATCCTTGTAGTTGAGGATTGCAGAAGCAACAAGTCTGAACCTGAAATTATAGGGACAAACTTTATAAGGATGTGTAAGACTGAAGCACAGGTTAACGAATTCCAAGATATACCAACTGAATGGAACACTGCTTTTAGTGCTCTAGTGGATAATATTGGAACTGTCAAAACAACACAGAGGATAAAACTTCAGGCCAACTAAGTCAGAACAGTTACTGGATTTGTTAGAAAAGTTCGTGCCGTAGATGCATGTGTCACAGAACCATGTGAGGATCAGCACTGCTCGTCGCGAGTAAACATTTGTCCAAGGATTCTGACACTTGACAAACCAGGGAATACGACAAGAGTACCAGTTCGACTTTTCAATTTATCAGCCAAACCGATATCGATACCAGCAAAGTCAAACATATGTGATTTAAGAGAAGTTAAAGTGCTCAGAGATGCCTTCATACACTTCTGCCGAAGTGAAACAACAGTCAACAACATCCAATGATAAGAACTCCATTGAAGTTGACTTGGAAGATAACAACCTTACAGCTGACCAACGAGATGAAGTTCAACATTTTCTTCAGAGATGGCAACATATATTTTCGAAAGATCTGACTGATTTAGGCAATGCCGATATTGTTGAACACGAAATACATCTCAGCGATTACAAACCTTTCAAGGAAGCTCCAAGACACATTCCGCCAGCATTATTTAATGAAGTGAAAGAACATCTGAAAGACATGATTGATTGTGGTGCAGTCAGAAATTCAAATTCCCCCTACTCATCAAACGTTGTGATAGTACGGAAAAAGGACGGTACCATCAGATTCTGCATTGATTACAGAAAGCTTAATCAAATGACCATCAAGGACGCCTATTCAATACCTAGGATCGAAAATACACTCCACTTACTTTCTGGATCTAAGTACTTTTCCAAACTTAACTTACGATCTGGATATTGGCAAGTTTCCGTCAAGGAGGAAGATAAACAGAAAACAGCATTTTCTGTTGGACATCTTGGGTTTTATGAGGCAAATCGGATGCCCTTTGGATTTACCAATGCCCCAGCCACATTTCAGAGGCTTATGGAACGTTGTATGGGAGACCTAAATTTACAAAAATGCCTCATATATTTGGACGACATAATTATATTTTCGGAAACGTTTGAAGAACATCTAAAACGCCTTAATTCAGTTTTCACTAGACTTGAAGAACACAACCTGAAGTTAAAAGCATCCAAATGTGATTTTTTCAAACCAGAAGTAAAAGTGCAACCGACCCTGAAAAGACAGAAGCTGTTAAGAAATGGCCAATACCAAAGAACACCAAAGACGTCAGAAAGTTTTTAGGCTTTACTGGATATTACCGACGTTTCATTAAAGGGTATGCTCAGATTGTCAGACCATTAAATGATCTTCTTGTAGGACACTCAACCAAGCGTAAAAAGAAGTCATCTAAGAAAGAAACACCGTTTGCTTGGGAAAAAGAGCAGCAGGAAGCATTTGATACTGTTATCGAGAGATTAGTCAATCCCCCTGTACTGGCATACGCAAACTACCAGCTACCATTTCGACTTCATACAGACGCCTCTGGATTAGGACTTGGAGCTGTATTGTATCAACGCCAGGCTGGTCATGACAGAGTAGTTGCTTACGCGAGCAGGAGCCTTAAACCAGCTGAAAGGAACTATCCGGCCCATAAATTGGAATTCCTCGCACTCAAATGGACAGTAACCGAGAAGTTCAATGTCTACCTGTATGGTTGTAAATTTGAGGTGTGGACGGACAACAATCCTCTAACATACATGTATGTCCAAACAACAGCAAAGCTGGACGCGACTGGTCATCGCTGTTTAGCAGCCCTTAGCAGCTATGACTACACTATCAAGTACCGTAGTGGCTCCAGTAATGCGGATGCTGACGGACTTTCACGGATAGAAGCAGAAGAATCCAATCAAAACAGAGAAATGGAGCAAAACATTACAATTTTTCCGGACGCACAAGCTGTATCAACTAAAAAGGATATACTTACCTGCACTACACCTGAAAATGAAGACATTGACAAAAAAATATAATCGACACTTCGATTATCCAGGCACTTACCTGCGCTGCATCAGTTCAGCATGAGCAAGCACCTTTGGCATTTAGCACAACAGCACCTGAATCTTTACCAGACATTGAAGAATCTCAAAATATTCCCAGTGAAATAATTCAGTCTGAAGCTTTAACATCTAGAGAGTGGAGAACAGCACAATCTAAGGACAACGTGACAGCTGAAGTGATAGGCCACTTGAGAAATGGAACCAGACCAAAGGCCACTCGACTAACTTCGAAACAAAGTCCTCTGGTCCTAAAATATCTCCGTTGTTGGGATAAACTCTGTTTGAGGGATGAAGTCCTTTACCACAGTGGAAACGTCAATAATGAAGAATACTTTACAACTAGTATTACCGTACGATTTACGGGATGAAATCTTCAAAGCCCTTCATGATGATCTCGGACATCAGGGCAGGGATCGGACTGTTTCATTGTTCAAGCAGAGGTTTTTCTGGCCTGGGATGGACGCGTGGATTGAGGAAAAAGTGAAACAATGATCAAGGTGTATCAGAAGGAAAACAACACCGTCAAAAGCAGAACTGGTCACCATTTCATCTTCCGCACCAATGGAAATCATTTGTATTGACTTTCTAAGTCTAGAGCGATCCAAAGGCGGATTTGATTGAAAACATATTGGTTGTGACGGATCACTTTTCGCGCTACGCCCAAGCCTATCCGACCAAGAACCAATTAGCCAGAATAACAGCCAATGTTTTGTTCGAATCCTTCATCACGCACTATGGATTTCCATCACGCATCCACTCAGACCAAGGCCCTAACTTTGAGTCAGAACTCATTAAGGATCTCTGCCAACTTGCTGGAATTGCAAAAAGCCACACGACTCCATATCACCCTATGGGGAATGGACAAGTGGAGAGGTTCAATTCAACTCTTCTTAAGATGCTAGGGACCTTGGAAGAAAACATGAACGCGGACTGGATATCACATGTTGCACCTATGGTTCATGCGTACAATGTAACCATCCACAAATCTACTGGCTACTCACCATATTATCTCATGTTTGGTAGACATCCTAAATTAGCCATAGATTCGATGCTTGGACTTTCGGCAAATGACGACAGATATCGAAGCAAGCACGAATACATTCAGCATCTGCGTGATCGATTATCACAGGCATACCGAAAGGCGGAAGCGATTGCAGCAAAGGGAGCATCAGACAACAAATCCCGTTATGACATCAGGGCCAAAGCAAGCAAACTAGCTGTTGGAGACCTCGTTCTCGTTAGAAACGTGTCTTTGCGCTTGCTTTTGCCACTTGGTCAAAAGAAAGTAGACTACTCAGATCACGTGTCAGCGAGCCAGAAGTACGTCATTCCAGCTAGACGCTGATTTTATAATCATATCAGATGTACTGTATTGTGATCAAGGAATTTTTGTTTTTATTGTCTTAATTTTAGCTGAAGTGTGTGAGTTTCAGCTAGCGCATATCATTTGTGTAATTTTTGTATCACCACATTTCTTTTTCTATGGTTATGCCATGGTTGCATCTGTTGTCAGTATATTGCACATATTCTTTGAATGTTTGGGACAACAGTTTAGCATGCAACGGTTTTGAATTTGTGTTTGATGTTGTGTCAACACGGTGGTGTTATTGGTTATTTGATGTTTGTTGTACATGTATGTTTTCATTTGATTCGTTCATTCCATTTATATGCCATTGCATGGATATTACATACCGGCTGATGGTGGTTGTTGCACCACTCATTTGATTACCTTAACATCCTATATCTTTATTACGTTCCTTTGTTTTTCATATATTTTAAATGTCGAGGACGACATTTTTCAAACAGGGGGAGTATGTCGTAGGGTGGATTTCGCCATGAACTGTTAAATTAGTAATAAATCAATAAAATACTGTATGTAATCACCTAGTTTCTTGTTATTTCGATTTCCCCCATTAGAATTATTAGTAGCTTTAAGATATTTAGCTGTTAGTTCATACGTTTTGGTCTTGTCAGTCGTTAGGAATATGTACTTTTGGTCTAGGGGAACTAACTTTCACTAACATTATTTTGACTAACCTTTACATCACGTGATTACGGGTCATCTTTATCCGGTAAATTTAAATGGCAGCCATTATATAGTCATTTGTTAACGTCTGAATAAATTGGATATTTATACAGGTAAATACATGTTGTTATGTTGTTAAGACTATTTTTATAATTTTGATACTATTAGCTTTCATACCTTTAAGTTAGGATAAGATAACTTTTGTATTTATAACAGTAATTATTTGTAATGGGAATAATGGGAAGATCACTAAACCTTTCAAATGCAAATTGTCTTTGGCCTTCTTCCTTCTTTCTGTTTCATCTTGTTTCCTTTTCGATTGCTGTTTTACCTTTTTGAACGGCCAACACAGATATCCACACTTTCCAAGGGCTTCGATTATTATGTTGTTCTTCCTTCTCTATATCCCCCTCCTCTGTCACTATATTGTTACACCTGTCCATTAGAGATCGTATGACTCCTAACTTGTAATAGGTGATGGGATGAGAAAATGAGGTACTGGTGTGTGTGTGTGTGTTTTTACGGTAAACTAATCAATACTAATACTTACCATCGGGTCTTCCGACAATGAGGATGTCAAGGTAGGGAATAGTTCCGTTACTCTCCTCTTCGTGAGCGGATGGATACATTTGTTTTAAAATTATGATTATTTCGAAGAAGAACCCTAAAATCCGTTCTAACATGGTTTTGGTTTTTGGTGAATATGCAGTGTTAAAAATATAAATATGACATCTATAATATGTTACAATGAATATGGCATTTATATCTTACATTATTCTTGTTTCATTTAAAATAGTAAAATTTGTTAAATAACCGATAAAACAAAGTGAAATTACACAAAAGACAATAAAATAAATCCAAAGTAACTTGAATCAGTTCATTAAAATACTCATAGTTTTAAAACCAATGCATAAAGTAAGGAGCATTTTTGTATAAATGTGCAAATATGATGTATCTACAAAACTACCTTTTTACATTTTAAATTGTCTGTTTACTTCAGTAAAAATATACCTTTGAACTAGGGTTCCATTTTTTCTGGGACACCATGTAGATTAAATTTCTGATACGTTTAATTGGGTTGTTGAAAATTTAAACACAATGCCCAAATAGAAAACATACCGTCTGTGGCGATGAAAAGGTTACATCGTAAAACTAAATGATGACTTTGCTGACGATATTTCAACGCAAGACGATACCAAAGCTGTGTAATTATTGACGAAATAACATTGATAAAGGTTCTTTTACGAAATACAGTAGTATTCTTTACCGATTAAAGCTGTGTAATAAAACGTAACAAATAACACATTTTGAAAAAAAAATTATTTGAGTAACACACAGTTTGAGTGACAAACAGACTGATCAAACGCCGGTTTCACATCTGGTTCAAAACTGTTTCCAATATAACTAATTGTTTTAGCTTAAAAAGAAGAACGCTTCAACTACTGTATGAAATACCTTACGGATATGGTCTGATGTTTGCGTAAAAATCAATTTACACCCGTTTTCTGTTAGTCAAATAAAGTACAGATGGTATGTTAATAGCTCAGTTTTATAGCATTTTAATGGGGTTCAATGGCCAAATGTTGTAAGATACGCAGCTAATAAATACCCCACTCGTGTGTCTTGATACGACAGCATGGGCAACAGCTTCAGGGGAGAAAACGTTGCTATTTTCAGTTACATAACTCATTGAGCCCTAGTGACGCATATATGCGCCTTTTGCCAAATTGTACCTGTGAAGAGTACACTTGTCCTATGAAAACAGTAAAGTCCTGCAGGAGCCCTCTGATCAGGGTCTTCACTGTCTGTCATTTTGTAAAATATTATAACAAACAATCCCTAAATAGTTGAAAATGGACCAGCTTGTATTGCAAACCGGACTTGTTCATTGGAAGTTTCAGGGGATAATGAGTTAAAACGCAACTGAACAGAAAGACATCGCAGTAAAATGTAGAAAATTATGATTTAATAAATTGTTCCATTTTGTTCCTAGCGTAAAACAGTCAGCCTGACCAGGCCTGATTGTATACAGTGGATAATCTGTTATTCTTTCCCGTTTAAACGCAAACGTAAGCAAACACAAAGCACTAAAACGTAGAAAAGAACAACTTTTGGACAATTCTGATAATTCTTGTTTATCTTGGTGGCAAACAGTTTGGAGCCTGGTCAGACGCCGGGTTACCCGGCGTCTGATCTGGCTCCAAACTATTTGAACTGCAAATAATACGGAAAAAAGGCTTGCCTTTTTTCCGTTCTTAAGTAATGCATGATAAAATCAAAGGTATTCCAATTCTATTTAATCACTGACAGACTTTGAAAAGTGTTTGATTTGCGCGTGAATAATTTCCTCAAAACTAGGCAACTACAAAACATGGGGGCTGACATCTTGGATGATGACGTCACGGCTTTTACGAAGAGTTGTGCGTGACGTTTCGGAATTCCCGATTTCGGTGATATTTTTAAACCATTTTAAGAATGAATAACCCACAACACTCACTTGTAATGATTTCCTCCAAATGACAAACTTTCAAACAGTTCATTTCATACCCTTTAACGCTAAAACTGAACGTTATTTGCAAAAAGCTACTTCTCACTCGAACCGATAAAAATAACGGATTACCATACGTCATCATTATAAATAATGACGTCATTATTGGTGGTCATATGACTTCCAAAAATAGTTTCAGATTGCATTATAATACAGGGCTGCCATAAGTTGAAATGAAAAATCCTAAGATTTCCAAATATGCATTTTTCAAGCGCGATTTTACGAATCGTACCTTTACCCCATAGCCGATTTCTAGTTTTGTTGGCATGTGACTACTTAAAGCAGACTGGAAGTAAAGCAGAATGCGCCTTATGGCGCATTCTGCTTTACTTTCAGCCTGCTTAAATAAGCTACCATAACCTGGGGGGAAATCCGGAGATTTAGGAAAAATCCGGAGAATGGCAGCGCTGATAATATAGCTGTACGGAGGAGTTTTAACTTTTAACATAATTGTATACACGGGTGCTGCTTATATATCTATTTGATTATTGGGTAACAACATATAGATCTTGTCACAAACAATTTAGGTTTATAATAAAAGTTCGAGTCGGTTGTGTAATCCAGATCTCAGTCACGAGAGGCGTAGCCTCGAGTTTGATCTGGAATACACAACGAACTGATACAAGAGCGCTGATCACACACTGGCGATAGATCTATTCCGTTTTCATTAATACAATGTTGCTTTTTTCCGTCCATAGGCAAAGCCTAAATACATATTAGTTTAAGCGTAAACGCGTTTATTGGGAAAGAATAACAGATTCTCCACTGTACCTGTGAAAATTGAATTGGTCTTATGCATGCAGAGTGGACCCATATCAGGGGGTTCCTAGAGGAACCCTATGATCGGGATCTATAATGTTTTTTACTTTGCAATGTATGAATGATAGTTCCAGGGTGGACAAATTAATTGAACATGCCTGGCTTTCTATGTACATTTTGCAAATTGAAGTATTTTGTTAATTTCACTCGTAACTCTCCCGAAATCATATACAAATCCGGAATCATCTACTGAAACTGATAATATACTGAATTATTTGTTTGTGAATATGTAACAGTATGTATTGTCTATGTACATTATTTGTTCCTAATGTTTTGTCTATGTACATTGTTTGTTCCTCGTGTTTTCATGTAAAATCATGAACTAAGTGCAATAAAGAAATTGAATTTATTGAAGGCGTTCGCAGCAGTTCTTTATGTGTAACTCAGGTGTCCTTATTATAACAAAATTGGCCAATAAAATTATCATAAGCAAAAGTCGAAAAATGTAACACAAACAGCCCTATAGCTAACAATGTCCCTATCATAATGTAACTGCGGTCACTGAAAACAATATACATGTACTTGATAGAAGGTGGTATATCATTGTGCAGCTTAAAGCAAGGGGGCAGTAAAACAGAAAGCTTTCTGTTTTACTGTCACCTTGCTTTAAGCAGTTGTCGGTCGTAAACAAATTATAATTAACACACTTTAGTGGTCGTAATAGAGAGGTTTTACGATTTTAGTTTGCAGAATTTATACTTCTGATGAATACGTTATAGATCGATCAGCACGGAGTATTTGACATGATATTCTTCAAAGGGCTAAGGAGTCCTCGAAACACAGACAACACCAAAAACAAAATACTGATGCCCTACAGTATGCTTGACCATAAATGCTAAGCTTGAGTTCAAAATCGATCTGAACGCAAAGTTCACTGCTAAGTTCTATCGTCTGCTTTAACCTTTCACTGCCAAAATATCGTCTGCAATGATAATGTCGTCTGCAATATTTTTTTCATGTCAGATTAAAGGCTTTTTAGGGAAGAAATATTCATTCGTGTGTCACAAACAGTTTGGTAACTAATCAGAATTCAACTGTTTGGAAAGTCGCATTTTGGCGCCATTGGCAGTAAAAGAGTTAAAGCCGCATTGTGCTTTTGAGAAACCTGCATAAAACGGTTGTTTGGGGTCCCATTTGAACTACGTGGGACGTGATTCTTTCACAAAAAACGGTTTTATCTAAGCAATTCGCTGTTTAAGTTTTATTTATAATATTTTTGTGCTAGCACCAATTAAAAAGCCTCCCTTGTGAATGGAAAGAAGGACAACTCTGTAAATACAGGGCTCCAGATAACGGAAGTATTTCGAAAACTTAAATCTTTATTTCTGCTTTTAAACCCAATGGTGTCATACTCATTAAAAGTGTCTCGAATAGACGGTTTAATCAGTAGTAACACCATAGCATTCGGTGCTGAAATGAGTGAGAAAATGTTAGATTGGTTCAGATTACTCTCGCTTACATGTTTAGCTGGAACATCTGGATAACCCTTATTCTGCTGCACAGACGTCTGCTTCGACATTGTCGTCTGCAAAATGTGTTCAGTTTAGATTTATGCATTGTTGTAATTAAACAAACCTTAAGACGAGTGTCAAATAGTTTGGATCCAGATGAGACGCCACGTTACGCGGCGTCTTTTTAGATTCAAATAGTTTGTAAACTCCGTAAAGTAGGCACAGGGTTAAACACTATGAGATTCAATAACAACGTGTACATATCTTTCACTGTGGGTAAACGGTCAAATAAACCTATAGAGAATGTATACCTTGAGCTTGCTGAAAATGACTGTTTCAGCCTTGTCCGCTCTCTAACTCAAACATTTCCTTTTGGATCTTCACCAAACTTGCTACAAATATTTATTACATGTAGTATAGAATCTAGGTCAGGTTCAATAACTAGCAAAATCGCATAAGGCATGTCTGAGTTATTGCTGAAAAATGCTGAAACAGTCATTTTTTAATACATAAAGGGCAAAAACTCAGATATGCCACATGCGATTTTTGTAATAATCAAACTAAACCTAAATTTTTAAACATTTTCAGCAAGTTTAATGAATATCCGATAAAAACTGTATGTGTTAGAGTGCAAAAAGTGACTGAAACCGTCATTTTTCATTAATAAACAGGCAATAACTTAGATATACCTTATGCGCTTTTAGTAGTAATCATACTAAACCTTGATATTATATCAATAAATATTTTCAGCAAATTTGGTGAAGATCCAATAAAACGTGTTTGTGTTAGAGAGCAAACCTTGCTGAAAACAGTCATTTTTTAATACATAAAGGGCAAAAACTTAGGTATGCCACATGCGATTTTTGTAATAATCAAACTAGACCTGAATTTTATATGAATAAATATTTTCAGCATGTTTGGTGAATATCCGATAAAAACTGTTTGTTTTAGAGTGCAAAAATGACTGAAAAAGTCATTTTTTATAAATTAACAGGCAATAACTCAAAAACACCTTATGCGATTTTAGTAGTAATCAAACTAAACCTTGATTTTATATCAATGAACATTTTCAGCAAGTTTGTGGAAGATCGGATAAAAGATATTCGAGTTAGAGAGCGGACAAAAAAGTGTGATAGTCTAACTGACTGATGGATCGACCGTCGAAGGTAATTGCGGTTGCACACGGTGATGTTGACTCCGGCTGTATCACGTGATACTAAGCCGTGTGGTAAGGTTTATGGCAGACGCTCTATTTTCGGTTTGTTATGATTTTAAATCGCCCTTTTTGGTGATTTAGGTCCGTCTTCATCATTTCATAGATCAGTTTGGCCCATTAGAATGTTCAAACATTATTATTAACCGTTATTGTATTTCAGACATTATGAAAAGGTCTGAAAACACAATGGGACTTTAAAGAGGAAACATTCACCAGTTTAAGAAGCAACACTGTGTACTTGTACAAGTGTATGAAATACAGTACAACACATTAAATAGTTTAAATAGTTTGGATCCAAAACAGAAAACGCCTAACTTTGGTGACCTTGTCAAAAATCCAGACTGTTTGACTTTGAAATTCTGCTACTGCAAATCACGTGACAGTGCTCCCTTCCTACAACGGCCCCAAACAACAATTCCCTCCTTACAACCAGGCTTGTCGCTGTTCCCCGAAAAAGACAATGATTTCTTAACCCTTTCCCACATAGCATATTTCTAGTATTGAATATAGGTGGCCTCTTAAAGCAGGTTGAAAGTAAAGCAGAATGCGCTTTAAGCGCATTCTGCTTTACTTTCAGCCTGCTTTAAGCTATCGTCTGCTAGAATATAGAAACTATTTTGTATGATACATATCTATGACTGTTTAAAATTGAACTATTTTCTTTGGCGGATGAATAAAATGAATGCGCTAAAAGTCGCTCCTATAAGGGAAAGGGTTAACCTTTCACTGCTGCAATAACGTCTGCTTAAAATTAACGTCCGCTTTGTTCAAAAGGTTACATATAAGTGGACAATGTGACAGAAGAAATGGCAAACAGCTTGAATCCAGATCAGACGCCTCGAAACGCGGCATCTGAACTGGATAAAACGGTTTGCAAATGTAAGTCAAGTCTTAATTGTCCCTCCCTATAACAACTCCCTCCGAACAACGTACAAAATATTCGTCCCCCATTGAGTCTTGTTGTAGAGAGAGAGAGAGAGAGAGCACTGTATAAACAAGATCAAGCAAATGTCAGTTCTTTAGCAGCCGACATGGTTACTTAACCCCTTTACTGCAAGATATCATCTTCTTCAAAATCATCGTCTGCTTTTATTTCTTAAATCATCAAATTTTAGGTATTTTGAGTAGAAAACAATTTTGATGTAAGTGTCTAACAGTTTGAATCCTGTTCAGACGCCGCGTTACGCTGCGTCTGAACGGGATCCAATCAGTTTGAAAATACAAGTCTACTCGGTGTAGAGTTGTGATGGGATATACACCCTCACTGCCTTACCCCGAGTACACTAGTAATTTGAAAAACAGTTTGGATTCTGATCAGACGCCGAGTTACGCGGCGTCTGATCAGGAAACAAACGGTTTTAAACTCATTTCAATATTTCATAAGTCAAAATAACTAAATATTTAATTTGAGAAATAAAAGCAGACGACAATTGTTTAAAATTGATGACGTCCTGGCAGTGAATGGGTTAATGTTGAGTGAGTAAATATCCGTTTATGGTAAAGAAAAGGTATAAAGAGGGGCCAGGGTCGAGTAGGTAAATTAGGAGGGGGAACAGCTGTCGCACGGCTGGCCTGACTGGGGTGTGGGAAAAACCGTACTAACATGACGGTAATTGTAGGTAAAACTTTTAATTAAACCTGTTCGTCTGCGGCAATACTGTCTGCTTAGAATGTCGTCTGCTTTTTCTTATTCTGTCTGAAATTTAGATTCTTTCGCTGCCAAATATTCATCGTGAGAGTTTTACCCCTTCACCGTTGCATCGTTCACTGCTTCAATGTTATTGTCTGCAATATCGTTTTAAAGTTAGATTTAAGGCAGTATAACTAACGTGGTTTCAAAACAAGTGCATGGCATACAGTTTTGATCCTGATCAGAAGCCGCGTTGCGCGGCGTTTGATCAGGATGCATTTGCAAATGCGCTTTATGATGTCATTGAAAGTGAAAGGGTTAAATCTTTAATTGAAAACTAAAAGCAGACGAGAAATGTATGCAGACGGTATCCTGGAGGAGTAAACGTGATATACTGGACTGCAGATGGTATCTGTCATTACCATTTGTACAGCTGAAACTCATGATCAATGTCGTCTGCAAAATACTGTCGTCTGTCGCTTTTATGTAAATTCCTTGGCAGTTTACAAACCGGAAGTTGAGCATTGTTCATTAGAAAATCAGACGACAAAATTTGGAAAGCAGACTACACAGTAGTTTGTAGAAATCATCTGTCAATATAATGCTTATCTTAAAGAGGCTCGCAACCGGATTTAGCATTAAAAATAGTAATTTGTAAATATATGTCAAAATGCTTATATAAATGGGTAAGATTTAGTGTAGGATAATAAATTCTGTTAAAAAATGCATTTCAAAAATAAAAAGAAGAAGCTCTGGTGGGATTCGAACCCGTGACCCTCCATGCGGAGACAAACATGAAAAATAAGGAAACGCCTTTACCCACTCGGCTACGAGCGCTCTATATATATATATATATGGTAGCGAATTAACGTACTTCACTGGTAGCGATCGATAGTACATTATTCGGCTCGGGTTTATGTCTGAGCCCGTGTAGAGAAACAACAACAACAACTATACCGTCTACTAGTCGCTATCGAAAAACGATAGAAAATACCTAAAAAAAAATTATGATTCGGTGACGATTCTTGAGACTTTTTTTTGGACTGATCATATTTTTTTAATGTCCGGAGCCAAATAATGCCACAAATTTGCTTTTATTTGAGTATTTTATTTAATTTTGACAAGTACACCATCCGGTTGCGAGTCCCTTTAAAGGACATTTGCAAATAGGGGAGATCCTGATGCGCACACGTTACGCGATGTCTTATCAAGATCTGCACTGTTTGCTATTTCATAAGTTTGAAATGTTCTCTTTTTATTGTAGAATGCATTGTTGAAACCAATTACCCCATAAATACGCCGTTTACACCTTTATTTCTTCACTGAGGAAAATAGTTTCAATTTATATGAATATGTATGATACTAAATTTTTATGTTATATATTTTATCAGATGGTAGCTTAAAGCAGACTGAAAGTAAAGAAGAATGTGGCTTGAGGCGCATTATGCTTTTACTTTCAACCTGCTCTAAGTCGTCACCTATTTTCTAAACTAGAAAAAGGTTAATGGTTCATAAAACAAACACAGGGAGAGTAAATTGCACCATCATCAGCCTTTCAGCTTATTTTTCAAACGGCTTTAGGAATTATACCGTTTACCCTTATGCCATAGTCTGCTCCTAGTTTTAAAGACACGTGGCCACTCAAAGCACCTGCTTAAATAAGCTACCATCGGCTAGGATAAAAATCCGAAGATTTCGGAAATATCCGGAGAAATGCCAGCCCTGTATAAAGTTCATATAATTGTGTCATCTTCAATGTCAGTAATGATCTATTTTTACAGCCTTACCTGCTCTTACTCTATCAATGACATGACTGGTGTTCTGATTCTTTGACAGAGGCACTGGCGTAAACAGTAATATATCACTTCAGGCCATACACCTTTGGTACCACTTCTAGGGGGATTACTTCCGGTTTATTTTGTGTTCCGTTACCTAAGGGCCCAATACTTAGTGTCGGTAACAATCTCGCAGATCGCCCCTCAACTACTTTCAAAACACTCAAACAAAGCATTGTCCAGTTTTACTATATTAAGGTTGTTTTTACAATATATTGCATAATGACAAACAGCAAAGGCATTGATCAAAGGGTTTCGGTAGGTGTTAATATAAAACAGAAAATAACAGAAATAAATTCAAAACAGCAAAGGTGTCAGATGCGTCTACAACATTTCCAGCTGGACTTTAAAAGTCCATAGTGTCACCATCATTTGTTTTCAAACATAGAAATCAAGTGTCAAACATAGATCACTTAAAAACAGTAAAACCTGGATAGTGTTGCCAATTAAACGATAATTCAATGGTGTTTTATAAATCTAAGTAGCAACTTAAGGCATGGTGAACGTAAAGCAGAAAGTCCTTATTAAAGCTTTCTGATTTACGTCATTTTGCTTTAAACACCAACCTGGCCTAAACATCAAAATATAATATTACCTTTATATGGTCGTCATGACCGGGTTTTATCGTACCATTTATATTGGGTACTCTCCGTTTAGTATAGGTATGTATGCAACAGCTGTCGATGCGGTATGTGACTTCTCAGTGTGGGAAAATGTCACATACGGAAGCTGTAAGGCAGGCAGCTGGTGACTATCTTATGTTTATCTACGTGTCTATTTCATTGGCTGACTCACTGTGGTATATTTTATGGAAATGAACGTCAGCTGGGATTAATGCGCGTCTGTTTGACATATGCATTTGCACCTAATCATTTTGAATACATACAAATCTCGATAACGCAAACTCGCTTAAGTTGAACATACCCGTATTTCAAGTCAAAACATTGCTATGTAATTTTTACTTTGAAAATACGGGTATGTTCAACTTAAATTTTAATCTGATTTAGAAATATCAGCGATATCCTTAACGAACGTGGGCAACAATGTAGGTCCAGATTAGACGTCGCGAAACGCGAGGTCTTATCTGTCAGAGAATACTTGTTTGAGGAATGAAAATATGTAGTTATGTCCAATAGTAAAGTATTCTAAACACATTACTCATGTAATTCAATTTTTCAAACAAACAACTAAACTTATAGTTTGTAGTCTATGGCCATTCTCATAATACGGAATTCGATATTATGGTGTGTCACAAAGATGCAAAAAAGAATATAGAATACTACAACAGTACAGTTTGTCCAATAAATATTCACAAGTAAGCAAATAGAGTATAGATGTCTGCTATAGTACGGTTGGTCACACGAGAAAGCAAAATACTGCTACAGAATGACTGTCACAAGAAAGCAAATAGAGTATAGAAGTCTGCTATAGTACGGTTTGTCACGAGAATGCCAATAGAATATTGAATACTGCTACAGAACGGTTGTCACAAGAATGTAAATAGAGTATAGAAGTATGTTATAGTATGGTTTATCACGAGACTACCAATAGAATATAGGGTACTGCTACAGAACGATTGTCGGAAGAAAGCCAATAGAGTATAGAAGTCTGCTATAGTACGGTTTGTCACGAGAATGCCAATAGAATATTGAATACTGCTACAGAACGGTTGTCACAAGAATGTAAATAGAGTATAGAAGTATGTTATAGTATGGTTTATCACGAGACTACCAATAGAATATAGGGTACTGCTACAGAACGGTTGTCACAATAATGCAAATAGAGTATAGAAGTATGTTATAATACGTTTTATTACGAGACTACCAATAGACTGCTACAGACCGATTGTCGCAAGAAAGTCGATAGAGTATAGAAGTATGTTGTAGTACGGCTTGCCACGAGAGTTCCAATAGAATATATAATTCTGCTACAGAACGGTTGAAACAAACTTGCCAAATTACTATAGAATACTGCTACAGAATAGTTGTCACAAGAATGCAAATAGAATATAAAACTCTGTTATGCGTTTCGGCACGAGAACCTCAATAGAATATAGAATACTGCTACAGAGCGGTTGTCACAAGAAAGCAAATAGAGTTAAGAAGTCTGCTAATACTGGTACATGTATAGTCGGTTTGTCACGAGAATGCAAACATAATATATTTCTGCTATAAAACGGTTAACACAAGAATTCATCAAGCATATAGATTTCTGCTATTGTACGGGTTGTCATGTGAATACAAATGGGTTTCTCACAAGAATGCCAATTGAATATAGAATTATGTAACAGAATGGTATGTCAAGAGAATGCAAGAGAAGACTATATAATTATGTTACAAAACAGAATCACAAGAATGCAAATAGAATTTAGATGCAATACGGTTTGTTGTACGAAAGCAAAAAGAATATATAGAGTTCTGCTAAAGCTCGAGTTGTCACGAGAATGCCAGTAGAACATAGAATTCTGCTACAGTCACGTTTTGTCACAAGAATGCAAGTAGCATATAGAATTCTGCTGCAGTACCGTTTGTCACGAGAGTGCAAATAGAATATAAAGAATTCTGCTACAATCACGTTTTGTCACAAGAATGCAAGTAGAATATAGAATTCTGCTGCAGTACCGTTTGTCACGAGAGTGCAAATAGAATATATAGAATTCTATTACAGTCACGGTTTGTCACGATAATGCTAAAAAGAATATAGAATACTACTACACTGCGGTTGGTCATATGTATGCGAGTAGAATATCGAATTTTGCTACACTCCCTGTTGTCATGAGATTACGAGACTAAAATGAAGAATTTTCCTACAGCACGGTTTGTCACAAGAATAAAAAGACTTATTGCATAGAATTCTTCTCTAGTACGGTTTGCCACGGAAAATGCAAGTTGAAAAAAGAATTCTGCTACAGTATGGTTTTTCAAGAGAATGCATGTAGAATATACATTCTGCTACAGTATGGGTTTTCACGATAATGCATGTAGAATATATATTCTGCTACAGTATGGGTTTTCACGAGAATGCATGTAGAATATACATTCTGCTACAGTATGGGTTTTCACGATAATGCATGTAGAATATACATTCTGCTACAGTATGGGTTTTCACGAGAATGCAAGTGGAAAATAGAATTCTGCTACATTCTGGTTTTTCACGAGATTGCATGCACAGGGTATCGAATTCTGCTACAGTACTGTTGTCACAAGAATGCAAGTATCATCATATAGAATGCTACAACAAAATGGTACGTCACATTGCTCAAAGTAGAATATAGAAGAACGGTTTGCTACGATGCAGCAGGTAGAATATAGAATCCTGCAACGATAAGATTTGTCACAGAAATGTATTTAGACTTTATGATTCTGAAAAGGTACGATTTGTTATAAGGATGCATGCAGAATATATGATTATGCAACAGAATAGCACATCACTAAAACTACCGTAGAATATATAATTCTGGGGCCCGTTTCATAAAACTTCTTACGACAAATGTTGTCGTAAGTCAGATTATAAAAGTCTCAATTATTACTTATTTCTCTATCTAATCCTGTCTTGTGACACCTCTTTGGAATCGTCTTTTCAAGACGATTCCAAAGAGGTGTCACAAGACAGCATTAGATAGAGAAATCCAAAAAAAGTTGGATTTTTTATATAAGCCGTACGATCTTTTTTGTCGTAAGATTTTTATGAAACGGGCACCAGCAACACGATGGCATTGCACTAAATACAGACGGAATACTGAGTTTTACAACAGTAGGGTTATGCTTGAGAATGAAAGTACAGTAAAACCTCTCTATTATGACCACTAAAACGAATGCTTATTGATTGAATAAAAGACAGGTGGCATCTTAAAGTAAGGTGACAGTGAAACAGAAAGCTCCTAAAGGTCGTAATAGAGAGGTTTTACATTATACAAATGTACGCTCGTATGATATGTCGCAAGAATGCAGATACATTTGTACAATGGAAAATATGTTATTCTTTCCCGTGTAAACACAAATGCAGCAAAATTATAGAATACTGCAACACGATGGTACGTCTCGACATGAGAGCAGAAGATAGAGTTCAGCAATAGTATGACAAAGGTCATTCAATACATGGTGCATATTAGAAGAGGTAGGCGAGTGTCCCTTGCCTTTTGTGGAAAGAGAGGGTTGACTCTTAACCACATAGCTTGTTTTCATTATTGAAGACATCAATTATGGTAGCTTGAATCCAGCTGAAAGTAAAGCAGCATGCATCTGTAGCAGGAGCATTCTGCTTTACTTTCAGTATAATTTAGGCTGTCATCTGCTACAATATAGGAAATATTTCTTATAAGGCATATAAATAACTCTGTATAAAATGAAACTATTTTCTTCATTTAAGGAAAAAATCTAAACCCATGAAAAAAGGCGTAGAAGTTTATTGGATAATAGGGTTAAACAACACCATCTTACCAAATCTCAAAGTAACATACAGTCGAGCTTCGATATCTCCACTCGATTCACTCGAACTATCCGATAGTTCGACACATGAACTGCATTATTTCATGTTCAGTTAAGTCGAACATACCCATATTTCAAAGTTAAAACGTGATTTAAGCGAGTTCGAGATATCGAAGTTTGACTGTAATTATATCACTTGGCAGGAGCATTTCCCTCCCAACACGTCAGCTGCGTCTTGAGCAATAATGACATGTTTCTAAATAGATAATAGTAATGAGTAACTATGTCAATGACTTAATTGCTCACAGAAAGCGAAATTGACACAAATTGTGGAGTCACTATAATTGCGGACATAAAATCCTAACACAGCCAAATAGAACCGTTGCCCATTTCGACGACTTAATTGCTCAAAGAAGGCGAAGCTGACACGTTATTGTATAGTCTCTATATTTTCTGGCATGAAACGGACATAAACCGACGAACGGTCTCATTTAACTCAATCATCCCTGAAACTCCAGTGCAACGAATGTAGTCTAATTTTTACAATTTCAGGTTGAATTTTCAATTTAATGTAAAATTACAAACATTGGAGCCCTCTGATCTGGATCTACACTGTTTGCATAAAATAAGTGTAATCTTTACAGGCGCATTATTGGTAAATGATGAATAAGCTTGTCGCTAGGGCTCAGCGAGTCCAACATCAATGATCATGAGGGATCGACTAAACAAAGAAATTGCGTTCATCAATTTACCGCACCTTTCGCATGATGCGCGCACGCGTCAAATGAAGGGTCGATAAAATAACTCGTTCAAATAATAACGAAACAAAATGGGGAAATGTTTAATCGAGTTATCGATTTACACGCTGCTTTTGACGAATGCTTTTATGTCACGCGCAGACTGGCGGTTTCTCAGAAAAGGTTAGATGACCTCTAATATTGGGCACGTGCCTATGGATTTGAACTTGGCGTTCAGGATGAGGGTCATATGCGAAATGTCGCCGATTTTCGCCCCGGGGCGCTTTACGGGATGATATTTGTAATTATTAAATCATTTTCAGGGTTATAATTCACAGAATGGTTAGAGGGGAGATGCTCTTCGATATAAAAACCATTACTTCGATAATTTGATTATATTTTTTTCTTTAAAAGAACATCATGGCTGAGTGACATACAGCATGGGTAGGGTAAACTAGACTAGGACAACCTTTCTTGTTTATTAACCCAATTACAGTGGAGAATGTGTTATTCTTTCACAATAAACGCGTTTACGCTAAAACTATTATTTCCAGTGCAAACAGTTTGGAGCCAGATCAGACGTCGGGTAACCCGGCGCCTGATCAGGCTCCAAACTGTTTGCCACCATGATAAACATGAAATATCAGAATTGTCCAAAAGTTGTTTTTTTCTACGTTTTAGTGCTTTGCGTTTGCGTACGTTTGCGTTTAAATGGGAAAGAATAACAGATTCTCCACTGTATGCCTATTTGCTTATTTGAAGAGTTCATTATAAATGATTAATAGTGATAAAAGGACACTGCAGCGTTTTCCATACAGCAGGGGCCCGTTTCATAAAACTTCGTACGACAAATGTTGTCGTAAGTCAGATTGTAAAAGTCTCAATATTTTTTTATTTCTCCATCTAATCCTGTCTTGTGACATCTTTTTGGAATCGTCTTGAAAAGACGATTCCAAAAATATGTCACAAGACCGGATTAAATAAGAAATAAGAAATTAAATGCATTTTAAAGTTTTGACTTACGATCGAATTTTTCGTACGAAGTTTTATGAAACGGGCCCCTGAACACGTCATAATGCAATAGCAAACAGCGAGAACTGATGAGAGGCCGTGTAACGCGGAATCTCATCAGGGTCTACACTGTTTGTCAATGTTCCATTTAATAGACACTGTAGAGTCAGTTACGTTTTAACTTTAAAATACATACATGTAAGTTCGTAATAAGTGAGTTCAAATTATCGCAGGCTGAAAATATAGCTGAATGCGCATTCTGCTAAACGAATTTCACAATGTCGTCTGTTTCAATATTGTTGTCTGTAATATATATTCAAACTTAGATTAAAGCCAGCATGACTGACGAAAATTAGAAACGAGTTTCAAATAGTTTAGATCCTGATCAGAAGCCACATTACGCAGCGTCTGGTCAGGATCCGAACTGTTTGCCAACGTACATTTTTGGCGACATTGACTTCTTAGAGACTTTAGACGTACAAATAAAATATTCTCCCTCTCTATACAACTATACCCAATGGGATACACAGATTGTATGTGTTGTTTTGGGAGTCGTTATAGAGAGGGAAAGTTAAGACTGTGCTTACATTTGCAAACAGCTTGAATCCAGATCTGGATTTAAGCAGTTTGTCACTCATCATAATATTTATTCTATCAAAATCTCCATTTATATGTAACTTAAAGAAAATACAGCAGGCGACAATTTAAAGCATACGATAATGCAGCAGTTAAAGCGTTAGACATAATTGTCCCGTTTAGGGAATTGCGGGCAAGTGTCGTTGTAAGGAGGTAGTCGTTGTTGGGAGGGTTGTTGAAGGGAGGGAACGCTGTAGATCAAACACGAATGACTTGACTTCTAATATCTATACAAGACACTTGTATCGATATTTCTTTGGTCAGAATTAGCTAATATCCAAATTGAAACTGGAACAATAAATTAGACAGTATTTTTGACAGAAAATTTATAATATAACAGTTGGGATATGGCATCTTTAACCCTTTCCCCGATAGAAGCGCCTTTTAGCGGATATAATTTATTCATCCGCTGAAGAAAGTAGTTCCAATTTGATCAGTAATGAATATGTATTAAAGCGGAATAGTTTCTATATTATAGCACATGATAGCTTAAAGCAGGCTGAAAGTAAAGCAGAATGCGCCCTAAGGCGCATTCTGCTTTACTTTCAACCTGCTTTAAGTAGTCACATATCTTAAGTACTATAAATAGGCTATCAGGTAAAGGGTTAAGCACCTGTCTTAACCCTTATTAAGCCTTTCATGAGCAATTTATTCGGGGGATTTTTACCCCTCCGTCGTTTCATTGTCACCTGCTTCAATTTTGTTGTCTGCAATATCGTTTCAAAGTTAAAAAATAAGGCATGCAGTATAACTGGTAAAAATTTCAAAACGAGTGTCAAACAGTTTGGATCCTGATCAGACGCTGCGTTACGCTGTGTCTGATCAGGATCCAAACTGTTTGCAAACGTGTTTTTATGCGTCATGAGAGTGAAAGGGTTTAGCAAATTCAAATTGTTTTCAAAAGCAGACAAAGTTAATGCTTTTATTGTGGTTATGACAAATCCCTATTTTGATCAAATGCCGTGTGTCTGATCTGGATCCAAATTGTTTTCCTTGTACTAACGGTTTTCAATATTTAAACATGATATTAAAGACACTTCATTTTTAGAAAATTTGCAAACAACATTATTAAGAAGACGATAATTCTGTATGATAAAGATAAAAATGCAATTCACACCGCGACACGCCTAATCTACCCGGGGTACATTACCATGTACATACGCTATGTCATTCTATCTTTATTATCCAAATTAACTTTCTCGCTATGACTGTGACATTTATTGGATAAATGTAGGTAATTATGGTAACCGTGTCACTGTTATTTTATCGTCTGCTTAAAAAGTGTCGTCTGCAAAATGTTTTGACACGTACATGTATAATGTATGCATTTTTAATGAAGAATGACGGACGCGAGTGTCGAACAGTTTAGATCCTGATCAGACCCAGAGTTACTCGGCGTCTGACTAGGATCCAAGCTATTTTCAAATTTCAATTAATCCACACTTACCAACCGAAGGGTTTACCCCTTCACTATCGCCTTGTCATTTGCAAACAGTTCGGATTCTGATCAGACGCCGCGTAACGCGGCGTCTGATCAGGACCCAAACAGTTTGACATTCATTACGATATCATTATAGTCAATTTACCGTAAATTTCACTTTAAGAAAATAAATGCAGACGACAATTTGTTTAAATTTGATGACGTCATGATAGCGAAGAGGGTAAGTTAAATCGACCCATCTCTGCAATGTGACATACGAAAAGGGAATGGGGAATGGTACGTTCATATTGCTATTAATGTCAGACTGGTAATGGCTTGGTAAATACTTCTTACTTCTGGAATGCAGCAGCTGGTATATGTATGTTTATATAAAAATAATAATAATGGACTTTATTTTATCCTGTCGTCTGCTTGAGACAAACCGTCTGCTGAAAGTGTCAAAATGAAGTTTAATACATTGTACATATACATGTAGTTCGTAATAAGTAGAATTCGGTCTGATGGGGTTTAATTACTTATTAATTATTCATCGCCAATTAGCGCGTTTATGCTAAAATAAGTACTTCTGTTGCAGTTAGTTTGGAGCCAGAAAATAGAATAAATATATTATAATCTGGCTCCAAACTGTTCGTAAGCATTGGTCCCCGCCGATGGAAACCATTCCGTATTATATTTGGTAAGTAGTATAGAGCAAATTTACGTCTATAAAATTTGTTGTCCGCAACATTACGTAGACGGTAGATTTTCTATTAGATGACTTGAGTAGTACTCATGTAAGTGCCGAACGGTTTTGTAGTTAAATGAGACGCCGAAGTACTCGGCGTCTTATTAGACCCAAACTGTTTTCAAAAGTTATCAAAGATCCTCCCGTTAAATGTTGCGCAGACGATAATGTGTCATTAGGCAGACGATAATTTTGAACGTGTTCGAAACTTTCCGTTATTGGAACAATATCACTTTTTGCTGCACGAACCTCTTACATACGGGTCACGAATCTTCTTACTGTTTATCCGTTAGCTCCCTACGGGTCCGCATGCCTCGGCGTCCCCATCTGTTCCTTAAAGTGTCAGCCCAGGTCTGCCGCTCGTGTCACGAGGGCCCCAAGATAAACCCTTAGTCCCAAATTGGCAAGGGCCTATCGATTTTTGGCCTCGTGACGCTAAGCCTGATGCCACCGGATGCCAATATTTCCACAGTAACAGACTGTGCCAAATATCTGCAAACCTTAAGCACCATATATCGAATTATCGACATTGTGATGACATTTGCAAACAGTTTGGATCTAGATGAGACGCCGAGTAACTCGGCGTCTCATCAGAATCCTAACTTTTTGAAATTCTCAAATGCTTTCTATAAAAAGAAAACGCCAGGGGAAATTATACAAAACTTTCAGCAGACGATAAATTTTGCAGTCGTTATTTGCTTAGATTGCTAATCTTTAAGGTTAATGTTTATCTTTCAGCTACAGTGCTCCCTCTCTACAAAAAAAAAACACCCAATGGGAGATTGTGTGTGTTGATCGGAGGGAGTTGTAACAGGGAGGGGGAAAAGCTTATATTTTTGCAAACAGCTTGAATCCAGACCAGACGCCGCGTCACGCGGCGTCTGACCTGGATTCAAGCTGTTTGTCACTCATCATCTGGTTTTTCTATCAAATTGTCCAATGTGTGACTTTGATAAATACAAAAACAATTTTAAGCAGACGATATTGCAGATGTGAAAATGTCGGACATAATTGTCTTGTTTGGTGAACAGTTGCAATCGTCGTTCTGTGGAGGGAATCGTTGTTCGGAGGGCCGTTGTAGAAATGAAGAACTGTATAACCTCTATAGTTTAGCGCTTTTGCTATGTCGTCTGCAAAAGTTTTAAAGCGCGTGATTCTCACCGAATGGGTGTTTAAACAAATTCAATTTCAAAAATCAAGAAATTGTAAAAATAGAGTTTTAGCTAATTCATAAGCCAATACCCTTTAAATTCAAAAGATTAAACAAAATTTGTTATCTCGTGTTATGACGCAACGTAATTGCCATTTGCACACAGTTTAGATTTAGATCAAGCGCTATGTAATGTGTGGTCTGATTAGCATTTACACTGTTTAACAAGCGTTTTGATTATTGACCATTTTGTATATGTAAAATGATTATCAATATCTGCAGACGACAAGTTTAAATCAGACTACAATGATACATGATAAAGTATATAGGATGATAACCATTGATAACTCATTGTGTTTGGTCGTTTTGCATCAGACGCACCATTCCGAAGTGTTTGACGCTCTTATTCATGCTTCTTTTGCAGCTGAATAGCATTAAACTAAAATTCAGAGGAAAATTGTATACGACAACTGTTAAGCAGATGGTAGTGTAAAAGGCGAAAGGTTAAGAGGCGGGTACGAACAGGGGTTCAGAGGAGAGTCAAACATTTTTCAGGACCAAGACTATTTCGCCAAACAGTTTAAGATACCTTCAATTTACTTTATTAAGCTTCAACTTTCTACTTTATTTCAGTAAATTGTTTTTTACCAATGCAGTTTAGATTTTAATGTAGCCTATGTAGAATTGTTATTGTTATAGAAAAAAATTCGCTGATTTCCTATTTTGATAACAAATTAGTATATATTAGCACAACCCTTTATATTAAGTGGTTTAACCCTTTTCTTCATATCTCTTATGCTGTATAATCAGGACTTTAAATTGGAACTACAGCACTCCCTCTCTACAACGGTCCTCCCAACAACGACTCCCTCCTTACAACGACCCTTGCCGCAGTTCCCCCAAACAAGACAATTATGTCCGACCATTTCATGGCTGCAATACCGTCTGCTTAAAATAGTTGTCTGCTGCTTTTCTCAAAGTTACATTTTTGACATTTTGACAGAAAAATACTTGACAACGAGTGACAAACAGTTTGAATCCAGATCAGACGCCGCGTTACGCGGCATCTGATCTGGATTCAAGCTGTTTGCAAATGTTAGCCAAATTCCCTCCCTATAACGACTCCCTCTGAACAACGAACAAAATTTTGGTCTCCCATTGGATGCCGTTGTAGAGAGGGAGCGCTGTAGTTTCTTCAATTAAATTCTATAAAGGCGTTTAAATGAAGTACTGGGTTAAAGACGATATTGTGCAATCAATGTATCTCAAGAAAGAAAACCACGGCTTAGAAATGTATTTTATTTTTGTAAACAGAATTACTAATGTTATTGGTAACATTCCATGATTAATAGTACATGTACAATAGTATGTTCTCAGAAATTTACCAAATTGTCAAATGTCTTAATGTTAGCCTGAGTTTCAACTAAAATACATTATAACTATTATGTTTTTTATCCTTTTCTTTGTTTTTGTTTACATGTACATGCAATTTGATTACTGGTTGGGTGATCATTTCAGAGCACTGGGAGCAAAAACATATGCCAACGTACTAATCATAATGTGACATGTTGAAACCGCACTAATTATTATTCCATGAAACATGCCTAACTACAGCCAAGACTGGATATTGCGTCCGCTAAAACAGCTAAACCGAAAACAAGTTGTGGTTTAAAAGCCAGGTTGTAGCTTAAAGCAGGATAAAAGTAAAGCAGAAAGCTCCTGTAGGAGCTTTCTGCTTTACGTTCATCCTGCTTTAACCAGCAATCAGAATTCCCAATAAAACAAACGTTCTTTTGGAAGATCGTAATTAGGGGAACCTCTGTATTTATGTGCATCCAATGCACGTGGCGCACGCCCAGTAAAACGTGGGAAAATGCCATATCTACACATTTCAATATCAAATAAATTTCGTAATCAATTCCCCCAATACGAATGAATCTGAATAACCTGAACACGATTAAATCTAATTTTTTCGTATTTAAAAATTAAAACTTGAATTGTCCACGTTTTACATTCGAAATACGGATATGTTCAATTAAAGCAAGTTTAAGTTGTCGAATTTCGTCTATATTGGGATATATTTTATTCCGATTAACGCCAGTTCGAATTATCGCGAATTTACTGTATTACAAAACAACAGAGTTGGAATAATCGATGTCAGAATAGACTGATCGTTGTTTCTAATGTTTAACTAATTTAAACTATGATAGAACATTACCACTGTTTGTATTGATTTCGGCACGCGCCTAGCTACAACAGATGTTAGAGGCGAAAACGCGCGTGAAGACTTTCTCACAGGCACCGATCTCTACATTTGAGAAGACTTTAGACTTTATTCTTTTCCAATAAACGCATTTGGGCTAAAAACAATTATTTCCCTTGCAAAGAGTTGGGAGCCAGATCTGACGCCGGGAAACCCGGAGTCTGGTCCGGCTTTAAACAGTTTGCCACTCAAAATAAAAGAATCGCCAACCTTTTCATGAAATTGCCATTTTCTATATAGTATTGCACTGCGTTTGAATTTCCCACTGCACTGTATGGTTAAAACAGACACTCTCGATTGTCAGGTAACGGTCGCATAAAAAGACATGTTCGTTTTAGAGCTTTAACAATTAACATATTTATATGTTTAGAGTATTGTCATACATGTATAACGAATACTCTCACTAAAATTCCTTTTTATTTATGACCCGCCTCGAAGTGATATGGGACTAAATGTGATACCAGCCTTGGTTACTTTTTGCGCTAAGGAAAGTTCATGAGATATTGACTAACTTTACATGCTCATGTTCCACTATAACAACATGTTGGCTTGCTTTATAAGGCTTGTCCGCATCAAATATATCGTCTGCGAAAGAAATCAAACTTAACTTTTTAAGCTCTTTAAACTGACAAAAAAGATTAATTCAAGAGACCGTTGAAACAGTTTGGATCCAGATTCAGGTTGAATTCAAACCGTTTGCAAATGCTAGACAATTTGCACGTACATGTAGCACAATAAGGATTGTAATAAGTTTAATTATAATGCTTGTGATATTATTTTATAATGCAATAAATATAAGTATTACTCGTTAGCGTCTCGATCAGTTAATTAGATATGAAGAACAGTCGATGCTCGATAACTTGAAATCGCTTTAGTCAAATTAACGCGTATTTCGAAGTTAAAACGTGACTGACGAACCCGCTTTAGTCGAGCTTACACGTATTTCGAAGTTAGAGCGTGACTAAGCCACGTTTTAACTTCGAAATACGGGTAAGTTCGAATTTGACGAGTTCGGGTTATCAAAATGTAATCATTGATGTTCGTGTAAATTTGACTTAAGCAATTTCGAAATATCGAGGCAGTACAGAAAAAAACCTCTATCACGACCACTTTAAAATGAGGCTAAGTGTTCGGTGCTTTAGGCAGGTGGGTCTGACTTAAAGAAATTGAAAGTTAAGCAAAAAGCGCCAGAAGGAGCTTTGTCTTTTCCTTACATCTTACTTCCAGCAGCCAACTGCTTTTAAACTCAAAATAGATCTAATTAAAATAATTGAGTCGTTGTAATGGAGTTTGACTGTAGTTTAGAATGTGATACCATATGGAGCCTAACAACAGATTTCACATGTCACATCATTAAATACTTGTCTTCTTCGAGTCTTGACAGGTTTATTACTCATAACCTCGGGACTTTACAATATGACAAAATTTGCGCTTATTTATAACGGGACGAGATAGGCGTCCCCCGCACAATAAGAATTATCAGTATTAATTTCAGCCCATTCAATTTCATACATGCCAATCGCGCGGTCTTTTGTGAGCCATCCGCGTTATGTTATTGTGTGGGATTTTCCATACCGTTAGCCTTGCGGCATGTCAATAATGAAAATAGTTCCGGCTACATGAACATGTTCCCACGGCTAGAAATAAGGTTTGAACTTAAAAGATATGCTTGAAATCAAACTTTAATACCAAATTATATAAAAGTAGTGAAAAAATGTAATATATACGTTGATACAATGATGAAATACTAAAAGTAATGCTGTGCAAAGCAGTTAAGCGTGGATTATTTTCTTGCGCGTAGATATCTGTGATATCACGCGATCAGCCGGATATTACTTTCACTCTGGTAGTATAATTACTGCTACAGGGAGAAATTGAGCCATATGTTCATTGACAACCGAACGATACAGTCTGTCTATAGTTAAAACAAGTTGAGTGTGACTGACAGTGTTAAGTGAAATAGGATTTTGATAGACTAACATTAACATACTTAACGATAAAGGTAAATAGTGCTTTTATTTTACAGAATTGCATCGATTTGGGGGAGATGTTATTCTTTACCGTTTTAACATAACTTGACGCGAGGCAATACATGTAGAAAATAATTAAGATTTTTAGGGCAGATATTTCTCCGGATTTTTCCTAAATCTTCGGATTTTTTTCAGTACATGGTATCTTAAAGCAGGCTGAACGTGAAGCAGAATGCGCCTTATGGCGCATTCTGCTTTACTTACAGCATGGAGGAAGTATACAGCATGCTTTAAGTAGTCGCATGTCAACAAAACTAGAAACAGGCTATAGGGTAAATGTACGATTCGTAAAATCGCACTTGAAAAATGCAAATTTGGAAATCTTAGGACTATTTCATGTCAGCCCTGGATTTTATGTTACAAGACGATTTGTTTTAATCAGAGTGGCAAACATGTTGAAGCCTGGTCAGTATCTGATTTTGCCTTAAAGTGTTTGTAATAGGTTTACACACTTTTTTAGCATCAACATGTTTATTTGGAAAGAAAAACGTCTTCTCCACTCTGCAACTGTACATGTTTTTTATTAAATACGTTGTGCTTTATTATTTTTGTAATGTTTACTGTATTACAACACATTACGATCGTAGTTTTTGGTACATATTAAGAAATTACATTATATACAAGGGATGTTTATTCGAACGTTAAACCATTTTGTCAATTGTATACATGTATACACTAAAATTGAATAAACTTAACCGCATTTAAATTTTAAATAGTGAAATACGTATACATATAAAGTAGAAACGAATCATTATTGTTAATATATATTTAAGGTAAGGTGAACGTAGACTATAACTTCACCCACCCATACCATTGGGAATAGGCAAACCATGTAGACCACTCGTGACAGGCAAACTATGCAGTCTTTATCCATACAGCTGAATGTTTCATATGAAATAAAAAACGGTGAGACCAGATATCTGGGTCTTCACTGTTTTCTATTTCATATGAAACGTTCCGCTGCATATGCATGGATAAACACTGGAGTGTCTTCAAAATCTTCATTGCAATATACAGGAATAAATTGGTTCCCATGTCAACGGTCAAAACATTAATGCAATAAGCTGTTTTGGATTCATATAAGTATTCTTTATTTTTTCCTTTACCGTAACAGATGACCAGAATTGTTTACGTCGTGAAAGCTCCTTCTCCCACCCAGACTGTTGCTAAGCAACGACTTCGTACACACCTAAAGAGGATCAGGAATCGCGAATACAGTAGACTCCGTGATATGGTTCCTGCCATAGCCAACAAACAGAAAGTCTCCAAGGTAATATTAATATACATGTACAGTGGAGAATCTGTTATTCTTTCCCAATAAACGCGTTTACGCTAAAACTATTATTTCCAGTGCAAACAGTTTGGAGCCAGATCAGACGCCGGGTAACCCGGCGTCTGATCAGGCTCCAAACTGTTTGCCACCAAGATAAACATGAATTATCAGAATTGTCCAAAAGTTGTTCTTTTCTACGTTTTAGTGCTTTGCGTTTGCGTACGTTTGCGTTTAAACGGGAAAGAATAACAGATTCTCCACTGTACTATCCATGTTTCAAATACAGTAACCCTTTACCCTATAGCCTGTTTCTAGTGCTGAAGACAGGTTATCACTTAAAAAGGTTAAAAGTAAAGCAAAATTTTCTTAGCAGAGCAATTTGCTTTATTTTCAATCGCTTTTAAGCTTCTAGCTAGAAAATATTTTAAATTCCATCCATGATTAAGTTAAAGCACGTCCTAGGTAAGGGCCACATTTTAGTGTTTAAATAATTAAAGGCGCTAAACTATGCATTTATGGGGTAATTGGTTAAAGTATGTGAAAACTTCTACATGACATAGACAGTCCCTTAATAATATCTTTCCTCTCTATGTGACTCAATCTCATGTGTCTGTCCGTCTGTATGTCCGTTCGTCCACCTATCTGTCCGTCTATCTGTTTGCCTGAATGTCTATCTCTGTATCTCTCTATTTCTTCTAAACAAATTAACTTTCCCTTTACCAATATACGAAACAGATGTTCATCTTTTACAGCAGGATATACTTTGAATCAGTGATTTATATGTTAAATCATAAAAGTACATCTTGCATGACAAGTGTATCGTGATATATTTCCCCGCGTGACATATTATAGATACCATGTGGCGTTTAATTACATTATAGAAACTATGTACAAATAACGTTCTGGAAAAATGTGTATGCTAGTGACAACCAAATGCAAAACAATAGTAATACTCTTTTATTGCCAAATTATCGTCTGCTGAAAATTTGTCGTCTGCCGCGAAATTCATGACTGTAACAATTTTATTTATATCTTTTAAATTTTGAATAAAAAAATGTTGATACAAATTTCAAACAGTTTGGATCTTGATCAGACGCCGCGTCACGCGGCATCTGATCTGGATCCAAACTGTTTGCAAATAAAGACGATTGTATCATTGGCAGCGAAACAGGAATCGTCTGTCTTTAGATATATCTATGCTTTCTATTAAGCACATGGGCTGACTGTGATATATTTACTACACCTGTCATGAAATATGTACTTTTAATATGCAAATGTTTAACCGCATAATAAGCCATATTCACGAAAGTATGACTTTCTAAGATTCTAGCTGCCTGATATGTACCTAAATTATATTTGACACCTTTCTTAGGGTTTCTTCAACTTAAAAATGTAGGAATATTAAGTAGAAAAACTTGCAGACGACAAGTTCCATGCACACGATAGAGTTAACACATTCGACCCTACCAACGAATATACGACTCGTCCTTTACCAGCAGTGTAGATCTACCTGTGAAAAGTACATATGCCGTATGTAAACAGTGTAGATCCAAGTCAGAGGGCTCGTGAGACGGTTACTGTTTGTAATTTTGAGAAAATAACTTCACAAAACAACTCTAAATAGTTATAAATTGACTAGACTAAATGGAATTGTCCATTAAAAGTTTCAGGGGTGAATGAGTTAAGTTAAATCCGTTGTTCTCATTCAATATGATAAGCATATGGTGTAGATTGTGTCAGCAGGTGACATGTGCGTTCAGGTATGGTCTTGTCTGCACCATCTGCTTCATATACCAGTCTGAAATACCTCATTATTTTCTTGATGACACAAAACTCGAACGAAATTGAACAAAATTAAGAAAAACGTCAGTGTCTTCTCGTATCTATAGAGCAAAGCCATTCTTTATCCTATATTGATCGAAACTATTTGAGTATGTCAGCATAGCCGCGAGAGATGGGAAAACGTTACCTTTAAATGCTCATAACAACAGGTGTGAAATTTAACCTTTCTACCTCTCTGTATCTCCTTTCTATCTCTGTTTATCTCAAAACATAACTCTTTGCATGCTGGGTAATTTTTTTCGTCTGCACCAATTGTCGTCTGCTACTGTTCTAAAAATGAATTTTCAAAATTACTTTTCAAATCAAGATCAGAGTGTTGGATCATAATCATATCAATCATTTTCAAATAGTTTCGACCCCGACAAGACGCTGGGTTTCGCTGTTGGCAAATGCAAGTCGAGTAACGCTAAACATTATAATGTTAGTAATTTAACCATTAATATGCCAATGACGAATCTTCTGCCTAAATAAGTCATTCGTTCTATACAATTCCTAGGTACCTCTCTGTTAGTCTTAAAGTACATCGGTTCTGATACAAAAAAAGTAAAAGAAAACTTAATGTTCTCTGATCAATTATGTTTTTTTCTTGATCTAAACAGACCACACATGTTTAACCAGCTAGCCGTATCCACTAAAGTACTAAGCATGTGTCGCATTGACAATCAAAGTCAACAAAATACCGAAACACGTGGTAGAACGACACAATTAACCCGTTACCAGGCAACCGCGATATCACTGGTATTTGCAAACAGTTTAGATCCAGATCAGACGCCGCGTAACGCGGCGTCTGATCAGGATCTAAACTGTTTGATGTCTGCAATGATATTTCTTCAGTTAAAATTTTAATAATCTAAATTCTAATAATAAATGCAGACGTCAATTTTAAGCAGACGACAGTACAGCAGCAAATAGGTTAAAACTATAACGGCAGCAGGCGACAAAAGTTTTTTATTCAGTTTTTCCCGCTCTTTTCGGGGGACAAGGAGCCTGTTTCCGGACCATCAGCTGCGAAGTCACAGATTGCTTTTTGTGACATGCAGATTGTCAGAACTTCCGAGACAAACACGTTTTTTTCTCATATCAGTGAAAGATACTCAAAGTACGGAAGAAAATATTGATCAGTTGCTAACAAAAGAAGATAATTAATTGTAAAAGATGACAACGAAATTTCGCGCTCTTTTCAGAGATACCACAATAGGGACATGTGCATACAGCCCACCTGAAATCTAATCATACAATATGAGATATTTTTCTCTTTATGCCTAAAGTAAAAAATATTCAATTCTTAAAAGTAAAACAGAAACCATTCATATAAATGGAAATGTCAAGAAAAATCATCTGCTATTCTTTTCTCAATTCTCTCTCTCTTTCTTTCTTTCTCTCCATCTCGCTCTCCTTCTTTCTCTCTCGCTCGAAAGTATTTCCTGCGATACATGTACATATCATTGACTGTAAAAAAATGAAACTATTTTCTTCAGAGAAGGAATGATTTAAATGCCGCATGATAAAATGATTACTGGCTTTTAATGATAGAAAAAATGGTACATGTATATGACTCTGCCAAGCACCAGTGTAGGGCAAAGCAATGTACAAATGCCTGTCCATCCAATGGTTCTATCCTCTCTCCTTATAACAACTGTTTTTCAACCTCACCATCAATTATCACATTATTTACGCCTTTCCAAATTCCTTTCTATCCCCAAATCCTGTAATTGAAATTTTTTGCTGCCCTATGGGATGCTTTGAATTTTGATTGATGCTGCGAGGACCCTAAAGGCACTATTAAATTAGGGTCCTAGTGCTGACCCCTTGCTACGTGACTCTATACACTAATCTGTAATTTTCAAAAGTATTCTGTTTTCACAAAAATGCATGTGGTCACAGGTCGGTCTATTCAACTGTTGTCTCGCACTCCCAACAAAGCCCTCACAACAAAATTGCTATTGTGGGCAACAAAAGTGTCGTTAGCTTCATTATTCCGATTAAGCCAAATGTTGGAAATAAAGTCAAAACTCAATCTGCTGATCAAGCAAGAGATAACTGGGTTTTCTTGTTAACTCTAATCATGCTGAATTGCGAATTTCAGTTTTAAGCCGCAATTTCAAACTGACGAAATGTTGAATATGAGTGGCAAACATTTTGGATCCAGAAGATACGACTTCAAGCAGGTTGAAAGTTAAGCAGCATGCTCCTGAAACTTTTCTTTCAACCTGCTTTTAATATAAAATCGTCTGCTAGGATATAGAAATATTTCTTATGGTGCATAGTGATATCTGTATAACGTGGAGTAATGGATTAAACCCGTATATGATGGCAAACATACGTTGAACCCTTCTGATACACCCCAGCAATGCCTACCCTCCAAGTTTCCCCTGCTCACCTGTCTCAAGAATACCAATTTCGACATTTTTTCTCCATTCGGCCCAAATGGTCTCTTTCAAACATCCCATTGAAATCTCACGTGGACAGTCTTGGCAAAAGAATTTGAATTGTCATTGAAACGTAATCGCCGATTAATCAAACAAAATAAGAGGAACAGGAAATGCACACCCCTTTCTGCATTCTTAGGATTCTTATCAAACTATAGGGGCCACGTCAAGCCCCAACTTCCCCGGTGGGAAGGGAAACAGGTGCATTGGGCATTAGCCCCTTCTCTGTCGTGACGTCATCTGCTTTAAAGACTGTCGTCTGCTTTTATTTTTCAAATTTAAATTTTAAAGTATTTTCATTGAAAAGAATGTCAAACAGTTTGGATCTTGTTCAGACGCTGCGTTACGCGGATCTAAACAGTTTGCAAATAATCACTGAAATCGGAGTACGGTAGTGCAGGGTGAAAAATTACCGATAGTTTCAAACAGCTGACTGTTTAAAGCATATTTTTAAAGCAAAAAGCTCCTGCATGAGCTCTCTGTTTTAATTTCATTCTGTTTTAAAATAAGCAACCACATGTTTGAAACAAAAAAGTAATTCACTCTTCTTGTTATCAACTTATCAGTAAGCATTGTCCAATATATCGTGGTAGATTTGGCGAAAATTATATATAGAATTAAACGGCGGACAAAGATGTTGTCTATTTTTACATAGCTATAAAATTAGTCATACAACCCCACTCATTAAATTTACATTTACTGCTTAACCCATTGCAAAGGGGTGACTCATTATTAATATATTTACAAGCGAATTGGGGTCCAATTTGGGTATCACAAAAAGTAGGGGATTATTATGCGTTCAAACCTGTTTCATACCTGTATTTACCTGTCGAACTCAATACAAAACTTTGTTTCACATAGCGATGCTGAGGAAAGTATCATTAAGTACGCATAATTATGTTAAATAAAAAAGGCGAATATATCGTTCAAGGGCATTTGTCATTTAAAGCTCCATATGAAACGTATCAACTTTCAACGAACCGTATAACCCCGCTTAATTATTACGACCCCACTAAATGGAAAACATATTCATAATAATTGTTATTAAAACCACACGATAGCGTAACAAGTTATAAAGTGAAGCAGGCATTTCTTTAAGAAATTTTCTTATTGTCATTCACATGATCGTTCTTAAAATCCACGAATAAATCTTCTATTGATAACCTTTAAGCAGTAACGTTGTATGTGGTACTGTTTTGTGGTATACCTCGTAAGTCAATTTACTGTCTAGATATTTTCAATTAAAATGTTTTCAGTGTACTTTAAAATACTAAAAAAGTTCAGTAATTCACGGTTACGCATCGATTCATTACTTTGTTAGCGAAAAGCTGAATTTCCGCGGCTGCAAAAAGAGTAGATCCTGATGAGGCGCCGCGTAACGCGGCGTCTCATCAGGATCTACTCGTTTTTGCTAATTGTCTTTACAAGGACATTATGCATAGATATACTAAAGCATCTGCTTAGTGGCCCATGTGATTTCATAAGCAGCTGTCCTGTATCAAACAAATAGGGAGGGGGCATTGTGGTTTTCGTACACTTTTTGAAATGTTTCTTATGGACCACCTGAATGGAAAAGAAAGAGAGCTGTCACAATAGTCAACGATTGTATATGATATACGAATATATACATTTGAATTATAGAGCTAACTTCCAAAAAATGGATAATCTTTTAAAAGTTTTTTTTATGATACCACAGCGACGATGCAAACAACAGTTGATATCTTCGTTGTTTGAATTAAACCGATTAATTTCCGTGTTTTTGGCGAACTTGCATGTCCAGGATTTCTGTATCTGCTTTAGGTTTCAGCCCAAAATTTTTTTTCTCAACCACAGGCATCTTACGCTTGTCAAAGACTGTAACATATGGGACTATTTTGGTCTATTTCACTGGATTGCGTCCCTTAAATACACCTAGTGAAGAAGCCAAAATACGCATTGCGGTTTTCTCCCTTTGTGTCAATACATGACAGATAACCTATCCTCGTTGTTCGGCTCCGGTCGCCGATTGCCGGAAATTACGTGTTTCCGTGACTTGCCCACGACCCTATCACTGTGATAATAAAACAGACGACATGCTGTGTGTATAATCTTCACTAAGTCTTATCGCCGTGGGTAATAAATTAATCTCACACTATTTCGGGTTCTCAGTTTAAGCAGGTTTCAATGAATAAGCGATTTAATAATATGTAAATAATGATTTATTACATGAAAATGACAACTGAATAATTGCGTTCATTTGGTATTTAAGGTACAGTAGAGAAAACGTTAGTCTTTCCAGTTGAAACGCAAAGCACTAAAACGTAGAAAGGTAAAAATTTTGGACAATTCTGACGAATTATGGATTGTAGGAAAAAATGCCATAGGAAAAAATGCCAGAGGTACAAATGCCATTAGAAAACGGAAAATATGCCATAAGTAAAAATGCCAGAGGAAAAAATGCCACAGGTCCATATATATTGTTTTAATAATTATGTATTTAAATATGATTTACAAGGTTATAAGTACTGAACTTATCAAAAAACATATTGAGGGTACTAATGAAGTGGTCTTGTAGATTTAACACAAAATGGGTAGATTTATTTATTGAAATTAATATATATATATTTATAGAAGAGAGTGCCTAGAATTTTTTTAATAATATATATATTTGGTTAAATTATATTGTAGAGTATATAATATTTTAATATGAATTCATGCTAAACTATCAATGTCAGATCATGATCATGATCCAAACTATAAAACACGTTTTTTGACCATGTCACAAAGCCAGCCAGCAAGTTATGGTCAGATTATACCAGACTGCAGGTGTTAATCCCCACTTAATTATGACACTTGACACATAACTCATTCAACCATGAAACTCGTGATGGACAATTCAAATATCGAATTGAGACTTGTCCATTTTTTGATAGTTTAGGGTTGATGATAACAATAATTGCAAAATAACAAACTGTGCAGAACCTGACCGCATTTTCTGAAACAGCCTAAATACAGGTCAGATGCCAATTTATTTGGGTTTTTTCATCTGAATCTACACTGTTTGCAAATGTTATTCCAGTTGTATAGCAAAGCAATGGTAGATAGGAAAGACATATCCATGTAGAATAGAGTGTGATCTTGATCCATACTGTTTGCAAATAGAACTCTTATGTATGTTTCTCTCAGACTCCCTCTCTTTCTGTCCCTCCCAAGGATTTGATCTGGATCCAAACTGTTTGCTAAAACAACTCTAATGTATGTTTCTCTCAAGACTCCCTCTCTTCCTTTCTGTCTCTCCCAAGGATCTGATCTGAATCCAAACTGTTTGCTAAAACAACTCTAATGTATGTTTCTCTCAGACTCCCTCTCTCTCTCTCCTAAGGATCTGATTTGAATCAAAACTGTTTGCTAAAACAACTCTAATGTATGTTTCTCTCAAGACTCCCTCTCTTTCTTTCTGTCTCTCCCAAGGATCTGATCTGAATCCAAACTGCTGAAGCCGATGAACGGTTTAACAATATAAGCGTCAGTATAATAAATAAAACTATCATCATTTCTTTCTCTTATTTCGGAACTGTGTCAGTTCAATGATAATGTAATCTTTAAACAGCTATAAGCAACGATAGTGGAACCCCTCCAAACCGGAACCTCTAATTACCGGAATTCTCTCTAAACCAGACAAAAGCTTTGGTCCCGTTTCTAAACCTTCTTTATTTAATACACATTAAACGATAAATACGCCTTTTTACCTCTTTGATTTATTCCTATACTGACGAAAATTGTTTATAGATTCTAGCAGATCATAGCTTAAAGCAGTAAGGCGCATTCTGCTTTACCTATTGTCCCTGGATATTAGGGGAACAATAGCTAGTTAGTTACCTCGACCAAAGTGTCAACATTCTACCAACCAACTAACAAGTCAGAGGGTTATTGTGTATGTGATGAAAGATTATCCGAATCAATTTGCTAAAAACAAACAATTACTCAACTTCATCATCAAAGAAACATATTGCATAACTTCTCAGTTAAAGATAATGAGACCAAATTATTAAAACTTTATTACATCATATCATGATATTACGTCAACTTTACCTAAGTGTTTTTCCCGATCTTATGATCATTGTTTACCTTGTAAAAGGTTATTACACGGTTTATAACTAATTGCATACATTTTAGATCTATATAGCACTAGAATTTATTTCAAAGTTACAAATACTTCGTTAATTCTTTTGCGTAAAATTTCCATTTCAGACTGTCCAAAATTAAGCTTATTTAAATTGTCATTTCTTTCCTGAAAGTACTGGACCCTTCTCTATATTCCTCTTATCTGTTTCTATACTGTCTTCACATACAATGGATTCAAGACCTATCATGTTGGATCATATAGGATGGTCTCTGATCTGGGACTATACTGTTTGCCTTTCGAAGTATTTAAAGGTTATTCAAAGGAATTCAAAGCAAAATATTACTCAACATTCGATCTTTAAGATAACGCAGCATATTGGATAATGTTTCATTACAAGAAAATTTGACAAAATTTCTAAAAATTTCAAATCCAATTAAATTAGGTAATTTACCTGATCGTTTATTTTATTCAATTTTTCATGACACTTTGGTAAAATAAGTTATTACACATTATAACCAATCACATGTTTAAAACAATTATATATAGATTCATTCAACATAAAACTTTATAAATTCTGCTGCTACAAACGTTTCGTAGAGGATGTCTCAAATTTACGCTTTGCTGCATTTGTCTTTTCTTAATCTGTTAATGCAACAGATTATTGCTAATAGGGTTGAAATATATCCTATCCTTGAGAGATTTATGATACCAGCAATAAACGCCCCGGGGGGTTGCCCGCTGATAATGCTACGGTCGTTAATTTCCGTCGGAAATTTACGAACCTTAACGAGTGGTTCTAATATATCGATATCATGAAATATAGTGTAATTCAACCTAAAAAATACTGTACAAGACACTAAGTTATTTTTCTGAAAATTATATCATTAAAAAGAACAATGTTTTCTTAATTTACTCATAACGGGGCGGATATTTAATTTTGATAAATAAATTGCTTTTAAGAGCCAAGCATGGTACAACCCTCCCCCGTTTTTGCATAATCGTATAAGAATATATAAGCAGCACTTTACTGTTTAAATAATCAAAAAAATACTGTTGAAGATGAAATATCATTTTAAAACACAATATACTATAATAAAGTTTAGATGTAGACCTTTCAACTCATTACGGGGCGAATATTGTGATTGGAATAATAATGGTTTTATTGCAGTTACAAAAATTGTCCCCTATCAATTCTTTGTAATCTAAATCGATGGCTTCTTGCTGGACAGTCACGTATCGGCTTATTTTCAAGGGGAGTAACTCCCTCGATTAAGCCAGGCATTTCACTAAAATAGTCCCATATGAAATTATAAACAAAACTGTAAATTATAATCACAAAGGTTAATAGTTGTGTATGTTTTCTTTCAGTTGACAGTGATTGAGGAGGCTGTCCGCTACATAGACGAGCTACATATGGCACTGGCCAGCAGATTAATAAACACAGGTGAGTAAAAACACCCGTCTACCGATAGTAGTAAAACCCTTTACTGAGTGTCTATCAAAATAGGTCGCTTTGGTGGTCTTTTACTCTCTAATCCATAGCTTGATTTCAATGGTAACCCATTAGATGCCTATTATCTACAAAAAGTAGATATTAGCAAACAGTGTAGACCCTGATGAGACGCCGCGTTACGCGGCGTCTCATCAGGATCTGCACTGTTAACTATTTCATATAAAATGATCTGCTGTATGGACAAACACTGCAGTTTCTTTAGATCACAAGTGTATATATAAATATACCTGTAATGAAATCTTCCAAAAAGACATAAGAAGAGATCTGGATCTAAACGTTTAGCCAATGGAAAACAATTCGAGCATAACGCATCAAAGTGAACCTTTATGTTCTGCCTTCGTTTTTATTACAAAATTAGTGTAAATTAGATAAAAGCCAAATTTTAGACAGACTTTGTGTCAGTGGAAATTTGTCGCCGGAACGACATATGGACGACCGGTGAACAGAAGGAAGAAGGGCGGCTGTATTCGTCTTCAAATATAGGGGACAAGCGACCCTCTAAATGAAACCTCGCCTAGACGTTTACTTCATCTAACATTTATTGAACAATGGGCATATGTCCCTCCCCACCTCTCCTGTAATGAGTGACCCCTTTACCACCTAGGCCCCGCGTGACTGACTGGCATTTGCAAACAGTTTGGATCAAGATCAGACGCCGATTAAATCGGCGTCTGATCTTGATCCAAATTGTTTGCAAACTGATATCCATGAACATTTTTGCTTTTGGTCCAAATTGCCTCAAATCTAACGTTGGAAATGAAAGAAGACGATCATTTTATAAGCAGACGACAAACTTAGTGCAGGCGGCATCATGGTGTTAAAGGGATAGAATGACATCTGCTGAAGAATTTTAATTTGCTATAGACTAAAAAATACTAGTGTCAATTTTAAAATGCGCCAGATTGTTAGTATTTTAAGTGTGTTTAGATAACCACGTTTCACAAAAGTTTCATTAGATTCCATATGTTTTTCAAATCGTCTTTTAGCGGTGCAAGATGGCAGCGACACGCCAAAGCCTTATGGCTCTGGGAGTAATCTTAAGAAAAAAAACAATTATCAGGCACGCCCCTGTGTTCTTCAGACTGTTTTATTACTTAATTTCGATTTTTTACGATATTTGTTCGCAGGGTAATAACTGAATTTATACGACAGGCCGCCACATGCCGATGCGGTTGCTGTGGGTCACGTGACCGGTTCGATTGGGAATTATTTTTGGCCATATGGAAGTCGTAAACGATTGCGGGAAGCAAAGTTTAAGATACCCGCATAACTACGAAAGCTCTTTATTAAATTTAGAGACCCGTCCAGTAATGTCACATATGTTGTATTGAACTTATGTCCCTCTAAAATTGGTTGACTTCCTTTAAGCTACCATTCAATGGGTGAACAAGGTGGTACCTTGTGTCCGTTCAAATATCACCTGTTTTAAAATTGTTATTAGTAAACAATATCAATACCATCTTTAAATGTATTTTGATTTTCATAATGAATGTCAAAAACATGTAGTTTGAAATCATATTCAGATATCGATTTACTTGGAGTTTGATCTGGTTCAAAATTGTTTGCAATGAAAAAATGCGATTCTAGAATTTATAACCGTTTTGGGGGGTAATAATAACATATCCAGTATATGTTCAAGTTGACCAATTTGCTTCGGAGTTTGTATCTGTACGAAATCAGTATAGACACATCACATTATGCTTAATGTTTTGTTGTTTTATCTCATTGCAGAAATTAATAGTAGCAACGAAAGTGCGGAAATTCTAAAGACCATTGTCCATAGTTTTGTACCAACAGACTTTTATGAGAGAAAGACGCCTTCAATAAACCTTGAGAAAAACCAAAAGTTGCCGTCATTCCTGTCTCAGAAACAACCCAAAAAGCCGTCACGCTTTACGTAAGGTATGTATAGTCTGCTTAACTTTAGAATTTCAGAAAATACTACCTTTAACTGGTTACTCTATGAATACGCATTTAACGACTCTAATTATTCTTAACATATAAAAATAGTCCTTAGCTAGACTGTTCTTTAAGGGAATTCTAATGATAATTTTAACTTTGTTAAAACACTTTATTTCGATAATATTTACAAACCAACACTGATGGAAAATACAAACAGATAATGTAGGATTAGATCGGAAACATAAAACTTCTTGAGACCCGCATAGCAAAGCTATAGTAACAAACAGTTTGGAGTCTGATCAGACGCCGGGTTGGCCGGTGTGTGATCTGGCTACAAACTGTTTGTAATTGAAATCTAAGGTTTTTAGCGTAACGCGTTTATAATAGGGTAAAGAATAGTGTATTCTCCACTGTAGTTCTATCAATATTTATATTTCATGTATTTAGATATATTACAGATGTGTAATTTCTTTTTCTCTTTTTGTTTTCAGAAATTACGACAACCCAACAAGTGCAATAAAAGCTTATCTGTGATACAAACAACAATGAAATATATACGATATGCCATATGCACCATTGCAATGGACTAAATAGACTCTTAATGTACGGATACTAAGCAAACGTCCACATGCACAACTGTGAGCCGATGCTGACCAGAGTTGCAAGGAATCGGATCATGCATAATTACATAGCTATGAGTAGACGCAAATCCTTTTAAACAACAGCAACAACACTGATAGACAAGGAGTACATACGCAACCATCAGCAGACGACATATGTGAGGGGCAGACGACAAACGTTTTACAGCGTGTTTATGGTCACGTGTCAAGGAGGTCGTGTTATCCTGTCGTTAATGTCACCAATACATCGCAATGACACTGGTTTGACACTGGACGATGATGTCGGACCTGACCACCACCAGTGACTACCTCCTGTAGCAGATGTCCTGTACTGTACAGGTGAGCTAAGTTCCTTTATGTTGTGCCTTGCAGGCAATAATATGGTATACCAAACCTTTTCAAAATTCAAACTCTCCCCTTTCCTTTCTTGGGTATAAAATACAGAAGGCATTTCCAGTATATCTCCTAATGGGAACATTAAGCAGGTTGAATGTAAAGTAGAATGCTCATTTATCAGCATTCGGCTTTAACGTCAACCTGCTTTAAGTGGTAACCTGACTTCAAAACTAAAAATAGGCTATGGGGTAAGTGGTTAGAGTTCATAACATTAATTTTGTTGATCATTAACCCACAGAACCAATTGATGATAACATGTGTGCCCTTTGACCAATACATGTATGCTAAATATCAAAAGCACATAGAAGAAATCATGAAAACAACTATTGATTTGATTATTATGACATTGACTTAAATGTAGAACTAGATTAGACGGCTTAATGCGTAAACTATGTTCATTCGATAAACTATACATGTATTATATAATACAGTGTAGAAGACATGGTCCTTTCTCGTTTGAAATAAACGCAACACAATGTAATACTATGTAGCAAATTGAAAGTTATTAAATTTTCTTCCACGATTATTTAAGTCTGTCGGCAACAATTTGGAGCCTGATCAGACGCCAAATAATAAAATTCGGCGCCTGATCTGGCTCCAATCTGTTTGCAATTGATATAGATAGTCTACATTTCAATTGTTTTAGCATAAACGCGCTTATTGTGAAAGAATAGTGTATACCCAAATATAGCATTCCGATATTTAAAATGTTTATTTTTACTATTTCAGATACGTATGGAAGGGCTTGTTCAAATAAAAGGAGTGTTGTGATTACCATGGGCATAGGGTCAGCATCTGATATCAACGAACACTTTCAATAAATGAGATGATATATACAGCGGAGAAGAGTTCATCTTTCCCAATAAAAGCGATTACACCAAAACAGTTATTTCCACTTGCAAACAGTTTGGAGCCAGATCAGACGCCGGGTAACCCGGCGTCTGATCAGTCTCCAATCTGTTTACCACTAAAATTAAAGTAAATCGACAGGACTGTCAAAAGACTGTCATTTTCTACATTTAATTTCATTATACTTGCAGTTATTTTAGTTTAAAACGGGAAAGAATAGCGTATTCTCCAATGGTTTCCGTATTGAAACTTGGACACATTCCGTACAGAACTCTTATTGTGATAGTTCTTACTTCTCATTCATTTCCATGTATACATTACTGGAGGCACTACACTAAGTTATCTTTTTGATACCTGTATAATATGTGAATCTTTATAATGCTACTATCGTATGTTGACGGTTTTTTAAACAGTGAATACCGATATCAGACAGCTCCTAAAGGAGCTGTCTGATCAGGGTCTTCATTGCTGTAAACAATGATATATCATTAACATCAATTTAGATCTTTCTGGCTTAATATCTCCACAATGGAAAATCTGAAGTAAGGCGGTTTTAGACATATTCCATGCAGTAATTCCTCATTCTCAAACATTCCCAATGCAAACATTCCACGAAGCGGTATTTATATATTGTTGTAATCCAAGTATTATACTCATAACATCGTTTCGAACCGTTGAAAGAATACTCAACGATAGCTTTATTTGACAACTGGACGCTTTTTAAAAAGCATGATGAAAATAAAGCCGAACATTTCAAAAGTTCTATCTTGCTCAATCATTTATAAGGAACATTCTGCTTTACTTATACGGCAGTCTTCTTTAAGCTAAATTCAGCAAGATTATAGGAAATATTTCTTGTGGTGCATATTCATAACTGTATACAATGGAACTATAGTGGATAAGACGTTAATCTTTCCCAATAAACGACTTATTTCTAAAACAATCATTTCCATTGCAATTATTTTGGGCCAAATCGGACGTCGGGTACCCGGCTTCTGACCAGGCCCCAAACTTGATCACTCAAATAAAAATCTATCTTCAGAATTTAAAAACAAAGCTATTATCATCAAAGTTTCTTCATTTGATTGCATTGCATTTCGTTTCCTTTAAACGGGAAAGAATAACAGCTCCACTCAGTGTACAGTAAATGATGTATGTTGAAATTGGATATTTTTGTGAACCGTAATTATTACAAAAATAAAATATGTAAAAACAATATTTTGATTTGTTATATAATATACGTATGCACATTAATACAAGTTAGTCCTTGAGAAAAGTGTTTCTTTTCCGTCATTTTCGAAATTGCTGTTTACGTCTATGATGACTGGATATAGTGAATCTAACACCACCGTGAGTGTCAGATAAGAATATCCCACCCGAGTTTTGTAGATATTTTTGGAACACGAGGCTTTGCCGAGTGTTCCAAAAATATCTTCAAACGAGGGTGGGATATTCATCTGATACTGAAATAGCGCGACTTTTAAACAGCTGTTTGTTGCTATTGGATATGGAATGTGTGATTCGGATAAAAAAGTAGGTCAATTAACTCGTTTTAACGGTAATTTTAAGCGAGAAAAATAATCAAGCACGGCTTTTGGTAAAGACGGGGGATTCTATACCCTCGGTTTGTCTGTTCCTGTTGGAAACTCGCTAAAGCTCGTTTCCGACTGGGAACAGACAAACCTCGGGTATAGAATTCCCCGTCCTTACCAAAAGCCTTGCTTGATTCTATTAATCTCACACACCCTAGATTTCGGGATACCTCTGTCCGAGAGGTGAGAAAGGGTTGTCTTGCTGTCTTCTTATATATAAAAAAGACAAAACAAAAACAAACAGTGTGGAACTTTGGATCCTGATCAGATGCCACGTCACGTCAAATAATGTAAAAAATCCATAATCAAAATATCATCTCCTAAAATTATCGTTTGCAATTTTATGCAAAATTCAAAATTTTAAGGTTTCGACTGAAACAAACCGGATACGAGTGTCAAAAACAAGGGTCCAAACTGTTTGCTAAGTCGACTTTAGTCGTCTATGGTTGTAAAAGGATTTAACCCTTTCTCTGCTAACGGTGGCACCAAAAGGCGTAACGCGGTGTCTGATCAGGATCCAAACTGTTTGACACTCGTATCGAAATTTCTTTGATCAAATCAGCCCTAACGCTGACTTAAAAGTTTGTTGACGACACTACAGTTACAGGCGATGTGTTGGCGGTAATAACTGAAATAGACGAATAATGTAGCAGGGAAAGAGTTAAGTTGTAGACGTTCACGAGATGTGACAGCTTAATTCAGGACAATTGTAAAGTTAAAACTCACAGTTTAGCAACTTTTACATTACTGCTGCCCTGCATTCAGTAGTGACCTGTCCTGTACGGTATACCTTTCTTTGAAAAATTGCTATAAGTAAATAGAATAACTCTAAGAATCGAGAAACTTGGCCTGTTTTTAGAAGTGCGGGGGTTTTAACGTACAGAGAATGGGTCACCAAATCGGCTCAACCGGAATTGCAATGAAAACCAAATTAATTCCGGTTGACAGTTCAACCAGTTTTACAATAACAGGAATAACAATACAAGTATGAAGTCAATCAGAAACGTTACTCTCCATTATATGATCATTTATACTTGATATTTTTGTGTTTATTCCAATAAAAAACAGTTTTGCAATTAAATAGTGCCAAAGTGTATTTATTGCAATAAAGTTTGCTTCTATCATGTCAACCGGAGTTGCAATAACCCTATTCATGATTCATTCTTACATACGACTACATTTCGTGTAATACTGTGTCATATTCTGTTAAAATATACTTTTTACCGGCGCAAACGAATCCATTAAATTTCGTCGGAGGATCCCAAAACACAAAAAAACACATAAATATCAAGTGTGTATGATCATCTAATGGAATAAAACGTTTCTGATCGACTTCAAAAATTTATTGCAATTCCGGTAATTGCAAAACTGGTTGAGCTGTCAATCGGAATTGCAATAAAAAACCTGTTTTGCAACAAATATTGCACAACTAGTTTTTATTGCAATTCCGGTTGCTATATCTTATATAATTTATATAAACTTCGTCATTTGCAAGGTTAAAAAATGACAATTTATATTCCGAACACAATCATGTTCAGGACTGGTGCTACCCTATATTTTCCCAAAAGATAGACCCATGCACAACTGGAAACTGCTGAGAAAACAGAGGGCCATGAGGCATATTCTTTCGACTGGATCATTGAGTATTTCGGCAAATTCGGGTAGACTATAAGTATGTGCAGTGCAAACAGTTTGAATCCAAACCAGACTCCTAGTTACTCGGTGGCTAATCAGACACCAAGTTTCCATAAATTGTCAATATTTTCAAACACCCATGCAAACATTTTCTACACACCAACGCATTCGTTTAACTCAGTTGTGCCCAGTGGATTCTTCCATGTTTTATATTGGATTAGTCCAGTTTTAACAAAGGGATGCCTGGTCAAAGTTTTCATTTTCATTCTGTTTTATATTGAAATTCCTATCAGCAAACAGTGTAGACTCTGATCAGAGTAGATACACTGTTTGCCTATGTCCAATATATTGGATCGTGGGCACAAATGGGTTAATAACCCGTTTGTGCCTGGCGTCCTATAAATTGGAAACAGGCAAACCGTAAAGACTCAGATCAGACGTCGCATAATGCGGCGGCTGATCTGAGTCTGGACGGTTTGCTAACAAGTGATTTCTATGTAAATAACAAATAAGGACAAGCTTTTAAATTACAGATTCGTCTCATATACATACGCATGGAATAAGCCCCTAGGGATAAAGGGGTTAACCCTTTGAGCCCTAGTCCCGCATATAGGCGTCCTCTTCAAACAGTGTACATGTGCATAGTACACTTGTCCTGTGCAAACAGTGAAGACCCAGATCAGAGGGCTCCGAAAGGAGCCCTCTGATCAGGGTCTTCACTGTTTGTCAAAATGCCAAACATTGACAAAAACAACCCTTAAAAGTCAGAAATGGACTAGACTCAAATAGAAACTGGAATTGTCCATTTAAAGTTTCAGGGAGGAAAGAGTTAAGCGGGCAAGAATAATAATTACTATCCTCTCCAGTGAAGGAGGTTTTCTGAAGTTATCCTATAGATGGCAATTTTGAAGCCGGTGGTGTTATGATAATAGATAAAGGTCAAGAGGCTGAAAAGGAAAACTATTTGACACCAGTTTGTTAATCTCCTTCAGATCGTGGGAAAACCGAAATTTGGTTTATCAATGTTGGTCAATCAAAATACAGTAAAACCTCGATATTTCTACCAGGATAGGAAATTACGTTGCTTCGAGTTTGTAGCCAGATGGCAACTCGAATCAGGATTAAATCAAAAGCAACAAATTCCCATAGGAGAACTTTCAGCTGCAGATTGTTTTTTGTTTGTTTGTTCTTTGTTGGGTTTTTTTGGGGTGGTTTTTTTTGGGGGGGGGGGGGGGGGGGGGGTACGAACTCTCTGGTGAGAGTTCGTTATACCGAGGTATTGCTGCACCGGGTATTTTCTGTGAAACCGCAATCTGGCCCGTGTGTGATATTGACAACTGTTAACCCTTTCACTTTCAATGACGCCAAAAGGCTCGTTTGCTAACAGTTTGGATCCTGATCAGGCGCCGCTTTAGGCTTTAAGCTGTTTGCAACTCATTTCGAAATTTCGACAGTCTACATACTGTCTTATATCTAACTTTGAAACGATATTTCAAACAACAATAATGAAGCAGATGACAAAACAACAGTGTAAACCTCACGATGAAAGGCAATGAAAGGATTAATCCCTTCTGCTCTTGCTATGGTAATGTCTTATTAAAAGTTGTCGCCTGTTTTAATCTTTAACTTTTGTTTTGTTTTACAAGTTTTGACTGTAGAAACAGCGAGGGAACTTGTGACGAGGCATGTGATAAGAATCAAAACTGTTTGGCATTCGTATCAATAGTGTTTCGGTCAAAACTTATTCAATTGATTTTGGCATCAGATTGCAAACAATAGTTTGTAAAAGGGTTACGGTGAAAAGGTTCAAAAGTTATATTTATCTAAGGTTTTGTTAAAATGTAAAGTTCTGTCGCTACATATGCTAATTATCAAATTCAACCCTAGTGACGAGTGTACTCGTCATGAACAAACAGTGTACATCTAAGGCATACATTTGTCCTATGCAAACAGTGTAGATCCTGATCATAGGGCTCTTGCAGGAGCCCTCTGATATAGGTCTGAACTGTTTGTCATTTTGTAAGGTTTTGTTAAAATCAACCCCAAATAGTCAAATATGTACTAGATTTAATTGGATATGGAAATGTCCATTAAAAGTTCCAAGGACGAATGAGTTATACAGATACCACCTTTGAAAACTGAAGCCTCCAAGAAAGTAAAACTCTCTTTTTATTCAGTCAAAAGAGGTTAACCCTTTCGGGGCCAAATTATTCGGGATATTTTTACCTCTTCACCGCTTTATTGTCGTCTGCTTCAGAATACATGTAGTTGTCTGCAATAAAGTTTCAAGTTAAGATTTAAAGCAGTATACCTGACGATATTTCAAAACAAGTGGCAAACAGTTTTGATCCTGATCAGACGCCGCGTTACGCGGCGTCTGATCAGGATCAAAATAGTTTGCAAATGCACTTTATGACGTCATTTAGAGTGAAAGGGTTAACCCTTTACAACCCTATTCCGAGTGCAATAGTTTAGAGACTCATAAGACGCTAGGCCTGCTAAGGAACTAAACTATTTGACACCAATATACATGTATCAATATTTCTTAAGTCAAGATACATGAAATTTAAATTTGAGAATTTAAATCAGCATTCGTTCAGTTTGTGAGTTTGATGCAGATAAACAGTTAGGAACTTTCTGTATTATTGCTGTCCTTAATTAGGCTGAAACCTGTTTTATAAGCTCATTTATCAAAGGGAGAGAAGTTCTATAAACATTTTGACAATTTATGTATTATGCAAACATGGTTTATCTCCCTTGGTAAGTAGATCCAAAATCATTTCCTAAAAGCATATTGTTCTTACTGCTTTCTGCATCCCCGCTTACAGTTGTCTGGAAACAGGCTACTTTTTCATGGTTGTTATGCGGCGTCTGATCAGAGTCTACACTGTTTGCCATTGTCCCTTTTTATTGAACGCTATCCACAAATGGGTTTAGTAAAATAGAATTGCTATTGACATTTTCACATACAGAGGTGCCGGATGGCATTAGTGATTTACGAGCTTGAAGTGTACTGTTAAGTAGGTAAACTTTATACGATTGAATACAACCACTAAATAACAAAATGAATTGAATTATTTAAATTTACTCCCATGTTAAGTAACAAAACTGTACAGTTTGTTCTTTTGATTACAAATAAAAGTAGTTCAGACCTTAGAAACGTAAAATGATTTAACTAAACGTATAACTATCTTGCCATCTCGTTAGAGGAATAGTTTGTAAGAAACTCCATTTATAATCAGCGCTCCAGATACAAAGGTATTTAAAAAAAATAACTTACTAAAACCTTTATAAAACAAAACATATGATGTAACTACTCATTAAACCCCTCTCAAAGAGATGATTTTAATGAGTAGTAATGTCATATGGTTTAGTGCAGAATTGAGAGAAAGTGTTAAATTTACTCATGCTTATCTCGAGCCGTGATAATCAAGGAAAACAAGGTTCCAGCTAAGAGGTTCTCAAGCCGGGCGTAATTATATTAGTCTGTTCTAACTCCAAACTGTTTGCAGAGGACACACAGTGCTCCCTCTCTACAACAATACCCAATGGCAGACATAGACCGTGTTCGGAGGAGTTGTTATAGGGCTGGAAAATTGAGAATTTGTTTGTATATTTGCAAACAGCTTGAATACAGATCAGCTGACGCGTTATGCGGCGTCTGGTCTGGATTCAAGCTTTTTGTCATTCGTCATTATATTTCTTCTGTCAAAATGTCCACAAATATGTAACTTTGAGAAAAAACGACAGACGTCAATTTTTGCAGACGATATGGCAGCAGTGAATGTGTTTGTATAATTGTCTTGTTTGGGGAACAGCGACAAGCGTTGTTTTAAGGAGGGAATCGTTGTTCAGAGGGCCGTTGTAGGGAGTGAGCATTGTAATTGGTTTATCACAAACAATTTTATTGAGAAGAGACAGCGACTCCATCTTCAGTCTTCACGTCAAAGTAACTCAATATCTGGCTCCGAACTTAGATATGTCATTCCTCCGGATTTTTCAAACATCTTCGGATATTTATCCCAGCAGATGGTAGCTTAAAGTATGTTGAAAGTAAAGCAGAATGTGCACTAAGGCAGCAGGTACCTTAAGATGTATCCTCCATTCTCATACAACGGACCCTTCCTACATGTCCGGAAGCCTCACAGAAACGCTTGATACAGCGCGTGCGGTTTGCTTACGTCATCGCAAAAAGCGGTTCCGGTTAGGTATTAGATGCGGGCAGCTAATAGCCGAAAAAAATGCTAAAAAAAACCTTGGAATTTTAGTGAAACTTTGAAGAAAATTATATATTCAAACAAGAGTTGTCAGAGAGACAACAAAGCTCGCCACCGGCACCTTTAGAAACTTAAAAGCACACTCAAGGTCACAGAGGTCAACCCTTTTGCCTGCATGGAAAGGTCTTGTCCATATACACTGGCAAATCAAATATGAAAATAACACCTCAAGGGACATAGGAATTATAAGCATTTTTTAAACCTAAACGCAGATTTCGAAACCTAAAACCTTTCGCGACCTTATTTCAAGGTCAAGGACACTGGGCTAATTTTTTTGCATGCATGGAAAGGTCGTGTCCATATACACATGCATGCAAAATATGAAAGCCCTAAGTTCAAGGTCAAGGTCAGAGGGCTCGAACATTTTGCATTCAAGGAAAGATGTTGTCCATATACACATGCAAACTGAATATGAAAGGAATATTTCAATGGACAAAGGAGTAATAAAAATTTTGAGAAACCAAAACACAGATTTCGAAACCTAAACGCAGGTCCTAAGTTCAAGGTCAAGGTCACAGGGGTCTAAATTTTTCTGAGCATGGAAAGGTCTTGTCTATATACACACACATACCGACTATGGAAGCAATACCGAAGTTAAAGGCATTTTACAAAACCTAAACGCAGATTTCGAAACCTAAACACAGGTCATAAGTTCAAGGTCAAGGTCACAGGGGTCAAAATCTTTATGTGCATGGAAAGGTCTTGTCTATATACACACACATACCAACTATGAAAGCAATACTTCAAAGGACATAGAAGTTAAAGGCATATTTCGAAACTTAAACACAGATTTCGAAACCTAAACGCAGGCCCTAAGTTCAAGGTAAAGGTCACAGGGGTCAAAAAATGTCTGTGCATGGAAAGGTCTTGTCCATATACACACACATACCAACTATGGAAGCAATACCTCAAGGGACATAGAAGTTATAGGCATTTTCTTAAAATTGTTTACGCCCTTCACGACGACGCCGACGACGACGACGACAACGACGACTACACCGGGGGTATTGCAATAGCTCGTCATGTACTACGTACAGGCGAGCTAAAAATGAATACCAAAATTGACCACGTGCCTTATTTTTTTAATGTCCCTTTGTAAAATGATTCCGAATAACACATTTTCCAATATAACTCTAAATGTTTATTACGTGTAGCGAGTTTCTGGAAATTGAACTTTCATATGCAGTATAAATTTGACCCGGTTGTGTACAAGCGCCTTTGCTACCCGGATGATGACGTCAAACTTCCGGCCTAATAAGAATTCGCGGCGCTGCATTTACAGCCGAATGTTAGTTTGAATAACTGGTATTTGTTTAAACAATGAAGTTGTTTGATTACTTTAAATGTTATTTTCAGTTAGAAAACTATTTTTTCTCCGTATTCGTTAAATGTATCTCCCAGTTTCCATTTAAATTGATTACCTTTTTAATCCGTTTTCGCTAAGGGTTCCGGAGAACCGAGTGAAGAGGATATCTTGCTGTACTTTCCACCCGTTCAAAGTGGTAACCTGTTTTCAAAACTAGAAACAAGCTAAAAAAAAGTGTAGCTATTCAATAGATTATAAATCATAAATAGCACCGTGCAATAAGACTTTTAACTTAAAGCTGAGTTAGCTGACTAAAAGTAAAGCAGGATGCGCCTTACTAAGCTCAATCTCTTTTACTTTCTATCCGCTTCAAGTGGTAATCAGTATTCTCCAAAACTACGACCAGATTTAAATAAAGTCAGTATTCCATAATCGGAATAAATGAAAGAAGAGCTTTTTAACCATTTAAATTAATAGACAAATGCCAAATATGGATACTTAACTTTTATCACAGTAGCAAACAATTTTGGAACCTTAGTCCAAGGTTAGAAAGCTTTTGAGTTTAGTCTGATATCGTTCTAAACTTCTCATGCATTTGATTTGTCATATTAAGTTATTAACCAATCAAATGCTTGAAAACTATTTCAGACTCAACTCAAAAACTTTATAACATTGGATCCTGGTCAAACACCGGGTTATTCAAGGTGTGATCTGACTCCAGAGTCATTGGGAACAAATAGAGTCTTTACAATGTACTCCTTGAAGGAACAGTGATAATCCACTGAGAGAATTTCTGCAGAAAACAAACGTTGCACTCGGCCGTGACTCGGGAATTCCCAAATGTTTTAAAGTATTACAAAAACCGGTCACAAATATGCAGAGCTGCCATAAGTTGGTCACGAAAAATCCTAAAGATTTCCAAATTTTCTATTTTTCAAATGTGATTACTTAAAGCAGGTTCCTTTAAGCTATGATTACCACATGCTAAGACAAGAATCCGAAGATTTTGGGGAAAACCCGGAGAAATGGCAGTCCTGTATATGTATTAACTATTTAGTTATCACATAAAATCCACAATCTTGCCATTGTGAACCACTGCACCATTCGGCGACTCCGTCCCGGACGGTAGAAGTGCCAGTTCAACTATAGCAGGGGCAACTTCGTCTGGAGTTTTAGCCTTTACTCCACTCAGACACCCAGAGGCATCTAGATGAGTCTGCATTTGATCTGTAGCCGTCCATCCGGGACATCCCGCATTTATTAAAATATTCCTCCGCTGGTCTTTTTTCAGATCACGCGCGAAAATATAAACCATTGCATTTAGGAGCACGCCTACGGCTTCGACAATCCTATCGGGCCATCCATATTTGGCCCATACCTGAGATTTCAAGGAAGCAAGATACTTCTCTGCCAACTGGTCAAGGGCATAATAGTTCATATTTTCAAGGTCAAACTGTTTGCGGAGGTCCGGATGAGAAAGACTACCAAGAGTGCCGATTTCACTAGATAGTACAACAACTCTGGAGTGTGGTTTGAGCAATGGCAGTAGGTACCGTATTAGGCTTAACGAACCTCTGAAGTTAGTTTGTACGGCCAGTTCAGCCTGACGGTGCAGAGATAACATCGAGTTCTTGGGTGAAATGACACCAGCGTTACTAATGAGAACGTCCACACCGTTGTAATTTTCACGAAGATAGTCCAGAAACATTCGCACACTTGCTGACTGCGTCACATCTAGTTCATGCCAGATTGGTTTCTTGTCACCTTTGGAGAGAGCCTGACACGCCTTCTTTCCCTTGGCTGTGTCGCGTCCCGTCATGATGACGTCACCGTTGAACGTATGTAACAGAAGCCGGGTAACCTCGAACCCGATACCACGATTGGCTCCCGTAACTATGGCGACTTTCCTCCCCATTTTCTGAAGAAAAACAAATGTAAACATTAACCAAATTCTCTAAATGAGTCTGTCATCGGTTACTCAAAATTGCTCAGGTCGAACTTCTAGATTAGAAAATATATAAGTCAAGATACATTTTACTCCATATTCATCATTGAGATTAGGAGATAACTCGAGAATTCGTATATCGAGCATACCTTTGAAATCACAGGGATCCGACACGATTGATTTTTGAGGAAAAAAATCGCCAGAAGGTATATATAGGGATTTTTTTCCTCAAAATCAATTGTGTCGGATCCCTGTGTTTGAAATACGGGTAAGATGAACTTCAACGAGATTGAATATAGAAATAATTGTAAATATTATATTCTGTTTGTATCTATTAGACAAGAATGTCTGAGAAAGGCCTGTACAGTTTGTAATTTGCATGGTTCCGAAGTGCCTGTAGTTAAAAGTGGATGGATGATGATGGTTTAAAGGCACTGCGACACAAAATAGGTCGTATAGAGCCGATGGATCATAAGGGGTGATGGTATGAGATGATGGTGATTTCAACAAGATGATTTTGGCTAATACTATTCGCTGTGAAGCAACGGATGGGATCAAAACCACCGATCTGCCTTCCGTTTAGTTCTTGACAGAAGGGGTAATCTCGGTCTAATAAAAACAACAATTCCCTATGACAATTAAGCCCTAGAACCACGACAAGGTAGGAATGTATCTGTCAGTGGGTCAAAAATGGAAAACACTTACTAGAAATTGAAACTGGAATTGTCCATATTCAATTTCATGCGTCAATCAGTAAATCAAACACCTGTCATGCATACAGTGAATAAGACGTTATTCTTTCCCGTTTAAAGGCAAACGAAACGCAAACGCAATGCACTAAAATATAATTTTTTACACGTGTTTCAAACTTCTTACGATTTATGTTAATCTAAGTGGCAAACAGTTTTAAGCCTGATCAGATGCCAGGTTACCCGGAGTCTAATCTAGCGCAATACTGCTTGCAATGGATATGATTTGTAATAGTTTAAGCGTAAGACGTTTATAAGGAAAGAAGAACGTATTTTCCACTGTACATGCCGGCGTCTAAGAGTAATAGGTTAAAGGGTAAAAAGAAAGCCAAATGTTCTTACAGTGCTCCCTCTCTACAACCACCCTCCCAACAACGACTCCCTCCTTACAACGACCATTGCCGCAGTTCCCTAAACAGGACAATTATTACTAACGCTTTTACTGCTGCAATACCGTCTTGTTAAAGTTGTCGTCTGTTGTTTTTCGCATAGTAACATATTGGACATTTTGACAGAAACAAACTTAATGACGAGTGACAAACATCTTGATTCAAACTGTTTGCAAATGTAAAAAAAAATCACTCCCTATAACGACTCCCTCCGAACAACGAACAAAATGTTTTTCTCCCATTGGATGTCGTTGTACATAGAGAGGGAGTGCTGTATTTTCAATTTTTGCTCAGCAATCTTAGCCTGTATATTCTGAAATATATCATCTTCTTTATTTCTGATTGGTACATTGTACATGTAGATTTCAAACAGTTTAACTGATTTAACTCATTAGTCGTTACCCCATATCATTTTCTAGTTTAGAAGACATGTTGTCACTTAGAGGAGGTTGAAAGTAAAGGCGCATTAAGCTTTACTTTCAACCTGCTTTATATGCTAGGATAAAGAAAACATTTCTTACGACGCACATTCATGACTGTAGAATTGAACTTTTTTTCAGTGGTGTAATTGTATTAATGGCATAAATGCGTATCTGTAGAGAAAAATTATTATGTGTCAAACATTTTGTAGTCTTTTCAGACGCCGAGTAACTCTCTCTACAACGACTTCAGATGGGAGACACAGCTTGTGTGTGTTGTTCGGAGGGAGTCGTTATAGAGAGGGAAAATTAAGACTTTGCTTACATTTGCAAACAGCTTGAATCCAGATATGACGCCGCGTAACGCGGCGTCTGATCTGGATTCAAGCTGTTTGTCACTCGTCATTATATTTCTTCCATCAAAATGTCCACTTATATGTAACTCTGAAAAAACAGCAGACGACAATTTTAAGCAGGCGATATTACAGTGTTATTTTGTGTAGGGAACTGCGGCAAATGTCGTTGTGAGGAGGGAGTCGTTGTTGGGAGGGTCGTTGAAGGGAGGGAGCACTGCAGTTGAACTTAATATATAGTGAAAGGAAGACATTCTTGACATTTGCAAACCGTTTGGAACCTGATCATACGCCGAGTTACTCGGCCTCTGATCAGGATTCAAGCTGTTTGTCATAATAGTTGTTAATACAACTAAACAAACAAAAAACAGTTCCGATTTCAACCAAACTTCACCTTAAGCAAACGCCGTATATGTAGCACTCACATGATTTAAGCTTACGGATTAGAGAGTTAATTATGTATACTTATGGCCATGACTTTGTAAGACTTGTGTAATTATGGTAAAATCAAGTAAAAATAACTATCGATTTCAGACCACCACTGCCTCTTAACACTTACCTTGATGTAACCGGGTATATCCATATTTTGCAAATAGTGTAGATCCAGATCAGAGGGCTCCTGGTGGACCCCTCTGATCTTGATCTACACTTTTTGTTATACTACTAAATATTTTAGGACAACTCCCAAGATATTGTATGTAGATTAGTCATTAAACAGAAAGTGGTTGAGTTTAATTGAAATATTCATAACTGTAAGGGCTAATTGCAGACAGACCACTGAGACGACTATAGTCTCACCTTTAACTCATTCACCCCTGAAACTTTAATAGACAATTCCAGTTTACAATTAAATTTAGTCCATTTTTGAATAAATAGAGTGTTTTTTAACAATTTTTTTTTACAAAATGACAGTGCAGACCTTGATTAGAGGGCTCCTTAAGGAGCCATCTGATCAGGATCTACACTGTTTGCATAGGACAAGACTTCGTATGCTCTTGATAGGTATATGATTTGTTCATGACGAGTATACTCGTCGCTAGTGTTCAATGTGTTAATACACGAAACCCCCTTTTGTCTTTTAGACTTCTAATTTGCAGCAATTTTCAATAATTAAGATTTTCAATTACTATTTTCAATAAATGCATTCAGGCAAACAGGATAGTAGGAGTTTCGTTAGAATCAACTCGTTTACAAATATTATTACATTCATGATCGTATTATGCTAATGGTTTAAAATTGGATGTTAATTTTTAAACTTTTAGGTAAATATTGGCAGGTGGTGTGAACCATAGTTGACTGTAATGTGGGTTATTTTAGCGTTTCCGAACTGAAATTGGCACAAATCAGCCCTCTGAAAAATACAAATTCCTCACCTATCTATTCCCATTCTGTAATAAGTTCCACTGCTAAAATATTAAAAGAAAATTTCATTTAAACTCATTCTCCTATGAAATTTTTAATGGCCGATTCCAGTTTCCAATTAAGTATAGTCTATTTATTACTGCATGTATTTAGGGTAATTTTCTGCAATAAATTATAAAACAACAAATAGCGAAGACTCTTAAAAGAGCTATCTGGTCTGAGTATTCACAGTTTGCATATATATAGGTATCACGAACTCTTTACATGTATAGATGCAATGTTATTAATGGACGAGTATACTCGTCGCTAGTAGGGTTTAATGTTAATAGATCAATTCAATGCAAACCCCTTGTCTAACAGATATATGAGCCATATATATATACATAGTTCCTTTATCCTGGTAAAGAGCTGCCACAATAAGGCTACAGGAGTTCTCTGCTTTACATTCGGCCTGCTTTCAGTAACCGTCTGCATTAATTACTTAAATGTCTGAGGAAAACATAACCCTTGAAGCAGACGATATTTGATTATAAGGTTTAAGCATACGTGGTTTTAACAACTTAACTATTCTTTAGTCAATAAATCAGACGGCTCTGTAAACAAAACTTATCATGGTACACGATGGGGAAGATGTTATTCGAACTTTATACGAAAACTCAAAGTAATAAAATGTAGAAAGTGACATGTAACTGAAAGAGACCATGGTTATATTAAATCTGGAAAGGAAACATCTTAGACCCTGATCAGCTGATGTCTGAATAGGATCTGAACTGCTAACCGATCAGATTTTAACTCTTTGCATGCTAGAGGCGGATACTATCTCTGCTACTGTGATTGCCTTTGCAAATAGTTTGTCTCCAGATGAGACGCCGCGTAACGCGGCGTCTTATCAGGTTCCAAACAGTTTGACACTCTGGTCATGTTTTGAAAAGAAATTTAGAAAATTCTTTTTTAGAACAATAGCAGACGACAAATGTTGCAGACGAAATTAATTACCCAGCATGCAAAACGTTAAAACTTTAAAATAAATGTGCATGTATAGTCAACTTAAAACAGTCATTTTTCGCGATTTAGTTGCATTGCGTTTGCATTTGATTTCGTTAAAACCGGGAGGAATAACGTTTTCTCCACTGTTGATGCATAAGAAGGAGAAGTTTAGTAGCAGAAGACATAATTTCAGCAGACGACACAAGACAAGTGTCATTAGTACACGTAATGTTATATACATGTATTTCTATACATGTAATTCTATCACCACTTACATGTAGCATGTATGGATACATTTGTCTTTAACTGTTATCATGTTAAATTGTTACCTTTATAATGACACCATCGCCTGCACACACAAAAAAACTAAGTTCAAATATGTTTAAGAAGAAACGTCGCTACGAATGCCAAACAGTCTGGACCCTAATCAGACGCCGAGTGACGCACATCTGATCTGGATCCAAACTGTTTGCAAATGCAAACGTAGGGCTCCATGCTAGGCTGGATACCGGTTTAAAATCAAAACCAATATAGATCTAAATTGGAAACGAACAATTACAAGAAATCTCACCTTCGTATTTCCCCAGTGGAGCGCACAAAATGGCCGTCCACCTTGTTAAAGTTTAAAGTCTATACCGATCAGCCACTGATCAACCAATATCGATCTATGGCCGAGCTGGGAAAATCGGGTACTTAGTTTCCCACTGCGGTCCGATCGTCTCTGTTCAACAAATCGCCGTGCTTTCAACAACTAAACATACGTAAACAAATACCGTGGTTCCCAACCCCGCAGTCTTTTGTATACTCTAGTACAACACCATTATTTATTTATCGTTACTTGTATGTAATTTACTCTTAACGAGTTTATATACGTACAGTGGCGAATACGTTTTTCTTTCACCAATAAACGCGCTTGTGTAAATCAAAACGTTTGGAGCCAGATTAGACGCCGGTTAACTATTTTGAAATAAAACTTCAAGAACCTATTTTTCCTATATCTACATTTCATTACATTGTGTTTGTGTTTCGTTTCTTAACCCATTACCCCATAGCCTATTTCTAGTTTTGAAGACAGTTAATTACTTAAAGCAGGTTGAAAGTAAAGCAGAAATGCGCCTTAAGGCGCATTCTACTTTACTTTCAGCCTGCTTTAAGCTATTATCTGCTAGGATATAGAAAATATTTCTTATAATACATATTCATGACTGTTTAAAAGTAAACTATTTTCTTCCGTAGAGGAATAAATGAAAGGCGTAAAAAGGTGTATTTGAGTAACGGGTTAAATGGGAAAGAATACCGTCTTCTCTGTGCTAGTGTTTAAACTCCTGGGTTTTGCAGTCATGCTCCAGATCAGACGCCGAGAAGCTCTAGTAAAGAAGGGATTTAGAATTCGGGCAGACGGTTTCTTTTAGCAGACACCATTTAAATAGGCGCATCAGGCAGGTTTTAAGCTTAAATAAAAAAAAAAGACGAGTAATTGAAACAATTATTTGAAGACGGTTTTAAAAGAACTAATTTAGCAAAGCATGCGAAGTCTTATCTGGGTCCGCGACATTTGTCAATCTAAGACTAACAGATAAGACGGTAGAAAAATATTTATATTTAAATAAAGATTGCCAAAAATGTCGGTAGAATTCGATTTCAAAACAAATGTAATCAATGACAGTTTTGCAGGTTTCGTGCGATAGTTAATATGTTTGTTATATTGGTTTTAACTGTAAATATGTTTTGTTGTATACACTTGTATATTGCCTCATGGGCCAATGGCCCAATGGTTTTGAATAATACAATATCTCTATGCTTTCTTGATAATGAAATACAATGTAGTGTTTCATTTATTTTAATCGTGCCAAGTCGACTGTAGTCGTCTCTTGCGATGGATGCGGTCTAGCATTTCTATACAGTAAAACCACGCTATTGTGACCACACTGTGACAAAATTGAGTTACGACAGGTAACTGCTTAAAAATTGTGTAACGACAGGTAACTGCTTAAAGCAATGTGACACTAAACAGAAAGCTCCTCTCGGAGTTTTCTGTTTATTGTCACCTAGCTTTAAGCTGCCAACTTAATGAGCTTCAGAACTGTTTCACTGTCACCTTGCTTTAAGCTGTCGCCTCTTTTATACAATCATTTACCCTTCGTTTTAGGTTCGTAATAGAGAGATGTAATGTACCTGTATATTTTCAGTACACGTTTCAAAAGTTCTTAATGGGTAGATCTAGGTCACTTGTAAATTATGATACCTAGTTTTTTTATTACTACATTTTTCCTTTACGTTGCATGCCAGCATGGAGATTTATTTACATTGTATTTGTTTCGCAAAGCATGTTTACTCAGCTTATGTTATATGTATAAAACGATTACAGTATGGCCCCATATGTAGATTTATATACCCTATATACATTGTCATATACCCGTTATTCACTAGGGAAGATCGACATTATTCTGTCCAAACAAACATTTGAAATAAAAACAAGTTTTTTCAATTGCAAACAGTTTGGAGTCATACCAGAAGCCGAGTCCGGCGACTAACCATGCTCCAAACGGTTTGCCATTCACACAAAAAGAAATAACTGTCAGATTTTTCTAAAGGTCTTTTTTCTACTTTGAATGGCATTACGTTTGCGTTTAGCTTTGTTTACGCGGAGAATAATAACGCATTTCTCAATCCATGCCTGTGTTGAATTGTCATTCAGTCAAGCATATAATTGATATCTCTGAATACACGCGGTTGCTTAATGCAGGAACAAAGTAATACAGAAAGCTTTACTTTCAACCCATATAAACACTGAAACAGTAATCTTTTAAGATCGTCTATGCACCCCGATTTCAAATGAGTTTAAGCACTTAACTGTAGACTTGGATTTATTGACAAAAGGATTTAGCGAAAATGAAAGTTTTTATCTCTGTAATGTAATCGATACTGATCGATTATGATCACTCAGTAAGGGTGGTGTTTGGGGGGTTATTTTGGTGTTTAAGGAAAAGAGGAAATTGTAGATCTATAAAGCATGGAGGAGACAATGTCAAAATACAGTGGAGTGGGCGCTATTCTTTCCTTATAAACGCATTTTTGATAAAACTATTATTTCCATTGCAAACCGTTTGGGGACCCGGCGTGTGAGCATGAAATAAAGTGACCCCCGTAAAAGAGTGACCCCGGTCGAAATATTACGTGGGGGTCACTTTATTTCATTACACAGGCTCCAACTGCTTGCCACTAGATAAAATTTTAAATCTGAGTAAATTAAAATTACATGTAAATGAATATCAAGAATTGTTAAAAAGATGTCCATGCATTTCTACGTTTTATTGCAATGAGTTTAAGTTCACAGGTACGCGTCATGTATTGTATTCCGTGAGTCAATAATAATTATAACAACAATAACAAAACATTATGTTATGAGTAAACAACGAGCAGTGAACCATAATACATGTATTTAGCTTAGTCCTCTTTAGGGGGGAATCGGCATGCTGTCAGCATATCGACAGCTTAGTTAGATGGACTGCAGCAATACAAACACCCCTAAATCGTGGAAAGTGCAAAGTTGTAAAGTACATTCATTGTTCACTGCTCGTTGGTTACCTATACCTCTATAGATTCTATATATGAGACCATTCTCGAGCATTTGATTGGTCAGATTTTTGCAAAAAGCTCAAATCTGACAAATCAAATGTTTGAGAACGATATCAGACTCCACTCAGCGATTAATAACATTGGACCCGTCACCCAGACTACTGTGTCGATGGCACATTGTATTTGCACTTGTTATTACATGTATATGGAATTGTGCAGGGTTTTTTTCTTATTAAAGACATTTCTAGCAAGTCTTGAACATTCTACATTAGTCAATACAAATAAATTCCAATAGTGTTGAAAATAATCATTTTGTTCTTTGATGTCAGACCAAAAACAAATTTCAATTAAATATTGCATCTTACAGTATCGTAAATTGCAGTGGTCAACTGCTCAAACGAAAGTATGTTTTCACCAGATTAGAACAAACGCATGTCTAGATACACTTGCTACAATTACCTTATGACATTTGTTTATATTACGAAGAAATTATTAAAACAACTTCTTAGTGTGAAACATACCGGTACAGTGGAGAATCTGTTATTCTTTCCCGTTTAAACGCAAACGTACGCAAACGCAAAGCACTAAAACGTAGAAAAAAACAACTTTGGACAATTCTGATAATACTTGTTTATCTTGGTGGCAAACAGTTTGGAGCCTGATCAGACGCCGGGTAACCCGGCGTCTGATCTGGCTCTAAACTGTTTGCAATGGAAAAACTAGTTTTAGCGTAAACGCGTTTATTGGGAAAGAATAACAGATTCTCCACTGTATCTACAGTCATTAATAATTATTGTATAAAGTGACCACTAAATGAACAAGAATGGAGACCAGTTACAGAACACTGCTTAATGCTGCAATAATGCAACATGCACAAAGCTCCCGGATTATATTTACCCTGCCTTAAGACCTGCAATGCCTTACCCAGAGAACTGTGGTTATTTGCAAACGAGTTTATTTCTGATGAGACGCCGCGTGACGCAAGATCCAAACTGATTGACACTCATTGCGATATCACTTGGTTAATTTAATTAAATTTGGTAAACAAGGCCATACACTTGTTTAAAAATTGATGACGTCATGGCAGAGAATGGGTTAATTAAAGTAGCATTAAGACTTCAGAAAGAACTAGAACTGCCACTAAATATGAGTAATACTCCCGGTGATACACACAGCAACAACCTTAGGCCCAATCTTGCACGTCTACAACTATTAATTAACTTGCATTGTAATTATCATTAAAGTATAAAGTGCCTCAAGTTGAAACTGAAGCAGGAATTGGACAAGATACAAGCACAATATTTGGACAAGATTCTGAGGTCAAAGTAATAATACCTTGGAATTTGTGTCCTACACATGCAGCTCGTGATTAAAATGTATGCCAAGTATCAAGACTGAAGGAAGATTTCGCCGCACAAGATTTTCCCAATTTCATGAAATTTGCCTCTTGGATATCTACACACGCGGCTCCTGATTAACATACATGTCATGCATCAAATGTTTGAGATTAAAACTAGGAGTTCAAAGCACAAGAATCCAAACTGTTTGACACTTATTACGATATTTCTTCAGTCAATTTACCTAAAGTGTAAATTTTACGAGAAATAAGTCCGATAACTGTTTTAAGTCATTCACCCCTGAAACTTTTAATGGACAATTCCAATTTCAAAATAAGTCTATTCCATTTTTGACTATTTAGGGTTGGTTTTAACAAAATGTTTAAAAATGACAAACAGTATAGACCCTGATCAGAGGGCTCCTCAAAGAGCCCTCTGATTAGGGTCTACACTGTTTGCATAGGATACGTATAATCCTCTCAGGAACACGATTTGTAAATGAGGAGTATATTCGTGGCTAGGATTGAATGTTTTAAAGTGACAGCACAGCGGTGAAGAGGTTAAGCAACCACCTGTTCAAAGATAATTAGGGATCTTCTCATGATCAAGCGCTTAATACAAATCAGTTTATGGCATATTGTGTATTAAAGGGAGGTAATTAGATATAACTCATATGTATGCAGTAAACCACTCTTATACAGTCCATCCATTCATTGACTGATTAGGGAATGGACTGTATAAGAGTGGTTTACTGCATACATATGAGTTATATCAAATCAGTTTAATTTGATTTAAGGCACGTCGCTAGTTAGAGCAAGGTGAAAGTAAAACAAAGCTCCTTTAGGAACTTTAACTTGCTTTAAGTTGTCACATGTATTTCGTACAATTAATAACTAAGTATTTTTAGAGGGGCTTACTGTAGTTACATCCGACGTTTTTTCCCCAAGAACCACCCCTATATTACTCGTATGTACTCTACTTTCTGACGAGACTTGACATTCATACCAAATATATTACAAAACTTGCTTCAGCATTGTTTGAGCTCCAAATACTGATGACCAGTGCCAACATTTTGAATCAGATCAGACATCAGGTTACAGGGTCTTTGAAGCTCTAAACTCTACAATTCAAGATTTTAAATTCTACTTTATGGTACTTCATTTAACCCTTTACTCCACAGCATGTTTCTAGTATTATAGAAAGGTGGCCACTTAAGGCAGGTTGAAAGTAAAGCATAATGTAACTTAAGGCACATTCTGCTTTACTTCCAGCCTGCTTTTAGCTAGTAAAGCTGTCATCTGCTAGAATAAAGAAAATAATTCTTATAAGAATCATAACTGTATAATTGGAACTATTTAATAAATTTATTATGTTAAATTGGGTATTTATGGAATGAAGGGTTAAACCCGAGAGAATAACTCTTTCCCCCTGCAGGCTAGCAGGAACAAGGTAGATCATAGAATAAAGGAAAGGAAATCAAAACATACATATTTTTTTTATTTTTATGGTATCTTTATTCTTCTCTAATTCATATAAATTCATGTAATTCCTCGTGCAAGGTCCGTCTCCTGGTACAGTGCAATAGGAAAGACAGACTGAGGAATAGTCACAACAACATGATAGGAACATGATTTGGTTTCAATGATCACATGTGAATGCAGAGCTCCAGATACCGAGAGTATTTCAAAAACTAAAATCATTATGTCTGCACAAAACCATATGGTGTGACAACCCATAAGAATTGTCTCAAAGAGACAATTCTTATGGGTAGTCACACCATAGGGTTAAGTCAGTGCAGACATGAAGATAACACGACAGGGTTAAGTGCAGACATGAAGATCAAAATGTTGGAAAACTAGTAGATTTTACTCAAATCTTATCTGGAGCCCTGACTGTGAATGATACGACTATTTAACCTTCAGCATGCTTAAGCAAATTTTGCCTGCAAAACTTTCTCCATGGACTCTCACAGTTGGTTTATATGCAAATCATCATAGAAAATATCAGTGTAATTTTATGGCTACTTTGATCCAGATGAAACCCAGAGTTATTCTATGTCTCATCTGTTTACAAACAGTTTGCGTTAGTTATCACAAATTTGCCTGTACCTCTCTGAAGGTTAAATCTATTTTCATGTAATGTATTGGGCTGGGTGTAGAAAGCAAGCCTAGGTTTCACCGTGGAGCGCTAGAAGACGTCTGTGCTTACTGCCCTCACCTTTACTTATGTTCCAGTATTAGGTCTTCCTCTCTAAGACACACACAGACCATAGTCCCCTGGTATGCAGCGCCAGTGTGCAATGGTATTAAACTTGTTCCTACATCCCACACCCAGTCAGAGTATAATAATACAGTTACATAGAACAGCTACAGCACCTTAGGCAGGGTCAAATTGGCATTGTTCTTGATCCTTTCCCCAAAGAAAGTTACTCCTCATATGAATTGTTCTTGAAATTGTGACAGATGGATGCTAAAAGCAGACTGAAAATAAAGCAGAAAACTCCTGATTGAGCTTTCTGCTTGAGTTACTTTGTCTGCTTTAAGCAACAATCTGTCTTAAATACTATAAACTATGGGGACTAATCATTGACCCTTTTAATGTCTGGCGCCTAAACAAAAAGAGAATGCAAATGTTTTCGACACATTTCTTTCCTTCTAAGAGTAGGGGAAAAACCACCAAACTCTTGTTAACAAAATTTTATTCTATAGATATTTATCCCTGCCTAAGGACATGAGCGACAGCTTCTCTAGGTGACTTTGCTTTACTTCTTGGCAAAGGCAATCTTCATTGCATTGCTTGGAGTGATCTTGAAGCCTTGTAGGGCATCCTTGGCTGCAGCAGACTGGGTCTCAGTCTCAAACTCCACAAAGGCAATATCATGTCGGCCAGGTACCAGTCTAACCTCCTTGAACCCTGGGAATCTGTAAATAGACAATCAGTGGTTAGTAACTTTGTAAATAGGGTATAAACCTCTCTATTATGACCTCTAAAACAAAGGCTAATTTATTGTATAAAACTTAAAAGACATGTGACAGTCTCAAATAAGGTGATAGAAAGCTCCAAAAGGAGCTTACTGTTTCACCGACACCTTTCAAAAGGCAGTCGCTTGTCGCAAACACCTATCAAGTAAAATAATTTAGTGGTCGTAATTATAATATATGGGTTTAACTCTATTGATAACGTTTTGTCCAGCAATGATACTAATATTTTTACTCAAATTAATATTGTTGAATTTAAATATGCTGTCTGTTAAAACTATATTATTAAGACTGTGTGTTTTCAGAAATACACTCCCAAGTGGCAGACCCTTTGGATCCTGATCAGATCAGATGTTTTGAAAAAAAAAAAAAAATTAAAATCAAAGAATTGAGAGTCGACTCTGTTCAGACAAGAGTTACTAAGTCTATGATCTGGATCAAAACTATCCAAACATTTGCAAATACATGTACCAGTGTAGTAGTGTTTGGCAATGCATAAAGCTGTCGGTAGTAACCCATTCACCCATGAAACTTCAAATGTACGGTTTCAGTTTCCAATTAAGTCTAGTAAGTTTTTACTATTAAGGTTTGTTTTTCACAAATAAATTGCAAAAGGACTAACAGTGTAGACCAGGGTCAGAAGGCTTCTTAAGGAGCCTCTAGTCTCAGTATACACTATTTCCATAGGACAAGTGTTCTTTTCACAAGGTCAGTTTGTAAATAATTCATATACACAACTCTAATGGTTGATGGTTAAAGATTATTTAACTAATTGTTTGTGCTTTGATTTGGATTCAGACCCCAGGAGCCCTTTGGTGATTGGTCACTCTTTGCTCCCTGAAACTTTAAATGGACAATTCCAGTTTCCATTTAAGTCAAGTCCATTTTTGACTTTTAAGGGTTGTTTTTGTCAATGATTGGCATTATGACAAACAGTGAAGATCCTCGGAGCCCTCTGGTCTGGGTCTTCACTGTTTGCACAGGACAAATGTACTATTTATATATGCACTGTTTGAAAATGACGCCTATATGCAGGACTAGGGTTCAAAGGGTTAAGTCTAGCTCTTGTACTTACTGGTTGAAGAGCATAGACAACATCATCTCGTTGGTCTCCTCTGGTAGGTTGGTCAAGAACAAGATCTGGTTAGGAGGCTGCTCTGGTATATTGGTGGGTGCCGCTGTCACACTGGCAGCAGGGGCAACTGTAATACAGAACACATGTTAGCATTGTACAAATTTACCCATTAACCAATAAATACACCTTTTAACTCCTGTAATTTATACCTCCATTGAAGAAAATAGTTACATTTTATACAGACATAAGTACCATAAGAAATATTTCTATATATCCTAGCAGATAGTAGCTTAAAGCAGGCTGAAAGTAAAGCAGAATGTGCCCTATGGCGCATTCTACTTTACTTTCATCCTGCTTTAATATGTCACCTATCTTAAATACTAGGAACAGACTATGGGGTCATGGGTTAACCCTTGTGATGAGAACCAAACCAGGTAACAGAACTCCAATTAACTCTGTCCCCCAATCCATAGAAGCGCCATTAATTTATTCCTTTTCAGAGGAAAATAATTCCAATTTCTACAGTCATGAATATGTACCATAAAAAATGTTTTCTATATCCAAGCAAATGGTAGCTTAAGCAGGTTGAGAGTAAAGCAGAATGCATTTTAAGGCACATTCTGCTTTTCTTTTAACCTGCTTTAAGTGGTAAACATAATTAATAAATTATAAGCACATCTTCACTTTGAAAGTTTCATAGAATTCCACAAAACTGCTGCAGAGAAACAGTCCAGAAATGAAAGTTTGACAACGCCTTCAACGTAGATGCCAATGAAGAGCAATCGGACAAAGCCTAAAAGCAAGATAAATTCAGCTGTAATAGAAGGGTTTCACTACTTTGGGCGACTCTTGACATTGCTGTGGTTTTGTGGTTACAGAGTTTCCTACCTTGTACTTGTGCAGGTTGTTGTACAACAGGCTGTGGCTGCTGGCTTTGTTGTTCTCTGTTAGGTCTCTCTCTGAAAATAAACACCAGAAAAATAAACACCACTGATTATCAGATGGGACAGTCATACAGACACAAGTGGAAATTGAAATGTAGCAAAATAAAAACTTTTAACCCATTACCCCATAAGTACACCTTTTTACACTTTTAATTGTTTCCTTCACTGAGGGAAATAGTTTCAATTTATACAGTCATGAATCTGTAGCACAAAAAATATTTTTCTAAATTCTAGAAGGTGTTAGCTTAAAGCAGGCTGAAAGTAAAGCAGAATGCGCCTGAAGGCACATTCTGCTTTACTTTCAATCTGCTTTAAGTGGTCAACTGTCTTCAAAACTAGAAACATGCAGGGTATTGAGGGTAATGGGTTAATTTCTGATTGAGAAATGACTATACTATTTTCTTTATATCATGCATGTTAGTGATTTCTGTGTTTGAAGACAGGTGGTTAGTTAAAGGAGACTGAAAGTAAAACAGAAAGCTCCTTCGGGAGTTTTCAGCATTACTTTGAGCCTGCTTTAATCAGTCATGGTGCAGGAAAAGTATCCAATGGATTCTTTACAGGACAAGGTAGAAAGCATGAAAAGTTTTTTTCCCTTATTTGGACGGTACCGGGGAACGGACCCGTTCCCAATTCGAGACGGACCCTTCCCAATTTGATGATCGGACCCTTCCCAATCAAAAGAAATCAATTATCGGACCTGTTCTCAATCAAAATAAACATATTTGCCAAATATCAATTACATTTTCCCTTTAAATCATAGCAAACCATCTATATTCCAACTTATCTTTTGCTACAATGAATGTAAACAAAGTTACGCAACTCCATTGACATTTTTGGGAGTATGTATAAAACAATACCGGTGATTACGGCCGAATTTTGGAAACGGTCCGGGCGAAGATTTATACATGCCCTTTCATCGAGACTGGTAATGTTGCGTGATCGCAAAATCCGCTGAAATTGATAAGAGTTTACAAACCCAGCAGAGTTCCCATTCACGCACAGATGTACGTGATTCACGTATAATTTCAAAAAATCACGCATAAAATCAATGCCCTGAACGTGCATGCATGTACAGATTTTTGTTGCAGTTAATGCCGAAATCGGATGTAAGAAGACCAGTTTTGTTAACAAACAACAAAATACAAGTTAAACGTCAAAGTCTGACGTGTCAGTTTAGATTTGTTTTCATTTTCCTTATAGTGTCTATCAGGCGCTTGACAATTCTTATCATTCTTAATACGTAAAGCGCCTGGTTCACCCGCATCGCGAATATGATGATTAAGCGGTTTAAAATAGATTGTGGGATTTCCCGTCTCTGTGCCTAATAAAGTCGCTATTTTTTCTATCAATTTTTGTTTTTATAAGAATTCAATACTTATTTAGAGGAATATGTGTTTGAAAAATGCTGACTTAGGATTAAAACAAAAAGTCCGGTCATAGGTCTAATTCTGGTCACTTTCGATTTCAAAACAGCGACGCCATTTTTATGCGAAATCCAAACAACACAGTTGGACAGGTTATCAGATGTATTTTATCCCGTCTATTAACAATGTTGGGGAAAATGCCTGAGTCTTAGCATAGGCCTACGCATTCGTTTAGTCTGCAAATATGTCGGCTAAGAAATATATGAGAGATACGAACAGTACACATACAAACAAATGATATAAAAATTTAGCGGTGGAACCACAAATTTCCAAAGATCATCCCTGGTGCATATCCATTGTTTGAATACGGATTGCTACTTTGTTATGGGGCCACTCGTCGTAGATATGTCATATGCCTTTTGGCCCTTGCCTCATCGTACTTTGTCCCTGGCGTCCTCGCATCAGAAGAAACAGAAAAACTTTTCATATGCACCCTCTGAAATGTGTCTGCACCCCCAAAAAATAGACATAGAGGGTGCATGCACCCTCAAAGCTAAAAGCATGTGGGAACCCTGCCCAGTCTGACTCTGTTTACCATCATTTATAAAATAGAAAACCTACAATTAAAACAATCATGAGCCATAATTCAAAGTACATGTATTACAGAATTGTTTTGAACAAGACGATAATGAAAAACTTGAATCTAGATCACTGCCTTTAACACTCGCGAGCGTGATTGACAGTATCCAGAGATAGATAAGATAAGATTTTGAATTTTACCAAGTCATCAACTCTGTCTCGGCCGCAACAGTCTACTGTGAGTAACACACCCAGCGTAGATTTATTTTCTACACCATGTTTACCATCATAAACAGTTCTAACGGTTTAGTAACTTAAATTCCCAATTTCTGCGTTGTCATCATTTCAAAACTCGTTTTTCCCAATTTGACTTGAAAAATTCCCAATCTGAGGGGTACCGGATCCGTTCCCAATTGGGTGAAAAAAAACGCTGGCGTGAAAAGTTTATTTATGAAGGACTCATAAATGACTTAAAGAAGGTACTTCTATGGTGGGAATAGATTACACATACACTCACAAATCTGTATTAACTTTCCCCCCGAAAGAAGCACCTTTTAGCGCAGTTAATTTATTCCTCATCATCATCATCATCATCAACGGATTTTTGATTAACGTGCAGGTTCAGGGGCAATTATCCACATCAGTGGGCCCCTTTCCACTGCAGAAAATGGTTCCAATTAAACCAGTCATCGTAAGAAAGATTTTCTATTTTAAATCATTAAAAGGTCACCTGTTTTCAAAAACAGGCTATGGAGAAGAGTTAACCCTTTACCTGATAGCCTATTTCTAGAATTGAAAATAGATTACTACTTAAAGCAGGTTGAAAGTAAAGCAGAATGCACTTAAGGCACATTCTGCTTTACTTTCAGCCTGCTTTAAGCTATCCTGTGCTAGAATATATAGAAAATTTTCCCTATAATGTATATTCATGACCGATTAAATTGGAACTATTTTCTTCAGCAGAGGAATAAATCATATTCGCTAAAAGTCACTTCTATGGGGTAAAGGGTTAAACACAAGGCTAGGGAGCAAATGGCTAAGACCATAAATTGTAGTCTCACCTTGGAGCAGTTGTCTGGCCTCCCTTTCTTCTCTTCTTTATCTCTACTGGCTCTTCTTCCTTCTTTGGTTTCTTCGGTCTTTCAACAAATGTTCCCTTCATCTTGGCCACCATATCAGAATCTTTCTTCGAATACTGTATACGCTGTAAAAATTAAAATGTAATACAAATGGTAAATACCAAACTGTGCCCTGTGGTTAGACAGGGCTCCAGATAAGAGGGAGTAAACTGAACAAATCCAACATTTTCGCACTCATGTCAGCACCAAATCCTATGGTGTTACTACTCATTAGAATCGTCTCCTCGAGACGATTCTAATGACGAGTAAGGAGTAGCAACACCATAGGGTTTAATTCGGAAATAAAAATTTTAGTTTTTGAAATACTCCCCTTATCTGGAGCTCTGGGTTAGATTAATTGTTTCAAATTTTGTATTTTTCTACAGTGCAAGTTTAATGTAAGAGATACGTCAGTTTCTTTTTAATCAACTCGCAACTTAATCCATTACTCCATAAATCGTCTTTTTATGCTTTTAATTTATAATTATTCCTCTACCTCAGAAAATAGTTCCACATTATACAGCCAAAAATATGCACCGTAAGAATACTTTCTATATCCTGGCAGATGGTAGGTAGCTTAAACCATCATGAAAGAAAAGCAGAACACGCCTTCAGGCTCATTCTGCTTTACTTTCAACCAGCTCTAAGTGGAAAAAACTAACTTTATACAGTCAAGAATATGTTTCATAAGAAATATTTGCTATAACCAAGCAGATGATAGCTTGAAGCAGGCTGAAAGTAAAACAGAATGTGCCTCAAGGCACATTCTGCTTTACTTTCAACCTGCTTTAAGTGGTCATCTGTATTCAAAACTAGAAACTGGCTATGGGGTCATGGGTTAAACAAAAATATTACACTTGACATGATGATTCAATTACACTAACTTGATACAATTATTCAATCTTCTTACCATAGGTTTGTCATAGAAAGGGAAACCCTGCATAGATCTTAATGCATTTGTGGCACTGTTGATATCCTTAAATATCACAAAAGCCTGTCCTCTCATTTTCAGTGTCTTCATGGCCACAATGTCCAAGATCTGTCCAAACTGGGAAAATATGGCATACAATGATTTCTTGAGTTCTGAAAAACAAAAGAGAAAAACTAAATTATAGGGCTGTAACAAATACAACATGTAGGCTGTAGCTAATAGGAATACACATCATGATATAGGGTGACGAATAATTATTCACGAATATGAATACAATTGTTTCTTTAAGTGAAATCTCTTTTAATACTTTATTACTTCTGATTTGTATCTTGAAATAAAATTATATTTAAGCATTAAGTTTTTTGTGTCATATTTAAGTCAAGCTCATATCATAGGTTGTTTTTCAGGACTATAATGGTACTGGAGACAGTAGAGTGTTAGTAAGCTTCAGTTTTAACCTTTTTTAGTTGTTTTCAAGTTTCTTTATTATACTGGCGAATATTCGGTTCTTGAACATGCGAATAAGATGCGTATTCACCAAAATCAGAATACATGTATAAGGTTCTACAAATATTCGAGTGTATCGTTACAGCTCTACTAAATTACAGTACTAGTCATGAAATTTATTTATGTTTGCACATGTTAGCTTATCTGCTGAATACAGTCAAACCTGAGTTAAACTTTTGACCAAATTGGCAATAGACATCTTTTTTATGCCTTGAATTTATTCCTTCACTAAAGAAATAGTTCCACTTTATACAGTCATGAATATGAACCATAAGAAATATTTTACTTAAATCAGGCTGAAAGTAAAGCAAAAAACTTTCAGCCTGTTGCAAAAATGGAAACAAAAAGCATGTTTCTGATACTTACCATCTTTCTTAATCTTTTCATTTAAGTTGTTTATGTAGATCGTATGATTGGGTCGTATATCCATTCTGTCTTGTCTGAAATACAGAAAAATACGTTAACCTAAGCTTTACTCATTCAAATTTCAAGAAAAATATATGTCCGCCTGGCCAAACAGGCGGGGGCTTGTGGCCGCCCGCACAAAATCGGCCAGGGGGACTCATGTCATGCCATAAGTTTTACAAGTCATTACAGTTGCCGTCCAAAGTAAATCAAGACACCATGTACATGCTCTGGACCGTATGGTTTCAGCGAATTTAGAAGTTAAAGACTCTGTGGCATCTACAACAGTTGTGTTTACCATGTAGATAAATGTTTTAGATCTTTGTTGCAGAAATAATCAGGAAAACTAGATTTAGAAAAGTTACAGAGTTTTCTGTAAGGTTGGTGAATGATGGCCATGGGCTATACATCCTTGTTTATATCATTGGTGTTGTAACTTGTAGGACTAGGAGTGGCACGTGTAGTGAATACAGGCAGTGTTAGGCCCTCGAGCCTAACGTCCGGACTTTTGGCTCAATGGTTATAACGCTCGCCTTGCAAGCGGGAGGTCCCGGGTTCGATCCCCGGGCCCGGTCACTATAATGGCGTTGTCGGCAAACGGATTTTCCGCCCCATCTAGTGATGACTGTCCTTGCCCTATGCATGGATCACCGTCGCAAATGTCGTGTGATAGCTACCGTAAGTCGCAACGGGTTAATGGTCTCAGAGAGATAAAAAGGACCTCAAAATTAAGATGGGGAGGAGTGTAGTGAATACAGGCAGTGTTAGGCCCTCGAGCCTAACGTCCGGACTTTTGGCTCAATGGTTATAACGCTCGCCTTGCAAGCGGGAGGTCCCGGGTTCGATCCCCGGGCCCGGTCACTATACACGGTTAAATTTCGGTCCCTATGCTGCAAACGTAGTTTGGGGGGGGGGGGGGGGGGGGGGGGGGGGGGGGGGGGGGGGGGGATTACACACCAAATTCCAACAACTTTTAGGCGAAACAACGGGTTTAAAGCAATGGGAAATGATGATATCCGTAAGGGGAGTTCAGCAGTATTCGAAGATAGATAGATACAATTTGGAGGCGAATTCGTCATTAGGCGAAATCATTCTTTTAAGACGTACAAGAAACGTTTTCAGGCTCGATTACACATCCATTACAAAGTGAAAGTTAAATAAACATACTTTTTAAATACTTCAATAACTTATCATCCGCGTACGTGAATTAGAAAATAAATATTTACAAGGCAAAACACGGATTAATTCGATTGTAATACCTGTTCTTCCTTTGTTTTGTATCAATTTACCGGCGTCTTCGCGAAGACGGAAACGGAAGTCCACACAAACAGCGCTGGTTCCCGCAAAGCGTTGGAGTAGCGTTTGATTATAAATAATATAATTATAGATCTATATGCGCCTATTCCACTTGTTCTATATATTATATAGACAAGTGGAATAGGCGCATATAGATCTATAATTTCTTAGAGGTTGTTACCCTTTCGCTCTCAGCGTTGCTTAATAGCGCGTTTGCAAACAGTTTAGATCATGATCAGACCGTGACGCCGCGTAACGCGGTGTCTGATCAGGATCCAAACTGTTTGATACTCGTTTTGAAATTTCTTCAGTCATACTGATTTTTCTCATGAATGTTATTCATTCGTATTTTTTTTCAGCAGAGCTGAATGGTTTCTATTTAGACCAACATTTTTAACCAATCATATTTGATCAAGAAACTATATGAATGAAGTTTGATATATAGAACAATATATTAATGTAAGGATCTCCTATCAGTAGCTAGGATATGAGTTAAATTATTGTTTTGTTTTGCATTTCTGTACATGAAAGTTTTGCATTTTAAATAACAGTTGCTGTTTCCATTGTATGCTTGTATTTTTTTGCTTTTCAATCCAAGATATTACAATTCTTTGAAAACCTCAATTTCATTCAAATTTGCACACCCATCTATAGCATTAGTCCAACCACTCATTCCGCTGAATATCTTTTTTTTAAAGATATTTCTTGTTTAACTTTGAAACGACATTGCAGACGACAAAATTGAAGCAGACGTTAATGAAACGATGAAGGGGTAAAAATCTCACGAAAAAGTTGGCAGTGAAATGATTAAACAGAAATAAACGTCCGATAATATAACATACTAGTTTTACTTGATGGTGCTGGTAGCTGACGGAAATGGGGAAATCAAATAATACACATATCATAAATAACTTACACATGATTCACAAATAATGCAGACAAAGAAGAGGATGAAGAAGAAGAAGAAAGAAAAATATAGATTTTCTGCCGGAGTACACTGCAACAGTAGTTTGTCTATTTGCATTCCTGATACTAGTCTTTTAAATATCGTAGGTACCATGGCAGTATCGTAAACTTGGGGTTTGGTCTGCATTGTTGTTTATACTATATAATATGCTATGGTAGATCATTGGTCTCCATGGTTGTGCATTTACTTTTATTTAGAGTCTATGTTTTGGTATACACTGTTGTGTGTAGTCTTACTTGCTGAGTTGGAGCATTAACCTTTAAAGTGCTAATAAGTTAAAGGTTTTTTTTTTAAAAGGCCATCTGTATGTTTGATTAGAGACCAGGTAATAAGTAGTTTGCGTTTTGGATCTAGATGACATTGACCTTTGACATAACCCAACTTTACTGAGCTTAAGGGTTTCTTAAGTTGAGTACACATGCCAAATATGAGGCTCTATCACATGTAGTTCTTGAGACACTACAAAAGTTAAATTAACCATATTTGACCTCTTAATTATCCTTGACCTTTGTTGGTCACCACCTAAGTTATACCAGGATCAAGCGTTTCTTCAGTTGAGTACACATTCCAAATATAAAGTCTGTATCACATGTAGTTCTAGAGATAAGGCAAAAGTTAAATTAACCATATTTGACCTCTTAATTACCTTGACCATTGTTGGTCACAACTCACAACCATAATTGTACTGTGTTCAAGAGCTTTATGAGTTGAGTACACATTCCAAATATAAAGTATGTACCACATGCAGCTCCAAAGTTATGACCAATGTTTAATTCATCCGATTTTACCTCTAAATGACCTTGACAGTTGTCAGACATGACCAAAGTTGTACTGTGCTCAAGAGCTTCTTGAAGTGAGTGCATAACCAAATATAAAGTCTCTCTCCTATTTAGTTCCAGAGTTATGGACAAGGGTAAAATTGTGGACAGACGGACAGACAGACAGACATACATGACAGGCAAGGCAGACAGACAGACAGACAGACAGGCATGCAGGCAGGCAGACATACAGCAGACAGACAGACAGACAAACAGAAAGACAGACAGACAGACACAATATGCTCTCACTAAGTAGTATGTGGGAATAAAAATACCAACACATCGTTACTTTTCATTAAAATCTTTAAGGTAACGCATACTGTCTGCAAGCACGGTCGCGAAAATATGTGAATTTAAGCTTTAAAACACAAAATACACAACGTCACTACTAAACATTGTCATATTTAATCCTATCTTAATGGTATGAACCATATGTTAAGATATTAAGCGCCTGCCATCAAAACTTTAAAGTTGTTCCTTCTTGTTTTAACTAACCTGGTCTTCTCCATGGTCGCCACCATTATTTGTATGTGCCTGACCCAATCACGTAGTGTCAGGGGAAGAACCAGACTAACAATGTATATAGCTATAAGTTCTTGAAGGAGTGCAATTATTGGTGAAATCTCATCATGTGGCAAGAGCTATCTGCTGCCCTTAATATACTTTGGAATGCTAGAAAAGGATTCATTTCAGTAGTGTTTAGGCTCTAGTTATCTGCCCCTATTGATGTACTCTACGATACTACAATAGGTTATATTCCAATATTGTTGACATGCTTTACTACAAGTTTGAATGGATTTAGATTTAGTGAAATTCAGAAGTACAGCTATCAGGCTTCATTACAACAGGCATGGAGAAAGGACAAATGGAGAAGTAACTTATACTCAAATCTGCATTTTCCCGAAAATGGTGTCGTCCGTTACCTGTATGTGCGATAACGCTTAATCGATCGATAATTCAACTGCACCGGTACGCCGATAGCGGGCTATCGCGTTTTTTATCGTGTTGAATGGTTACCTACTGTTAGTTTAAGTTACATAAAATCCTTAATTTTCACCCGATTTTCATTATAATGGTCTAAAAAGAAGGCTAAGATATTTATCTTTTACTTGTAAAAATAACAGATTTTATTTTTAAAATTGATCAGTTTTATGGCGAGTTAAAGAGTGGTTTCCAAATGAATTTGCCGATAAAAGGGAGCAAGCACTCGCGCATAAATATATCACGCCCCGTTACAAAACCTTTCATAAAACCCTCAATTTTCGACCGATTTTCAAAGAAATGGTCTTAAAGGAAAGCTTAGATATTTTTCTTTCAGTTGTAAAAATGCAAGTGTTTATTTTCGAAATCGACAAATTTTATGGCGAGTTAAAGAGCGATGGCCAAATGAAATAGTCGATAAACGAGAGCAGGCGATCGCGAAATATATACTACGTCCCGTTTCAAAAACTTGAATTTAATCCATAATTTTCGTCCGATATATATATATTTTTTAAAAAAGGTCTTGATATAAAGCCGTGACACTTATCTTTCGGTTGTAAAAATACCAGGGGTTTTCTTGAAGCGAAAAAAGTAATGATGACCTACAAAGGTTGCTGGCTAATGAAATGACTAGACCAACTCGCGTAAGAAAAGAATTCCTTCCGTATAAAAACTTAAGCAAACTTCTAAACTTCTAAAAATGTGTTCATGCATTGTTACAATGTTCTACATGGAGGAAATATTTCCTTGGAGGCAAAAAAAAAAATCCATTTTGTATGTAAAGAGACATTTGAAAGGAGTGCGCGTCAAACGGCCAAAATCCAAAACGGCCAAAAATGTAACTATATTATTATGTCGTATGTGATCATTATTATTATTGAAAGGAAAATTAGAATTATTAACATATAACTTCAAAAACATGAATTTAGGGTTAGTTTTACATCCAGGCTAAAATATACATATTATCCGTCCCATTTCTATGAAAGAGGTAACAGTTTGCATTATCTTCAGAAATTAATTGCAAACATGATAACATGAGATCTCCGTTTCTTTCTGCTTTACTTATGTCTTATATAACGGAGTAAATTATAAAGCAGCCAATGCCTAAAGCAATCTATTTTAGTAACTGCTAAACTCTTTGCCTGCTGATCGCTAGGTCTATTCATCTGTAAACTACATGTCTGCCATATTACACATCACAAAGGAATGTGACACATTACGTAACCGTACACAGATAGCAGGACATTTATAAGCGTCATAAAACTCTCCCAGCATGAAGTCCATGCTTCTTGAAATGCCGATTATCTATGAAGTGCATGTTAGGGAACTGGACACCAGGGGGTTTCCACTTTAATAAAAAAGATCAATGCTACCCGTGCGTGTAACTTGAACCTGTGTTTTTGACTTCTGTAACCGCATGATGTTTATATATTATACAAATCACAAAAATAAAGAAAATAGAATTGAATTGGGGAAAAAAACCAACAAAAAACCCAACATCAATGCACCTGGTTTGGTTGATGACTGGATTAACCCTCTCATTACTGAATACCAGTAACATGATGACTATTGCAATTGCAAACAGTTGTACTCCAGACCAGGCTGCAAAAATGTCGGATTCATAGAGTATGTCGCTTGAAATATAGTTTACCCCTTTTTCGAATTAAGCTCTTTATGACACATTTTACCTTTTCTCCGCATGAGGATCATCAGAGAGAGAGAGACAGACAGACAGACATTCATACAGAAAGATGGAGACAGAAAAGAAGAAGCGAGAGACTGACAGACAGAGATAAGAGAAAAACAGACAGACAGAGAGACAGTCACAAAGAGAAACAGAGACATAAATACAGACAGTGGCAGAGAAATATAGACACACACAAACTTCGTAGGTAAACGAAAAAATACGTTTTTCTCTCGTTTTCAAAACCTCACTAAACTATCAATTTATAAGCTATCGCCTCAAATTTTGTACTATGCGTAAGATAATGGTCTAATTAAACATCTGTATTAAAATTTATAACGAAAAGATAGCATTAAAGGCATTTCTATTAACACCAAACTTTCGTAGGAAAAACGGAAAATACAGTACTGTACGTTTTCTCTCTCATTTTCACAAACTCACTAAACAAACAAATTATAAGCTATCGCCTCAAATTTTGTACTAGTCGTGAGATCATGGTCTAATAAAACATATGTATTAAAATTTATAACGAAAAGATAACATTAAAAGCATTTCTATTAACACCAAACTTTCGGAAAAACGTTGTTTTCTAGCCGCCAGCGAGCGCCGCTGATTGAACGACACGATAAATCGCGAGCAGGCCGGATACTTCTCCATTTGTCCTTTCTCCATGCAACAGGTGAGCGATATCAGGGCATTTAATGCCCTCTTGCTTTTTTTGCCGTCGGCGTTATACTCGAGTAATATACTGCACTCAGCAGGAAGATTTTTGACAGACAAATCAAGTTACGAAGAAAATGTGTGAGTTACCTCCCCTGTTTTTCCCGCCAGATGTCAGAACTTCCGGAATATATTTGGGAAATGTAAATATACACATAAGTCATTGATCAGTGCAATAAATATCTTTTGGTCGTGTTGACTCACATTGTGTGTTTGAAATTGCAATTGACAGGTACGCCCCAGTATTTTATTCCATTAAACTGTTCACATGCATCAACTTTTTTGTGACGCACGTTAAGCATTTGACACGTGTGAAGAAATTTGCAAAAGGAGCAGGAAATTTATCTTGTAAACACAGGGCTCCAGATAAGAGGTAGTTATGTCAACAAATCAAACATTTTATCACCCATTTCAGCACCAAATCCTATGGTCTTACTACTCTGTTGAGTAATGACACTAATTCGAAATAAAGAATTTAAGTTTTGAAAAACTACACTACATTCTACATTACTCCCATGGAGGAATTATAATCAAGCAACCTTATACCGGTGTATATGTTATACCAGTGTAATCCGAAAATTCCAAATAGCAATGACGTCACTTCATTTACATACCGGAAATTTACAAAGAGAACAGTTAAACTCCCACGTCAACTGCCAAATCCATCAAAAGTGTCTATTATGAGCTTTTTCATGTAAATGTACACTTTTCTCGATAAAAGTTCATATTTGCAAAGAAATCCCAACACATTTGTAACATTTTCAAGTGACCATTTTGTTTTTATGCCGGAAATTCTCTATATACTTATAATGTCTGCTGGTGCGCATCTTACGAAACTGTTTACTGTCATTGACTAAAATCACAACATCTTGGCCATTATTCTACACAAAGACATTTTTTCTATAGGAATGTTCGGCAGATGCACCGGTTATACATAAGAAATGACGTTTACCCTTTAGTGTGTATCGGCTGAAATTAGGTAAAACATCAGAAAACTTATGAAATTTCTTGCTGTTTTGACGTTTGCATTTAACAAATAATACGTCCAGCAACCGAAAATAATCAGGGAAGCAAGTATAAAAGGTCTTTGTAATTATTTAAGTTTTTGATTACATTAAGACCACCGGTAATAGGTAACAGAAGCATATACCCTTGAGAAGTATCCGGCCGGCTCGCGATTTATCGTGTCGTCCAAAATCGGTCAATCAGCGGCGCTCGCTGGCGGCTAGAAAACAACGTTTTTCCGAAAGTTAGGTGTTAATAGAAATGCTTTTAATGTCATCTTTTCGTTATAAATTTTAATACAGATGTTTTATTAGACAATAATCTTACGCGTAGTACAAAATTTGATGCGATAGCTTATAAATTGTTAGTTTAGTGAGGTTTTGAAAATGAGAGAAAAACGTATATATTCGTTTACCTACGAAGTTTGGTGTTTAATAGAAATGCTTTTAATGTCATCTTTACATTATAAATTTTAATACAGATGTTTTATTAGACAATGATCTTACGCGTAGTACAAAATTTGAGGCGATAGCTTATAAATTGTTAGTTTAGTGAGGTTTTGAAAATGAGAGAAAAACATATTTTTTCGTTTACCTACGAAGTTTGGTGTTAATAGAAATGCTTTTAATGTCATCTTTTCGTTATAAATTTTAATACAGATGTTTTATTAGACCATGATCTTACGCGTAGTACAAACTTTGAGGCGATAGCTTATAAATTGTTAGTATAGTGAGGTTTTGAAAATGAGAGAAAAACGTATTTTTTCGTTTACCTACGAAGCTTGTGTGTGTCTATATTTCTCTGCCACTGTCTGTTTGCCTCTTGTCTGTCTCTCTGTCTGTCTGTTTTTCTCTTATCTCTGTCTGTCAGTCTCTCGCTTCTTCTTTTCTGTCTCCATCTTTCTGTATGAATGTCTGTCTGTCTGTCTCTCTCTCTGATGATCCTCATGCGGAGAAAAGGTAAAATGTGTCATAAAGAGCTTAATTTGAAAAAGGGGTAAACTATATTTCAAGAGACATACTCTATGAATCCGACATTTTTGCAGCCTGGTCTGGATTACAACTGTTTGCAATTGCAATAGTCATCATGTTACTGGTATTCAGTAATGAGAGGGTTAATCCAGTCATCAACCAAACCAGGTGCATTGATGTTGGGTTTTTTTTTCTTTCTTTTTTTTTCAATTCAATTCTATTATCTTTATTTTTTGTGATTTGTATAATATATAAAAATCATGCGGTTACAGAAGTCAAAAACACATGTTCAAGTTACACGCACGGGTAGCATTGATCTTTTTTATTAAAGAGGAAACCCCCTGGTGTCCAGTTCCCTAACATGCACTTCATAGATAATCGGCATGTTCAAGAAGCATGGACTTCATGCTGGGAGAGTTTTATGACGCTTATAAATGGCCTGCTAAATGTGTAGGGTTACGTAATGTGTCACATTCCTTTGTGATGTGTAATATGGTAGACATGTAGTTTACAGAGGAATAGCCCTAGTTCATTATTTAACCACAATTTCTTGATGATTTTATTCTTAAATAAACGTCTATTACCTTTGTAGGTCATCATTACTTTTTTCGCTTCAAGAAAACCCCTGGTATTTTTACAACCGAAAGATAAGTGTCACGGCTTTATATCAAGACCTTTTTTTAATATATATATATATATAGACGGAAAATGTAAAATATTCCGGCAAATGCCGGACCGGCAAAAGTATATATAATTGTAAAGGTAAAAATGACTAAACACACCTTCTATTTTTTCTTTTTTATTACCATACGCGTTTCGCCTCTCGGCTCATCAGTGATTGTAATATATTTGTTGCTACAAATATATTACAATCACTGATGAGCCGAGAGGCGAAACGCGTATGGTAATAAAAAAGAAAAAATAGAAGGTGTGTTTAGTCATTTTTACCTTTACAATTATATATATATATATATATATCGGACGAAAATTATGGATTAAATTCAAGTTTTTGAAACGGGACGTTGTATTTATTTCGCGATTGCCTGCTCTCGTTTATCGACTATTTCATTTGGCAATCGCTCTTTCACTCGCCATAAAATTTGTTGATTTCAAAAATAAACACTGGCATTTTCTACAACTGAAAGAAAAATATCTTAGCTGTCCTTTAAGACCATTGTTATGGAAATCGGCCTAAAATTGAGGATTTTATGAAAGGTTTTGTAACAGGGTGTGATATATTTTTGAGTGAGCGCTTGCTCCCTTTTATCGGCAAATTCATTTGGTAACCGCTCTTTAACTCGCCATAAAAATGATCAATGTAAAAATTAGATTATGTTATTTTCACAAGTGAAAGATAAATATCTTAGCCTTTTTTTAAGATCATTATTATTTTTATAATGAAAATCGGGTAAAAATTAAGGATTTTATGTAACTTAAACTAACAGTAGGTAACCATTCAACACGATAAAAAACACGATAGCCCGCTATCGGCGTACCGGTGCAGTTGAATTATCGATCGATTAAGCGTTATCGCGCATACAGGTATTGGACGACAACATTTTCGGGAAAATGCAGATTTGTGTATATGATTCTTCTCCAGGGTATAATTCCTCCATGATTACTCCAGATGAGAGTATTTCAATGATATCTAAATTATGTCTGTACCAAACCCTATGGTGTGACAACTGACAACATCCAGAAGAACAAAAGAGCAACTAATAGTGTTCTACACGATAAACATCTTTCAATTCTTTGTCGACATATATGCCAACACCGTCGTCAACGCAGACTAGGAAAAAACACTATAAAACATATCCCATCATTGCCATGATTCCGACATCAACTGATTCTTACAAATGTATCATCCCGGTCTGGAATTCACTACCAGCAGTCATCGCTGAGGCCCCTGATCTGGCATCTTTCAGAGAGGGGCTTGCAACCATGACATTCTAAAGACTTCGACTGCAAGTACAGGTACCGAGGATGAGAAGAGCTGTGCCCGTTGGTTGAATTCCCAGTGGCCGCTACGGTAGCCCAATTGGTCTTTCCCGAGGGACGGAAAGCAGTCGAACAATACACCTTTCACTACAATGATTCTGTCTCAATATCAGGGCCTTTTTTCCAAACATTGGGAAGTGGGCCTTAGCCTTTCATTTGGGAAATTTTATATTCATGATTTTTTATTCAATTGGGAAGTGCAGACTGAATTTCAAAATACATATAAACCAAATCAAAGTCTACATACTTACAAAAAATAGAAAGTTGCATTAATTTAATGTCAGAAAACACAATATTAAGTTAATAACATTAAAATAGGACTTGTAATTAAATTGAACACTTGTAATGTAGTTTTTTATTACTGATCATGTGAAATTGATTTTGACAAAATCATGGGCTTTATATTTTAGGAAAATTCTTTCATCAAACTTGGGGAAAAAAGAGCTTTTTGCAATTGGGAAGTCACCAAAATTTGGCCTCTATTATAGAAGATCAAAAAGCCCTGCGCATTCAAATAGTCCCGAGCACTATCACTATATAAATCTTCTTTATAACAAGACTACCTTCTTGTCGCTTCAGCCGCCACTGTTGACCTGCATAAGTGCAAATTTGTAACATGTACTGGACCAACAGTAAACTCAGCCCTTGGAGGGGAGAGTGACAGTTATGTAACATACATGGTACAATGGTATATGCAAATAAGGCTTCCCAAACCATTGTATGTTGGGAATCATCATCATCCGAATTTTGATTAATGTGCAGGGGTGGGAGCATTGTCCACAACAGTGGGCTCCCTTTCAGGTAACTGGCTAGCTGCACGCAAGGAGGTTCTTACACAGGATCTCCAGGCTTTTTAGCTCACCTGGCACGAAGTGCCAAGGTGAGCTTTTAGGATCGCTGGATGTCCGTCGTCCGTCGTCTGTCTGTCCGTCCACAATTGGTTGTGAACACTCTAGCGGCTACAAATTTCATCCGATCTTCATGAAACTTGATGACAATGTTTGTCTTGATAAAATCTAGGCCAAGTTCGAATGTGGGTCATGTCGGGTCAAAAACTAGGTCACTAGGTCAAATCATAGAAAAACCTTGTGAACACTCTAGAGGCTACAAATCTCATTGGATCTTAATGAAACTTGGTCAGAATGTTTGCCTCATTGATATCTAGGTCAAGTTCTAATGTGGGTCATGCCCGGTCAAAAACTAGGTCACTAGGTCAAATCATAGAAAAACCTTGTGAACACTCTAGAGGCTACAAATCTCATTGGATATTGATGAAACTTGGTCAGAATGTTTGTTTCATTTATATCTAGGTCAAGTTTGAATATGGGTCATGTCTGGTCAAAAACTAAGTCACTAGGTCAAATCATAGAAAACCCTTGTGAACACTCTTGAGGCTACAAATCTCATTGGATCTTGATGAAACTTAGTCAGAATGTTTGTTTCATTGATATCTAGGTCAAGAGCGAATGCGGGTCATGTCCGGTCAAAAACTAGGTCACTAGGTCAAATCTTAGAAAAACTTTGTTAACACTCTAGAGGCTACAAATCTCATTGGATATTGGTGAAATTTGGTCAGAATGTTTGTCGCATTGATATCTAGGTCAAGATTGAATATGGGTCATGTCCGGTCAAAAACTAGGTCACTAGGTCAAATCATTGGAAAATCTTGTTTACACTCTAGAGGTTGATTGTGGGTATACATGTCCAGTCATAATCTAGGTCACTATAGGTCAAGTTTGCCAATGTGTACCAGGTGAGCGATTTAGGGCCATAGTGGCCCTTGTCTATCATGTGGGTTAACTGCTGCTAGTCCCCATTCTTTGTGGTCTCTTAAAGTCAGCTCCCTCTATGACATCTTGGGCCTCCCAGGCCCACGCTTTCCTGCAACTTTCATATCTCTGGCGCACTCAATAGCTCCAGTGGAGCGTTCAACGTGCCCATACCATCGAAGCTGTCTTTCTCTCAATATGGGCTCCAAGTGCTCTATGCAAAGTTGTGTTAGCAGCTTCCTTGAATGGACAGTGGTCACATCTTCTGGCTTGACATTGCAAATCTGTCTGATCATATTGTTACGTTGCTGGTGCTGGAGGTTTGGCTTGGTCAGAGGCCAATGAAAGGAAATGATTCAATTATGTAGCGCAACAAACATCTCTTGGTGTGAGCTTCAGCTTGCATCGACAGGGTTTGCTGTTGCTAGGTCTCTCGGTTTGCACATTACAATATAAGATAACTTTTTTTTTCAAGAAAAAAGTGTGGTATTGTAGGTGACAGACATTCAATAGAATGATTATGGTCTAAAGAATTACGTTTTCTCCACTGTATTTCAGACTGGTAGCCAACTTGCAATCGATGGCCATCCACGGCCATCAATTTCTTTACTGAACTCATCACAGGATTACTAATCAATGTTTCCCTTTCCCACTCACAGGTTTACATGAGACGAAGCACACAAGCCTCTGATCATGCGGAAATCAGGCACACATTCTGATGTTTCTAGCGCCAATGGATCTACCTCAAAGGCACATGTCAGTTTTGGTAAGTCAGACCATAAACTTTTGTCAAATTGCAGAGTCCTAAAACTCGTATAAGCAGCAAGCCAGCAATGAAGTCAAACTTGTTTGGACCCATTACCCCATAAATACACCTTTTTACGCCTTTAATATATTGATTAACAGAAGAAAATAGTTCCAATTTAAATAGTCATGAATGCATATTATCTGAAAGAGTTTTTAAATTCTAGCAGATGGTAGCTTAAAGCAGGTTGAAAGTAAAGCAGAATGTGCCTTGAGGCTCATTCTGCTTCACTTTCAACCTGCTTTGAGTGGTCACCTGTTTTCAAAACTAGAAACAGGCTATGGGTTAATGGGTTAAGCCATGAGGTAAGTTTATGCATACATGTATATAGTTTGTGGAGTTGTGGGGTGAGGATGGTGGGTTCCGTGCATCATATGTGTCTTACAGGCATAGCCATCTCTCTAGTTTTCTTTTCATGTATGGTAATGCAAAAATGATATCCTCTTGAAGTTCTTATTTTGAAGCTGGTTGGTAATTATTTATATGAATAGTAGATCAGAGACTCAGAGCAGAAGGGAAGCAACTCTTAATTGGATATTCATTTGTTTTGTCAAAGTTTATGCCTCTTAGAATTGATTGGATAGGGCATTCTTGCATTAACCCATAACAGAGATTACTCCATAGTCTGTTTCTAGTTATGAAGATTGGTAGCCTCTTAAAGCAGGTTGAAAGTAAAGCAGAATGCACCCTAACACATTACCTTATTATCTATTTCCAGTATTGAAGATAGGTGACCACTTAAAGCAGGTTGAAAGTAAAGCAGAATGTGCCTTAGGGAACATTCTGCTTTACTTTCTGCCTTCTTTAAGTTACCATCTACATGTACTAGAATATAGAAAAAACTTTCTATGGGGCATACTCATAACAGTATAGATTTGAACTATTTCCTTCTGTGGAAGAACAAATCAGAGGCATAAAAAGGCATATTTATGGGTTAATGGGTTAAAGGCTGTACTGAAATTGACATGTAGACTATGTAGAATCTTATTCAGTCAGATTTACAGTCCAACTTCATAACAATTTTCATTGTTTGCATCTTTCCCATCATAGCTCATATTCAGTGTATCAAACAGCTGGTTGCTTAAAGGAAACTCCCGAAGAAAAGTGTCCATTTGAAGCAGGTTGAAAGTAAAGCAGATTGCACCTGAATGCACATTCTCATTCTGCTTTACTTTCAGCTTGCTCTATGATACCATCTACTAGGTGCATATTCATGACTATATAAGGGTTATTTTTTGTAGTGACAGAATAAATTAAATTTAAAAAAAAGTATATCTTTAGCAGGGCTCCAGATAAAGGTGAGTTTTCCTAACAAATGCAACATTTTCTCACTCATTTCAGCACCAAACCCTATGGTGTTACTACTCTTTAGAATCGTCTCTTCCTATGGTGTTACTACTCTTTAGAATCGTCTCAAAGAGACGATTCTAATAAGTAGTGACACCATAGGGTTTAATGCAGAAATAAAGATTTTAGTTTTTGAAAAACTCTTATCTGGAGCCCTGTTTAGGGTAATAATTAAGTTAAGCAAATGACACAACAGAATTTAAGCAGGGGACATTTCATGCTGCCTAAATGATATATGTATTAACTTTATCATTGTGTATCATTTAGATACAGTCGAACTTTGATATCTCGAACTCGCTTAACTCGAACTATCCGATAGTTGGACATATGAACTGCATTATTTCATGCTGGGTAAAGTCAAACATACCCATATTTCAAAGTTAGAACGTGGCCTAGCCAGACGGTGACATTTTAACTTTGAAATACGGGAATTTTCGACAAAACTGACTTTGAGATATCCAAGTTCGACTGTACATAGAAAAACACAGCTGTGAGCTGTGACCTTGCAACGCCTGCTGGCTCGGAGCATAAATTATCCCATTTATGCCTGGATATTGTAATGAATTCTCCCTATGTGCTTGCTGCAAGATTTCATTATAGGTACGCAAGGGTGATCTAAAGATACTGCAATGTTTTCCATATAGCAGATCAGTTCCTATGCGATAACAAACAGTGTAGACTCAAATGAGACGCCGCATTATGCGGCGTCTGACTCTCATTAGAGTCTACACAGTTTGCAAATGTCTACTTTAATAGACGCTAGACTCAAATGGGTTGAATACATAGATAAAGATCAGCAGTGACCCTCTGTATCCTTTGGCAGTGAATTACGCATCAGATTTACGATGATGTAAGATTTGTGTTTGTGTAAGATTTATTTTGATGGACAAAGTGTAAGATATGAATTGGTGTAAGATTTGTGTTTGAGTGAATATTTGTGTTGATGTAAATGTGGAAATTTGAATACTGTGCTTGATTCAAGTTAATGTTGTAGAGTAATATTTATGTTTGTGTAAGATTTATTTTGGTGGACAAGTGTAAGATATATGAATTGGTTTAAGTTTTGTGTAAGATTTATTTTGATAGACAAGTGTAAGATATGAATTGGTGTAAGATTTGTGTTGATGTAAATGAGTAAATTTGAATACTGTGCTTGATTCAAGTTGATGTTGTAGAGTAATATTTATTTTGATGCAAGATTTTTTTAGGTGTAAGAATGTGAGTAAGTGTCAAATTTCGCTTCACTTAAAGGAAGTTCTTCGAAACTTCACCAGCAGTTAAATAGAAAAGTATTTTAATCCATTACCCCATATATGCCCCTTAATATTCCTTTAAATAATTTATTCCTTCACTGAGGAAAAGTACAAATTTATACAGTTATGAATAAGTAAAATAAGAACTATTTTCTATATTCTAGCAGATGGTAGCTCAAAGCAGGCTGAAAGTAAAGCAGAATGCGCCTTAATGCGCATTCTGCTTTACTTTCAACCTGCTTTAAGTGGTCACCTGTCTTCAAATCTAGAAACGGGTTATGGGGTAATTGGTTAATTGACAAAGTGCCTGGTTTACCCAATGTACAGTAAAATCCTGTATTAAGTGACCATTTACTAGAATACCTATAGGGTATCCTTAATATATTGTTATTGCTAAATGCGAGATAAAAATGATGCAGAAAGGCTGTCTGAATTATTTGGCTTTGCATTAACCCATTGAACCCCATTGGCACATTAAAAAAACAGTGTACTACATGTATCTGTAAAAAGTACACTTGAACTAGGCAAACAGGGTTACTAAGACCCAGCATAATGCAAGAAAAAGTAATGTAGAAAGCTTTCTGCATTTGTTTTGTCACTTGTATTAAGAAGCTATCTATATTTAGAGATAAAAATTGTACTTCCCCCCCCCCCCCCCCCCCCCCCCCCCAATAAATTTGCAGTTCTAACTGTATTGTTGAAATTAAGAGATAAAGCATCACTGTCTCGTAGAAACAGGAGCATTTAGTAGACTTTACAGCTGAAACTAGGTCCACCAACTGATCAATAGAACAAAACCATGTGACTTCTTGCAAGACAGGTGCTTAATGCAGAACATGAGTAATGAAGCTAGTTCTGATAGGAGCTTTCAACATTACATTTGCTCTCCATTTGATAGCCACCTGTCTAACATGCTGTCCGTGCAGGTTATTCTTTTCAAACGTTTGCATAGCTAGTACACAGAGCTCCAGTTAAGAGGGAGTAAACTGAACAAATCCAACTTTTTCTCACTTATTTAAGCACCAAATCCTATGGTGTTTCTACTCATTAGAATCATCTCGAAGAGACAATACTAATGAGTAGTAACACCATAACGTTTAACGCAGAAATAAAGATTTAAGTTTTTGAAATACTCCCCATATCTGGAGCCCTGGTACAGGTTTGACTGTTGTAGCTTCATTTATCAGCGATTTTTTTTTAATTTTAAAAAAATAATCTTTTGAGATAAAAAGCTTACATGGTCTTATTGCAAGTATTAGTGATAAGCCGGGAGGCAGAGCTACTGAAATAAGTGTTGATAAGAGTGAAATGCTTACTATATCTTAGTGTCAGAACAGGATTAAACATATTTGATTTGTGAAATACCATTGTGCCAGATAAAGACTCATGTTTTAAGTACTAAAATCCTTATGCCTACATATTAAACACTATGTTGTGAACTTGTGACTTTACTGACTTAACCCATTACCTCATAGCCTGTTTCTTGTTTTGAAAATAGGTGACTACTTAAAGCAGGTTTAAAGTAAAGCAGAATGTGCCTTAGGCACATTCCGCTTTATTTTCAGCCTGCTTTAAGCTAACATCAGCTAGGATATAGAAACAATTTCTTATGGTATATGTTCATGACTGTACAAATTTGAACTATTTTCTTCAGTGGAGGAATAAATTGTCGACATAAAAATGTATATCTATCATTTCTATGGAGTATGGGTCAAACACTTTGTTGTGACTTTTCAATAGAATCATTCAACTCAAAGAGACTTTCTATTGACAAGTCACCACACATGGTTTAAACCATTACTCCATAAATACTCCTTCTTATGCCTTTAGCTATTTATCCCCTGAAGAAAATAATTCCACTTTATACAGTCATTATATTGCACTGCAAGAAAAAATTCCAATATCCTTGCAGATGGTTGCTTGTGTTAAATGGCTGGGATTTTAAACGGGTTTTAACGAGCGGAAGGCAACCCAAAAACTGGGTTTTTACTAAGGTTGTTTACCTTGCCAATGTTATGTAAGAAGATAAGGTGTTTTACATAACATTAGTGAGATAAACAGTTGTCAGGATGGACACCACTGACCAAATGGTCAGAAAAAACTAATTAAGTAAAACAAAAGAATAAATCAGTGTCAATCACTTGTATTTTATATCAAACAGTTCTAATCTAATCTAAAGAATAAAAGCATTATTTACACAAATGACTAAAGCCAGATAAAAACTTAAGTATGCTGCTTTAAAAGTAAACAATAATTTAGCAAAAAGATCTAAATAGCAAACAGCCAAAATGCTTAAAGCAAGAAGTAAAGACCAAAAATGGTGCTAAGTTAAATGGCTTTAAAAGTGACACACTCAATTTAGAAATGTAGTTAAATAAAGCAGAAAATGTTCCTTAAGTGTATTCAAGTAATAAATAAGTTCCACCTAGAAGAACAAAATCTAACATGCCAGTGTAAGGCAGGGTAGAATGCATCTTTCTAGTTGCTGGTCTGAGTAAGTGTGTGTGATTGAGCTTCTCCACCTGTATTTATAGGTTAGAGGGAGAGCCTTAATCACATGACCCTAATCAAGCCTTCTGATTGGCTGAGGGCAAATGATAGCCCTTTCCTGTGTTATGGGCTAAATACAAAATAATTACTTATTATAAAGATACATTCTAAATTACTAAAAAGTAGCTCAAATAACAGCTATTAAATCAAAACTATCAAATCTATATTCAGAGTGGCCAAATACAATATATAAGTGATGTTTCAAAATATGAGCAGTGAAGGGTCTAGAATTTCTAGACCCAGATATCAGCCGAAAATCAGCAAATACACAAAAATACTAATTTATCAAGTTCCCTAAAAATATCTATCATAAACTTCAAACCTTTAGACACATTATGAGTATAAATCTAGAATTTATAGTAATTTATTGACTGAGATACAGCCCCAATTGTAAGAGCAAATCATTGCTTTTTCAGCTGGCGGCCATTTTGAATGCCTATCTTTACTAAGGATCTAGCTCCTCAACACAATTAATCTAAATTACAGGATTACCTGGCCCTATTCATACAAATGAACATGTGAAAAACCTTAAGACAACAAAAGTCTACATAATAGACATTTAAATGTGTGAAAAACATCACTGTACAAATAGATATTGCATTTATTAGAGTCTGAATGGGACATCTGGGTCACCTGGCAAATGTAAACATATCTACATTTTGGCAGGTAACTCAGGATCCAAACAATGTCATCCACCAAAAACTATTAGAAAAGGTAGAAATAAAGTATAAATGCCTAATCAGGCTGAGTTTCTACTGAATTTATGTTTATTTAATAAGATTTCACACCTGAGCCAATTTCCTCTATATGGTTATATAGTAGAAAATGGCCAAGATAGAAAATCTCTATTAAAACACTAAAAATGCAATATCAACCTAAAATATATACACCGGTAGTTGCGGAGACATATCTCGCAGCTACCGTGACCAAAATTACAACTATATTTGGTCTACAAGTCTTAAGAATCAAAATAAGCAATTTGCTATCTGAGCAGAAATCTGCTCAAGCATGTCGGGTCAACTCCAGTTTTACAACACTTGAAAGCAGGTTGAAAGTAAAATAGAATTAATGCTTCTTAACCCTTTACCCCATAGCCTATTTCTAGTATTGAAAATAGGTGACTACTTAAAGCAGGTTGAAAGTAAAGCAGAATGCGCCTACAGGCGCATTCTGCTTTACTTTCAGCCTGCTTTAAGCTTTTCTGAGCTAGAATATAGAAAATATTCCCTATGATATATATTCATGACTGATTAAATTGGAACTATTTTCTTAAGCGGAGGAATAAATCATATTCATTAAAAGGCTCTTCTATTTTTAGCTCACCTGAGCCAAAGGCTCAAGGTGAGCTATTGGGATGGCCCTGTGTCCGTCGTTGTCCTTCGTGCGTCGTTAGTCGTGCGTCGTCCGTCGTCGTTAACAATTGCTTCAAATGACATCTCCTCCTATACGGCTTAACAGAATTCAACCAAACTTTACAGAAATGTTCCTTGGGTCAAGCTCTTTCAAATTTGTTCAAAGAATTAAAAACAATGCAGAACTCTGGTTGCCATGGCAACCAAAACGAAAAAATAAGGAAATCTTAAAAAATCTTCTTGTCAAAAACTGGAAAATTGTATACGAAAATTGTTCAAATGGTTCTGGTCAGTTGCATAACTAGGTCACAGGAGCTAAGAATAGATTTTTTGTCATTGAAACTTAAAAAATCTTCTTGTCTGAAACTACAAGGGCCTGAGCTTAGATATTTGGCACATAGCATCGCCTACAGGTCCTCTATCAAGTTTGTTCAAATTATGTCCCTATGGTCAAAATTGGCCCTGCCCCGGGGGTCACAGGTTTTACATAGAGTTATATAATGAAATTTTCAAACGTCTTATTCTCTGAAACTAATATGGCTAGAGCATTGATACGGTGACACTTCTAGATGTCCTTTACATATTTTGTTCAAATGGTTCAGGTCGGTTGCATTAGTAGGTCACAGGAGCTAAAAATAGATTTTTTCAATGAAAACTTAAAAAATCTTCTTGTCTGAAACTACAAGGGCCAGAGCTTAGATATTTGGCACATGGCATCATCTACAGGTCCTCTATCAAGTTTTGTTCAAATTATGTCCCTGGGGTCAAAATTGGCCCCGCCCCGGGGGGTCACAGTTTTACATAGAGATATATAGTGAAATTTTCAAACGTCTTATTCTCTGAAACTAATATGGCCAGAGCTTTGATATTCATCATGGTGACACTTCTAGATGTCCTTTACATATTTTGTTCAAATGGTTCTGGTCGGTTGCATAAGTAGGTCACAGGAGCTAAAAATAGATTTTTTCAATGAAATCTTAAAAAATCTTCATGTCTGAAACTACAAGGACCAGAGCTAAGATATTTGGCACATATCATCATCTACAGGTCCTCTATCAAGTTTGTTCAAATTATGTCCCTAGGGTCAAAATTGGCCCCGCCCCGGGGGTCACAGTTTTACATAGAGTTATATAGTGAAATTTTCAAACGTCTTATTCTCTGAAACTAATATGGCCAGAGCTTTGATATTCATCATGGTGACACTTCTAGATGTCTTCCGGTCGGTTGCATAAGTAGGTCACGGGAGCTAAAAATAAATATCTTTAAAAAAGATATTCGGCGGAATGAGTGGTTGAACTAAGGCTATATAGATGGGTGTGCAAAATTGAATGAAATTGAGGTTTTCAAAGAATTGTAATATCTTGGATTGAAAAGCAAAAAATAAAAGTATACAATTGAAACAGTAACTTTTATTAAAATGCAAAACTATCATGTACAGAAATGCAAAACAAAACAATAATTTAACTCATATCCTAGCTACTGGTAGGAGATCCTCACATTAATCTATTGTTCTATATATCAAACTTCATTCATAGAGTTTCTTGAAATAAACTATAGCATACACAAATGTACAGATTCAACAGTCTGCTCTACAATAATGATGAAACCACACAATTGTGTTTAACTCACTTGAGGCCATTTATATTTAATATTGCTTTTAATGTATGGTAAATGTGTACAAATAGTTAACAATTAAAACAAATTGGTAGTAAACAATTACAAAACACCTAGCTTCCTCTGTATTTCAGATGTCATCTTAAATTGCATCAGCCCCCAGTGTAGTAAACAGTCTGGTCTGTGTCTCTAAATTTTACACTCACAGCCATATCTGGGAAAACTGTAATTGGACATAGACCAGCCTACAGGGCTCCAGATAAGAGGGAGTAAACTAAACAAATCACATTTATTCACTCATTTCAGCACCAAACCCTATGGTGTTACCACTCATTTTGATTGTCTCGAAGAGACAATTCAAATGTTTAGTGACACCACAGGGTTTAATGCACAAATAAAGATTTTAAGTTTTGAAATAATTCCCTTATCTGGAGCCCTGGCTACTATCCAATCAGACTATTCAGTTTCAACAGGTGCTCTCAAGTCTAAATTTCTGATCAAATATAATTGGTTGAAATGTGTGGCCAAACAGAAAGTGTGTCTAAATAGAAACCAGACAGCTCCTCCGAAAAACTGAATGAAAACTTATAAAATATCTTCTTGTCTAAAACCCTAGTACCCTGATCTTAGATATTTTGCACATAGCATCATCTACAGGGCCTCTATCAAGATTGTTCAAATTATGCCCCTCAGATAAAAAATGACCCCATCCTGGACATAAGTCATTATCTCCATTTTGTCAGTGATTCTCAGGTGAGCGAAATATGCCCCATGGGGCTCTTGTCTTCAATGGAGGATCAAATAACTGAATGTGCTAAAAGACGCTTCTATGGGGGAAAGGGTTAATTCATAGTTGGCAGGGGGTTATATACAATAATATGAATAATTAAAAGAAGGAGGGTTAAGGTAGGTGACAGATTGAACCAATGAGATGTAAAAAAAAACTACAAAAAAAACATGCACTTTCAAAAGTTTAAAAAGATTATGCAGACACCATTTTGAGCATCTAGAACTTCACAATTGTTCAAAGGGTTACAGGTCCAGCCAGTTTTAGTTACTTTGTGAAGTGTGAAGCCTAGTTTATTGAAGTGGACAAATACTTAAAAGATCTCTAAGATCTTTATCTGGCTGTTCTTGGTGTTTGACCATATACAGGACTTCAAAAAATTAACCCAATTTTTTCTCCCCAACAAACTTTTGCTTTGACATCTCTGGGGTCGAAATTGGCCCCGCCCCGGGGGTCACAGTTTTACATAGAGTTATATAGTGAAATTTTCAAACGTCTTCTTCTCTGAAACTAATATGGCCAGAGCTTTGATATTTGGTATGGTGACACTTTTAGATGTCCTAAACCAAAATTGTTCAAATGGTTCCAGTCGGTTGCATAACTTGGTCACAGGAGCTAAAAATAGATTTTTTTCAATGAAAAATCTTCTTTTCTGAAACTACAAGGGCCAGAGCTTAGATATTTGGCACATACCTTCGCCTACAGGTCCTCTATCAAGTTTGTTCAAATTATGCACATGGGGTCAAAATTGGCCCCACCCCTGGGGTCACAGTTTTACATAGAGTTATATAGAGAACATTTGAAACGACGTCTTCTTCTCTGGCACTTATATGGCCAGAGCTTTTATATTCGGTATGAAGACACTTTTAAATATACTTTACATAATTTGTTCAAATTGTTCGGGTCTGTTGCATATCTAGGTCAGTCCTGGACCTAAATTATTATCGCCATTTTTTCAGCTATTTTCTCAGGTGAGCGAAATTATGTCCCATGGGGCTCTTGTTCTATTTGGGAAAGGGTTAAGGAGCATTCTTCTTTACTTTTAGCTTGCTCAAGTTAAGCAACTATCTACATACAATTCTGAAACATTGGGGAAAGGGTGTTCTACTCTCAGTCTGTATTTAGTTACCATCTGCTAGGATAATTATATATCTATATATAGGAAATATCATAATTAAGGGAAACTATTTTCTTCATCGGGAGAATGAACTAAAAGTGTAAAAAGGCATATCTATGGGGCAAAGGGTTAATTGAGTAATTTATAATGGAGAAAAGGTTGAAAATTACAGTTATCTACAGGGCTCCAGATAAGAGGGGGTAAATTGAACAAATCCATCACTTTCTCAATCATTTTACCACCAAATCCTATGGTGTTACTACTTATTAGAATCGTCTCGAAGAGACGATTCTAATGAGTAGTGACACCATAGGGTTTAATTGAGAAATAAAGATTTTGGTTTTTGAAATACCCCCCTTATCTGGAGCCCTGTATCTATGAGCCTTGCACTACTTTTATCTTGCTTATAAATTGGATTAGTTTTCAGAACAATCCATTTATAGTGATTTATTAACTGAGGAGGATTTTATGAGTTCAGGTTGCTTGGGTGTTTGGATTGAATTTCAGTTTTATAATGGAATGAGTAAATATAATGATGGCAAGGTTAATATTTTCGTTAATTACCCTAAATATCTCTTGGGGGTACTTTAATTATAATCCGTTTTGGCCAGCACTCTTCTAGTATGAGCCTTTTGAACCAGTTTACTGTTGTACTTTGGGTATGATAACAAACACCAATGAAAATATCAAACAGTGCTGACCCAGATCAGAGGGCTCCTCTAAATAGTCATCTGATCTTGGTCTATCACTACAGTGCTCCCTCTCTACAACGGCCCTCCAAATAACCACTCCCTCCTTACAAGACCCTTTCCGTTGTTCCCTGAACAAGACACTAATGTCTAACGCTTTTACTACTGCAATATCATTTGCTTAAAATTGTCGTCTGCTGTTTTTCTCAAAGTTGCATAATGGACATTTTGATAGAAACAAATTTCTGACGATTGACAAACAGCTTGAATCCATATCAGACGCCCTTTTACGCGGCGTCTGATCTGGATTGAAGCTGTTTGCAAATGTAAGCCGATTTCCCTCCCTATAACGACTCCCTCCGAACAACACACATAATTGATGTCTCCCATTGGATGTCGTTGTAGAGAGGGAGCGCTGTATTTGCAAATGTTATTAGTGATCTCGACAGAGGGCTGGCTGTGGGATTGAAAGGGTTAATCCTTACTGTGCTAGCCAATAAGTTTACAAAGGGACTTAATCCAATTTCTATATAATAACCAGTTTAAATCAATGGGTTTATTCCAAAATAATTAAAGGTGTCCTCTGATCTTGGCCAACACTATTCAAATGATGTAAAACCCCTATTACTGCACAGTCAGAGTTAAGAGCTAACTGATTATAAATATATTTAGACCATTTGTTAAGATAGATGGCCAATAATGTAGCGCAGAAGTATGTTTTGTTCCTCAGTTGCCATTGCTGCATGCAATTTCCCATTTATTTTAGCAGCTTCAAGAAAGTGTTCTCAATTTCTATGGCCTTTGAAATACAGCTATCGGATTTGATACACACATTTATTACCTCAGGACAATTTAAGGCCATTCCATCCATGTGAAATTTGGACCCGTTGTGATCTTGGTCTCTTAGCTTTTGTGTTGAAGTTACGAAATGTGTGTTTAAGTTTTGAAATGTTTTCACAATTACAATACCCTTAATTTGACTTACAGCTTTCATACTTGCAGCACACATACCTAGCTTCATCCACATGAACCTTGACCTCAGCCTCTGCATTTATGTTTTGAAATATGTGTTAAAGTTTTAAAAAAGGCTTATATTATTAATACTACATGTGTATACCCTTTGACCTACAGGTTTCAGTCTAACAGCACACATATTTGGGACAAGACCTTAATTTTTCCATCCATGAGAGAAACATTTTATCCCTTTGACCTTGACCTCAGCCTCAGCATTTAGTTCCAAAATGTTTCACTTAAGTGAGCTTTATTGTCTTTCAAGGTCTTATGGTCTGATTGTTTACTTGACCTTCTTTGAATGCTGAATAAGTTTAGCTAGTATGGTTGATAATGATAAGTTTGATAATGTTTTAACTTGTCTGTGCTGAATTTCCAAAAGAACTTTTCCATTTCAAAATAATGACATTGAGACTTGAAGGTTTTAAAAAAAACCCAGCCCAAAACAACACCAACATATACATGTACAGTATAACCTCTGTCGATCGACATCTCTCTTGACCAGAAACCTCTGTTATCCGACCCTGCTGTTTGGTCCCGGCACTTTCCCTATATATTTTATGTAACCTAACTCTCTCTTGATCGGATCCTCTGTTAACCGTTATCCGACATACCTTGACGGACCAAAAAAGGCAAATCAGAGGTTTTTCACACCGCGTTATCCGACGGTATGCTGATCTTTGATCATTGACCGACTATACACGCGCAGGTGATAATGACACATATTGCTCAGATGGCCGTGTAAGACAAAATGTATTGTTTAAACAATGAGTCAATAATGTGAGGGTTAATAAGATAACTTCAGCCAACACGTGTAGGCAACCCATTCGGGGTCGCAGTGCCGAAAAGACCAACTCATCCACCCTTTCCAACAATAGCTAACCATTATTTCGTGTTCAAATTGGACAGGTATCTGCCAATCGTCCTCACCGTCAAGTTGTCAACATTAGAAGTACGAAATATATATCTAATGCGACCTCCGCATAGGTCGAGTCTATAGTAATATAATTGCAGGCGTAAAAATGTATGCTCAAGTTATATTGAGAGAAAATAAAAACATTCTTGTGTTTTGAAGTTTTTGTTAACTTCCCGCTAGATCGACATAACGAGAAAAGACTGTACTTGTAATTAAAATGTAAATACGAATGTGCCGGTGTTTTAGTCGATCCCTTAATATCTACATGCATGCGTGTTTACTTCCGATTGTACACTGACTATACACGTTTATGCCTACTGTAGAAAGAACAATGGAAAAACTGTGTAGATCTGGAGCAGGGGACTCCTATTTTAAACTGGAAGAACCTGACATGGATTTGATGCAGTCATGCAAGCATATTTAATAAGTCAATCAGCATCGAGAAATTCGCCTCGCAGCAACAATCTTTGGGTGTTTAAACTTGTGAACTTAGGCCTTATTCCGTTAACCGACAACCTCTCTTAACAGACTTACAAACATGGAACCATGGGGTGTCGGATAACGGAGGTTATACTGTATACGTATATACTTGTTCCCCGAACATATGGGTAAATAAAGTACAAAATGAACTGTATGGTGCTATTACTGGAGAAACAATCTGTATTAAACAGGCAGAATATAAGACCTGAGTATTTCAGATACTTTCATCCTTATGTACCCTCAACCAAACTATTGTAGATATGAAATTATGATGACTGCAGGTAATTAGAATCATCGTGCAAAGATTATCTCTAATGAGTATAACATGACAGAGAGTTTTGTGGAAACATAAGTTAGAAAATATTTGAAATTGAATCAGTTAGCTGAAGCCCTGAAATTGATCATCATCACCACAATAATCACTGCTCACCTGTGCATGCAAACTGTGTACACCCAGATCTGAGGGATTCTGATGGATCGTTCTGTTTGTTAAACTTTAACAACTTTTTCGAGACAAAGCCCTTGAGAGCCAATCTATAGTAAGATTGAATCTTATACTTGGTCATTTATTAGAAAAACAAATGTTATTTGGAATCAACTATTGTTCCTACTTATGATAGTCATTAGTCTTTAGAACGGAGCAGCTGTGTCCTCATTCTTGCACCACTCAGGCCCACTCTAGAACCACATGTGACATGAAACTTGAAGCCACAGGGTTTCTTATAAGGGCAATATTTCAAAATGCTACAATCATTATTCCTCCACCAAACCCTATGATGTGACCACTCAGTAGAATCGTCTCAAAGCGGCAATTCTAATGAGTAGTCACATCATAGGGTTTGGTGGCAGCATAAATGAGAAAAGGCTGGAAATTAGTGGTTTTAGGAAACACTTACATATCTCAGAGCCCTGACGTCAGCATGTACATGACTTGTAAGCGGAGAGTTGACAAGTCCTTGACTTTTACCAGGCAATTCCTATGTAACAAGATCTAGGTCAATATTTACAGTATTGTGTGTCATTGTTTACTCACGTCTTTACTTTAATCACACATGTATTGATTGTTATAGCACAAATCTGTAATTACCCTCATGTACAACGCCTGATAGTTTGTATATGGATGAAGTTGTTGTCAGTCTTGTTTGTATTGACCCTTAGTAAATCTGCTTATAGCATAATTATATTGACACATTTTGAAATAGTGAAGACCTAGATCAGATAGCTCCTGAAAGGTCTGCACTGTTTTCCTATAGGATCTTTCTGACATAACTGACGTGACTCTTATCTTCCTTATTTTATTGAGTTATTGGTATTTTAGTTGCCAATTAACGCTTCTAAATTAGTCCCATCCATGCGATATATAGAGATTTGTATGAAAAAGTTATTTGTCTAAGTACAATTACTTATGTTATCAAGTTTCAAACTCTATATAATATAATATTACCAGGGCTCCAGATTAAGAGGGAGTAAACTAAACAAATCCAACATTTCTCCTTTATACCAGTCATAAATCCTTTGGTGTAACTACTCATTAGAATTGTCTCGAGACGAACTCTAATCAGTAGTCACTTCATATAAAATCATTTTCTTCCCTTAAAAAAAAAGCTCACCAAGTATATTTGCCAATAAAAAACATTTGCACTAGCTTTAACGCTTCTGTATAGTCTGCTTGTTTTGAGTTTTATGGTTTCTTAAATATTAAAACAGGCTGAATTCAAAGTAAAGCAGAATGCAAAACAGAATGCTCATTAGGGACCAAAATATTCTGCTTTACTTGCAGCTTTTGGAAGCTTGCCTTAATGCCGCCTGGATTATTTAAATCATTTAAATAGAGATACACAATCATGCATTACTGAATTTACAAATGTATTCTAAATGTCTTGTATGAGGTCAGAAAATATTATAGAAATTGGAAAATGTCAATCATAATCGTGAATATATCAATGTTTATATGACATCAATAAAGCAGACTTAAAGCTTATCAGAATAAAATTTCATTGTGATTAATGGTGGTCTTAGACACAATAGTTTACAGGAAACAATATGGACCCTTTGAACTGAAAACAACGACCGCATTATCTCTAAAAGCATATGTTTTAACAAAACTCCAGATAAAAGGAGTATTTAAAATCTAAATTTGTTATGCCTGCTCTAAACCCTATGGTGTTACTACTCATTAGAATCGTCTCTTTGAGATGATTTTAACGAGTAGTCACACCATAGGGTTTAATGCAGACATAACAGAGAACATGTTGGAAATGTTTTGTTTGTTCTCAGGGCTCCAGATAAGAGGGAGTAATCTGAACAAATCCAACACTTTCTCACTCATTTTAGCACAGCAAACCCTATGGTGTTACTACTCATTAGAATTGTCTCTTCGAGACGATTCTAAGGAGTAGTGACACCATAGGGTTTAAAGCAGAAATAAAGGTTTTAGTTTTTGAAATACTCCCCTTATCTGGAGCCCTGTGTTCTCTTTTATCAGGAGCCCTGTGTTTATACATTTGTTTTGCCGTAATTTGGTTCCCGTTAAATCTTTTCCTGTCTCATTTCATTGATGTTAAAGTCCATTAAAAAAAGAAAAAAAAAGAAGATAAATTCCTTTGTCTTTGTTAATTGTCTGGCACAACTTTTTCTAACAACGCCATTCAAGGGTTACCCATATTGAGTCACTGTCACAGTGTCCCTGGAAATTTGAGAAAGAAAATTAATATACAGTATAGTCTGTTACTATGACAACATAAAAGAATACTCATGGAAGCTCGTTTTAGACAATGGAAAGATTGAAGCAGGATGAAAGAAATGCAGAAAGCTCTTGCAGGTGCTTTCTGCATTTCTTTTATCCTGCTTTTAGCAGCATGGCTGTAATAAATTTAACAAAAAATACTATAAAATATTTCTTTTAGTGGTTATCATGGTAACGCTTTACTGTATAGCAGCGGCTTTTGTCTCCAAATTATAGTTTCTATTATTAAATTAGGCATCTTGTAGTGAGATTAGATCAGTCTTGCACATGTTTCCAGCAAATATTGAAATAATTTTGACCATAGTTTATGGTATAGTTTGACATAATAACTCCTTGTCATATTATACCAGTATTTTGTCTGTGGCGTTAGTTTGTGTGTGGTTCTTGGTTACTGTCAGAAATTGCACAATTTGGAAATTTGTACTACGCAGTTCTCTCCTTGTATGAATCAGTATGTGATCATTACCAATTAACCCATAAATACACCTTTTTACGACGTAAATTTATTCAAACCCTGAAGTAAAGAGTTCCAATTTATACAGTATATAAATATCACCTGTCTGGCAGGATGACAGTAAAATTGTCAACTTTAGGAAAAATACTGTCAACCGAGCCGATATTCATAGGTTTAATATATAGGGTAGTAAAAGGCCCTTAAAAGGGCGTATTTATGGGATAATGGGTTAATAGTTTCATCCACCCATACACACTCAGATTGAGTTGGTGTATAAAGATATTGGTAGCGATAATGTCATAATGACCTTCATGGCTCACTTGCTGGGTATAAATTATGTAGGTTTACTGCAATATGCTAGCCAAGTGTTCAATTATATTTTTGAAAGCTAAGTTATATTATCATCTGCATCAATTGTTGTCTGCTACTATTAAATTTAAAATGTTAAATTGTCTAAAACTTCTTTTCCCAAAATAGGATCAGGTTGTGGAACAGTTTGTATCTTGATAAAGGAGATGCCACAGTCATATTGAAGCATCTCAAGATCCTAAGGTATTCATTTTTCAGCAGGGGCCCATTTCATAAAACTTTGTAAGACAAAAAATGTCGTAAATCAAAACTTTAAAATACATTTAATTTCTGATTTCTCTTTCTAATCCTGTTTTGTGACATCTTTTTGGAATTGTCTTGAAAAGATGTAACAAGACAGAATTAGATGGAGAAATAGATAATAAGTGCGACTTTTATAATCTGACTTACGACAACATATGTGTCGCACGAAGTTTTGTGAAACGGGCCCTGAGATACTTAATATAACAGAGCTTCAGTCTAGTCAATGGCAGCTGAAAACAAGATGAAATTTAAGCTGGTCACCTAGCTGTCTTTAAAACTATAAACAGGCTATTGGGGTAAAGGATATACTCATGAATAATATACATCATAGGAAAGATTTCCCTAGTAGATGGTAGCTTAAAGCAGGTTATAAATGAAGTAGAATGTACCTTAATGTTATAGTTTATATGATATATATTAACCCTTTACTCCATAGCCTGTTTCTAGTTTTTGAAAATAGGTGACTACTTAAAGCAGGGTGAAAGTAAAGCAGAATGTGCCTTATGGCGCATTCTGCTTTACTTGCAGCCTGCTTTAAGCTACTACCTGCTAGAATAAACAAAATATTCCTTATGATACATATTCATGACTGTATGAATTGGAACTGTTTTTAGCTCACCTGAGCCAAAGGCTCAAGGTGAGCTATTGGGATGGCCCTGTGTCCGGCGTCGTACGTCGTCCGGCGTCGTTAACAATTGCTTCAAATGACATCTCCTCATATACCGCTTGACAGATTTCAACCAAACTTTACAGAAATGTTCCTTGGGTCAAACTCTTTCAAATTTGTTCAAAGAATTAAAAACAATGCAGAACTCTGGTTGCCATGGCAACCAAAGTGAAAAAATAAGGAAATCTTTAAAAATCTTCTTGTCAAAAACTGCAAGGGCCAGGGCTTAGATATTTGGCACACATCATCAACTACAGGTCCTCTATCAAGTTTGTTCAAATTATGTCCCTATGGTCAAAATTGGCCCCGCCCCAGGGGTCACAGGTTTTACATAGAGTTATATAATGAAATTTTCAAACGTCTTATTCTCTGAAACTAATATGGCTAGAGCATTGATACGGTGACACTTCTAGATGTCCTTTACATATTTTGTTCAAATGGTTCAGGTCGGTTGCATTAGTAGGTCACAGGAGCTAAAAATAGATTTTTTCAATGAAAACTTAAAAAATCTTCTTGTCTGAAACTACAAGGGCCAGAGCTTAGATATTTGGCACATGGCATCATCTACAGGTCCTCTATCAAGTTTTGTTCAAATTATGTCCCTGGGGTCAAAATTGGCCCCGCCCCGGGGGGTCACAGTTTTACATAGAGATATATAGTGAAATTTTCAAACGTCTTATTCTCTGAAACTAATATGGCCAGAGCTTTGATATTCATCATGGTGACACTTCTATATGTCTTCCGGTCGGTTGCATAAGTAGGTCACGGGAGCTAAAAAGAAATATCTTTAAAAAAGATATTCGGCGGAATGAGTGGTTGAACTAAGGCTATATAGATGGGTGTGCAAAATTGAATGAAATTGAGGTTTTCAAAGAATTGTAATATCTTGGATTGAAAAGCAAAAAATAAAAGTATACAATTGAAACAGTAACTTTTATTAAAATGCAAAACTATCATGTACAGAAATGCAAAACAAAACAATAATTTAACTCATATCCTAGCTACTGGTAGGAGATCCTCACATTAATCTATTGTTCTATATATCAAACTTCATTCATAGAGTTTCTTGAAACAAACTATAGCATACACAAATGTACAGATTCAACAGTCTGCTCTACAATAATGATGAAACCACACAATTGTGTTTAACTCACTTGAGGCCATTTATATTTAATATTGCTTTTAATGTATGGTAAATGTGTACAAATAGTTAACAATTAAAACAAATTGGTAGTAAACAATTACAAAACACCTAGCTTCCTCTGTATTTAAGATGTCATCTTAAATTGCATCAGCCCCCAGTGTAGTAAAAAGTCTGGTCTGTGTCTCTAAATTTTACACTCACAGCCATATCTGGGAAAACTGTAATTGGACATAGACCAGCCTACAGGGCTCCAGATAAGAGGGAGTAAACTAAACAAATCACATTTATTCACTCATTTCAGCACCAAACCCTATGGTGTTACCACTCATTTTGATTGTCTCGAAGAGACAATTCAAATGTTTAGTGACACCACAGGGTTTAATGCACAAATAAAGATTTTAAGTTTTGAAATAATTCCCTTATCTGGAGCCCTGGCTAATATCCAATCAGACTATTCAGTTTCAACAGGTGCTCTCAAGTCTAAATTTCTGATCAAATATAATTGGTTGAAATGTGTGGCCAAACAGAAAGTGTGTCTAAATAGAAACCAGACAGCTCCGCCGAAAAACTGAATGAAAACTTATAAAATATCTTCTTGTCTAAAACCCTAGTACCCTGATCTTAGATATTTTGCACATAGCATCATCTACAGGGCCTCTATCAAGATTGTTCAAATTATGCCCCTCAGATAAAAAATGACCCCATCCTGGACATAAGTCATTATCTCCATTTTGTCAGTGATTCTCAGGTGAGCGAAATATGCCCCATGGGGCTCTTGTCTTCAATGGAGGATCAAATAACTGAATGTGCTAAAAGACGCTTCTATGGGGGAAAGGGTTAATTCATAGTTGGCAGGGGGTTATATACAATAATATGAATAATTAAAAGAAGGAGGGTTAAGGTAGGTGACAGATTGAACCAATGAGATGTAAAAAAAAAACTACAAAAAAAACATGCACTTTCAAAAGTTTAAAAAGATTATGCAGACACCATTTTGAGCATCTAGAACTTCACAATTGTTCAAAGGGTTACAGGTCCAGCCAGTTTTAGTTACTTTGTGAAGTGTGAAGCCTAGTTTATTGAAGTGGACAAATACTTAAAAGATCTCTAAGATCTTTATCTGGCTGTTCTTGGTGTTTGACCATATACAGGACTTCAAAAAATTAACCCAATTTTTTCTCCCCAACAAACTTTTGCTTTGACATCTCATTAGAAAAGACTTGAAGCTTGAGGTGATTCTCTTGGGTTAGACGCACAATGTTATGTAATGATGTGCTTCTTGTTTAAAGACCTATTTCTGGCTCAGCAGGATGTCTATCGGATTGTATATTGTGCCAGGGTCACACAACAGGCTTAATACACAACTGTTACATCATATTACCCAGAGGCACATAGGGCATCATGGGATAGGGTACTAGGTATTAATACAGGTAGATAAGGGATCTAGCTGAACCATTTCAACACTGTGATATTGTTGCATAAATATAAAGATAAGAATAGGCCTTCACAAAAAATCAAAAGTTTGCATCTAGATCATTTGCTTTAATTGTCAAATTATCAAGTTATGAAACCTTTTTCTACACTATTTAACATCTATATTTTGTAAACTAAAAACTGTCGTATAAGTTATATGTATACAATTTTTCTAGAAGATTAACCCTTTAAAATGCTTTGTTTGAATACAGGTGATCATTTAAAGCAGGTTGAAAGTAGAGCAGAATGTGCTTTACTTTCATCCTGCTTTAAGCAACCGTCTGCTAGGACAAATACTATATCTCGTAAAGTTCTTATTCAGAGTTATATATATATTTAGACCATGTTTGCAGAGGATTAATTCTTTGTTTGAGTACAAGTGGCCACTTAAAGCAGGTTGAAGTAGAGCAGAATGTGCTTTACTTTCAGCCTGCTTTAAGCAACCGTCTGCTAGGATAAATACTATATTTCGTAAAGTACTTATTTAGAGTAATATATATATTAAGACCATGTTTGCAGAGGATTAATTCTTTGTTTGAATACAACATGTGACCACATACAGCACGTTGAAAGTAAAGCAGAATGAAACAGAAGGCAAATTCCGATTAATCTCTGCTACAATCTGCTAGGATATATTATTTTGCATATTCATGTAGTAAAAAGTGGAAGTTTTCTCTTCAGAGTAGTAGATCTAATACATAAAATGTGTCAAATGTGTTTTTATGGAGTAATGGGTTAAATCACAAGAAAATGCCAAGAAAGTAAAGCATTTTCTTTATAGTTACAATGGACTAGACTTTTTGAGAAACTGGAATTGTTATTAAAAAGATTCATGCTGATCAAACATATAAAATATTTAGCTAATAACTATTTGCCCTAAAGTCTTTAGTATGGCTCCAGCTCATGTGCTTTGTAACTGAGAATTTGATCTGGATCTATGCAGTTTGCCTTTTTTAAATGTAGTTTGATAGTTGATGATTGTAAATGTAATGTTTTGACTTGCTTGGTATTATGCTTGATGTTATTTATTAAAGCTAGATTGCTAACCCACTGTTTTGTTATGTATTATATTATAAGACCCAAAATTACAGATTAATAAAATAAAATCAATTTCATCAATTTTTAATCTACAGACAATATCACTGTGTGCTTAACCCTTACCCTGCAGTAATAGCTTCTGCTTTTAAATTGTCGTCTGCAAACAATATTTAAATTAGATTTGTACATATTTCAATTAAAAAAGTCTGAGCGATAACTGGTAAACAGTTTGGATACAGATCAGATGCGACATTATGCAGCATCAGATCTGGATCCAAACTGTTTGAAAAAATAACAGTCAACTCACGATCCACAGCTTAAGGGTTAAATGCACAGCTATCACTTGCCCCTATATTGGTCTACATCTATCAATTAGTACCCTGCTGTGATAATTTGTTTGTAATAAACATACCCTGATAAGGGCGATCTAATCACCAAGTATCAAGCTGTGATTGGGGGGGGACTGCTATATAGAACTTGATATAGGGCTTTAAGAATTTTAACAAACAAATATTTTCAACAAACATCATCTGTTTGACATCTTTATTAATACTTTACCCCATAGCTTCGTTGTTTCTAGTTTTAAAGATAGGTGAACACTGAAAGACAGGTTGAAGGTAAAGCAGAATGCATCTTAAGGCACATTCTGCTTTACTTTCAGCCTGCTTTAAGCTTAGAATCATCTGCATATACTCATTACTGTATAACATAGAACTATTTTCTTCAGTGGATAACTGATTTAAATGCGTACAAATGTGTGGAGTAATGCCCATAATGGGTTAATGTATGCATATACAGTCATATACCCTCTTATTTAAACATAGCACAATCATGGTCATGTGCTAATATACTAGATGTCAAAATATTTTACAAGCAAGTTTTGTTTATTCTTGAGTATAACAATGTGGATGGAAAGTCTTAACTCTAACACACTTAACTGTTAACCCAGGGGTCTTTAATTGTTCCACACACACAGCTTGTTACTAGGTTGCTTATATAAAGCCACGTTTTAACATTGAAATATGGGTGAGTTCAACTAATATCCCTTATTCCATAGATATGCAGTTTTACGCCTATAATTTATCACTCCACTTAAGAAAATAGTTCCAGCTTATCGCAATCATGAATGTGAATCATAATAAATATTTTTTAGATCTAAGCAAATGGTAGCTTATAAATTTAAAGCAGGCTGAAAGTAAAGCTGAATTTACCTTAAGGTGTACTCTGCTTTCCTTTAAATTGAACTTGCTTTATGAGCTCACCTGTTTTCAAAAACTAGAAGTAGATTTTTGAGTAAAGTGTTAAACAAATTTGTGTTAATCATGTATGTATGTTCAACTGTGTTACATTGTCAAGAAGATAAAACATCAGTATCAATTGATAACGAATCCTTGTAACATAATACTTAATATGCCAGCCACTGTATGAAAGCATAATTGGGTTGAAGAACCATGGGACATCCTTTGTGCTCTATAGTTGAATACCCTTCCTTCATACAGGACATTGAACCACAGTTAGCATTGTATTAATTATAAGCTAGTCTGCTCATTGATGAAATATTTAAACTCTCTTGGGACAGCGATGACTGCAGGGCTCAGGATAAGAGAGAGTAAACAAAACAATTCCAATGTTTTCTCACTAAATTTAGGACCAAATCCTATGGTGTAACTACTCATTAGAATCGTCTCTGAAAGAGACGATTCTAATGAATAGTTACACCATAGGGTTTATTGGAGAAATAAAGATTTAAGAAATTAGAAATAAAGATATTTGAAATGCTCCCCTTATCTGGAGCCAGATAAATAATGTATGGAGCTTAAATAATGTATGATATAAAAAAAAACAGAACTTAGCTCCTATGGTAGCTTTCTGCATTATTTTTATCTTGCATAAATTTAGCACTCTCCTTTTATTTGAGATTGCCTATGGACGCTATATTGAATGGCTTAACTTAATGCATGTTATACTGTATCTTTTATCCTTATTACACAAAAACTCATTAGCTGCATATATTTATTATAAGCTTGAGTGGTAACATGCCAGAAACAGTCAACCTTGTAAGCTTTACCTTATAGTACTGTTCTTCATTAACTCTTTGAACCCTAGTCACGCATATATGCGTTATTTGCAAGCAGCGTACCTGTGAGGAGTACACTTGTCCTATGCAAACAGTGTTGACCCAGATCAGAGGGCTCCTGAAGGAGCCCTCTGGTCAGGGTCTTCACTGTTTGTCCTTTTGACATATATTAAAAAAATCAACCCTAAATAGTCAAAAATGGACTAGACTAAATTGAAAACTAGAATTGTCCATTTGAGATTTCAGGGAGAAAAGGGTTAACTGCAGGGCTCCAGATAAGGGGAGTATTTCAAAATCTAAAACCTTTATTTCTGCTTTAACCCTATGGTGTCACTACTCATTAGAATCGTCTCAAAGAGACGATTCTAATGAGTAGTAACACTATACTTGGATTTGGTGCTGTATGAGTGAGAAAATATTGGAATTTGTTCAGATTGCTCCCTCTTATCTAATGCCCTAATTAAGGACTCAAGATGAGAGTGAGCGAAAACAGGGCAAACATGTTTGGTTAAGCCATTTCCCCATAGATACACCTTTTAATATGGGATGTATTATGTTGCTGTCTGTCCATCCGTTCATAAACTTTTGCTTGTCCCCTCTCAAATTCAAGCAACTTGGTCAGCATGTATAAATGCTAAAATGTTTTGGTCAAGTTCAATAACCAGCAAGATTATTGAATGATTGGGATATAAGTATTGAATATTTACATTATCTGTTAGGGGTTTAACAATAGGGTAAACACCGTATTGCAATATATTGCAATACTAAATATATTGCAATACAGAGGAACTGTATTGCAATATACTGTGGAAACTTGTCAGTACAACAATTGGATAGAAATTACCATTGAAAACTTGTTTATAGCATTGAAAGAATAAAAGGAGTGCTTTAAATACAAGGGAGAGTTCCAAATTAACATAGACATTTTCTGTGAATGTTATAATTGTCACAGTATAACATTCAAAATAACAGGGCAACCCCTCTCATATGTGCTCAAATAATATACATGTACATGTATAGAATATTGCAATACAGAAAGACTGTATTGCAATAAGTATTGCCAAGAGGCGTATTGCAAGATAACAATATATTGCTGTATTGTTACACCCATATTTTCTGTATTTCTGATATTAAATCTCAAAATGATAAGAGTGGCACAAAGTGAAGTAGAACTTGCTGCATCATAGTCTATTATTGTGCTCCATTAAGCTAGTACGTACCACATCAGTGTTGTAATCTAGATACACCTTTGTACTCGTGAAATTTATTCCTCCTGAAGAAGATTAATTAAGTTCAATTAAACAATCATGAATATATATGCACCATTAGAAATATTTTCTATATCCTTGCAGATGGAAGCTTAAAGCAGGCTGAAAGTGAAGCAGAATGCGCCTTTAGGCGCATTCTGCTTTACTTTCAACCTGCTTTAAGCTGTCACCTGTCTCCAAAACTAGAAACAAACTATGGGGTTATAAGAATATGCTCTCAATAATTTGTTTCTATTTGGTAACCGCTATACACCAGTTTTGACTGTACTGTGCCAGTTATTTACCAGCCACCACTTCCACTAATAGTTTAACCCTTACACTGTTTAACTTTCCCAAAATAGTCTGTTCCATTTCCTAATATCAACCAGTCCACATTGACTCCAGGGTTTTGTCAAAAGAAGTATCTAAAACTTCATTACAAATAGTGCAGACCCTGATCAGAGGGCTCCTTCAGGAGCCCTCTGATCAGGGTCTACGCTGTTTGCACTGGATGTATAGTAGTTTGAGCACTGTTAGAGTTAACTATGGTCTAATACTATTGTTATAGCTACAGAGGCGGTGTAACTCATGTTAAGTACTGTAAGTACTGAGACTAAATAGAGGCTTTAACCCTCCGCGTGCTAAATTATTGCCTTAACTTAGAAACTGTCTGCAATTTCTGCTCTCAAAATCAATTTAAACGCCTTTTCCGCAGAAAACATTCAAAATGTTTTGCTAAAAACAGTTCGGATCATGATTAGAGTACAATGTTACTCAATGCCTGATCAGGATCCAAAATGATTGCAAAATCATGTCAGGTTGTGCTTAGTCAGAGAAGGGTAAAAACATAGCAATTCTTCAAATTGCGTAAGCTTTTGAAAAGAAGACGCTAATTGAATTCTTGGGAGAATCTTTCCCAATTCAAGGAGATAATCTTATTCTATGTACTGCTGTAAAATTCAATTAGTGATCTACTGCATGTAGTTTTAAAATGAATGTTTTTTTCTCTCTACTCCAGCCTATACATTTTCACTGGAAATTAACACTTCTCCAGAATATCCATATCAACCCATTGAAGCCTATTTAAAGTGTCTATTAATGGGGACATTGGCAAACAGTGTAGACGCTGATTAGACTAGCCTGCATTACGCAACATCTCATCAGGGTCTACATCGTTTTCTTTTGCATATGAAAGTGTTCTGCTGTATGGACAAAACATTGCAGTGTCCTTGAAATCACCCCTTAATATTTATAATGAAAGCTTCCAGCAAGCACATAGGGAGAATTCATTGCAATTACTTTTTTATCTCAGCCAAATCCATTGAGACCATTTTAGTGTATACCGGTAGTCACAACATAATAGTCACAACATAATAGTCACAACATAAGGTTTAGTGAAATGATCAGTTAACCGATTTACACACCTTTTTATGCCTATTATTATACGCCCGTCATCGACGGTCGTATTATGGTATACCCAGCGCTGTCCGTCCGTTGACTTTTCTTGTTAGCGCTCTCTCACCTTCATTTATTTACCGATTTTGATTAAACTTCCTACAAATATTCCATCCCTCAATAGTTCGGACGAGTTCGCGTTTCAGACGTTGGCGACTATTTTTAGCAGAGTTATGCCCCTTTATTGTTAAAAATGGGCATTTAAAAAAAAAAAACCAGAACTTTTTTATTTTTTATTTAATTGATTTCAAATTTGATATGGTGATACAATGAATGAAGTTACTTAACATATATTACGGGTTTTTGGTTTGACTCCGTATTTTCAGAGTTATGCCCCTTCACACAATTTTATTAACAATATATTGTTTCCTGATAATAATTCTTTTTCGTAAATTTTTTTCAGTCATTCTTAAAGGAGATATGTTGCGCATGCGTGAAGCAGTTTTGTTGCACCCGCCATTGTTGAATGGCAGCGAAGCACATGTCTAGACAATAAAGTATCATTTTATGGTGCTTCATACGGTTTGGCCTTACGCAAACCGTGTATTTACGTGGCAGAATAGCCAGGGTGGAAATTCGCCAAATTTGGGAATTTCATCATACACGATTGAAGTAGTTTTGGACATTTTTGTGAAACCGCGTGTTTGGGAGTTTTTCAAACATGGCGGACAAACCGAGCGGATCGCAGGATCGTTCTGTGGAAAAGGCGGATAAACAGCCTACTAAACCCCCTCCGCTTACAAAAGGTACGAAAAAGCTCCAAAAAAGACAGTAGAAGATGATAGTAACGCTGTGATTAGCATTTTGGGAGCTATCCAAAATGAAATGAAAAAACAAACCACCAAAATGGTGGATCAGGACAAGCAATTGCGTGACCAGGCCGCGCAATTCCAAGAAATGAAAGACAGGTTGGAAACGCTAGAATCGTCTAACTATGATTATGTTAATTATGGAAACGTGGATGAATATCAACAGGAGATCGAATGTGATGACGAGTTTGACGAAACTCGGAATCAACAGAAGAGAAAGTCAGATGCCATGAGTTCCGATGAGAACAACAATAGTAGGTTTAAATCAATGGCTAAAAAATTTAAAACAATTGAACAGTGTGACAAGAGTATTGATGACACATTGGCCACTAATATCACTGAGCTTCTCAGAAATGGAATAGATGAAGAGAGGTTTGAAGAACTGGTTAAGAATAGAGTCCACGGCTCGTCCAGAGAACTGTGAGGGTTTAGTGGTAGTAAAGTTGAACCAATTGATTTGGGATTCTGTATCAACGCAAGCCAGGGGCACTGATAAAAAACTCCAAAACATTGAAACATCATCAGTCTGTTATGGCCAAAGTGGTTGATCACCTGGCAAAGGTAGAAGCGGATAATAATTTTACTTACATTTTGTCTATTGTAACCAAATTTCATATTTATCTTTCTTATCATGCAGGGAAGGCACCTGAGAATTTTGGTTCCTGTTAAATTATTTTTCTATGAGTTATGCCCCTTTACATACTTAAAATTTAAAATAAGCCACACTTCGTCCGTTAACTTTTCTTCTTAGCGCTCTCTCACCTTCATTTATTGACCGATTTTGATTAAACTTCCTACAAATATTCCATACCACAATAGTTAGGACGAGTTCGCGTTTCAGACGTTGGCGACTATTTTTAGCAGAGTTATGCCCCTTTATTGTCAAAAATGGGCATTTTAAAAAAAAAAAAAACAGAACTTTTTTATTTTTTATTCAATTGATTTCAAATTTGATATGGTGATACAATGAATGAAGTGACTTCATATATATTACGGGTTTTTGGTTTGACTCCGTATTTTCAGAGTTATGTCCCTTCACACAATTTTTTTAACAATAAATTGTTTCCTGATAAAAAATTTACTTACATTTTGTCTATTAAAATGTAACCAAATTTCATATTTAGCTTTCTCATCATACAGGGAAGGCACCTGTGAATTTTGGTTCCTGTTAAATTTCAGACGTTGGCGACTATTTTTAGCAGAGTTATGCCCCCTTTATTGTTAAAATTCCGTGATATATCCAAAGTATGTAAATACGCCCAAAGAGCATTAAATTTTGTTTATTAGAAAACAGTTGGTAGAAAAACTATCGTGATAGTATTGCAATAGTTTCTTGACTATCGCAATACTATCGGGATAGTACTTGCATGAGCTATCGCAATACTACAGCATAGTCTTTTTGAGATCGATAGTCGGGCCTACACTCCGGGCGACTTTTTCCAGTCGGCCTGAGTCCGGACGACTTTGACACCCGCCGGCCATGACGGGCGTATTTTGCCGCACTGCGGTGCTCTTGTTATTCCTCCACTGAAGAAAATAGTTCCCTTTTATGCAGTCACAAATCTATAACATAAACATTTTCTATATTGTAGCATATTGTAGCTTAAAAGCAGGTTGAAAGTAAAGCATAATTCACCTTAAGGTGCATTCTCCTTTACTTTCAACCTGCTTTAAGTGGTCACCTATCTTCAGTCACTTAAAGATAATAATTATAGGCTATGGGGTAATGGGTTAACTTACTTTTATCTGTAGCAATTTTTCTGCAAATAATTGCTGCTTAACACTTTTAAGTAACCCCAAAGCCTGTTCCTAGTTTTGAAGACATATGACTACTTAAAGCAGGTTGAAAGTAAAGCAGAATGCGCTTTGATGCGCATTCTGCTTTACTTTCAATCAGCTTTAAGCTAGCATCTGCTAGGATAGAGAAAATATTTCTTTTGATGCATATTCTTGATTGTATAAAGTGGAACTATTTTTTCAGTGGAGGAATAAATTAAATGTGCTAAAAGACGCTTCTATGGGGAAAAGGGTTAATACAAGTATGGCTATATTGCCTGTAATTGCCTTAAAACTTTCATTGACGAGAATCGAGTCAATATGGCTCAGACTGAGAGAGAGAGCCTGAGGTCTGAATGTAATGGGATGAAATTGTTCCCTGGAACGTGAAGTACTTTATATATAAATTCATCGAAGAAGGTGTTGTGTGAAAATTTGCTCCCTGATGCGGATAAGACTTTAACTGCTGTGAAAAGTTTAGTGTTCTATTGATAAGAGTGCAGTAAGCTGTTGTGATAGTGGGGGATTTAATTATGCATATGCGTGAAAACTAAATGTGGGAGATACATACGGGATGCATAAGTAAATTAGTTTTAAGATAAAGGAATTTAATGCATTCAAAAGCAGGCAAGGACAAGTCAAAATCTATGTACAGTAAAACCTCTCTATTGCGACCACTAAAAAGAAGACTAATTGATTGTATTATAGACAGGTGACAGCTTAAAGCAATGTGACAGTAAAACAGAAAGCTGTTTTACTGTCACCTTGCTTTAAGCATGCATATAGTCACCTGTCGTAAACACCTAAAAATTAACACAATTTAGTGTCAGTAATAGAGGGGTTTTACTGCACAGTGATCACTTAATCCTTCTAGTGCAATTAGAAGGAGCTGTCTGATCAGGGTCTGCACTGTTTTGATATGATTCTGCACCCTCTCTGTAGGAAACTTTTCCTCATATGTTAGCCTTAACCCATTACCCCATAGCTTGTTTCTAGTAATGAAGATAGGTTACCATTTATAAGGCAGGTTGGAAGTAAAGCAGAATGTGCCTTAAGGCCCAGTCTTCTTTACTTTCAGCCTGCTTTAAGTTATCATCTGCTAGAATATAGCAATATATAGATACAAATATAAAAATACAAATTCATGACTGTATAAATCAGAACTATTTTCTTCAGTGAAGGAATAAATATAAGGCGTAAAAAGGCCTATTTATGGGGGAATGGGTTAATGTCATAGTTCAGATGAAAGATGCTCATAGTGAGCAGAGTTTTATATTTAGTCGAACTTCGATATTAATTATGAATATTCAGCAGTAGGAGGACTAACCCTTTCGCTGCCATTGAAGACTGACAACAATGTTATCTACAAACAGCTGGGATCCTGATCAGACCCTGCGTAATGCAGCATCTGATCAGGATCCAAAGTGTGTGACAAAACTTATTATCAATTTTTTGTTACATTAAAAACATACAAAATTCCAAATTTCATAAATAAAAGCAGATGAAAACTTGAAGTACTAGATGATATCATGATAGTGACTGTGCAAGATGGGTTTTTATGTCATAATGGCATAAAGAGTTAACTCTTTGCATGCTGGGTAATATTTTCATCTGCAAAAACTGTCGTCTGCTGATGTTCTAAAAATAGAATTTTCTAAATTTCATTTCAAAACAGGGTCTGAGTGCCAAACAGTTTGGATCCTGATGAGACGCCGCATTACGCGGCGTCTCATCTGGATCCAAACTGTTTGCAAAGAAACCCACTGTAGCAGATATATTTGCCGCTAGCATTAAAAGAGTTAATAATAAAACATGACAATCTCTAAAGAGATCTAGAGGTTTTTGTTTTAGTGCAGAGCATGAAGTTAATACCGTTAAGTTTCCTCCACGAAGTAAAACTGTTGTAAATAGATTTTTAAAGACTGCAAAGCTATTTGGGAAATAGTTAGTGATAAGTAGCAGACTCATCTATTTAACCCTTTCCCCTCATAACCTGTTTCTAGTTAAAGCAGGTTGAAAGTAAAGCAGAATGCACCTTAAGGCGCATTTCGCTTTACTTTCAGCCTGCTCATAAAGCTGTGACGATTTGCTAGAATATAGAAAATATTTCTTATGACACAATCATAATAAATTCATCACTGTATAAATTTGACCTGTTTCTTTCAGTGTATGAATAAATTTAAAGTGTATTTATGGTGTAATGGGTTAAAAGTTTAACCTGTGCTAAAGTAAAATGCATTAAGTTTTTGGCTTAACCCTTAGCCTGCCACTCACGACTATAGCTCCATATGCAAACAGCTTGGATCCGGATGAGACGCCGAGTAACTCGGCGTCTCATCCGGATCCAAGCTGTTTGACACTCAGACAACAGTTTCAGCAATTTTGAGCAACTTTGAAGCACTTTGAAACTTGAAGCAGACGAGAAATATAGCAGACAACAATTTATTTGGCGGGCTAAGGGTTAATGCTAAATAAATGGATTGCAGAAAGCGTCTCAAGGAGAAGTCTTTTGCATATACAGTAGAACTGCGATGTGTCGATGTTGAAGGGACCATCAGAAAAAACTCGACACATCGAAGCCTCGACTCATGTTTTACCTGATGCTCCCTCGATTTTTTTTCTACTCAAGCTCCATTAAAGCAGACATGTCCGTATGTTACGTTGATAAACATTCAAACGCAATGAAATCCACGCTAGTATGGTATCTAAACTGTGTGCATATTAAGTTATTTTTACGAAAACGAACCTTAAAGGCGTGCTTTGGATGAAAATACGTTTGACGTATCTCGATTTTCAGAAAATAACAAGACAACGGTAAGGACGGAAGTAACTTTTTATCTGCACACCGGTCATTTTACCCGTTCCAGCATGTACCCTCTCGAAACGCTGGAACCAGCTTCAGGGAAAACCTTTTCTTAAAATAGCAATATCTCCGTATGGGTAATTGCATGACAATTGATGCTACACATTTCGGGAAGAGTTCCGCGTGAGAAGTTCTTTGTCTCTTACAAATAAATTTCTCTTCAAGCGAAAACAAAAACCCAACATTGACCGAACTACACATATGCTTTAACGTTTGGTTTATGACTTAACATAAAAAACATAAGGGCGATGTTTTTTAGTCCGTGACGAATATAAAAATGGAGGAGTTCAGGGGCGTGTCTGGACCAATTTTGAGTTTACGCACCATGGCTAGGGGGGTCCGGGGGCATGCTCCCCCTTGAAATTTGTTTTTCGCTGGAAAGCCGTACGTGCAATTTGAGGGGTATTTAGAATATAAAAAACCTTTCTAAAATGATAGTTAGATATATTCTAAATACCCCTCACAATGCACATACGGCTGTTTGATGTAATACAATACATAATTCATTTTTAGTTACTTATCAAAACACAAAATATTAGAGCTATAAGAACATTCTTTGTTTGAATTAAACTGTTAAACTATTTAATTAACAGAGTGTCCACAATTTTAGTAAATCAAAATTCCCTGACTTTTCGATGACTAAAATCAAATTTCGCTGTCTAACCAACTATGTCCGTACGGTTCTGACATGTGTTAGCCCCTCCCCCCCTCCACAAGGAACGTATATATACGTTCCTGCCTCCACCTTTTATATTACCAACTGCAATTGCATTACCCTCTATTAATATTTCACTTTTGTCTGTTTACTTTCCCTTGATTTTACCTTCTATTGTACTTGTTTTACATACATGCACATGCATTTTCAAAACTTATTTACACTTTTGAATGAGTGCTTGAAATGCATATCAAAATACAGAGAAAGTTGTTTGCTCTCCTGACCTCCCCTTTTGTATGAAGGAAAATACGATTGGGGCACACGTCAGGGGCGTAGCTAAACAAAATTAGTGTAATTATGCAACTTTGGACAATTTTATTCCTAAATGGACTCTGGTGCGTTTTTCACATCCAAACCAGGTAAATTACTACCATACATTTATGCAAGAATTTGACTCCTAAATAGCATGAACTGCATAATCTTTTTTTTATTTCTGATTGATTATTTTCTGGTCATTTTTCTCTAACCCGGCCCAAACCAAAATGGCAAGCTTATTTTTAAGGTTGCGACAAGGTTGTCGCAAGCTTGCGAATTATGGTTGCGCATGCTTAGATTTGGAACCTTTGCGCAAGCTTGCGCTAGCTAGTACAAGCTCAGATTGCAAGCTTGCGCAAGCATGTTACTATCAAATACTTGCAAGCTTGCGCAAACTTAATGGTTGCGCATGCTTAGATTTGGAACCTTTGCGCGAGCTAGTACAAGCTTGCGCAAGCATGTTCCTATCAAACACTTGCAAGCTTGCGCAACCTAATGCAAACTTACTCTGCAAGCTTGCGCGAGCTAGAGCTAAAACATGGAATACTGAAAGTCAAGAAAATATTTAAAATTTGTCACATTGAATGTCACATTTATTGTCATAAATAACAATTAACCCCATAATTATGTATTTTTACACCTTTAGTTCATTTCTCGACTGAAAAAAATTGTTATAATTCAAACAGTTTTCAATATGTATGATAAGTATTTTCTCTATTTTAGCAGCTGGTAGGTTAAAAGTAGACTGAAAGTATAGCAGAATGGGCCTTAAAGAATATTCTGCTTTACTTTCAACCTGCTTTGTCAGGTCACTAGTTTTCAAAATAAGAAACAGGCTATGATGTAATACTCCCATTCCACTGGACGGCGATTTTTGTGATTCATAAATGGCGAATCGCCGTGAAACCGCCTTGATCGTCGCTAGATCGTACAGAGCGTAGTGTGAGCGCCCAGAGCGTACGAGAAACGTAGCGGAATCGCGGGCAAATACAATGTATCTCAACGCCTTTAGTACAATGCGACTACGCTTGCGCTACGTCAACCACGCTGCGACTACGTTGCTACTACGCTTATGAATTTCTTAGTACGCTTCTGCTGCGCTTCGAGTCCACGGCGATGCCACTACGTAAATTTTGAGCAGGGTCAAAACATTCGCCGTGGGATGGCGATCAAGGGGTGTCTGTGACGCTTCTACTATGATCAGGGCGTTTCTACTGCGCTGTTGCCGTTCCTACTACGATTCACAGCGATTTTACCAAAATTTCGAACCGTAGAGGAATTGCCGCTCAGTGGAATCGGGGTATAATGGATTCAATAAAGTTGTCATTTTTAGTTTCATTATTCCTTTACTCCATATAGCTTGTTCCTTCATTTTGAAACCAGGTGACACATACTTAAAGCAGGTTGAAAGTATAGCAGAATGCGCCTTAAGACACATTCTGCTTTACTGTCAGCATGCTTTAAGCTACATTCTGCTAGAATAAATAGAATATTTATTCTGACACATATTCACAACTCTATAAATTGGAACTAATGGAGGACTAAATCAATTATCAAATGTGTTAAAATGTGTACCGGTACCTATGGAGTAAAGGGTTATCATTATAAAAACAAACTAGTGCAGGGAGTATCTCGATCAAAGATCAGAGAGCTATACTGTAAGCTTTCATTGACATTGCATGTTGATCTACTTTTTGTAATGAAAAATTACATAGTTTGGCTATTCCATGTTCATTTGGCCCAATTGGCATTTGAATTTTATCAAATATTCAATAAAGCGGCATATCTATTCCTCTGTAAATCTGTTGACGAGATCATTGCCAATGGGTGCTGAATGCTTATATGTCCCTTTCGATCATTAAAAACTGTCCCTTTTGATCATGAAAAACTATTTTATCTTTCAATCCAATTGTCAAAACAAAGGCAATCTTAGGATCATATGTCACATTGTTATTATGTCCTGCATGTGATCGATGCTCCACTCAAATACAATATAAATTAATCAAATGTAGAAACTTTTCCAGTGAATGGGAATGTCTACACTGTTGTGGCAACATTTAACTTGCTGTCTGTTATTGGTTCCTTTAATTCGCTGTCTGCTGTGGGCTCCATCCCTCTCAGCCTGGCATATCCAGTAACATCATCATTCTGCAATAAATAATAATAAAAAAAATCCATAATTATGTGCCATTTATGGTGTTGATTTTAAAACTTTTCTTTAACCCTTTCCCCCATAGAAGCGACTTTTAGCGTATTTAATTTATTCCTACGATGAAGAAAATAGTCCCAGTTTATACCCTCATTAACAATTACTATTACAATTATTTTATTTAGCCTAGCAGATTTCAGCTTAACGCAGACTGAAAGTAAAGCAGAATGTGCCTTAAGGCACATTCTGCTTTACTTTCAACCTGCTTTAAGTGGTCACCTGTCTTCAAAACTAGAAACAGGCTATGAGGTAAAGGGTTAAAGAAAACAAGGTTCAAGTGAGTACAATGTAACGGTATGGCAGAATAAGTACCGTAACTAAAGTTTCCTGTAATGAAAGAGCCCTTCTCATTGTTTGAAAGGAAAGCATAATTTGCTATATGTCAGATATTTTAACTAAATGTAGAGTGACCATGATCCATGATAATGCCATGACGGTAGTCTGGAGTTGAGAACTCAAGAATGCCATTAACAAAAAATTTAAGGACATAATGGGGTTTCAATGACTCACTCTATTAACCCCTAGGCTGTACTTAATGGTGTGGCTATATAAAAGGTATAACAGGAGAACTTACAAACTACAATGTATAGTCTGTGACCCATTTACCAATGGTCTTAAGGAAACTGATCTCAAAATCATTTAAAAACTATTTTCAATTTGATAAACTGGTTACTTTACATAGTGTATCATATCATTTACATAATTAAAACATTAAAATATGAGATGAATGGGGATCTATTTGGTCTAATTCTAACATTAACAGATGAAAGCATAACAATTTGTTTACTTAATTATTACCACTACCAGTGTATATATCTAACAAACTTAAATTTCCCCAAGAAGCATTATTATAGTGACAGTAACTTCTCCACATTTAGTAAGAAATATACAGTATGTGAACTCGATGACTTGAATAATATCACAGTATCTAGACTATGTCAATAACAAATGTGAGAAAAAAGTTTTGGGCCTAAAACAAAACCCTGAGGAACACCAGATAACCATGTGTGCAGAATAATCACTCAAACAAGGTAATCTTTCTCCCACATTAAGGACAGCAAAAAAAAGTGTATGCACTTTCAAATGTAGAAAAATTATGACCTACATGTCAGTGTTGCACCCATAGGGGCCCTGAACGAAAAATGTATTCAAATCTATTTATAGTATATACAAGGGAAACAACTCGAACCCGATCAGAAACCTGACCTCCCGTGTTCGACAGCCCATGAAATAAAAGAATGTCCTCCTTCACGCAATGTTTGTCTTGGTACATAGAGTTAAAAGTCTAATATTTCTGTTAAAACAAAACCCGTAACCGCTGGCTTTGTAATTATTTCGCTAAGTGATGTAGAAATTGCGACTGGCCTCGGACATGGTGCTGGGCGGAAGATCGATCACATATGATTTGAAACAAATAAATACAGAAAGACGTTACTAACCATTGTCATATTTTCTCCCATGTGAATGGTAGGAATGATGTTTTAAAATATCAAGTGTGTGCTCCATAAACTTTAAAGTTGTTTGTTTTTGTTTTAATGACCAACCGAGTCCCACCATTATTTGTGGAACCAGACTAAAATAGGAAAACTCTGCCATGATATGCACCCCAATTTATTTTGAAGTTAAATTTCACCAAATGAAACATTCATAGTGACTTGAGCTGGGTTATGCTCAGAGCATATTATAGTCAAAGGGTACCATTGCATTTATAAGTGTACCATTTATGGTCGAAGCGTACCTCATATAGGATATAAAAGGGAAAATTTCAATACGGTATAAGTGATTATTGGTGGCAACTCATCTGCTTTCATACCTATAATCAGTGTGAAAACATGATTTACCTGCACAAATATGTTATTAAGCAACTAGAAGTAGTTTTGATGCTGATCATATATGCATACTCGCCAATGTTTTAAGTTAGAACTACATGTACTCAGTCATACCTTAGAGATTCCAGCAACACTTTTTTTAATCGTCTGAGAACAGTTGACAATTGTTTACGGAATTATTTAGATTAATTTTCGAACAGTTTTGATAATGATCATGTGCCACGTGACGATTACCTTTTCACAGGTGCAAGATTTATTTTCAAGCAGTTTGGATTCTGATCAGAAGCTGCATAAGGCAGCATCTGGTCAGGATGGACAATGGCTGACACTAATTTCAATATTACTTTATGGCAAATTAACCAATTTTGTTCCTAATTACTAAATGTGTATGCTAGATAAAGTGGTGTCTTGGTGAAACTATCCAGGTGTATGGTAAAAAAACAAATATCAAAATTTACACGTATATAATAATGTGCGAAAAACAATCATCACCTAATACCCAATTGAAAATTTCCCCCATAAATCTGTATGTGTTAAATTGCTCTTGGACCAAAAATGGTACGCTTTGACCATAACCCCTGGAGTTGTAATCCTTACCGTTTGATGCTTTGGTCACAAATCAGTGGATGACTGGATGTAAAGCATGACTGTGTTCTACCAACCAAGACAACCATCCAACATAAAAGTTCAACATCATCATGGTTTGTTTTCTTCATTTCTTGTCCTGGCTCCACCATTTACATATTTTCTGAAAATATATTTATTTAAATTAGTGAATACTGGGTCCATGGAATTTTATAAAGCATCAAGTACTTTGAGATGTCCTTAAAGTAAAAATGTGTGAGTATATGTAACTCAAAAACTCTTTGACAATATAGGATCCTTTGCAAATTTAATAAGTATTTTAATGGGTACTGTCACTCTCTGGGAAAGGTGGGTGGGGGATACATTTGAATAAATTATTTGTACAACATAGATTACGAAATTGCCAAAACAATGTGGCATTCTAGTGAATTGGATGTTCACAAAATTCGCTATTAAAGAAAGAATTTCAGTGGTGATTAAATAAACTATATAAAGAATCATTTTTTCTAATAAGTTATTGTGACTTTGAATTGATCAGTACGAAATAGACATGTGCCGAAACTGGCATGGTCCGAAACATCAATGACGGAAATAGACATCAACAACTACGAAATTCGACATGCGTTTTTCGCACGTTGTCGACATTAAATTTATAACAATATAGGAGCAGACTCGGTTATTAACTTATTCTTTCGACGTGTGACATCTTTATCACAAAAAAAAGCTGATCGATTCACATGCCTTTTTCATAAAAAACCGTGGGGGAACAATGACTTCGTGAGTAGAGATATTTCCTTTGTTTGTAAGAATGATTGATATTTCAAATACATAAACGTTATTTTCGAGTTCTTACCAAAGTAAATTACCATGATATGTCGTAGATTCGGGAACTCGTCAGTTTTTATTGGCGAAATCTTTCTTAGTTTTCTCGACCGTTGGAATTCTTCATTTGAAATAATCGTCCGCGCACCTGCTGTTTTTTGTTGTTGCACATTTGGAATACTCTATGAGGACCGTGATAGAAAAATAGTCCAAAACAGAGCGAAAAGATGTCCGATAACAAGTTTTTTTTTTAAAAAAGATACTCGTCGACCGGCTTTGTTCTAGATTTATAAATCTATAGATAAAAGAGAACAGCTTATTGTTACAGAAGATACTTACTTATTCAGCGTCATTTCAAATGTCAACATAGTCTTTACCACTTGATAAGTACTGTTTAAAAATACAATCAGTATGCACCTAGTGCAAGCAAACTGCATGGTACCAGATAAGTCAGCTCCTGCAAGGTCTTTCTAAAAATCATACAAAATCAATAACAACCCCCCCCCCCCCCCCCCCCACGTTTATATGGGAAGATTGCTAATGCTAGTGAAATGACAATTATAATTTGGAAATATCTTGATGAGAGGAAGTGTCATTTACAAGGGCTATAACCCTGGCATCATTTTTAATACCCCTTTGTAATAATTGTTAGTCTGAAAAATAATTTCAGTTCTGCTGAAGTTAATGAAGTTAAATTTCATATATGGAAAGAGACTATTGAGAAAGTGGGACAATTTAACATGGGCCACAACTTTTTTAAGTTAATTATTACCCTTTGTCATATTTTTTTGCCCAAAAGATAACTCCAGTTCTTCTGATGCTAGTGAAATGATTTTTCATACATGTAAAGAACTTGATGAGAGAGAGTTTGCTTTGTACAAGGGCCATTATTTGAACTCTGTCATCAATATTTTTGGAATTTTTCCCTTTGTTTTATTTTTCTTGTCTTTAAGATTACTCCAGTTTAACTGATGCTAGTGAAATGAAACTTCATATATGGAAATAACTTGAAGAGATTAAGTGCCTTTTACAGGGTCCATAACTCTGACATTGATATTTTGGGAGTTATTCCCCTTTGTTAAATTTGTCCAAACAACCTTCCTCATTTGTACATATATGACTTCTTTGTTATATGGCGATAATTTTGATTCCACGAACACCCTGATTTTATTAAATAATGAAAAAGATACAATTTTTTAAAACTTTTTCCATGTTTTGGACTTAGACTTTTTTCAAGCAAATGAGAATAATGAAACTACATATAAGTTCTTATATATAGTGTGGATATTAGATTGCGAAACCGCAAGCTTGCGCATGCATGCGCATGCATGCAACTATCTCGCTAGCTTGCAGACATTTTGAAAAAGATTGCGCATGCTTGCGCAAGCTATTTGACTACCATGAACAATCTTAATCTGGATGAAACTAGCTTGCGCAAGCTTGTCGCGAGCTTAAGGCAAGCTAGCGACAAGCTAGCATTTTGGTTTGGGGGCCCTACCCTCACCAATAAGTGTACATACAATGTAAAATGGGAAAATTAAATATGTTTAAACTGTAAGTGTACATACTCTTACTAGGGGCATGTTCCTCTGGGGAAATTTTGATTTCTAGATAGCCTCTGGTGCGTTCTGGGGGCGTTTCGCACATTCAAAACAGGTACAATGCTAACATAAATCTATGTCAAAATTCTGCCACTAATACTTAGAATTGTACGAAACACCTTAAATTGTTATGGGCAATTTTACCAGGTAAAATCTACATTCTCGTAAACTGAGTAACCTTATCAGAGGGTGAATTATATGCGTTGTGTATAATTTGAAGTAGACTAAAGACACTTTTAAAAACTCGAGTCATACTAGTATTTACATAAGGTTATATAGGGAGAAAAGTTGGGACTTTGTAAAAAGATCGACACATCGAGAAACTCGACTCTTCGAAGTTCGACACATCGAAGTTCTACTGTATAAACTTTGCCTTAACAAGACATGCATCCTCAGGGTTTTCCCTTGCATTTTGTAATTGAGAGTCCTAAGGACCCTCAAACCTTTCATTTTGAGAGTCCCTCAGCATATTTGGGGGTCCCAAATTTATTTAATGTATAAATGCCTTACAATGTTGACAAATAACTTGTAAAACATTTGTAAACAGTGCAAATTCATGATTCATCTCTGATGGCATATGAAGTATACCCCCACCAGGATTTACATATCTGGTGATTTGAGGGTTTGGGGTAAAATGTGGTCAAAGATTTGAGGGTCCCGGGGACTCGAGGGGTTGGACAAATGGGAGTCCCAGGTGACAGAATTGAGTCCCAAATGCAGGAAACCTGAGTCCGGGAAAACCCTGCATCCTCACTTAAAAACGGATGAATTTGGACAAATTAAAATGAAGGCTAAATTTTAATGTTAGACTGAAGTAAAAGAAGCTCTATGCGCTGCATTAATTCTGTAATGTTATTATATGTTAGGGTTAAATCAATTTTTTGTTACTGAAAATAAACAGATCTTTAATAATGCATATTCATGATACTGAAATAGCATACAGTTATTATCAATCAAAACCAAGCATAACTGGCATTTCCCAATCAATGTGCCCTTTTAAGCCTTTAATGTATTCCTTAACCAAAGAAAATCATTACATCTGATACAGTAAAGAATGTGGAGTATTGATTTTGAAGTATTTCCTATATTCTAGCAGGTGGTAGCTTAAAGCAGGTTGAAAGTAATTAAAGGCAGAATACATGTGCTTAAGGCACATTCTGTCTTACTTTCAAACTGCTTTAAGTGCTCACCTGTCTTCAAAACTATAAACAGTCTTTGGGGTAATGGGTTACGTGCTCATGCACCTGTCTTCAAAACTAGAAACAGGCTATGGGGTAATGGGTTAACACTATGAATGAGTCCTATTTTGAGTTGTCATGATAGTTACCTTGGACTTATTTACTGCTCAAGGAAATGAGAATATCCTAAGCAGATTAAATTAACTATCTCTGTTAACATTGTCAAACCAAGGGTTATATATGTTAGTATTAGAGTGATGGATAACCCACATATTTGCTGAGCGACATATTTTCATAGTACGCTAACATTGTTAACCCTTTAAACATGCCACGATATTTCATAGATAGCCGAAAATAGATTTATTTCGCTATAATACCCCGGTGTATATAATATTTCAAAATTTCATTATTATTTTGAAATATCAGTTTCAGTTTTTCATTAAAATGAAATAAAAAGTTGCTTGGCTTCTAATCTAGATCATATCTGATTGTAAAAGTACTCAGGGATTTACTCATAGCATTTTAAAGTTTAGAGGTAGGTTAATACTTGAATAATATATGATAGTTAAAAGCAAAGGAAAATATTTCGCTATTTCATCATGCTCAGAATAATGGTATAAAAGTGTAGTGACTATTGATCAAAGTTTTTCTGATTATATATTATCAGTGTAATTTTAACAACTTTCTCGCAGGCTTTATTATCTTGCAGTGCTAATTCATAATAAAAGTGAGTAAACTAAGTGAGTGCACTTTTCTGACATCATGTGACTTTACTCATTAGAACTGTCTACTTACATTAGCAGGTACTTCTGATAATTTAAGTCACAACACAGTTTTTAGCTCACCTGAGCCAAAGGCTCAAGGTGAGCTATTGGGATGGCCCTGTTGCCGGCGTCCGTTGTCGTCCGTCGTTAGTCGTGCGTCGTGCGTCGTCGTTAACAATTGCTTCAAATGACATCTCCACCTATACCGCTTGACAGAATTCAACCAAACTTTACAGAAATGTTCCTTGGGTCAAGCTTTTTCAAATTTGTTCAAAGAATTAAAAACAATGCAGAACTCTGGTTGCCATGGCAACCAAAGTGAAAAAATAAGGAAATCTTAAAAAATCTTCTTGTCAAAAACTGCAAGGGCCAGAGCTTAGATATTTGGCACATAGCATCGCCTACAGGTCCTATATCAAATTTGTTCAAATTATGCCACTGGGGTCTAAATTGGCCCCGCCCCGGGGGTCACAGTTTTACATAGAGTTATATAGTGAAATTTTCAAACGTCTTCTTCTCTGAAACTGATATGGCCAGAGCTTTGATATTTGGCATGGTGACACTTCTAGATGTCCTATAACAAAATTGTCCAAATGGTTCTGGTCAGTTGCATAACTAGGTCACAGGAGCTAAAAATAGATTTTTTTCAATGAAAACTTAAAAAATCTTCTTGTCTGAAACTAGAAGGGTCAGAGCTTAGATATTTGGCACATAGCATCGCCTACAGGTCCTTTATCAAGTTTGTTCAAATTATGCCCCATGGGTCAAAATTGGCCCACCCCGGGGGTCACAGTTTTACATAGAGTTATATAGTGAAATTTTCAAACGTCTTCTTCTCTGAAACTAATATGGCCAGAGCTTTGATATTTGGCATGGTGACACTTCTAGATGTCCTATACCAAAATTGTCCAAATGGTTCTGGTCGGTTGCATAACTAGGTCACAGGAGCTAAAAATAGATTTTTTTCAATGAAAACTTAAAAAATCTTCTTGTCTGAAACTACATTACTTTAGGGCTAGAGCTTAGATATTTGGCACATAGCATCGCCTACAGGTCCTCTATCAAGTTTGTTCAAATTATGCCCCTTGGGTCAAAGTTGGCCCCGCTCCGGGGGTCACAGTTTTACATAGAGTTATATAGAGAAAATTTCAAACGTCTTCTTCTCTTACACTAATATGGCCAGAGCTTTTATATTCGGTATGGTGACACTTTTAAATATACTTAACATATTTTGGTCAAATTGTTCCGGTCTGTTGCATATCTAGGTCAGTCTTGGACATAAATGATTATCTCCATTTTTTCAGCTATTCTCAGGTGAGCGAAATATGCCCCATGGGGCTCTTGTTTCAGCTATTCTCAGGTGAGCGAATTATGCCCCATGGGGCTCTTGTTTTGTAGAAAGTTGAGGATTTTAGTATTTTCAATATTTGGCTAATCTGGGGCTTTAGAGTGTGAGTCAAGGTAGACTGGGCAATCAGATCATTATAGGTTATTGAAACACCCAAAGAAAGTACAGTGACTGATGTACATGTGATACATTTGTTACAGAACACTCCGTGTAATACGTACAGTATTGAATGACACAGGGCTCCAGATAAGGGGGGTATTTCAAAAAATAAAAAAATTATTTGTGCATTAAACCCTTTGGTGTCACTACTCATTAGAATCGTCTCGAAGAGACGATTCTAATGAGTAGTAACACCATAGGATTTGGTGCTGAAATAAGAGAGAAAATGCTTGATTTGTTTGGTTTACTCCCTCTTATCTGGAGCCCTGAGGCAATAATAAGTGAGTGCTAAATGCAGGACGAAAGTATGGCAAAAAGCTCCTATAGCTCCTAGTCTTAATTCAGTTCTGCATGAAGTTGTTAATTTTGAGAATCTCTGAAGAGAGATTTTACTGTATCTCATAAAGATCAGAGAAACCTTGGAAATATTGGATGTGAAAAAGTGGACTTTATAGTGTTATAGTATTGTGGACTGTTCCATTTTAATGTTCAAGGGTGAAGATTGCATTAATTGATAATTACAGTGAAAAACCCTCAATTAGAGAATAAGAAAAATTGAAATATTAGAAAAAAAGATTAATTGATGGTTTACTTTTACAGCACTCATACATCACCAAATCCTATTGTGTTACTGCTCACTAGAATTGTCTCGAAGAGACAATTCTAATGAGTAATGACAGCATAGGGTTTTAAGCAGAAATAAAGATTTTAATTTTTGAAATAGTATGTACTCCCCTTATCTGGAGCCCTGGTTTTATAAAGACACTGATGACAGCATAAAGCTAGGTGAAAGTAAAGCAGAAAGCTCTTACATGAGTTTTCTGCTTTACTTTCATCTTGCTTTATAGCAGCAACCTGCCTTAAACACCAACAGCTTAACCTCTTTTAGTGGTGGTTAATAGAGGGGTGTTATTTTACTTTCAGCCGCTTGTACATGGATGTGTCAGGAATAGTGACTTAAGCTAGTCTAGGTCAGTGATGTTTAACCAATTACCCCATAACCTGTTTCTAGTTTTGAAATCAGGTGACCACTTATAGCAGGTTGAAAATAAAGCAGAATGTGCCTGAAGTCACATTCTGCTTTACTTTCAGCCTGCTTTAAGCTACGATCTACTATAGGATATAGAACGTATTCCTTATCATACATTTTTATGACTGTATAAATTTGAATAATTATCTTCAGTGGAGGAAAAGGTGTATTTATGGAGTAAATTAAGCGGTACTTGCCATAAATACTGAAATGTCAACCTGTTTTAGTGGTGGTAATAGAGTGTTGTTACTGTACTTCAGCCTCATGGATGTGTCAGGAACGTGTCTAGTCTAGGTCAGTGATGTTTAACACTCCAGGTTAATCTAAATCGTGCAATGCTGCCGGGCTAGTACTTAATTATTAATCAACAGATAATGGCAATTTCATGTATCAGAGACTAAAGGTGAAAGTAAAAATTGAGGGATACTGTGAGTTAGCCAAGGAGTTTAGCCGTCTGGATTAATGACGAACAATATGGACTGCATGCATGTAACCGAAGACTGTAGAGTGTAGAGGATGTTTAAAATTACAAAAAGTCCGAGTTTTAAACTCATTCGACACAATTCGAAGGAGATAAAGGAGACGAAAAAGAGATCACACTCAACAGGTTAGTCTCAATTATTATATCAGCTTTTATATCAAACTTGTGTTAAGTAAATGTGACCTTTCAATAAAGAAAAAAAGTAATGCAGAAAGCTCACAAATGTTAATTAAATCTCTTGAATGGCCATAGTTTGACTATAATATTGAGGCGCATAGCTAGTACATCGGCACATCCTTAAATCAACATTATATTTGGCTAACATTTGCAAACCACTTGGATCCAGATCAGAAGAACACGGTATCTGATCTTGATTCAAACTGTTTGCTACTGATATTAAAATATTCTTTTGTTTAAAAGACAAATCAGCATGATAAGGGTTAATTAAGGTAGCCCGACCCCTGCCCTATGAGGCCCTGGACTGGCTACTGGTTCAACCTTGACTCCTCGCTGGTGAATGACTCCTCGCTGGTGAATTCACTTTGTTTATGCCTTTCTACGTGCCTGATGTTTATATGTAAGTTGTTTTAACCCATTTCCCCATAAATACGCTATTTTACGCCTTTAACTGATTCCTTTACTGAAGAAAACAGTTCCAATTTATACTGTCACAAATAAAAATCATAAGAAATATTGTTTATATTCTAGCATATAATAGCTGAAAGCAGGCTGAAAGTAAAGCAGAATGCGCCTTAATGCATCTTCTGATTTACTTTAAATCTGCTTTAAGTGCCCACCTATTTTGAAAACTAGAATCAGGCTGTGGGGTAATATTATATGGGTTAAGGTATTGTGTATTGAAGCTGCTTATATATATATAAACCCCTTTTCACCATAGCCACCAGTGCAAGTGACCTATATATTTATCAAACTTGTATGATTTATAGCATATAATTATACACATTTCTTCTGTGTTTAAGTGACAGATAAATTTGTTTATGTCTCCAGTAAAACCCAATGATGTGACATATATTTAGAATCACTTCTCTTCCAGACAATTCTAACAAGTATATATCGCAGTACATACTCCTGATATGGGGAGTATTTAAAAAACAAAAATCTTTATTTCTACATTAAACCCTATGGTGTCACTACTCATTAGAATCGTCTCGAAGAGTCGATTCTAATGAGTGGTAACACCATAAGATTTGGTGTTGAAATGAGTGGGAAAATGTTGCATTTGTTCAGTTTATTCCCTCTTATCTTACAAACAGCCTTGCTGTAAATTGGTGATCATAGCTGCTAAAAACACCTCAGAAAGCCTTTCAAACATTTTACTTTCTCACAACGAAGATACCAATTACCCAGCATCTGGCCAATTTGTATGCAAATACCAAACAGCAGGTAGCTGTGCAGGACAAAAGTTAGTGTTTAGTGAATTGAATAAGTGAATTGCATTGATTGGTTGATATACAGAGCGAAAACGATAAGAAACCGGACACTACTTTGCAAGGCTTTCAAATGGAAATACTTAATGCGTAAATAGCACAATCAGATTCAGGTGTTATTTAGTAATTACCCAAAAGATGCATTTGTGTATAGTCATCATAAAGATGAATCCAGGGCTCCAGATAAGGGGGGTATTTCAAAAACTAAAATTTTTATTTCTCCATTAAACCCTATGGTGTCACTACTCATTTGAAACGTCTCTTCGAGATGATTCTAATGAGTAGTAACACCATAGGATTTGGAAGTAAAATGAGTTAGAAAGTGTTGGATTTGTTCGATTTACCCCCTCTTATCTGAAGCCTTCACATAATGCAGTTATCATGAATCTGCAGTTTTATATGACAAGGTCAACTCTTTCTCAGATTTTCTATTATTTAACCCATTACTCAATGTAGCTTGTTTCTAGTATTGAAGATAGGTGACCGTTTGAAGCAGGATGACAATAAAGCAGAATGTGCCTAAAGGCACATTCTGCTTTGCTTTCAGCCTGCTTTAAGCTTCTATCTGTTAGCTAGGACATGGGAAATATTTCTTATGTTGCACATTTACTACTCTTTAAATTGGATCCTATATTCTCCATGAAGTAAATGGCTGAGGGAGATGAGTGTTGTATATATATGGCTTGGGAGAGGTTAATGCCAAATTATAATTTTTGCTTTAACTTCATTTTGCATTAAACTCACTCCAATCTTTCAGAAAAAACAAAATTTCTGTTAGTAAACATAAATATACCAAAAGCTCTTGAAATTAAATTTATGAGTACCTCAAACATTTAAAAGCTTTAATTTTGAAGTGGACCAATTAGTTTTATAACTTATGATAAGTGTTTTATAATTTTGAAATCCAGCCAAACCTGATATCTCAAACTTGCTAAAGTTGATTAAACTTACTTATTTTTCTTCAGCTGAAATTGGTTAACTCATGCTGGCTTATATAACCCTTTGAACCCTAGTCCCGCATAAAGGCGTCATTTCAAACAGTGTACATGTGAATAATACACTTGTCCTGTGCAAACAGTGAAGACCCAGATCAGAGGGCTCCGAAAGGAGCCCTCTGATCAGGGTCTTCACTGTTTGTCAGTACTGTCAAATTTGACAAAAACAACTCTTAAAAGCCAGAAATGGACTAGACAAAAATCGAAACTGGAATTGTCCATTTAAAGTTTCAGGGAGGAAAGAGTTAATAACTCTTTGCATGTTGGGTAATTTTTTCGTCTGCAACAATTGTAATCTATTACTGTTCTAAAAAAAATTAGAATTTTCAAAATTTCTTTTCAAAACAGCCTGGTCAGAGTGTCAAACAGTTTGGACCATGATGAGGCGCCGCGCTACGCGGCGCCTCATCAGGATCCAAACTGTTTGCAAACATAATCATTGTAGGATTTATCCATTGCTAGCATAGTACGAGTTAAGATTAGTTAAGACAGTATTCAACTCCTGAAATTGTTGTTGTTAATTCTTTTGGCAGATTCTAATATGTAGAAGTCTGTTTTACAATTTACCAATCTGTCTATGACCAAAAGAATTAAGTGCTCAAGGGAACCATGTCTCAGATTTTCGATATAGCTTTTCTACTGTTCAGAACAAAAACTGTTATGCAATAGAAGGCAGACAGAAATTTTTTTTTGATGTTAGATAACTTAAGATTGAGACGGTATTTTAAAATTCTGAGACACAGATCCCAAGATACGATAATCAATTAAGTGTATATAAACAAATTACAAATGAGGGTGGCTGCTTTATAAAGTTTGAATTTGCTTTCAAAGATCACCTAAATATTAAAATAATTGACTATTGAAGGAAATAGGTAAAGAAAATCTGCATCATTTAAACCTGACTCCACCACTCATTGAGATAAAAAAAAATAAAAAAAGCATGTAGAATTAAAATAAATCATATTATGGCTTACCCCATAGCCTATTTATAATATTGAAGATAGGTGACCACTTAAAGCAGGTTAAAGGTAAAGCACATTCTGCTTTACTTTCAAACTGCTCAAAGCTATCATCCACTAGAATATAGAAACTATTTCTCATAATACACATTTATGATTGCATCAATTGGAACTATTTTCTTCAGGGGAGGAATAAATCAAATGCGCCAAAAGGCGCTTCCATGTGGGAAAGTGTTATGGTTGAAATATGGGCACTTTTCCTTATTTCCCAAAAGTATTGACCCTTCTGGCTTCATATTCTATATTGTACTGTCTGCTTACATTTTTTCGCGAGCAGAAAATAAAGTATTTAAGTTTTTCAGCATTTTGATTTTCCTGAATAAATTGAAATACTTTTGTCGAAATACATACGTGGCTTGTTTGGATCATGATGGTTCTCTCGCTATCCCAGTCATTCAAAACTGCTTACAAAGGCAAGTAAGGAAAGTTATCATCAGGACAGATTAGTTTAACCCATTTACTAATAGATATGCCTTTTTACGCTTTTGATTTATTCCACCACTTTAAGAAAATAGCTCCAATTTATACAGTTATGAATAGTTATGATGAGTGTTTCATAAGAAATATTTTCTATATCCTAGTAGATTGTAGCTTAAAGCAGAATGCTTAACCTTCAGCCTGCTTTATTCGCAAACATTGGTATAAAGTCATTGTAAAATATATTGCTAAGTTGTAAAAATTGGACGTGACTAATTAATAAATGGAAGCTGGAATTGTCAATTGATGTTTCATGGGTGAATGAGTTAAATCATTTTTGTTTGACAGAAACTCCCATTTCAATAATGAAATACTTTATATTCCTTTGAACATTTGTTTAAAGCCCTTCATCTGCTACAAAATCGTCTGCTTCACGTCTGTGGTCTGCAGTTATATTTAAATATATTTTTTGATAGCCATTTTAGATAAATTAAAAGCTAAACATGTTGCACTTCAAACAGCTGGGATCCTGTTCAGAGTCCACATTTGCTGTGCCTGACCTGAATCCAAACTGTTTACCAATCATATTTAAAGGTAATGATTTTAGTGACCTTTACAGAGTTGGAAATGAATGTATCCACCCTTGGCAAACAGTGTAGACCCTGATCAGAGGATCCTTTTGATCAGGTCAGCCTTGGGTCTGTCCCGTTTATGATATACTTTCTAATATTTTGGAGACATTAACCCTTCAATAGTCAATATTTAACTAGGTTATTTATCATAAATCTGATAAGTTTGAAAGTTCAGCAGTGTAATTAAGGGTTAACTCTTTGCATGCTGGGTATTTTTTTCTCTCGTCTGCAACAATTTTCGTCTGCTACTGTTCTAAAAATAGAATTTTCTTAATCTCAAAATATCAGACTCTTTGGAAGCTGCCATCCGATTGAGAGGCCGCATATTATGCAGCATCTCATCTGGATCCAAATTGTTTGCACAGATAATCACTGTGGCACATATATCCGCCCCTAGCATGCAAAGAGTTATAAAACATTTGTGAAATTACTTGGTTAAAAGAGTTGTGAAATTACTTGAATGCTTCAATAATTAATGACACCTCAATACCATAAAGTGAAACAGTAATGAAAAAGTTATGAACTGATTACCACAAAGTGTCAACAAGTTTAAAATAGTTTATCACTCAATTACTGTTATTTTAATTTCCAGTAACCATTCAATGAAACAGTATAGAGATCTCAGATTAACCCATGGGCCTGATTACCCCATAGCCATTTCAAATTTTTGAAGTACTTTACTTTAAAGCGACTCGCAACCAGATGGTGCATTAAAAATAGTAATTTGTAAATATGTGTCAAACGCTTATATAAATGGTAAAAGAATTAGTTTAGGATAAGAAATTCTGTTTAAAAAAAATGTATTTCAATAAAAAAAATATTGGTCTCTGGTGGGATTCGAACCCGGGGCCCGGCATTGGCGGACAGAAGGCAAAATAGGGGAAACCGCTTAGACCAATGGACCACAGAACTATCCGCTTGTCTCGGATCGATTTAACGTATTTCAATGTGTAGCGATCGAAAGTGCATACAACTTCGTAATTCGGCTCGTGTTTATGTCTAAGCCCGTGTAGAGAAGCAACAACAACAACTATACCGTCTACTAGTCGGTATAGAAAAACGATGGAAAATATCTAAAAATCTAAGATTCGGTGACGATTCTTGAGACTTTTTTTGAACTGATCATATTTTTTTAATGTCAGAAGCCAAATAATGCCACAAATTTGCTTTTATTTGAGTATTTTATTTTATTTTGACAAGTACACCATCCGGTTGCGAGTCCCTTTAAGCCTGCTTTAAGCTAATTTCATAGAATATAGAAACCATTTCTTAAGGTGCATGTTCATGAATGTATAAAGTTAGTATTTTCTGTAATTAAAAGTGTAGAAAAGCGTATTCAATTAAATGGTTGCATGCTTTGTCCAATATTGACTGTTCTCTTTGTCATTTACTTTCAACCTGCTTTAAATGATTTCACATATCTTCAAAACTAGAAACAGGCTATGGGGTAATGGGTTAAACAGATGTTCAAAGGAATATTAAGTGTTTCATTATTGAAATGGATTATTTCTGTCAAACAAAAATGATATATACTCATTCACACATGTGAAGTTTTACTGTACATCATACATTATTCATTATGAAAATCACTTTACTCTTCATCACTTAACCCATTGCCCCTTAAATACCCATTTTTACGCCTCTAATTGATCCCTCCATTGATGAATATATTTCTGCTTAATACAGTCATGAATATGAACCATAAGAACTGCTTCCTAATTCCTAACAGATGTTGACTTAAAGCAGGCTGAAAGTAAAGCAGAATGTGCCTTAAGGCACATTCTGCTTTACTGTCAACCTGCTTTAAGTGAGTACATGTCTTCAAATCTAGAAACAGGCTAAGGGGTAATGGGTTAATTAGGTTTGAATCCTGGAATGTGCACTTTGGAATTGTTCATGTGGGGAAGCCCTTCCAGCTGGTTTGTGGAAGGTTGGTGGTTCTATCCATGCAGTCGCCAATTTGTGCCTTAAACAGCATAATTTTATCAAATGGCTTCGGGTGGGGCCACTGTCTTCCTCCACTTGTAATTAGCTGGATATTACTATATGACTGAAGTACTGTACTTTTAAAAGTGAAATATTAAATAAGTTATCAAAGCCATTCACACTTATATATAGTGATCAACTTCTGGAAGTGTGATATTACCAAGTTCGAAAATTACACTTAGTTAATATCTTTAAACCATTGCTTATTTCAAGATTTGAATAGAATTATTTTCTTCAGTTGAGGAATTAAATGTATCTATGGGGTAAAGGGGTAATAACAGCATTTCTAATGAAGGAGTTTGGGGAAGGCATTAGGATTTCAGTATACCAACAATCTCATTAGCTGTATATATACCTGTACAAAATGATATGTAAAGATATGGGCATATTAATAACATCACAGAAATAGCTAAATAATAACAACAATACGTTATGCATTCAAATTTGAATTTATAAATATATCAAGCCACACACTGAAATGTGTTTTCCTTTATAAATTTTGTAGATATTAAGAAAATAGGTAAGTGGAAAAACACCTGTATATTTTATATCATCCATAATATTACCAGTGCCTAAATATAGGTACATGTACAGTTCACTGTGTCCATGCAGCAATCACATGTGTTTAACCCTTTTCCCATAGCTTGTCTCTTAGGCATTGCAGATAGTTGACCACATAAAGCAGGTTGAAAGTAAAGCAAAATGTGGCTAAACCCATTACATGTACCTGTTTCTAGTATTTAAGATAATTATGTGACTACTTAAAGCAGGTTGAAAGTAAAGCAGAATGTACCTTAAGGCACATTCTGCTTTACTTTTCAGCCTGATAAAATTAAGCTACCTGCATCTGCTAGAAGGTAGAATTTCTTATGATAGAGATTCATCACTGTGTAATTCATAGAACTCTTTTCTTCAGTGGAGGAATAAATTAAATGAGCGAAAAGGCACTTCTATTGGGGGAAGGGTTATATAAACCTATAGGCTGTTTCTAGTATTGAAGATATAGATGGCCACTTAAAGCAGGTTGAAAGTAAAGCAAAATGTGCCTCGCATTTCTGAGTTTTGAAATTGACTCTTTTATTTTCTTGTACTGCATGTCAGTTATCTGAAGGTAACCCCTAGCTCCTTACGGGTAAATGTTTAGTACACCTTGAACCATACCTTTGAATAATCTCCTTTACTACAGCCCTGCTTGCCACCAAAAGACTAAATTATGTGTCGCGGTGCTGTTAAACCCAACTTAATGTTTTTGCTAGTGTACATGGCCAAGTTTGCATCCAGTTCAGATGCGGAGATTGAGTTTGGCATCTGAAGCAACTAGAGATTTTCAACATTTTCTTGCATATTGCCGTTTAACCCATCACCCCATAGCCTGCATCTAGTATTAAAGATTAAAGATAGATTTTGACCTCTTAAAGCAGGTTTAAAGTAAAGCAAAATGCACACCTAAACTACCATCTGCTAGGATACAGAATATATTTCTTAAAGTGAATCTGCTAGGATAAAATAAAATGCTTCAGTAGCTAGGCATATTCATGACTTTATAAAGTGGAAGTGTTTTCTTCAATGGAGGATTAGATTAAAGGCATAAACAGCATTATCTATGTGGTTAATTTGGATTAGGAAAATAATGTCTTCTCCACTGCAACCCACAATTAACTCTTTGCATGCTGGGTAATCTTTTCGTCTGCAACAATTGTCGTCTGCTTTTGTTCTAAAATAAGAATTTTTCAACAACAAAAATTAAATTCAGGGTCAAAATGGCAAACAGTTTTGATCCTGATCATCTGGATCAAAACTGTTTGCAAAGGTTATGACCGTGGCAGCTATATCCGCCGCTAGCATGCAAAGAGTTAACTATATCGGAAAGTATGACTGTCAGTCTTGTCTGTTTGGAGTCTTGTTTCTATTGTTCATGAATTATTGGAATATCATACTGTCTGTTGACCAGTTTCTCATAATGCTACAGTCTGTAGACTTAAAGTTTCAATGCTACAGTCAATCCTGTAGTATGCAACCGCTAATTGATAAACAGGGCTCCAAAAAGAGGGAGTTATAACTGATCAAAACCAACATTTTTTCACTATGTTGGCATCAAATCCTTTGGTGTTACTATTCATCAGAATTGTCTCAAAGAGACGATTCTAATGAGTAGTGTGACATCGTAGGGTTTAATGCAGAAATAAAGATTTTAGTTTTTGAAATACGCCCCTTATCTAGAGCTTTGGATAAAGCATACGTTATAGTGATCTATGAAGGCTTAATACTACTTAATGCAGAATAAAAATAATGCAGAAAGCTCCTGTAGGAGCTTTCTGCATTATTTTTATCCTGCATTAAACAAAACCTACATTTTAGAGTGTCTAATGGTCTTCTACCGAGTTGCCAATTTATGTAAGATTGGCTGTTTGAATTGATGTAAATTTGATGGACTGTCTGACTATTTGTTTGTATAACCTGATTTCATGTTATCCAATCTCTGGAGAAACTTTACTGAAACTTGCAAACAGTTTGGATCCAGATCAATTGCTTGGAAGTAACATTTAATTAGTATCCCAAATTTGTAAACTGTATGATGCTTGTATTTAGGTATGTTTTGTAATAAAGACTTTATACATGAAGCATTGAATTTGTAAGTTAATGTTCAAGAAGATTTTGTTTTAATTAAATCTTCTTTTAAGCTCAGAGTATCCTGCCTTAATTAACCCATTACTGCATAGACAGGTTATCTCTTAAAGCAGGTTAAAAATAAGGCAGAATGTTGAGCTCCTTTACAGTGACTTTCATCATATAAATACTTTTCAAACTCCTAATTTCTTAATAGTCAGAATTTTAGTACAGTATTTTATGGTTACTAGTTTTCAGGCCCCGTTTTACCAGCAAGGAGAATCCAAGTGAGTGTTGAATGCACAGCTGTTAAACTTACCGTATACCCATGTTTTTAAAAACCTCCCCCTCTAATAAAAGCTTGTAACCCCTTCCTATCTATACTCCCAAAATATAGTAAAAAAGCACTGTATTCAACTAAAACTTTTGTAATTAAACACTTTCCCATATAATTATATATCTAAAGAATGTTTTCGGTATTGAAGACTTAATGATTGTTGCCTATAGCAGGCTATACATTCGACCTGCTTTAAGCTTTTAGAATTTATATTATTGTTACCTTGGACCATTCCCAATCCACTCATTTTATCCAACCTAATTTTTACCTTGACTTAATGTAACCGTAAATATTGTAAATAGGCTATTTTTTGCTAACCGGAAATAACCCTTTCATCTATTATCAACATAGTTTACTAGAATGTTTGGGTAACGCAAAACATTTGTTGCCTTGGACCATTCCCAACACACCCATCGTGCCCAGTCTCAATGTGCACGTGATCTTTACCATAATTTAATTTGAACTTTGAAAAGATTCAAAATCTTATTGCCTAGCTGGCATGCCACTGGGGGATACTGGTATGTATGCATTTATTGATTGCAGTGTCTTAATTATTTTCAAGTTTAAGATATTCATCTTGAAGTATATATTAAATTTACATTTTAAACAATATCAACATTCCTAATCTTGTTTTAGGGTAGCTTTAAAAGAAAAGGCAATTTCTCAAGCTTAGCAGCCCTGCTTTGGTTGAACAATTTTGATTTGACTCACTGTTATTTACTTAAACATAAACTCAATTTATTTGAGCACATTGTTTCAATGGCATTATCAGAATCATTATATTAGTCATAGGGGCTGCAATTTTGTCTATTATTTGTATGAAATTAACAAATTATATGATGTACGTACATATCATTGTTGTAACCCCCACCCCTAAACAACCCACAAAAAACTATAACATTTGAGTAAACAGTTCTTATAACACTTACTATTAAATTTTTCTTACTTTGACAGTTTCGGTGACTGCTGTCACCTTTCTCAAAAATCCAACTGATTCCGTGGATCATCGGCTGTTTCCGTCAGCGCACTTGCTGACGAAAACCGGGTCCCATACGTGAGAGAGCTTATAGGCCCCCTCGTGGACTTTTGTTTTCTTATCTGGATGGCCTCCTTCATCTGCCGAGCGCAAAAGTCCACCATGAACAGGGACGAGGGGGCCTATAAGCTCTCTCATGTATGGGACCCGGTTTTCGTCAGCAAGTGCGCTGACGGAAACAGCCGATGATCCACGGAATCAGTTGGATTTTTGAGAAAGGTCACCGAAACTGTCAAAGTAAGAAAAATTTAATAGTAGTGTTATAAGAACTGTTTACTCATATGGACTTACCTACTAAATGAACTCTTTCAAGGATAAACTATAACATTGTTGCAACCAGTAACTTGTATACAAGACAGATCAAATTTAACTTTTAAGACCTCCTACCATTGGCATATTTGATACAAGTGCAGACCCAGATCAACAAGCTCCTGAAGGACTGTCTGTTCAAGGTCTTCTACTCTGTTTTCATAAAGGAATCTGTCTGACATGAGTCTACACTCCTTCCTGGAGAAATCTTTCTTATTTTATTAGCCTATGTAATAGTTGAATGATTATACTTCAAATGATAGATGTTTCCCATGGGTGGATCAGTTTTATGAATATTTAACAAAAAGAAGGTAAATTCTCTCCTTGGATCTTGAATACCGGTAAATGCTAAGACTGTTTGCATTTGTCTGGAAAACATGTTTCCTACATTCCAATGGTTGATATCAGTACAAAATATTTGACGAGATGAAATCTGCCTGATTGCTACTTAAGGGTGTATCAATGTCATGAATTTGGAAATTTTTCAAAGTATATGAAAACAATCTATGATGGTTTTGTATTGAAGAGCCATTTAAGATGAATGAACAAATAGAAAAAGTGTACATTTTGGTGAACAACAGAAACTGTTGGCTCTACGGCCATGTAAAATTTACCCCACCCACTTTCTCTTATTTTGTCCTTTTCAAACAGCCCGCTTCAATAAAATCCATTTTAAATGAAAACAAATATGATAATTTGGTTTTGTGTTATTTGTTTCCTATCTATGGTAGTATTTCTTCATACAAAAACTGATTTAAGGAAAACCAGGCACCAAATGTGAAATTTATGAAGCTCTAAATATCATCGATATGGTACTTTTTTGTAAATTTTGTAAGGGGAGATAACTCTTTTTACTTTAATAACTCAAAATTTTCAACACTGACCTTTCAATTTCTTTTCATATTTTGAACTGCCTTAGCATATATTGGCTTTCATCTGGTAGAATATAAGAAAAAGTTTAATACTAGAACTATTTCATTTTCAAACTTTTTTCATAAAATAAAAAATGTAATAAAATCATGCCCTATAAAAAGCATATCTTTGATATTCGAGGATCCATATTGTTCAAACCTAGTGCCTGCTTTGTCTAAATTTGGTTTCTATATGTGAAAATACCACCATAGACATGAAATAAATAACAAAAACCCAAATTACCATGTTTGTTTTGTTTTGAAATAGATTTTACTGAAGCTTGTACTCTGAATGGGTAAAATTTGAAAAAAAAATCCAAATTTGACATACCTTTTTAGCTCACCTGGCATGAAGTGCCAAGGTGAGCTATTAGGATCGCTGGATGTCTGTCGTCCATCCACAATTGTTCGTTAACACTCTAGTGGCTACACATTTCATTGGATGTTCATGAAACTTGATGACAATGTTTGTCTTGATGAAATCTAGGTCAAGTTCGAATGTAGGTCATGTCCGGTCAAAAACTAGGTCACTAGGTCAAATCATAGAAAAACCTTGTTAACACTCTAGAGACCACAAATTTCATTAAATCCTCATGAAACTTGGTCAAAATATTTGTCATGATGAAGTCTAGGTCAAGTTTGAATGTGGGTCAAGTCCGGTCAAAAACCAGGTCACTAGGTCAAATCATAGAAAAACCTTGTTAACACTCTAGAGGCTACAAATGTCATTAGATTTTCATGAAACTTAGTCAAAATGTTTGCCTCATTGATATCTAGGTCAAGTTCGAATGTGGGTCATGTCCGGTCAAAAACTAGGTCAAATCATAGAAAAACCTTGTTAACACTAGAGACTACAAATTTCATTAGATCTTCATGAAACTTAGTCAAAATATTTGTCATGATTAAATCTAGGTCAAGTTTGAATGTGGGTGAAGTCCGGTCAAAAACTAGGTCACTAGGTCAAATAATAGAAAAAACCTTGTTAAAACTCTAGAGGCTACAAATCTCATTAGATCTTCATGAAACTTGATCAAATTGTTTGACTTATTGATATCTAGGTCAAGTACGAATATGGGTCATGTTTGGTCAAAAACTATAAGGTCATTAGGTCAAATCATTAAAATACATTGTTTACACTCTAGAAGCTACATTTATCATTTGATCTTGATGAAACTTGGTCAAAATGTTTGCCTTATTGAAATCTAGGCCACGGTTGAATATTGGTCATGTTGGGTCAAAATCTAGGTCACTATAGGTAAAGTTTTACATGGTGTACCAGGTGAGCGATATAGGGCCATAGTGGCCCTTGTTCAAATCGCTGTAGCTCAAAAAAAGGGACACCACCATATTTTTTTTTTTTTCATTTTTTCATTCATCATAAATAGCCCTTCCAAAAAAACAATGATAGAAAAAACGTTTAATACTTTGAAAAAATCGCTTATGGGTTGGATACACCCTTAAGTGGAACACTTTATTGAAATGCCACAAGGCATTTATGAATTGTGTGGGTTGCTATAATAGGCAACGTACCATTTCTACTTCCTTTTTTGCTTGCCAGTTCAAAAAACAAAAGAGTGTATGGTTTACCCCTGGCGTGGGTGTGAGATTGGGCATAGATGTGTGAGAATAAAATAGGTTAAAATGTTTTGGACATTATTGTTTTAAGGCTTGATATAAAAATTAATGATATATAGGATTTGCTTCAATTTGTATAGAAGGTCATTTTGGTTAAAGGTTTTTAAATGAGCTGTTTAAAGGCTTCATATTTGGTCTACAATGTTGAAAATATGTTATGAAGGTACATTTTGGGCAAATTTTGGTATATTACTCTAAAGTTGATATTGTTATTACATGTAATTACATTTGGATTAATTCTTTCCCTGCTAAATATCTAGAAAATTTGTGGACATTTGCAGCAACTGTTCTTAAATTACAATTTTCTAAACCATTTCTTTTCAAAAGAGCACAATTTTTAGTAGCAAAAGTGTGGATCCTGATTTGAAGCTAAGTTATTTGGCATCTCATATTGTTCCATTAACTGTTTGCAAAAGTAATCACTGTTTTTGTGGTTCAGGGTACAAATAGAGGAGTGTGCAATACTGTGATGTTCTGGTGGTTTCTGTGTTCATAATCCAGTTCTAATAAATAATTTAGCACCGGCTTACTATAATCACAATACGTGTATTGATAACACTATTGCTTCTACCGAAATAGATTGTGAACAGGTTTGCTTGAACAACAATAAACCTGCCTTTGTTACCCTTTCATCTCAGAGATCCAGATAAGGGGAGACTATTTCAAAAACTAAAATCTTTATTTCTGAATTAAACCCTATGATGTTACTACTCATTAGAATCGTCTCAAAGAGACGATTCTAATGAGTAGTAACATCATAGGATTTGGTGCTGAAATGAGCGAAAAATGTTGGATTTGTTCAATTTACTCCCTCTGATCTGGAGCCCTGTCCTCTACAGAAATGCCTATAAGGACGTCTCTACCGACTCTCCACATTAACACCAACATTTAATATTCATTGATGTTGTTGAGTACAAGTGGCAGGTTAAAACAAGATGAAAGTCAAACAGAAAGCCCCTAAAGGAGCTTTCTGCTTTACTTCTATCTTGCTTTAAGTAGCCACTTGCCTGAAACATATTTGGATATTACTGATTAAATAGCTATTATTTAATTCATTTCCCCATAGATTCACTTTTTAGCTCACCTGAGCCAAAGACTTAACGATTAATTGTAAATCGCCCTGTGTCTGTCATCCGTCATTGTCCATTGAATTAAAGTATCAAGCAGAAAACTCCTAACCGAGCTTACTGCTTTACTTTAAGCAATCACCTGTCTTAAAAAACGAAAGTAACTTATTGGGAAAAGGGTTAGAAGGTTTCAAAACAGCATGTACTTTGATGAGTCTTGACATTGCTTTGCATCCCATCTAGATCCAAACTGTTTGCATTTAAATGCCGTAAGCATGACTGTGAAGAGTTAACATGACTGCACATGTACTCTGGGTCAGGATGGCATTAAGAAACAATAGTGGGAAATGATTGATTCCGGATTGACAATGATAATGTAGACAGAAAACTTTCAACCTTATCGATCAGTTTAGTACGTTACAAAGTTTAACCCTTATCATACAGAATCTTCAAACAGACGCTCATACTAATCTAATTTACAAGTTTATATTGACCTTCAAGGTCTTTGTCTCCAAAATATTTAATTGCATGACAAACAGTGCAAACCTTGATGAGAAGACCCTTCCATATCTGGGTTTACACTGTTTGCAAAGAATGTATACAATATGCAGTTCCAGCACTGTAATGGTACATTCTTCTTCCCCTTGGGCACAATTGAAAGTACTTGGTGACTGCTAGCTTTAAGCTGTTCAAGTCTTGAACACCATCAATAAGTAAATTAGAAACATCATTTTAAAAGATACTTGTATGATAAAATAGGTGTTCTTATGGGCATTTGTTGAGGATTAAGGGTTATCTATTGATCATTGGCCTTTAATATCTGCAAACTCTTCAAAAATAAAATTGTTCATCAGGGCCCCTGATAAAAGGGAGTAAACCGAACAACAAACATTTTCTCACTAGTTTAAACATCAAATTCTATGCTGTAACTACTCATTAGAATTGTCTCGAAGAGACAATTTTAATGAGTGTAGTAACACCATAGAGCTAAATGCAGAAAATAAAGATTTTAATGTTTGAAATATTTCCCTTATCTGGAGCTTTGTTCATGCAATTTTTGCTCCAAATCAAAATATTTTAAAGATAGCTCACCTGTGAGAAAGTGATTAATTTACCTAACAGTCAACAATGTTTAAATAAGGGCAGGTTTGGGTGTTTTCTTGTTGATTTAGGAATTTGAAAATGCAGAAAAATAGATTTATGATTATTTGGTTAAATCATGTTTAAGGAAGGTTCAAACCAGGACATTTAAGATCAATATGGGAAAGCTTCCTCATACAGTAAATCTTGTATTATTAGTGACCGTTCAATAAAAGACACATTGATGATTTCTAATTCTGGTGGTTGTTAAGTGCAAGACCAAAAATAATGCAGAAAGCTATAGATTTCTGCACCATTTTTGTCCAGCATTTTAAGCACCCAGAAATTCTTCAAGATCTTCATGCTCGAAGATACTTCCATTATGTCCTGCCTTAAAGCAGTTACAGATATTGTTGAGGTCTCCATCGTCTCTTTAAATACAGTAAAACTTGTACTAAGTAGTTGCTCTTTGAAGAAGAATTGGGGTGTCCAAAGACAGGTGATTGCTTTATGCAGGACAAGAGTAAAGCAGAAAGCTCCTATAGGAGCTTTCTGCTTTACTCTCGTCCTGCATTAAGCTGCAAACTGCATTATAATCAGTTTTGTGTTGTTGCTTTAAACACATGCTAGATGGTTGTTGTTTAGCTAAGGTTCTGCTGTAAATGTTTAGTTTGTTGAACAACATTCAGAAGGATGCAGTGCAGTAATTTAACTGTTGTCATTTTGGACTATTTGAGTAGGAAATACAGAATGGATGTTGGTCAATACTAAGTTATCATAACAAAGTTAAACTTAGAAATCATTGAAGGAGTTCAGTATTGTGTTTTGGCTGATGTAGGATAGATAATGAAAGGAAGAAGGATATCACAGCCTCTACGTAAATTAACAGGTGGGTAAAAAGATTTGAGAAAAAAGGCTTGTATGGAGATAAAAGTGAGAAAAACCAAACAAGGTATTCACTTGAGTTTTCAACTTTGAGGGTCTCTGTGGACTCCCACCATATAAAATAAAAAACACTAACATTCGTAATGTGGGGGTTATTTATGAAAATTAGGGGTCTGCTTCTATATAATTTGGGGGTCAGGGAAAAATCTGCGGAAAGATTTCCCAACATTTTCGCCTTTTATGTCTACAATAAATTCTATATCTCTGAGATGATTCTAATGAGTAGTCCAAAGCATAGAGTTTGATGCAGACATAAGGACTTAAGATACATACCTTACATGGAGTACTCGTGAAGAAGGGATCTTCAGCTGGACATTTAATTGTTACCTGACTGACATGTGTCAATTTTTAGCTCACCTGAGCCAAAGGCTCAAGGTGAGCTATTGTGACCGCTCACCGTCCGTAGTACGTCTGTCCGTCTGTCCGTCTGTCCGTCTGTCCGTCTGTCAGTCTGTCCGTCTGTCCGTCTGTCCGTTCACTTTTACTTCAAACGACATATCCTCTGAAACCCGCCGATTGTAGGGAGAGTTCAAACTGCTTATGATGTTCCTTGGATGCTTCTCTACAGAAGTTGTTAAAAAAAAAAGGAAAAAAAGCACAAACTCTGCTTGAAAAAGCAAAAAAGCAAAAATCTTTAAAAAATCTTCTTGCCCAAAACTACTAGGCCCTAAGCTTTGATATTTGTACAGTAGAATCTCCTGGTGGATCTATCTATAGTTTGTTAAAATGAAATCCCTAGGGTCACATTTGACACCACCCTGCACAGTTTAAGTGCTGCTCTAGGCAGGTTTTACAGTATTTTTGATTTAGGCAGAACTGTATTTACCTGAGTTACCCTTAATATACTATGGGCAAATAGCCAATATTTGCAAACATTTTGGATCCAGATCAGATGCAACATAATCATAATGCTACATCTAATCTGGATCCAACCTATTTGCCACTCATTTACCAACTTAACATTTTCTAAATTGTTTTTTTGTACACTTTTCACATACAGTAGGTTTTAAGCAGACATCATTTCAGTCTGGTAAGGGTAAGCCCAAGCGTTCTAGCCACTGAGGTCAAATATTATGCAACTCTGAACTGGTAGTGGGTATCACAGAACTGGTCATGATCAGCTGAACATGTTGTCTGCTAAAGTTTAGATATGGTTCAGTCTGATTCATACTTAGAGAAACAGGATCTGGAAGTGATCCACTGACAGTTATGTAATTATGTCTTATGCCATATTTATACATATGTTTAATATTGGTTTTGTCAGAGTTATCTGTATGTCTTTTCAATAATTCCACTTTAAACAGTCATGAAAATGTAAGATGCAAAAGTAAAGCAAAGTGTGCATTAACCCTTAGCCCGCCAAATAAATTGTCGTCTGCTATATTTCTCGTCTGCTTCAAGTTTCAAAGTGCTTCAAAGTTGCTCAAAATTGCTGAAAATGTTGTCCGAGTGTCAAACAGCTTGGATCCGGATGAGACGCCGAGTTACTCGGCGTCTAATCCGGATCCAAGCTGTTTGCATATAAAGCTATAGTCGTGAGTGGCAGGCTAAGGGTTAAGACACATTCTGCTTTACTTTCAACCTGCTTTAGGTGGCCACCTATTTTCAAAATTAGAAACATGCTATGGGGTAATGGGTAAAATGAAATTGCCTATTTGGAAAGAGCCTGATGAGAGGAAGTGCCATTTGCAAAGGCCATAACTCTGACATCATTGTTTTTTTAGTTATTTCCCTTTGTGATATTTTCTTGTCAAGAAGACAACTTCAGTTCTACTGATGCTATTGTAATGAAATTTTATGTATGGAAAGAAACTGATGAGAGAAAATGCCATGCACAAGGGCAGCAATATTTAGTTTTTCCCCTTTGTCATATTTTATTGTCAGGAAAATAATTCCAGTTCTGTTGACGCTAGTGAAATAATTATCATTTATTGGAAATGGAAATAGCTTGATAAGAGGATGTGTCATGGATAAGGGTCATAAGCTTGGCAACAAAATTCACTTTTGTCATGTTTTCTTGTCTGGAAGATAACTCCATTTATAGTTATATTAAAATGTTGTCTTGCCCAGTCAACTTAGGTACAAACTTCAATGTCCTCAGGTGAGCGAATTAAGGGCCATGGCCCTCTTGTTTAGCTCACCTGAGCCAAAGGCTCAAGGTGAGCTATTGGGATGGCCCTGTGTACAGCGGTGTGCGTTGTGCGTCGTCCGTCGTCGTTAACAATTGCTTCAAATGACATCTCCTCCTAAACCGCATTACAGATTTCAACCACACTTTACAGGAATGTTCCTTGGGTCAAGCTCTTTCAAAATTGTTCAAAGAATTAAAAACAATGTAGAACTCTGGTTGTCATGGCAACCAAAGTGAAAAAATAAGTAAATCTTAAAAAATCTTCTTGTCTGAAACTACAAGGGCCAGAGCTTAGATATTTGATACATAGCATCATCTACAGGTCCTTTATCAAGTTTGTTCAAATTATGCCCCTGGGGTCAAAATTGGCCCCGCCCCGGGGGTCACAGTTTTACATTCAGTTATATAGTGAAATTTTCAAACGTCTTCTTCTCTGAAACTAATATGGCTAGAGCTTTGATATTTGGCATGCAGTGTTCTGCCGAGGCAGCATATCTGCGACATTGTTTCTAAAAAATCACAAATGTCGCTTTTATTTTCGTCCCGGGGCGACAATTGTCGCGGTCGAAATGTCTGGGGCCGAATATTGACGGGGCGTGAAATTCTCACGAGTAAGCGATTTTGACGGTGCCTGCATCAAATTTAATCGACAGGTTCTATAATTATTACAGAAATAAATAGTACGCGACACGGCAATGGATAAACCAGTCATATTATATAGCGTGTCTGTCGTCAAGCGCAGGAAATTTAAAAATGGCATCTCCCGTGAAGAAAAAGCCGAAAACAATTCTAAGTTTCTTCAAACGGACAGAGTCAAATAAGGCCGATTTATCGTCCGGAACAACTTTTGAGCCGGTGAGGCTCACCCACTACTTCCGAATCCCCCTCTTCGCTTTTAAACCATGCAGAACCGCAATGTTCGAGGGAAAAATCGGAACCTGATTCCTCTAAAAAAAAGGCCCAATCGTCAGTTAACGCGATTATTCAGTGAAGATAGTGGGAGGGGAGATTGGAAACTTTGATTTTAACAGGGCTCTGAAACATTGGAAATCATTCAAAGCAAAAAAGCTCTTTCAATGACAGGTAATACCATGCAATAAAGCACTTTACTTTGAATGTTTCTCCTTTGTCCCCCTTTTTAGCTCACCTGAGCCAAAGGCTCATGGTGAGCTATTGGGATGGCCCTGTGTCCGGCGTTGTCCATCGTGCGTATGTGCGTCGTCGTTAACAATTGCTTCAAATGACATCTCCTCCTATACCGCTGGACAGAATTCAACCAAACTTTCAAAAAATGTTCCTTGGGTCAAGCTCTTTCAAATTTGTTCAAAGAATTAAAAACAATGCAGAACTCTGGTTGACATGGCAACCAAAGTGAAAAAATAAGGAAATCTTAAAAAAATCTTCTTGTCAAAAACTGCAAGGGCTAGAGCTTAGACATTTGGCACATAGCATCAGCTACAGGTCCTTTATCAAGTTTCTTCAAATTATGCCCCTGGGGTTAAAATTGGCCCCGCCCCGGGGGTCACAGTTTTACATAGAGTTATATAGTGAAATTTTCAAACGTCTTCTTCTCTGAAACTAATATGGCCAGAACTTTGATATTTGGCATGGTGACAATTCTAGATGCCCTATACAAAAATTGTTCAAATGGTTCTGGTCGGTTGCATATCTAGGTCACAGGAGCTTAAAATAGATTTTTTTCAATGAAAAGTTAAAAAATCTTCTTGTCTGAAACTACAAAGGCCAGAGCTTAGATATTTGGCACATAGCATCGCCTACATGTCCTCTATCAAGTTTGTTCAAATTATGCCCCTGGGGTCAAAATTGGCCCCGCCCCGGGGGTCACAGTTTTACACAGAGTTATATAGTGAACTTTTCAAATGTCTTCTCCTCTTACACTAATATGGCCAGAGTTTTGATATTTGGCATGGTGACATTTCTATATGTCTTTAACTTGGTTTGTTCAAATGGTTCCAGTCTGTTGCATATGTAGGTCACATGAGCTAAAAATAGATTTTTTCAATGGAAATTTAAAAAAATATTTTTGTCTAAAACCCTAGCTACTACCCTGATCTTAGATATTTGGCACATAGCATCATCTACAGGTCCTCTATCAAGATTGTTCAAATTATGCCCCTTGGATAAAAAATGACCCCGTCCTGGACATAAATCATTTTCTCCATTTTTCAGCTATTCTCAGGAGAGCGAAATATGCCCCATGGGGCTCTTGTTTATTTTTTTCCCCCTTGGAAAAGGATTTGCCCAAAAAACACTTTATTGTATGGCACTGCTAAGTATTTAAAGGAACTCTTTGCTTTACTTTCAGTCTACTTTTATCTGAAGTATGGGTCCTTTTGTTGCCCTTAAGATGCCATCATTCTGTAACAATTAAGTGGAATCACTAACTACTGTATTATGTGAGGCATCATGGTCTGGGGACTGCTACAGTCTAGCTGCCTTGTGAGACTGATGGTCATGATACATTGCCCCTACAGAATCGTGCTTTGTCCCTCAATACAGTGTGGGTATCACATGATTGGAGTGATTGATACCCATAGACAGTGTTTGATACAGTAGAGAAAACGTTATTCTTTCCCAATAAACATGTTTACACCTAAATCTATTACTGTCACCTTGCTTAAAGCAGTCACCTGTCGTAAACACATAATAACTAAAACAATTTAGTGGTCATAATAGAGAGGTTTTACTGTATATGGGGTAATGGGTTTAAGGTGCCATCATTCTGTAACAAGTGGAATCACTAACTACTGTATTATGTGAGGCACCATGGTCTGGGGACGGCTACAGTCTAGCTGCCTTGTGAGACTGATGGCCATGATACATTGCCTCTACAGAATCGTGCTTTGTCCCTGAATACAGCGTAGGTATCACATGATTGGAGTGATTGATACCCATAGACAGTGTTATCACAGTGGAGAAAACGTTATTCTTTCCCAATAAACGTGTTTACACCTAAAACTATTATTTCCATAGCAAACAGTTTAGAGCCAGATCAGACGCCGGGTAACCCGGCGTCTGATCTGGCTCTAAACTATTTGCCACTCAGAGTAAAATGAATAGTGAGAATTTTTAAAAAGTTGTCATAATCTTCATTTTAAGGGCATTGTGTTTGCGTTTCGTTTTGCGTTTAAACGGAAAAGAATAGCGTTTTCACCACTGTTGCCATAGGCAGTGTAGGTTCTCTGTCATACAGCTGATATATTAGTAAACTTGCGCAACAGTCAGCTGGGAGTCTGAGAATCTTATTGTAAATATGATGATCGATGCTTTACACAACCTGTCCGCCACAGAAATTTGTTTTGATGCCTTATTATGTTTGTTTTCCTAGCTGTGCACAAGCACAAACTAGGTTGTCACTGTCCTGTCCTGATATATGCACAAAACTGAAAATTTATTACACATTTATTACTACATGTATTATTATCCAGGAAATTAAACATGGTGTGCTGATGTATATTTGGACTATTTAATGTCTCAAACCATTTTCAGGTCACTTTGACCTTGACCTTGAATTTAGAAAAAATCTTATCCAGAGCATATTTCTTACACTATATCATCATCCAAGATTACCAAATCTTGGGCCCGTGTCATAAAACTTCATACGACAAAATGGGTTGTAAGTCAAAACTTTAAAATATATTTAATTTCTGATTTCTCTCTATCTAGATCTCTAATCCTGTTTTGTGACATCTCTTAATTTGGAATCGTTTTTCAAGACATTTTGAGATGTCACAAGACAGGATTTGTTGTACGAAGTTTTATGAAACAGGCCCCTGGTGTGTAGATATATTTTGGGATTGCGGAATGTCACATTCCACTTTCAGGTTAAGTTGACCTTGACCTTTGACACTGATTACTAAAATCTTTGTCAGGGGCACTTTACAGGGTGCTGCATGTTGTGCAGAGAAATGAATCACCTTATGTGACAAATATATTAGTTCTTGTTAATAATGTTAAATTCTGGTGGCAGCTGAAAGCAGGGTGAAGGTAAAACAAAGTGATAAGAACAGTAATACAGCAAATTGACAGCAAAGTACTATTGTATTGCAATGATTACAAGATAAGTCACAACTTGGCATTTGGCAGGGCAATAAATGTTGGCGCGTTACCCCATAGCCTGTTTCTAGGTTTGAAGACAGCTAGGGGACCATTTAAAGCAGGTTGAAAGTACAGCAGAATGTGCCTTAAGGTGCATTCTGCTTTACTTTCAGCCTGCTTTAAACGCCATCTTCTAGGATATAGATCTAGGAAGTATTTGCTATGATACATGTTCATTACTATATAACAGGGTTCCATATAAGGGGGAGTAAACTGAACAAATCCAGCATTTTCTCACTTATTTCAGCACCAAATCCTATGGTGTTACCACTCATTAGAATATTCTCTTCGAGACGATTCTAATGAGTAGTGACACTATAGGGTTTAAAGCTGAAATAAAGATTTTAATTTTTAGCTCACCTGGCACGTAGTGCCAAGGTGAGCTTTTAGGATCGCTGGATGTCCGTCGTCTGTCCGTCCGAGCGCACGAAAGGTCCTTTGTTGGGTAGGGAGAACAATAGATTCCATTCATTCCGTGATTGCCCTATTGTTATTGTTGGGTATTTTAGTGTACTGTTGGGTACTTTTAAACAAAAAATATACCCAACAAATGTTCAACTGTGAGAACGTCCGTCCGTCCACAATTGTTCGTTAACACTCTACCAGGTTCAAATCTCATTGGATCTTGATGAAACTTGGTCACAATGTTTGCCTCAATGAAATCTAGGTCAAGTTTGAATGTGGGTCATGTCCGGTCAAAAACTAGGTCACTAGGTCAAATTATCGAAAAACCTTGTTAACACTCTAGAGGCTAAATATTTCATTGGAGCTTCATGAAACTTCATCAATATAATTGCCCCAATGAAATCTAGGCCAAGTTCGAATGTCTGTCGTGTCCGGTCAAAAACTAGGTCACTAGGTCAAATCTTCGAAAAACCTTGTTAACACTCTAGAGACAACAAATTTCATTGGATCTTCATGAAACTTCATCAAAATGTTTGCCTCAATGAAATCTAGGTCAAGTTCGAATGTGGGTCATGTCTGGTCAAAAACTAGGCCACTAGGTCAAATTATCGAAAAACCTTGTTAACACTCTAGAGGCTACAAATTTCATTTGATCTTCATGAAACTTTATCAATATGATTGCCTCAATCAAATCTAGGCCAAGTTCGAATGTGGGTCATGTCCGGTCAAAAACTAGGTCACTAGGTCAAATCATCGAAAAACCTCGTTAACACTCTATAGAGACTACAAAATTCATTGAATCTTCATGAAACTTGAACAAAATGTTTGTCTCATTGAAATCGAGGTCAAGTTAGAATGAGGGTCATGCCCGGTCAAAAACTAGGTCACACGGCGTACATGGTTACATGGTTACCAGGTGAGCGATTTAGGGCCATAGTGGCCCTTGTTGAAATACTCCCCAAGCTTATCTGGAACCCTGATATAGTTTTGTAAATTTGAGCTATTTTCTTCAGTTGAGGAATAAATTATATGCACTCAAAGGCGCTTCTTTGGGGTAATGGGTTAAAAATATTTGATTTACTCTTATTTGGAGCCTAGAGCAAATAAGGACATGTACATGACTGTACAAGTATAAAATATGCAATATCAGGAAGTGCAAACCATAATTCTACTTCAGTAGCTTGCATTACTGTATTTATTATGCTGAGTGCATGCAAAATTTATGAATTTGTATGCATGATGATGAGGTGTTGTTTGCTTTTAAAACCAAATAAGGTTAATCAGTGTATATTAAGTATGCAGTAAAACCTGTCTATTACAACCACTGAAACTAAGTTCGAAAGATGGCATTTAAGCAACAGATGACACTTATAGCAAGGAAAAAGTAAAAGCAGAAAGCTCATTATATAATTATACTTTTATCTTGCTTTAAGCAATCACCAATAAATAAACGCAAACATGTTTTAACCCTTCACCCCATAGTCTGTGTCTAGAAGACTAGTGTCACCACTTAAAGCAGGTTGAAAGTAAAGCAGAATGTGCTTTAACCCTTAAATTCACCCCATAGTCTGTTTCTAGTTTTGAAGTTTGAGGTGACCACTTAACCCTTTCCCCAATAGAAGCGACTTTTAGCGCATTCATTTTATTCATCCGCCAAAGAAAATAGTTCCATTTTATACTGTCATGAATATGTAATATAAGAAATATTTTCTTTATACTAGCAGATATTAACTTAAAGTAGGCTAAAAGTAAAGCAGAATGTGCCTGCTTTAACAGGTCACATATCTTAAATACTAGAAACAGACTATGGGTTAAAGGGTTAAATAAAGCAGGTAGAAAGTAAAGCATATTAATTCTGCTTTACTTTTACCCTGCTTTAAGTGGTCACCTGTCTTCAAAATACAAGAAACAGACTATGGGGTAAAGGAATAAAAGGTCAAGGTTTTTGGGCCACAGTGTTTAAGAAATTAACCTATCATTCATTCGCGGGTTAGTGGACACATTGATTAATACAGCTATTGATTATTGTATACATTGTATAACCTTAGCTGAAGATACATTTTGAAATATTAATAATAGGAATGATGTATTAACCTGTTTGGCTTGAATGTATGCCACCATGTCTGTGTTTGGACTGTGAAATTGGTCAAATAGTTACGCCACTGTTTAAACTGTGAAATTGCTCGACTGTGAACTCAGGGTTAAATATAGCCAATTTGTGTAATTTTAAGCGACCTTTATAAACAACCATTGAAGTTTATAGATTGGACAGGTGCTTCTATAGCTTGAAGTGGAATATAAGTAAGGCAGAAAGCTGAGATAGGATATATATATAAGGAGCTTTCTGCATTACTTTTGTCTGTATCATTAGTAGCCACCTTTCTTTAAAAGCGTCATGTTACTTCATTTAGTGGTCATTTTAAACAAGTTGGATTGTATTGGGGTTTTCTGTTCTTGTTGACAGTACGTGTTTGGTGTAAATTTATTATAAATCAGAGAGAGAACTGTGAGGAATTATTTGGATTTCCAGTTGGATCTGTTGAGTATGATGAAAAAGGTGCCACTTAGATCACTGTCATCAGGTGGGTGAAGTATAAACTCGTATTCAGAGCTCCATATAAAGGGGGTATTTCAATAGCTAAAATCTTTACTTCTGCTTTAAACCCAATGGTGTCACTACTCATTAGAATCGTCTCTTTGAGACAATTCTAATGAGTAGTAACGTACACCATAGGAATTGATGCTAAAATAAGTGGGAAAAAAATTGGATTTGTGCAGTTTACTCCCGCTTATCTGGAGCTGTGATACTCAGACTCTATTGTCTTTTCAGAATATAAACATTTACATGATTGTGACTAATTAACTTTCACTTTATAAAATTTTGTCTGACACTATTGTTGTCTGCTTCTGTTTTTTGCAAAATTTATTTCAAAATAGGGTCATATTTTCAAACAGTTTGGCTCCTGATGAGACGCGGAGTTAGTTTAGTTTAAACAGTATTTTATTTCAAAATAGATACAGTCATAAATGACAATACATACAATTTCACATATAAAGTTAGTTTCAGCATCTCATTGGGATTCAAACTGTTTGCAAAGGTAATCATGGTTTTGAGGTTAGCATCCTAAAGCATCCTTTCAAACCCATTTATTGCAATGAGCTCTGATCTCCCTGTATACTTGCTGGAAGACTTCATTGTAGGGTGATCTGAAGACACTACAGTAAACTCTCTCTATAACAGCCACTAAATTGTGTCAATAATTTGGTATTTTTGGCAGGTGGCTGCTTAAAGCAAGGTAAGTAAAACAGAACGCTCCTAAGGAACATTCTGCTTTACTTTTAACCTGCTTTAAGTGGCCACCTGTCTTCAATACTAGATACAGGCTATGGGGTAATGGGTTAATGAGTAGTCAGAACAGCTGCGGTTTGGTGGAGATATAAAGAAGAAACTGTTGGAAATGTTCAGGAATATCTAAAGCTCTGGAGCCCGTTTCATAAAACTTTGTACGAAAAAAACGGCCGTAATTAAGTCAAAACTAATCTTTAATTTCTGTATCTAATCCTGTCTTGTGACATCTCTTTGGAATCGTCTTTTCAAGAGACTTTTATTATATAATCTGACTTAATTACCTAAACATTTGTCGTACAAACGAGCCCGGGCTGACTTTTACCAGTCTTGGCATACAGGGTTCAAGTAAAGGGGAGTATTTCAGAAACTAAAATCTCTATTTCTACTTTAAACCTTATGGTGTGACTACTCATTAGAACCATCTCTCCTAGCAGGTGGAAGCACTAAGCAGGCTGAAAGTACAACAGAATACACCTTAAGGCGCATTCTGATTTACTTTCAGCCTGCTTTAATTGGTCACCTGTCCTCAAAACTAGAAACTAGATAAAGAGTTACCAGGACAGAGTAGAAGCATGAAAAAGGCTAATCTATGAGGGAAAAGGTTTAAGGCTTGTTTTAATAATGATCACCTAGTTTTTGACCGCTACCATTTGACATAGTTCTTAACCTGTGCCATATAGAAGTTCTTAACTTGTGCCATACAGAAGTATTAACATTAAACCTTTTAACAACAGTTGAGTCAATCTGTATAGAATGTTTTCTCTTACATAACAAATTACGGTATTTGACCGGCAGACTAGTCTAGTGGCAAGCATTATAGACTTCCAAACCACGGGGTGGTGAGTATGATTCCCCAGCTTGACCATGTCCTTTGGATGGTACGTCAAAGTTTACTCAAAACCTGGTTCTAAAGTTGGAGATAGATGACCACTTCAAGCAGGTTGTAAGTAAAGCAGAATGCACCTTAAAGGTGCATTCTTCTTTACTTTCAGCCTGCTTTAAGCTACAATCTGCAAGGATATAGAAAAATATTTCTTGCGATACAAATTGTTCATGACTGTATAAAGTTGAACTATTTTCTTCAGTGGAGGAATATATTGCATACGCTGGGAGGCACTTATATGAGGGAAAGAGTCCGCGGGTCAAAATACCGCAGGTAGATTAGCCATGGTATTTTAACCCCCCTTTAAATTAGATGAATCTCTCCTCAAACAACTTTCAACCATAGTATAATGTAAAAGTCATATAAAATATAAATAAAACCAACAGCAATTCACTGCTAATTACAATGATTTTGAAGTTGGGGGGGGGGGGGGGGGGGGGTCATTTCACCATAGCGGTGAAATGACCCGCGGGTCAAAATACCGCAGGTAGATTAGCCATAGTATTTTGAACCCCCCCCCCCCCCCCCCCCCTTTAAATTAGATGAAACTCTCCTCAAACATCTTTCAACCATAGTATTATGTAAAAGTCATATAAATAAAACCAACAGCAATTCCATGCTAATTACAATGATTTTGAAGTTGGGTGTGAGGGGGGGTCATTTCACCATAGAGGTGAAATGACCCGCGGGTCAAAATACCGCAGGTAGATTAGCCATGGTATTTTGAAACCCCCACCCTTTAAATTAGATGAAACTCTCCTAAAAATGACTGTGAAACATAAATGATTTGATATTTTTTGTTAATATATAGAAAAACAATACTTTCAAGTCCTTTTCCATTTTTTTAGGGGGGTTCAAAATACCGCAGGGGGGGTCATTTCACCATAGCGGTGGGTCAAAATAATATCTCACACCGCCTCTCTGGGATTGTCCAATTAGCCCATAGTTCACAGAAATGGCTTATTATTTGTTGCTAGTTAAATAGAGTTGACAAGCATCACAGTACATAAATTCATAAATATTTTAAAACAGTAGATCATTAGGGAAGTTGTTTGTTTCACACTTTAGGACATAAAAACAACCCATAACAGCCAGTTTGCTATTTCTGGTTTAGTTAAAGGTTTAACTCTTTGGACGCTTAAGCAATAATGACGTCTGCAACAGTAACTGTTGTTGTCTGCTTCTATTCTTAAATCAAAATTTTCCGAAAATTAATTTCAAAATAGGGACAGTCTGAGCGTCAAACAGTTTGGATCCTGATGAGACGCCGCGTTACTGTTTGCAAAGGTTATCACCGTTTCACCACTTACTACCATGCTAAAAAGTTAAAGGTCTAAACAAACGTATTGATTCTAAAAGTGCTTGTGCCATATGGTACTCAAGTCTTATTGTTGTTTTACATTAACTCTTTCCTCCCTGAAACTTTAAATGGACAATTCCAGTTTCGATTTTTGTCTAGTCCATTTCTGGCTTTTAAGAGTTGTTTTTGTAAATTTTGGCATTACTGACAAACAGTGAAGCCCTGATCAGAGGGCTCCTTTCGGAGCCCTCTGATCTGGGCCTTCACTGTTTGCACAGGACAAGTGTATTATTCACATGTACACTGTTTGAAATGACGCCTATAGGTGGGACTAGGGTACAAAGAGTTAAGAGGTTTAAAGATAATCTATAGTTAAAACTACACAAGTTAGTCATCTAAGTCAGTATATCTGCGAAGTCAGCTGTCTGCTTATTATACAGGACCTGAAACAGAATGCCCCAAAACAGCTTTCTACAGTGCTTTCAGTTTCCCTTTCTCTTATAGTTTCTTTTTAGCTTTTGAAATAGGCGGCTGCGTAACTCTTACCAATTGCTAGCAGCGGATAATTATATCCTAGAGTGATTACCTTTGCAAACAGTTTGGATCCAGATGAGACGCCGCGTAATGCAGCGTCTCATCAGGATCCAAACTGTTTGACACTCTGACCAGGCAGTTTTGAAAAAGAAATTTTCAAAGTTCTTTTTTTTAGAACAGTTGCAGACGACAATTCGCAGAGGTTCTAGCTTTTGACATTTTGGTTTAACTTCTTAAAGGGATTTTGATTAAGCTTTCTCATGAAACAGCTTGCAGAGCTTCAGATAAGTGGGAGTAAACTGAACAAATCCAACATTTTCTCACTCATTTCAGCACCAAATCCTACGGTGTTACTCCTCATTAGAATCGTCTCGATGAGACGATTCTAATGAGTGGTGACATCATAGGGTTTAACAGGTAAATAAGGATTTTAGTTTTTGAAATACCCCCCTTATCTGGAGCTCTGAGCTTGGATGGGGATCCTAACTATTTGACACTCGGATTGTACTCCCAGAACTATAGGTCACATTTTCATATTTAATTCATTACCCCATAGACTGTTTCTAGTTTTGAAGGCAGATGACAGCCTGCTTTAAGCTACCATATACTAAAATATAGAATAGTGTTTATCATACAATCATATTCATAGTTGTATAAAGTGGAACTATTTTCCTCAGTGGAGAAATAAATTAAAGTGCGTTAAAAGGCATTTTTATGGGGTATTGGTTAAAGAATTTTTCAAGACTACAACTTGTTTATAGTGGAATATATTTTTATAAAGAATACTTCTAAGTCTTATTCAGCATAAGAAATAAGAATTAATTGTATGGTAATAGCCGCTGTCAGAGTTCTGTCAGATTGTATGTTAAGCATTAGCAATGATTATGAAAATGACAATCACAGGACGGTAGAAGCTATAAGGATAGGAGGAAGATAATGCAATCAACAACAATAAATAAGGAAGTGATGACCCTAGCTATCAAACTATTCATCTGCAGAAGCATCATAATATCAGAGCTCCAGATAAGGGGGATACTCCTTGAAGCAACTTGAAAATAAAGCAACCTGTATTCAACACCAACTAGCTGATTGGAAATTAAGGCAGAGGAATGGGTTATATTATTATATATATATTAGGCAAAATGATTGGAGAATTAATGAAATTATTGTCAAACAGTTCTGATCCTGATAAGACGCCATCAGATCAGGATCCGAATTGTTTGCAAAGTTTTCTATAGTCCTTTATGGCATTGAAAGGGTTAAGCAGGAAAAACTGTACTCTCCAGCGTAGTTATGTAATAAATTTTGGAAATACAGACCCAGGTTTTTAGCTCACCTGAGCCGAAGGCTCAAGGTAGGCTGTTGTGATCGCCCGTCGTCCGTCTGTCCGTCTGTCCATCTGTCCGTCCGTTCAAATTTACTTCAAGCGACATCTCCTCTGAAACTAAATTGCTGATGGTGTTCCTTGGATGCTTCTCTACAGAAATCGTTAAAATAAAATTCAAATGTTGACTACTTATTGAAATTTATTAAAAAAAAGTGAAAAACTTTAAACAAGTTTTTTGTAAAAAACCACTGTTCCCACACCTTAGATATTGCATGAATAGTATCTTCTACTAAATCACTTTCAAAATTGTAACAAGAAATATCTTTAAAAAAGATATTCGGCGGAATGAGTGGTTGAACTAAGGCTATATAGATGGGTGGGCAAAATTGAATTAAATTGAGGTTTTCAAAGAATACTTATATCTTGGATTGAAAAGCAAAAAATACAAGTATCCAATTGAAACAGTAACTTTTATTTAAAATGCAAAACTATCATGTACAGAAATGCAAAACAAAGAGATCCTCACATTAATCTATTGTTCCATTCATAGAGTTTCTTGAAACAAACTATAGCATACACAAATGTACAGATACAACAATCTACTGTACTTCACTCTTGTAAATAATGATGAAACAACACAATTGTGTTTAACTCACTTGAGGCTATTCATATATAAAATATTGCTTTTAATGTATGGCAAATGTGTACAAATAGTTAACAATTAAAGCAAATTGGTTGTAAACAATTACGAAACACCTAGCTTCCTCTGTATATCTATAAATAGATTTCAGATCATAGTAAACAGCCAGCCTGTATCTCTAAATTGTACACCCACAGTCCACATCATGTAAAACTGTAATGGGACATAAACCAGCCTACAGGGCTCCAGATAAGAGTGAGTAAACTAAACAAATCACATTTTTTCACCTCTTTTAGCACCAAACCCTATGGTATTACCACTCATTTTGATTGTCTTGAAGAGACAATTCATATGTATAGTGACACCACAGGGTTTAATGCACAAATAAAGATTTTAAGTTTTGAAACAATTCCCTTATCTGGAGCCCTGGCTACTATCCAATCAGACTATTCAGTTTCAACAGGTGCTCTTAATTCTAAATTTCTGATCAAATATTAATAGTTGAAATGTGTGGCAAATATAAAGTGTGTCTAAATAGAAAACAGTCAGCTCCGCCGAAAAAATCAAAACCCTAGGGTCAAATTTGACTCAACCCTGGCCGTATCAGTGCTTTTTGATGCAGGTCTGACAGTAAAAACTCTCTAATGATCCGTTTTTATACAGACCCATTGTATCTTCCAGGCTAAGACTGAGATACATAACAGAAATTATGATGTCTGCTATTTTATGCTCAAGCACAACTTAGTTCGAGGCATATTACTTTTGGTCTGTCTGTTTGTTTGTTTGTTTATCTTTCTGTCTATCAGTCCACAATTAATTCTTGGCCATAAACAGTATGGATCCAGGTCAGATGCCACATAATGCTGCATCTAATCTGGATCCAAACTATTTGCCACTCATTTACATATAGTTTCTTATATTTAGAAAATGTAAATAATGATATTTATTAACCTATTAACCCATACATATTCCTTTTTATGTCTTTAATTTATTCTTCCACAGAAGAAAATAATTTCACTTTATACAGTCATTGTTGTCTTTAACAATTGCTTCAAATGACATCTCCTCATATACCGCTGAAAAGATTTCAACCAAACTTTACACGAATGTTCCTTGGGTCAAGTTGTTTCAAAATTGTTCAAAGAATTAAAAAACAATGTAGAACTCTGGTTGCCATGGCAACCAAGTGAAAAAATAAGGAAATCTTAAAAAATCTTCTTGTCTGAAACTACAAGGGCCAGATCTTAGACATTTGTCACATAGCATCATCTACAGGTCCTCTATCAAGTTTGTACAAACTATGCCCCTGGGGTCAAAATTGGCCCCGCCGGAGGGGGGGGGGGGGGGTGGGGTCACAGTTTAACATAGAGTTATATAGTGAAATTTTCAAACATCTTCTCCTCTGAAACTAATATGGCCAGAGCTTTGATATCTGGCATGGTGACACTTTTAGATGTCCTATACCAATAAGGTGCAAATGGTTCTGGTCGATTGCATATCATCTACAGGTCCTCTATCAAGTTTGTACAAATTATGCCCCTGGGGTCAAAATTAGCCCCACCCCGGGGGTCACAGTTTTCAAACGTCTTTGAGCTTTTCTGAAGCTAATATAGCCAGGGCTTTGATATTCGGCATGGTGTTACTTCTAGATGTCCTTTATCTATTTTGTTCAAATGGTTCCTGAGTCTGTTGCATATGTAGGTCACAGGAGCTAAAAATAGATTTTTTCAATGGAAACTTAAAAAAAATCTTCTTGTCTAGAACCCTAGTACCCTGATCTTAGATATTTGGAACATAGCATCATCTACAGGTCCTCTAATAAGATTGTTAAAATTATGCCCCTCGGGTAAAAAATGACCCCGTCCTGGACATAAATCATTATCTCAATTTTGATGTACAGCTATTCTCAGGTGAGCGACATAGGCCCCATGGGGCTCTTGTTTTCCTGAATTCTTTAAATGTTAAACAAAATGGTGATAACCTTTGCAAACAGTTTGAATCCAGATGAGACGCGGCGTAACATGGCATCTCATCAGGATCCGAACTATTTGACATTTTGATTCCCATTTTGAAAATATTCCCTTCTTTTGATAAAAATTTCTAAATTTAGAACAGTAGCAGACGTCAATAGTTGCAGACGACAAACAAACTAAACGTTCAAGGGAACTTGTAGGTTAAAGAGAATGTCAGAATCATGTAAAAAAAGAGTCCTTATATAATGGACAATTTGATTGTCTTATCGTTCCCATGGGGCTCTCTGAATAGACCAAACAGGAAAACGATTTGGTGTGAAATATTGCCTCTAGGTTTAAATATACAATCTTCTGTCAGGGGGCCAGTGATTTTATCCCGTCCTGAACTAACTGGTGCTCAATTTTCAAATCAATCAAATCTTTAGCCAAGTCTGATTTGAATTGACATATAAGTAAAGGATGGCAGTTTATGTATGTGTGATCTGGCCTTGAAGCTTTTTCTGCCTGTAAACTGAAGACTTTTGGACCAGCATGTGGTCTAGTGGTAATGAGTTGTGAGCTATCCCCCACCCTAACCGAGTCCTTTGGATTAGATTTAAACCCAGTTCCAATGTATTGATCAGTGCTATACACTGGGCATGTAAATTCACAAGAGGGCTCTATCAGAAAATAGTAGGGCATTGCCCGTATTCCTCTTCAACTTCCCTCTCTCCATAGAAGCTCCCTTTAACCCTTTTGCCTCATAGAAGCGCCTTTTAGCGGATTAAGTTTATTCCTTCACTGAAGAAAATAGTTCCAATTTATACAGTCATAAATATGTATCATACAAAATATTTTCTATATTCAAGCAGATGATAGCTTAAAGCAGGCTGAAAGTAAAGCAGAATGCGCTTAAGGCGCATTCTGCTTTACTTTCAACCTGCTTTAAGTGAACACCTATATTCAATACTAGAGACATGCTATGTGGGAAAGGGTTAATTTAGTGGCCATCTTAAATTTAATCCTACGCTGAAGAAAATAGTTCCAATTTATAGTCATAAACAATGTACCATATGAATTTTTTTCTACACCCTAGCAGATTTTAGCATAAAGCAGACTTAACATGCATTCTGCTTTACTTTCAACCTGCTTTAAGTGGTCACCTGTCTTCAAAACTAGAAATAGGTTATGATGTAAAAGGTTGAGACTGACACATTGTTTCTGTTTATAATTTTCAGTAAGGATTTAAGTTTTGGAAAAGAAAATCACATAAAAAATAAATTAAAAATCTTAAACTATAAAGACATTCTTCTTTGAAATTCTTCAGCCAATTTCCAATATTTTGGAATATATAATAATGATAATAATAATGATAATAATAATGATAAAAATAATATCTTATTTGATTACTGATAGTCTGTTCAGGCTTTGTGGTATCAATCACCCAGTTTTTGCCTTGCATTTGCATGTTAATTAACACTTTGAATGCTGGGTAATGTTTTCATCTACAACATTTGTCGTCTGCTGCTGTTCTAAAAAATGTAACTATAAATTTTCTTTTAAAACAACCTCAGAGTGTCCAACATTTTGGATCCTGATGAGACGCCGCGTCAGGCAACATCTTATCGGGATCCAATCTGTTTGCAAAGGTTTTTATCTCTAGCATGCTATGACTTAAATCTAGTGACAACGAGGCATGTTTGTTTCACATAGTGACAGAACCCAGAACAGAATCAGAATAAACAGGACAGTTCCATGTGTCTGTCAACATTATTTGTTTAGTTAAAAAACACTATTTAAATAATACTGTGGTCACAGCTCAAACATGGAGGTGTTGGCAATGTTTTAACCCTTTGAACCCTAGTCCCGCCTATAGGTTTTCCTTTTCAAACAATGTACATGTGAATAGTACACTTGTCCTATGCAAACAGTGAAGACCCAGATCAGAGGGCTCCGAAAGGAGCCCTCTGATCAGGGTCTTCACTGTTTGTTATAATGCCAAACATTGACAAAAACAACCCTTAAAAGTCAGAAATGGACTAGACTAAAATGGAAACTGGAATTGTCCATTTAAAGTTTCAGGGAAGAAAGAGTTAAGTAAGGTCCTCTGCTATTGCAACCACTTAACTCTTTGAACCCTAGTCACGCATATATGCGTCTTTTGCAAACAGTGTATGTGTGAGGAGTACACTTGTCCTATGCAAACAGTATAGACCCTGATCAGAGGGCTCCTTAAAGGAGCTCTCTGATCAGGGTCTTCTCTGTTTGTCATATTGACATATATTGTAAAACTCGACCCTAAAAAGTCAAAAATTGACTAGACTAAATTGAAAACTAGAATTGTCCATTTGAGGTTTCAGGGAGGAATGGGTTAAATGAAGAATTGTGTTTCATATTTATCGCATTCAATCCTAGTGATGAGTATAATTATACCCCCACAAACAGAGTTTGAGGGGGGTATACTTGAATCAGCCTGTCGGTCGGTCGGTTGGTTGGCCGGCGGTCGTCGGTCTGTCTGCAAAATCTTGTACTTTCAACTCCAGCTTCACTTTTAACCCGATTCATTTGATACTTGGCATAAATGTTACTCAGGTATAGTAGATGTGCAAGACACAAATTTTAGGTCTCTATGACCTTGACCTTGACCTTGACCTTTGGCCTTAAAGTTGGTCTTGAAATTTGCAGGTAAAATCTTGTACTTTGAACTCCTCCTTCTCTTTCAACCCGATTCACTTGATACTTGGCATACATGTTACTCAGGAGTAGTAGATGTGCAAGACACAAATTTCAGGTCTCTGTGACCTTGACCTTGACCTTTGGCCTTGAAATTAGTATTGAAATTGGTAGGCAAAATCTTGTACTTTCAACTCCTCCTTCAGTTTCAACCCGATTCATTTGATACTTGGCATAGATGTTACTCAGGTGTAGTAGATGTGCAAGACACAAATTTCAGCTCTCTGTGACCTTGACCTTGACCTTTGGCCTTGAAATTGGTCTTGAAATTGGTAGGCAAAATCTTGTACTTTCAACTCCTCTTTCAGTTTCAACCCGATTCATTTGATACTTGGCATAAATGTTACTTAGGTGTACTAGATGTGCAAGACACAAATTTCAGGTTTCTTTGACCTTGACCTTTGGCCTTAAATTTGGTCTTGAAATTGGCAGGCAAAATCTTGTACTTTCAACTCCTCCTTCAGTTTCAACCCGATTCATTTGATACTTTACATAGATGTTACTCAGGTGTAGTAGATGTGCAAGACACAAATTTCAGGTCTCTGTGACCTTGACCTTGACCTTTGTCTTGAAATTGGTAGGCAAAATCTTGTACTTTCAACTCCTCTTTCAGTTTCAACCCGATTCATTTGATACTTGGCATAAATATTACTCAGGTGTACTAGATGTGCAAGACACAAATTTCAGGTCTCTGTGACCTTGACCTTTGGCCTTAAATTTGGTCTTGAAATTGGCAGGCAAAATCTTGTACTTTCAACTCCTGCTTCAGTTTCAACCCGATTCATTTGATACTTGGCATCGCTGTTACTCAGGTGTAGTAGATGTGCAAGACACAAATTTCAGGTCTCTGTGACCTTGACCTTTGTCATTTAAATTGGTCTTGAAATTGGCAGGCAAAATCTTGTACTTTCAACTCCTCCTTCACTTTCAACCTGATTCACTTGATACTTTGCATAAATGTTACTCAGGAGTAGTAGATGTGCAAGACACACATTTTAAATCTCTGTGACCTTGACCTTTGGCCTTGAAAATGGTCTTGAAATTGGCAGGCAAAATCTTGTACGGCGAACTCCTTCACTTTCAACCTGATTACTTGATACTTGCCATAAATTTTCCAAGTTTTTATGATGGTGGCAGCACCCTGCCATTGTCAAACCTCATTGAAAACGTCTGCAGAGTGTGACAGAGTGCTGCATAGTGGGGGTATTTATCACCTTTAGTGATAGCCGTTCTAGTTGTCATTTACAAACATCATACTTGTGAGAGTTGTGTCACTTCTCTCAATATTACCGTCTTTAGCTATGTATTGTGCGCACTTTTATCATAAAATCTTTTTTCTGCAATTTGGGGGTGCGTACAATACAGGGGAACAAGACTCTAAAGCCTACCTTGACCAACGGTTAGCGCCCGTAGGCCGATGTGGTAAGATTGCGCAATACGCTGCAAGGCTTTAAATGACACCTCCCATAGCCGGGGATTAGGGCTGTTTATTGGAGATGACACGCTAGTGACCCCAATTATAATCAGTTTTGATTGTCCGGGTGTAAACTGTTGATGTTATGACACTTGATTGCTTATAAGTTATTAAAATTAGTCTCCGATCTGAGAATGCAAGCCCTCATTATTTGAAGCTTCTTTCGAGGGAGCAAGTTAGTCATTACGTACAGTATCTAATACCAGGGCTCGAACTTCGTTCTTGCGAACTCGCAAAATGCGAGTGGAATTTTGAAAATGCGAGCTGAAAAATTCAGCACTTGAAAAAAATTGCGAGTGTATATTTTGATGTTCAGACATTCCAAAATGTAAGGTTAAATTGGTAAAGACGAACACAGTGTCTAACCCTTCTTTTAAATAATTATCGCCTTTCGCCCATTCTGTTCTTTTCGTATCTCGGCTATTTATAACTTCGGGAAACCCAGCACTTAACGCATGCGCAAGATTGATAGCCCGGCTTCATACGTACGAACGCTAAATCAGCATCAGAAAAAGGGGAACCAGTCTATTAGCTAGTGACCACAAACTGCGAATGGCGAACTCAAATAATCAACGTTTTCCAGTCAACTCGTCCTTCTAGCGTTTATAAACGGAAGGCTGACGAGACATTTAAGGAAGAACAGCCGAACACAGGCTGAAAGCTTTCCCAAACCAAGTTACGAAACTCACGAAGTAAATTGTGTTTTATTGCTTTGTGCGAAAATGGGTCGAACCACGGCATCGCTAAAATCTGTCCTAAAAATGGTAGAAAGAAATGCACATCTTTCTCGAACATAATATTATGGACGATAGTGAAAGCGTTTTCGAAATATAGTGTACTGTCTGCCGACTGTCTTCACCGAAGATAAAAAAAAATCGTCCATAAACATCGAACTCTGAAAATATAACACGGTCCTTTCGCCCCCTTGACAAAACGACCCAGCAAAAAAGTTCAGCTATAGTCCGTATTTAATTAATCTGCAAACCTTGCTGTTTGAATGAAAATTGACTATATGGGATGGACTGCAAATAAAGACTTATTTAAAGTTAAGAATAGTAACTGTACAGTACTGTACATACACAAAAAGACACACACTCTAGTTATTATTTTTTAAACTTTATTTACATGAGTAATCTAGCACAGAATGAGATACAGAATGAAAGTTCAACAAAGTAATGTTTATCTTATAATTTTGATCAAAATGATGTGAAACATCAATTTGTAGATAATCGTATTGAAAAAGCAAGTTGGAACCTGGTTTTGCAAGTAGAAAATATGGGCACTTGCAAAAAAATGCAAGTGGGAAAAAATCTAAAGTTCATGCCCTGTAATACAATCTAAATCGGTAAGGCATTTTGAACTGCGAGAGAAATAAAGTAAATAAACAAGTTGTTATTCATAATTATTGCGTGAAATCACTCAAAAGGAAGTAAACTTAGCTCTGGTTGCATCGTAGAAACAAAGCGTCACTGTATAAACACCCGCCATTTCCGGGCCCGAACTGCCCATAATCGAATTTACTATTTCCTGATTATTCTTTTGATTTGCGGCACTCGATTTTCAGAGCGAAACTTTTTGTAACTTTTTCGGAACATTCGTATTCTACCGTATTTTTTCATAATTCAATAAATGCTAGTGATGAAATAATTCGTGTTATACACAGATGCGCACAATACTCAGGAAATGACGGTAGATCTCCCAAACCCCTATATTGTGCCTTCTCAGTAGAACCTCTCATAGGGTATGCAGGGTTCCAGACAAGGGGAGTATTTCAAAAATTGAAATCTTAATTTCTGCTTTAAACCATATGGTGTCACTACTCATTAGAATCGTCTCTTCGAGACGATTCTAATGAGTTGTGACACCATAGGATTTGGTGCTAAAATAAGTGAGAAAATATCAGTTTTGTTCAGTTTACTCCCTCTTATCTGGAGCCCTTGGTATGGTTCTGAGAAGTCACAACACAATTAAGGTATGGTTGATATTGAAGGGTTTTAGTATTCATTATACTCCCCTTATGTAGCACTGATGCAGTTAATTGTATCGAGGCATAAATAACTGAAATTGTCTTAATAATGTAGAACATAGTGACACATGCTCATATATCTACAGTGATGTTTTATTAAAATATACAGAGTGAATGTTGACTTTGAATAATTGATGCTATAATACAATCTTGTATTAATTAAGCCTTTAAACTCTCATACCTCACATAGATGTATATAGTGTTCCTTTAGTATGCATCTTTTTCAAACACTGTACTAGTGGAAAGTATGCTTGTACTATGCAAACAGTGAAGACCCAGATCAGAGGGCTCCTTTAAGAGCCCTCTGATCTGGGTCTGCACTGTTTGTCGTATTACAATGGCACTGACAAAATTCAAACCTAAATAGGCAAAAATGAACTAGACTTAATTAGAAACTCAAATTTCTTATTTGAAGTTTCATGGAAGAAATAGTTCAGACAAGATCCCCTGAGCAAAATGAAATGGTATAAAAACCATTTAAAGAGCCTTGATTTAGCATTGAAAGACCATTTTCCCAAGTAGTTTCTCAATGCAGGATTATAACTCCTATTGGAGCTTCCTGCATTATTTTTGACCCGCATTAAGCAGTCATTTCTCTTTAGAAACATCTCTAATACTTCAATTATGTAGTTGAATAATGCAATTTTGACTGCAAAGCATACCAGTAATTAAGTTCTGGGATTGTGTCTCTTGTTACCGTGACGATTCTCGTTTTGGCAACTTTTGTGAAACATGACGTTATTGTGAAGGGTCATTTTCTCTATGTCTGATGACATTCAGAAAACAAGTTTGCTCGTTGCTAAGGTTCAACTTGTTTAACCCATTAATTACCCTATAGCCTGTTTCTAGTTTTGAAAGTAGGTGACCACTTAAAACAGGTTGAAAGTAAAGCAGAATGTGCCTAAAGGCACATTCTGCTTTAAGCTAACAACTACTAAATATAGAAAATATTGTTTATCGTAGATATTCATGACTGTATAAATTGCTACTATTTTCATCAGTGGAGGAATAAATTAATAGTGTAAAAAGGCGTATTCTTGGGGTAATGGGTTAAACAAAAGGAATTTGCAGAATATTTTCCAAAGTATAGTCGAACTTTGATATCTCAAAGTCGGTTTGTCGAACATACCCGTATTTCAAAGTTAAAACGTGGCTAAATCATGTTTTAACTTTGAATTATGGGTATGTTCGACTTAACCAAGCATGAAATAATGCAGTTCATATGTCGAACTATTGGATAATTCAAGTTAACGAGTTTGAGATATCGAAGTTTGTCTGTACATTTTACTGTAGATGCTCTAGAAGAGACTTATCAAAAGGTAAACTTGATTATTGACCAGGAGAATTTCTAGAAAACAACAATGAATGCTTGAGACCGATAGAACAGCAAATCTTCACCACTCCAAATTCAATTACTCTCTCTGAAACAGATCTAATATACACAATTTGCAGATAAAGAGTTGATTTTGTTCCTGAATACTTGCTGAGAAACTTATCTTCAGTATGGAAACTTGCAGAAACAGGGAGGTCCATAGTCATACTAATATTTTAAATGCCATTGAAAAGAGAACCAATGTTTCTCATATTTCTAAGCAGATGGTAGCTTAACCTATTACCCCATAAAAACAGATTTTTACGCCTTTAATTTCTTTCTCCACTGCGGAAAATAGTTACAATTTATATACAGTTATGAATATGTATGATAAGAACTATTTTATACATTCTAGCAGATAGTAGCTTAACTCTTTCCTCCCTGAAACTTTTAAATGGACAATTCCAGTTCTGACTATTAAGGGTTGTTTTTGTTAATGTTTGGAATTCTGACAAACAGTGAAGACCCTGATCAGATGGCTCCTTTCGGAGCCCTCTGATCTGGGTCTTCACTATTTTCATAGGACAAGTGTACTATTCACATGTACACTGTTTGAAAAGGACGCCAATACGCGGGACTAGGGTTGAAAGAGTTAAAGCATGCTGCAAGTAAAGCAGAATGTGCTTTAAGCGCATTCTGCTTTACTTTCAACCTGCTTTAAGTAGTTATACCCATCTTCAAAACTAGAAACAGGCTATTGGGTAATGGGTTAAAGCTGGCTGAAAGTAAGGCTGCTTTGAGTGGTCACCTGGTGTCTCCAACACTAGAACAAGGTTATTAATAATGGAGTATAGGGTTATATGAGTATAGTCATTCAGACTCATACAAACTGTAGGAGATAATTTAAATGAGTAGTCACACTATAAGGTTCGGTACAGAAATAAATAAAGGAGAAAACAATGGAAGATTTTACTGTACTTTCTCCTGTCTAGAGTGTTCTATAATTCCTTTTGTGTCATTTTGTTCATTTCAGGTCAGTGTGAGTCTGATACCATTGATGGCAACTCAAATCTGGGCAAGTTACACAGATCAAGAACAAGTGTAAGTACCTGTGGTAGCTGATATATTTGTTACAGTGCTCCCTCTCTACAACAGCCCTCCCAACAATGACTCCCTCCTTACAATGGCCCATACTGCAGTTGCCTTAGCAGGACTACAATGTCTAAAGCTTTTACTGCAGCAATATAGTCTGCTTAAAATTGTCGTCTGCAGTTGTTTCTCAAAGTAACATATAAGAGGACATTTTGATAGAAGAAAATAATATAATGTTGAGTGACAAACAGCTTAAATCATGATCAGACGCCGCGTAACGCGGCGTCTGATCTGGATTCAAGCTGTTTGCAAAATTCATGTAGGCCAAAACTTTTTTCTTCCTCTCAATAACAGCTCCTCCAAACAACACACACAATCTATGTCTCCCATTGGGTGTTGTTGTAGAGAGCACTGCTACCTTCCATCTCAGTTTCAGCTGTCTAACATATTACCTCTTATCCAGTCATCAATAATTTACTTGGTCCGAATGTTTATGAGTATTAATATCTTGGCAAAGTTTGTTAACAAGTAACACTGCCCCCTGGCGTCCGTGAGTTATGGCCCTGTTTGTTACTAACCCGTTTCTTTTGGACACTATAGACGCCCTTCAACCCTTCCTCCGCAAAAGTGCAATATGCAGGGCTACCAATAGCTGCTCATAAAATAAAATATCCAAAGATTTCCAAATTTTCAAGCGCTATTTCAGGAACAGTAACTTTAACCCTTTCACTTCCAGGCTCTGTCACACTAACATTAATTATGCAAACAGTTTGGATCCAGATCAGACAACGAGTAATGCAGCGTCTGATCGGGATCTTAACTGTTCGAGATCCATTTTAATGTTTTGTAAGTAAAAGACGCATAAAATTCCAAAAGTTAAATGAAGGAGAAATTGTGAAAAATCTGAAGAATTAAATTACGTAAAATCAGGAGATATGGCAGCCCTGCATATATTAGCTTCACAAATTATTTCTGATAAGCACACTCAAATGATGATTCACTAGCAGGGTCTGGAACCAGTCTACCCATGTCTTCAATCTCATATGTACAGGTCACCTTTGTCCAGAGGTTACTGTGTATAAAGGCATGTAGATGCTTTAACCCATAACTCCATAAATATGTCTTTTTACGCCTTTGATTTAACCCTCCACTAAAGAAAGCCATTTTATCAAGTCATAAAGATGCACAGTAAGAAATATTTTGTATATCCTAGCAGATGGTAGCTTAAAGCAGGACACATTCTGCGCTCTTTCCAACCTGCTTTTAGTGGTCATCTGTCTACTACTCTAAAATGCTGTGGGGTTCTTGTCATGCAAATATTTTCCCTTCTAGCTGTATAACACTGAGTGGCAGCATCATTAAAGTAATGAAAGCTTTTCACACAATTGCTGCTATAGACTGGTTTTGTCATGGCATTGGCTCTTTTCTTTTGTTAGCTCACCTGAGCCTTCGGCTCAGGATGAGCTATTGTGATACCATTCCGTCCGTCGTCCGTCCACACTTTCAAACAACATCTCCTCAGAAACCACTGACCCGATTTCAACCAAACTTTGTCAGAAGCATCTGTGACAAGGGGGAGCGAAATGTTGTTCAAAGATTTTGGCTAGAGTTATTCCCCTTGCTTTGTGCCCAGATTTTCTAACATGACCGTATAGACAACTTTTAATGCATAAGAAAATCTTTAAAAATCTTCTTCTCAGAAACCAAAAGGCACAGACCTTTGATATTTGGTTTGTATCATGACCTAATGATATTCTACCAAAATTGTTCAAATTTTGACCCTGGGGCCAAAAATGACCCCGCCCCAGGGCTTATCAGTTTTTCTTAGGAAAACCTTTGAAAATCTTCTTCTCTGAAACTGTATGGCCTAGATCATTAATATTTGACATGTAGCTTTGCCTTATGATCCTCTACCTAGATTGTTCAAATTATGACCCCCGGGTCAAAATTGGCCCCGCCCCCGGGCTTATCAGTTTTACATAGAGTTATATAGGAAAACCTTTAAAAATCTTCTTCTCTGAAACTGTGAGGCCTAGATCTTTAAAATTTGACATATAGCTTTGCCTAATGGCCCTCTACCAAGATTGTTCAAATTATGACCCCTTGGCCAAAAATGGCCCCGCCGTTGGGCTTATCAGTTTTTCTTCAGAAAACCTTTAAAATTCTTCTTCTCTGAAACTGTATGGCCCAGATCATTTATATTTGAAATATAGCTTTGCCTTATAGTCCTCTTCCATGATTGTTCAAATTATGACCCCGGGTCAAAATTGGCCCCGCCCAGGGGCTTATCAGTTTTACATAGAGTTATATAGGAAAATCTTTAAAAATCTTCTTATCTGAAACTGTAAGGCCCAGATCTTTCAAATTTGACATGTAGCTTTGCCTTATGGTCTTCTACCAAGACTGTTCAGCTTATGACCCCTGGGCCAAAAATGGCCCCGCCCTTGGGCTTATCAGTTTTTAGCTCACCTGAGCCGAAGGCTCAAGGTGAGCTATTGTGACCGCTCATTGTCCGTAGTACGTCTGTCCGTCTGTCCGTCTGTCCGTCCGTCCGTCTGTCCGTCTGTCCGTCTGTCCGTTCACTTTTACTTCAAACGACATCTCCTCTGAACCCGGAGATTGTAGGGCGGATTCAAACTGCTCATGATGTTCCTTGGATGCTTCTCTACAGAAATTGTTAAAATGAAACTTTCAAGTGGACTACTTATTGTAATTTATTTAAAAAAGTGAAAAACTTTAAACAATCTTCTTGTAAAAAACTGCTAGGCCCACAGCTTTGATATTTTTTTTTTAGTATCTCCTGGTGATTCTCTCTCAAAATTGTTAATATCAAAACTAAAACTGACCATAGGGATTCACCATAGGGATTTTTTCATTGCCGCTTTATGCAGGATTCATTGCCGCTTTATTCAGGTTATACTGTTTTACTGAAGGTTTAAGCAGGGTTTCAAGCACCCTTATACTAAATCACCTATATTTGCAAACAGTTTGGATCCAGGTCAGATGCCACATAATGCAGCATCTAATCTGGATCTAAACTATTTGCCACTCATTTACATATTTTCTTATATTTAGAAAATATAAGTTATTATTTTTTACATATTTCACATACAAACATTTGGAGCAGACAACAGTTCAGCATGATAATAGTCAGTTCTCCCTGAGACGGTCTCTTATTGCATAACTGACCCAAAGCTAGCTCTGAACTCAGGTCACTGAGATACATAGCAGAAATTATGATGTCTGCTATTTTATGCTCAAGCACAACTTAGTTCAAGGCATATTACTTTTGGTCTGTCTGTTTGTTTGTTTGTTTATCTTTCTGTCTATCAGTCCACAATTAATTCTTGGCCATAAACAGTATGGATCCAGGTCAGATGCCACATAATGCTGCATCTAATCTGGATCCAAATTTGCCACTCATTTACATATAGTTTCCTATATTTAGAAAATGTAAATAATGATATTTATTAACCTATTAACGCATACATATTCCTTTTTATGTCTTTAATTTATTCTTCCACAGAAGAAAATAATTTCACTTTATACAGTCATTGTTGTCTTTAACAATTGCTTCAAATGACATCTCCTCATATATTGCTGAAAAGATTTCAACCATGTTCCTTGGGTCAAGTTGTTTCAAAATTGTTCAAAGAATTAAAAACAATGTAGAACTCTGGTTGCCATGGCAACCAAGTGAAAAAATAAGGAAATCTTAAAAAATCTTCTTGTCTGAAACTACAAGGGCCAGATCTTAGACATTTGTCACATAGCATCATCTACAGGTCCTCTATCAAGTTTGTACAAACTATGCCCCTGGGGTCAAAATTGGCCCCGCCGCGGGGGTCACAGTTTTACATAGAGTTATATAGTGAAATTTTCCAACGTCTTCTCCTCTGAAAATAATATGGCCAGAGCTTTGATATCTGGCATGGTGACACTTTTAGATGTCCTATACCAATAAGGTTCAAATGGTTCTGGTCGATTGCATATCATCTACAGGTCCTCTATCAAGTTTGTACAAATTATGCCCCTGGGGTCAAAATTAGCCCCACCCGGGGGTCACAGTTTTCAAACGTCTTCTTTTCTGAAGCTAATATAGCCAGAGCTTTGATATTAGGCATGGTGTTACTTCTAGATGTCCTTTATCTATTTTGTTCAAATGGTTCCAGTCTGTTGCATATGTAGGTCACAGGAGCTAAAAATAGATTTTTTCAATGGAAACTTAAAAAAAATCTTCATGTCTAGAACCCTAGTACCCTGATCTTAGATATTTGGAACATAGTATCATCTACAGGTCCTCTATTAAGATTGTTCAAATTATGCCCCTCGGGTAAAAAATGACCCCGTCCTGGACATAAATCATTATCTCCATTTTGATGTACAGCTATTCTCAGGTGAGCGACATATGCCCCATGGGGCTCTTGTTCATAGGAAAATCTTTAAAAATCTTCTTCTCTGAAACTGTAAGGCCCATATCATTTATATTTGAAATGTAGCTTTGCCTTATAGTCCTCTACCAAGTTTGTTCAAATTATGACCCCCGGGTCAAAATTGGCCTCGCCCCGGTGCTTATCAGTTTTACATAGACTTATATAGGAAAACCTTTAAATTTCTTCTTCTCTGAAACTGTGAGGCCCAGTTCTTTAATATTTGTCACATAGCTTTGCCTTGTGATCCTCTACCAAGATTGTTCAAATAATGACCCCCGTGCCAAAAATGGCCCCACCCTCGACTTATTAGTTTTTCATAGGAAAACCTTTAAAAAAACTTCTTCTCTGAAACTGTAAGGCCCAGATCATTTATATTTGACCTGTAACTTTGCATTATGGTCCTCTACCAAGATTGTTAAAATTATGACCCTTTGATCAAAGTTGGTCCTGCCCCAAGGCTTATCAGTTTTTTATAGACTTATATAGGAAAAACCTTTAAAACTCTTTTTATAGCTATATATATCACGATATTGTTTTGCCCAGTCAGCTTAGGTGCAATTTTCTCAGGTGAGCGACTTGTGGGCCATGGCCCTCTTGTTTTGTATAGCTTCCACATATCCAGAAAAGGGGAGTAAATTTTCAAAAAGTAAAGTCTTTATTTCTGCATTAATCCCTATGGTGGTATTACTTTTTAGAATCGTCTCTTTGAGACAATTCTAATGAGTAGTAACACCATAGGAAATCATGCTGAAATGAGTGAGAAAATGTTTTATGTGTTCATTTTATCTGGAGCCCCTGATTTCTTTACTCTTACCATTCTAGCGACGGATATGTCCTACAGTGATAACCTTTGCAAACAGTTTGAATCCAGATGAGACGCTGGGTAATGTTGCTTAAATTCTCATGAAGATCCAAACTGTTTGACACTCTGACCAGGCTGTTTTGAAAAGAAATTTTGAAAAATTCTATTTTTAAAACAGTAGCAAGTGACAATTGTTGCAGACGAAAAGATTACCCAGCATGCAAAGTGTTAAGAAATGTCCATACTTCTTCATCAAATGGTCAACTAGGACAATCTTATTCTTTTACTGTATAAAGCAAATAACAAACTGATCACACATACCGCTTGTCCAACAGACATTTATATGGAGATTTTTCCTCCACAAGAGGGTGCCTGCGATATTCAGTATGGTCATATAATAATTACTGATCAATGATCTGCGGGGAAAAGATTGATTTTAGATAACCATCATCTAGATGTGGGTTAACACTCTGCATGCAAATATTTTTCACTCCCAGTAACACCACTGAGTGCCGCATCATTAAAGTAATGAAAGCTTTTCACAAAATTGCCACTGTTTGACAGTGCGGGAAAACCGAGCTTTTTACCGAAGACGGCAGAATCGCAGCATGCCTTTTCATTAGTGAAACAAATGCATTTAGGACTTGGACGTATGAAATAGATGGTCTGCAGGGCTCCAGATAAGGAGAGTATTTCAAAAACTAAAATCTTTATTTCTGCATTAAACCCTATGGTGTCACTACTCAGTAGAATCGTCTCTTCGAGACGATTCTACTGAGTAGTGACACCATAGGATTTGGTGCTGAAATGAGTGAGAAAATGTTGAGTTTGTTCAGTCTACTCCCTCTTACCTTGAGCCCTGCATGTGTATATTTATTCCATCAGATATGTATTGATTGTGGGGTTGTTTATAGAAAGGTGCATTGGTATAGTTTAAAACAGATGGTAGCTTAATGCAGTACATTAGTGATACTGAAAGCTCCCTTTATACATTACTTTTGAACTACATTAAGCAGCCAAGTGGTACAATGTGTAAAGATGTTCATGCTATTGTGAACACATGTTTTGACTGTTTAAAACGAGATTTGATAAAATGCGAAAAATGATATGAGACTTAGTGAGGACTCCAGGGCGCGTCTTACGAAACATCCTACTACAAATTTTGTCATTTTGACTTATGACCCTTTTTGTCGTACGAAGTTTCGTAAGACGGACCCCTGAGACTGATAAGACGAATAAAATATTTCAAGAGTTTGTCTTTAATGTATGCTACAAAACCTATGGTGTGACTGCTCATTAGAATCGTCTCAAAGGGACGATTATAATGAGTAGTCACACCATATGATTCGGTACAAGCATAAGAATTTTAGATTCTGAAATAATCTGGTTCAGGAGTCTTGTCTGTTCAAGGCCAAAAAATTAAGCTTAGTGTTAGACTCGGAATGAAATTTCGTGTAAGTGACGTAAGAAAATTGCAAATGCCATTATACATGATTGTGCTGAAGTCGTGAAAATTGACGGTCTCTCTTTGTCTTGAGAAGACAATTTTGAGGATCATAAGAGCTCTTTTGTCTTTGTGGAAACAGTCATTTAGACAGTGGGAAGTGTCATCAACTCGCTGGGGAATTCGAGTCACAAGTTGCAATGAATATATTGAGGGACTTTGAGGAATGTAATCAATATAAGGATGGATGAAAATTATGTTTCCTCGTGCTAATGTTGTTGTTGCTTTATTGGGCTTTTCACAACAATTCGCTGGAAAATCTTGTTCACGGATGATTTCATGGATTATCGTGGAAAATTGTATTAATTTCCTCGCTGCAGAAGCTTGACAGTGATGTGAATTTGGGTGATTGTTAAGGAGGTGTGTTGGTGATGTAATGTGGAGAAAATTTGCTGTTGGATGTAAAATTCAAATTTGCCATACAACGTGCTTTATTATTAGTACGAGTCTGGGCTTCAGATTAGGGGAGTATTTTGATAATAAGAGTCCTTTTGCTTGCACCAAACCATATGGTGTGACTACTTATTAGAATCCTCTCTTTGAGAAAATTTAAATGAGTAGTTACAACATTCGGTGTAATGCACAGAAAACAGAAATTTTTTGAAATCATTTGTTTATTAACTCTTTGAATACTGGGTATTTTTTTGGGTCTGCAAAACACTGCTACTGTTATCATCTGCAACCCCAGAAGAACTTGCGGAATGCATGATAGAAAGGAAAGCTTGGAGGTGGAAGTTTGGTACTTAAAAGGCAGCTGGCTGTTAAAAGCAAGATGAAAGTTAAATTCTTTACTTTCAGTCTGCTGTTAATTGCAACCTGTCTAAAGCAACCTTGGTTGAGTGTTTGAGTTATTTTGATATTCGGACTTATAATGATTCTGCAGGTTGCAACAATAATGCTACAAGAGTGTGCCAAATTAATGCTTGTCACTCTTTGATACTCACTAAATTCGGAAGAAAACTGATTTTTATATGACGCAAATTTCTTAAAACCCGCTTATTACCCAAAGTGGGCAATAAGACCTTATTGCCCAACCCGGGTTTTATGGTGCGACTTCTCATCAGGATCCAAACTGTTTGACACTCTGACCTAGTTTAGAAACCAAACTTCAAAAAATCTATATTTAGAACTGTAGCATGCGACAATTGCTGCAGACAAGATTACCCAGCATCCAAAGAGTTAATACAGTCAAACCAATATTGAGTCATGATTTAATCATCTATTATTAATAGGAAATGGACAGACTATCAACAACAGAACAGTAATGCAGAAATATGCTGCTGCAGGGGCCTTCTGAATACATGTATATGTTTTCCTGCATATAATGCAAATATCTCTGTGTTAAGGGATTTCAATGGCTCTTTAATGAATTGGTGTGCTATCTAAGTAGTGATTATGACTGCCACAGTGATTACCTTTGCAAACAGTTTGGATCCTGATGAGACGCTGCATTACGCGGCGTCTCATCAGGATCCAAACTATTTGACAATCTGACCCTGTTTTGAAAAATAAATTTTGAAAATTCTATTTAAAGAAAAGTTAGCAGACGACAATTGTTGCGGGCGAGAAAATTACCCAGCATGCAAAGAGTTAAATAATTTGATGTGGTGAACAGTGAGGTTTGACTGTCACTCATTGTTGTGTGAAATTGACTGAGTTGATACATTAATTGGATTGGATTGACGGCAATGGGGCAGGTCACCTGAGGTGATATGGAGAAAAGCATGAAGAGGTTGATCAAGTCCAAGGTAGGTTAACGGCCAGGCCGGGTTTCACATTATTATTACTATCAGGACTCAAGATAAGAGGGAGTAAACAGAACAAATGCAACATTTTCTCACTAATTTCAGCACCAAATCCTATGGTGCTACTACTCATTAGAATCGTCTCCAAGAGACGATTCTAATGAGTAGTGACACAATAGGTTTTTATGCAGAAATAAAGATATTAATATTTGAAATACTCCCCTTATCTGGAGCTCTGTATAAATATTATTATTATTTTGAAAGTGAAGCTGAATGCGCCTTTACTTTCAGCCTGCTTTAAGCTGACCATCTGCTAGGATATAGAAACTACATTGTTTTTCTTACTGTGTATAATATTCATGACTAAATTTGTTTTTTAATGCCAGCAGAGGAATGAATTAAAAGCTTTAAGCACTGAAAACCATTAACCTGTTACTCCATAGCCTGTTTCTAGTATTGAGGACAGTTGATCACTTAAAGCAGACTGAAAGTATTGCCCCTAAAGTTATAGCACAATAAGGTAATATAAACCACTCAAATGACCTTTGCATCAAAAGATTTGCACTGGAAAAATAAACAAAATTAACCAAAATGGGTTAAATCCCTAAAAAGGGTTTGTAAAATCCGGGAAAACGCTTTCAAAAGACCCTAAGAATTAATCGTATGTTTATATGGTGAATGCCATATTTGGCTTCGAAACTACATGAACTACATGAACTAAAGGCACATTCTGCTTTACTTTTAGCCTGCTTTATAAATTTATTGAGATACCATCTGCTAGAATATAGAAAATATTACTTATGATTTAATAATATTCATGGCTGTATGAATTACTATTTTCTTCAGTGAAGGAATAAATTACAGGCGTAAAAAGGCATATTTATGGGGCAATGGGTTAAGGTAGGAAAGGTTAATTACAATGTACATGTACATTCAATACTATAGCTCTCTAGTTGCAGTTTGTGATGGTACATTGCAGCAAACTCTTCATTATTGATAAACAGTACAATAGCAATTCTGTTGGAAAAGCTGATTAGTCTGAACATTTTACCCCACAACCTGGGCCCAAGATTATAAAACGTCTGAGTTGAGTCTGATATCGTTCTCAAGCATTTGATTGGTCAGATTTGAGCCTAGGCTTAAATCTGAACAATCAAAATGCATTAGAATGACTTCATACTCAGCACAAAAGCTAATTTATAACCTAAGTGCAGCCTGTTCTAGTTTTGAAGATAGGTGACCACTTAAAGCAGGTTGAAAGTAAAGCAGAATGTGCCTTCAGAATGCACCAAAAGGCCCATTGTGCATCACTTTTAGCCTGCTTTCAGCAACTCATTTAGCCCTAGTCACGCATATATGCGATTATGCATCATTTACCAAAAGTGTACCCATGAAGAGTACACTTGTCCTATGCAAACAGACAAGTCCCTGATCAGACGGCTCCTACAGGAGCCCTCTGATCAGAGACTTCACTGTTTGTAATTTTGCAATTTATTGCAAAAAACAAAAAACAAAAACAACCCTAAATAGTCTAAAATGAACCAGCTTTTATTGAAAATTGGAAGTTTCAAGGGATAATGAGTTCAGCTACTTTCTGCTAGAATGTAGATAAAACAATTCTTATAGCACATATTAATGACTGTTTAATTTGGAATTATTTTCTTCAGTTCATGAAGAAATTAGAGGTGCGATAAGACATATTTATGGAGTGATGGTTAATTTGAGGCCAAAAATTGAAAATTGACTGGCATTTGCAAATAGTTTGAAACTTGATCTAAATTAATTAAGCCCAAAGTAGGCCAACATCTGATCAGAATTCAATTTGCGTTTAAACTCTAATTACAGTCGAACTTTTGAAATCTGAACCCTTTTGGGATTTACAGAGGTATCGGATTTAGTGAGGTTTAACTCTTTGCATGCTAGCGGCAGATACATGTGCCACAATGATTACCTTTTCAAACAGTTTAGATCCTTATGAGACGCCGCGTAATGCGACGTCTCATCAGGATTCAAACTGTTTGACACTCTGACCCTGTTTAGAAAAGAGATTCTGAAAAATTTATTTTTAGAACAGTAGCAGACATCAAGTTTTGCAGACGAAAAATTACCCAGCATGCAAAGAGTTAAAGCAGCTATTTAAAAGAAATTGAGCTATAGTTTGGTAGTCATTACGGTGATAAACGTTCTCCTGCTGAATATTCATATACTATACTCAGCCCACAATGAACATCTAGTATACAATATATGTCTATTTAATAACATAATTAACCCATTACCCCATAAATACATCTTTAAGGGCCTTTAAATTTTATTCCTCCACCGAAGAAAATAGTTTTAATTCATACATTCATAAGTATGTACCATCAGAAATATTTTTTATATTCTAGAAGATTTTGGCTTAAAGCAGGCTGAAAGTAAATCAGAATGTGCCAGCTTTACTTTCAACCTGTTTTAAGTGGTTACCTTTCTTCAAAACTAGAACAGGCTGCACTTATGGGGTTAATAAGGCTATGGGGTTAATAATGGGTTAATTAACTCATTACCCCATATAATTATGTAGAATGCCTTTTTACACCTTTAATTTTTTCCTCTACTGAATACAACAGTTCCAATTGTAGTATAGTCATGAATATGTATTGTAACAAATACTTACTATATCCTAGCAGATATGGTAAAGTAAAGCAGAATGTGCCTTAAGGTGTATATTGCTTTACTTTCAATCTGCTATTACCGGTAAGTGGTCACTTGTCTTCAAAATATGAAACTGGCAATGGTGTATTGGGTTTAATCATTAGAATTGTTTCTTTGAGATGATTCTAACGAGTAGTCACAACATAGGATTTGGTGGAGTGGAGACTTATGGAATGAGATTTTGAAATATATGTACAGTGTTCCCTGAGACTCTACAATGACACCTAATGGGAGACGCATATTGTGTGTGTTGTTCAGTGGGCGTCATTGTAGGGAGGGAAAATAAAGTCTAATGGCTCGCATTTGCAAACAGCTTAAAGCGGCATCTGATCTGGATTCAAGCTGTTTGTCACTAATGTCAATATATATTTCTCCTATCAAAATGTCCAATGAAATTCGAGAAAAAACAGTAGACCACAATTTTAAGCAGATATTGCAGCAGTTTAAAGCGTTAGACATAATTGACCTGTTTAGGAAACTGTGACAAGGGTCGTTGTAAGGAGGGAGCTGTTGTAGGGATGGAACACTGTACATATATGTATTTGTTTGTCTAGTTTATTCTGCTAGTAGCTGTTGATTGAGGGAGATGTGTGTTGGATAATTAAGTTTCATTAACCTATATTCTTCTAACAGCTTGACAAACAAGTGCAAGTAGAACATACACCAAGTAATTTGGCATCTGATGAGGATAAAACACTTATACAGTGAGGGTTTTGATTTCTTGCCAGACTTAACTGAAATTAAGCTCAGGCATTTTTCCCCACTGGCAGCTTGAAATATGTGTACATGCACATGTACATGTAACTACTAATTAGTCTTTTTCATTTATTTTGTTAACAGATTTCTGTCACATTTGGTCAGTAACTTTATCTGAAGATTCAGAAACTGTTTTCAATCCCAAATATTTGTTTCAAGGTCAAGGTCATCTATTGACCTTGATTAAAGATTCATCTAAGCATTCAAACCATTCCTGCTCATAAGTAATATAAAAAAAAAAGAGTAATATACCAAGTTAAAGTCTACTTTCAGTCCGAATGACCGCTCAGCCGACTGTACATATACTCCCCTGATCATCGAGCCATCTTGCCTATGAGCACTGCTAACATATGGCGCAGTCAAATGCAGCCGCAGTACCGACTCAGACCCTTCACAGGTACCCATTTTAACCCCTGGGTAGAGAGGAGCACTTCGCGGTACATGTCTTGCTCAAGAACATTCCTGTAAATCATCGGGGATTCAGAAAAATCACCTAGTCAGACCGCTGGTCCGGCGGGGGATCGAACTCACGACCCCTGGTACCGTAGTCCAAGGTGTTAACCATTGGGCCACTACCGCCGGTAAGCAGTATAATAGGATACCTTTACCTCTTCACCTGCTTATAAGAGTCATAGAATGCTTCTAATTTGTTTTGATAAATTTTGAAGGTGGACCCAACAGTACCTTAAACCTAGACCAAAGTAAAGTGAAAAGCATCTACAGGATCTTTCTGCTTTTCAATCGGCCACTTACTTTATCAGTCACAAAAGTACTTAACCCTTTACCTGATAGCCTATTTCTAGAATTGAAAATAGGTTACTACTTAAAGCAGGTTGAAAGTAAAGCAGAATGCGCTTAAGGCGCATTCTGCTTTACTTTCAGCCTGCTTTAAGCTATCCTGTGCTAGAATATATTGAAAATTTTCCCTATAATATATATTAAATTATTAAATTGGAAATATTTTCTTCAGCGGATGAATAAATCAGATTCGCTAAAAGTCGCTTCTATGGGGTAAAGGGTTAACATGCTGGAAGAAAGGGTCAACCCTTTGAACCCTCAAAGGTCATGAATGATTATATGCGTCCTTTGAAACCTGTAAAGAGTACATAAATTTTGTCATATGCAAACAGATCAGATGGCTCCTAAAGACTGTTTGTCAAATTGCAATACATTGACAAAAACAACTCTTAAAAGTGAAAGTACCAGTCCGAAATACAAAAACAACTCTTATAAGTGAAAACAGTCCGAAATACGGTAGTAAGGAATGAAGTAGACTAAATTGGAAACTGGAATTTTGTCATTTGAAATCTTTGGGGGAACTGGTTTATAGGTAATAATTTGTACAACAGCTAAGGTTTGATGGTAGTATGAATGAGGGCCTGAATAATTTGTTGATAGACATGACAGATTTCTATTGTATATTGATATTATTCATGATGAATTAATCTACATGCAGTCTTGCGTATGTCTTCCACATATCAGTTTTGGATGAGATATTAATCCTTTGCTAAGTTAAAAACTCTCAGATATATTGAACCAAATTGGTTTCTTAACCATCTCCCAATAGGTTGTTTTCAGTATTAAAGACAGATGGTTGTTTAAAGCAGCTTGAAACTTTCAGTTTCAACCTGCTTTATTTTGCCACCATCTGCAAGGAAATATTTCTTATGGTGCCGATTCATGACTTTAAAATGTTGAACTATTTTCCTCAGTGGAGGAATAAATTTAAAAAGTGTGAAAAAGTGTCCATGGTTTTATAAAGATTTCAGTCTCTAAGTGTAAAAGTTCCTAAGGTTTATACTAAAATGACTGTATCCCATTGCAGTTATTAAATAAAAGAACAACAGCAAATGTATCTAACAGTTTTATCCTGCTGTAAAACTACATGCATTGTTTTATGCTTTTGCCCAAACCGCGTCTAGATCTAAATGCTTTCTAATGGGTCTAGATAGTATATCGTCCGAGGAGAATTCCCATCTTTTGCCAGGGGAGATTTAAATTTCCTGGTTGTTCTTCCTGTTTTGAAATCGTTAATGGCCATATAACACCATGGAGTGGTGTAAATTTGATATATTTATGTAACACTGTTTCCAGATTTGGATTTCAGCTGTCAGACTAATAAATGGTTGTTGTGAAGTACAGTTGAGCCTTGATTACTCTAGGTTGCTTAACTCATTACCCCATAGCCTATTTCTAGTATTGAAGATATGTGACCACTTAAAGCAGGTTGAAAGTAAAGCAGAATGCGCCTTAAGGCGCATTCTGCTTTACTTTCAACCTGCTTTAAGCTACAATCTTCTAGAAGATAGAAATAATTTCTTATAAAACATGGTCATGACTGTAAAAATTTGAATTATTTTCTTCTGTTGAGAAATAAAATCATGGTGTAAAAAGGCGTTTTTAGGGGGAAATGGGTTAACCCATTATCTAATAGAAACGCCTTAAGTGAATTTCTCCACTAAAGTAAACAGTTCCACTTTATACAGTTATGACTATGCAACGTTAAAATGATTTCTGAAACCTAGCAGATGGTACCTTAAAAAGCAGGTGCATTCTGCTTTACTTTCAACCTGTTTCTATAAGTGGTATAAACGATTTTCAAAGTAACAAACAAGCTATGGGGTAATGGGTTAAACATGAGGTAACATAAAATCATGCAGCAGCACAATTATACAATGACTGTTCTATGTTATCATCAGGGCTGCCATAAGTTGACATGAAAAATCCTAAGATTTCCAAATTTGCATTTTTCAAGTGCGATTTTACGAATCGTACCTTTACCCCATAGCCCTTTTTTTGTTTTGTTGACATGCAACTACTTAAAGCAGGCTGTAAGTAAAGCAGAATGCGCCTGAGGGCCTGCTTTAAACTACCATGTACTGGGAAAAAATCCGGAGATTTAGGAAAAATCCGGAGAAATGGCAGCCCTGTATCATCTTTTATCACATGCCTGTTGTTCATCATTTACAATGGAATAATAATTTTGTGCTGCACAATGTTATTGTGCAATAGGGATGCAAATACACAAAATCTGGTCCGAAAAATGTCAAGGCTGCAGAATTTGAATGGCCTGGCTCAATAGTTTACTTGACAGATGCTGTCACCACAAGAGATGAGAGGATGCATTGCATGTGCACCATTTAATGCATACATCATAATTCATTGCGAGCCCCAGATAAGAGGGAGTAAACTGAATAAATTAACTAACTCATATCGATACCAAATCCTATGGTGTTACTACTCTTTGGAATCGTCTCAAAGAGACGATTCTAATGAGTAGTGACACCATAGGGGTTAATGCAGAAATAAAGATTTTAGTACATGTACGTATTTGAAATACTCCCTAAGCTTATCTGGAGCTCTGATAGTTACAGGTCACATATTCTTACAGGAACTAAAATCTACAGCAACTATTCTTTAACCCTTTCAATACGGAAGATCTGTAAGAATCACCTTTGCTAACAGTTTCGATCCAGACCAAGTCTTACTCAGAAATTAAGGAGACACTGTTTTCAGCAGGTAACTTAGGTGTTGAAAGAGTTTAAAAGAAAGAGAGGCAGATCACTATACTGAATGCATGTCACAACTAAACTTGTGTTGAGCAGACAGTCAAACAGATATATTATGAACCTTCTTGATAAGTGACACTTTTCATGCAGGACAAAACTAAAGCAGATATAGAGAGTTCCTACAGTTTTGATTTTGGCCTGTGTTTAACCATTACTGTTCTTAAAATGAGTACATATCATCTGGTAACATTGTAGACCCAGACCTGAGAGGGCTCCTGAAGGAACCCTTTGATCAGAATGGCAGCACTGGTTGCCATAATTTTTGCCATGATTTTAAATATATGCCAAGACTCCACTACATAAGTGAAGTATTTCAAATACACATGTACTAAAATCTATATTTCTGCATTAAACCCTATGGTGTCACTACTCATTAGAATTGTCTCTTTGAGACAATTCTAATGAGTAGTGACACCATAGGATTTGGTGTTGAAGTTTCAGTGAGAAAATGTTGGATATGCTCATGAGTTTACTCCCTTTAATCTCATTGAGCCCTGTATGCAGACAAAGCCTTCATTTATTTAGTGTCAATACAAACTCAGGTTATTTTAGAAAATGGACAAGCCCTAATTCTGAATTCAAGGGTTAAAGCCTTTTATGAAATTGAAAGAAATTCCATTTAACACAAGTTTGACTGTATATCAGAGTAGGCCATGGACATGCTGACATTACTGGCAACAGCTTTAAAGATAAAACACTATACATACATGTTAACCTTTTTCAACAATGTTTTGAAGACATTTGTGAACAATTTACATCTAGACCAGGCTCCGAGGTTATAAAGCGTTTTAGTTGAGTCTGTGTGTGTTCCCAAGCATTTGATTGGTCAAATTTGAGCCTAGGCTCAAATCTGAGCAATCAAAAACTTGGGAACATTAAGTTTAGACTCAAGTCAAAAGCTTTATAACCTTGGAGCCTGGCCTTGCTCAGTGTGTCGCATGGATCCTGTTTCTCCAAATATAAAAAAAGGTCTGAAAATAAATCAGAATATGCAGAGATAACACTTTCAGAGGACAACAATATATTACTCAAGTCTCAATGTTGAATGGGTTTAATGATACAATTGTTTCCATGTGTTCAAGAATATTTCACACTTATTTTATATCCTCTAAATTACACAATAGTTATTGTATTATTTTTTAAATAATATAGTATACAATCATGTGATTAAGAGGTAATCTTTTCAGATACAAACACAATGGAATCAATCATAAATACAATACAAAATATTTATCTAATACATTTATTTGCAGATATACAAGTCATGTCAACAAGAAATAAAGCAGTTTCAAATCTTTCAATACTTAAATAACCCTTGTGGATTATTAGATTTCAGTGTGGATCATTTTAGTTACCAAACATGAACCAATCTACTTGGAATTCTGGGTAGCTTAATAAATATTCTGCTCCTAATTAGCAAACAGTGTAGACCCAGATGAGAGGGCTCCTGTAGGAACCATCTGATCTAGGCCTACACTGTTTGCAAATTAGTCCGGCAGAGGGCTGACTTGACCTGGAAATGCCGTCCTAAGTTTTTTTCTCGACTGATTCTACTTCAGCATATGTTACTTATTGAAAAACCACCGGGTGCCACTTTGTCACTCTTGAGCATTTTCGTATATTCAAGATGGCGGCCAAAATGGCTGCCGAAAGGCTTTTAAACAAAAAATAGCACTCAAATAAGCATTCGTTTTACCTTTTTTTTTAAATTGATTTGACCTCACCATAATGATAGTTATTATTCAAAAGACGTTTACTGTTTCAAAATATTACGGGTGACATCTTGTCACTCTTGGACATTTCAGTATATTCAAAATGGCGGCTAAAAAGGCTACCTAAATGGGTTGAAACAAACTACTCTAAACTTCAGCTTTCTTAACTGATTTGACCCCATCATAATGATAGATATTACTGAACTGAGGATACATGTTATTGAACTGTTATGGATAACATCCTGTCACCCTTGAGCATTTCTGTATATTCAAGATGGCGGCCCAAATGGCTACCGATTTTGCTTTTAAACAATAGTCCAAAAAGCAGCATTAATTGTTTCTCTTTTTAAACTGATTTGACCTCACCATAATGAGAGTTATTATTTACATGGACAATTTATGTTTTAAAACTGTTACGGGTGACATCTTGTCACCCTTCAGCGTTTCCGTTTATTCAAAATGGCGGCTAAATCCAAATGCGTTAAAATCTACTCTAAACTTCAGCATTCATAGTTTGGTTTTCTAAATGTATTTGACTCCACCATCATGAAAGTTTTTACTGAGATGATGATACATATTATTGAACTGTTACGGATGACATCTTGTCACCTTTGAGTATATCTGTATATTCAAAATAGCCGCGGCTAAAATGGCTACTTAATTGTTTTCAAGCAAAATGGTCAACAAATCAGCATTCATAATTTCTTTTTATTAATTATTTTGATATCACCATTATGATATTCTTTATTGAAATAATCAAAATAATTCTTGAAATGTTACGCATGACAGTTTTTTTTATCATTGAGCGTTTCCGGATATTTAAGATGGCGGCCAAAATAGTGACGAATATTTTGTTTAGCAAATAAAGTCGAAAAATCAACAATCATACATTATATATTCATAACTGACTCGATATCAACGTAATTATATTTACTATTAGAATTATGATACTTATTGATGAAATGTAATGGGTGATATCTTTACATCCTTGAGTATCTCCGTATATTTAAGATGGCGATGCTTATTATTAAAAACATGGTACTTGTTATGGAACTGTACGTGGATGACATCTTGTCATCCTTGAGCATTTCCATATATTCGAGATGGCGACCAAAGCGTTGACCGAAATGCTTTAAATCAAATTAAGTCCAAACAACAACAATCATTATTTCTTATTTTTAAATGGTTTGACCTTACCAGAATGATACTTATTATTGACAAAATGATACTCATTATTGAAATACTTTGGGGGACATCTTTTCACCTTCGAGCATTTTCGTAATCAAGAAAGCGGCCAACATTGCGGTAGAAATGCTTAAAAGATCTAAAATGTTCAAAAGTCAAAATAAACAGTTGTTTCTTGACTGGTTCTTTTTTAGCACCTGGTATTTGTTCACAAGAGCACTTTTACATTTAACCCAAGCGACTTCCTACCTGATCGGGGCTGAATTGTCAATGGAATATTTCTGTGTATTTGACCGAGATAATGCCCGCTGGCAAGAACTAAAAGGAAGGCAGGTCGCTGATTTTGTTTCCATGCGCTGATTCGCAACGAATGAGACTAGTCAAAATCATCTTTCTCATCTCATCATCTCTCATCTCATCATCTCTTATCTTTATCGGCGCTATATGATCTTTTATGTGTTGCAGTACCCTAAAACCCAACTCGTCCATGCATGCTTTTACATATCAATAGTAACGTTCTACATGGCATGCTACGAGCGTACCTTGACAGTCACACATTGCTCTGTTTACAAATTAACTATAGCGTTATGACAAGGTTTTCGGTCCAAGTCGCTGGCTGTGATGATGTTATCTGTTTTTCCTTCCTCCGGCAAGACCCTGCTGGGTCAAGATCATGTAGATTGTTTCCTCTAATAAATGCCTAAATCAAGGTAGCAGAGTTTTGCTGATGTGTGGTGTATACTTGAACGCGTGTTTCAGATATGAACTCGAGGAAATACTATCGCTTGTCAAATGTAAGTTTCAACAGAAAAATCAAGTCAACCGATAAGTTAAAACACACAGTTGGACCACACTTATTTCTTTGCAGCAGTTCACGTTCCAATTCCAAAGCTGTTTGCAAGTGTGTTACATCCCAAGAGGGTATATGCAGGAAGAATGTCCACAGCAATATCCATATGTTTGTCACATGCAATGTCAATAATAGATTTGATTAACATTTTATTCGCACTCATGCTTAGGATTCGAATATTTTTTATGCATGAGAATATCTGCTACACAATTATGTTGTCTATCTCTTCATATGTTGCTTTCAAATGTTTTCTTTCTGACATAATACATCGGCTTGTTTAAGCTTGTGTTTCATTTTTACCTATTATCTCTAGCTTGTTAATTTGTGTGTGCTCAATTTGAAAAGTCTTAGCATCTATAATGTAAGAGATTATCAGCTTCATTATGTTTTTTCAGTGACTGTAAGATAAACTGTTTTTGGTAATATGCTGTTAGCATGCAACTGATAATAATCGATTTTAACCTGTTGCTCTCGTACACTTATGGAAATGTAAGTGCTGTTTATATAGGTCAACATTGTTCTCCTCCAACTTAAATGTTGGCGGTGTAGTTCTACACTGAGCCTTTTGTGGGTTATGTCCTAAAACCTTAATAATATCGATCCGTCTATGGTGACTGTCTACTGGTCCGATTTTTGTGTCAAAAACTCCTTTCTGGATTTTTTTTGAATTGCGTTATCAAATTTTGCAACTGTCATATCATTATGATTACCAAACAGTGCTGTTGGAAAAGGTGTCAATCCATGGGACAGAGCATCTCCAATATCAACCTCATGGCTGAAGACTTTCCAAGATTATTGAGTAGATTTCACATGATTTGACCTACCATCACATTCTTTTGGTCACGGTGATTTCTTCTCTGGTATCTTGTTTGTCCAATTCTATTAGCAGTCCTATGCCTGGTTTCTAGCTGTTATGCACATCATCTGATTCCATTTCTTCAGTAACACTGTTGAAAACGCTATCTTTATCAATCTAGCAACTACAGTTATTTTAAATGCACTTTAAACTGACTTGCTCACAGTGCATATTACTGTAAATTGTTTCATATGTTGAAGTTTTGGTGCAATAGAACCCCTTCTTCAAGAGTTATCCATCCTTGATGCACTCAGATAGGCTCGAAAAGGCAAGACTTTAACAACGTTTGCACTCTAGTGTCTACAAATTTGAATATATATTTTTCTAAACGTTCACAAGTTAAGTAAGTCTTTAAGTTTTAGGAAAAAATTGATTATTGATGAAACTTAAAGATAAAACTACCCGATTCAATTCAGATGAGAGATTTCATGGCCATCATAGTCCTCTTGTCTTACCATGCCTTCCGTGTCATTTGCGTTGTTTTCTATTTTCCGTCTCCCTTGTGCCCCTCAAAGACAGTTTCCGGATCACCCGTGTGAGCCCACCATGATATCAAGTTTGCTTGCACCTGATTGTACATGTGAATTCTAAAGCCTATGAGTATTTCTGCTTAATCATAATCTTAATTATGCAATCGGCCACATGCCCATGGCACATAAAGGGGATTTCAATTAACATATGACATATTCCTTTTTATATACCTCGTTCATGCCTCATCAAATCTTAGTTTTCAAAAATATTCTGAGCACTGCTCTTCGGAGAGCCTCCCTTTCTTTCAGGTAAGCCATGCCACATCTGCCATTGTTAGTTACCATGACCTGAATCGGAACTTTAAGGCAGCATTTCACTATATACTACACTCTTTCAAGGCATCAGCAAATATAAAGGCTAAGCTACTGTCTGCCATTAAACTACCGTCATCAGCAACTAAGTTGTTGAGTAAGTGAATACCACCAAGCCTACATGCTAAGAATGAATATTTTGACGCACCAAAGCATGTGCAGTTACGTTACCCTAGCTGCTGGTACTTATTCCAACACTGACCAAAAAGAAACAAATATCTAGGCCACAGAGGTCAAGGTTAAATGTCAATGTTAGTAATTTACTATTGTAACTAGTTTTACTCGTTGAAGTGCACATACACGTGAAGTTATGTGAACGTAATTGAAGTACTTAGTCCAAAATTGACCTATAAAACGCAAAACAATTTACGAATGTCACAGAGGTCAAGGGCAAAGGTCAAGGTTATCAAACTACAATGCAACATGCTACTCACGTTAAGGCGTATCTATGGTTTAAGTTTCATTGATATAATACTTAAACTTTCAAGGAATTTACCCGGTATTCGATCCCGGGGTGTAGCATAAAAGGCCCAATTTCGTGGAAATGAGTAAAATATGGTGGGTGGGGTAAACCAGAAATATATCAAAATGCTCAAGGGTGCCAAGGTGGCACCCGGTCAATTCTGAATGACAATGCTTTGAACTATCAATATCAATCAAGAAAAAAACTTAGGACGCCATTTCTAGGTGGACCTCCAAATCCTCATTTCTCTGCCGGACTAAATGTAATACGTATATTTCAAACGGTTGAAAGAGTTCAGCAATGTTTACAAGCAATATGTTACAACTTATTGTCCGATTTTTCTGAACTGTCGGAGTTATTTTTAGAACAGAATAGTTAATAAAGCTAAATAGGTAAGCAAGGTAACATCGAATATGTAATCGTACACTTTCCTACTTGAGATAAGTATGATCCTCGATCGTGCAGCACGAGACCGCTGCACTAACCTTACTGATATTTTATTATTTCCCAATAAACGCATTTATATACTAAAACTATTATTTCCATTGCAAACAGGTTGGATCCAGATCAGACGCCGGGTAACCCGGCGTTTAATCAGGCTCCAACCAGTTTGCTACTCAGATTAAAAATATACTTAAGATTTCTAAAAGTAAATGTCCACAGATTAGTGCATTGCGTTTAAAGTTTTAGAATGTTCCAATCTAAAATAACTCTGACAGGTCAGAAGAAAACACTAATATCATGATAATGAAGTGCATGCACTTACACGGATAACTGTGAGCTGTCACCTGTCTAAAACATCATCAATTAGTCATTATCCTTCATTCATTACTGTAGGAGGAATGTATAGCTAGTGAAAATTGATACACACTTGTAAAAATGTCAAATCTACTGCAAAATGTCAGTGCACTTATGTAAAGTTTATGACGGATGTGCCTGGTAGATCTGTTAACATGTCCTATCCTGGCAGAATGTCATACATTTGTGAGTGTTTTAAGTGTTTAGTAGGCAAGTTTATTGCATCCACACAAATGATACAATGTGATCAACTTGTTATATAGTCTTAAGGTAAAACCTCTCTATTACGACAACTAATTGTGTTAGTTATAATGATGTTTAAGACAGATGACTACTTAAAGCAAGGTGTCAGAAAAACAGAAAGCTCCTTTAGGAGCTTTCTGTTTTACTGCCACCTTGCTTTATGCTGTCACCTGTCTTTTAAGCAATCAATCAGCCTTTGTTTTTGTGGATGTAATAGTTTTACTGGCAGTACAGTTAAACTTGTGTATTGAGTGACTACTAATTGAAGAAGGATTGTGATCTTGAAAGACAGGTGCTTGCTTAATGAAAGACAAAAATAATGCAAAATAGCCGCTGTTAAGGAACTTTGTGTATTATTTTTGTCCAGCATTTTAAAATTGACACCTTTCATGAAAAATTATCTTGTTTTGGATGATGACGCAATACTAGTTTGACTGTATGTTAAACCTATATGTGAAAACCAACTGTTCTATAAGGATGTGACTTTTAGGGCAGGTGACAGCTTAATGTAGATGCAGTTACAGAGTAGAAAAATGCTGAACAAAAGTAATGCAGAAAGCTCCTTTTAAAGGAGCTTTCTGCATTACTTTTATTCTAGATTTAGCAAGGGCCCAACAGTATTTAGAGATCTTTATTGGTCACTGAACGCAGGTTTGGCTGTAATTGATGGCTTATGGGCAACAGATGGGGGGCTATTGTGACTTGGCTGGAACTTAGCTGTGCAAAGTGTCTAGCAGTGACCTAATTAAGACACCTAAGTTGGCAAACAGTGAAGACACTTTACACTCTGAGTTCCTGAAGTGAATCTTTGTGATAAGAATCTCAGATGTTTGTAGGTTGAGTTGTCTTGGATCTGTAACAAATAAAGTTAGACAATGAGTGGTAATATATACATGATTGTAATGATTCAGCCATAATAAATAGATGGAATTTAACATTTTATGAAGCAATGGGATGTCAACATTAGACCAGTGTTTTCAATTTTGATGGATTTACAACTGCTTGATATTATCCAAGGTCTTATAAGGAATAAAAACATGCAGGGGCATATAAAACAGGTACTGTTTGGTGTTTCTTTATTAAAGCTGATTGAGTGCCATAGATTTTTAACCCAAGATTAACTTGAGTGTTTAAGACAACTGGTTGCTTAACCCATTACACCATAATTACACCTGAAAATACACTGTATTTTAACAAAAAGTGAGGTCAATTCATGGTGGAGTGTGGTTTCTACAAGCAGAAGGTTACTTTATAAACATGTAAATGCATGACAAAAATAATGCAAATCTAAGGTTTCTAAGGTAGTTTTCTGCATTACTTCTGTCATGCATTATACACTGCTTCCTTGTTTAAAGACTGTTTGTTCATATGTCTTTAACCCATTACCCAATAGCCTGTTTCTAGTTTTGAAGATAGATGACCACTTAAAGCAGGTTGAAAGTGAAGCAGAATCTGCTTTACTTTCAGCCTGCTTTAAGCTAACATCTGCTAGGATATAGAAAATATTTCTCATGGTATATATTTTTAAGGTTTTATTTGGAAGTATTTTCTACAGTGGAGGAATGTGTAAAAAGGCGTATTTATGGGGTAATGGGTTAAACCTATTTTCTAGTTTTGATAAAAGGTGACCATGCATGCTGCTCTTGAAAGTAAAGAAGAATGCTTCCTAAGGACACTTCTTTGCCTTCAACCTGCTTTAAGCTTCTATCAAAATATTGCCTTCTGTGTTTTATGTTCATGCAGGACTTTCTAGGTGTGAAATAGTTTTCTTAGTTTAGAAATTATTATAGGCATAAAAAGGTGCATTTATGGAGTAATGGGTTAAAAATGGCTGCTGAAAACAAGATTGACCATAGCTAGTGTATCATTAGCACACATGGTTGCAGTAATTATTGGGTATTATATCACAGCTTGGCTAGCTGATCAGCTGTATTGTGCAAGACACTCTGCAGTCATTTCCCCAATAATTGTACACATTTTGTCAAATTACTGAAATTAGCTGTTGTCAATACAAAATCTGGAACAGTCTTAATGTACAACGAAGAAAAATGAGGTGAGGCACTCCAGTACAACTCAGAGATGTAATTAACAAGTGGAACTCCGATTGCTGGAATTTCACTTAAGTTGAACATACCAGTATTTTAAAGTTAAAGCATGGCTTATGCGAAATGATAGATTTTAGCAGAAAATTTCATCAGTATTTAGGTTTAATAGCTTGCATGTAATCAATCTGCCTAATGACATTTCTAAATTTAAAAGTGTAATGTTTTGGAAGAAGTGTAATTGTTGAAGGTAACAGGCAACTGGTTTAAAATCTAGGATCTTAACCCACTAAATATGCCTTTAACCCATTACCCCATATTTACACCTTTTTACGCCTCAATTCTATTCATCCACTGAGAAAAAACAATTCCAATTGATAAGTACTGTCAAGAATATGTGCCATAAGAAATAACTTCTATACTCAAGCGAATTTTTGCTTAAAGCAGGCTGAAAGGAAAGCAGAATGTGCCAGGCGCATTCTGCTTTACTTTCAACCTGCTTTCAGTAGTAACTTGTTTTCAAAATTAGTAACAGGCCATGGGGTAATGGGTTAATCTGCAAGATGATTCAAATGAGTTGGCCACAACATTGAGTTTGACCAGACCCAACAAGAATTTTATTTTGAACTTTTTAATGAACTCCCAAGAAGAGTGCTTAGAAGAATGTCTGATACTGACTATAAATATATAAGCCCTCAGACATGGTGTGTTTATGCCATTGATTTCTCATTAACTTGGACATGGGGTGACCTGTACTGCACTTGAAACTCGAGAACTGCATATTGCAAGAGAGAGTTAAATGACAGAGACAAGTTTAACCCATAGCCTGTTTCTAGTTTCAAAAGAAGTTACTACTTAAAGCAGGTTGAAAGAAAAGCAGAATGTGCCTTAGGGCACATTCTGCTTTACTTTCAGCCTGCTTTAAGCAAAAATCTGCTAGAATAAAGAAAATATTTCCTTTAAGGTACATAATTATCCATAATTGTGAAAATTGGAAATATTTTCTTCAATGGATGAATAAACTAGAGGCGTAAATAGGCGTAAATATGGGGTAATGAGTTAAATGACAGACAAAAGTTTAACCCTTACCCCATAGCCAGGGTGTTTCTAAATTTTGCAGAGTGGTGACCTCTTAAACGAGGTTGAAAGTAAAGCAGATTGTGCCTTAAGGCACATTCTGATTTACTTTCAACCTGTTTTAAAGCGACTCGCAACCAGATGGTGCATTAAAAATAGTAATTTGTAAATATGTGTCAAACGCTTATATAAATGGTAAAGAATTAGTTTAGGATAAGAAATTCTGTTTAAAAAAATGTATTTCAATAAAAAAAAATATTGGTCTCTGGTGGGATTCGAACCCGGGGCCCCGGCATTGGCGGACAGAAGGCAAAATAGGGGAAACCGCTTAGACCAATGGACCACGGAACTATCCGTTTATCTCGGATCGATTTAACGTATTTCAATGTGTAGCTATCGAAAGTGCATACAACTTCGTAATTCGGCTCGTGTTTATGTCTAAGCCCGTGTAGAGAAGCAACAACAACAACTATACCGTCTACTAGTCGGTATAGAAAAACGATGGAAAATATCTAAAAATCTAAGATTCGGTGACGATTCTTGAGACTTTTTTTGGACTGATCATATTTTTTTAATGTCAGAAGCCAAATAATGCCACAAATTTGCTTTTATTTGAGTATTTTATTTTATTTTGACAAGTACACCATCCGGTTGCGAGTCCCTTTAAGCTACCATTTACTTAGTAAAAATTAGAAACTATTTCTTATTGTGGTTATTCACAACTGTATACAAAGTGGAACTATTTTATTCACTGGAGAAATAATTTAAAGGAATGAAAAGGCATTTTTATGGAGTAAGCTAAGAAACACCATCCTGAAAAGCCTTGAATAAATTTCTTAATTTGATAAGCTTAATTCAACTCTTTGCAGCATTCTGAATATATCTTTCGTCTGCAACAATTGTCATCCCCATTTGATAGGATTTTCAAATTTTTTTTTGAAAACAGTGTCAAACTGAAAGAGTTTGAATCCTGATGAGACGCCGAGTTAAGCGTCATCTCATCTGGATCCCAACTGTTTGCACAGATAGTCACAAGTGGGCCACTAGCATGCATAGAGTTAAACCCTTAATATATAATTACCTACTCATTTAACGACACTGGACTAAGTGCAAGTCTTCAAAAGTCTTATTTTTCTTCACAAAAGTTACGTTTTCTTCAACAAAGTATTCTTTATCTGCTCAATAATACTCATACAACTATTATCCAATGCTACTGGTTTATCCAAGGTTGGCCCTTTCCCTCATAGAAGCGCCTTTCAACGCATTTAATTTCATAATCCACTGCAGAAAATAGTTCCAATTTAAACAGTCTTGAAAATGTACCATAAAATATATTTTATTTTTCCTAGCAGATTAGCTTAAAGCAGGCTGAAAGTAAAGTAGATTCTGCTTCACTTTCAACCTGCTTCAAGTGGTCACCTATATTCAATACTAGAAACAGGCCATTGGCAGGATGGTTCAACCATATGAAACTTCTGTATCTTGAAAGGTTGCTGCTTACACAAGGCTAAAAGTAAAGTACAAATCTTAGTAAAAGATTTTTGCTTAATTTTAAGCCCAATTTAAGCGCTGCCATCTGTATTTTGAACACTATAATAAACATTGATGGAAAGTGTTAAAATTATAGACCAATTTTAATCCGTAAACTTCTGGAGTTGACTCTAATTGGCAATTAGAGTTATTTAATGTTACTGATCGAAGACACCCAATCCGTACCATTGCCAAAACTGTTAGCAATTTCATTTGTGTTTTCAAATTTCTTTATCTCTTGTTTAACCCTAATTTATTTCTCCAAAGAATCATCTTCGAGTGTCTCTACCAACATCACCATGATCTATAGGCTATATATAATAGAGAGGAGAGCTGATAAAGAAATGCCCTGCACTTATCATTGATAATTTTTTTCAGCAAATCTACACAATGTTTCGGTCTTTCAAATTGATAATTTCTTGAGCACGATGAAGGATATCAATCAGGCTAAATCTGAATCAGCTGCTGCATTAGAAAATGCTGGCCATCACTAGACTACTGGGCTGCCATAAGTTGATTTTGAAAAATTCTAAAAGTGACAAATTTCTATTTTTCAAGCGCGATAACTTAAAGCAAGTTGAAAGTAAAGCAGAATGCGCCTTAAACTGCGTCTTACTTTCAATCTGCTTTCAGCTAGCTATGTGCTTGAATAAAGATTTCGGAAAAATCCAGAGAAATGGCGGCCTTTAAAGACTATGACCTTTAGAAGGAGAAAATTTAAATTCAAACCAGCTTGCAATATTGAAATGCACACATCAATTTTCTCCAGACAGTCTTCCCTGCCAGAAAGACTATATATAGCAGGGTTCCAGATAAGGGGAGTATTTCAAAAATTAAAATCTTTATTTCTGCTTTAAACCCTATGATGTCACTACTCGTTAGAATCGTCTCGAAGAGACGATTCTAATGAGTAGTAACATCATAGGATTTGGTGCTGAAATAAGTGAGAAAATGCTGGATTTGTTCACTTTACTCCCCCTTATCTAGAACCCTGATATAGGCAAATTTTAAGACTACATAAAATTATACCTCATGCAATAAGCGCATCTCGACTCACATTTGCTTTCATAATTTAAATCCAAATCAATATGCTGAATTAAAATTTGCATCTGACCAGGGACCTCAAATTTTTAAACTCTACATCATATCTTTGAATCCAAACTGTTTGCAAACTCTAATTGACCCTTTCCCCCCGATAGAACTGCCTTTTAGCGCATTTCATGTATTCCTCCGCTGATGAAAATGGTTGCAATTTATAGTCATGACAATGTACCAAAATAAATATTTTCTATATCCTAGCAGATGGTAGCTTAGAGCAGTCCTTCAGGCACATTCTGCTTAACTTCTACCTGCTTTAAGTGTTCACCTGTCTTCAAAACTAGAAACAGACTATATGAGGTAAAAGGTTAAGTCAGGAATAGCAAACAAAGAGTTAATAAACCAGTACAGCTCATTCCATTAGCCTGATTGTAATGATGCCTTATAGTTAGCCCTAATTGAACAAAGGGTTCAGGTTGTTTTTCCAATTAGGAGAAACTGAAAGCAATATCAAATCCAATTTCAGGTGTAATGATCTACATGATCAGTCAACTAACAAGCTCCCAAATTAAAATGGACCAATTTTCCTGAGGTAATCAAGTTTATACTTACTAATTATACCTCACTTTTTACAATTCAAAGAAAGTACAGTGAAACACGCGGTAAGCAAGAGTCACCATGGCAGGGCTGCCATTTCTCCGGATTTTTCCTAAATCTTCGGATTTTTTTCTAGTTCATGGTAGCTTAAAGCAGGCTGAAAGTAAAGCAGAATGCGCCCTGAGGCGCATTCTGCTTTACTTACAGCCTGCTTTAAGTAGTCGCATGTCAACAAAACAAGAATAAGGCTATTTGGTAAATGTACGATTCGTAAAATCGCACTTGAAAAATGCCAATTTGGAAATCTTAGGATTTTTCATGTCAACTTATGGCAGCCCTGCCATGGTTAATTGACAGGTTCATTAAAATGGTAACATCATAATGGATTAACTTAGAGTACCCAATGCCTTATTATTGACTGACTGACCACTTGACACATGTTTTATTAGCTCACCTGAGCCTTCGGCTCAGGATGAGCTATTGTGATACCATTCCGTCCGTCGTCCATCGTCCGACGTCCGTTGTCCGTCCTCCGTCCACACTTTCAAACAACATCTCCTCAGAAACCACTGACCCGATTTCAACCAAACTTTGTCAGAAGCATCAGTGACAAGGGGGAGCGAAATGTTGTTCAAAGATTTTGGCTAGAGTTATTCCCCTTGCTTTGGGACCAGATTTTCTAACATGACCGTATAGACAATTTTTAATGCATAAGAAAATCTTTAAAAATCTTCTTCTCAGAAACCAAAAGGCCCAGACCTTTGATATTTGTTTGTATCATTGACTTATGATATTCTACCAAGATTGTTCAAATTTTGACCCTGTTTTGGCCCCGCCCCAGGGCTTATCAGTTTTTCTTAGGAAAACCTTTGAAAATCTTCTTCTCTGAAACTGTATGGCCAAGATCATTAATATTTGACATTTAGCTTTGCCTTATGGTCCTCTACCTAGATTGTTCAAATTATGACCCCCGGGTCAAAATTGGCCCCGCCCCCGGGCTTATCAGTTTTACATAGAGTTATATAGGAAAACCTTTAAAAATCTTCTTCTCTGAAACTGTGAGGCCTAGATCTTTAAAATTTGACATATAGCTTTGCCTAATGGCCCTCTACCAAGATTGTTCAAATTATGACCCCTGGGCCAAAAATGGCCCCGCCCTTGGGCTTATCAGTTTTTCTTCAGAAAACCTTTAAAATTCTTCTTCTCTGAAACTGTATGGCCCAGATCATTTATATTTGAAATATAGCTTTGCCTTGTAGTCCTCTTCCATGATTGTTCAAATTATGACCCCCAGGTCAAAATTGGCCCCGCCCAGGGGCTTATCAGTTTTACATAGAGTTATATAGGAAAATCTTTAAAAATCTTCTTATCTGAAACTGTAAGGCCCAGATCTTTAAAATTTGACATGTAGCTTTGCCTTATGGTCTTCTACCAAGACTGTTCAGCTTATGACCCCTGGGCCAAAAATGGCCCCGCCCTTGGGCTTATCAGTTTTTCATAGGAAAATCTTTAAAAATCTTCTTCTCTGAAACTGTAAGGCCCAGATCATTTATATTTGAAATGTAGCTTTGCCTTATAGTCCTCTACCAAGTTTGTTCAAATTATGACCCCTGGGTCAAAATTGGCCTCGCCCCGGTGCTTATCAGTTTTATATAGACTTATATAGGAAAAACTTTAAAACTCTTTTTATAGCTATATATATCACGATATTGTTTTGCCCAGTCAGCTTAGGTGCAAAGTTCTCAGGTGAGCGACTTGTGGGCCATGGCCCTCTTGTTAATAAATTGTATTAGAAAGTATCTGATTCAATGTTGGAGGCCCCAAATTTAAACTCTTTTATTACTCTCAGCTCATGATTGAACAAAAAAGGTGCATGCTTATAGAGCAAGATACAGTGTTCCCTCCCTTCAACGGCCCTCCCAACAACGATTCCGTCCTTACAACGACCCCTGTCGCAGTTCCCTAAACAATACAATTATGTCTAACCTTTTCACGGCTGCAATGTCGTCTACTTAAAATTGTCGTCTGCTGTTTTTCTAAAAGTGACATAATGGACATTTTGACAGAATTTAGATTAATGACGAGTGACAAACAGCTTGAATCTAGATCAGACGCCACGTTACGCGGCGTCTGATCTGGATTCAAGCTGTTTGCAAATGTAAGCCAATTTCCCTCCCTCTAACGACTCTCTCCGAACAACGTACACAATCTTTGTCTCCCATTGGATGTCGTTGTAGAGAGGAAACGCTGTACAAGCACAAAATTAAGAACTCTTATCATACTTTCTGCTGCTATCTCTAATCATCATAATCTTCATCATCATCATCATCAAAAACAACAATTAGATATTCTTTAATTTTTGTGTGGTCATGATAAAGGAACATTGCCTTGGAGATATATAGGATCTGTCATGAGTCGATGTTTAAGACAAGCTGATCTCAAACGAGTCTAGAATTGAAATGTTATTAAGCGAGCCTTGGCGAGCTTAATAACTTTTCTATTCTAGACGAGTTTGAGATCAACTTGTCTTAAACATGGACGAGTGACAGATTCTTTTTCTCACATTACCAACGATTTAAGTTATTTTTAAAGCAATATGCATTTTTTGGAACCCCAGCGACGTCAAAACGCCGTTATAAATAGTGACGTTATAGTGACGTCATCAAAGTGATCTTACACATGTTGGAGATAAGAATATTCGTCATCGTTGTTCGCTATAGAAAACAGGGGTACTTATGTGAGAAAATTCAGATCTTAATCACTTCAAAACTATTTTTTTCCTCCCCAAAGTAATAGATCTCGATCCAAAATGCTTTCTAGAATCCTCAATACATGGATTAGCTATATATTATCAGCAAATGGGTTAAGAACCTAGATATGATGCAAGAAAGATATTCATTAACCCCTATAGAATTAAACATTTCAGCAGATGTTACTATTGAAGCAGACAACATTATAAAATTTTAGCAGACAGCAATTTTGTTACAGCATTAATTTGATTTTCAGTGGGTTATCCATCTGCAAGCTAATGACAAATTGTTTTTTGATAACTGTTAAACTAAATGAGTTACTGTTTCATTTGGATTTGAACTATTACAAACAGTTAAAATCCAAATGAAACAGTTACTCATTTAATTGTCTCATCTGGATCCAAACTGTTCGACACTCTAGCTCTATTTGAGAAAATGTTTATTTGAAAGTTTTAATTTTAGAACAGTCGCAGATGGCTATTTTGTAGCAGAAAACGTTTTATCCATGGTTTGTAGGGTTAAATTGGCCCAGTTGGGTTCATTAATCACACATGCCTATGCTGTCAGTGTATCAATCATAATTTGGGTAATATTGATCTTATAGACTGATGTGTCCTGGAGGTTACTGCTTTTTGTAGACTCAGTTAAACCTTGAAGTCATTACCAAATAGCCTGTTGCTAGTTTTGAAGACATTGGTGACCACTTAAAGCAGGTTGAAAGTAAAGCAGAATGCACCATAAGGTGCATTCTGCTTTACTTTCAGCCTGCTTTAAGCTACCATCTGCTAGAATATAGAAATGTTTTACATATTCATGACTGTATAAAGTGGAAGTACTTGCTTCACTGGAGGAATAATTAAAGGCTTTATTTACTTTAAATTGTCTCTCTTGCAATAATAGCAGATATTGATGCTTTGATAAAATAGTGTGGAACCAAATCAGACAGCTCCTGATGGGTCTACATGTACACTGCTTGCTATACCATATGAAATGTGGACAATCAACATACATGTCACTGTAGTATCTTTCAGTATCCCTTGTACATGTATATCTGTAATGAAATATTCCAGCAAGCACACAGGGAGGGTTCATTGCGTGTACAATATCCAGGCATAAGTAGGTTAACTATATAATTGTATTACAAGATAATTGAAACTTCAGATTTTATCAAGACTTGTCTACTTGTCAAATTTTGCTGAGGTATACAAAACTGTATTGTTTTTCCTCCAGCATGTTTCATGATGTATTTATCAGAATCTTCTACTTACAAAGCTCTGCTTAATGTTCTAGGGTTACGCAGAGCTCCAGATAAGGGGAGTATTTCAAAAACTAAAATCTTTATTTCTGCTTTAAACCCTATGGTGTCACTACTCATTAGAATCGTCTCGTCTTCGAGACGATTCTAATGAGTAGTGACACCATAGGATTTGGTGCTGAAATGAGAGAGAAAATGTTTGATTTGTTCAGTTTACTCCCTCTTATCTGGAGCGCTGGTTACGTGCATTGTCGAGATAAATCAAAGGAAATTGAACAGATGCGAGCAACGCATGAAAATCAGCTGGCTTCAGTAACGAACAACAGGTGCCCTTTGGTTTACAAATGAGTTCCTAGAATGTAGTTGATTATGAATGATCTGTGCTCTGATCTTCCTGGAACTACAGTGAGCTCTTTCCACACTAAGTTATTCTTGTGGGTTATTAATTAGGTTACCTTGTGGGTCTTTTTAGTTACCAAAACATGAACCAGTCTATTTTGATATCTGGGCAGTTGAATAAATACTGCTCTAAACTAGCAAACAGTGTAGACCCAGATCAGAGGGCTCCTATAGGAGCCCTCTGATCTGGGTCAACACCGTTTTCAAATTTTGATTGTATTTGTTATGTTCTTGTGGTGGTTTCTTATTTTACGCAATTAAACTTTTCTGTTCCATGCCAAGCTTTTGTTACCATGGAAATCAGGAGGAAAAACAAACACCCTTCTATTTGAGAAAATCTCTGATGGAACCACATTTTCAGATGCATGAAGTGAGACAGAATGTATTATGAGACTTGCATACAAAATAGGATGCTATAAAAATAAAATCACTCAATATGTCAATATCTGTCATATTGAGTTATGTCTGTATGGAAACTTTTGTCTACCAAAAGTCCGAAATCCAATAAAGTACAGTAAAAACTCCCTATTACGGCTACTAAAGTAAAGATGATTGATTCTATGAAAGACAGGTGACTGCTTAAAGCAAGACGAAAGTAAAACAGGAGCTTATCTCTGCATTGAAAACTTTTGTCTACCAAACGTTGGAAATCCAATAAAATACAGCAAAACCTCTCTATTATGGCTACTAAAGTAAGGGTGATTGATTGCATGACAGACAAGTCACAGCTTAACTCTTTCCTCCCTGAAACTTTAAATGGAGAATTCCAGTTTCCACTTTAGTCTAGTCCATTTCTAACTTTAAGGGTTGTTTTTGTCAATGTTTGGTGTTATGACAAACAGTGAAGACCCAGATCAGAGGGCTCCTTTCGGAGCCCTCTGGTCTGGGTCTTCACTGTTTGCACAAGACAAGTTTTCTATTCACATGTACACTGTTTGATAAGGTGTCTGGTCTCAACGCCCCACCGCATCAACGCCCCACTACATCAACGTACCATTTGTGGATCCAACGTGCCATTTTTAAAAAATTATATATATCACTCGTATTTGACAATTATTAATTGATGCAAACGTGAAATAGTGATTTAAATGAGTAACTGGGATTAAATGAAATATTTTTTGCTTACATACTGTGTACATACGATGTTCCTATGTGAGTATTATCCTCCGTTAGTCGGGGTTGTTTTATCCACTTATAGAATCGCATTAATCTTCGTATTTCGTAGAAGATAAGTTTCCTTTCGCTAATGCCACACCCAAGTAGCTACCATTTTTCACTGTGTATATGTTTCATGTCTACGATTATACTCTTTGAAATGTCGGCATACATGAAAGGGAAAAGTTGCAGACGAGAGGCGTAACAAATACACGTGTCAAGTCTAATATGCCACTGACTGTGTATTCGGCACGCGCTGATAATCGCATAGCATATTTTTCGCGAGGGTGTGAACATCGGCACGCTTTGATAAATTGTTCAAATGTTTGCGACTTTCTTAACTTTTCTTAACTTTTTTAAATGTCTGATTGATTCACACAGAAACCAACTTCCAACTTGTTTCATTTATTTAGCAAACGTTCAATTCCAATTCGAAATTGCCATTATAAAAAAAAAGATATTGATATCATAATAGATCATAATTAGACAGCAAATTATTGGTTTATATATGACAGTTGAATGAAATTAACGATTTACCTTATAATTATACTCCCATGAAAAGTGTTTTGTTTTCGCCAAGTTTATTTTTTATCTTCAGCATTTTTCGTAAAATTCCAGAAAATCATTCACAGATCACTGCGTGTAAACTCATTACATACATACGAACATCGTAACTCGAAGATTTAGAAACGTTATCCATTTGTTAATTTCACATCTGGACCCTAAAAAATTTCATGCTCCCAAAAGGTGTATTTCAATTGGATAATTATTAGTAAAATCCGCTGTCAATCACTTTTAGAAAACAACAAACTCTACTTGTGAGTTGAATATGTTGAGCGGGGAAGCGAAGTCGGCTAACTTTGAAGATTTGATCAAAGAGTTTTTAACGTGTTCATGCTGAATTGTCGTCTTTTTTAAACATATTGTCTGATAAGCTGAAAACTAGTTTTCATGCATTTGAAAAAGAAGAGAAGTTGAAATGAGTGACAAATAGTTTGGATCCAGATCTGGAAACAACCTGTTTGTAATTATTAGACAAGTCGCACTTTAAAACATGATGAGGGTTAAATATTTTACCCGTAAAACAACTTAAAGACAACAACCAGGACTCCAGATAAGAGGGGGTAAATTGAACAAATCCAGCACTTTCTTACTCATTTTACCACCAAATCCTATGGAGACGATTCTAATGAGTAGTGACACGATAGGGTTTAATTGAGAAATAAAGATTTTAGTTTTTGAAATACCCCCTTATCTGGAGCCCTGAACAACTGTATAAGTATCTAGGGATTTGAGTAAATGGTATTGATGCTGGAGGAAACGGTAAAGTCTACTTAACGGACGGACACACGGACAGGACAACGCTATACGCATTCGCATTTATAGATACCGGGGGCATCAAATAGTGCAGATTCTGGTCAAAGAACTCGTGAAGGATTCATCTGAGCAGTGTCTACACTGTTTACTTAACAAAATAGATAAGGCTAAATGGTCTGGGTACAGCGGTAGTTTAATAGGCCAGGTTTGCATGGTTGCATAACTATTACAATTTTTTTTAAATAACATTTAAACAGTGTGTTCTGATAATTTGACTGGTGATTCTTCTCATCAGGTGGTCCCTTTTTAAAAACAAAAAAAATCGCCCTCTGCGCGGCAACATCAAAGACTTTGAAGTGGAGCCGACTGCCGAAAATAAAGTCTGCAGAAACAGATGAAACAGTACATGTCATCAGAAAGCGGTTAACCTGTAAGAAGCTGTGTCGTTATAACTTCAAAAGACCTGGTCCTGTCAATCACCCGTCCCAAACGTGTTTGTGTGCACGAGTCGAATCAGTTTTGTTACAGATAATATTGACTGGACTATTGATTTGTTAGGTAATTATAGTGGAGAACATATTATTCTTTCCAAATAAACGCATTTTTGCTAAAACTTATTATTGAAATTGCAAACATTTTGGAGAGTAACCCGGCGTCTGATCAGGCTCCTTAATGTTTGCCACTCAGATTAAAATAAATATTCAGAATTGACCACTAGTTGTCATTTCCTACATTTTATTGCAATTGCATTTCGTTTGCGTTTAAACGTGAAAGAATAACGTCTTCTTCACTGTATGTGTAAGTTTTACTGATATTACGATTTCTTTGAAATTACATGTGTTTTCGAACCTGCGACTAATTTCAGTCAAGTTTCAAAAAGATGCCTTTGTGGACTGTTAAAATCGGTGTCAATATAAAAGTACCAAGTTAAATTTCATAAATGATATTTTTCGAATTTAACGGCAGATTGAGAATTCAGTTTTAAGTGTAGCCGCATTTAATCCAATAAAAGAATCATTTTGAATGGGATTTTTGTTTTAACACCAATTTGTAGGTCTTTTACCCCTTTCCCAAATGAGCCTTTTAACGCCTCTGCAAACAGAGCAGACAGGTCAGGGCATACTATACATGTCTATAGAGTTATCATAGATCAGAGTTGTCACAACTGTTTAGCAAAAACGATTGTTAATTATAACAGAGTGGAAATTTAGTTAATTATTCATAGTGGGTGGAGTCTGGAAAGAATATTCACAAGGGAACGGGCTCATATTATGTACATATTAAATGATGATTTCGGCTTTTGTTTTCGTATGTCCGGGATACTCGGCACTTTTATATGGTCGTCAATGTTCGACCATAGTTCATACTATAAATTTTAATTGATATAATAAGTTTCAAGACTATATCTTAAACCTATTTTAAATGTTGTATTCGGTATCGGAGTGTCGAAAAAAGTCCAAAAATAGAATTAATGCATAACCCCTATTTTAAATGGGGAACTCGGGGCGTTTTTCGTAGGTTTATACATTCAGCCCTAACGACGAGTATACTCGTCATTAACAAATAATGTACATATGAAGAGTACACATGTCATACGAATACAGTGAGGTACCTGATCAGAGGGCTCCTCTGCCCAATGTCTGCTCGTATGTCAGTTTGCAATATATTGTCTTATTCAATCCTAAATAGTCATTAATGGACAAAACTTAGCTGGAAACTGGAATTGTCCATTCAGGGATGAATAGGTTAAGGAAGGTGGGTATTTTCAAATTATCGGCGATTCACGGTAAACCAAGAAAAGTCACATTTTTTAACAGGGGTGTCGACACAGTTATTTAAACAATATATATATGCCTTTAAATACGATATTAGTACATCAAACTTATTTTAGTTGGTGTTTACGAAGGTTAGGTAGGATCGGCATTTTTCATATCGTCGCCGATTTTTGGACAATAAAAGTATCTTTTTGAGCGAGAATTCATATATGACTTATAAACTGGTGCACAGATACCTTTAAATACGCTATTACAACATAAAACCCTTTTTCTGTGGTGTTCTCTGCATTTCGAGTCGCCCGTCGATGAAAACAAAGAAAATGAATTCTGCTAAATATGACGCCTGCTTAAATCAATATATCCTCTATATGTGACTTTATTAATATCCAATTTACAAACAGTTTGGAATATATGATGAGAATTGAGTTGGTCTCTAATCTGGATGAAACTGTTTGAAAAGGTTATCAGGAGATTAGCTTTAGCTGCCGTCACGGCCGTCGGAGTGTACTATTTGCAATTTTTTCTACGATCGGGTGTTCATTTTTGTAATAACAGATATCCTAAATCAATCAGATTATATATCGTGAATAATCTCAAAAACAATAAATTATACAAAAATAGTATAAATAAAACTGATTTTCTATAATTTTTATAAAGTGGGACGTTCCATCCAGATAATAGGGACGTTCCGTCTGGTACGTTGAGGTATTGGGACGTTGAGACCATAAACCGTTTGATAAGGACGCCTATATGCGGGACTAGGGTTCAAAGAGTTAAAGCAATTAAGGTGAATGAAAAACAGGAGCTTCCTGTTTTACATTCACCTTGCTTAGCAGTCCACTGCCTTGAGCATAAAATGAATTAACACAATTAAGTGGTCAGAAAAGAGAGGTTTTACTGTACATTGCAGCTTCTAAACTCCCGAATACTGGAAGTTCCTGATAACTAAATATGTTTTTGAGTACCTGCAGAGCATTTGATCTACAGTAAAAATCCTAAGTAACAGTTATACTGCTGTGATTATCCTAAATATTGAAAGAATTGCTTTAATCGCACAGTAATCTGTACAAAAGGTGCACATTGAATGAAAAACACTGTACACCCTGATCTGACAGTGCTCCTGGACACTCCTTTAAATATTTCTTTGGTCATAAATACCTAACAGTTCATTGAAAATGTTGTTTCCATGCTCTGGATGATCAATTTGGATTGATTTTCATGACTCAGCGAAAATTTACCATTGGCCTATAACAAACTACAGTTTTGCTGAAGAAGATTATCAGTGAGACACTCTCAGATCTCTTTTGACCTGTATTAAGCCTAAATATGCCTTTTTACTCTTTTAAACTATTCCTCCACAGATGAATATAGTTCCAATTTATAGAGGCATGAATATGTTCCATAACAAATAGTTTCTATATCTTAGCAAATTGTAGTTTAAAGCAGGTTGAAAGTTAAGCAGAATGCGCCTTAAGGCGCATTCTGCTTTACTTTTAGCCTGCATTAAGTAGTCCCCCATCTTTAATACCAGAAACAGGCTATGGGGTAAATTGGGTTAACTCATTCAACCTTAGGGACGAGTTTATTCATCATTTATAAGAGGGAGTATAAACTGGAGTTTTCTGACATGTGTCATGTGTGCACTAAACCCTTTGTTGTGACAATTCTAATGAGTAGTGACACCATAGGAATTTGAACAAGCATAAAGATTTTGGTTTTGAAATACCCTCCTTATCTGGAGCTCTGAGAGAGGAAAACAATTGTTTGAGTGACAGCTGTACACAGATTTAACTGTGGTAAGTTGTTTGACTACAACAACGGAGCAAAAGCAAGACTTAAAATATACAGTAAAACCACTCTATTACGATCACTGAAAACAGGTGACAACTTACAGCAAGGTAACAGAAAAACAGAAAACTAATAGAGAGGTTTTACTGTAATTGTTTTTGTAGCAGCAATAACAGTGATGGTGGTAGTGCTGAACATTCAAAACCCTATGTACATATAATTGTTTTTCCTTGCATCTACGTCAGCAGCCCTAAATTGTTCACTGTCAATGGCAACAGTTTCTTTACATGCATATTATTCTGATGCAGATCAGATACCACATAACATTGCATCTGATCAGGATCAACACTAATTTCAAAACTTCATTTGTAATAATATGCAGCATCTCATCTGGATCCAAAAAGTTTGCATTTAGGTAATAACTATGGGGCATATATCCGCTGCTAGCATGCAAAGAGTCATAATTAAGTTTTCAATTTTCTTGAATGTGTGATTTGGCCTCATTTCATTGCCTAGATCTTGCTTTTCACTCCTTTGATCAGATTAGCAGACATCTAATTGGGTTGAATTCTAGTTGTTATTGTCAAGGTGTTTATGTATTTCAGTCTGAATCCAAGCTGTTTTCACCGATCACTGAAAAGGGCCAGAGCAGTACCAGCACCAACACCCTACAGCCCCCTTCAAACAAAGTCTCCAAACGGGAGTCCCTCAAGGTAAGCATTGGCATACAGCCTGGTCCTTTCAGGGCTCCAGATAAGAGGGAGTGAACTGAACAACTCAATTTGTTTACTCATTTTTGCACCAAATCCTATAGTGTCACAACTCATTAGAATCTTCTCAAAGAGACGATTCTAATGAGTAGTGACACCATAGGGTTAAATGCAGAAATAAAGATTTTATTTTTGAAATTTATACTTCCCTTATCTGGAGCCCTATTCTTTGCATCTTTATAGGGAACTTTTGATTATCTTTCCAAACAATTTGGATCCAGATGAGATGCCGGTTTACTTAAGGTCTCATCTAGATCCAAACACTTTGCAAACAAGGGTCCAAGGTTATCAAACTTTTGAGATGAGTTTGCTATCGTTCTCAAGCATTTTATTAAAATCATTTTAATGTATATCCGAATCTGTGTCTCTCACGCTCTGTCTGTCTTCTTGTCTGTCTTTCTTTATATGTCTCTTCCTCTGTCTGTTTTTCTGTCTGTCTGTGTATGTGTCTCACTTGTTCCCTCTGTCTCTCTCTATCTCTGTCTGTATCTAACTATATCTCTCTGTCTGTCTCTCACTCTGTCTCTCTTCCCTCTCTCTCTGCTATTACCCTGCAACAGGGCTGCCATAAGTTGACATGAAAAATCCTAAGATTTCCAAATTTGCATTTTGCAAGTTTGATTTTACAAATTGTACCTTTACCCCATCATCTGTTTCTAGTTTTGTTGACACGTGACTACTTAAAGCAGGCTGGAAGTAAAGCAGAATGCGCCTTAAGGCGCATTCTGCTTTACTTTCAGTCTGCTTTAAGCTACCATGTACTAGAAAAAAATCCGAAGATTTAGGAAAAATCCGGAGAAATGGTAGCCCTGCTGCAATCAGCTATAAAAGCATTTAATCGTCCAGTCTCTAGAACACAATCAATGCTATATTATGTTGTTTCAGGAAAAGAAGCGTAATTACCGCAGTCAGAAGAAGGAGGCAGCTCGAGAGCTACTAAGTACACTTAAAGACCCGTCAGTAATTGTGCTAGCAGACTGGCTCAAGGTTCGAGGTACATTAAAGAGCTGGACGAAACTATGGTGTGTGCTAAAGCCAGGCTTAATTGTGCTGTATAAGAGTGAGAAACAGAAGGTTGGTAGATGCTAGAAGAAATATATAGTATCCATTACCCTCTTAGCTTCCTTACAGTGATTAACCCATTTCCCCATAAAAACGCTTTTTTACGCCATTAATTTATTCATCCACTGAAGAAAATAGTTCCAATTGATAACAGTCATGAATATGTACCATAGACAATATTTTCCATATTCTAGCAGATGGTAGCTTATGGCACCAATAGGACATCAATACTTTATATCAGTTTAACCCTTTACCTGATGGCCTATTTATAGCATTCAAGATAGGTGACTACTTAAAGCAGGTTGAAAGTAAAGCAGAATGCGCCTTCAGGCGCATTCTGCTTTACTTTCAGCCTGCTTTAAGCTATCATATGCTAGAATATAGAAAATATTCCCTATAATATATATTCATGACTGATTAAATTGGAACTATTTTCTTCAGCGGAGGAATAAATCAAATTTGCTAAAAGACGCTTCTATGGGGGAAAGGGTTAAAGTTGAATCAGGTAGGTGTAGGCTTGTTTTAACTTGGTTTGCAGTGAGAGATAATAGGCAAAATTGTATTAACCCATTACGCCATAACTACACCTTTTTATGCCACCGATTATTTCTACACTTAGAAAAAAAAGTACCAAGTAGGAAGTCCTGAACTTAAACCCCAGAAGACATTTTCATTATATTTCCAAATGGTTCCTTGAAGGAGGTTGAAAATAAAGCTGAATGCTCCTTCAGGAGCATTCTGCTTTGCTTTCAGCCTGCTTTAAATGGTTACCTGTTTTCCAAACTAGAAACTAGCTATGAAGTAATGGGTTAAAATCTCTTTGATTACTGGATGAGTTTCCATGATATTACTCAGAAAGTCTTCTCAGTTCTATTTAAACCCTTTTAGCACTGTAATCAGATATCTCCATCTTTTACAAACAGTGTAGACCCAGATCAGAGCTGTCCTAAAGGCAGTCTTCTGATCATGGCTGCAGTTTATTATCACTTTTAGAATTAATTATTTGTTTCAATGTTAACTGGCCATTCATAAGAAAAGGGATGAGTACATTTCAAAATTGAGCATTATGATGGTTAACTCTTTGCATGCTGGGTAATTTTTTCGTCTGCAAAAATTGTCTTCTGCTTTTGTTCTAAAATTAGAATGTTTCAAAATTTCTTTTAAATTCAGGGCCAGAATTGCAAACAGTTTGGATCCTGATGAAACGCCGTGTTACGCGGCGTCTCATCTGGATCCAAACTGTTTGCAAAGGTTATTATTGTGGCAGCTATATCCACCGCTAGCATGCAGAGTTAATGCTATGTATGCTAGAGGCAGACTGGTGATTATCTGTGCAAACAGTTTTGGATCCTGATGAGATATAGCGTAATGCGGGGTCTCATCAGGATAAAAAAAAATTGACACTTATCCAGTTTAACTCTTTGAACCCTAGTCCCGCATATAGGCGTCCTTTTCAAACAGTGTACATGTGAGTAGAACACTTGTCCTATGCAAACATTAAAGACCCAGATCAGAGGGCTCCGAAAGGAGCCCTCTGATCAGGGTCTTCACTGTTTGTCATAATGCTAAACATTGACAAAAACAACCCTTAAAAGTCAGAAATGGACTAGACTAAAATGGAAACTGAAATTGTCCATTTAAAGTTTTAGGGAGGAAAGAGTTAAAAGGATTTTTATTTTGAAAATTGTATTTTTAGAACAGTAAGCAGACGACAAGTTGTTGCAGACAAAAAAATACCCAGCATGCAAGGGGTAAAAGATGTATTAGAAATTCTCTTAAGGTACTTCGCATATGCGCGTAGTTTCCATACGATTGTTATGAAACTTTTCATGAAGAATGATAATAGCCTAAGAAACAATGTTTGTAAATATAGGCAAAATTTATCGTGTGGTTTGTCTTTAAGGTCTTTTTTCTGACAAAAACCTAGAATTTTGATGATTTTATTTTTCTTAAAAATGAATAAAGCTAATGACTATAATTCTCACCCAATAAGTAGTCCACAACATTCATTACAAGAAAAGCTAAAAACATTTTGAATAAAGGTGTTCAGAAAGATGTTATCAGCTATATAAATTTTGCAAAATGCTAAAAAATTGAATTACAAAAAACTGACTCATTCAATGTATATTTGTTTTCATTTTATTCAAATATATGGTTGATGAACTAGTCAGTCTGAAAAAATGAGAAAATATTACAGTCAGGATTTGTTGTAATAACATATTTTCTTATCAAAATGTGGGATATTTGTTGTTTAGATACAGTTACCTACCTTAGAATTAAAACTTTGTCATTAAAATGCATTATTATTTATTCATGGACTTGCATACAAGGTTTATTATATTGTTTTAACATAATTATAATGGGCAATATCGATCTTGAAAAGGTTAGCGTATTGATAAGCTTCAATGTGTGGCTTTATAGTTCGGTCAAATCGTTTACATGTATACCGATTTAATTGACTTGTAAGTCATTAAACTAAAACGTACAGGTAAGTGGACATATACTTGGACCGTAAACATCACTAGTTCTAATCAACGAAGACTAAACATAACATGTCTCTTGATTACTGCGTTATGGATTGACAAGTCAATAAATCGGACACTAAAAAATATATTTGGATCGGATGGGTCTCGAACCTATGACCTTTTGATTGCTAGTCAACCACTATACTAACTGCGCTATGAAGGATTATACTAATTCGTATCAACATTTCCTTTATATAAATTTTCTAGTATAAACACGTACGAAAACAGTCTGTGTCGTCAAGACGCATATCCGCTCGCCCGCAAGACCGACTTCCGGTAGCCAAAGGCCTTAACATTAAGATACTTTTACTTCATCCTTACCATGTTGAAATTTCCAAAACAGACTCTTCAGTTTGGGAATATTATCAGTTTATGCCACCGCTTTAGATGTATATGAATAAAACCTACATATAAGTATAATGACAAAAAGTGTAGACCCAGATCAGAGGGCTCCTGAAGGAGCCCTCTGATTTTGGTCTACACTGTAAAACTGCTGTTGAAGTTTATACTAGATTCTGCACACTGTAAAGGTTACATTACATAAAACAGATAAGACTTGATCTAAGAACTCAGCAATCTTGTCTGTTAAATTTATTTCAAGGTTGCACTTTCTTTTCAAGGGTATATCAGGCCTCCAGATAAGGGGAGTATTTAAAAAAACTAAATCTTTATTTCTGCATTAAACCCTATGGTGTCGCTACTCATTAGAATCGTCTCGAACCGGTAAGTAGTAACATCATAGGATTTGGTGCTAAAATGAGTGAGAAAATGTTGGATTTGTTAAGTTTACTCACTTTTATCTGGAGCCCTGTTATATGTAAAGCTAGATAGTTGTTTGTGATTCAACCTTTATGCTGCGACAATTAGTACCATTATGCGAGGGGGAAAATCTGCAAAAACAATGTTGTATTTCAAATTTTGTGTTTATGCCGTTTGTAAATCAAGTTTTCTGTAGTGATTGTCCATTTAGTAATTTATTGTAAAAATGAGCCTGATTCGTACCATTTTCCAGGACTCGAGATATAAGGGAGTAAATTGAACAAATCGTACATAATTCTCAATAATTTCAGCATCAAATCTTATGGTGTGACTACTCATCGGTATCGTCTTGAAGAGACAATTCTAATAGGTTAAACATATTTTATTTCCAAAGATATTTACAAACATTCACTCTTCACTTAACATAAACATAAAGGAAAAAGGGTTAGGTCACAAGTTCTAGCAACATTGAATTAGACCTTGCCCTACCTTGTTACGGTCCAGTATTTAGTGTCTAGATCAATTAAATAAGGGGAGTACAGTAAAACCTGTCTTAATCGGCCAGTGAAGGGAAGCAGCCAAATTGGCTGCTTAAGACAGGTGACCGCTTAATCCAGGGGCAAGAAAAATGACTAAGTTATTTTGAAAACGGTCACGGTTTCGTTTCGCTATTCATTCCTATTTAAAAAGTCAACAACATATTAAAAGTCCTCAAACTCATACAGAAGTGTATGACCAGTACACTTTTTGATTATAGAAACATTGACACGAGCATCAGTTACTCGGCGTCTGATCTCCATATCAACATGTGCTGGTAACATAATGTTCATTTTCAGAAAATCGAATACAGTAGAATCTATATGTTGTTTCATTTTACACTTACGTTTGTACACATATTTTTCTGTGCCACGGAGGCAGAATCCATGTGCGCGTGTCTACGGATTTTCCGGAGCTCAGTTAAACTTTACAAATGTTGTCAAACGTACTTTCAAGTCAGCATTAGAGATTAAAAGTCAAAAATCGGTCGACCATTTTGTTCAGTTCTGATTGTTGTCGAGGAAATTAATTGCAGGATGGGAAATTTAACACCGGCTATTTTTACACTGGGGGAACACCCCAGCATCCTCGAATTACGCAAGTTTTGATTGGTGGATAGTATTCATTTGCATAATAACGCGAGATTTTCTCCGAAGTCACTAAATCTAATTTTAGTGATGTACATTACACATAAGAACGACGCGGGCCGTGTAATTGACGATTAATTAAAGACTTTGATACCAGTAGCATATGCTGTGTTATTTAGGCGGTTATTAAGAGTGACACGTTCGACAGAAATCATAACACGTGTATTCAAGTTGCCTGACCGTTCATTACAGTGGGTTTGATATGGAAAATGTTGATTACGTAATCGCTAATCTCCCAGACAAACTTGTTGATAATAACACGCCCCGCCGAGCACGTAATTTGACAAGTTGAGGTTACAGGCGGATCGACGCGTGGATTTGTTGAATGACACAGGTATTCAGGCATATCACACTTCAGCGGGCGGCCACTTGGCCGTTTAATACAGTGTGGAAACAGTGTTTGGGATGAATTTTTCTGGCCGCTGGCTGCGTTATACAGGTGACCGCTTAGTCAAGGGGCAATATAGAATGAATTCAATCGGGGGGAGATCGAACTGGCCGTTAAAGCCAGGTGACCGCTTATACCAGGTGACCGCTAGGACAGGTTTTACTGTATTTCAAAAACTAAAATCTTCATTTCTGCATTAAACCCTATGGTGTCATACTCATTTGAATCGTCTCGAAGAGACGATTATGAATAGTAACTCCATAGGATTTGGTGCTAAAATGAGTGAGAAATCGTTGGAATTGTACAATTTATTCCCTTTTATCTGGAGCCCTGAGTGATATGTTTCGTCTTCTTCCATATCTGGAAGAGACTGTCCCATAATAGCCAGCGTGCGAGCTGTGTTCCCAAAATAATGCCTATTGATTAGAAACTGTTTTGGAATTCTGAGCTCGGCTGCACGTGATATAATATTCCCCTAGCTTAAAGGTCAGTGTTATGAAATAACAAGTTTGTAGATAATTGACCTTTAAGCCTAATGTAGACTGAATTAGGAATTTGCATTAAGTATGCCTCCCGGTAAGTTGAAATCAAAACGGGCTGAATCCTTTCAAAGATTCTTGTAATTTGAATACGAGTATTCCTTTACTCCATAGACATGTCTTTTTACGCTATTAATTTATTCCTCCACAGAAGAAAATAGTTCCAACTTATACAGTCACTTTCAGCCTGATTAAAGCTACCATCTGCTAGAGTATAGAAAATATTTCTTGTGATACATATTCATGACCTTTACTTATTTTCTTCAGTGGAGGAATAAATTTAAGGCTTAAAAGGGTGTACATGTATGTGTGGGGTAATGGGTTAACCCATTATCTCATAGCCTAATTCTAGTTTTGAAAATTGGTGACAACTTAAAGCAGGTTGAAAGTAAAGCAGAATGCGCCCTAAGGCGCATTCTGCTTTACTTTCAGTCTTCTTTAAGTTGTTATCTGCTAGAATGTAGAAAATGTTTCTTATGATACATATTCTTGACTGTATCAATTGGAGCTATTTTCTTTGACGGGGGAATAAAATAGAGGCGTAAAAAGGCATATTTATGGAGTATTGGGTTAAGGATGTTGGGACAATATTTGCTGCATTAGATGGCTTATGGAGTTAGCTCGAAGAGTTAACATACATGTCTCTATCTCAAACTGGTTCCCTGTATAATAAATGAGTATTCCTTTACTCCATAGACATGTCTTTTTACGCTATTAATTTATTCCTCCACAGAAGAAAATAGTTCCAACTTATACAGTCACTTTCAGCCTGATTAAAGCTACCATCTGCTAGAGTATAGAAAATATTTCTTGTGATACATATTCATGACCTTTACTTATTTTCTTCAGTGGAGGAATAAATTTAAGGCTTAAAAGGGTGTACATGTATGTGTGGGGTAATGGGTTAACCCATTATCTCATAGCCTAATTCTAGTTTTGAAAATTGGTGACAACTTAAAGCAGGTTGAAAGTAAAGCAGAATGCGCCCTAAGGCGCATTCTGCTTTACTTTCAGTCTTCTTTAAGTTGTTATCTGCTAGAATGTAGAAAATGTTTCTTATGATGCATATTCTTGACTGTATCAATTGGAGCTATTTTCTTTGACGGGGGAATAAAATAGAGGCGTAAAAAGGCATATTTATGGAGTATTGGGTTAAGGGTGTTGGGACAATATTTGCTGCATTAGATGGCTTATGGAGTTAGCTCGAAGAGTTAACATACATGTCTCTATCTCAAACTGGTTCCCTGTATAATAAATGACTTTGAAATGATTTTTCTTATTGATTGGACAGAGCTCCAGCATTTCAGATACTAATTTCCTTCTCAATCAAATCCAGATATTGTGCCCTTTCATTAGAACATCTCTTTTAGACTGAAAGAGTCATTTTAACCCTTTACTCCATATTCTATTTCTAGATTTGAAGACTGATAGACACGTAAAGCAGATTGAAAGTAAACCAGAATGTGCCTAAATAAGGTGCATTTTGCTTTACTTTCAGCCTGCTTTAAGTTACCATCTGCTATAAGTGGTCATTTAAAAAAGAAAATGAATATTCTGTCTTAGATAAAGATGACAGCTAAATGCAGGACCAAAGTAATGCAGAAAGCCCCTACAGGAGCTTTCTGCATTACTTTTATCCTGTATTAAATGAGTGACGGCTGAATATAGATTTTGCTTTACTCTTTTGTGGAGTCCTGAGCCATAATGCTTATAAAGCATTTGAGATGAGTCTGAGATATAGTTCTAAAGCTTTTGAATAGACAGATTTGAACAAAAACTTGAGAATGGTCCCAGCTCAATTACTTTACTATTAAGGGGCAAGGTATGATCAGCAGTGATTTATAGGCAATTGTAATGATGTTCCAATTTATCATTTTAGAGCAGTAACTGGGTTGGCACGGTTCTTCTCAATACATGTCGTTTGATAGAACGCCCTTCCAAGAAAGACGGATTCTGTTTTAAACTCTTCCATCCATTAGAACAGTCATTATGGGCAACAAAGGTAAGATAAACTTTTATGCATTTTCATATTTGCATATGTTTGAAAAATAATTAAAATACTTATGAATACAAATACATGTATATATACACGTATATACCACCAATCTTGTATTTTGGCCCTGCAAATAAAGATCCATGGACAGTCTTTAGAGGTTTAATTTCTTAATGCAGGACATATGGGTATTCAGAGAGCTGCATTATTTTGCTTTTCATATAGCAGCCATCTTATATAACCATAGCTCTGATTCAAAAACTACATTTGTCAGTTTGATTTAAACATATTTTATTTCAATAATTTACATGATTGTATTCTACAAACATACAACAAAGTTTTGGATTGGAATGAAAGCAAAACAGCTGATTGTGTTTCTCTCCTTTGTCAGTTTGTCATTAACAGAGTTACTGCTTATGTTAACTTGCAGAAACGGGGTATACATTGAGGCAGGTTGGCACTCTTGTTGAAGTCTTATTTTCCAAGAATGAATTTGAGGCTAAACAATGTTTCTCACTTAGGAATTACAGTTCATGAGTACTCTGTAGATTCTGCTCTTTCTGTGGAGACAAAAGAAATGCATAATTAATGAACCAGTTAAAGTAAGAACTAGTTGCCTTATATTACTTAAGGAAAATTCTGTCTACAGTCTAAAGACTAATTACTGCTTACTGCAGGATTAAAGTAATATAGAAAGCTCCCAAAAAGGAGCTTTCTGCACTACTTTTGTCCTGTATTATGCAGTTAACTTTATATTAGGTCACATATTCATCTATTTAATTTGCTGCTGTATAAATTTGAGCTATTTCCTTCGATGAAGGAATAAATTTAAGGCATAAAATGTGTATCTATGTAGTAAAGGGTTAAACTAGTTTGAGATATTGAGGTTAGACTGTTTTGTGAAATTAGTGTCACTTTATACAAGAAGTTATTCAATTACTTATTGAAGTAATCCTGATCACTGTTCTGTTTCTTGTCTTATTTGCCTTAACCCTTAGCCCGCCAAATAAATTGTCGTCTGCTACATTTCTCGTCTGCTTCAAGTTTCAAAGTGCTTCAAAGTTGCTCAAAATTGCTGAAAATGTTGTCCGAGTGTCAAACAGCTTGGATCGGGATGAGACGCCGAGTTACTCGGCGTCTCATCCGGATCCAAGCTGTTTGCATATGGAGCTATAGTCGTGAGTGGCAGGCTAAGGGTTAATTGAGTCTTCACCCCTAAAAGTGCTAAAACAGGATATATTTTCAAACAGTGCGGGAAGACATGTAATTTATGTAGATACCCACATTTTATCTATTCCTTCAATGAAGATTTTTTTTTCAATTTATACAGGCTTGAATATGCACCATAATACTAATATTGTAAATACCCTAGCTGAAAGTAGCTTAAAGCATTTTGCTTTACTTTCAACCTGCTTTAAATGATCATCTGTCTTCAAAACTAGAAACAGTTTTACGAAGTAAAGGGTACAATATTGTTGTTGTTTTTTTCAAGGGCCCAAAAGGAGAAACAATAGGTGCTATTGTACAGCCACTTCCATACTCATATCTCATATTCAGGGCCCCTTCAGAAGCTGCTGGTATGTATAGTTTTACTTATAAACCCATTACCCCATGAATGCGCTTTTTCATGCCTTTAATTTATTCCTCCCCTGAAGAAAATAATTATAATTTTTACAATCATGAAAATATAGAAATTTCTATGTTCTGGCAGATGGTAGCTTAAAGCAGACTGAAAGTAAAGCAGAAGGCACATTCTGCTTTACTTTCAACCTGCTTTAAGTGATCACCTATCTTCAAAACTAAAAACAGTATATGGGGTAATGGGTTAAATGATCACTGTGACCCTTTGTTGTTTAGTCTCTTTTAACTCTTTGCTTGTCGTCTGCTACTGTTCTAAAGTTAGACTTTCAAGATATCTTTTCAAAACAGGGTCAGAGTCTCAAACATTTTGGATCCTGATGAAACATTTTGTTATGCAGCGTCTCATCTAGATCTTACTGGTTTCACAGATAATCACGATTCCACAGCTACCATGCAAAGAGTTAACCCTTTTTCTTCCTAACCATAAATGTAAATCACGAAAGAAATTCATCAGGATAGCTTATGTTAACTTATACAATAATTTTCTACTCGCATATCCAAATAGTTTTTACTTACAATGACAGTTTCGGCACTCCATTGGAGTGCCGAAACTGTAATTGTAAGTAAAAACTTTTTGGATATGCGAGTAGAAAATTATTGTATAACATAAATGTAAAATTTATCTTTGTCAAACTTATAACATCTACTCCTGGGTTTGAGGATATTTTCAAGAACTTATCAATTTTAGCAATATAATCACATTGCAATTGCATTCCATTTTGTTTCAGAAAACATCTTCTCCACTGTATTAGCTTTATAATGCTGTCTGTTTATGCAAGCATAAACACTAAATTCTTGTTTACTCATTGAAGCCTAGTGAGTAGTGACATAATATACACTCAAACTACATGTTTATTATATGCACCTAAACACTGTAATTGTTAAATGTACACTTGTCGTGTGCAAACACTGAAGATTTAGATCATAGGGCTCCTATAGGGTCTGCACTAATTGTCATTTTGCAGCATATCTTAAAACAACTCTAAATAGTAAAAGTTAGACTAGATTTAATTGGAAACTGGAATTGTCCATAAGAAGTTTTTAGTTGTCAATGATTTAACCCTTTACCTCATAGCCTGTTTATAGATTTGATGACAGATTCCCTCTTAACTCTTTCCTCCCTGAAACTTTAAATGGACAATTCCAGTTTCCATTTTAGTCTAGTCCATTTCTGACTTTTAAGGGTTGTTTTTGTCAATGTTTGGCATTGTGACAAACAGTGAAGACCCTGATCAGAGGGCTCCTTTCGGAGCCCTCTGATCAGGGTCTTCACTGTTTGCATAGGACAAGTGTACTATTCATATGTACACTGTTTGAAAAGCATGCCTATATGCGGGACTAGGGTTCAAAGAGTTAAAGCAGGTTGAAAGTAAAACAGAATATGCCTAAAGGCACATTCTGATTTACTTTCAGTCTGCTTTAAGCTATCATCTGCTTAGATATAGAAAACATTTCTTATGGTATATATAAATGACTGTATAAAGTTGGACTTTTTTCTTCAGTATAGGAATAAAATTTAAGGTGTAAATATGCATATTGATTTGGTAATAGGTTGATTGAATATTGATATACTCTGTGACTGCAGGCAAATGTTGGATGGATGCTCTGGAGTTATCTCTCCGTTGTTCCAATCTCCTTATGAACTCCATGAAGAAGGATAGCACGGGTAGTGCCGAGGGCAATGATGTGGCCGTGGAAAATGAGTTGTCAGACTCGTCCCTACACCTCAACACAACAGACCAAGAACAAGACCAGGAACCTGATCACGACCATGACCAGGGAGAGAGTATGGATGAGAGTGACTGTGAGAAACACTTTGCCAATCAGGGTTAGTATTGTGGAGAATGCATTTGATCAGTTTAGCAGCCATAGTCTGGTGGTTTATCCCTTTTCCCATTAGCCTGGTTTTAGTCTTGAAAAAAGGTGGCAACTGAAAGCAGGTTGAACGTAAAGTAGAATGCGCCTGAGGGCGCATTCTGCTTTACTTTCAGCCTGCTTTAAGCTACCATCTCTCAGGATATAGAACATATTTCTGTTAGAACATGTTTATGACTGTAGGAATTGGAACTATTTCTTTCGTGGAGGAATAAATCAAATGCGCTAAAGGGGCTTCTATCAGGGAAAGGGTAATGCACCCAATGTGGGAGTCAAAGTATTGAGTCTTTCTTGAGGCTCTTGTGAATTTACCAGGTGGTTTGCTAGTTTGAGAATGATTGCTAGTAGTTTTGCCCATGTGTTTCCAATAGAATATATGGAAATCACAAATAATTCCACATATGGTGACACTATAATAAGCAAAATCTTTACATTACTTTTATTTTACATATGAACTGAAACCAACTCTCATCAAACTATTCTATGTAGATTGTGAACGGACTTGCATTTGAAACAACTTGTATCCCGATCAGATAACCCCTTAATCCATTGCCTATTTATAGAATTGAAGATAAATTACCACTTAAAGCAGGTTGAAAGTAAAGCAGAATGTGCCTGCTTTAAGCCACAATCTACTGAGATATCAGAAATATTTATGTTGCATATTTACTGTGTAAATAGGAACCTTTCCTTTCACTTAAAGACTAAAATAAAGGTGTGAAAATGCGTATGTATAGGGAAATTGGTAAACTTGAACCAACATCAACTAAATTTAGCTGATATCCATATGGATAGAGAATGGACTGGCATTTGACACAATTTGTATCTAGATCAGATGAGTTTTACAATAGTTGAGCTGTTATATGACACAACGGCATATACACTAAAACCTCTCTATTAGGATCTCTAAAATAAAGGCTAATTGGTTACATGAAAATCAGGTGACAGCTTAAAGCTGTAAACAGAACAGGTGACAGCTTAAAGCAAGGTGACAGTAAAACAGAAAGCTCCTATAATAGCTTTTTGTTTTACTGTCACCTTGCTTTAAGCAGTCACCTGCCTTAAAACCCTGATAATTATTATTATACGCCCGTCATCGACAGTCGTATTATGGTATACCCAGCGATGTCCGTCCGTATGTCCGTCCGTTAACTTTTCTTGTTAGTGCTCTCTCACCTTCATTTATTTACCGATTTTGATTAAACTTCCTACAAATATTCCATACCACAATAGTTCGGACGAGTTTGCGTTTCAGACGTTGGCGGCTATTTTTAGCAGAGTTATGCCCCTTTATTGTCAAAAATGGGCATTTTTAGCTCACCTGAGCACAAAGTGCTCAAGGTGAGCTTTTGTGGTCGGTCTTTGTCTGGCGTCCGTCGTGCGTTGTGCGTCAACAATTTCTTCAAACATCTTCTTCTTCAAAACCGCTTGCCTGATTGCAACCAAACTTCACAGGAATGTTCCTTGGGTCAAGCTCTTTCAAAGTTGTTCAAAGAATTTGAAACAATACTGAACTCTGGTTGCCATGGCAACCAAAGTGAAAAAATAAGGAAATCTTAAAAAATCTTCTTGTCAAAAACCACATGGGCTAGAGCTTAGATATTTGGCACATAGTATCATCTATAGGTCCTCTATCAAGGTTGTTCAAAGTTTGACCCTGGGGTCAAAATTGGCCCTGCCCCGGGGGTCACCGTTTTACATAGAGTTATACAGTGGAACCTGTGAAAACCAGACCCTGAGTAAACTGGAATACTCTGGATATCGGACGGTTCGTCCGGTCCGGAATTTTCCCTTCTTTGTCCTTTGTAAAAATAACCTGTATACACCGGACCCTCTGGAAACCGAATACCGGACGGATCACCGCCATAATTTGCTTTATTTCAGCTCATTTTGACCTCTGTAAACCGGACGGTCAATCCTGCCGAACGGAAACAAAATTTCATGGTTTCACGCTGAGCGTGTCATAGCCTCTGGGCATCGCGTCGCCATTGTTTTACAACACCCTGTGTGTACTGCACTATTAGTCGGGATTAATAACACATCTAGGTGTCAACTTTATATCTATTGACAGGAGAAGTGGTCCAGTGGAAACTGTGAAAACAAATTTATGACCGCGGAAATCATTATAAATGATCTGCTCCCACATAACATAGCTTACATATTAGCGCTTATTCAATCGCGAATGTTTGCATACTTATTAACAGTAGATCTAATTATAATTGAACCTGTTGCGGCACTTTCATTATTAATTACAGCTCTTTATTTGACTAGATCTAGAATTATAAAACCACAAATGAAGAACTTCATTCGTGATAAAACACCTTTGTTTCCATAGCTTCATAGTTGGACGATTTTATGAATTTTGAGAAAATCTGAAGTGAAAGGGTAATTTCTGAAAAGTCTTTGATTACTTTTGCAAACAGTTGGGATCCTGATGAGACGCCGCGAAACGCAGTCCCACATCAGGATCCAGACTGTTTGTCACTCAGCCCGTATTTTGAAAATAAATTTTCAACAATTCTAATTTTGGAACAAGCAGACGACAGTGACGCGACATCTCATCAGGATCCAAGCCGTTTGTCACTCAGGCCTGCACACATTGTTAAATCTAGATGTGGATCTAAACATTTATTTAAGAAAGCCTTAAGACGAGAATCAAACAGTTTGGATCCAGATCAGATGCCGAAAAACGCGGCGTCTGATTTGGAACTAATCTTTTTGTAAAAAACAGTTAAGTCGCGCCCAGCAGGCAACGGGTTTATGTCATGACAACGATGGGGATTTATTTAAGTTTCACGGTTTCGAATTCTGTGTTTATCGATTTGTTACATAGGTAACTGTCTTTGTTTTCGTCTAGATCGCTACTTTGGTAAAATAACAAATATTTATCTCTAAATCGTTATTTATTGTCTCTATTCATACCTTCATTGACTCGAATTCAAGTTAACACCTTCACTGCCGGAGAATTGTTTTCTTCTTCGAAAAATAAGTTTTTTCTTAAAGATATTCAGGTTTCAATTAAAGCACTCTGGATCAGGACCAGACGCCGAATTTCTTGGTTTCTTACCAGATTCTAAACTACATGTACAGTTGCATGTCCGTCATCAGTGAATCGATGTTCATTACATATGGTCTAAATTTAGTATTTTCCACATGTGTACAATGATTGTCACGTGGTGATCATGTTATTGTGAGTTTTTCAAAATGACGGTGTAAACTTTAAAAATGGATTCCAAAACTAAACACTGATGGAAATGAAAGATAACACGTTACACATGTCAGTATTTTATTTATTCGTTTTATACGATAAATCAAAAAACACTTTGTGTTCACGTAAGGCAAATAAACAAACATTCAACAATACATTTATTACAACAAAGTAAAGTGTATTAAACGGCTCATGGGAAAACGAGTACATGTACGCATATTAGTGGCAATCTGCCGACACTCAATAATCCTGACTAAACCGGACACCTGAAAACCGGACGATCGGGTCAGTCCGGAGGGCGTCCGGTTTTCACAGGTTCTACTGTATAGTGAAATGTTCAAACAGCTTCTTCTTCAAAACCACATGCCTGATTGCAACCAAACTTCACAGAAATGTTCCTTGGGTCAAGGTCTTTCAAAGTTGTTCAAAGAATTTGAAACAATGCAGAACTCTGGTTACCATGGCAACCAAAGTGAAAAAATAAGGAAATCTTAAAAAATCTTCTTGTCAAAAACCACATGTTTTGAGCTTAGATATTTGGCACATAGTATCATCTATAGGTCCTCTATCAAGAGTGTTCAAAGTTTGACCCTGGGGTCACCGTTTTACAAAGAGTTATATAGTGAAATGTTCAAACATCTTCTTCTTCAAAACCACATGCCTGATTGTAACCAAACTTCACAGGAATGTTCCTTGGGTCAAGGTCTTTCAAGATTGTTCAAAGAATTTGAAACGATGCAGAACTCTGGTTGCTATGGCAACCAAAGTGAAAAAATAAGGAAATCTTAAAAAATCTTCTTGTCAAAAACCACAAGGGCCAGAGCTTAGATATTTGGCACATGGCATCATCTATAGGTCCTCTATCAAGATTGTTCAAAGTTTGACCCTGGGGTCAAAATTGGCCCCGCCCCCGGGGTCACCGTTTTACATAGAGTTATATAGTGAAATGTTCAAACATTTTTCTCTGAAACCATTTTGGCCAGAGCTTTGATATTTGGCATGATGTAATGTCTGGAGGTCTTTCACATATGTTGATGAATTGGTTCCGGTCTGTTGCATATCTGGGTCACCAGAGCTAAACATAGATTTTTTTCAATGAAAACTTTAAAAATCTTCTTGTCTGAAATCATAGTACACTGAGATTAGATATTTGGCACATAGCATTGTCTACAGGTCCTGTATCAAGAGCATTCATATTATGTCCCTGGAGTCAAAAGTGACCCCGCCCGTGGGTCAAAGTTTCACAAATCTTCTTTTCTGAAATCACTGACCCATCACCATGTACAGGTGAGCGATTAAGGGCCATTCTGGCCCTCTTGTTTAAAAAAAAAAAGAACTTTTTTTTTTTTTTTATTCAATTGATTTAAAATTTGATATGATGATACAATGAATGAAGTTACTTAACAGATATTACGGGTTTTTGGTTTGACTCGGTATTTTCAGAGTTATGCCCATTCACACAATTTTTTTAACAATATATTGTTTCCTGATAATAATTTTACTTAAATTTTGTCTATTGTAACCAAATTTCATATTTATCTTTCTCATCATGCAGGGAAGGCACCTGTGAATTTTGGTTCCTGTTAAATTATTTTTCTATGAGTTATGCCCCTTTACATACTTAAAATTTAAAATAAGCCACACTTCGTCCGTTAACTTTTCTTCTTAGCGCTCTCTCACCTTCATTTATTGACCGTTTTTTATTAAACTTCCTACAAATATTCCATACCACAATATTTCGGACGAGTTCGTGTTTCAGACGTTGGCGACTATTTTTAGCAGAGTTATGCCCCTTTATTGTCAAAAATGGGCATTTTTAAAAAAAAAAAAAACAGAACTTTTTTATTTTTTATTCAATTGATTTCAAATTTGATATGGTGATACAATTAATGAAGTGACTTAATATATATTACGGGTTTTTGGTTTGACTCCGTATTTTCAGAGTTATGCCCCTTCACACAATTTTTTAAACAATATATTGTTAGTTATACATGTGTATAAGTAAAGAAGATAGAAACATCGATTCATCATGTTGATTATGCTTGCTCAATCTATTATACATATAATTCCGTGATATATCCAAAGTATGTAAATACGCCCAAAGAGCATTTGTTTATGAGAAAACAGTTGGTAGAAAAACTATCGTGATAGTATTGCAATAGTTTCTTGACTATCGCAATACTATCGGGATAGTACTTGAGCTATCGCAATACTACAGCATAGTCTTTTTGAGATCGATAGTTGGGCCTACACTCCGGGCGACTTTTTCCAGTCGGCCTGAGTCCGGACGACTTTGACACCCGCCGGCCATGACGGGCGTATTTTGCCGCACTGCGGTGCTCTTGTTATTATTATTATTATTATCCCCTGCCGAAAGGCAGAGGGATACTGTTTTAGGTCTGTCCGTCCGGCTGTCCGTGCGTGCGTGCGTGTGTGCGTGCGTGCGTGCGTTTTCCGTCCGCAACTGTATCTCCGAAACCTATTAACAGATTTGGATTAAACTTGGTATACTTATTTGTCATCATAAGAGCACCGTGGGAAATCAAATTTTTTTCAGAAAATTTAGGAATTTATGAGTTATCTGCCCTTTTTGTGTTAAAAATGCCGTCCGTGCGTCCGTCACGTTTTCCGTCCGCAACTGTATCTCCGAAACCTATAAACAGATTTGGATTAAACTTGGTATACTTATTTGTCATCATAGGAGCACCGTGGGAAATCAAAAAAATTTCAGAAAATTTTAGGAATTTATGAGTTATCTGCCCTTTTTGTGTTAAAAATGCCATATTTAACAGTTTTTACACTCTAGCAACTACAGTATTCAACATATTTTGTTTATACTTGCACACATTGTCTATAAGTACAAGTTCTTGCAGGTGTGCAATTATTGTAAAAAAAGGATACTTGTGACAAGAGTTATCTGCCCTTGATGTACTTGGAAAATGCTAGAAAATGCTTTATTTTGGTATTGTTTACATACTAGAGCCTATAAATATGCATGGATTTTTGAAAAAACTTTCTTGAATTATGTATGGCTATTAGTTTTCAAATGAATTTGATTATTGTTGAAAACGGAGAAATTAGTCATGAGTTATCTGCCCTTGATAAGTAAAAAAAGCCATATTTAACTGTTTTTACTCTCTGGCAACTACAATTATGAATGGATTTAAATGATACTTGCACACGATGTCTATAAGTAAAAGTTCTTGAAGGTGTGCAATTATTGTCAAAAAAGGAAAATTGTGGCAATAGTTATCTGCCCTTGATGTACTTTGAAATGATAGAAAATGCTTTATTTTAAAATTGTTTACATCCTAGTATCTATAAATATGCATGAATTTTGATAAAACAAATTCTTAAACTATGTATGGCTATTAGTTTTCAAATAATTGTCATCATTTTTGAAAACGGAGAAGCTAGTCAACAGTTATCTGCCCTTGATGAGTAAAAAAAACCATATTTAACAGTTTTTACCATCTAGAAACTACAGTCTTTAATGGATTTTGATTTAACTTACACATGATGTATATAAACATAAGGGTAGCAATTATTGTCAAAATAGGATACTTTGTGGCAAGAGTTATCTGCCCTTTATGTACTTAGTAATGCTCAACATGGCTTTATTGTTTACATGCTATTGTGTACAAATGTGAATGGATTTTGAAAAAAAAATTAAATCATATATGGCTATTATTTATAGAATGAGTTCAATTATTATCGAAAATGTGCAAATTAGTCAAGAATACTCTGCCCTTGATGAGTTGAAAATGTGTTTACACTCTAGTAAATTCTACAGTTCTGAATTTTTTTTAAATAATACTTGCACACAATTATAAGTTCTTGAAAGTGTTTAATTACTGTTGAATTTGAATCAAGAGTTACCTGCCCCTGTCATACTTAGATTTATAATGCTACAAACAGCTTTATTTTTTGTATTGTTTAGGCTTTAAAATGTACAAAATTGAATGGATTTTATAAAACTTTGTAAAAAGCTTTTGAATGTTGATCTTTAAAGACAGGTGATCACCATTTGCCCCTTCCTCCCACAATAAAGTTTGCCACTTTCTTCTGGACAATCACTGCGGCAGGGGATATCAGCTCTAAGGTGCTTGTTATACCAGATTTATATAGCGCTCTTTTCACACAGGGGTTGTGCGTTCAAAAGCGCTTTACATGAAATAACACAAATGTACCTACAAATCGAGAAAAGACAAAATAACTACAATTAGATCTGAAATAAAACATGAATAAACATACAAAAGACAGCCCCCAAAACGGTGATCACATTACCCCCATCAATCAGCAATGAACCGACCGGCTAAAGATTGCCAACCAATGGAAACAATAGCAGAGCGCCCAATGCAGGCCGCCTAATGTAACATAACTAGGACAACAGCATGCGAACATAACTAAAAACTCTATAGAAGATCAATGACATGTTTAAAAATGGTGAAAGCTGTCCAATTAACACAATTTAGTGGTCGTAATAGAGAGGTTTTACTGTATTTATTTAGGGCTGGATGATATGGATAGAGAATGGACTGGCATTTGACACAATTTGTATCTAGATCAGATGCCAGTTTTACTAAAGTTGAACTGTTATATGACACAATGGCATATACAGTCGAACTTCGATATCTTGAACTCTGTTAAGTCGAACATATTCGTATTTGAAAGTTAAATTAGCCGCGTTTTAACTTTGAAACACGGGTATGTTCGCCTAAACCAAGCTTGAAATAAGGCAAATTCATGTTCGAAATATCGGATAGTTCAAGTTAAGCGTGTTCGAGATATTGAAGTTCGACTGTATTTGTTTAGGGCTGGATGAAGATTACAAAACAGACAGGGATGAGGTGGCAACAGACTCCAGCCAGTCGGACGAGGAAGATGACCATATAGCAGATGACACACTGAGGCCGTCAGAAACTCCGTACATGGCGAATAATGTGGAGGAACTCGGACAGGTACGGACTGAACAGTTATTCTTATCTCATACAATTCTACAGATAAGAGTGAGCATTTAACCCATAATCCCATAGCCTCTTTCTCATGAAAAGGACTGACCACTTAAAGCAGGTTTAAAATAAAGCAGAATGTGCCTTAAGGCACATTCTGCTTTACTTTCAGCCTGCTTTAAGCTACTATCTGCTAGGTTACAGAAAATATTTCTTATGATATAATAATCATGATTGTATAAAGTGGAAGTTTTTTCTTCAGTGGAGGAATAAATCAGAAGCGTTAAAAGGCGTATTTATGGGGAAATGGGTTAAACATTTGCAGCATTTTCTCTTTTATCTCTTACCCAAACACTTTGTTGTGACTACTCCTTAGAATCCTCTTTGAGATGATTCTGATAATAGTCACAATATAGGGTATTGGTAAAATTAAGGGGCTTGTATTTGAAATACCTACCTCATCTCGAGTTTTGCAGGTAGACCCCTTTGAGAAATATGGCTGCTGAAATCACACTGCAAATATAGCAGAAATGAAATTTTTGCCTAATTTTACCTTGTAACAATTAGTTTTGGGCATACAGTTTTACCCTGTCTGTCCATTTGTTCATTATTCCATTTATTGGTCTGTCTGTCCACATAATTATATGGTACATACTTAATCAATCTAAATCCTCTGAGAGATTTCAAGCTACAAACTTAACTATTCCTCACATGCATCTCAGTTCACTAGAAGATTAGAAGACAATACTAAATAGAAATAAGCATGCTTATATATCACAGCTGACAGCAGTTGGACTAGTCCTGTCTAGTATCAGTTTAAAACTTTGCACACAAATAGCGAAACCATGGTTACTTTTGCAAACAGTTTGGATCATCAGGATCCAAACTGTTTGACTCTCTGAACTTATTTTTGAATTAAAATTAATGAAAGTTTTATTTCAGAACGCAAGCAGACGACAATTGTTGCAAACGACAATATTAATCGCCATTCAAAGAGTTAATAACACAGAAGTTACCCTAGTCTGAAGTTTGTTCAGTCTTTCTAAGCTAATGCCAATCCTATTAGCTTCAAATGACAGTAAACCTGTCACAAGCTTCACTGTCACAGAATGCAATAAAACCAGGCTATATAGAACTACTCTTTACAGTATTTTAACTCTTTTCCTCCCATAGAATCACCTTTTTGATGCCTTTACCTATTCCTAGTAGAAGTACAGTAAAAACTTGATTCTACGAAATTGTGTTAGTTCGAAAATACCCATATTCAAAGTTCCACGTTTTAACTTTGAAATATGTGTATGTTTGACTTTAGCTAGATCGACTTATTAAAATTCAACTTACCAAATTCTTGTAAGATTGATTTAAGCGAGTTCGTAGTATCTAGTTTCGACTTAATGTAGTATTCTATGCATCTAAAATGTACCATTTAAGAACCAGCAGAAACTGTACCTGCATTGTGACAAGTGGTTGCCATATATCCCCCCTAAAATAAATGTGCCTTTTTATGCCTTAAAATTATTCCTCCTCTGAAGAAGAAAATTCAAATTTCTATAGTCATGAATATGCACCATATTGCATATCCTATTAGATGGTAGCTTAACTCTTTGAACCCTAGTCCCGCATATAGGCGTCCTTTTCAAACAGTATACATGTGAAATGTGCATTGTCCTATGCAAATAGTGAATACCCAGATCAGAGGGCTCCTTACGCATACATGTGATATCTCCCGATTTGGTCAGGAGCTCCCGAAATTAGACCTCTACTCATGATCTCCCGGTCGGGAGACGAAATCTCCCGATATTTCATTAAACCAGGTTCATTTTTTTTCAATATGAACTTTTATATCATTTACCTCTTTTGCCGATTCTAAAAATCTTAAAATTGGCTTCAGCGTTCGCTGGCTAATCCATACACACGCTTATCACCAATCGCTAGTGATGCGTGTAAACACGTTACGCAATCGTCGACTAAGCTATTACATGGCATGTATATGGCAGGCTGCCAAACAATGTTTGACCACACGTGCCGAGATGGGTTTGACATATTGCTTTTAATGTGTTGTAGATCTGTGTAATTGGTTATCAAAAAAAGTGATTGACAGGTTCGCCCCGAATCAGAGACAGAACAACGACAATTTTTAGAAGCGGTGATGCGAAGGATTAAAGATCTATGTAGCCGATACGGGTCGGATTAAAATCAGATAATTCTCCGTAAGTTCTGGACAAGCACACATTTTATATGAAAGCTGATCAGAATTAACATTTATGAATTGATTTCCACCACAAAATACTTTGAATATTGACGTAACAGAAAAATACTTCGAAAATTATACCGTTACAAAATGACGGGGCGCCTTAATATTTGCTACGGGAATCACGTATATTTTGTTAGTCTAAAAAGTATTCCCCAACGTCGTTTTCTAACAATCAATTAAAATTATTATTATTGTTACATATGATTTGTGCACATGTTTAATTATTAAGTTAGATTTTACAACCAATTGCGCTCGTAAAATTGATTTGCAATCAGTTTTCGCGGTAGAAAATTTAGACGCGTCATTGCGTTGTTAAAAAATCGCGGATCAAAAACACGCCCACTCTATGGCGCTAGTAAATGTCGTCTGCAGACTTTGTCATCTGCAACAATTCTCTGAGTTAATCTTTGTTCATTTTCTTTCAGAAAATATCAGTGTCAAACAGTTTGTATCTAGATAAGATGGTGCGGCGTCTCATCTGGATCCATACTGTTTGTGGTGTTGTACGTTTTGTGAATATGTACAACTGTATTACATGTATATATGAGTAATAAAATATGTCTAAACTATGCTGTTTGCAAACTTTAAATAATAACACTTTGTTAAGTTGCTAACTCTTTCTAGATCTACTCCATAGATAGAAATCTAGACCGTTTGAACTACTTCATTCATTCTTTCAAGAAAATAAGATATAGATCTAGTTTCAGTTTATCTTTAATAGTCTATGAATAATGAATAATATAAGAACCATAAGAAATAGCTCTTATATCCTAGCAGATGGTAGATCTAGCTTAAAGCAGGGTTAAACTTTTACTGAAGCAGAATGCTCCTGAAGAGTATTCTGCTTTACTTTCAGCCTAGATGCTAGAATAATAGGCCCATGTCAGTATTATAAAAAATATATCTCTGGGTGAAAATTGTCTCTGTCTTAGTGGTCTATAGACTTATCTATTCACTGATTTAAAAGAATTAAGCAATTAGTAGATCTAATTAACTTATGAAAATAAATAAATGTGTTGGATTTTCATCGCCTTCACCTAGTTTTGTCGCGAAAAAAGTGTCGCCAAAAAAGCTCCCTATTTGGCACCCCAATCTCCCTATTAAAAATTCCAAATCTCCCTATTTGGGTCCAAGAAAATATCACATGTCTGCTTACGGAGCCCTCTGATCTGGGTCTTCACTGTTTGTCAAAATGCCAAACATTGACAAAAACAACCCTTAAAAGTCAGATATCGGACTAGACTAAAAAGGAAACTGGAATTGTCCATTTAAAGTTTCAGGGAGGAAAGAGTTAAAGTAGGCTGAAAGTAAGGCAGAATGCGCCTTAAGGCACATTCTGCTTTACTTTCAATCTGCTTTAAGTGATCACCACTCTTCAAAACTTGAAACAGACTATAGGGTAAACAGTTAAAGGCATATTTAAGGGGTAAGGGTTAAAACAGTATATTGCAAATACAAATGTATTCCAACTGAGCAGAAGACTGTCCACACTGTCTATACTACATTACCGACATGTCATGTCATGATGTGTCAGACATAGTGTACTAAAGGTACAGAAATAAATCTACAAAATAAGAAAATATATCCCACAATAGAAACCCCTGTCAGTAAATGTAATTTACAGTGTTACTTAGGGAAGTCTTACCCCTTTAACCTTTTCCTCTGCATTTGTGTCATATGATACTTTCATGGTAAATACTGGTACCTTAACCCTTTCCCCCATAGAAGCGCCTTTTAGCACATTCAGTTTATTCTTGCCCTGAAGAAAATAGTTCCAATTTATACATTCATAAATATGTATAATACAAAATATTTTCTATATTCTAGTAGATGATAGCTTAAAGCAGGCTGAAAGTAAAGCAGAATGCGCTTAAAGCGCATTCTGCTTTACTTTCAACCTGCTTTAAGAGGACACCTATATTCAGTACTAGAGATATGCTATGTGGGAAAGGGTTAAGGAGCCCTCTGATCACTGTCTTCACAGGTACACTAAATGTCAAGTACATGTATACTCATCACAAGGGGTGAATGAGTTCATTATAGAATACTTAAATTTCACAAACTGTATTATTTTGGCACTGATGACTATGAATGAAATTGAAGATTGACTTAAAAAAAAATTATTTCTTTGTTTATATACTATAACTGATAGATCAGACCCCAAGGTTATATGGATTATAGTTGAGTCTGAGATCATTCTCAAGCATTTTATTGGTCAGATTTGAGCTGCTGCTCAAATCTGACCAATCAAATGCTTGAGAACGATCTCAGACTCAATTTAAACCCTTTATAACTTGGACCCAGATCTTGACAATGGTCCTTGAGTATGACCTGCGTTTCTCTACTGCGTCACTAACTAAAATTCCACCATTGTTTACTATATTACAGCAAGGAGACAGTTGCCAGACAGAGGAGGTGAATGATGAGAACAAGAGTATCATCTGGACCCTGGTCAAACAGGTGAGCTACTATTTTAACCCATTACTCCTTCAGAGCTCCAGATAAGGGACGTTTTTCAAAAGTTATAATCTTTATTTCTGCATTAAACCCCATGGTGTCACTACTCATTAGAATCGTCTCTTCAAGACAATTCTAATGATAGGTAACACCATAGGATTTGGTGCTGGAATAAAGTGAGAAAGTGTGGGATTTGTTCAGTTTACCCCCTCTTTTCTGGAGCCATGTCCATAGATATGCCCTTTTATGCCTTTAGTTTATTCCTCCACTGTACAAAATAGTTCCATTTTTTTGTCATGAATATGCACCATAAGAAATATTTTCAGATTTAAGGGCTGAGATCTGTATATGCCCATACTGATTGAGATTCAAAATTTCTAGAGCCCTGCTCATTACCCAATCAATAAGCCTTTTAACACTTTCAATTCATTCTTCCACTAAAGGAAATAGTTCCACTTTATACAATCATGAATTTGCATCATACAAAATTGTTCCTATTTCCAACACAGGTCAGGTATATCATGATATGACGCATGGATTTTGATGTTGTTATTTCAGGTACGGCCTGGTATGGACCTCTCTAAAGTTGTGCTTCCAACATTTATCCTAGAGCCACGCTCCTTTCTGGATAAATTGACTGACTACTACTACCACTGTGATATTTTATCTGAGTAAGAACAACTTTAAATATAATGAAGGCAGTGTTGTGCCTAGGCCGCGGTATTGCGGGAATCACGCATTTTTTTTCACGATTGTCCATTAAAAATTCGCCTTGCCCTGGCAGATGGGCGCACCGTGAAAAAATCGCATTTTCGACAATTTCCATTAGTTTTTGCTCCATTCCGGAGAATAGAGAGATCACAAATGGAGATTAATCTGAGTATTGAAATCGTTTGAACAAAAACAATCGCTACCATATAATACCGGTATTTAAAAAGACAAAAATCAAATTTCCCTTCGTGTAAACAGCCTTATAGGACTCTACGATATGAGATACAGAGACCGTAAACTGTATTCTAATTAAAAGGTAGTTCTATCGTGTTTTAAAATTCTTTTTAGTGTGTCCCCCCAAAATATCAAATGTCTCCCTGAAGTTTTGGCAGGGGGACACGGTGTCCCCCAACACTGATGAAGGCTTAGTCTCCAGATAAGATGAAGTAAACAGAACTAATCCAACATTTTCTCACTTACTTTAGCATCAAATCTTATGGTGTTACTACTCAATTGAATCGTCCCGAAGAGACGATTCTAATGAGTAGTGACACTATAGTGTTTAATGAAGAATAAAGATTTAAATTTTTGAAATACTCCCCTTATCTAGAGCTCTGTCAGAATCTTATCATTAAATCATACCATAAATGTTCCTTGACCCCATGCTAGGGCATTAGAAAACTGTAGACACATTGAGGGGCTGTTAATCATTGCTTTTATTTTATTACAGCCTTGACCCATTATCCCATAAATACACATTTTTACGCCTTTAATTCATTCCTCCTGAAGAGAACAGTTCCACTTTATACAGTCATAAATATGTATCATAAAAAATATTTTCTGTATTCTAGTAGATGGTAGCTTACAGCAGGTTGAAAGTAAAGCAGAATGCGCCTTAAAGTGCATTCTGCTTTACTTTCAACCTGCTTTAAGTGGTCACCTGTCTTGAAAACTAGAAACAGGTTATGGGGTATTGGGTTAAATGGTCACCTGTCTTCAAAACTAGAAACAGGTTATGGGAAAATGGGTTAAAATTAGGGACGGGACCGAATATTCGAATATTCGCATAAGGGCCGAATATTCGAATCTCATTTAAGTATTCGAATAGTTGTCTCTGAAATTTTATTTTTATTAAAATCATAATATGGATTATTCAATTTATTTAAGAGACTGTTTCATTTTCTCCAACCAGGCTAATCGTTCACCATTAATCCTCGTGTGTAGGGTGATTATCACCCCCGGCTGGTCAGTGTTTTGATAGCACCTGTCAAGTTGTACACAGTTTGCAAACATTACCCGCTGTGTTATGTAATCGACGGCCCTCCCTAACATCGGATCAATGGACTCGCAGTTAATTAATTGACATGTTGGGGAACCCTAGTTGCCAAACAAAAGAGGGGTGTTTAGCACAGGGCATTTAAGAGCAGCCAATAAAGAAAAAGACGAATAATTGTTAATATCGCCAATCATAGCGGCTCAAATGACGGTTTTCGTAAACGACCAATATATCACGCAAACACTATTTAAAATCATCAACCATTCTAGTTAAGACGTCATGAAAGCTTAATATTGACCTTACACAAGACGTAGATCTATAACGATCAAATTCTTACTAAAACGCAACTATGTCACCGGCTACTGCTTCGCCTGTGTGAAATAATTTACTCGTTCTGCCGACAATAAAACAGCAACCTGTTTTGTTTGTTACGTTCGTTTCTGAGTGTAACATCTGCATGCAGAAACTTGAGAGCGTGTGTTCAGATTAGTTTTAAAAGCAGATTAAATATAATTTGTAAAGCTGACAAAATATTTACGCAAAAAAACCTGACTCTACATGACGGAAGACTTAATTCGAAACTAATTTAAATGCAGATATAGATGTTGCGTTAAACACGAGTTGCATCCCTTACGTTTGGAGACCGCCATATCTACAAAGATTAACTGGAGTAAATGGTTGCAAAAGTTGATAAGTTAACCAGTCAATCAGACGATTGTCACAGAATACACATTCTGCTCAGGGTTTGGTCCATTTAAGATAGGTATTTCTACGAAGCAAACATTGAATATTTGTATTTGATGATGAAATTATACTCGGATCGGATAACCCCCCCCCCCCCCCCCCCCCCATCATCGGACAAAGTGTTTATTCCAGACGAATTATTCGAATACTTTAAGCGAATATTGGAATAGCAATTTGGGTTCGAATTCCCATCCCTAGTTAAAATGGTATAAACACTACTTGTTGTTTTCATAAATGTCATATATCTTTGCTGAGTGATCTCCTAGGAAAAAATATTGAGGTCAGGTTTCATCTTAACATAGTTTTTATGCCAGTGTATTTACTGTATTACAATGAAAACAAAACAGTAAAAAGTTTTATATCGAGTTTCTAAAAACTACTTCATCCATGAAAATTTTATAGGTAATAAAAAAAGAGAAAAATGACAAAAATATATGTTTTAGATTCAGAGTACTTCAGTAATCCTTAGTAGGTCACATTAGTATAATCAAAATGCACCTCTTCAGTTAAAAGTTCTTGAAACATTATAGTTGACCTTCTTTATAACAATGAATTATGTGATAAAATACTGATTTTTTTACCACTGTTTAACCCGATACCCATAGACTGTTTCTAGTTTTGAAAACAGGTGACCACTTAAAGCAGGTTGAAAGTAAAGCAGAATTTGCCTTTAACCCTTAACCCTTAATTTGCTTAACCCTTTCTTTACTTTCATCTTGCTTTAAGCAGCCACCTGCCATTTACACTTAAAGCATAAATTTGATTAGTTTACAAGTAGAGTAATCCCGAAAGACTCTATCAGATTGTAGTAAGCATCATATACCATATTAAATATAATTTTCTGCACTTTTAAGTTCTTTATGAATTTTTTATGGAAGAAAACTTATTGGGATTAGATTTCATTATTTTCTCATACATACTAAAGACTCACTTAACAATTTCGGGCCAGAAACTTTGGTTTCACTTTCACTCTGTTTTAGTAACCATCTGCATTGGCACTTTACTCAGTAGCCTGTTTCTGAAGATGGGTGACTGCTTAAAGCAGGTTGAAAGTAATGCAGAATGCGCCTTAATATCCATGACTATATCGTCAGTGGAAGAATGAATTATATGCGTAAAAAATGTGTATCTGTGGAGTAAAGGGTAAAAAAATCATCATGCTTTGGTGTCACTACTCATTAGAATTGTTCCAAAGAGACGATTCCAATGAGTAGTGACTCCATATGGTTTAATGCAGAAATAAAGATTTAAGCTTTTGAAATCTTCCCCGTATCTGGAGTCCTGGGTATAGTATGTTATGTTGTTTCAGAGCCGTACTGCAGGAAGATCCATACACCAGGATGAAGTCTGTGGTGAAATGGTACCTGTCAGGCTTCTACAAAAAACCAAAGGTAACACTGGCTACACAATACAGTCAAACTTTGATATCTCGAACTCTCTTAGTTTCGAACTATCGGATTTGTCAATAAAATGGATTGAGCTATTTCTTGCTCGGTTTAGTCAAACATATCGATATTTCAAAGTTAAAACGTGGCTGAGCCACGTTTTAACTTTGAAATACGGGTATGTTCGACTTAACAGAGTTTGAGATATCGAAGTTCAACTGTTACAAGTAACATGCATAACGCCATGCATGCTAACTCCAGCACAGGGGGCTCCAGATAAGAGGGAATAAAAAGAACAAATGGAACAATTACTCCTTCATGTTTACACCAAACCCTATGGGGTTACTACTCATTGGAATTGTCCTGTAGAGACCATTCTAATGAGTAGTGATGCCATAGGGTTTATTATCCTACCTCCTACAAGTTTCTAGCTATCAGATTGGTGAATTGGCGTCACGTGAAAGCCGTGTATTTTCTATCCACTGCTGTCAGCAACCTAATATTGGCCCGTGAAAACGTTAGCAACGTAACGTTCAAAATGACCAACGTTCGATGAAGATGACGTCATTTGGTTTCTATAACGACTGCGCTTATGTAAACATTCAAACAATTTACATATTCGTTGATTTTGAACCAGGTACAGTGGAGAAAACGTTATTCTTTCCCAATAAACGCCTTTACGCTAAAACTAATATTTCCATTGCAAACAGTTTGGGTGACCCGGCGTCTGATCATTCTCTAAACCATTTGTCACTTGCATAAAAATGAGTTGTCAAAAAGTTGTTATTTTGTACATTTTATTACGATGTTTGCGTTTAAACGGGAAAGAATAACATTTTCTCCACTGTATACAATAAACAAGTCATTAAACGGTTGCTGATTAAGATGTATACAGTATTTGGGCGGTAAACATGACGTCACGCACTAATGTTAAGATAACGATGTTTTCATATTATATGACAGTAACTGCCTTTAATCTATTTCGTCAAGAATAAAAGGTAGTCGGTAGGATAAAAACGTTACACAGTGATCGCTCTCGTCCCATATGGAATTTACTGGCAGTGTATATTCCATATTAGGTCACCTGAAAACTGTGTAACTTATAATGAAAATTTTATTTTTTGAAGTACATGTAGTCCCCTTATCAGTAGCCCTTAAACTCATTCAACACTCTTCCTCAGAATTGTACATGATTAATATAGACCTGCAATGATGCAGAAAATATTAACCTTTCTACTGTTGAATATATGTATGCATAAAACTCCAATTACTATGATCAGCTAAATTATAACATAAGCTAATGAAATAAGGTTAAATTTCTAAAGGAAAAGTGCAGATTCATAATTTTATTCAATAAGAAAACAGTGAAGACCCTCATCAGACAATTCTGTTCTGTGGCGTGTTCAATTACCATTGTTTGCGGTTAAGGTTAGCAGTTTTTGCCCCGTGTGCAGCATGCAGAGTACAGTAGAGATAATGTTTTCCTTCCAAATAACCCGGGTTACGCTTAAACTATTATTTTCATTGCAAACAGTTTGGAGCCAGATCAGACGCCGGGTAACCGGCCTCTAATCAGGCTCCAAAGTGTTCGCCATCCAGATAAAAACTGGTAGTCAGAATTGTTAAAAAATTGTCATTTTCTATATTTCATTGCAATGCGCTTGCGTTTGAACGAAAATATTACGTTTTTGCCACTGTATTTCAGACCGGTAGCCAACTCGCAATCGACGGCCATCGATTTCTTTACTGAACACGATACATTATTTACAGTTTTCAAGAAGTGTCAATATACAGTAAAACCTCTCGATTACAATCACTAAAAAGAAAGCTTATTGACTTCACAAAAGCCAGGTAATAGCTTAAAGTAAGGTGAATATAAAACAAAGCTTTCTGTCTCACATTCACCGTGCTTTAAGCAGCCACTTACCTGAAAAACCTGATAATTATCCCCTGCCGAAAGGCAGAGGGATACTGTTTTAGGTCTGTCCGTCCGGCTGTGCGTGCGTGCGTGCGTGCGTCACGTTTTCCGTCCGCAACTGTATCTCCGAAACCGATAAACAGATTTGGATGAAACTTGGTATACTTATTTGTCATCATAGGAGCACCGTGGGAAATCAAATTTTTTTTCAGAAAATTATAGGAATTTATGAGTTATCTGCCCTTTTTGTGTTAAAAATGCCATATTTAACAGTTTTTACACTCTAGCAACTACAGTATTCAACATATTTTGTTTATACTTGCACACAATGTCTATAAGTACAAGTTCTTGCAGGTGTGCAATTATTGTAAAAAAAGGATACTTGTGACAAGAGTTATCTGCCCTTGAAGTACTTAAAAATGCTTTATTTTGATATTTTTTACATACTAGAGCCTATAAATATGCATGGATTTTGAAAAAACTTTCTTGAATTATGTATGGCTATTAGTTTTCAAATGAATTTGATTATTGTTGAAAACGGAGAAATGAGTCATGAGTTATCTGCCCTTGATAAGTAAAAAATGCCATATTTAACTGTTTTTACTCTCTGGCAACTACAATTATGAATGGATTTAAATGATACTTGCACACAATGTCTATAAGTAAAAGTTCTTGTAGGTGTGCTATTATTGTCAAAAAAGGATACTTGTGGCAAGAGTTATCTGCCCTTGATGTACTTAGAAATGCTAGAAAATGCTTTATTTTAATATTGTTTACATCCTAGTATCTATAAATATGCATGGATTTTGATAAAAAAAATCTTAAACTATGTATGGCTATTAGTTTTCAAATAATTGTTATCATTTTTGAAAACGGAGAAACTAGTCAACAGTTATCTGCCCTTGATGAGTCGAAAAACCATATTTAACAGTTTTTACCATCTAGAAACTACAGTCTTTAATGGATTTTGATTTAACTTACACACGATGTATATAAATATAAGGGTTGCAATTATTGTCAAAAAAGGATACTTTGTGGCAAGAGTTATCTGCCCTTTATGTACTTAGTAATGCTCAACATGGCTTTATTGTTTACATGCTATTGTGTACAAATGTGAATGGATTTTGAAAAAAAAAAATTTAATCATATATTGCTATTATTTATAGAATGAGTTCAATTATTGTCGAAAATGTGCAAATTAGTCAAGAATACTCTACCCTTGAAGAGTTGAAAATGTGTTTACACTCTAGTAAATTCTACAGTTCTGAATTTTTTTTAATAATACTTGCACACAATTATAAGTTCTTGAAAGTGTTTAATTACTGTTGAATTTGAATCAAGAGTTACCTGCCCCTGTCATACTTAGATTTATAATGCTACAAACGGCTTTATTTTTTGTATTGTTTAGGCTTTAACATGTACAAAATTGAATGGATTTTATAAAACTTTGTAAAAAGCTTTTGAATGTTGATCTTTAAAGACACTTAAGACAGGTGATCACCATTTGCCCCTTCCTCCCACATTAAAGTTTGCCACTTTCTTCTGGACAATCGCTGCGGCAGGGGATATCAGCTCTAAGGTGCTTGTTTAACACAAATTAGTGATTGTAATAGAGAGGTTATACTTACACTAAAAGTCTATATTAACAAGAGAAGGTTTAAAGTGTTTCACTTTCTGATACAACGATTTCAGGGTCTTAAGAAACCATACAATCCAATCATTGGGGAAGCGTTCCGTTGTTACTGGCATCACCCCAACACCAACAGTCGCACATTCTACATCGCTGAGCAGCTCTCACATCATCCGCCAGTCACAGGCTTCTACGTGACCAATCGCAAAGACGGCTTTAATATCAGTGGCAGCATTCTCGCAAAATCTAAGTTTTATGGTAATCTTATATCTTTGTTCTGTATTAAACCCATTGAGTCCTAGTGATAAGTATGACCATCCTTTACAAACAGTATACCTGTGAATAGTACACTTGTCCTTAAAAACAGTGTAGACCCAGATCAGAGGACTCTGATAAGGGTCTGCACTGTTTGTCATTTTGCAATACATTTGTTAAAAACATTCCTAAATAGTCAACATCTGACTAGACTAAATTGGAAAAGGGAATGTTCCATTAATTTTGAAGTTTCAGGAGTACCGTCTTTTCAATTGAGGAATAAATTAATGGTGTTAAATGTGTATTTATAGAGTAATGGGTTGATTTACTATATACCAATGTATATATCTCTTTACAGGCAATTCATTATCAGCCTTATTAGAGGGCACAGCCAAGATGACATTCCTGAAGAGAGGGGAGGATTATTATATAACCATGCCTTATGCTCATTGTAAAGGTACCGCCACTTTGAATCTAATCTATGAGTATACTTGTCTTTTACAAACAGTGTACTTTTGGAGAGTACACTTGACTTATGCAAACAGTGTAGACTCGGACCAGAAGTATAACCATGCCTTAAGCTCATTATAAAGGTACCCACTATTATGAAAATTCCCATAACCTTTAAACCCATTGAATCCTAGTGATGAGTATACTGATCCTTTACAAACAGTGTACCTTTAAAGAGTATTTTTGTCCTATGCAAAAAGGGTATACCCTAATCAGAGGGCTCCTAAAGGATCAGGCACCATTTGCCATTTTGCATTATATTGTAAGAAATGACCCTAAACTGTCAAAATTAGACTAAAATGTATTGGAAACTGGGTTTGTTTCAAGGGTTATTGAGTTTATGTGTTTCCCCCCTTCTATTGTATTGTGACTTCACATAAGTTAGTATCAAGCAGTGTTTCATTAGTATGTTGTGTTACGTTTTCGTAAAACAAGATCCCACCGCTACTGCCAGTGTTAAGTTTCCGTAGTATACTTGGAGAGTTGGGGAAACACTATAAAATGAGAATCTTTCCTTCACAACATTTATTTTAACTATCTAGTTTTCTAGGATTTCTAAAGTTCTTTAACTTCCTTTAACTTCCTTGCTTCCCTTGATTTAAGGGTAATTCCATATGTTAATGTGTATCAAAAGTTCCTAAACGATATCTGACCAAAAGAGAACATATGCCAAAAGATTCGCCAAAAGATCCTGAATGACGGGTATCTCTGTACTTTTATATGAGCCTAGTCAGACAAAACTCACCAGGGTCCCATAACTCCCATATAAGAGATCTGGGCCCCTCCTACAAGTGGCCCCAGCTCTCGGCACTGGCCCCTGATTGCCAACACTCTCCGCCAATCACAGAGGTTAATTACTGGCTAAAATACTGTGACCAGCAACGCCTCTTCAATAGTTTTAAAAGCACAGAGAACCCTTAACCCCCATTTCTAAAAACACAACAGTCGTAAAAACTCACACTTACCTATTTCCTTATTTGTTTGTTGTCGTTCAATTGCATGTTTATATTTTCTATTGCAGGTATTTTAATTGGTACCCTTACTATGGAGATGGGAGGAAAAGTTACTCTAAACTGTCCTAAAACAGGGTACCGATGTGATCTCGAGTTCAAACTAAAGGTAAGCAGTCTCAGCTTAGTACAGCCAACTTCATTGCTTATTCTTTGTCAGAATAATCTAGGGAAGAAAATATTACATGGTCAATGGCAATTCTATACAGATTTGTCTGTACATGCATAAGCACTGTAGGAATTTCCATTAAACTAGTAGATATTAGCTTAACCCATTACCCCATAAATACGCCTTTTTACGCCTTTTAGTAATTCCGCCACTGAAGAAAATATTTCAACTTCATACACTCATGAATGTGAACCAAAAGAAATATTTTCTATCTCTTAGCAGATGGTAGCTGAAAGCAGGCTGGAAGTAAAGCAGAATGTGCCTTAGGGCACATTCTGCTTTACTTTCAACATGCTTTAAGTGATCACCTGTTTTCAAAACTAGAAACAAGCTATGGGGTAATAGGTTAAAGCAGGCTGAAAGTGAAGCAGAAAGCTCCTTAAGGTAGCTGTAGAAGATCGATACTGCAAGCGGATTTTTCTAATTAATTGTCGTCATTGATGATTTTCCCCCCAATTTTATAGCTGACGGATGAAAATGGTACACATCCCATCAGAATATGCCAATTTACAAAAAAAAATTAAATTTTTTATGATTTTATAAGAACATTTAAAAAAAAATTCAAACAACGATATCAAAGCCATCTTTATTTGTAACATGATTAAAATTGCCTAAAATACTCTTTATAAACATATCCAGGGATCCGTGTCTCAGATTTTTAAAATACCGCTTCAAACCTTTGTTATGTAACATCAAAGATTTTTTACGGTTTAAAGTCGACCACTATTACGTAACGCTTTATAACGGACCACTGGAGCTACTTATACAATTTCTGAGACACAGTTCCCTCGGGGAGATAACACCCTTTCATCTGCTTCAAACCGCACGAAAATTGTACCCCAACTGCGAAAATAAGAGGTGTTCAAAAATACCGCTTGCTTCAAATTATGTAATGCCGGAAACTCCAATTAACTAACTGATGTGTCAATTAGGCTCTCGTGACCACCCGGTATTCAACTAAGACCTTCTTTTTCAACAAATAACATGACCCAGCTTATGATCAACCATTTCGTTAAACTCCGTCCCAAATTAACAAAGCCAATCATATTTAAAATAACGATTTTAATACGGTAAAAGCCGTGAATCACCTCTGACAGCTTCGGAATAAACCACCTATCTAGTCACGTAATCTACGCAATTGAGGCACCCAGCGGGGATTCTGACGCGTGATTTACCGGTAAAATGACCGAGAAAGCAAGAGAGAATTTGGTAACCTGTAGAAAATACCTTTATCTATCAGGATTTGTAAAAAAGTATTAAACGACTATTTTACCATTTATTTCGTAAAACGCTACCTTAGAGAGCTTTCTGTTTTACTTTCAGTCTGTTTTAAGCAGTCGTCTGTATTTTAAACAGAAACCAAACTATCCGGTTAAAGGTTAACAGTTGACATTGAATTTGTGTTTCAGCCATTCTTTGGGATAGGAGAAGCGTCCAACAAGATCCATGGTAAGATTAAGATGGGTTCAGACACACTAGCTACCATAGAGGGACATTGGGACCAGGAGATCTACATCAAAGACAAATCTACAGGGGTATGTTTGGGAAAATGTTTGTCAGTTTCTATGTAAAGACTGCCCAGCTTGTGCTAAGCAACCACATAATTATTAAAGAAGTATTGAAATATATAAATAAAGGTGACTACTTTATGCCAGGCAAAAGTATTGCCAAAGTCCTAGCGGACTTGTTTTCACTTATCTCATTGAATAGGTGTTTCAAAAATGACTAGACCTGAAAACAACTGGCAAAGAAACCGGTACTGAGAATCTCTATCCATAGTTGACTGCTTATCTCACTCACTTTACTCTTACCATTCTAAATTTTCAAATGGAGTCGACTTTTTTTTGATAAATGAACAGTTTAGATTAACTCTTGAAGGTTTTGTTCCCATGATATTTAAAAATTTGACAACCAGTGCAAACCCTGATCTGAGGGCTCCTTCAGGGACTCTCTGCTCTTGGTCTACACTGTTTGCAAAGGCAGGATATATATCCTATTCAGTACTAAAAAGGTTAACCCATTTGTGCCCATGATCCCATATATGGGACATAGGCAAACAGTGTAGACTCTGATCAGACGCCGCATTATGCGGTGTCTGGTCAGAGTCTACACTGTTTGCTGATAGGGATTTCCATATAAAAAAAAATGAAAATGAAAATGAAGACCAGGCACCCCTAAGGTAAAAAATTGAACTAATCCAATACATTAACATGAAAGAATCCACTGGGCGTAAATGGGTTAAGTCACTGACTGATTCAATTGATCTTTTTCTTCAGGATACCTCTTTATTTTTCTCACCCACGTCAGAGGTTAAAATGTCCAGGTTAAAGCGACACACAGTGCCTATAGAACTACAGACAGATATGGAGTCAGAGAGGTAAATATTCTACTACATGTATCAGTGAAGATTCCAATGCAAACAAGAGTCTAATAAGGAGCCCTCTTATCAGGGTCCCCCACATAAGAATGGTCTGGAGCATATTGTTATTGGTCTGTCCGTTTGTCTATGTGTCCACAGTTTTAACCTTGGCCAGAATTTTGAGAATGACATATGATAGAGACTTCATATTAGGTATGTGTACTCAAGTCTAGAGGCATTTGAGCTCAGTAGAACTTTTGTCATGTTTGACAAAAAGAGTTCAAATAGGCTGAATTGCCCCTTGACTATGACTTTAAAAACTACATGTGTTAACCCATTACCCCTTAAAAACGCCTTTTTACACCTCTCATTTATTCCTCCACTGAAGAAAAAAGTTCCAGTTTATACAGCCAAGAATATGTACCAGAAGAAATATTTTCCGTATCCTAGAAGATGGTAGCTTAAAGCAGGCTGAAAGTAAAGCAGAATGTGCCTTAAGGCACATTCTGCTTTACTTTCAACCTGCTTTAAGTGGTCACCTGTTTTTAAAGCTAGAAATAGGTTAAGGGGTAATTAATGGGTTAAAGACTTCATATTAGTTTTGTTATGTGTATTCCACTAAAGAAGTCTATTGAGCTCAGTATGAGATGTGTCATACACCTCTTTTGATGTAAGTTTGGTGATGTCAATTGTTTCAGTTTGCAAAATATAACAAAAAATTAACTCTACATAGATTTAATTTGAAACTAGAACTCATTGTCCATCTTAAGTTTCAAGGATAAATAGATTAAGTGAGATTATGTTTCATGTGATAATTACAGACTGTGGAAGAATCTCAGTGATGCTGTTATCAGGGGTGACATGCACAATGCTACTCAGGAAAAATTCATACTTGAAGAGAGACAGAGACAGGAGGCCAAGGAGAGGAAAGCTCAGATGTTAGACTGGGTACCAAGACTGTTTGAGAGAGACAGCATTACTAATGATTGGATCTATAAACACATTGAGTAAGTCTAAACCCTCCACCCCACCCACCCCAAATAGCTTGTTTTCAGTATTTAAGACAGATGTTTAAAGCATACTGAAAGTAAAGCAGAATGCTCCTCAAGGAGAATTCTGCTTTACTTTCAGCCTGCTTTAAGCTATCTTCTACAAGGATAGAGTAAATATTTCTTATAATACATATTCAGGACTGTGTATTTACAATTGTATTAAGGGAACTGTTTTTATGCCCCCGGCATCGAAAGATGCGGAGGCATATAGTAATCGTCCTGTCCATCTGTCAGTCCGTCAGTCCATTAACCTGGCCGTCTCTTGTGACATAACCTGGCCATTTCTTGTGACATTAACCTGACCAGTTGGGTTAGCCTCCAGATCATTATTTTTCAAGTTAGAGCAAAAAGAAATTGTCGGTTGTGTGGCTAGCCACGCAAAAGAAAACAATAGAAAATAGCCACATAAGTATCCTCCCATAAGTTAGAGCAAAAAGAAATTGTCGGTTGTGTGGCTAGCCACGCAAAAGAAAACAATAGAAAATAGCCACATAAGTATCCTCCCGTAAGAACGTCCGTCCGTCCATCCGTAACAAGGTTAAGTAGAATTTACTGTTTCGTCTAGCATCAACACTGTTTACCCAATTGCTTGGATACTTATACAGTTGTTGCCATGGACCATTCCCTATCCACCAATATCACCAAACTTTGATTTTGACCTTGCCCTTGACCTAATTTGGACTTAGAATACTTTAAATAGGCTATTTCTTGGTTAACTAGATATTACCGTTTCGTCTAGCATCAACAACCCTTACTCCAATGCTTGGATACTTATACAGTTGTTGCCTTGGACCATTCCCTATTCACCAATATCACCAAACTTTGATTTTGACCTTGTCCTTGACCTAATTTAAAACTTAGAATATTTTGAATGGGCTCTTTCTCGGTTAACTAGATTTTACCGTTTCGTCTAGCATCAACACTGTTTACTACAATGCTTCGATACATATATAGTTATTGCCTTGGACCATGACTAACTCACCAATAATACCCAAGCTCAGTTTGACCTTGACCTTGACCTAATTTGGACTTAGAAAAAATTCAGAATATATTGTCAAGGATGCCACCGGGGGCATAAGCGTTTATTGAACGCGCAGTCTTGTTGTTAGTGGAAGATGTATTAAAGGGGTAAAAAGGGTGTATCAATTGGGTTTAATGAGTTTTTTCCCAATTACGATAGACTGGGTCCCTAGGCTGTTTGTGTTTGAGAGAGACATTAGAATTGATTGGATCTATAATGTGACACATTGAGTAAGTGTTCATAATTGAGATTATCTTTTTGAACACTACATGTAGGTAAATTTGTCAACTGCAACAATTGTCCTCTGCTGTACATTGTTCTTAACCCTTTACTTCATTCAATTTATTCCTCCACTGATGACGGTGGTGTTAGATTCACTATATCTTCAATACTAGAAAAAGGTTATGGAGTAAAGGGTTAATCTAGAATTTCCCCCAAAAAAACCCGTCAAAATAGGATCATATTATCAATTTGTCAAACCGTTTGGATCCTACTGAGACTCCATGTTATGTGTAGTCTCATTTGAATCCAAACTAACTGCAAATGTTATCACTAATTGGTCGCTAGCTTTGCACTTTAGGACTTTAACCAGGACTCAACATAAGGGGAGTATTTCAAAAACTAAAATCTCTATTTCTGCATTAAACTCTATGGTGTCACCATTCATTAGAATTGTCTCTTCAAGGTGATTCTAATGAGTAGTAACATCAAAGGATTGGGTGCTGAAATGAGTGAGAACTGTTGGATTTGTTCAGTTTTCTCCCTCATATCTTGAGCCCTGGGTTTAACCCATTGAGCCATAGCGACGAGTATACTTGTCCTGTACATGTACAAACAGTGTACCTGTAAAGAGTTCAGTAACTGCTGTCCCATATAGTGTAGACCGAGATCATGGTGCACTGTTTGCCATTTTGCAATACGTTGCAGAAATAACCCTTAACCCATTGCATGCTGGGTAATGTTTGGCAGCCATTTTAAATGTCGTCTGCAGCGGGTATTATCAAATATTTACAAAAGATTTTAGCAGTTTCTGATAGAATACTGAACTAGCTGCAAACCGTTTTGATCTCAGATCAAAACTGTTTGCCTAGAGGTACACCTAAAAGTGTATCCCGCATGAAATGGGTTAATACAGGTTGTCAAAATGGAATTAACTAAATTGCAAACTGGAATTGTCTGTTAAAAGTTGCAGGGATGAATGAGTTAAAGCTATGAGATTTAATCAAGAATGAACATAATAGGCATTGTTTGAGCAATGAAGAATAATCACAACGGATGAGGAACTAAGGAAATGCAGTCATCAAGTTAAGTTTCAATCTTTCCATTATTTTCAAACATGTTCAGGGCTGCCATTTCTCCGGATTTTTTCTTAGTCTTCGGATTTTTATCCTAGCAGATGGAAGCTTAAAACAGGCTGAAAGGAAAGCAGAATGCGCCATAAGGCGCATTCTGCTTTACTTTCAAACTGTTTTTAGCAGTTATGTGTCTTCCAAACAAGAAACAGCCTATGGGGTAAAGGTATGATTAGTAAAATTCCGTCTGAAAAAAAATGAAAATTTGAAATCTTAGGATTTTTATGATCAACTTATGGCAGCCCTGCATGTTTGAGATGAGTAATTCAGTAACATAGTCTGAACCCATTACCCAATCAAAACGCCTTTTACGCCAGGGCTGCCATAAGTTGACATGAAAAATCCTAAGATTTCCAAATTTGCATTTTTCAAGTGCGATTTTACGAATCGTACCTTTACCCTATAGCCTTTTTCTTGTTTTTTTGACATGCGACTACTTAAAGCAGGTTGTAAGTAAAGCAGAATGTGCCTTAGGGCGCATTCTGCTTTACTTTCAGCCTGCTTTAAGATACCATGTAGTGGGAAAAAAATCCGGAGATTTAGGAAAAATCCGGAGAAATGGTAGCCCTGTTACGCCCTTCCACTTATTCCTCTACTGAAGAAAAAACTTTCACTTTATACCGTTTTGAATGCGCACAATAAGAAATATTTTTCATATCCTAGCAAATGGTAGCGTAAAGCAGGATGAAAGTAAAGCAGAATGTGCATAAAGGCGCATTCTGCTTTACCTTCAACCTACTTTAAGTGGTCACCTATCTTCAATAGAAAAAAGGGCCATGGGGTAATGGGTTAAATTGAAAAAAAAATTCTGCGCTGTGTTTTTACTTTCATATATGGGTATGGTTGACTTCAGCATCTGAAAGTAGAAATAAGAACTTAAGAATAACATGAGCTGAAGTTACCATGGTTCAACTGTATTACGTTTGCCTGTGTTAACTTCAGTATGCGACCTTGGGACTTAACTAACGACAAGCTTCAGTATGAGTTGGACTACCGCATTGCCACTTGGACTAGACACCGGACCCCAGTTGTACGGACATTAAGTATCACAAGCCTGGAACAACAGAAGACAGAGATAGTGCCATCACAGCGCCACAGTAATAGACAAATTCAGAGACCGTCAGTGAAAAGACTTAAAATAGTGGGTGAGGAAAGTGGAAGTTCAACTGCAGAGCTTGATACCAAACATGATAGTGACTCCTCGGAGCCAGGCCTTAGTAAGTGCTTAACTCTTTGAACCCTAGTCACACATACATGCATCATTTGCAAACAGTGTACCTGTGAGGAATACACTTGTCCTATGCAAACAGTGTAGACCCTGATCAGAGGGCTTCTTAAGGAGCCCTCTGATCAGGGTCTACACTGTTTGTCATTTTGACATTTATTGTGAATATCAACCCTAAAATGTCCAAAATGGACTAGACTAAATTGAAAACTAGAACTGTCAATTTGAGGTTGCAGGGAGGAAAGGGTTAACTCAGGGCTCCAGATAAGAGGGATTTAATAAAATGGTTTCAATATTTTTTATGCCCCCGTCATTGACAGATGCGGAGGCATATAGTAATCATCCTGTCCGTCAGTTCGTCCCTCGATAACAAGGTTAAGTAGAATTTACCGTTTCGTCTAGAATAAAAACCGCGTACCCAAATGCTTGGATACTTTTTATGCCCCTGGCATCGATAGATGCGGAGGCATATAGTAATCGTCCTGTCCGTCCGTCCATCCGTCTTTCCGTGCCTACGCTAGGATACGTATGTGGCTAAAATTCTTAGCCCCATAATAGAAAACATTAACCTGGCCGTCTCTTGTGACATTAACCTGGCCATTTCTTGTGACATTAACCTGGCCAGTTGTGGGACATAGGGTTAGGGGTAGAGTTAGCCTCCAGATCATTCTATTCCAAGTTAGAGCAAAAAGAAGTTGTCTCTTGTGTGGCTAGCCACGCAAGAGAAAACAATAGAAAATAGCCACATAAGTATCGTAGCGTAAGAAGGTCCGTCCGTCCGTGCGTGTGTGTGTCCGTCCGTAACAAGGTTAAGTAGATTTTACCGTTTCGTCTAGCATCAACACCGCTTACCCAAATGCTTGGATACTTATACAGTTGTTGCCTTGGACCATTCACTATCCACCAATATCATAAAACTGTGATCTTGACCTTGACCTTGACCTAATTTGGACTTAGAAAATTTTGAATAGGCTACTTCTTGGTTAACTAGATTTTACAGTTTCGTCTAGCATCAACACAACTGACTACAATGCTTTGATACTTGTACAGTTGTTGCCTTGGACCATTACCAACTCACCAATATGACCCAAGCTCAGTTTGACATCGAGCTTGACCTAATTTGGACTTAGAAAAGATTCAGAATATATTGTCAAGGATACCACCGGGGGCATAAGTGTTTATTGAACGCGCAGTCTTGTTTATACAGTAGTTGCCTTGGACCATTCCCTATCCAATAATATCACCAAACTTTGACCTTGACTTTGACCTAATTTGGATTTAGAATATTTTAAATGGGCTCTTTCTCGATTAACTAGATTTTACCGTTTCGTCTAGCATCAACATATCTGACTACAATGCTTTGATACTTATACAGTTGTTGCCTCTGACCATTCCCTATACACCAATATCACCAAACTTTGATTTTGACCTTGACCTTGACCTAATTTTAACTTAGAATATTTTAAATGGGCTCTTTCTCGGTTAACTAGATTTTACCGTTTCATCTAGTATAAACACTATTTACTGCAATGCGTCGATACTTATACAGTCATTGCCTTGGACCACCAATAATACCCAAGCTCAGTTTGACCTTGACCTAGTTTGGACTTAGAAAAAATTCAGAATATATTGTCAAGGATGCCACCGGGGCATAAGCTTTTATTGAACACTCAGTCTTGTTTTTATCTGCATCTAACCTATGATGTTATGTGACTTCTCATTGGAATTTCTTATAGAGACAATTCTAATGAGTAGTCACTAGTCACATAGTAAGGTACAGTCGAACTTCGATATCGATAACTCGCTGAACTCAAACTATAAGCTAGTTTGACACATGAAATGCATTATTTTACGCTCAGTTAAGTCAAACATACCCATATTTCAGAGTTAAAACATGGCTAAGCCACGTTTTAACTTTGAAACACGGGTATGTTCGATTTGACCAAGTTCGAGATATCGAAGTTCGACTGAATATTGCACTATTTACCTTTTGAAATACACCTCTTATTTGGAGCCCTTGTTATTCTTTGGTAACCATCAGTTCATTAAATCCCCTACATCTAGCTTAAATAGTTTATGCTGTATTTCTGTCTTTAACCCTTGTCTTGCTAAGAAAGAATTTGGCTAATACTTGCTAGTTTGAACCAGAACAGATGCCATGTAACAGGTTGTCTGTTATGAATCTGAACTGTTTGGCAAAAACTGTTTAACCCATTACCTCATAAATACGCCTTTTTATGCCTCTAGTTTATTCATCCATTGAGGAAAATAGTTCCAATTTACACAATTGTGAATATGAACCTTAAGAAATATTTTCTATATTCTAGCAGATTTTTGCTTAAAGCAGGCTGAAAGAAAAGCAGAATGCGCCCTAAGGCGCATTCTGCTTTTAATACTTCCAACCTGCTTTAAGTAGTAACTTGTGTTTTAAAAACTAGAAACAGGCTATGGGGTAATGGGTTAAAAATATAAAAAAAAATCATTTAGAGTTTGTTTATATCACAGACAATATACATTTATATGAAACAGATGTCAATTCAGCATGTAAAGGGTAAATGTAGGTAATTTTAGCAATGAAAGTTAAGCAGCTAAGTCTTACAATGCTCCCTCTCTACAATGATACCCAATTGGAGACAATGACTGTATGTGTTGTTCGGAGGGAGTTGTTATAGGGAAGGAAGACTTTACTTACATTTGCAAACAGGTGGAATCCAGATTAGAGGACGCGTAACACATATTATATTTCTGCTGTTCAAATGTCTACTAATAAGTAACTTTGAGAAAAAACAGCAGACAATATTGCAGCAGTGAAAGTGTAAGACATAATGTTCTTGTTTGGGGAATAGTTGCAATCATTGCTTTAGAGAGGGAATCCTGTTTGGGAGGGCTGTTGTAGGGAGGGAGAACTGTTTATAGAATAAATGTTTTGCAAAAATATTATTTCTATTGATTTTAGTGTTTAAAATTTATGGTTGGCATTTTTAACACCATGCCCTAATTTGTGTTTCAGGAAAAAGGGTAACGAGGTCAGTTTCAAATTCAAGAAGTTCAAAGTTAGCGGAGGACACTCTACAGAAAATCTTGGAGCCGGTTACCAGCATACAGAAGGAGACCAATGAGCTAGTGAAATCCCTACAGAAACAGCTAGTCAGACTGAACGCCGAGCACCAGGAACAGAACGCTCAACTCAAGGCCCAAAACAACCAGCACTGGATTATGCTTGGACTTGTTATACTTGTACAAACTATTCTCACCTATTTCATGAGATGAGGTTTTAGAAATCAAATTAAACAAAACAAATTAAATTAAATACCCCGGTATAGTTGAGTACAGGCATATCTGCGTTGAGCCACTTTTTCAATGATGAAGATCTTAGATTACAGGAAGTTGATGGCGCAATGGAGTACAAGCAAAATTCAGAAAGCTTCTTAACCCATTACTTCATAAATACGCCTTTTGACGCCTCCAATTTATTCCTCCACTGAGGAAAATAGTTACAATTAATAAAATCATAAATATGTATCAGAAGAAATATGTTCTATATTCTATGAATTGGTAGCTTAAAGCAGGCTGAAAGTCAAGCAGAATGCGCCTTATGGCGCATTCTGCTTCACTTTCAACCTGCTTTAAGTAGTTACTTATCATCAATACTAGAAACAGGCTATAAAGTAATTGGTTAAGGAGTTGCTTTCTGCATCACTTTTATCATGCATTCAGCAGCCATCTGTTTTATGTATGAGTGAAATCTAAATGCTGAACACAAGTAATGCAAAAAGCTCCCGATTCAGCTGTCTTTATTATTCTTGTGAGCATTTAACAGCCATATGTGTTAACCCATACTCCATAGCCTATTTCTAGGTTTGAAGACTGTTAACCACTTAAAGCAGGTTGAAAGTAAAACAGAATGTGCCTTAGGGGGCATTCTGCTTTACTTTCAGCCTGCTTTAAGCTACCATCTGATAGAATATAGAATATATTTCATATAATACATGATCCATAATTGTTTAAAAAAGAACTATTTACTTCAGTGAAGGAATGAACTATAGCCGTAAAAAGGCATTATTATTGGGTAATGGGTTTAAGGATTGGCAAAGTATGAGAGAATACGAATGTTGAATACAAGTAATGCAGAAAGCTTATTTTGCAGCAATCTGAATTTCTGTAGTACAGCATTTAGCAGTCACCTGTCATTTGCCCATGCAACTTCTTTTTGAATGGCTGCTCGACACAGATATGACTGTAGACAGTAGAAGACATGTAACCATTATAGACTATATACACAGTGAGTAGGAATTGATAGAATGACAGGTAGAAAACAGTGGTTATCCACATAGGGTTCTAGCTAGAAAATAGAGGTTATCCACAAAGGATGATAGATAGAAAGCAGAGGTTATCCACATATGATTAAAGCTAGAAAGCAGAGGATATCCACATATGATGATAAGCTAGAAAGCAGAGGTTATCCACATAGGGTTATAGTTAGAAAACTGAGGTTATCAACATAGCACCTAGCTGTGAATTCATAGATCATACATGTTGCAACAATCCATTTTTCACAGAAACATTTTGCTTGGAATATGGTCTCAATGATATGTTTTGTTTCTCTTGCCATGCATAAAAACAAACTCAGAATGCTTTTCATTGTATAGTCAATTTGTTTAGAGTGGCCATTAATTAAAACTGTGGAGATCTTTGACAATAGGGGCCAGTTTCATAAAACATTTTATGACAAATGTTGTCGCAAGTCAGATTATATAAGTCTTAATTACTATTTTAATCTCCAACTTATCCTGTCTTGTGGCATCTCTTCAAAAGTCACAAGACAGGATTTTTGGTACTGCATAATGATCTTTTATAACTTTTAATATAAGTTTGACAAAATGCCATCCTTATATGTAGTAACATTCATAGCTTGATGTTTCAAATGTAAAGTACAGCTTTCATTGACCTCTATTTATTTCTATCTGGTTTCCACTGGAATACACATTGACCTCATTTAACCAAAGTGGCAATTATACTTATCCTTCACAGTGTACCTGTAAAGAATACATTTGTCCTATGCAAACAGTGCAGACCCAGATCAGAGCACTCTTAAAGGAGCCCAGTGATCAAGGTCTACATTGTTTGTCATTTTGCAATATACTGCAGAAAACAACCCTAAATAGTTGCAAATGGACTAGACTTAACCCTTTCCCCCATAGAAGCGCCTTTTAGCGCATTCAGTTTATTCTTGCCCTGAAGAAAATAGTTCCAATTTATACATTCATAAATATGTATAATACAAAATATTTTCTATATTCTAGCAGATGATAGCTTAAAGCAGGCTGAAAGTAAAGCAGAATGCGCTTAAAGCGCATTCTGCTTTACTTTCAACCTGCTTTAAGTGGACACCTATATTCAATACAAGAGATATGCTATGTGGGAAAGGGTTAATTGGAAACTGGTATTTCTCCATAGCTGCCATTACAAATTGCCTACATCAGTGATGTTAACCCATTACCCAATAGCCTGTTTCTTATTTATGATGACCACTTAAAGCAGATTGAAAGTAAAGAAGAATGTGCCTTAAGGCACATTCTGCTTTACTTTCAGCCTGCTTAAAGCTATGATCTGCTAGGATATAGAAAATAGTATAGAGTTGGAACTATTTTCCTCAGTGGAGGAATAAATTAGAGGCGTCAAAGGGCGTTTTTATGGGGTAGTGGGTTAATTACAGTTATTGTACTGCATTTATGATCAAGAATATATAGTACATCTGTGTATAAGACATGTTACAGCTTATAATAAGAAATCTGCTTTCATCTGAAATCTGTATTTAATACAAATAGTAGATCTTCATTGGAGTGCATTTATCAGAAAAAAGGTAGAACATATGAGTGCATTTATCAGGAAAAAAGTAAAAACATACAAGTGCATTTATTGGGAAAAGGTAGAACATATGAGTGCATTTATCAGGAAAGGGTAGAACATATGAGTGCATTTATCAGGAAATGGTAGAACATATGAGTGCATTTATCAGGAAAGGGTAGTACATATGAGTGCATTTATCAGGAAAGGGTAGAGCATATGAGTGCATTTATCAGGAAAGGGTAGAACATATGAGTGCATTGATCAGGAAAGGAGAGAGCATATGAGTGCATTGATAAGAAGATGGTACATGTGTCCTAAGGTGAAAATGAAGAGGAATAAGAAGATCCAGTTTAGATAGTGTATGTTCCATTGATCATTCTGGACCAGTTTTCATGGAGGGATATATAGGTTAACCCATTACCCCATAAATATGCCTTTTTACGCTTTAAATCTAATCCTCCACTGAAGATAAAACTTCCAATTTATACAGTCACGAATATGTATAATAAGAAATATTTTCTATATCCTAGCAGATGGTAGCTTAAAGCAGGCTGAAAGTAAAGCAGAATGTGCTTAAGCATATTCTGCTTACTTTCATCCAGCTTTAAGTAGTTGCCCGTCTTCAAAACTAGAAAACAGGCTATGGGGTAAGGGGTTTAAAAGTATTTAGATATTACCATTGTAACTGTGCAATGCATTCATGTAAGTTTACAAATATGTTCATTATATTCAATTGTTTATTTTTCATATCCATTTATTTTATTTCTCCTTTTTGACAAGAATACAAACACTTTACAATACTAAAATTGATACAGTGGAGAAAAATGTATTCTCTCCCACTTAAATGAAACGAAGCAAAACAAAATGCAGTTATTCGAACTACTCTTGTTAACTGGTGCAAATAAAGCATAATTAATTTTTTCTGTAAACAACTCTTTTAAAAACCACAAGTCTCAAATCTTTACGGTGTATGCATGTCTATGATAGTAACCGCCTTTAACTCGTGATCCCCTGAAATTTTTAATGGACAATTCCAGTTTGCAATAAAGGCTGGTCCATTTTAGACAATTTAGGGTTGTTTTTTGTAATAAATTGCAAGATGACAAACAGAGAAGTCCCTGACCAGAGGGCTCCTGCAGGAGCCCTCTGATCAGGGACTTCACTGTTTGCATAGGACAAGTGTACTCTTGACAGATCACATTTGGTAAATGATGCATATATGCATCACTAGGGCTCAATGAGTTAACCATTAACTCTTCTTCTATGGAGTAAAGAGTTAACTCTACCAACCTTTATCAAACATAATTGTTGATCATTGGTTTTATGGCTGAATGCAGGAAACAAAACTGTTATTTGATTTTGGACATGATTATATTTGATGAAGAACCATAAGTGTGTTCAAAACATTGTTCGCTGTTAAGGTTAGTAGTTTGCCCCGTGTGCAGAGTACAGTAGAGAAAACATATTCTTTCCAAATAATCACGGTTAGGCTTTAAATATTATTTTCATTGCAAACAGTTTTGAGCCAGATCAGATGCCGGGTAATCTGCCGTCTGATCAGGCTCCAAACTGTTTGCAACTCAAATTAAAATTGGTAGTCAGAATTGTCAAAAGGTTGTCATTTTCTATATTTCATTGCAATGCGTTTGCGTTTAAACGAAGGAATTAGGTTTTCACCACTGTATTTCAGACTGGTAGGCTGTGGTAGCCAACTCGCAATCCATGGCCATCGACGGCCATTGATATCTTTACTGAACTCATCGCATATAGAGGTCGATATATTAGGCAAGAGTAATTCAATTATTTTGTATCATCTAAATTCCCTCTCTGGAATATTTTTACCTTCATTGCAAAAGGGTATGATTTTCAGAGGAACATAGAGAATTCAACCACTGTCTGATTTTAAGATCATTACTAAATAATTATATGTACCAACTTTTAAACTTATGCTAAATAGCCAATCAGATGAAGATATATTAATTAATCAGTTGTTTTACACGTGGGGGCTTAATATGGAACAAAACTGAAAGATAAAGCACATGTAGGATCTCTCTGCCTTTTTTTTGTGCTGCATTAACACATTTAACCCTAGCAACAAGTTTAAACATCCTTTTAAAGACAGTGCACTTGTGAAAAATGCTCTTGTCCAATCCAAACAGTGCAGACCCTGTTCAGAGGACTCATGCACTTATACTTGTCATTTTGCAATATACAGTTGAACTTCGATATCTCAAACTCATTTAACACTAACTATCCGATAGTTTGACATATTTCATGCTCGGTTAAGTCGAACATACCCATATTTCAAAATTAAAACGTGGATTAACCCCGTTTTAACTTTGAAATACGGGTATGTTTGACAAAACTGACTTAGAGATATCAAAGTTTGACTGTATATTGAAAAAAGTACCTCTAAATAGTCAAATTGACTTAATTGGAAAATGGAATATATTGTCCATTTGAAGGTCCAAGGGTGAATAATTTAAGCAGTCACCTGTCTTAAGACTGCTTTATATATCTTAAAAGAATGGCTGCTTAGTACAAGTTTGACTGTATTACAACCTCATTTTGATTTGATATTATTTTACTTGTGCATTCATTTCAGTTATTAGTCATTCCAATTACCGGTAGAGGACCAGTTTTTGATATTATTTGGCAATTTTGTTTACTCATTTGTTTAATCATTTGAAACGCAAGTCAATTTTGCATTTTTTGTTTGTTTTACAGAATGGATATTGGATGGATTTTATTTTCTGTTTTTCTGATAAATTTGTGAAATTCTTCTTTCATTTGCATGGAAATTCCATCAGTGTTTTCACATTAATGATATTTTTGTTCACCTCCATAATCAGTCATATTTGACTCTCTGAGATTGAAGAAATCTGGTGCATATTTTATTTTATTGTTAGTTCAAAATCTCACTCTAAGCATGCTTGCAGTGAGACCATGAAAACATTTGCAAACAGTTGGGATTCAGGGGCCCATTTCATAAAACTTTGTACGACAAATGATGTCGTAAGTCAGATTATAAAAGTCTCAATTATTATTTATTTCTCCATCTAATCCTGTATTGTGACATCTTTTTGGAATCGTCTTGAAAAGACGATTACAAAGTGATGTCTCAAGACAGGATTGGATAGAAACATAAGAAATTAAATGTATTTTAAAGTTTTGACTTACGACCGTTTTTGTCATACAAAGTTTTATGAAACGGCCCCTGATGATATGATACAAGGAGGCTTTTGTATCTTATCCTACAAATACAAGCAGAAAAACCTGGGACCACAAGAAGGCATAAAAATTACAAAGGGTAATACTGAGATGGAACAGTTTAAGCCAGAACTTTTACTGAGCATATTAATCTTTTGAATCATGAGTGTACATTCAGTTCACCTATTCAGGCTCTGAGATTATGAAACGTTTTAGTTGAGTCTGAGTGTGTTCCCAAGCATTTGATTGGTCAGATTTGAGCCTAGGCTCAAATCTGACCAATCAAATGCTTAGGGACGAGTTTAGACTCGAGTCAAAAGCTTTATAACCTCGGAGCAAGGTGTTAGGTAATATTCATATATACAAGCATTGATATCTCAAACTCGCTGAACTTGACATTTCCAATATTTCTACAGTTGAATTGCGTTATTTCAAACTTGCTTAAGTAGAACATATCCAAGTTTCAAAGTTAAAACGTGGCTTAGCCATGATTATACTTTATAATGCTGATATTTGTTGTCTTAACCCATTACCCATAGCCTGTTTCTAGGCTTAAAGACAAGTAAACACTTGAAGAAGGTTGAAATTAAGGCGTATTCTGTTTTCCTTTCAGCTTGCTTTAAACTAACATCTGCTAGGTTATAGAATATATTTTGTACTGAAGTTAAGGTATACATTCATAACTGTATAAAATTGAACTATTTTCTGTTGTGGAAGAACAAATTAATGGTGCATTTATGGAGTAATGGGTTAAGTCAGTTTGAGATACAGTAGATCCTCTCTATTACGACCACTAAGTTGTGTCAAATGTTAGTTGTTTAAGACAGGTGCCTGCTTACAGCAATGTGAAAGTGAAACAAAAAGCTCCTCCAGGAGCTTACTATCTCACTTTTACCTTGCTTTAAGCTGTCAACTGTCTTTTATGCAAAGAATTAGTCTCCTTTTTATTGGTCCGTAATAAAGAGGTTTTACTGTATACATATACGGTCAACCCTCATTACTTTTTGTGATGTTAAAATAATGAATTGTTAAAGCAGACTTGTGTTCAGCGATCATAATCAACGAAGAAGTTTAGAGGAGCTTTCTGCATTATCTTTATCCTGCATTAAGCAACCTCCTCCATTACCGTATAACCAGTTTCTAGTTATAAAGACAGCTGACCACTTTAAGCAGGTTGAAAATAAAGCAGAAGGTGCATTCTGCATTACTTTCAGCCTGCTTTAAGCTACCATTTGCTAGGTTTTAGAAAATATTTCTAATGATACATGTTCACGTGTATAAAGTGGACCATTTTCTTTTTGAGTGAAGAAATGAATTAAAGGTGTTAAAAGGCATATGCAGGGTAATGGGTTAAAGACTGTCAATCAGTTTTCTTTTGAATACATGCATAATGACTGTTTGACTGTTATTAGAACAGTCATGGTTCTGGTTTTCTTCCCTGTCATTTTATGTCAGATGCTGAATGTTCTATTATATGAAGTACAGTCAAACTTCAACATCTCGAACGCGCTTAACTCAAACTAACCATTATGTTAACACATTAATAGCATTATTTCATATTCAGTTAAGTTGAACATACCCATAGTTCAAAGTTAAAACGTGGCTAGGCCACGTTTTAAGTTTGAACTACGGGTGTGTTCGACATAACCGAGTTCGAGATACTGAAATTTGACTGTATAGGTATAAAGCATCCTGACTGTATTTTTGTTCTTTGTGCATTCATATTATCTGCATTTTTATGCCCCCGCAATGATAAATCAGGGGCATACTGTTTATTAATTATAATATATATCTGCCTTCAACGTTTTGTTACAAGATTGCATTTGTATTTTGCTTCTAGTGTTACAGGGCTCCAGATAAGAAGGAGTAGACTAAACAAATCCAACATGTTCTCACTTGAGTAAGCATCAAATCCTATGGTGTTACTACTCATTAGAATCGTCTTAAAGAGACTATTCTAATGAGTAGTAACACCAAAGGGTTTAAAGCAGAAATAAAGATTTTAGTTTTTATACTACTCCCCTTTCTGGGGCCTTGTGTTACGCTATGTTAAGTTTCATAATGGTTGCAATATTCCCTGATGGTTATGTGGATAAACAAATGATATTAATAGTTAACGTAAAATCCCTAATAATTGGGACACCCTATATAACTGCTGTAATTATCCTAAATTTTGGACTAATTGCTTTTATCACAGAGGATTTGATTCAAAAGGTGCAAATTGAATGTCAAACAGTGTAGACCCTGATCAGCCTGCTCCTTGGGGAGCAGTCTTATCAGGGTCTACACTGTTTGCTCAGGGCTGACTTAAATTTGAATTTTCATGGAGATTTCTTACGGCAGGTGGCTGCTTAGTGAAGGATAGACATATCATGCTATGGGAGATTTCTACATTATTTTTAATCCTGCATTAAGCAACTACCTGTATCAAAAGCCACAAATAGAACTTGTGTTGCGTAGTCACTAAATACAATATTGGCTTAAATGCAGGAAAGCTCCTAAAAGAGCTTTTTGATTCACTTTAGTACTGTATTGAGTAATCACCTGGGGCCGGTCTTACTAAACGTTGTACGACAAAAACGGTCATATGTCAAAACTTTAAAATAAATCTAATTTCTGATTTCTCAAACTAATCATGACTTGTGGCATTTCTTTGAAATAATCTTTTCACGACAATTCCAAAAAGCTGTAACAAGACAGGATTTGATTGAGTAATAACTAATATGTATTTAGGCTTTGCCTATGGACGGAAAAAAGCAAAATGATACTAATGAAAACGGAATATATCTATCACCAGTGTGTGATCAGCGCTCTTGTATTGATCAGTTCGTTGTGTATTCCAGATCACACTCGAGGCTACGCCTCTCGTGACTGAGATCTGGATTACACAACCGACTCGAACTTTTATTATATACCTAAATTGTTTGGGACAAGATCTATATGTTGTTAAACCAAATAATCAAATAGATCTATAAGCACCCGTGTATACAATGTTAAAAGTTAAAACTCCTCCGTACACCTATAATGCAATCTGAAACTATTTTTGGAAGTCATATGACCACCAATAATGACGTCATTATTTATATTGATGGCGTATTGGTAATCCGTTATTTTTATCGGTTCGATTGAGAAGTAGATTTTTGTAAATAACGTTCATTTAAGCGTTTAAGGGTATGAATTGAACTGTTTGAAGCTTTGTCCTTTGGAGAAAATCATTTCAAGTGAGTGTTGGAGGTTATTCATGCTTAAAATGGTTTAAAAATAGCACCGAAATCGGGAATTCCGAAACGTCACGCACAACTCTTCGTAAAAGCCGTGACGTCATCATCCAAGATGTCAGCCCCCATGTTTTGTAGTTGCCTAGTTTTGAGGAAATTATTCACGCGCAAATCAAACACTTTTCAAAGTCTGTCAGTGATTGAATAAAATTGGAATACCTTTGATTTTATCATGCATTACTTAAGAACGGAAAAAAGGCAAGCCTTTTTTCCGTAATAATTGAGAATTTTATAATCTGACTTAACCCATTGTATGCTGGGTAATATTTGGCAGCCATTCTAAAATGTCGTCTGAAGCGGGTATAACTCAAATATTTGCAAAAGATTTTACCAGTTTCTAATAGAATTCGGAACTAGCTGCAAACAGTTTTGATCTCAGATCAGGCCCCACAATGTGGGACCTGATCTGAGATCAAAACTGTTTGCCTAGAAGTACACCTAAAAGTGTATCCCACATAAAATGGGTTAATATTTGTGGTGCAATGTTTTGTAGGACAGGCACCTGCTTCTGAGGGTCCCTATATTTCCTTACTGAAGAGTCACTGAAGAGATGATGAACTGTAATTTTACCTGTAATGATGTACATAACATGTAGTTATGTAGTTGTCATACATATAAACAGTGGGTCAAGAATTGTTAATCCTTTCTTTCACAGCCAAACATTCAAATCACCTATTTCCAACTGTGGTTAAGGCAAAGCATTGCTTTAAGCAAGATGAAAGTAAAGCACAAAGCTTCTGTAGGTTTTCAACTCTGTAATTGAATATCAATTTTTTGGGCACTTTTGTGGAGGAGTCGGTAGAGGCCAGTGCTTCAGTCATAGAAGTATTTATGAACGGCTCGTAAGAAATATTTTTGAGCGTCTCAAAGAAGTATTTTTGAACGGTATGTAAGAAGTATTTTGAACGGCTTGTAATAAGTAATTTTGAAAGGCTCTTAAGAAGTATTTTTGAACGGTTCTACTTTCTCTTTCACATAAGTGTCAAAATTGAATATTTAATATATTGAAAACAGATGTCAGATTAAAGAAACTTTCTGTATTACTTTCATCTTGCCTTAAGCACTAATGACTGTGGTAGAAAGGGCAAGTTTTAAACGTTTTACATGTACTGCAATGTTTTAGCCATGATTCTGTTGATCATTTCAATCAGTAACTAGTTTTGATTAAATGTAATACTGGTATGTATTAACCCATTCCCCACTAGCTTGTTTATCAATTTGAAGCAGATATCTACTTAACCCTTTCCCCCATAGAAGCGCCTTTTAGCGCATTCAGTTTATTCTTGCCCTGAAGAAAATAGTTCCAATTTATACATTCACAAATATGTATAATACAAAATATTTTCTATATTCTAGCAGATGATAGCTTAAAGCAGGCTGAAAGTAAAGCAGAATGCGCATAAAGCGCATTCTGCTTTACTTTCAACCTGCTTTAAGTGGACACCTATATTCAATTCTAGAGATATGCTATGTGGGAAAGGGTTAAAGCAGGTTGAAAATAAAGCAGGATGTGCCATAAGGCACATTCTGCTTTACCTTCAAACTATTTTAAGCTGCAATCTAATAGTAAAAGAAAATATTTCTTATAGAACATAATAATATCTGTATAAAGTGGAATAATTTTCTTCTTTTGAGGAATACATTAGAGGCATAAAAAGGCATATATGTATTTATGCATTAAACACCTGATTATTGGGGAGCGCTTTTGAACACAAAACTCCTGTCTGAAAAGAGTGCTATAAATCGGGTATAATAATAATAATTAACACAATTTAGTGGTGCAAATAGAGAGTTTTTATTGTATTACTAATTGCAGACAGTTGCATAATATATCAAGATGAACAATTGCTGAACTACAATGTGATTTCTTAACTGTTTACTCTATAGCCTGTTTCTAGTTTTGATGAAAGGCGACCACTAAAAGCTACCATCTGCTAGGATACAAAGTAACTATTTCTAATGGTACATATTCATGACTGCAAAAAATTGAATTATTTTCTTCTTTGAGAGAATGAATTAAATGCATGTAAAGGCATATTTACGGAGTAAAGGGTAAGAGCAAGATGAAAAGAAACTGTACAAAATGCAGACAGCTCCGAAATAAATATTTACCCATTCCCCATTGAATATGCCCTTTAATGCCTTAAATTTATTACTACATTGAAGAAAATAGGTCCACTATAATTATTATACAGTTATGAATAGATATCATAAGAAATATTTTCTTAAATCTAGCAGATTATAGCTTAAAGCAGGCTGAAAGTAAAGCAGAATGTGCCTTATGGCGCATTCTGCTTTACTTTCAACCTGCTTTCAGTGGTCAGCAAACTTCAAAACTAACACAGGCTATGGGGTAATTGGTTAAAAGTGGGGTAAAAACAGAAACACTCTGACTCGCTTCATTTTAGCCAATTTTAATCTATAATCTTCACCAAAAAAGATCTAATTTGTATTGGCAATATGATACTGTAATCAGTGTAATGTGAAATTTTCAACAGAATTAAGAGTCATTACAATTGTTTAGCATTTGCATATTACAAATGATGTCATTTTTCCACTTTTTGTTTTATCACAAACAAATTGATCTGGGGAGATATAATCAGTGCAATAAATAAATTATTACCATAAACAAACACATAGACTGGCTGTTGTTATATGTTTATTCCTTATTCACAGGGCCCCAGATAAGAGGAGTATATGAAAAACTAAAATCTTGATTTCTACTTTAAACCCTATCGTGTGACTACTCATTAGAATCGACTCAAAGAGACAATTCTAATTAGTAGTCACACTATAGTAGTGGGTGCTAGAATGAGTGAGAAAATGTTGGATTTGTTCAGTTTACTCTCTCTTATCCTGGAGTCCTGTATTCATGCAAATATACACCATGTTTTGGTTTGCCAATGTAATACAGTGTTATATGCAATACTCATGGTGAGGTCAATTTTGACCATACAGTCAAGCCTGTGTTAGCACGTTACCCCATAGCCTGTTTCTAGTTTTGAAGAAAAGGGACAAATTAAAGCAGGTTGAAAGTAAAGCAGAATGTGCCTTAAGGCACATTCTGCTTTACTTACAGCCTGCTTTAAAGGGACTCGCAACCGGATGGTGTACTTGTCAAAATGAAATAAAATACTCAAATAAAAGCAAATGTGTGGCATTATTTGGCTTCTGACATTAAAAAAATATGATCAGTCCAAAAAAAGTCTCAAGAATCGTCATCGAATCTTAGATTTTTAGATATTTTCCTTCGTTTTTCTATACCGACTAGTAGACGGTATAGTTGTTGTTGTTGCTTCTCTACACGGGCTCAGACATAAACACGAGCCGAATTACGAAGTTGTATGCACTTTCGATTGCTACACATTGAAATACGTTAAATCGATCCGAGATAAACGGATAGTTCCGTGGTCCATTGGTCTAAGCGGTTTCCCCTATTTTGCCTTCTGTCCGCCAATGCCGGGCCCCGGGTTCGAATCCCACCAGAAACCAATATTTTTTTTTATTGAAATACAGTTTTTTAAACAGAATATCTTATCCTAAACTAATTCTTTACCATTTATATAAGCGTTTGACACATATTTACAAATTACTATTTTTAATGCACCATCTGGTTGCGAGTCGCTTTAAGATACCATCTGCTAGAATATAGAAAAAATTTCTTATGCTACATGTTCATGTCTGTATAATTTGAAACTATTTTGTTTGGTGGAATAATAAATCAAAGGCGTAAAAAGGCGTATTTATTGGGTAATGGGATAAGCAATGCCCAGGGTGCATACAGTCAAACCTGTGTTAGCCCATTACCCCATAGCCCTAGTATTTACAATAGGTAGTCCGTTTCAAGCAGGTTGAAAGTAAAGCAGAATGTGCCTGTAGGTGCATTCTGCTTTATTTTCAGCTAGATCTACAATTCTGCTAGGATGTATGAAATATTTTTTAAGATGCATATTTATGAATGTATGATGATTAATATTTTTACATTAATATTCAAAATGTGAATAATTGCTACATTGCACTGTCAGCTAAGCAGTGCTAATCTATGACAGTTTATAGATAAGCACCTTAGCAATGTTTACAGACTGATGCCAGATCCACTTAATGGGCCTGCATCCTGTACAATTAAAGGGCGTGTCACTTGTCAAGACTGTGACAGGAAATCAACCTGGTGTGTCACAACATCTGAACTTCAATCTGGAAGTGGCGGGAGAGAGCACAATACGAGCCCAGTTCAATCTCTAGCTCAGCATTCTGTGCTATGGTGAAATAAAGTATTGGCCTGAATAGGTGCTCTCCTCTGTTACTTCCAGGTAAGTTGTATTTTTATATCATTTACATGTTTGCATTTTAATGGGTATTACTAAACAGCGAAAGGAATGTTCCTTCCGCTGAAGGAAGATTTCAAACAAAAGGAAGATTTTATTTCTCTTGGTGTACACCACGAATGAATAAGCTTATTCATTCGTGGTGTACACATATGAACGAACAAAATATTATTTTAATAAAATTATGTTATTTATTGCTATATTATATGAATACACGATATTAAAATGATAAAATCAGATGTTTAAACGTTCCTTTCGCGGATAGAAGATTCCTTTCCGCGGAAGGAAGACTTTTAAACAAAAAGGAAGATTTTATTTCTCCTGGTGTACACATATAAACGAACAAAACATTTTGAATAAACTAATGTAATTAATTGCTATTTTATATGAATACACGATATTAAATGTTTAAACGTTCCTTGGACGGAAAGGAGGTGCCTACCAGGGGAAGATAGAATTTCAATCAAAATGAAGATTTTATTTCTCCATGTGTACACCACAGAATTATACACTTGTATAATTCCGTGTGTACACAGTACTACACATAGGAAAAAACAACAACATTATTTTGAATAAAATTATGCTATTAATTGCTATATCATATGAATACACGGTATTAAAATGATAAAATCAGATGTTTAAATGTTCCTTCCGCGGAAGGAACATTTTCAAACAGAAGGAAAATTTTATTTCTCCGTGTGTACACATATGAACGAACAAAAAACATTATTTTGAATAAAACTATGTTATTAATTGCTATATTATATGAATACACGATCTAAAAATGATAATATCAAATGTTGAAACGTTCCTTCCGCGGAAAAAAAATGTTCCTTTCCGCGGAAGAAAGATTTTCCTACAAAAGGAAATTTTTATTACTCCATGAGTACTCCCGATGATGTGAAATTATGTTATTAATTGCTATATTATATGAATTCACGATATAAAAATGATAAAATCATATGTTTAAACGAATAATAGTCGGAATGCATTTCAATACCTAGCTTAATATCGATGTTATCATATAAGCAAAATGAAGATTTCCATTCAAAAAAAAACATTTAACATCTTACGCACGTGCTGCTCAGGGGATATGAATATGCCAGTATTCATACCTACCACCTCCTGCTGCTTGTAGGTCGCAGTCGGCTTGTTTAATTTCCAAACATTGTAGACCCTGATCAGGCGCGGTGGCTGGTCTGGTCTATTTTGTTTGCAATACAATAAGTCTGGTGATCTCATGGAATTGCAAAGTAATATGCATGTAACTCGATAAAATAAAATCAGATGTTGCTTACCTGCTTATATTTATGTTTAAAAATTGACAGCTTACAAGTTTTAACCCTTCTCCTACCAAACATAATTAGTTGATTTCGAGCAATCAAAATTGAATTGAATTCATTTTTTGCATAAAACATACGATATATTTCTATAACCTTACAAATAATAAAATAAAATAGAAATATATTGTCATTAATTTTCTTATTAGCTCTATTTGCAATTTTAAGTTGGAAATTTGAATTTTTAAAAAAAAAAATTCTGTAATTTAAATTATTGAATTTTGAATATTGTGGATAAACACATATACAATGCAGGTATTTTTTTTCACCAAACATAATTAGTTGATTTCGTTCATTTTTTGCATAAAACATACGATATATTTCTATAACCTTACAAATAATAAAATAAAATAGAAAGATATTATCATTACTTTTCTTATTAGCTCTATTTGCAATTTCAAGTTGGAAATTTGAATTTTTAAAAAATAAATTTCTGTTATTTAAATTATTGAATTTTTAATATTGTGGATAAACACATATGCAGGTATTTTTTTTCTTCAAAAGTATGAAGTGATACTCGTTTATAAGTTGATGATTTGAACACTTCTCTAGAAGTTATATGTAACATATGAAACTGTCTAAATTCCTCTAATAATGTCTTGATGTTTGTATATTATTATTTCACACCAAGTATTTGCGCCAAAATTTTGAATTAATTTATTCTACGTTTGGTGCTGTGTTATGTTATCAGTGCCGTTCCATGCAATGTTTTGAAAGACAGTTCTTGCCTCTATCAAAACAATTAAACCATTAATTGGGTTTACGTTTGTAACCAGGTTACTGATTAGGGTTTCCCCTTATTATACCCCTTAGCTTTATATTATTGTACTCGTAATGATGTATGTTTGTGTGAGTGATGATCACGAGTGCACGGGTATATTGACCAGGGGTTATATAGTGAAATCTTCTAGAGGACCTTTACCAATATTGTTCCGGTCTGTTGCATATCCAGGTCACAAATTTACTAATAGAGTTATATAGTGAAATCTTCAAACAGCTTCTTCTCTGAAACTAATATGACCAGAGCTTTGATATTTGTTCAAATTGTTCCGATCCGTTGCATATCTAGGTCACAGGAGCTAAAAATAGATTCTTTCAATGAATCCTTCAAAATAAATTCTTGTCATACACTACAGTACCCTGAGCTTAGAATTTTGGCACACAGCATCATCTGCTCAGCTTTCCAAGATATTTTACGTTACTGTTGGCCTGCCTGGTAGTTGATGCTCACGAACATCGCCAGGAGTTTACCATCGTTGAAGAAGTCTCATAATTATCGGCATATTACAATTTAATGCCTTTGATATGGAGCGAGCTGACAAAGCAGTCATCAGCAGGCCAATTGCGCGTTAGCGCTCATTTTCAAAAAGAAGTGGCATGGACAAAACATGATATTTTTAATATGCTGTGTTTTTATTACTCCTGAGTCATACAAGAGTCCACTCGGTGTAAAAGTATTGCTGAGTAATACGAGGAAAAATGTTCACGTGGAAATCATTGAATTTCATTGATTGCGTCAGAGACACTTATCGCTTGAATGATTTCACAACATATTGGCGCAAAGAACAAATTGATGCACGTGCAAATTATGATATCGTGTTACCTGTTTGCAGACTTTTCAGGAACACGTTAAAAATAGGGTTTGAAAACGTTGCGTTTTTAAAGCGGTTGAGTGTATATTGTAGCCTCTAGAGTGTAAACACCCTTAAATATGGCATTTTCAGCAATTCAAAGGTTTATAACTCTTGACCTTTTAGTCCTTTTTCAACCATAATTGAACTCATCTTAACTCTAATAATACGATACAATCTGAGCAAGTTTGAGATGGATTGGATAAAAATGTGTGGCCTCTAGAGTGTAAACATCCTAATTTTTGGCATTTTCAGCAATTCAAAGGTAGATAACTCTCTACCTATTGGTCCTGATTTCAACCATAATTAAACTCATTTGAACTCTTATAGTCATAAACAATCTGAGCAGGTTTGAGATAGATTGGATAAAAAGTGTGGCCTCTAGAGTGTAAACACTGTACAATTTGGTATTTTCAGCAGTTCAAAGGTAGATAACTCTTGATCTATTGGTCCTATTTCAACCATAATCGAACTTCTTCGAACTCTTATGGTAATATACAATCTGGCTAAGTTTAAGAAAGCTTGGATAAATAGTGTGACCTCTAGAGTGTAAACACTGTTAATTATGGCATTTTCAGTAATTCAAAGGTAGATAACTCTTGACCTATTCGTCCGATTTCAATCATAATCGAGCTCATCCGCATTCTTATGGTAATATACAATCTGAGTAAGTTTGAGAAGGATTGAACAAATAGTGTGACCTTTAGAGTGTAAACACTAAAATTGTTGACGACGCATGACGGACGCCGGATATTCAAGTATTGCAAAAGCTCAACCTGAGCTAGTTCAGGTGAGCTAATAAAAAAAACTGCCTTCTGATCTTAATATACAGTTATTAAACGGCAGAGGGCGGGCCGTCGTTGCTTATTGGCACAAGTTAGCCATAATGGCACGTCATCTTCAACGAACGTTGGCCATTTTGAACGTTACGTTGCTAACGTTTTCACGTTCATAAATTCTGTTGCCCCCGGGCCAATAACCGGATGCAGTCCAAATAACCGGTTATTGGCCCGCTCAGCAAGGGCGTATTGCATTGTCATCAAAGCAAAATATGTTACTATTTGTAGTAAGGTATACAATAATATACAGTTATTAAACGGCATAGGGCGGGCCGTCGTTGCTTATTGGCACAAGTTAGCCATAATGGCACGAGGGCCTTGGCCCGAGTGCCAATGTGGCTAACAAGTGCCAATAAGCAATGCCGACCCGCCCTCGGCCGTTTAATGACTTGTTTATTGTATACCTGGTTCAAAATTTGATACCTTACTATAAATAGTAGCAGATTTGCTTTGATGACAAATGCAATACGCCCTTGCTTAGCGGGCCAATAACCGGATGCAGTCCAATAACCGGTTATTTGAACATCATCCTGTTATTAAACCTGGGGCAACAGAATTTATTAACGTGAAACGTTAGCAACGTTACGTTCAAAATGGCCAACGTTCGATGAAGATGACGTCATTTGGTTTCTATAACGGCCGCGCTTAGTAAAAACATTCAAACAATCTACATGTATACTCGTTGATTTTGAACCAGGTATACAATAAATAAGTCATTAAACGGCCGAGGGCGGGCCGTCGTTGCTTATTGGCACTCGTTAGCCACATTGGCACTCGGGCAAGGGCCCTCGCGCCATTACGGCTAACTTGTGCCAATAAGCAACGACGGAACGCCCTCGGCCGTTTAATAACTGTATATTAATTGCTGATCTGGGTCTTCCTAGTTTGCATTGCAACAACGTAATTATTAGTATTATTATTATTATTACTACATGTATTTCGATAAAGTTGTTGCCAGTTTACACACGAAAGTGTTATTCATTCGTGCAGTTTATAATTATTGTGTTACTCAACTTACAGGCGCTAAATCATTTTCTGCCCGTGCCGCTTTTACAGAACACTTCGATGTGTGAATTATATAGTTTAAATGCGTGTCAGGATTACAGTCTGAATACAGCTCTAACATAGGGCAAAACTGGTATAAATACTAATGATGAAATGACATATTAATGACAATAATTCTAATAATAAGTATTAGTTATAGTTCATTTTTTGAAAATTATGCAATATAACCTGGAGCGACCGTAGGGAGCGAACAGGTTATGTTGTATAATTTTCAAACAAATGAACTATAACTGATTTACCGTTTGCCTCAAATATGGCACGTAGGCTAGTGTATGGCAGTTACCGTTCAACTTACTTTACCTATACTAAGTTATCGCTCAACCCAAATTACCACTCGACCTAGTTTGTCAGCCAATGCCAGGGCTTTATTTCGGAGGGCGGTGCTTCGTATTTTCAGAAGCCGGCGAGTTCACTTTTACACATGACGTCACACAAAAAACTAGAAAATCGACCGGGAACCCTGTACGCGTGTAGGGCTCTATGTAGGCATAAAGTAAGATTGGCCGTAAAATTCAGTCACCAAGTATTAAGCAGCACCCGATCAACCAAGATTCGAGTCCTTTAACCCACTAATGGAGCCAAGCAATAATTGTTTTAAAGTCTGTTAAGAAAAAAATGGAAAACACAAGTTACAGGGTGAAAACAGTTCAAAACACCCTAAATCAAGCGCATTCTTGGTTTCTAAATGACATTGATTTTGACTGTGTTGTTTAGTGCGTTATACTATTAATGACAAAAATGCCTATGGCAATGAAGGGGTTGAAGACGGCTGGCTGTTAACGCAAGATTAAAACGTTTTTAGGAGCCTCTGTATTGCTTGCCTAATGCATTGATAAAAAGCAACCGTATTTAAGTACAATATTGAAAATAAACTCATTCCTTTCGAGACGTTTTATAGTCAAATCTTTGTAAAGCGATTACACAAAAGAAGACTAGACCCACAGGTCGGCTGCTTAACCCTATCAAACCAACACTTATACAACGAACAATTCGGGTCTAGTCCATTTTTGTAACAGGAGCTCTACGATGTAGTTCTACAATGTTTGCTCTGGACAACTGTAACGGGTACATTATAAATGGACGAGTGTACTCGTCATCTAGGGTTCAATGAGTTAATGCAGGACATCAGTAATACAGAAAGGTCAATTCAGAGCGTTTCATATTAATTACATAATGCACTAACTATAGTCGCCTGTCTACAGAATTCTTTGATTTATTCATGCCTTTTCAATGAAAGGCCGCAGTACACAGGTTATACTGTGATTCCCAGCTGAGCGGTTGCTACATATGACGTAATGATGCGCTACACTCCGCCTTAGCACGCGCTGTCCATAACCGGTTCATGACTTGTTTATTTCTGCCATACCCAGGTACAAAACTGAAAAATATGCGATATATTTTTTCAATTCTCGCTGAAATGGAGCCCTTTCATTGGTTGGCAAACTAGGGCAAACGGTAATAATTATTATTACAGTTATATAATGGTTTAATAATACATGTAGATCTACATGTAATTGATTTCTTTTTACATTTGACGAAACTCAAAAAATGTATATTCGCTTACATAAAGGTAGATTCTAGCTTTATCTATCAAACTAGTATTTTTTTTAAATTTATTAAAGTTCTTGAAAAAGAGCATTTATTTTTTAAATCAGGTCATTGTGCCAAGGATTTTCTGCCCTTGATTTAGCTATGCTTTAGTAATGTTTACACTCTAGTGTCTACAATTTGGATGGATTTTGTAAAACCATATGTTGCTGTTAGTTTTCACACAAGTATGATTCCAAATCAGGCTATTTAGAGTTACCATCTGCCTGTGATGGATCATGTCTTAAAATGTCATACATGTAGTGTCCCCTAACAACAACGGCACTCCGAACATCAATTCCTTCTGTAAAGCAATGCTGGCCACTCCAAACAAGACAATTTTGTCTAAAACTTTCACTGCTACAATATTTTCTGCTTAATTGTTGTCTGCTGTTTTGATCAAAGTTAAGTATTGGCTATTTGGATAAAAGAAACTTAACGATGAGTGACAAACAGTTTGAACACAGATCATACGCCGCATTACGCGGCATCTGGTCTTGGTTTAAACTGTTTGCAAATGTAAACTAAGAGTATTCATTGTCCCTTCCTTAAACAACACCCTCCTAACAACACACACACTCTTTGTCTCCCATTGGGTGATGTTGTAGAGAGGTGGGGGAGCTGTATTTGTGTATTTGCACACAATGTATATGAAAAATCAGTTCTTGAAGAAGTGCAGTTGTTGTTGAGATCAGGGGCGCGTTTTACTTAACTACTTACGCAATGTGCTATTTGCTGTTTGTAGTGATCATAAAAAATATATATTAAAATTTTGCGTAAGAAGTTTAGTAAAAACGGGCCCCAGGTCATTTTGACAAGAGTTATTTGCCCTGTACTCAGCTATACAAGAATATGTTGTATTCCAATACTGTTTTCACTCTAGAATCTTCAAGATTGAATAGATTTAGATTTAGCATGTTTTAATTATAGGCGAAACTCAAGGCTAAGCTATCCGGATCCATGACAACAGGTGAACGATATCAGGACAGGGTTTTGAATGCCCTCTTGTTTATTGTAATCTTCCCAGTATGAATGTATCTGTCATCTGAACTATTTACTTCAGCAAAAGATAAGGAAATATTTCCCATGGAAATAGTGAAAAGTCATATCAAATTATTTAGGAGATGCCTTGCCCAAAGCACAGGTACTTGACACATACTTTATTATCTATTAACATCCCCCCACTAAAAAAAAAAAATTTTTTTTTTTACTATACTTCTATTATAGATACTAGAAGTACAGTAAAAAAAAAAAAAAATTTTAAAAACGGGGGGGGGGGGGTGGTAATAGATAATAAAGTATGTGTCAAGTACCTGTGGCCCAAAGGTTATAAAGCTTTTGAGGAGTCTCAAATCGTTCTCGAGCATTTGATTGGTCAGATTTGAGCTCAAATTAGACCAATCTAATGTTTGAGAATGATTTCAGACTCAACTCAAAAGCTTTATAACCTTAGACCCTGATTTGGGTCTACTCTGTTTACAAGAAGTGTCAAACAGTAATAGCAGGAGAATCTTTACATAAAATTAATGACTCTTTCAAAAAGTAACACATTTTTATGCTGCATTTTTCTTTCAGGTAACGTGTGGAAAGCCGTTCACTCATAAATAAGCTAGAACAGAAATATTATACATACAGGAGAAAGATCTTGCCAGTGTAACCTAAACTGTGAAAACTCTTATAATCAGCAAGACTCTAAAAAAGACACATGAGTATACATACAGGGGAGAGACTTTACCAGTGTGATGTCTGTGAAAAGTTGTTTAATGAGAATGCTGATTTAAAAAAGTACATGGGGATACATACAGGAGAGAGACCTTACAAGTATGATGTCTGAAAAGTCATTTAATGAGAATGCTTATTTAAACAAGAGGGCCATGGCCCTTAATTCGCTCACCTGAGGACATTGAAGTTTGTACCTAAGTTGACTGGGCAAGACAACATTTTAATATAACTATAAATGGAGTTATCTTCCAGACAAGAAAACATGACAAAAGTGAATTTTGTTGCCAAGCTTATGACCCTTATCCATGACACATCCTCTTATCAAGCTATTTCCATTTCCAATAAATGATAATTATTTCACTAGCGTCAACAGAACTGGAATTATTTTCCTGACAATAAAATATGACAAAGGGGAAAAACTAAATATTGCTGCCCTTGTGCATGGCATTTTCTCTCATCAGTTTCTTTCCATACATAAAATTTCATTACAATAGCATCAGTAGAACTGAAGTTGTCTTCTTGACAAGAAAATATCACAAAGGGAAATAACTAAAAAAACAATGATGTCAGAGTTATGGCCTTTGCAAATGGCACTTCCTCTCATCAGGCTCTTTCCAAATAGGCAATTTCATTTTACCCATTACCCCATAGCATGTTTCTAATTTTGAAAATAGGTGGCCACCTAAAGCAGGTTGAAAGTAAAGCAGAATGTGTCTTAACCCTTAGCCTGCCACTCACGACTATAGCTTTATATGCAAACAGCTTGGATCCGGATTAGACGCCGAGTAACTCGGCGTCTCATCCGGATCCAAGCTGTTTGACACTCGGACAACATTTTCAGCAATTTTGAGCAACTTTGAAGCACTTTGAAACTTGAAGCAGACGAGAAATATAGCAGACGACAATTTATTTGGCGGGCTAAGGGTTAATGCACACTTTGCTTTACTTTTGCATCTTACATTTTCATGACTGTTTAAAGTGGAATTATTGAAAAGACATACAGATAACTCTGACAAAACCAATATTAAACATATGTATAAATATGGCATAAGACATAATTACATAACTGTCAGTGGATCACTTCCAGATCCTGTTTCTCTAAGTATGAATCAGACTGAACCATATCTAAACTTTAGCAGACAACATGTTCAGCTGATCATAACCAGTTCTGTGATACCCACTACCAGTTCAGAGTTGCATAATATTTGACCTCAGTGGCTAGAACGCTTGGGCTTACCCTTACCAGACTGAAATGATGTCTGCTTAAAACCTACTGTATGTGAAAAGTGTACAAAAAAACAATTTAGAAAATGTTAAGTTGGTAAATGAGTGGCAAATAGGTTGGATCCAGATTAGATGTAGCATTATGATTATGTTGCATCTGATCTGGATCCAAAATGTTTGCAAATATTGGCTATTTGCCCATAGTATATTAAGGGTAACTCAGGTAAATACAGTTCTGCCTAAATCAAAAATACTGTAAAACCTGCCTAGAGCAGCACTTAAACTGTGCAGGGTGGTGTCAAATGTGACCCTAGGGATTTCATTTTAACAAACTATAGATAGATCCACCAGGAGATTCTACTGTACAAATATCAAAGCTTAGGGCCTAGTAGTTTTGGGCAAGAAGATTTTTTAAAGATTTTTGCTTTTTTGCTTTTTCAAGCAGAGTTTGTGCTTTTTTTTCCTTTTTTTTGAACAACTTCTGTAGAGAAGCATCCAAGGAACATCATAAGCAGTTTGAACTCTCCCTACAATCGGCGGGTTTCAGTAGAGATGTCGTTTGAAGTAAAAGTGAACGGACAGACGGACAGACGGACAGACAGACAGACGGACAGACGGACAGACGTACTACGGACGGTGAGCGGTCACAATAGCTCACCTTGAGCCTTTGGCTCAGGTGAGCTAAAAAGCACACGATGATACATAAAGGAGAGAGACCTTACAAGTGTGATGTCTCAAAAAATATTTAATGAGAATGCTGATTTAACAAGACACATGATGATACATACCGGGTATAGACCTTATAAGTGTGTTGTCTGTGAAAAGTCCTTTAGTAGGAATAGTAATTTAACAACACACATGACGATACATACAGGAGAGAGACTTTATAAGTGTGATTTCTGTGAAAAGTCATTTAGTAGGAATAGCAATTTAACAGTACATATGAGGGTACATACAGGAGAGAGACCTTACACATGTGATATGTGTGAAAAGTCATTTAATGAGAATGCTGATTTAACAAGACACGTGAGGACGCATACTGGAGAGAGACCTTACACGTGTGGTATCTGTGAAAAGTCATTTAATGATAATGGTGTTTTAACAAGACACATGAGGATACATACAGGAGAGAGACCTTACACCTGTAAAGTATGTGAAAAGTCATTTAGTATAAATGGCAACTTAACCAGACACATGAGGATGCATACAGGAGATAGACCTAAGTGTGAAGTCTGTAAAAAACAATTTAATGAGAATGCTGATTTAACAAGACACATGAGTATACATACAGGAGAGAGACCTTACAAGTGTGATGTCTGTGAAAAGTCATTTAATGAGAATACTGATTTAACAAGTCACATGGGAATACATACAGGAGAGAGACCTTACACGTGTAAAGTCTGTGAAAAGTCATTTAGTACGAATTACCATTTAACAACACACATGAGGATACATACCGGGGATAGACCTTACACATGTGAAGTCTGTGAAAAGTCATTTTGTCAGAATAGCACTTTAACAACACACATGACGATACATACAGGAGAGAGACCTTACAAGTGTGATATCTGTGAAAAGTCATTTAGTACGAATAGCCATTTGACAAGACACATGAGGATACATACAGGGGATAGATCTAGCAAGTGAGATGTCTCTGAAAAGTCATTTAATTAGGGGTGTCACGATATACAGTCAAACATGTATTAACCCATTACCCAATAAATACGCCTTTAATTTATTCATCCACTGAAGAAAATAGTCCCAATTTATACTGTCACAAATAAGAATCATAAGAAATATGTTCTATATTCTAGGAAATGGGGGCTTAAAGCAGGATGAAAGTTAAGCAGAATTATTTACTTTCAACCTGCTTTAATTAAGTTGTCACTTGTATTCAATACTAGAAACAGGCTATGGGGTAATGGGTTAAGAGACATTCCATTTGACTTCGCAAATAAAGTCAAATATGACATGTAGTCTCTTAAAACAGGGTCATTAATTACTTTCACGAAACTAAGCAAAATGTTGATCATAGTGATGTAGTTGCGATCACGTAATTGTATTGCGGATACCATGTTCTAGAGGTACAGTACTGCAACTACCTGTGATGTTGTGCAATTTGTTTTATGTAAATCTCATTATCTGCATATATGTGTAACAGGACTGGTGAAAAAATCGTGGCCCGACTGGAACTCGAACCCAGGGTCTCTGGCTTACCGTGCCAGCACTCTAACCACTTGAGCTACCAAGCCACCCGGTTTAGGACTTATTGATTATCTACCAGACATATGTATACACCAAATAACTCCCGCTACATATGTGATAGCTTTTTATTATTCAATAAATATAGTTAATGGAATAATTTGAATTAAGTAATAAACTATGAATTAAATGTATTTGAAAAACATTATTTGTTTATGAAACTCATTTTCAACGAACAGTTTGAACCTAATTGTAAGCTTGCAGTAAATGTGACCAGTATATAAATTTCACCCTAAGCATGCTTGCAGTGAAACCATGAAAACATTTGCAAACAGTTGGGATTATGATGATATGATACAATGAGGCTTTTGTATCTTATCGTACAAATACACGCAGAACAAGAATATCGTTCCCAACGATGGAGGCTCCCCACAAGGAAAACCCCAAGGTATAGTATATTTAGTAGGTGAACACAGTATCCAGTTTCATCAACTTATGATGTAACGTACAGGAGATATGCTTCAGACAAAAATTATTATTTTTTATGAAAAAATGTCGACAATTCAGTAATTGGAGATGACAGATCGAGAGTTATAATTCTTGTGTACTAATATTCTTTTTGTCATACTCTCACACATGTATAATCAAGTTTCATCAAGTTACGTACATTGCTTCAGAAAATTTGATTTTCTACAAGAAAATGGAGATTCGTAATTCAATATTGGGAGATGACAGAGTCATGGTTCTTGTGTACCGCACCTCCTTATGTTATCTATCACTGTATCAAGTTTCATTAACTTACAGTGTAACAGTCACGTTTATTCACCAAAATAAATAGTTATTGTATGATAAATTAATTTCTTTAAATAACATAAAAAATAACGATCAAGTGTTAGACCTCTGCAACTTAAACAGGCTTTAGTAAAAGGTCCCTAAGCTTTCTACCTTTGTGGAAATTCGATAATGTTTAGCGAGAAGAAGAGCACACCCGTGTTTTGACTCGCTCAACCCTGAAACATTTAATGGACAACTCCAATTACACTGTGGGTCAACGGAGTATCACGAGGGTCGTGTCGCTAAGAAGCCCTATATATAGAGTATACAGAATATGTATACATGTACGTTTGTTATCAAACGAAGTACATTGTAATATATAATATGTAAAAGATACCAACTGAAGTTGTCATTGGATTTATATACGGGGCTTCTGTGCGAAACGGGTCGTCGTGATACTTCGTTGGCTCCCAGTGAATTATTTGAGCGGTTATATATATACGCATCTTGGAAGGAATATTCTTTGAAATTATATCCTGTTGAATCCCACTCGTCTATCAAGATACTGTCATTCTGTGAGTTTCAGACAGGTTCATACTAGAACAGACTGTTATAGATACTCTTTTTACCCTCTTACAGTAGTACAGTGGAATGCTCTTCCTGCAGGTGTCGTGTTGAATGAGAACCTGAAAAAATTCAGGTCCTCAGTCAGCACCATGAATCATTTTAAGCCTTAAGGCCAGCAGTGGTGTTTTAATCCTGTTTTTACTCTTTTTCTTGACTCCCAACCGGATGGTGTACTTGTCAAAATAAAATAAAATACTCAAATAAAAGCAAATTTGTGGCATTATTTGGCTTCTGACATTAAAAAAATATGATCAGTCAGAAAAAAGTCTCAAGAATCGTCACCGAATCTTAGTTTTTTTTAGATATTTTCCATCATTTTTCTATAGCGTCAGCTGACGGTATAGTTGTTGTTGTTGATTCTCTACACGGGCTCAGATATAAACCCGAGCCGAATAAAGTACTATCAATCGCTACCAGTGAAGTATGTTAATTCGCTACCATATATAGAGAGAGCGCTGGTAGCCGAGGGGGTAAAGCGTTTCCTCATTTTTCGTGACACAGCTTCTTCTTTTCTTTTTTTTGAAATGCATTTTTTAACAGAATTTATTATCCTAAACTAAATCTTACCCATTTATATAAGCATTTGACATATATTTACAAATTACTATTGTTAATGCTAAATCCGGTTGAACATTGTAATAAGTTTGTCTCATCCGCTTTTATCCTGTTCTTAGAGACGCGCACTGCCCGAAATTACCCAGGCACGGATTTGTTTGCTTGTTCGTATATTCATCATTTAGCTGGGTATGAAGGTCGCATTGGCATATGACATTACAGGCACAGATCCACTGGGGGCACGGGGGCACATGTCCCTCAGCTGCTGGCCTGCTTGAACTTATCTGAAGCTGCTGCAATGGCTTGTGTCTCTTATCTCGGGCCATCAAATCCTCAGTATGCCTGGTCTGTGTTTGAACCCGACACAGGCCCGTAGTATCAAGGATGGGGGCATGGCAGTGTGCCCCCCCTCCCACAACCAAAAAATAAATATGCCTGTGCCCCCAAATTGCATATCCTACAGGCCAGTAAATCCAAAATTGCCCCTGTGCCCCCTCAAATCCTCAGTATGCCTGGTCTGTGTTTGAACCCGACACAGGCCCGTAGTAACAAAAATGGGGGCACAGCTGTGTGCCCCAGGGCTGCCATTTCTCCGGATTTTTCCTAAATCTTCGGATTTTTTTCCTGTACATGGTAGCTTAAAACAGGCTGAAAGTAAAGCAGAGTGCGCCTTAAGGCGCATTCTGCTTTACTTACAGCCAGCTTTAAGTAGTCGCATGTCAACAAAACAAGAAACAGGCTATGGGGTAAAGGTACGATTCGAAAAATCGCACTTGAAAAATGCAAATTTGGAAATCTTAGGATTTTTCATGCCAACTTATGGCAGCCCTGGTGCCCCCCTCCCCTAACCAACACAGGCCCGTAGTAACAAGGATGGGGGCACAGCAGTATGCCCCCTGTGCCCCCCTCCCCCACCCAAAAAATAAAAATGTCTGTGCCTGTGCCCCCAAATTGCATAACCTACAGGCCAGTAAATCCAAAATTGCCCCTGTGCCCCCTCAAATCCTCAGTATGCCTGGTCTGTGTTTGAACCCGACACAGGTCCGTAGTAACAATGATGGGGGCACGGCTGTGTGCCCCCTCCCCCAACCAACACAGGCCCGTAGTACAAGGATGGGGCACAGCAGTATGCCCCCCTCCCCCAACCAAAAAATAAAAATGTATGTGCCTGTGCCCCCAAATTGCATAACCTATAGGCCAGTAAATCCAAAATTGCCCCTGTGCACCCTCAAATCCTCAGTATGCCTAGTCTGTGTTAGAACCCGACACAGGCCCGAAGAAACAATGATGGGGACACGACAGTGTGCCCCATGTGCCCCCTCCCCAACCAAAAAATAAAAATGCCTCTGCCTGTGTAGTAACAATGATGGGGGCATGGTTGTGTGCCCCCTTCCCCAACCAACACAGGCCCATAGTAACAAGGATGGGGGCACAACAGTATGCCCCCTGTGCCCCCCCCCTCCCCCAACCCAAAAAAAAAATGCCTGTACCTCTGCCCCCAAATTGCATAACCTACAGGCCAGTAAATCCAAAATTGCCCCTGTGCCTCCTCAAATCCTCAGCATGCCTGGTCTGTGTTTGAACCCGACACAGGCCCGTAGTAACAAGGATGGAGGCACGACGGTGTGCCCCTCCCCCCCCCCCCCCCCTCCGACCCTCCCCCAACCAAAAAATAAAAATGCCACTGTGCCCCCCAATAATTTTGCCAATACATGTGTAAGTAAAAGTTACCTAGATCTTTACATAAATTTATGCAAGTATTTTACCTGTTTTGAATGTGCGAAAGCATTCAGCAGGTACACAAATGGTCTAGCTATGCCTCAGGCTTGTGCCCCCAAATTGCATATCCTACAAGCCTGTTAATCAAATTAAATTTGATGAAAACACTTAAGGCTAACAAAAAGCATATAATAAAAGCAAAAAAACTAGATGATGAATAATACCCAATTAACTTAGGCATGTAGGACCAGCCCCCTTCCCCTCCAATAATTTTGCCAATATTAGTTGCAGAATATTTATATATATTTATTGTATTTATATTATTATTGTAACTGTTTTGAATCTACAAAACGCCCCAGAATGCACCAGAGACCATCTAGAAATTAAAAAGTTCCCGGGGAGCATGCTCCCGGATCCCTTTAGTGACAGTGTGAACAATAACCAGAGGGGGTAGGGGTAGGTTTCAGGTTAATGGCCAGAAAACAATATGGCAAAGGTATTATCCTATATTAAAGAATTTGATGTTATTTTGAATCGAATATTTACATAGATGTATGTAGTATTTGACCTATTTTGAATGCGAAAAACTCCCATCAGAACGCACCATTGATCATGTGGGAATAAATTTTTCCAGGGAATGGGAGGAGGGGGCATGCCCCAGGACCCCCTAGTTACAGTGTGCACCTGAATAGGAGAGGTAGGGTTAGAGAATAATGGCTGGACGACAACCTTTCACCATAGAATGATTAAATAAAAAATTATTTTGAGTCGATTTTTTACATAGATTTATGTTAGTATTTTACCTGTTTTCAGGGCTTCAACCGTTCCTACTTTTTCCTACTTTTCCTATTTTCCAACTTTTTGATCACCTTCATACTTTTTCCTATTTTTCTACCAAAACCTCCTACTATTCCTACTTTTTGCCTAATAAGTCTTCAAGCACCCTCAGTATGGCCCAGAATGCAGGAAATGAAGCACTTGATTTTTAAAAAAATCCAGGGGGAGTACCCCCAGACCCCCCTAAACCTGTTGGATCGCATCTTCGGCCTGTTAAATAAATCATAACCAAAGAATAAAATTGGCTTTGGGTGTGAATGTCTTTAACTCAAGATTGCGGATTACATGTACTTAAATTTATATGAGCACGATGAATCCATGTGGTATTTTGTATCAGACAGTTCCAACTAATTAACTGAAAATCTTCCTCCTTTTTCCTACTTTTCCACTTGAAAAAACTCCTACTTTTCCCCATCTTTTTGCATTGAGATCAGTTGAAGGCCTATGGTTTGAATGCACTGATGAAAATCTTTGTATTACCATAGTGTAAAGTAATCGATTTCTGAGAATAGAGATAAAGCTATTAAAAAAATTCTCCAGATTATGATTTGATCTTCTCTTTGTCTTATGAAACCACTTTTTTGGGTGTTTCATTGGGGGTATTTTCATCATTCTATTGATGTTAACTTTCTTATTAGAATGCCCTCAGAATGCACCATTTTTTTATGCAAGTTTAAAAAAATTTCGGGGGAGGCCCCCACCTATACCTCCCCACCTGTGCCCCCCCCCCCCCCCCCACTGAAAAATTTCTGGATCCGGCCCCGTTACCCGTGAGGGTGTGAGGCAAAATTAAAAGAAAGAAAGAGAAAAGAAAATCTGTTAGCTTTTACCCAATAAAAGGCTCACAAATAAACAAGCAAAGTAATTCACGAAAATGTCCGATGTTGCGAGTGATTCTCACAATAAGTGTTAAATTTTACCTCAACACCGTACATTTCAACAGAGGCGAACAGGGGTGTGAAACTTCAGGTAAGAAATTCAATTTAACCTTCGCATCTCTTAGTCGATTGACGTCTTAAACAGGGATATCGACAAGCGAATGCATGCAATGTCTCGTCTTATATAAGTACTAGTTATAACGAACAGCTCGGAGAAAAGGCACGACCGCGAAAACCAATGACACATCGCAGAAGAACGGGTCGTTTCGGCCCTAAGTCGTTTCGACAAGTTTAAAAGGATGTGTCGTTTCGGCCCATTTGGTGGATCGTTTCGGTCTAACATTTCCGTATTAAAGATTTATTAGCATTTGAAGCACACATTTGGTCCGACATTAAGAAACTGTTAAAACAGTTTAGATCCTGATCTGATAAATTAGATGCCAAATATATCAAGTTTAAAATAAATGTTATAGAATTTGAAATAGAAGTAAAACTCACAAAAATTATTCTCATGGTATTGATGCAAAAGTTATGGATCATGTAGATCTACAAGACACTTCAACTCATCTAACTCTTTATATAAATGAAATTTTACCCAAAAAAGCATCAATAGAACAGGAGTTAATCATATGGGATCCATACTACAAGAAAGATATTGAAATGATAGAAAGGGTAAATAATCAGGGTGCACGCTTCATTAAAAATGACTATAAAAGTAGAGACGAAGGTTGTGTCACACGTATGCTTAACGACCTAGATTTACCGCGACTACAAGACCGCAGAAGATCCAGTAGGTTGATTCTCCTGTACAAGATTATCGAGGGGATGGTGCCAGCAATACCACCAGAGGAGTACATAGTGTCAGCACGACGAAGGAGACGCATCAAGGCTAGAGTCAACAGGGACTACGCATTCGTGAACATAGTGGATCGATATGTTATTAACCATGAGTTGACAAAGGCATTCACAGATAGCGGAAGCAAAACTGACCAATTCAAAAACTCCTTTTTTGTCCAAACAGCAGTGGACTGGAACCATCTGGACAGTGAGATAGTGAGCGCAAAGACACTAGAGGGCTTCAAAGCAGCCCTTCATTTTAAATATTTTGACTAATATTTTATAAGTCGCACACCACCACCCGGTGCATTACACCGTAACTGGCCCTGCACTGTATAGAAGCAGCAGAAGCAGAAGTATGCTGAAAAATAGAAAATATGGGAAAGGGCAATAACTCACAATATTGTTATTTGTTATAATACGAGTTATGAACCATGTGCAAGACACTTGAACTTACCTTTCTCTTTCCGTTCATATAAATGAAATTTCATTTCAAAATCTGCAGTATAACAGAAGAAATCTGTAGAAACAGGAAATGGGAAATAACTCACTATATTGATCAATGATGTAAGAGTTATACCATTGTCAATACACTTCCACTTGTCAAGTTTTTTCCATGAATGAACTTCAATGAAGTTTCATCAGAAAAGCTTAAGTAGAACAGGCGTTATCAAGTGTGACACAAAAAGTGTGACACTCGGACAGACGCCGGTGTAACATTAAATTTTGACCCCGTTGAAAAATGACCTCCCGGTCATTTTTCAACGTTGAGAAATGACCTCCCGGTCTTTTTTTAACGTTGAAAAAAGACCTCCCGGGTCATTTTTCAACGGGAATGGGTTCATTTCTCAACGTTGGAAAAATACCCTACCCGTGAAATTATGACTGCTGAAACATCTAGTTGTAAAAGTGCTGGGGTCATTTCTCAACGTTGAAAATAGACCAGGGTCAATTCTTAACGTTGAGAAATGACCCTATCTGTGATATAATGACGAAAGTGATAAAACTCCATTGAATAACAAACGGAAGAGAGGGGGTCATTTTTTAACATTGTAAAATGACCGGGGGTCAATTCTCAATATTAAAATATAACCAAACCCTTAAACTATAAATGGCTGCTACAAATTATTGGTTATGAACTGATCCTTGTTAGGGGATTTTTCAACGTTGGTAATAGGCCTGGGGTCATTGCTCAACGTTGAAAAATGACCCGGGGTCCATTCCCAACGTTGAAAAAAGACCCTTACTACTGGTTTGAGGGGGACATTGTTCAACATTGAAAAATGACCCTGGGTCAATTCTCAACGTTGAAAAAAGACCCTACCCATGAAAGAAGGACTCATGAATAATCTTGTAAAATGAACGGTTGTCATTTCTCAACGTTGAAAAATGACCCGTGTTAAGTTTCATCGTTGAAAGATGACTTAACCTGTACAAATATGTCTCCTAGACTTAATTGTTATTAACTGACTACTGGTATGAGGGGGTCATTGTTCAACGTTGAAAAATGACCCGGGGTCAATTCTCAACGTTGAAAGAAGACCCTACCCATGAAAGTATGACTCATGAATTATCTTATTAAATGACCGGGTGTCATTTCTTAACGTTGAAAAATGACCCGTGTAAAGATTTAACGTTGAAAATTGACTTAACCTGTACAGATGTCTCCTAGACTTAATTGTTATTAACTGACTACTGGTATGAGGGGGTCATTGTTCCACGTTAAAAAATGACCCGGGGTCAATTCTCAACGTTGAAAAAAGACCCTACCCATAAAATTATGACTCCTGAATCGTATTGTTGTAAAATGGCCGGGGGTCATTTCTCAACGTTGAAAAATGACCCGTGTAAAGATTTAACGTTGAAAATTGACTTAGCCTGTACACATGTCTCCTAAACTTATTAACTGAAGACTGGTATGAGGGGCCCGGGGTCATTGTTCAACGTTGAAAAATGACCCTGGGTCAATTCTCAACGTTGAAAAAAGACCCTACCCATGAAAGAAGGACTCATGAATAATCTTGTAAAATGAACGGTTGTCATTTCTCAACGTTGAAAAATGACCCGTGTTAAGTTTCATCGTTGAAAGATGACTTAACCTGTACAAATATGTCTCCTAGACTTAATTGTTATTAACTGACTACTGGTATGAGGGGGTCATTGTTCAACGTTGAAAAATGACCCGGGGTCAATTCTCAACGTTGAAAGAAGACCCTACCCATGAAAGTATGACTCATGAATTATCTTATTAAATGACCAGGTGTCATTTCTTAACGTTGAAAAATGACCCGTGTAAAGATTTAACGTTGAAAATTGACTTAACCTGTACAGATGTCTCCTAGACTTAATTGTTATTAACTGACTACTGGTATGAGGGGGTCATTGTTCCACGTTAAAAAATGACCCGGGGTCAATTCTCAACGTTGAAAAAAGACCCTACCCATAAAATTATGACTCCTGAATCGTATTGTTGTAAAATGGCCGGGGTCATTTCTCAACGTTGAAAAATGACCCGTGTAAAGATTTAACGTTGAAAATTGACTTAGCCTGTACACATGTCTCCTAAACTTATTAACTGAAGACTGGTATGAGGGGCCCGGGGTCATTGTTCAACGTTGAAAAATGACCCATGGTCAATTCTCAACGTTGAAAAAAGACCCTACCCATGAAATTATGACCCAATGACCCCCTCAAACCAGTAGTCAGTAAATCACAATTAAGTCTAGGAGACAATTCTGCACGGGTTAAGTCTTCAACGTTGAAACTTTAAATGGGTCATTTTTCATGTTGAGAAATGACCCCCATTTCATTTACAAGAAGATAATTCAGAAGTCATAATTTCAATAATAGGGTCATTTTTCAACGTTGAGAAATGACCCCCAGGTCATAATTTCATGGGTAGGGTCTTTTTCAACGTTGAGAATTGACCCCGGGTCATTTTTCAACGTTGAATAATGACCCCCTCATACCAGTAGTCAGTTAATCACAATTAAGTCTATGAGACAATTCTGCACGGGTTAAGTCAACTTTCAACCTTGAAACTTTACACGGGTCATTTTTCAACGTTGAGAAATGACCTTCTGGTCATTTTACAACAGATAATTCAGGAGTCATAATTTCATGGGTAGGGTATTTTTTCAACGTTGAGAATTGGCCTCTCGGTCATTTTGAACGTTAAAAAATGACCCGGGAGGTCATTTCTCAACGTTGATAAATGACCAGGTGGTCATTTTTCAATGGGGTCCAAATTTAATGTTACACCGGAAAAGTGATCCCTAAGTGTCACCTCTGCCTACAGTAGATACTAATATTTAGAGTCAGGCTGTTTACAAATTTATAACATTAGCTATGAATAGCTATTGGCCGACATATATAAATACATGATGCAGTGACACAAAAAACACAAGGACCAGAGCTTAAATATTTGGCATGTAATATCATCTACGGTTCTTCTATCATGGTTGTTATTTGTCCCTCGAGTAAAAAATGGCCTGGAAGATCACAGTTTTACATAGTTGTAATACATTGTATACAGTGAACATTATCTCTGAAACTAATATAGCCATACCTTTGATATGGTGTAACCTCTAGAAACCTTTACCAATGTTGTTGACATTAGTCTGGTCCGTAGCTTAACTAGGACTTTCCGTTGAAATCTAACTTAAGCTCCAACTACCTTAGATAGTTGGAGCTTAAGATAGATTTCAACGGAAACTTAAATAGTGTTGTCTGAAAAAATGTTCCCCATTTGAGAAAAAAGACAAGTGATCCCTAGGTGACCTTCTATGAGATTGCTCAAAACAAATTTCTAAGCTTAAAAACACTGCTGCTGCGAGTGGATGGGGCAGATTTAAGTGCCAGCCCTATTTTATGAGGTCAGTCTAATTACAGAAACCAGTCAATATTGCAAAGAATAGACTTACATCCAATTTTGATTCTGTCTACATTTTCTATTTCACGAAAACTATAACTAATAGTGTGATATATCAAGATCTAACTTTGATTATTCTACATTTTCTATTTCAGGTGACTTTAAGTGATGTGTGGAAATTCATTTAGTGTAAACAGAGTAGAACTATAACAAGAGTGTGAAAAGTAATTAATCCATCATGGCAATTTAGGGAGACACATGCAGGAGGAAGTCCATAAAGGTGCAATATGCGTGAAAAGTGATTGAATAAGTATAACAGTCTACATGATTATACATAAAAGAGAGAGACCATACTACAAGTACCTGTGTGAAAAGTCATTGAATGAATGAAGCAGTGTACATGGTTGTTCATAAAAGAAAGAGAGAACATATGGATACTACTAGTGTGGCCTGTGTGGAAAGTCTTTGAATGAGTATGGCAGATACATGTACATGGTTATACATAAAAGAGAGATATCCTGCTACAATTAAGTGTGACCTGTGTGAAAACTAAACAGTCATTGGATAACTTAAGTAAGAAAAATTGCATGGTTATACCTGTGTGTCAAGTCATTGAATAAGTGAGCAGTTTAGTGAATAGGGAGTCCGACACACATGGTTGTACTTATAGAAGACATACTTTACAAGTATGACCTGTGTACAAATTCATTGAATAAGTGAAGCAGTTAACAAGGCTAGGCTAGTCATAAAAGAAACAGACCATACTACAAGACTAGTGTGAACAGTTCGAAAAGTCATTAGATAAATAGAACAGTTTAATGACACATGGTTGTATACCCAGGAGGGAAGCCTTACAAATGTGACCTGTGTGAAAAAACACACATAAAAAAAGACTATCAATTAAATCATTTAAATGATGCACATGATAAAAAAGAGAGAAAGACATTTGAAATGCCATGTATGAGGACTGGAAAGATTGTTAGTCCTACACTTGATGATACATACATAAGAACAACTTAACAGGTGTGCTATACATGTATGTGAAAAGTCGTTTATGTATAAGGCATTTTAGAGAAATACACACATGATGTTACACATAGGGCAGCAACCATACACGTGTGGCATGTGTGAAAAGTCATTTAGTGCATGTAGTGATTTAAAGATACACATCAGGATACATACAGGAGAGAGACCCTACAAGTGTGACATCTGTGAAAAGTCATTTACCTGCAAAGAAAATTTAGATAGACACATAAAAATACATACAGGAGAGAGATTTTACAAGTGTGACATCTGTGAAAAGTCATTTGCTACTAATTTTAGTTTAGTGAAACACATAAGGATACATACAGGAGAGACACCTTACAAGTGTGACATCTGTGAAAAGTCATTTAACTGCAAAAGCAATTTAAGGAAACACATTAAGATACATACAAAGGAGAGACCTTACAAGTGTGACTTCTGTGAAAAGTCATTTCTTAATCATTCAAAGTTAGTGAATCACATGAAAGTACATACAGGAGAGAGGCTTTACAAGTGTGACATGTGTGAAAAGTCGTTTTTAAATAATGGCAATTTAGTGATTCACAGAAGGATACATACAGGAGAGAGACCTTACAAATGTGACATCTGTGAAAAGTCATTTAGTTCCACCAGCAATTTTGGTCAACACATGAGGATACATACTCAAGAGAAACGTTACAAGTGTGACATATGTGAAAAGTCATTTAAATGCAAAAGCAATTTAAGTCAACATATAAAGATACATGGAGAGAGACTTTACAAGTGTGACATCTGTGAAAAGTCATTTATTAATACTTATAAAGTAGTGAGCCACATGAGGATACATACAGGAGAGAAACCTTACAAGTGTGACATCTGTGAAAAGTCATTTAACTGCAAAGAAAATTTAGGTAAACACATGAAAATTCATGCAGAGGAGAGGCCACACAAGTGTGACTTATGTGAAAAGGCATTTAAATGCAAAAGCAATTTAAGTAAACATATAAAGATACATACCGGAGAGAGACTTTACAAGTGTGACATCTGCAAAAAGTCATTTATTAATACTTATAAAGTAGTGAGCCACATGAGGATACATACAGGAGAGAAACCTTACAAGTGTGAAATCTGTGAAAAGTCATTTAACTGCAAAGAAAATTTAGGTAAACACATGACAATTCATGCAGAGGAGAGGCCATACAAGTGTGACTTATGTGAAAAGGCATTTAAATGCAAAAGCAATTTAAGTCAACATATTAAGATACATACTGGAGAGAGACTTTACAAGTGTGGCATCTGTGAAAAGTTATTTTTTGATAATTTCACATTAATGAGTCACATGAGGATACACACTGGAGAGAAACCTTACAAGTGTGACATCTGTGAAAAGTCATTTAACCTCAAAGGCAATTTAGGTAAACACATGAGGACACATATTTCATCACATGTGATGCACTGACCCTATCACTTCTCATCACATAACTTCAAACATTTTTATTTGATTTCTACCAAATGTGGAGATGTGTTGGCCAAAGGTTTACTTTAGTTTACAGATTCTAAAAAAATAAGACTTGTTCAGGTCCTGTAAGCGAAACCCAAGGAAATTATCAATTTGTTGATTTGTTGAGAATTCATTGAAATTTTCCAGTCCATTGAATAGCAGTTGGTAAAAACAATGTTTTACCTTTAAATGTTTAATTGTGCCCGTTGTAACATCTCTTAGAACATTAAAATGTAGAAATTAATATATTCAATGGAGTTGAAAATTTTGGTGAAATCTCAGAAATTTCACATTTTGATAATTTCCTTGGGTTGCACCTACAGGACCTGAATAAGTGACAAAATATTAGAATATGTAAAGTAAACCCTTGGACAAAAGTTAAACATCTCCAAATTTGGTAGAAAGCGAACAAGGCACCACCGATTATTTGTCTATTTTTTTTTTGGTGTGCGCTAAAATTTGCGTCAAAACGTCTGAAAAGCGTTTTATGGCATTTATTTAACACTAATAAAAAAATAAAATTGCTTGGTTAATATAATTGGCAAACTATTAGGGGGGAAAAGGGGGGGGGGGGGGGGGGGGGGGGGGGGGGGGAGTGCTTTTATACAAGTTATATGGAGGACTTAGAATATACTGAGTTTCTGTATATAACCTCGTGATCGACCTTGTCCTCGAAGAATGGGTTTGAACATTGACAACTTGTTTTAAAGTTTTTAGAAAAGTTAAGATTGCCGGTAATCAAGAATGACGATCATTGGATAATTGAGACCAAGTTTATTGAAAATTGATGGCCAAACAAGCTTTCAAGGATCAAATCCACAAAGCACCCACCGATTTAGGCCAGAATTGAAAACAGTCGAACTTCGATATCTCAAACTCGTTTAACTCGAACTATCAGATTTATTGAAACATACATTGCATTATTATGCTTGTTAAGTCGAACATAATCGTATTTCAAAGTTAAAATGTGGCTTAGCCATGTTTTAACTTTGAAAAATGAGTATGTTCGACCTAACCGAGTTCGAGATATCGAAGTTCAATTGTACTTTGAAATTTTAAAGTTTGGGTGAGGGGAGGGGTGGGGTGCTGGAAAGAGAAGCTCTTTCTTTGATCTTGGTCTTCACTGTTTGCATGGGACAAGTAAACTATTCAGTCTTCATCCATACACTGTCTGAAAAGGACGAGTATACTTGGCGCTAGAGTTTAAGGAGTTATAATCCAGATATTTGGTCATTTAAAAGATTGCTTTTGGGGGACAATTTAACCCATTACCCCATAGCCGGTTTCTAGTATTGAATATAGGTGACCACTAAAAGCAGGTTGAAAGTAAAGCAGAATGTGCCTTAAGGCACATTCTGCTTTACTTTCAGCCTGCTTTAAGCTACCATCTGCTATAGTAAACAAAATAACCTTTTACAACACATTATCATGGCTGTATAAATTGGTGCTATTTTCTTCAGTGGATGTATTTATGGGATAATGAGTTAAAAAGATTGCTTTTTGGGGGACAATTAAAACCAGTGGCATTTTCAGTCACTGTCTCAGGACTGAAACCTCATTGGACAATTCAAATTAAGCTAAGTCTATTTTCTAAATGTTTAGATTTAACTTCTTTTAACCCATTACCCCATAAATACGCCTTTAATTAATTACTATAATGAAGAAAATAGTTCCAATTTATACTGTCACAAATAAAAATCATAAGAAATTTTTTCTATATAAAAGAAGAATAGCTTAAAGCAGGCTGAAAGTAAAGCAGAATGCGCCTTATGGCGCATTCTGCTTTACTTTAAACCTGCTTTACGTGGTCATATATCTTCAAAACTACAAACAGGCTATGGGCCATTGGGGTAATGGGTTAAAAGATATTGCAAAATGACAAATAGTGGAGATCCTGATCAGAGGGCCCCTAAAACTTTCTGATCTGCATATACACTGATTGTATAGGACAATCTTTCATGAGTACTATTCACAGGTACCTTGCAGCATATCCGCACCACTACTTTAACCCATTACCACATATATACGCCTTTTTACTCCTTTAATTTAATTCCCACTGAATAACATAGATCCAATTTATACAGTCTAGAATATGTCCCATATAAAGTATTTTATATATCCTAGAAGACTAGTTTAAAGCAGGCTGAAAGTAAAACAGAATGCGCCTGAAGGTGCATTCTACTTTAAATTCAACCTGCTTTAAGTGACCACCTAAATTTCAAATCTGGAAACAGACTATGGGGTAATGGGTTAAATAAATGGTTAAAGCAAGATAAATTTAAAATAACAGTATCACCTGCCTTGATAAAAGACAAACACAAAATCACTTTTGATGTGGTTCTTATAATTATAAAAGATGTATATTCAACTTAGAAAATAAGCTAGTAGTCATATGTCACTACATGTATATTCAATACAATGAACACAAGTGGCGGTACTGATACACTTGCCATGATAAAAGCCAAAAACAAATAGCTTCCCTAGTGGTTCATATACAGTAAAACCTCCTCTATCACTACCCCTAAACTTTGCTTAATATGAGGTGTTTTGGACAAGTGACTGCTTAAAGCAAGGTGACGGTAAAACAAAAAGTTTCGTAACTCTTTGAACCCTAGTCACACATATATGCGTCGTTTGCAGACATCATACATGTGAAGAGTACACTTGTCCTATGCAAACAGTGTAGATCCTGATCAGAGAGCTTAAGGAGTCCTCTGATCAGGGTCTTCACTGTTTGTCATTGATATATATTGTAGAAATTAACCCTTAAAAGTTAAAAATGGACTAGCCTAAATTGAAAAATAGATTTGTCCATTTGAGGTTTCAGGGAGGAAAGGGTTAAGGAGCTTTCTGTTTTTCTGTCACCTGTCTTTTATACAACCAATTAGCCTTGTTTTAAGTGGTTGTAATAGGGAGGTTTTACTGTTTAAACAAATTACTCCATTCAATAAACACAATAGATGGTAAAGATACAGAATGAGATCTCAACCACAGTCATAATACATAAAACAAGCCTACAGGTAAATTTAGATCTTATGACACACATGTTTATATAAATGTTTGACATACATTGACAACTATTTTTATGCCAAAGTGCGTGATTGCCGGATTCTTTAATGCTCTTGATGACTCTGTGCTGAAAAGCTGGGGGCAATTAGAGCCATATGTTTTTGGACTGGCCAAGTTATTCAGCTTTTGTAGAGTATTAGTTCGATATTCAGTTTTAGTAAACCAGTACTTGGAAACACCTATTTGGCAGGTTCTCTTGTATGATTCATCAAGAAGGATGTTAAATATTTTCTACCGGTATTTCACCTCTGCCTTGATGAATGTGAGACAGTACATACATGTATGTTGCTTTGACAAGCGTTACTTTGAGCTGCGACAAATAGTGCTTTTCATCAGGGACCATATATACCCTGTTTTCATACTTATCATGGCCTTCTCTCACTTTCTGCTGCCTAATTAAAGAGCTCATTCATTTAATTAGTGTTCCCTCATCAATCCGTATGGAAGTCATATTCCTGGAACTTGTCTTTGAACTCTGATGCCAGTCTTTGTTCTTCTGTCTTCGACACACTACACACCTTCCAGTCTACCCGACTAGGCATGTCCAATATACCTGGACTAGCCAGCACTTCCCTGAAACAAGACATCACGATAAAAAATAAACCTGTTTATCCCATTACCCCATAAATACATCTTTTAACCACTTTAATTTATTATTACACTGAAGAAAATAGTTCCACATTATACATTCATGAATATGCAGTGTAAGAAAAATTTTCTATATTCTAGTAGATGGAAGTTTAAAGTAGGTTGAAAGTAAAGCAAAATGTGCCTTCGGGCTTAAGTGGTCACTCCTCTTCAAAACTAGAAACAGGCTATGGGGTAATTGGTTAAACATTTATACCCATTCCTCTATAGTCTGTCTCTAGTTTTGAAGAGAAGTGACTGTTTTAAAGCAGGTTGACAGTAAAGCAGAATGTGCCCTTCAGGTGCATTCTGCTCTATCTTCAGCCAGCTTTAACCTACTATCTGCTAGAAAATAGAAAACATTTCTTATGAGACATATTCATGAGTCATTTTGACTGAATGAAAAGCAACTTTTTCTTCAGTGGAGGAATATATTAAATGCATAACAAGAACAACGCAAGCCGGACATATTATACGTCCGTCAAATCCGTCTTAGAATGTACCGGTAGTCTAAAACCCTATCAAGGTTAAGTGACCCAAAGAGGAAGAACTCTGAATGTTAGGGGTCACATGACCCAGTTTCAAAAGGATTTGAGTTGGAGAGCTGACAAAACTGGAAAATGCCCGTTTTTGACGATAAAAGGGGCATAACTCTTGTCTGGGGCAATCTTGCTGGATATAGAACTTGATCAAGACATTATGATCATACACATGCTGACCAAGTTTCAAAAGGAGTGGAACAAATTTGCTTGAATTAGAGAGCAGACCAAAAAAATGCCTGTTTCTGATGATAAGGGGTTATAACTCTTGCATGTCTAGGACAATCTTGCTGGTTATCTAACTTGACCAACACATTATCGTCATACACGTGCTGACTAAGTTTCAAAAGGATTTGAATAAATTTCTTAGAGTTAAAGAGCAGACAAACTAAATAAAAAATGCCCCTTTTTGACGATAAAGGGGGGCATCACTCTTGAATGTCGGGGAAATCTTACTGGTTAGTGAACTTGACCGAGACATTATGGTCATACACATGCTGACCAAGTTTCAAAAGGATTGGAATAAATTTGTTTGAGTTAGAGTGGACATGAAAAAGTTAACGGAAGGACGAACAGAGCCATAACATAATATGTTCCGTCTAAAGACAGGCGTATATAAATGAGTATATATGGAGTAAAGGATTAAATAAATCATTCACCCCTAAAATTTCAAATGGACAATTCCAACGTCCAAAAAAATTCAGTCCATTTTTGACTAGTTAGGGGTAGAACTATGTTTTATAATATCATTATATTACAAAATAACAAACAGTGCAGACTCAGACCACAGGGCTCTTTAATTGAAAGGCTGACATATCTACATAAATCTGAATAAGGGGAGATCCTTTGAAAGCACAGAAAACAAAGCAAATACTGAAAATCGCAGACTCGGTTTAATTGAGTCTGTTCATGAGCAATACTGAAATATGCAACAGTGCTCACGCCCCCTAGCACCTGCTTAAGCGGAATTCAACTTTCAACTGTAAATGCGCTGAAATCAATGATTCCAAAGGACCAGAAAGTATAACAACACTGAGAATGAAGTACGGGGCGACTTTTTACAGCCGCCACTCAAGCACTTAACATCTGCTGTTGTGAATTATATAAATCTGAATAAGGGGGAATCCTTTGAAAGCACAGAAAACAAAGCAAATACTGAAAATCGCAGACTCGGTTTAATTGAGTCTGTTCATGAGCAATACTGAAATATGCAACAGTGCTCACACCCCCTAGCACCAGCTTAAGCTAAGTTCTATAGTCTAAGTTCCATTATGTCCTTCTTCAAACAGGTGAGCTAGATCCAATTCTCTTAAAAGTACTGAGATATCAATATACTATCTGGGATTTAACGCTTCCCCACAGCTTGTTGTTAGTTTTCAAGACAGGTGACAACTAAAAACAGGCTGAAAGTACAGTAGAATGCACCTTAACTCTTTCCTCCCTAAAGCTTTAAATGGACAATTCCAGTTTCCATTTTAGTCTAGTCCATATATGACTTTTAAGGGTTGTCTTTGTCAATGTTTGACATTGTGACAAACAGTGAAGACCCTGATCAGAGGGCTCCTTTCGGAGCCCTCTGATCTGGGTCTTCACTGTTTGCATAGGACAAGTGTACTTTTCACATGTACACTTTTTGAAAAGGACGCCTATAGGCGGGACTAGGGTTCAAAGGGTTCAAAGGGTTAAGGCACATTCTGCTTTACTTTCAACCTTCTTTAAGCTTCCATTAGCTAGAATTGAGAAAATACATGTTCTGTATAAATTGGAACTATTTTCTTCAGTGTAGAAATAAATTAAATGTGTTAAAAGGCGCTTCTATCAGGGAAAGGGTTAAAGTAGCTTCTACAAGCCTTAGTGGCTAACTCTTTCTTGTTTTAACACAAATGAAACGCACCAGGGTCTGATCTGACCTGAAAATGTTTTCATTGGACATAAAGCATTTTTGATTTAGCATCCACACGTTTATTGGGAAAGAATAATGTCTTCTTAGCTGTACTATATGGGATTAACAGTAGCTCTGAACTAGCCATTATTGAGTGGAAAACATACCTGCCAAACTGCAATGGAAAGTTCTTAGAGATCCTGCAGTACATCTTCTCCCCAGTGGGCAGCTCTGCATAGAAATATGGTACCCCTACCTGAACAATCTGAAATTTAAACATAGAAATATGTTACCCTTACCTGAACAATCTGAAAGTTAAACATAGGAATATGGTACCCCTATCTGGACAATCTGAAAGTTAAACATAGAAATATGGTACCCCTATCTGAACAATCTGAAAGTTAAACATAGGAATATGGTACCCCTATCTGGACAATCTGAAAGTTAAACATAGAAATATGGTACCCCTATCTGGACAATCTGAAAGTTAAACATAGAAATATGGTACCCCTATCTGGACAATCTGAAAGTTAAACATAGGAATATGGTACCCCTATATGGACAATCTGAAAGTTAAACTAGAAATATGGTACCCCTACCTGAACAATCTGAAGTTAAACACAGAAATATGGTACCCCTATCTGAACAATCTGAAAGTTAAACATAGAAATATGGTACCCCTATCTGAACAATCTGAAGAACATAGAAATATGGTACCCCTACCTGGACAATCTGAAAGTTAAACATAGAAATATGGTACCCCTATCTGAACAATCTGAAGTTAAACATAGAAATATGGTACCCCTACCTGGACAATCTGAAAGTTAAACATAGAAATATGGTACCCCTATCTGAACAATCTGAAAATTAAACATAGAAATATGGTACCCCTATCTGGACAATCTGAAAGTTAAACATAGAAATATGGTACCCCTATCTGAACAATCTGAAAGTTAAACATAGAAATATGGTACCCCTATCTGAACAATCTGAAAGCAAAATATAGAAATAATGGTACCCCTATCTGAACAATCTGAAAGTTACACATATAAATATGTTACCCTTACCTGAACAATCTGAAAGTTAAACATAGAAATATGGTACCCCTATCTGAACAATCTGAAAGCAAAATATAGAAATAATGGTACCCCTATCTGAACAATCTGAAAGTTACACATATAAATATGTTACCCTTACCTGAACAATCTGAAAGTTAAACATAGAAATATGGTACCCCTATCTGAACAATCTGAAAGTTAAACATAGAAATATGGTACCCCTATCTGAACAATCTGAGTGTTAAACATAGAAATATGGTACCCCTATCTGAACAATCTGAAAGCAAAATATAGAAATATGGTACCCTTACATATTGGACATTTGATAGAACAAGTACAGTTGTCATGCGTGACATATGCCCCCAAAGTGTTTGACACCAAAATGCATTTTGGCGAATTGTTTTTACAGACAATGTAATGGAAGTGTAACATAAAATTTTGATACTGATAAAAATGACCCAGGAGTCAATTCTTAACATTAACAAGAGGCCCATGCGGGCCTAAATATCGCTCACCTGGAAAAACCAACACAAGGGTCACATAACCCCTGGTATGGGATCACTTTTCACCCCAGAGACATAATTTTCATTGAAAAAATCTATTTTTAGCTCCTGTGACCTAGATATGCAACGGACCGGAACCATATTTACAATATTTGTTAAGGGCTTCTAGAAGTGTCATAATGCCAAATATCAAAGCTCTGACCATATTAGTTTCAGAGGTAAAGATGTTTGAAGATTTCACTATATAACTCTATGTAAAATTACGACCCCCGGGGCGGGGTCATTTTTTACCCCAGGGACATAATTTGAACAATCTTGATAGAGGACCTGAAGACGATGCTTTGTGCCAAATATCTAAGCTCAGGGTACTGTGGTTTCAGACAAGAAGATTTTTTAAGATTTCATTGAAAAAATCTATTTTTAGCTCCTGTGACCTAGATATGCAACGGACCGGAACCATATGTACAATATTGGTTAAGGGCTTCTAGAAGTGTCATCATGCCAAATATCAAAGCTCTGGCAACATTAGTTTCAGAGATAAAGATGTTTGAAGATTTCACTATATAACTCTATATAAAATTACGACCCCCGGGGCGGGGTCATTTTTTACCCCAGGGACATACTTTGAACAATATTGATAGAGGACCTGAAGATGATGGTTTGTGCAAAATATGTAAGCTCAGGGTACTGTGGTTTCAGAAAAGAAGATTTTTTAAGATTTCATTGAAAAAATCTATTTTTAGCTCCTGTGACCTAGATATGCAACGGATCGGATTCATATTTACAATATTGGTTAAGGGCTTCTAGAAGTGTCATCATGCCAAATATCAAAGCTCTGGCAACATTAGTTTCAGAGATAAAGATGTTTGAAGATTTCACTATATAACTCTATATAAAATTACGACCCCCGGGCAGGGTGCCCACAGAAATTCAAAATTGAAATTCCCTGATAATTCCCTGATTTTTCCCTGACTGAAAGGTAGTTTTCCCTGATCTTTTTCGCGGCCTACACTGCTAAAATACAACTGTGTAAGATGGCTTCTAACCTCCCCCTTATAGCCATACCTTCAACATCATAAAGTCACACTTATTCTTTACTCTTACCTTTTGAGTTTTGCCATGCCTTGTATAAATTTATCTTTTTCTAATGTAACATGTCAAGCACTGCATGCAGCAGTGTTCACGGCTGGGGAGCACAGGTATATTTGTGAATGTAGTCTTACTAGAGGGGTTCGTGCCATGCTCCCCCGAGAAAATTTTATTTCTAGATGGTCGCTGGTGGCGTTCTGAGGGCGTTTCCAGCATTCCAAACAGGTATAAAACCAACATAACTCTGTGTAGAAAAATCGCCTCAAAGTGGGCAAAATATTTCCCCCAAGTATATAGTTTCATTTAGATATGCTAATACTACTGATGCTGATATTGATCATTCTCTGATTTTGTTTTGTGGCTGAAAAGGGTACATTCAATTACTTTTACTTTTCATCTGCATAACAATCTCTGACTACTTTGACACTTGAGTTCTAGGACAATGGTTACTAACTCCATTATGCTTTCTCTTCAGTTAAGAAGCTGATTATTTCAGCTAGTTAACAGAGTAGGCACTGATGAATAATGTTGACTAACCCATTAGATATGTATAAACATTAAGCTTAATAGACATTGTAAATTGCTTAATTACTACATGTTCCTAACATGAATAAACACAGCTTTTAAATAAAGTCAGCAAGAGAGGCTATAAGTAGTCAAGATTTTCTCTCTCCAATTTTTGCCAAATTCCCTGATAATTCCCTGATTTTTAGCAAATTTTCAAATTCCCTTTTTTTTCCCCTGCAAGGAATTTTTTTGAACCATTTCCCCTGTTTTTCCTGTTTTCCAGAGTCCGTGGGCACCCTGCCCGGGGCGGGGTCATTTTTTACCCCAGGGACATAGTTTGAACAATCTTGATAGAGTACCTGTAGATGATGCTTTGTGCCAAATATGTAAGCTTAGGGTACTGTGGTTTCAGACAAGAAGATTTTTTAAGTTTTCATTGAAAAAATCTATTTTTAGCTCCTGTGACCTAGATATGCAATGGATCGGAAATGTTTGAAAGAGGACCATATAAGGATCATTCAGGCCAAGTTTTGTAAAAATCCATCCAGTAGTTTCAGAGGAGATGTCGTTTAAAGAAATTGTTGACGACGAACGACGGACGGACGAACGACGACGGACAGAGGACGATCAAAATAGCTCACCTTGGCACTACGTGCCAGGTGAGCTAAAAACATAAAGGTTTGCGACACTCCTCAATAGAGATATGCTCCGGACAAGCTTTTTGTAAAATTGAGGTCAAAAGTCAAAGTCTGAGTGACCTAAAAATGCTATGTGACACTTCGCCATCCCAAGTTGAACTCACAAACCAAGTTTCGTATCCGTAGCTGGTAAGGTTAAGGAGATATGCTCTGGACAAGCAATTGGTTAAATCAAGGTCAAATGTCTAGGTCACAGTGACCTGAAAGTGGTATGCGACATTCCGCCATCCCAAAATGTACTCACACACCAAATTTGGAATACCTAGCTGGTAAGGTATATGAGATATGCTCCTGACAAGCTTTATATAAAATTGTGGTCAAGGTCAAGGTCACAGTGACCTGAAAGTGGTACAGGACACTCCGCCATCCCAATATGTACTCACACACCAAGTTTGGAATCCTTAGCTGTTAAGGTATAGGAGATATGCTCCGGACAAGCTTTTTGTTAATCGAGGTCAAAGGTCAAGTTCAAGGTCACTATGACCTGAAAGTGGTACGCAACACTCCGCCATCCCAAGATATACTTGCACACCAATTTGGAATCCCTAGCTGGTAAGGTATCGGAGATATGCTCCGAACAAGCTTTTTGTTAAATCGAGTTCAAAGGTCAAGGTCACAGTGACATGAAAGTGATACCTGACACTCCGCCATCCCAAGATGTACTCACACCCCAAATTTGGAATCCCTAGCTGGTAAGGTATAGGAGATATGCCCTGGACAAGCTTTTTGTTAAATCGAGGTCAAAGGTCAAAGTCAAAGTGACCTGAAAGTGGCACGCGACACTCCGCCATCCCAAGATATACTCACACCCCAAATTTGGAATCCCTAGCTGGTAAGGTATAGGAGATAAGCTCCGGACAAGCTTTTTTGTTAAATCGAGGTCAAAGGTCAAGGTCACAGTAACCTGAAAGTGGTACGCAACACTCCGCCATCCCTAGATGTACTCACACACCAAATTTGGAGTTCCTATCTGTTAAGGTATAGGAGATATGTTCCGGACAAGCTTTTTGTTAAATCAAGGTTAACGGTCAAGGTCAAGATCACAGTGACCTGAAAGTGGTACGTGACACTCCGCCATCCCAAGATGTACTCACACACCAAATTTGGAGTCCCTAGCTGTTTAGGTATAGGAAATATGCTCCGGACAAGCTTTTTGTTAAAAGGAGGTCAACGGTCAAGGTCAAGGTCACAGTGACCTGAAAGTGGTAGGCCACACTCCGCCATCCCAAGATGTACTTACACACCAAATTTGGAATCCCTAGATGGTAAGGTATAGAAGATATGCTCCGGACAAGCTTTGTACACACACCCACCCACCCAAACACACACACACCCACCCACGCACGGTGCGATTACTATATGTGCCCAAAGCCTAGCTTTGGGGGCATAAAAACATGATGAGTAACAAACACCTTGAATCCAGATCAGACGCCGCTTTACCCAGCATCTGGTCTGGATTCAAGCTGTTTGCAAATGTAAATCATTTTCCCTTCCTATTACTTCGCCCTCCGAACAACGCACACTTTTTGTGTCCCATTGTGTGTCATTGTAGAGAGGGGGCCCTGTATGCCTTTGCATCAATAGATGCCGGGAGCTAAATGTCCGGACCATTTCTTTTACTTTATATTCCGGTTGATCTTTACAATAAATTTCAAAATGACAAACAGTGAAGTCCTATGGTCAGGGTCTACACTGTAAATGCATAGGGTAAGTGTACTCCTCACATGTACAGTTTGTTAAAGATGATAATACTTTGTCTCTTTTTTTCTTTTTCTTTTTGAATATAAACTTTGACAGTAAAATTTGAAAAAGTACATGTACCTGTCTTATATCTGAATGTTGAGGGATTTCATTCAGTTCGAGCTTGTCTGACTCCGCACACTCTGTAAACATCTCCTTGAGCTCATGAACACTGTCTTTGGGTACCGGCACAACCTGAAACAAGGTCAAACATAAACCCATTACCCCATAAATTCGCCTTTTTACAACTTTAATTTATTCCTCCACTGAAGAAAATAGTTCCAATTTATACAGTCAGGAATATGTAGCAAATGAAATATTTTCTATATTTTTTCAGATGATAGCTTAAAGCAGGCTGAAAGTAAAGCACTTTAATTTATTCCTCCACTGAAGAAAATAGTTCCAATTTATACAGTCAGGAATATGTAGCAAATGAAATATTTTCTATATTTTTTCAGATGATAGCTTAAAGCAGGCTGAAAGTAAAGCAGAATGCGCCCTAAGGCGCATTCTGCTTTACTTTCAACCTGCTTTAAGTAGTCACCTGTTTTCAAAACTAGAAGCATGCTATGGGGTAATGGGTTAAAGGGAAACCAATCCACAAATCTCCGTCATCATATGTGTGTGTTTTGAGTTTTCACACAGCATGACTGATAACTATCGCCAACATTCCCTGCTGATGGTATGCTAATTGTATCATTTTCTGTCCCTAGGAAGTTTCAATGGCAGCCTTTTATGCAGATGGTGCGCACATGTACATTCAATTCAAAATGACAACTACAGTAGAACCTCTCTATTAGGACCACTAAATTGTGTCAAACATTAGTCGTTTAATACAGACTGCTTAGAGCAATGTGAAAGTGAAACGGAAAGCTCCTACAGGAGCTTTCTATTTCGGGTCACAATGCTTTCAGCTGTCACCTGTCTTTTATACAGACAATTAGCCTTCTTTTGAGCAGTCATAATAGAGATCTCGAGGTTCTACTGTATGTGTTTTCTGCCAACCTACCCCAGTAGGACAGTTTAATTACTTTATTACTTTTAAAAATTATTATATATATAAACTAACAAGACTGTTCGTTCAATAAACGTGTTTGCCCCCAGTGGCAGACTTGACAATATATTTTGAATCTTGTATTAACCCTTTGAGCCCTAGTCCAGCATATAGGCGTCCTTTTCAAACAGTGTACATGTGAATAGTACACTAGTACTGTGCAAACAGTGAAGACCCAGATCAGAGGGCTCCGAAAGGAGCCCTCTGATCAGGGTCTTCACGGTTTGTCATAATGCCAAACATCGAAACTGGAATTGTCCATTTAAAGTTTCAGGGAGGAAAGATTTAAGGCCAAGTTCAAGGCTAAATTGAGGTTGAATATGGGGTCCAAGACAACTGTAAATGCATCAAAGCAGTTTAGTCAGTCAAAGTGTTGACGCAAGATGAAACGGTAAAAAACTACAGTATGACTCACAGTTTCATATACATGTTCATCACACTAGCAATATTTACATGTATCTGTAGGTGCTAGATCATGTAATACACAACTTTATACATCACTATAACAACATCTACCTGTAACTGCTGGGTCATGTAATAAACACCATTATAAATCAAAATAGCAATATCTACCTGTAACTGCTAGGTCATGTAATAGCAATATCTACCTGTAACTGCTAGGTCATGTAATAAACTACATTATACATCAAAATAGCAATATCTACCTGTAACTGCTGGGTCATGTAATAAACTACTTTATACATCAAAAGAGCAATTTCTACCTGTATCTGTAAGTGCTTGGTCATGTAATAAACAATGTTGTAAATCAAGATAGCAATATTTACCAGTAACTGCTGGGTCAGGTAATAAACTACTTTATGCATCAGAACAGTAGTAACTACCTGTATCTGTAGGTACTAGTTTGTGTAATGAATTACATTATGCATCACTATGACAAGATCTACCTGTAACTGCTGGGTCATGTAATGATTGAACTACATTATATATCAAAATAACAATATCTACCTGTACCTGCTGGGTCATGTAATAAACTACTTTATACATCAAAATAGCAATATCTACCTGTAACTGCTAGGTCATGTAATAACTACATTATACATCAAAATAACAATATCTACCTGTAACTGCTGGGTCATGTAATAAACTACTTTATACATCAAAATAGCAATGTCTACCTGTATCTGTAAGTGCTTGGTCATGTAATAAACAATGTTGTAAATCAAGATAGCAATATTTACCAGTAACTGCTAGGTCATGTAATAAACTACTTTATGCATCAGAACAGTAGTAACTACCTGTATCTGTAGTTTTTGTGTAATAAACTACATTATATATCACTATGACAAGATATACCTGTAACTGCTGGGTCATGTAATGAACTACATTATATATCAAAATAGCAATATCTACCTGTAACTGCTGGGTCATGTAATGAACTACATTATATATCAAAATAACAATATCTACCTGTAACTGCTGGGTCATGTAATAAACTACTTTATACATCAAAATAGCAATATCTACCTGTAACTGCTAGGTCATGTAATAAACTACATTATACATCAAAATAACAATATCTACCTGTAACTGCTGGGTCATGTAATAAACTACTTTATACATCAAAATAGCAATTTCTACCTGTATCTGTAAGTGCTTGGTCATGTAATAAACAATGTTGTAAATCAAGATAGCAATATTTACCAGTAACTGCTGGGTCATGTAATAAACTACTTTATGCATCAGAACAGTAGTAACTACCTGTATATGTAGGTACTAGTTTGTGTAATAAACTACATTATACATCACTATGACAAGATCTACCTGTAACTGCTGGGTCATGTAATGAACTACATTATACATCAAAACAAGAGGGCCATGGCCCTAAATTCGCTCACCTGAGGACATTGAAGTTTGTACCTAAGTTGACTGGGCAAGACAACATTTTAATATAGCTATAAATGGAGTTATCTTCCGGACAAGAAAACATGACAAAAGTGAATTTTGTTGCCAAGCTTATGACCCTTATCCATGACACATCCTCTTATCAAGCTTTTTCCATTTCCGGTAAATGATAATTATTTCACTAGCGTCAGCAGAACTGGAGTTATTTTCCTGACAATAAAATATGACAAAGGGGAAAACAAAATATTGCTGCCCTTATGCATGGCATTTTCTCTCATCAGTTTCTTTCCATACATAAAATTTCATTACAATAGCATCAGTAGAACTGGAGTTGTCTTCTTGACAAGAAAATATGACAAAGGGAAATAACTAAAAAAACAATGATGTCAGAGTTATGGCCTTTACAAATGGCACTTCCTCTCATTAGGCTCTTTCCAAATAGGCAATTTCATTTTACCCATTACCCCATAGCCTGTTTCTAGTTTTGAAAATAGGTGGCCACCTAAAGCAGGTTGAAAGTAAAGCAGAATGGGTCTTAATGCACACTTTGCTTTACTTTCAAACTGCTTTAAGCTACCATCTACTAGGATATAGAAACTTATTTCACATCTTACATTTTCATGACTGTTTAACCCTTTCCCCCATAGAAGCGCCTTTTAGCCCATTCAGTTTATTCTTGCTCTGAAGAAAATAGTTCCAATTTATACATTCATAAATATGTATAATACAAAATATTTTCTATATTCTAGCAGATGATAGCTTAAAGCAGGCTGAAAGTAAAGCAGAATGCGCTTAAAGCGCATTCTGCTTTACTTTCAACCTGTTTTAAGTGGACACCTACATTCAATACTAGAGATATGCTATGGGGGAAAGGGTTAAAGGGGAATTATTTTCTTAAGTGGAGGAATAAATCAAAGGCCTAAAAATGCACATTTATGGGGTAATGGGTTAACAAACGTCAGTATTTATTGGGGGAAAGGGTTGAATCCTGGACAAGAAAAAATGATAAGACATGCAGATAACTGTGACAAAACCAATATTAAACATATGTATAAATATGGCATAAGACATAATTACATAACTGTCAGTGGATCACTTCCAGATCCTGTTTCTCTAAGTATGAAGCAGACTGAACCATTTCTAAACTATAGCAGACAACATGTTCAGTTCTGTTGGCCTGATCACTGAGGTCAAATATTATGCAAGAGTACTGTAGCATTAGCAGCACTGCTGCTGGAAGCTTACCCTTACCAGACTGAAATGATGTCTGCTAAATACCTTCTGTGTGTAAAAAATGTACATTTTTTTTTTTTAGAAAATGTTAAGTTGGTAAATGAGTGGCAAATAGTTTGGATCCAGATTAGATGCAGCATTATGTTGCATCTGATCTGGATCCAAACTGTTTGCAAATATTGGTTATTTGCCCATAGTATACAGTGTAGCTCCATTATATCGCGGAAGTTGGGGTCCACGAAATGAAATCCGCGATGTGGTCGGATCGCGATATAGCCGAATTCTGAGCTGAACTATATTCTGCTGTATATTCCATTGCCAAACGCTATTATATCAATGTCATGCAATAAACACGGTTTCTTGGTTGATTACCTTGTTATTTCTTGTCAAAACAAGTCTTTATATGCACTGTCATATCTAGCATCAGCGTTTTCATGTGTATTATACCAAATGCCTAGTTTCGTTTTTGACAACGGCCGCCATTTTGAATAAAATGTGCGTGTGTATCAGTTAATCGTGGAACTCACACTTAATGTCTATATCGCGATTAGAACGCGGATAAAATGAGATTTTCTCGATTGACTTGTCAAAAAACGTAGCGCGGTATATGAAATTGAAAGAACAATGAAACCAATTATCAGTTCACAGGTTAAATATAATTTATTTCTTGGCCGACATTGTTCGAGTACGTTGTTATCTGGTACGAATCGCAGTTATGATTGTAAGCGTCTGATTGATGAATCAAAATATGAATGACTGTGATTTTAATGTCTATGGTTATCTTTCCACTGCTATTAATACGGATTAGTCGACTTTGATAGTTATAACTCAATCAGGTTAGTTTGCTAATTATTGCTAAATAATGAGGGAAACCGCGTATGCGCGAGTTCACTCAGTAGGCCTATTGTTTGTTTGTTAGTGCACCTGTCAATCAACGCAGCGGGATGACACATGCGCAGTCCACAGATGGTGATAATTGACACTGATTACGCAATTATAACGACCTGTTAAAGGAAGATATAATTATTAAAGAAACAGAAATTATCGCTACTCGGCTTTTATTGACTTTTAGTATACATATTGGAAAAAATGGGGTCCAAGCCGTGACCGCGATATATTGGCTTTCGCGAAATAGCGGACCGCGAAGTAATGGAGCTACACTGTATTAAGGGTAACTCAGGTAAATACAGTTCTGCCTAAATCAAAAATACTGTATAACCTGCCTAGAGCAGCACTTAAACTGTGCAGGGTGGTGTCAAATGTGACCCTAGGGATTTCATTTTAACAAACTATAGAGGGATCCACCAGGAGATTCTACTGTACAAATATCAAAGCTTAGGGCCTAGTAGTTTTGGGCAAGAAGATTTTTTAAAGATTTTTGCTTTTTTGCTTTTTCAAGCAGAGTTTGTGCTTTTTTTCCTTTTTTTTGAACAACTTCTGTAGAGAAGCATCCAAGGAACATCATGAGCAGTTTGAACTCTCCCTACAATCGGCGGGTTTCAGAGGAGATGTCGTTTGAAGTAAATGTGAACGGACAGACGGACTACGGACGGTGAGCGGTCACAATAGCTCACCTTGAGCCTTTGGCTCAGGTGAGCTAAAAACAATATCTACCTGTAACTGCTGGGTCATGTAATAAACTACATCAGTGTTGTGCCTAGGTCCAAAATTTTGGGGGACACGGTGGCGCGCTGTCAAAATTTTTAGGGGACATTTGAAATTTTTGGGGGACACACTAAAAAAAACCTTTAAAAGACGATATACCTACCTTTTAATTAGAATACAGCTTACGGTCTTAAACTGTCTCTGTATCTCGTATCCTAGAGTCGCTGTTTACACGACGGGCAATTTGATTTTTGTCTTTTTTAAATATGTTGAAGCGATTGTCTTGGTTCAGATGATGTTGAAGGAGTATCCTCAACACTTTGTTTAAACGAAGCATCGTCTGCTAGTTGTCTATTTTAATCGGAAAGAAAATCCGTCAAGCGCATCGTTCCGACGCCATTATCACAAAGCGGAACCAGACTGGTTTACATACCGATTCTATATGCCTATATTCTTCACGTATATTATACGCGCACATTTTATTTTCAATACTAAGATTAATCTCCCTTTGTGATCTCTCTATTCTCCGGAATTGAGTCGGAATGGAGCAGAAACTAGTAGAAATTGCCGAAAATGCGATTTTTTTACGGCGCGCCCATATGCCCGCGCAAGGCAAATTTTTAAGGGACAATCGTGAAAAAATTGTGGGATTCCCGCAATGTCGCGGCTGTAATAAACTACATTATACATCAAAATAACAATATCTACCTGTAACTGCTGGGTCATGTAATAAACTACTTTATACATCAAAAAAGAAATTTCTACCTGTATCTGTAAGTGCTTGGTCATGTAATAAACAATGTTGTAAATCAAGATAGCAATATTTACCAGTAACTGCTGGGTCATGTAATAAACTACTTTATGCATCAGAACAGCAGTAACTACCTGTATCTGTAGGTAATAGTTTGTGTAATAAACTACATTATACATCACTATGACAAGATCTACCTGTAACTGCTGGGTCATGTAATGAACTACATTATATATCAAAATAGCAATATCTACCTGTATCTGTAGGTGCTAGATCATGTAAATAACTGTGTTATAAATCAAAATAGCTATATCTACCTGTAACTATGTAATAAACAATTTTAAGCATCACAGTAGCAATATCTACCTGTATCTGTAGATGCTGGGTCCTGTAGTTTCTCTCAAAGAACACAACTGCCTTGCCCTCTTTCTTGAAACACTTTTTCAAGCATTTCTTGTATCTTGTTTGAATTAAAGATCATTATACATACACCACAGGACTCCAAGTAAGACCCTTTACTCCATAGATACACCTTTAAGAATTTACTCAAAAGCCTGCTTCTAGTATTGATGATAGGTGACCACTTAAAGCCCTCTGATCTGGGTCTACATTGTTTGCATATATGACAAATGTACCCTTAAAAGGTACATGTATATTAATTGTTGAAGACGAGTATTCTAGTCACTAGGGTTCAATACTTTAAAGCTACCATCTAATAGGATATAGAAACTATTTCTCACAGTACATACTAGTATTCATGACTATAAAATGAAACTGACTTTCTTCAATGGAAGTCAAGATGTACATTTATTTTTAGGCAAAGAAAGGCATGTTTATAGAGTATTTGGAGTACAGAACCAGTTTCACTTTATAGTCATGAAATCGTCCAATATGAAATATTTCCTTCATCCTAGCAAATTGTAGCATTGAAGAATGTCGCGTAAGAAATAGTTTCTATATTCTAGCAGATGGTACTTTAAGAAGGCTGAACATATAGTAGAATGCACCACAAGGTGCATTCTGCTTCACTTTCAACCTGCTTTAAGTTGTCATCTGTCTTCAATACTAGAAACACTATAAAAAGGCTCTAAATTAGTAGAACAAACAATCTGGCAGTGTTGTGTTGACTGTTTTTATTCACCTACGTTTCGACCTCACAAAGGCCTTCATCAGGGTGGTACAAAATGGAAACAGTATATGTTGTAATGGGTTAATACTGGACAACAGTGGAGGAATGAATTAAAGGCGTAAAACGCTTATTTATAGGTGAAATGGTTAAAGGGCTCTTGTTATCACAGTCTACACAGAACAAGTGTACTCTTTAAAGGTATACTGTTTGTAAATAAAAAGCATACTTGTGGCTAGGCCTAAATGTGTTAAACATTAAACAACTTGTATAATTGTATTATCATGTACATTTTTGAAACTGTATATATCATGGTCAAATGTTTTAACCCATTACCCAAAAGACGGTTTCTAATTTTGAAGACAGGTGACTACTTAAAACAGGTTGAAAGCAAAGCAGAATGCTCCTTAAGATGCACTCTACTTTACCTTAACCCTGTTTTAAAATACCATCTGCTAGGATAAAGAAAACATGTTTTATGTTGCATAACAGTATTCATTACTGTATAAAAAAGAATTATTTTCTTCAGTGGGGGAATAAATTAAGGGTGTAAAAGGCATATCTATGGGGTAATGTGTTTAAAAGAAAAAAATTGTGTTTTATCTAGTAAGGATACTGGTCAATTTCATCCATAACATCGGCTGGAGCAGAGACGCTGGACTGGTAGTGACCAATGGGCAGAATAAGAACATGGTCATCCACAAGACCACCTTTGGCCAGGGCTATATAGGTCTACAAAAAATAAACAAGAGTTTAACACATATTTTAAAAATGAACGCTCTGGTAATGAGTATGTAATTTTTTGTTTAACTCATTCACCCCTGAAACTTTTGATGAAAACCCAAACTTTCCAATTAAGCCTAGTCCATTTTTGAGGATTTTGGGTTGCTTTCTGCCATATATTGCAGAATGACAAAAAGTGTAGACACTGATCAGAGGGCTCTTGTAAGAGCCCTCTGATCAAGATTTACAAATCTTTTCATTTGACAAGTGCACTCTTCACAGGTACATTGTCTCTCAATGAGCTTTCTGTTTTACTGTCACCTTGCTTTAAGCAGTCACCTGTCTTTAATACGTAATAATTAACACAGTTTAGTGGTCATAATATTTACCTCAGTTCCAACACTGACCACCAAGTGTTTCTCCACCTCTGGACTACCAAGACAGAACCAGCAGGGACCTGTGGATACAGCTGAAATACAAGAACACAACTGATAAAACCCTCATACATAGAAAATGGCTGGTCAACCAACTCATACATAAAAACAGCTGATTAAAGCCCTCATACACAGAAAACAGCTGATCAAACCCCTCATACACAGAAAACAGCTGATCATACACAGAAAACAACTAGCTGATTAAAGCCTCATACACAGAAAACAGCTGATTAAGGCATCATACACAGAAACAGCTGATTAAGGCCTCATACACAGAAACAGCTGATCAAGGCCTCATACACAGAAACAGCTGATTATGGCCTCATACGGACAAACAGCTGATTAAGGTCTCATACACAGAAACAGCTGATTAAGGCCTCATACACAGAAACAGTTGATCAAAGCCTCATACACAGAAACAGCTGATTTAGGCCTCATACAAAGAAAACAGCTGATTAAAGCCTCATAAATAGAAAACATCTTGATTAAAGCCTCATGCATAGAAAACAGCTGATTAAAGCCTCATACACAGAAAACAGCTGATTAAAGCCTCATACACAGAAACAGCTGATTTAGGCATCATACAAAGAAAACAGCTGATTAAAGCCTCATAAATAGAAAACATCTTGATTAAAGCCTCATGCATAGAAAACAGCTGATTAAAGCCTCATACACAGAAAACAGCTGATTAAAGCAGCATACACAGAATACAGCTTATTAATGCCTTATACACAGAAAACAGCTGATTAAAACCTCATACAAAGAAAACAGCTGATTGAAACCTCATACATAGAAAATATCTTGATTAAAGCCTCCTTCATAGAAAATATATTGATTAAAACAGCTGATTAAAGCCTCATACACAGATAACAGCTGATTAAAGTCCATTACTAGAACTGTTGCCTTGCGGCACACTAATATCACCCCACCCACACTGCTCCATATACTGACATTCATAGCAATACTTAATTCTAATGAAACATTCAATGAACATGCAGTAAAATCTCTTTGTTATGACCACTTAAAAGGAGGCCAATGTGGATTATATACAAGAGGGCCTGAAGGCCCTGATATCGCTCACCTGTTGTACTGAAGCCTGATAGGTTTACCTCTCTGTTTCACCCGTTTTAATCTGAATCCATTCAAATTTGTAGTATAGCATGTAAACAATTTTGGAATACAACCTCATAATTCTAATATAGTAGAGTACATCAAGGGCAGATAACTAGAGCCTAAACAATACTGAAATGAAGCCTTTTCTAGCATTTCAAAGTATATCAAGGGCAGATAACTATTGCCACAATGATAAGATTTCAACAATAATTGCACTCCTTCAAGAACTTATAGCTATATACTTTGTGTGCAAGTATAATCCAAATCCATTGAAAACTGTAGTTGCAAGAGTGTAAACGCTGTTAGATATGGCATTTTCAGCAATTCAAGGGCAGATAACTCTTGACCTATTGGTCCGATTTCAACCATAACATCTGAACTCTTATGGTTATATACAATCTGAGAAAGATTGGATAAAAATTGTGGCCTCTAGAGTGTAAACACCCTAAAATATGGCATTTTCAGCAATTCAAAGGTAGATAACTCTCGAACTGTTAGTCAGATTTCAACCATAATCGAACTCATTTGACATCTTATGGTAATATACAATCGGAGCAAGTTTGAGAAAGATTGAATAAAAATTGTGGCCTCTAGCGTGTAAACACCCTTAAATATGGTATTTTCAGCAATTCAAAGGTAGATAACTCTCGAACTGTTGGTCTGATTTCAACCATAATCAAACTCATCCGAAATATTATTGTCATATACCATCTGAGCAAGTTTGAGATAGATTGGAAAAAATTGTGGCCTCTAGAGTGTAAACACTGATAAATAGTGCATTTTCAGCAATTCAAATGTTGATTACTCTAGATCCATTGGTCCGATTTCAACCATAATCGAACTCTTATGGATATATACAATTTTAGCAAGTTTGAGAAAGATTGGATAAATATTGTGGCCTCTAGAGTGTAAACACTGTTAAATATGACATGTTCAGCAATTCAAAGGTAGATTACTCTTGACCTATTGGTCCATAATCGAACTCATCCGAACTCTTATGGTAATATACATTCTGAGCAAGTTTGAGAAAGATTGGATAAATATTGCGGCCTTTAGAGTGTAAACACTAAAATTGTTGACGCCGGACATTCAAGGATTGCAAAAGCTCACCCTGAGCTAGCTCAGGTGAGCTAAAAACACAGGTGACAGCTTAAATCAGATTCAGGTGACAATCTGTTTAAATGTCACCTTTCTCAAAGCAGTCACCTGTCTGAAACACCTAATAATTAACACAGTTTAGTGGTCGTAACTTAGAGGTTTTACTGTAATGTAAACTATTCATATTTACGTTTTGGTTTCTTGTGCTGCCTTTCCCCACCACCTTCACCTTGCCTCTTTTTACCACCTCCTCCTTTCATATCATAGAAGAACTGGTCCTGAAAAAAATGTACAAAACAACTGCATTACATTTTACCCCTTCACTGTCATGACATCATCAAATTTTAACAATTATCGTCTTCTTTTATTTCTCAAATTCAAATTTTACGTATTTTGACTTAATAAATATTAAAATGAGTGTCAAACAGTTTGGACCCTGATCAGACGCCGGGTAACGCAGCGTCTGATCAGTATCCAAACTGTTTGCAAATACTTATTGAACTCAGGGTAAGGCAGTGAAGAGGTTAACAAGAGGACCTGAAGGCCCTGATATCGCTCACCATTTGTAATGCAGCCTGATATCTTTACCTTTGAATTTCACCCGTTTTTATTCTAAATCCATTCAAGTTTGTCGACCTACTGTAGTATAGTAGAGTACATCAAAGGCAGATAACTAGAGTCTAAACAATACTCAAATGAAGCCTTTTTCTAGCATTTCAAAGTATATCAAGGGCAGGTAACTATTGCCACAATGATTACATATCAACAATAATTGCACTCCTTCGAGAACGTATAGCTGCATCCTTTGTGTACAAGTATAATCAAAATCCATAGAAAACTGTAGTTGGAAGAGTGTAAACGCTGTAAAATATGGCAATTTCAGCAAATCAAAGGTAGATATCTCTTGATCTATTAGTCCGATTCCAACCATAATCACCTTTTTTCGAACTCTTATGGTCATATACAATCTGGGCAAGTTTGAGAAAGCTTGGATAAATATTGTGGCCTCTAGAGCGTAAACACTGTTAAATATATCATTTTCAGCAATTCAAAGGTAGATAACTCTTGACCTATTGATCTGATTACAACCATAATTGAAATCATTCCAAGTCTTATGGTCATATACAATCTGAGTAAGTTTGAGAAAGAGTGGATACAATTTGTGGCCTCTAGAGTGTAAACATCGTTAAATATGGCATTTTCAGCAATTCAAAGGTAGATAACTCTCGACCTATAAGTCTGATTTCAACCATAATCAAACTCATCTGAACTCTTATAGTCATATACAATCTGAGCAAATTTGAGATAGATTGGATAAAAATTGTGAACTCAAGAATGTAAACACTGTTAAATATGTAATTTTCAGCAATTCCAAGGTAGATAACTCTTGATCTATTTGTCCAATTTCAACCAAAATCGAACTCTTTCGAACTCATATGGTCATGTACAATCTGGGCAAGTTTTAGAAAGATTGGATAAATACTGTGGCCTCTAGAGTGTAAACACTGTTAAATATGGCATTTTCAGCAATTCAAAGGTAGATAACTCTTGATCTATTTGTCCAATTTCAACCAAAATCGAACTCTTCCGAACTCTTATGGTCATATACAACCTGGGCAAGTTTTAGAAAGATTGGATAAATACTGTGGCCTCTAGAGTGTAAACACTGTTAAATAGGGCATTTTCAGCAGTTCAAAGGTAGATAACTCATGACCTATTTGTCCGATTTCAACCATGATCGAACTCATCCAAATTCTTATGGCAATATACCATCTGAGCAAGTTTGAGAAAGATTGGATAAATATTGTGGCCTCTAGAGTGTAAACACTAAAATTGTTGACGACGCACGACGGACGACGGACATTCAAGGATTGCAAAAGCTCACCCTGAGCTACCTCAGGTGAGCTAAAAAGGTGACTAGATCTGTAAGTACAAAAATGGGTCCTGAAAAATGTATAAAACTACTACATAACATGTAGAAAGATAACTAGACAAAACCTGGCCCGAAAAAATTTATAAAATGACTGCATCACATATTTAGAAAGATAATTAGATAAACAAGCCAAAAAACCTCAACAGAATACATCAGGATGTCAACATATACATGTATAAGATGTTAATGATTGTAAATTGGAATAATTTTCTTTAATGAAAGGATAAATTAAAGGCGTATTTATGGGGTAATGACTTAACACATTCAACCCTAGCAACAAGTATACTCATCATTTACAAACAGTGTACCTGTTAGGATTACACTTGTCCTATGCAAACAGTGTAGCCCCTGATCAGAGGGCTCTTTCAGGAGCCCTCTGATCAGGATCTACATTATTTGTCATTTTGAAATGTATTGTTAAAATCAACCCTAAATAGTAAACAAGAGCCCCATGGGGCATATTTCGCTCACCTGAGAATAACTGAAAAATTGGAGATAATGATTTATGTCCAGGTCTGACCTTGATATGCAACAGACCGGAACAGTTTGAACAAAATAATTATGTAAAGTATATCTAAAAGTGTCACCATACCGAATATAAAAGCTCTGGCCATATTAGTTTGAGAGAAGAAGAGGTTTGAAAATTTCTCTATATAACTCTATGTAAAACTGTGACCCCCAGGGCAGGGCCAATTTTGACCCCAGGGGCATAATTTGAATAAACTTGATAGAGGACCTGTAGGCAATGCTATGTGCCAAATATCTAAGCTCTGGCCCTTGTAGTTTCAGACAAGAAATTTTTTAAGTTTTCATTGAAAAAAATCTATTTTTAGCTCCTGTGACCTAGTTATGCAACCGACCAGAACCATTTGAACAAAATTTATATAGGACATCTAGAAATGTCACCATGTCAAATATTAAAGCTCTGGCCACATTAGTTTCAGAGAAGAAGACATTTGAAAATTTCACTATATAACTCTATGTAAAACTGTGACCCCCGGGGCGGGGCCAATTTTGACCCCAGGGGAATAATTTGAATAAACTTGATAGAGGACCTGTAGATGATGCTATGTGCCAAATATCTAAGCTCTGGCCCTTGCAGTTTTTGACAAGAAGATTTTTTAAGATTTCCTTATTTTTTCACTTTGGTTGCCATGGCAACCAGAGTTCTGCATTGTTTTTAATTCTTTGAACAAATTTGAAAGAGCTTGACCCAAGGAACATTTCTGTAAAGTTTGGTTGAATTCTGTCAAGCGGTATAGGAGGAGAAGTCATTTGAAGCAATTGTTAACGACGACGGACGACGAACGCCGGACAAAGTGCCATCCCAATAGTGAGCCAATAGCTCACCTAGGTGAGCTAAAAATGGACTCAACCTATTTTGAAATTGGAATTGTCTATTTAAAGTTTCAGGGGTGATTGAGTTAAATTACAGAAAATACAACCTTCTGTTCAGCTGGTGCAGGGATAAAGTTCTTTGAGTGGTAGGGAATCTCGGTGACATCTGGTGGCTGAGCTACCAGCTCTGAGGGCTCCATCTTAGACATGGGTGTGATACTGAAGGCATACAGCCACTGAAATAACAATTCTCAATTATAACAAGGATTTATAACCATTACCCCATAGCCCTTTTAAAAATTTGAAGACAGGTGACAACTTAAAGCAGGCTGAGTGTACAGCAGAGTGCTCCTTCAGGTGCATTCTGTATTACTTTCAGCCACCTTTAAGCTACAATCTGCTAGGACTAAGAAAATATTTCTTACTGGGCATAATCTGTATTAAGGAGAAGTATTTTCTTCAGTAGAGGAATAAATTAAAGGAGTAAAAAGGTGTATTTTTTTAAGCAATTGGTAACAAAATACAGCAAAACTCCTCTATTACGATCACTAAATTTTGTTGATTAAGGGGGTAGGTGCACCTTGGTAAAGTAAATACCAAATTCTTCAAACTTTGCATACAGATAGTAAAATTAGTTTCTATGACAAAACGGGTGAAAAAAGTTTGGGTACCGGACCTTTCTTTTTCACAATTTGAGATTTTTCAAGGCTACCCCCCTAAAATTGAAGCTTCATAAAAACTCTTACTTTTTTGTACTACGGTTTTTCAATCTTTATTTAAACAATCTATTTGTACCAAAAGTATCCTAATTTATATTACCATAGTAAGAATAAACCCTGAAAATAATGTTTTTTCAAGATCCAAAATAAAAATATTTGATTTCACCAGAAAGGAGTAAAATTTACCCCACCCACTTTTTTATAATGGGAGAAAAAGGCACTGTGAAAATTGCCCTACAAATTGTAGCAAACTAAATACCAAATTTTTTATTTGTTGTTTTTAGCCTTGCAAACAAAAAGTTTTAGTGAAATAGCAAATAAAAACACAGGGTCCCGTATCTTTTAAAAAAGATATAGATCATTTTATCTAAAAAATCCATTTTTTCTCAATTTTTCAATTTTTTGTTTACTTTTACCAAAAATATTTTTTTTCCAAAAAATTTCATTTTATCTATTGAGTTATCTATAATTTATACTAAAACTGTACTACCATGAAAATTTCATGCTTATATTCTGAGAAATTGAAATGAAATCGGATGTAACAAAATACAACCTACCTATGAATACAGTGTAAGCTGTTAACTACGAATAGGACATAAAACTTAAAAAGTCACTTCCGGAACGAAAATCCCATTTTTTCCCGGGAAAATAGTGTTTTATTACTGTATGCATTCACCAAAAATGAGTTCTTACCATTTTTTTGAAAACGAGTTCGTAAATTTTTTCTGAAATTTCATAATGCTCAAAAAGACAGGCCGACATCCTTAAGGTGTTCAAGGCAGGTGGCTGCTTTAAGCAAAGTGACAGTTAGCTAGAAAGCTACTTTATTTTTCTGTTTTTCTTTCACCTTGCTTTAAGCCGTCACCTGTATATTTCATATGTACAATCAATTAGCCAGTTTTTTAGTGTTCCTAAAAGACAGGTTTTTCCTGTGCTAAGTGGAAACTCAAAACATGGGATAATGGCTGCAGGCAATCTTACATAAAGGATTTAGCAAAATGCAAGACAAAAGCAATGAAGTAAGCTCCCATAGGAGCTATCTGCAGCATTTTTATGTCTTTCATTTACCTATTACCCCATACTCTGTTTCTAACATTAGAGACTAAAAAGATGTATGTATGGTGTGAGGGGCTAAACAGTATCGTCAAACATAGGTACTCTATGATCTACAATATTGAATAAAGACAAATAGAACAACCAATCGAAACAAATGGTGTTAAACTGAAATATTAAGAGTAGAACCACTTCAACAACAATCTGGGGGAATCCTTTACATCTTATTGTGACAAAGTATTTGTAACATCTCATTGTGACAAAATATTTGTAACAGAACAAAGCTAGGCTTTGCTCAAACATTATCAATGCATAACAGTTATCAAGAAAATATTTTTCTCAAAGCACAAACAAATCTTACCTTTTTCTTCTTTGGATTGCCAACTTTTGCCAGCGCAATGAATCGTGTGACATGTCTCGCTGACTCGTTGAGCACTTTGTGGTTTCTGTATGGCTGTCTTTCATAGTGAACATCCTCTAGACCACTGAAGTGATACCGTGGCTTCAACATAAGAGCCAGTTGAGAAATAGTCTCAGAACAGCGAGCGGCAGGATCCAGTCCTTCCTACATTAAATTTGTTAATATACAATCAGGATGAAGAAATGAAGTAAAGCCCTAGTAATATCCAAACAAAAGCTTGTTTTCAGTGTACTAAAGCAAGAGGTTGCTTGACCCACTCCTATATAAACATGCCATTTCATGCCTCATCATCATAGGAATGCATGTCCCTAACAAAGTGCTATAGGATGTACTTAACATTAATCCTGCTCTCAACAGGTAACATCTGTATAGTTGATTTTGCAAAAGCCGACATTGATTATCTTGGATATATAAAAAAATGATTAAATTGATTAATTTCAGATTTTTAGCAATAACCAGAACAATACTACTACATGGAAGCATACCAGATAGATTCTAATCATGTACAAAACTCACTGGTTGGGAGGCATATTTCTCTACACCTTTTGGCCACTGTGAGGTAATGAGAATGTCTACTCCTTTAAACTTGGTGTCATTTTTCACTTGGTCTGTTAGGGCTGATATGTCCACAGGATTAAAGCTGGTCCCATCCGACAGGATCTCCGACTCTGTCCCACTGAGGTAGGCAATCTGTAACCCTGAACTGCCTGTGTAAAACCCTTTCTTCCCTGTAAACATATTCCAAATGCCAGTTTAACCCAATACCCCATGTATATGCTTTTTAACGCCTTTAATTTATTCCTCTCCTCAACTGAAGCAAATAGTTCCATTTGATACAGTCATGAATAATGTATCTTAAGAAATAATGTCCATATCCAGGCAGATTGAAGTTTAAAGCAGGCTGAAAGAAAAGCAGAATGTGCCTTAAGGCACATTCTGCTTTACTTTCAACCTGCTTTAAGTCACCATCTGTTTTCAAAACTAAAAACAGGCTATGGGTTAATGGGTTAATTCTCACTTTTAATTTCTATATTGTGTGATAAAGTGAGGTACATGTAATTAGCTAACTCATATGTATACTGCTGTTGTATCAAATGATTGGGGTTGTGGACTGTGAGTGTGGTTTGAATCACTGTTTCTTAAAAATACGGCTATATAAAGCAGGATAAAAGAAGCTTTCTGCTTTACTGTCCTTTTGCTTTACTTTGAAACCTATATTTTCGCCTATCTGTAACATCAACATGAATCATGTAACAGTGATGTTTTTATCTAATATTATATTTTTCCTAATACATGTACATTAACTTGTATCATTCTTAAGTTGCAGTGTATTTAATGTTTGTCTCCAGTAACAATATTTACCCAACAACAAGATCGGATTATTTAAACACAGGTCGCTACTTAGTACTTTTAGTTTTGTGAGGGGTTAGAAACTTCTCTATTAGCCAATTAACCAATTACCCCATAAATATGACTCTTGACGTCTTTCATTCATTCCTCCAGGGAAAAAAATAGTTCCAATTTATACAATTTGAATATGTATAATAAGAAATACTTTTTATATTCTAGCTGATGGAAGCTTGAAGCAGGCTGAAAGTAAAGCAGAATTTGCCTTAAGGCACATTCTGCTTTACTTTCAACCTGCTTTAAGTGGTAACCTATATGGTTTATAGTCTCAACGTCCCAATACCTCAACGTACCAGACGGAACGTCCCTATTATCTGGATGGAACGTCCCACTTTATAAAAATTATAGAAAATCAGTTTTATTTATACTATTTTTGTATAATTTATTGTTTTTGAGATTATTCACGATATATAATCTGATTGATTTAGGATATCTGTTATTACAAAAATGAACACCCGATCGTAGAAAAAAATGCAAATAGTACACTCCGACGGCCGTGACGGCAGCTAAAGCTAATCTCCTGATAACCTTTTCAAGCAGTTTCATCCAGATTAGAGACCAACTCAGTTCTCATCATATATTCCAAACTGTTTGTAAATTGGATATTAATAAAGTCACATATAGAGGATATTTTGATTTAAGCAGGCGTCATATTTAGCAGAATTCATTTTCTTTGTATTCATCGACGGGCGACTCGAAATGCAGAGAACACCACAGGAAAAGGGGTTTATGTTGTAATAGCGTATTTAAAGGTATCTGTGCATCAGTTTATAAGTCATATATGAATTCCCGCTCAAAAAGATACTTTTATTGTCCAAAAATCCGCGACGATATGAAAAATGCCGATCCTACCTAACCTTCGTAAACACCAACTAAAATAAATGTGATGTACTGATATCGTATTTAAAGGCATATATATATTGTTTAAATAACTGTGTCGACACCCCTGTTAAAAAAGGTGGCTTTTCTTGGTTTACCGTGAATCGCCGATAATTTAAAAATACCCACCTTCCTTAACCTATTCATCCCTGAATGGACAATTCCAGTTTCCAGCTAAGTTTTGTCCATTAATGACTATTTAGGATTGAATAAGACAATATATTGCAAACTGACATACGAGCAGACATTGGACAGAGGAGCCCTCTGATCAGGTTCCTCACTGTATTCGTATGACATGTGTACTCTTCATAGGTACATTATTTGTTAATGACGAGTATACTCGTCGTTAGGGCTGAATGTATAAACCTACGAAAACGCCCCGAGTTCCCCATTTAAAATAGGGGTTATGCATTAATTCTATTTTTGGACTTTTTTCGACACTCCGACATTTAAAATAGGTTTAAGATATAGTCTTGAAACTTATTATATCAATTAAAATTTATAGTATGAACTATGGTCGAACATTGACGACCATATAAAAGTGCCGAGTATCCCGGACATACGAAAACAAAAGCCGAAATCATCATTTAATATGTACATAATATTAGCTTGTTCCCTTGTGAATATTCTTTCCAGACTCCACCCACTATGAATAATTAACTAAATTTCCACTCTGTAATAATTAACAATCGTTTTTGCTAAACAGTTGTGACAACTCTGATCTATGATAACTCTATAGACAGGTATAGTAGGCCCTGACCTATGTCTGCTCTGTTTGCAGAGGCGTTAAAAGGCTCATTTGGGAAAGGGGTAAAAGACCTACAAATTGGTGTTAAAACAAAAATCCCATTCAAAATGATTCTTTTATTGGATTAAATGCGGCTACACTTAAAACTGAATTCTCAATCTGCCGTTAAATTCGAAAAATCTCATTTATGAAATTTAACTTGGTACTTTTATATTGACACCGATTTTAACAGTCCACAAAGGCATCTGTTTGAAACTTGACTGAAATTAGTCGCAGGTTCGAAAACACATGTAATTTCAAAGAAATCGTAATATCAGTAAAACTTACACATACAGTGAAGACGTCATTCTTTCACGTTTAAACGCAAACGAAATGCAATTACAATAAAATGAAGGAAATGACAACTAGTGGTCAATTCTGAATATTTATTTTAATCTGAGTGGCAAACATTAAGGAGCCTGATCAGACGCCGGGTTACTCTCCAAAATGTTTGCAATTTCAATAATAAGTTTTAGCAAAAATGCGTTTATTTGGAAAGAATAATATGTTCTCCACTATAATTACCTAACAAATCAATAGTCCAGTCAATATTATCTGTAACAAAACTGATTCGACTCATGCACACAAACACGTAAGGGACGGGTGATTGACAGGACCAGGTCTTTTGAAGTTATAACGACACAGCTTCTTACAGGTTAACCGCTTTCTGATGACATGTACTGTTTCATCTGTTTCTGCAGACTTTATTTTCGGCAGTCGGCTCCACTTCAAAGTCTTTGATGTTGCCGCGCAGAGGGCGATTTTTTTTGTTTTTAAAAAGGGACCACCTGATGAGAAGAATCACCAGTCAAATTATCAGAACACACTGTTCAAATGTTATTTAAAAAAAATTGTAATAGTTATGCACCCATGCAAACCTGGCCTATTAAACTACCGCTGTACCCAGACCATTTAGCCTTATCTATTTTGTTAAGTAAACAGTGTAGACACTGCTCAGATGAATCCTTCACGAGTTCTTTGATCAGAATCTGCACTATTTGATGCCCCCTGTATCTATAGATGCGTATAGCGTTGTCCTGTCCGTGTGTCCGTCCGTTAAGTAGACTTTACCGTTTCCTCAAGCATCAATACCACTTACTCAAATCCCTAGATACTTATACAGTTGTTCAGGGCTCCAGATAAGGGGGTATTTCAAAAACTAAAATCTTTATTTCTCAATTAAACCCTATCGTGTCACTACTCATTAGAATCGTCTCAATAGGATTTGGTGGTAAAATGAGTAAGAAAGTGCTGGATTTGTTCAATTTACCCCCTCTTATCTGGAGTCCTGGTTGTTGTCTTTAAGTTGGTTTACGGGTAAAATATTTAACCCTCATCATGTTTTAAAGTGTGACTTGTCTAATAATTGCAAACAGGTTGTTTCCAGATCTGGATCAAAACTATTTGTCACTCATTTCAACTTTTCTTCTTTTTCAAATGCATGAAAACTAGTTTTCAGCTTATCGATATATGTTTAATAAAGACGACAATTCAGCATGAACACGTTAAAAACTCTTTGATCAAATCTTCAAAGTTAGCCGACTTCGCTTCCCCGCTCAACATATTCAACTCACAAGTAGAGTTTGTTGTTTTCTAAAAGTGATTGACAGCGGATTTTACTAATAATTATCCAATTGAAATACACCTTTTGGGAGCATGAAACTTTCCTATTAGGGTCCAGATGTGAAATTAACAAATGGATAACGTTTCTAAATCTGCGAGTTACGATGTTCGTGTGTATGTAATGAGTTTACACGCAGTGATCTGTGAATGATTTTCTGGAATTTTACGAAAAATGCTGAAGATAAAAAATAAACTTGGCGAAAACAAAACACTTTTCATGGGAGTATAATTATAAGGTAAATCGTTAATTTCATTCAAGTGTCATATATAAACCAATAATTTGCTGTCTAATTATGATCTATTATGATATCAATATCTTTTTTTTTATAATGGCAATTTCGAATTGGAATTGAACGTTTGCTAAATAAATGAAACAAGTTGGAAGTTGGTTTCTGTGTGAATCAATCAGACATTAAAAAACGTTAAGAAAAGTTAAGAAAGTCGCAAACATTTGAACAATTAATCAAAGCGTGCCGATGTTCACACCCTCGCGAAAAATATGCTATGCGATTATCAGCGCGTGCCGAATACACAGTCAGTGGCATATTAGACTTGACACGTGTATTTGTTACGCCTCTCGTCTGCAACTTTTCCCTTTCATGTATGCCGACATTTCAAAGAGTGTAATCGTAGACATGAAACATATACACAGTGGAAAATGGTAGCTACTTGGGTGTGGCATTAGCGAAAGGAAACTTATCTTCTACGAAATACGAAGACTAATGCGATGCTATAAGTGGATAAAACAACCCCGACTAACGGAGGATAATACTCACATAGGAACATCGTATGTACACAGTATGTAAGCAAAAAATATTTCATTTAATCCCAGTTACTCATTTAAATCACTATTTCACGATTGCATCAATTAATAATTGTCAAATACGAGTGATATATATATTTTTTAAAAAGTGGCACGTTGGATCCACAAATGGTACGTTGATGTAGTGGGGCGTTAGTGCGATGGGGCGTTGAGACCAGACACCACCTATATCTAATACTTGAATCAGGCTATGGGGTAATGCCTTATAGGTTAACAGCTTTCTGCATTATTTCTATACTTCATGAAACAAATGATTCAAATACTGTGTATGGGTCTTTCATAGAGTTGTCCTTTAACCCATTACCCCAAAAATTTACATCCCTTTTTATGCCTCTAATTCATTCCTCCACTGAAGAAAATGATTCAAATTAATGCAGCCATGAATATGCAACATAACAAATACTTTCTATATACTAGCAGATTGTAGCTTAAAACAGCCTGAAGGTGCACTTTGCTTTACTTTCAAACAGCTTTAAGTGGCCACCTGTCTTCAAAACTAGAAATAGTCTATGTGGTCAATGGTTAATACAACAATGACTCTCTATATCAAACATTCACATTAAAAAATGACAAAATTCTGAAAATCACACTGGAAGAACTCATTTAACCCGTTTACCAATAAATACGCCTTTTGACGCTCTAAGTTTATTCCTCAACTGAAGAAAATAGTTATAATTTATACATGTCATCATATGAACCATAAGATACATTTTCTATATCCTAGCAGATGGTAGCTTCAGGCAGGCTGAAAGTTCAGCAGAATGCATGTTTACCCTTTACCCCATAGTCTGTTTCTATTTTTTAAAATAGTTGACCACTTAAAGCAGGTTGAAAGTAAAGCAGAATGAGCCTTAAGGCGCATTCTGCTTTACTTTCAGCCTGCTTTAAGCTAAACATCTGCTAAATATAAAAAAGTATTTTTTATCAAACATATTATTTATGACTATAAATTGCAAGGATTTCCTTCAATGGAGGAATAAATTAGAGGCGTAAAAAGGCACATTTATGGGGTAATGGGTTATATATATCAAAGTATATATTGTAATAGAAGGTCTTACCAAGGTATGTTATATTGTCACACAAGTCACCTTCCTGGCTGTCTGTGTATTTACCCTCATGTTCTGTCTTATTAGGTCCAAGCACTAATACGGGTATAGGAGCTGAAATTAGAAATAGCGATGAGTACACTAGTCATTAATAGGCAGTGTCCCTGTGAAGAATACACTTGTCCTGTGCAAAAAGTTTAGACCCTGATCAGTCAGCACATTTAGACTTGATGCATCTGTACTCCAAGTTTTACTAGCACTTTTGAGCAACAGAGCTAAAATGATAACTTACAGTTGGACTAAAACTAAAAGTTTGACACAGACAACAACGCCCAAGACGGAAAAGAAACGTCTTGTTTCACTTTCCTCCTTCATTGCAGTTAGACAAAAATCTTAAAAAAAAAAGGAGGTCTGGATGGTGACTTTTTTTGTGTAGGTCAGAACCACCATGATTAAATTATTATTAACTTTTCATCCCTGAAAATTTTAATGAACAATTCAGGGGTGCTTTCTGGGGTACTTTCTGACATAAATTGCACACTGACAAACAGTGCAGACCCTGATGAGAGGGCTCCTGACATGTACTCTTTGTATTTACACAATTCGAAAAACTGTAAAGACACAAAAACCTGGCTCTAGGGGTCTATGAGTAATTATTTTGATATTATTTGCAAGGTAAGGACTTAAATTACCTTTAGATGACCCTGTCTTATATTTCTTCCACTCCTCATCATTGTTGCCAAAGAAATCTCCAACACATAAAAGCAACTACAATACAGTAATAGAAAATCGTTTGTTTAAAAGTGACTTTCAATGTAATGAGATTTTTTAATGACATAATGAGTTTGCCTGTTATCCCATAGCCTGTTTCTAGTTTTAAAGACAGGTGACCACTTAGGCCATTACTCCATAGATATGCATTTGATTTATTACTTCTCTTAAGAAAATCGTTCCACATCAATTTAGTTAACTTTAAAGTTTGAGAATAAAAAGAACATAAGGCGTGTGACCTTCTACAAACACATCCGATACTTGATTCACAAACACAAAATAATATTAACTGTACACAATACATCTGTAAAAGTTAAAAGAATATTATACCTCATTCCCCCCTGAAACTTTTAATGGACATTTCAATTTTCAAAATAAGTCTAGTCCATTTTTGACTACCCATATTTAGGGTTCATTTTAACAATATATTTCAAAATGACAAACAGTATAGACCATGGTCAAAGGGCTTGATCAGAGTCTACACTGTTTGCATTGGACAAGTGTTATCCTCACAGGTATGCTGTTTATAAATGATGAGTATACTCGTCACTAGGGTTGAATGTGTTAAAGAGAAGATAAGGTTGAAAGCTCTGTTTTTACGCTGGATTCTGTTTTGTTTTATTTCTGTTAATGAAAGCATGGATCAAACTGCTTAAACAATAAATTTACTTACATCAAAAGTACCAGATTTTTTCTGAATACTGTTCACTCTTGAAAAAAGCTGATCAAACTTCCCACTTACATCTCCACTGACAAGTCTAAAATTAAAAATTGACCCAGTGAAAACAAAGTTCTAAGCTTAAAACACTGATTCCAGGCCTCAGGGGCGGTTTGAAATAAGGGAGGGGCTCTGGGTGTTTGGGAACCCAACGATGTCAGGCTGGAAGACCCTGTCCGCTGGTAGGCTGTTCCACATAACCACTTTATAAGGATCTAATAAAAGTTGGAGTATTTAATTGCTGTGGTGTGTACCTGTCGTAAAGATAAAGGGTAAATGTGACGGGTCATTCTTGTAGGCCTCTCTAGATAGGACAGCAAGGGTATTGCTAACAATCCATACATGGTTTTTATAAAACATGATGTACCGTCCTAAGTCATGTCGGTCTTGCAAGGTCTGCCACCCCTGACCCTCATCGGATTGCTGTCACACTGTTGTAGTAGTAATTATGCGTTGTCAGAATGTCCATCTCACAGCTCTTTTTATTGAACTTTTTCTATTGGACTTTTTCTAATTTATTGATATTTACCTGCATGCTATATGACCATGCGCTTGATGTGAATTCCAATTGTGGTCTAACCAAAGTAAAATTGTATGCCAATTCTCAAACTTTTTGATTTTTTGTCTCAATAGATACACATTTAATTTATTATTATTAGTATTACTAAGCTGAAGAAAATTGTTAGAGTAGTCACCTATCTGCATTAAATCGGCTATGGGGTATCTTCTATCTATCTTCCAAATAGTCAAACCCCTGGTGGGGACCTAGAATTTATGCACGTCAACTGTCAGAAAATTAGTAAGGCGAAAAATAAAAGCATAAAAGAGAGAATGAGTAAAATGTTAAAAAAACAGTAAAGGGTTGAGCAAGAATCTTAGCACTTTAGCACTGACATTTCAATTAATCAATTCTGACTTATGACACGCCGAGATGTTTGTAAACGGACAGAAAGAAAGAGATGGGTAAGTGTGTCAAGGTGAATCATTAACATCGTTAGGTCGAATTTCTGTTGGGCGAAACGTAAAGGTTGCGAAACATTCGTACGTGAGGACCATTAAAATTGGACAGAAAATTGTATCCAGAGCAGATAACATGCCCTGAGTTTTCTATTCTAGCTTACATTCTCAGTGGCTTCGACATGTCTAAGCAAATATGAAAGCCCAGCCTTCAATCTGTTTGATTTTCTTGTCAGATTTCTTTCTCACACTCACTGGGCGCAGACATATTGTAGTCACGCAGTCGAAGTGTGGTCGTTTAGGAATATAACGCATATTTTTAATTGCATTAAACATTGTTTTCTACACTATTTGATTTTTTACATTATATTAATTAAATTTAAACGTTATATCGATTTTATTTCTCTTATTTTTATATTAAAAATGTAAATGGCTAATCGCATACCAACAAGCGATTATATGCGGTCCTGTTATGTTTACAAATGGAAACCAAGTTTTGTGTCCATGCTTGTTGATCTGAACGCGTTAAAGTGACAGCTCCTACTCTTATTCCATCAATATGACTGATGCTTTTGGTTCAATAACTTGGTGGGGGTTTAGCCCAGCAATAGATTTGCAAGATGATGGTAAATGTGTGCGGATTTAGATATAAACTTCTATGTGAAATTTATTGGAAAAATATCAGAATTCATTTCTTCATTTATCCAGGGTCTAACAAAATAAGATATCTGGCTCATGTAAGCAAGTGGTCCAGGTCTCAATCCATCAGTCTGGCTTCTTATTTTTCTTACCGAGTAACATTTGATGCCCATTGCCCTGGGTAAATAATCCGTAGGATTAATCAATATTGAACTTGCAGATTGTACATAAAAAAATAAAGAAATAAGTAAACATTCAAGACAAATTTTTGGGTAGATGAGGTTGTGTTCAGCTGGTTTGAGTAATATGGAATAGGCAAAGCCTATAGGCGAGCACTGCTAAACCTAGTCCTTCTAGAAAGACCCTGCGTTCGAAATTTTATCATTTCACGTTCATTATGTCGATTTTTAACTTTTTTTTTCCTCAGCTCGAACCAGGGTCTTTCACAAAATGGCTGTTTTGCGATAGCAAGTTACGCCGAGGTTTGAGCCGGAATTCAAAATCACCTTTTTCTCTTAATTTGAACACGTTGGGGCTAAGTTTTTTAATGCATGTCATCAAATATTGTCTAATATTGCTTCTGTTATAAGAAAAAGTAAAGTAGTACTTACAATTGCGTGTTATTCCATCATTTAAATCCAACACATGCCTAAATATCCAGCAAACGACAAATCATGCTACTCTTCAAAATAGAGAGGTTAAAGGTAAGGCTAAAAAAATTTCACGAGTTTTTATTAAACGAACCAGTCAATAAAATCAAAGGCCTGAAGGGCATGGATGACACATCGCATAACATAAAATTTACTTTGGGTCGGCAAGACATACGAGTAACATAATATCTGAAGAGCTTTTATAACCGACTATATAAACAAATGTATGTAAACAAAAGCAAAACGACTATAAATAAGGAATGATAAAAAAGTAAATACATTATAGCATATGATTATGAATAAGAAGCTAATCCCGTAATTATGAATTAAATTTTGTCAATTAATATGAAACTCAAATTACATATAATATGGACTTGATGTCTAGATTGTAATTTTCCTTACATGAGCATTTGATAAGTTACAACCACAGGTACTTGAAACATAGATCTAGATCTATTACCAAAAAAAAAAAAATTTTTTTTTAGTAGACTTTTTTTTTACCGTATATATAAAGACAAGATACACAACGGGGATCCAACAGGTAGTCTCAACTATCAACTTAAACTGCTGCTAAGATAGACTAGATCACCGGTATTCTCTTGTGGTGTCCTCAGGAAATTATTAATTTCACAATATCTACTTTTTATCAATTATTTCACCAAATTCAGTCAAATAACGGCACAGTACGAGAATGTATAACGAAAAGGTGCATGTAAAAGTTTTAGGTCGTTTCTGACGTCCACTTTTTTATTGGCCAAAAAAAGAGATTGAACTAATTGCATTGAAGCAAATAGTTTCATGTCAAAATCTAACCATCTTTGCAATCCCCTAAATTAAATATATATAAATTAAGGGTGTATCAATGTCATGAGCCATTTTTTTCAAAGTATTAAACTTTTTTTCTATCATTTTTTTTTTGGAAGAGCTATTTATGATGAATGAAAAAATGAAAAAAAATATATATGGTGGTGTCCTTTTTTTTAGCTACAGCGATTTGAAAAAGGTATGTCAAATTTGGGTTTTTTTTACTTCAAATTTTACCCATTCAGAGTACAAGCTTCAGTAAAATCTATTTCAAAACAAAACAAAAATGTTAATTTGGGTTTTCTTTATTTATTTCATGTCTATGGTGGTATGTTCACATATATAAACCAAATTTAGACAAAGCAGGCACCAGGTTTGAACAATATGGATCCTTGAATATCAAAAATATGCTTTATATAGGGCATGATTTTATTAGATTTTTTATTTTATGAAAAAAAGTAAAAAAGTTTGAAAATGAAATAGTTCTAGTATTAAACTTTTTCTTATATTCTACCAGATGAAAGCCCATACTAAGGCAGTTCAAAATATGAAAAGAAATTGAAAGGTCAGTGTTGAAAATTTTGAGTTATTAAAGTAAAAAGAGTTATCGCCCCTTACAAAATTTACCAAAAAGTACCATATCGATGATATTTAGAGCTTTATAAATTTCACATTTGGTGCCTTTTTTTTCTTAAATTAGTTTTTGTATGAAGAAATACTACCATAGATAGGAAATAAATAACACAAAACCAAATTATCATATTTGTTTTCATTTAAAATGGGTTTTATTGAAGCGGGCTGTTTGAAAAGGACAAAATAAGAGGAAGTGGGTGGGGTAAATTTTACATGGCCGTAGAGCCAACTGTTGTTCACCAAAATGTATACTTTTTCTATTTTTTCATTCATCTTAAATAGCTCTTCAATACAAAACCATCATTGGGTGTTTTCATATACTTTGAAAAGTTCCCAAATTCATGACATTGATACACCCTTAACCAAGATTTCTGACAATTTATCATTGTTTGAGAATGTTTAAATGCCCTGTCTAAACAGACAGATAGATCTACATCTATTACCCCCCCCCCCCCCCCCCCCCCCCCCCCCCCCCCCCCCTCCCCCACTCAAAAAAAAAAAAAAAAAAAAAAAAAATTTTTTTCGGAAATGGATTAAATTCGATCGGACACTGTAAAAATACAGTTATTTTATTTATTTATGCTTTAGATCCACTATAAATAAAGATCTATTAGTTTTTTCTTTTTTATTGGTAATAGAGCTCGATCTATGTGTCAAGTACCTGTGGGTCTAAATAGATACTTTACAGCTCCGCTGAGATTAATCCATAAAATGAACTGAAGAAACAACGTAATTTTCGTAATGGTACGGGGTTCTGTTTCGGGTCTGGAGTTTCGTACCGCACTGTTAAAAATATATAAAATGTATTTCGTTTAATTTTTTACATGCCGATTCTATACTACATGCACCCACCAGTCACGTGATCTAAAAAACAACAACAACAATAACAAGATGGTGGCTGATAGTGGCAGATTCTCGATTGACGTTTTTAGATTGGAATTTACGTGAGACAGGGGTAATTAAGAATATTCTATTCCGACAAATGTTATTATAGTTAAGTTTTGTTCAAGTTATAGTCCGTTTTCAGTGTGGAAAAGCAATATTTGACTGTATCACTTTTGCTATGGGCTTTTGAGCAATTAAATTTGGACGCTAGATTCATCAACGCGTCTATTGGTTTGGACTATGCTAAACCACAGGGGACCGTCACAATAGAAGTCTGAACCCCAAAATAAAAAAATGTATAAACACTAGAAGACAAAAGGTAGACAAAAGGTAGGTAGGTAGATATATAGACTTTGTATACATTTTTTTTCTTTTGGGGTTCAGACTTCATTTTGTGACGGTCCCCAGGCAGTGTGCTAAACCATCTTCAGAAAGCAAAGAATGAAGATTGTAACAAAACAGTATACCAAATAATTACGATTATGCGTAAATACATGTTTTATATATCTACTTAAGATAATAAAATTTAAATTAACAATAATTTAGCTACATGTATTATGAAATAAGTAAGTGCAGCTGTACATTTGGAGCAAATTAAGAATATGTTTGCACAAGAATCATTCCATTAATGGTTGCACCATTAGACTAACCTTTGAACAGAATGACACTTACCCAAACCCTATTCCTACTGAATGAGGGTCAAATTCATTTAAGAAAGGCTACGGTGGAATTAGCCTTTTTGGTTATTTTATTAATGTTGAAACCCCATCTCGATCAGGTCTTCTGATATATATTGTCACGCGTAGGTAAGGGTTCTCCTGGACCTGCTTTAGGATTTGGTTGTCTAGGGTGTAGAAATGACTGTATCTGTTATTGACACTCATGTCATGATGAGATAGCACTTCTTGGCATTGAAACGCATACCCTATGTGGAGGCCCAGGCCTCAATCCCACTCAAGTCCCTCTGCAGCACTTCATGATCCTCCTGACTCCGGATTGTTCTGTACAGAAGGCAGTCATCTGCAAACAGCCGGACTTGCGATTTAACGGAGTCAGGTAGGTCATTGACGTGACAGAGGTACAGGAGGAGAAATTTAAGGTGAGTTGATTCGGGGATCTATCCATTGAAATGAACTGGCAGTTTGTCGTTATATTTTCATTCTTGTAAATTTCAAGAAATATTACTCTGAATTGAATTTATTTGAAAACCAGAATTAATTTCAATCAGGTGTAACTAAGGATGTATGTACTTCATAAGTTCATAGTCTACTAGCTAAGACCAAATGTGGTATTGGTCACATTTACATTGCGTTTTAGAATATGATAAAGGTGATTAAACAAGTGGACCAGTCTCAAAAACTGCCTTTAAGGTCAAATTTAACAGACTTGTATATTCTGATCGGTCAATAATTCTGTGATTGTATGAATATTTTGCTTTGAAGGGAGATATAGAGAAAATTGGACGCTTAAATTTGAGTTTAATGAGATACCATTTGATTTTTTCAGGTTTAATGGCTCTAGAAAAGTGGATATACATTAGATCTATCAAGATAGACTGTGATGTGCTTGATGGAAAAGAATCAATTTTGGCCATGTACCAGAGTGACCAAAAAGACTATTAATTACCTTCACTACCAGTTTGCTGCACAGATCTTATATACTTATATAGACATCTAATAGTTACTTCGTTTTTTGTAAACTGCATTTTGTGTAAGAGAAATAAAAATATTTATTTGCAAATTCTATTGTTTTATTTTCTCCCAATGTCAAATGAAATCTATTTAAAACTGGAACGTATTTTTGAGAAAAGCAGATGTCTCCCCTGTATTCCCCTACCCTATCCCGAATAATTTCAGTCAAAATCTATTTTAATAATTGATCATGTGACCTTTGACCTCAAATGCAACCCCATTCATCCCCTCATCATAAGCAACCAGTGCACCAAAAAATGGACATTAGAACAAAGATATTCAATGTCCGTATACCAAAGGAAAATCAAAATTCTATTTTTAGTAACAGATCATGTGACCTTTGACCTCAAATGCAATCGACTGCATCCCCTTATCATAAGCAACCAGTACACCAAAAATGGACATGATTTCTCTATAAGAAAACAAGTTATTGTCTGGAAACCAAAGCGTGACAGACAGACGGACAGGCATAAGTTTGGGAGCTATTTATATAATAGCATGTGTTAAAGATGTAAATCAAATAAGTAGTTATCTGTATAAGTAACTAAAATAAAAGATGGCCAAATATTGAACATAAAAAGATGTCACTGGCTAAGAAGTGTACCATAAATAAATACTGGTTTTTGCCAATAATTTACTCTCACTTAGTGACTCTTGAATATTCCTTTTTGAGCCTGATTAGGGTTAACACTGTACATGAACAGAATTCAAGTTGATATCCATGTTAAAAAACGTTTAATTTTCTGATATGTAAATTTGACATGATAAAGAAAAAAAAAGTAAAACTGCGCCGAAACAACTGAGGTCGAACCTACACATGACCGAAAAGATCCGGAATCTATAAATAGAACGTAAATATTTTATGAGTATATTGGTTTTGAAACAATGGTGAAAGCACGAAATAATACATTCCTTTTTTAACGGGACAAAAAACGTACAGTTTTTATGACGGAAAGATATCTCTTATAACTAACGAGTACTTATATCGGCCACGGAACCTTTCGTTCGACTGGAGAACGAAGGCGTTCCGATCGTCCGGTGATGGAGCGCAGGTTTTATACACCGCCACATCCGGTATTCGGAATACTCTCCAAATGGAGGTAAAGCTTCCGGTTGTACCAGTCGAGATTAAATGCAACACTGGTCAACTCTATTTCAAGTAAAAACAGTAACTTGTTAGAGTAAACGTGTAAAAAACTTTAAATTAGATACAGAACCAGTCCTTGAAAATATTTTGGCAAGTAGATCCGCCGGAAGAACGGAATGTGACGACTGAAAATCTATTCAATGTATCGCACACAACAGGTAAAAAAAAAATGAAATTAGCTTGAAAATGAACCCCCTTACCATAAATGCTTCGCTTTTCGCGAAACTGGCCCCTTCGGGGCCAGTTTCGCGAGCATGCTCGCTATTACAGAAAAATGGTGAGAGCACGGTCTGAAAGTGGTTCAGTTTACTTCTTCTTTTACAATAATGACTTCGGTTAGATATCCGGATACTGGACGTTTCGCTACCCTGTCTGCGTTCGCTACCCAGGGTGCTTTTACCCTGGACGTTTTGCTACCCGTACATTTTTGCTAACCCCCCCCCCCCCCCTTTTTTTATTACCAAACTAAAATATTTTTTGTCAATGACCATGGAGGAATTATACGTGGAGAAGAAACGTATACTCAAATCTGCATTTTCCCGAAAATGGTGTCGTTGATTAGTTACATGTACCTGTATGCGCAATAACGCTTAATCGATCGATAATTCAACTACACCGATATGCCGAAAGCGGGCTATCGCGTTTTTTTATCGTGTTGAATGGTTACCTACTGTTAGTTTAAGTTACATAAAATCCTTAATTTTCACCCGATTTTCATTATAATGGTCTTAAAAGAAGGCTAAGATATTTATCTTTCACTTGTAAAAATAACAGTCTTTTTTTTTAAATTGATCAGTTTTATGGCGAGTTAAAGAGTGGTTACCAAATGAATTGCCGATAAAAGGGAGCAAACACAAACAGTTGTAATCCAGACCAGGCTGCAAAAATGTCGGATTCATAGAGTATGTCTCTTGAAATATAGTTTACCCCATTTTCAAATTAAGCTCTTTATGACACAGTTTACCTTTTCTCCGCATGAGGATCATCAGAGAGAGAGAGAGACAGACAGACATTCATAAAGAAAGATGGAGACAGAAAAGAAGAAGCGAGAGACTGACAGACAGAGATAAGAGAAAAACAGACAGACAGAGTGACAGACACAAAGAGAAACAGAGACATAAATACAAAAAGAGGCAAACAGACAGTGCCAGAGAAATATAGACACACACAAACTTCGTAGGTAAACGAAAATATACGTTTTTCTCTCATTTTCAAAATCTCACTAAACTAACAATTTATAAGCTATCGCCTCAAATTTTGTACTACGCGTAAGATCATGGTCTAATAAAACATATGTTTTAAAATTTATAACGAAAAGATGACATTAAAAGCATTTCTATTAACACCAAACTTCGTAGGTAAACGAAAAAATACGTTTTTCTCTCATTTTCAAAACCTCACTAAACTAACAATTTATAAGCTATCGCCTCAAATTTTGTACTACGCGTGAGATCATGGTCTAATATAACATCTGTATTAAAATTTATAACGAAAAGATAACATTAAAAGCATTTCTATTAACACCAAACTTTCGGAAAAACGTTGTTTTCTAGCCGCCAGCGAGCGCCGCTGATTGACCGATTTTCAACGACACGATAAATCGCGAGCCGGCCGGATACTTCTCCACGTATAATTCCTCCATGCAATGACTTTCGTAGTTTATTTACCCTTAGTACTTTGAATTCAGCGTAATATACGAGCATTTAAAATGATTTAATTAAAGAGTTTAATGATCTGAAAGAGGCAGTTGAAAATGAAATTAGCAGTTGTCAATTTTGAAAGTCCTTCTGAAATTTTAATATTATTCCATGACGTTTCTTTGTGTGATACAGATCAGCTTTCAAAACAATCCAATCAGATTTAAATCATTTTCCGAATTGAGAAGAGTAAATAAATAATATTCTCTTTTATGGAGATTCTATTGGTTTGGAACCAAATTAATAAATGGGTCATTCTCTGTGAACATGTTATGTTATTGTCCCAGTTGCCTATTTTGTCCAAAACAAGTAAATGTGAACAAAATCTAATATTAGCGATAAATTGTATTATAATGGAATCATAATATAATCTAAAACACATGCCTACTAACGTCATTTTAAATCAAAACAAATTTTTCCCTTGCTTATTATTACCGTCACGGTGATACAAAATCGTGACGGTAGATTTACTGTCTAGTTTAAACACCAAATTAGTGGATCAGAAATTAAGGATAGCAACTCTATAATACTCTTTGAAAGACAAAGGATTAGTATGATTGTATTTGGAATAGTTTTATTGAATATTAACAAACTTTAACATACATTTAAAAGCAGTTCAAAAACACCTCAAAATTACCGTCACGGTTGCGACATAATTCGTCCCATTCTAGTGTCACTGTTTTAATTCTTAAATGTTCAATTTGTCGAAAATAATACAAATTAATTTTTCTGGAACTATAATCAGGCAAGCCACACAAAATTAGTCCTGTCCATTGATATAGCTGTATGTTTCCTTCATATCAGATTTTTAGAACTCCAAACTTTGACATGAATTGTCCCATGTAAAAATTGTCTCTTCCGTCACTGTAGTGAAATAGCCCAGAGACAAAGTCTACACGAAATTTTGGGCCGAGGCAACGTAATTGTATGACGTCACATCAATTTAGATCTTACGTCATGTTTATATTATGGTGTCCCGATGGTGGCAGGAAATATAGCGATGAGTCTTTTTTACACAAATCGTACCTTTTTCTGTTCTTTACCGAACGGTTGATAAGCAAACTATTAAATGTATGCTGAACAAACGAGTAGCACTTGCTCGTGAGACAGATGTTTGTATTGCGATCAGACCATGTTTCACTTATGTTGAAGGTCACAGAGCAATAAATCCACATATTTTCATTGATTTGTCTCCACCGTAACAGTCTCTACCATCATGTGACGATAAAGACAAAGTCTCTACCGTATCGTGACGGTAGAGACAAGCAGTTGTTATGTGCTACACCTGAACCAATTGTTTACAATTATAAACTGATATATTTATTAAACTTCTGTTTTGAGATGTTTTTGTCATTGTTAAAGGTTTAAAGTCCAATACAGATGCTGTTTTTGGTCTTCACCGTCACATGCAGTTCTCTACCGTTACATGGTGTCTCTACCATTACGCGACAATAATTTAAAAAAATTCATGGAAATTGTTGCATTATAATTTGGAAAAAATAACTGGGTGATATGCACATTGTCTTGATTCTTCTAACAGAAAGAAAAAAACAGTGAGTATGCACATTTGAAGTAATAACTAGAAGAAAAACACCACCATAATTGTTTTAAATTCATTTATTAAACATTCACAGCAAAACTAGTATTTCTATTACCGTAAAAGGCTTTCTCTTTTTTTATTATCAAAGAGTCAATATCTGCTACAGTATAAGCAAAACAATTTCTTACTAAAAATGAAAAAATAAAAAGATTTTAGATAATTCAAATCTGTGACGGTGAAGACAAAATTGGGCACATGGGTCAATGTCAAGGCCATATTCCAGGACATATCATTTCATACTGTCTGCAAATAATTTGAAATATTTAGATAAAAGATAAATACACTGAATGGTCAAACTGAATATTCGAAAGAGATTGTGTTGAAAAATGAGGACACGGCGTGTTTGGTTAATACTGTTGCCAGAGAATGACCCAAATATCAATATCTCATGTTGATGCGTGCGGTCTGCACAAATATTTCGTCAAACTTATAATTATATCTGGCATGGTTAGTTTGACTCCATATTAGTATAAATATATATAAATCTCTTCTATTTATGCCCGTTAGTTGGGATCCAGATTAATAAATAACCCCCTTGTTCCGTAAATAAAAAACTCTTATATTGAGCTAGCATTGGTTTGGATCCAGATTTGTAAACAAAAATCTCTGATGGGGGACGTGTGACGTCTGCGCAAATATTTCATCAAAATTGTAAATACTTTTGTTGGTATGTTGGATCCAGATTATTAACTTAAATCACTTATATGGTGATTTCATTGGTTGGGATCCAGATTAAGGAAAAAAATTGTCTGATGTGAACGTGTGGAGACTGCAAATATTTCGTCAAAACTGAAATGATTTCTGTCTGTTAGTTTTGATCCAGATTAATAAAAAATCTCTTTAAATATGATGATTCCATTGGTTTGGATCCAGATTAATAAATATAAATCTCCTACATGGATGTGTGGAGTCTATGCAAATATTTTGTCAAAATTTGTTTTTATTTTTAGCTCACCTGAGCCAAAGGCTCAAGGTGAGCTATTGGGATAGCCCTGTTCCCGTCGTCCGTCCGTCGTCCGTCGTCGTTAACAATTGCTTTAAATGACATCTTCTCCTATACCGCTTGACAGAATTCAACCAAACTTTAGAGAAATGTTCCTTGGGTCAAGCTCTTTCAAATTTGTTCAAAGAATTAAAAACAATGCAGAACTCTGGTTGCCATGGCAACCAAAGTGAAAAAATAAGGAAATCTTAAAAAATCTTCTTGTCAAAAACTGCAATGGTCAGAGCTTAGATATTTGGCACATAGCATCATCTATAGGTCCTCTATCAAGTTTGTTCAAATTATGCCCCTGGGGTCAAAATTGGCCCCGCCCCAGGGGTCACAGTTTTACATAGAGTTATATAGTGAAATTTTCAAACGTCTTCTTCTCTGAAACTAAGATGGCTAGAGCCTTGATATTTGGCATGGTTGCACTTCTAGATGACCTATACCTATATTTTTCAAATGGTTCTGGTCGGTTGCATAACTAGGTCACAGGAGCTAAAAATAGATTTTTTTCAATGAAAACTTAAAAAATCTTCTTGTCTGAAACTACAAAGGCCAGAGCTTAGATATTTGGCACATAGCATCACCTACAGGTCCTCTATCAAGTTTGATCAAATTATGCCCCTGGGGTCAAAATTGGCCCCGCCCCGGGGGTCACAGTTTTACATAGAGTTATATAGTGAAATTTTCAAACGTCTTCTTCTCTGAAACTAATATGGCCAGAGCTTTGATATTTGGCATGGTGACACTTCTAGATGTCTTATACCAAAATTGTTCAAATGGTTCTGGTAGGTTGCATAACTAGGTCACTGGAGCTAAAAATAGATTTTTTTTCAATGAAAACTTAAAAATCTTCTTGTCTGAAACTACAAGGGCCATAGCTTAGATATTTGGCACATAGCATCGCCTACAGGTCCTCTATGAAGTTAGTTCAAATTATGCCCCTGGGGTCAAAATTGGCCCCGTCCCGGGGGTCACAGTTTTACATAGAGTTATATAGTGAAATTTTCAAACGTCTTCTTCTCTGAAACTAATATGGCCAGAGCTTTGATATTCAGCATGGTGACACTTCTAGATATCCTTTACCTATTTTGTTCAACTGGTTTCAGTCTGTTGCATATGTAGGTCACAGGAGCTAAAAATAGATTTTTTTCCCAATGGAAACTTACAAAATCTTCTTGTCTAAAACCCTTCTACCCTGATCTTAGATATTTGGCACATAGCATCATCTACAGGTTCTCTTACAAGATTGTTCAAATTATGCCCCTCGGGTAAAAAATGACCCCTTCCTGGACATAAATAGTTATCTCCATTTTGTCAGTTATTCTCAGGTGAGCGATAATGCCCCATGGGGCTCTTGTTGTCTGTTAGTATGAATCTAGATTAGTCAATTAAACCTCTTCCATTTCTTTACGTTAGTTCGGATCCAGATCAGTAAATAAAAATCAATTACATTGGAGAACGGCGCCTGCATATTTGTAAATTAGAGATGTGACAAATAAAACTGGGTAGCGAAAAAGTCTAGGTAGCGAAAAGACCAGCCGCGAAAGCCACAAGGTAGCGAACATGCTAGGGTAGAGAAAATCCAGGTAGCGATTAGCAAAACGCCCTGAAATCATGACATGGATCACTAAATTATTATTAACGCTAATTGTGTGGGTTAAAATAGTAAAAAGATAAAACGCCTTGAGGATCAAGCTACTCGATCCACCCGAAACCTCTAGACAAGGTGCAGTGCAAAGTCTACCTAAAAACTAAAGAACTGAACCTAACATCCCAGCTTCCAAATACACATCATTACAGCCAGTGCCGACTTGAATCCAAGAATGGAATCAGCACTGACAACGTGCAGTCTGAAGAGTACTCGCCTTGTATGCGAGTGATCCAGGTTTGAGTCCTGGTCTAGCTGCATATTTTTATCCTGGGAAGGGCGCCAAATGTAATATGGTGATTGCAGGGACTCAAACTTTTGACCCCTCATTTACAGGGTGAGTTCTCTACTGACTGGCTACCCAGATGGCTTGCAATTTAATCATGATCTCAATCTGCATAACACCCCCACCCCATCAAAGACCACAGTGATCCTAATACTTGTACATTGTACTTAAATTGCCAATTACCTCAGAAAATGGTAGACTTTTAGCTTAAAGGCCGATGTAAACATCTGAGAATTATTAGGACCTTTCATGTATTTCAGATGCCATAACAGCTTTGAAGAAACTGAAAATTACAGATGCAAGAAAAGGTAAAATATTGTTTCATTCTGTTACAGAGTTGCATGAATGTATGCTCTTGCTTTAAAAAAAAGAAGAGAAATTTATATGACAGAGGTAATAACTATGATTATTGATAATTTTAAAAAGAATCATAAAATGAACAATTATTCATATTGAAAATAAAAATTCATAATTATATGCAGGTAAGACGATTCTTATGATTAGTAACACCATAGGGTTTAATGCAGAAATAAAGATTTATGTTTTTGAAATACTCTCCTTATCTGGAGCTCTTAATTTAGTATTTGAGATACAAGCATTTTTTCGAGCTCTGTTATTTATCCTTAAAATAATAATAATTAATTATCATATATTTTAGAGGAATTGAACATTCTTTTGATTGGTGCTGGAGACATACGGCATATTTTGATGACGGTTGCCAGATCATACAGACATCACAAGAGAAAACTCAATGTAAGAATTCCATTTGTCTTAACCCTTTCTGCCAAGTAAGGATTCCATTTGTGATATAGAAGATAATTAACAAACAAATCTTTACAAGTTTTTACCCATAACCTGTTTCTTAAGTTTTGAAGAAAGCGAACAACTTAAAGCAGGCTGAAAGTACAGCAGAATGCACCTAAAGGCACATTCTGCATTTTATGTTACTATCTACTAAGATAAAGACAACATTTCTTGTTATTGTATATATTTATGACTATATAAAGTGAAACTATTTTCTTCAGAGGAGAAATAGATTAAGGGCATAAAAATGTGCATCTATGGAGTAAAGGGTTAAAGAAAACTAAAAACACAAATCTTTACATGTTTTTATTGCTTCACTGCCATGTTTTAATTGCTTCAACTGGTAACAAAATTGCTTTCTGCTTTTATACAGGAATGTATTTTTAGCTCGCCTGTACGAAGTACATGACGAGCTATTGCAATACCCCCGGTGTAGTCTTCGTCGTCGTCGTTGTCGTCTTCATTGTCGTCGTTGTCGTCGGCGTCGTCGTGAACGGCGTAAACAATTTTAAGAAAATGTCTATAACTTCTATGTCCCTTGAGGTATTGCTTTCATAGTTGGTATGTGTGTGTATATGGACAAGACCTTTCCATGCACGGAAAAATTTGGACCCCTGTGACCTTGACCTTGAACTTAGGGCCCGCGTTTAGGTTTCGAAATCTGTGTTTAGGTTTCGAAAAATGCCTATAACTTCTATGTCCCTTGAGGTATTGCTTTCATAGTTGGTATGTGTGTGTATATGGACAAGACCTTTCCATGCACAGAAAAATTTGGACCCCTGTGACCTTGACCTTGAACTTAGGGCCCGTGTTTAGGTTTCGAAATCTGTGTTTAGGTTTCGAAAAATGCCTATAACTTCTATGTCCCTTGAGGTATTGCTTTCATAGTTGGTATGTGTGTGTATATTGACAAGACCTTTCCATGCACGGAAAAATTTGGACCCCTGTGACCTTGACCTTGAACTTAGGGCCCGCCCCGCGTTTAGGTTTCGAAATCTGTGTTTAGGTTTCGAAAAATGCCTATAACTTCTATGTCCCTTGAGATATTGCTTTCATAGTTGGTATGTGTGTGTATATGGACAAGACCTTTCCATGCACAGAAAAAGTTGGACACCTGTGACCTTTACCTTGAACTTAGGGCCAGAGTTTAGGTTTCGAAATCTGTGTTTAGGTTTCGAAAAATGCCTATAACTTCTATGTCCCTTGAGGTATTGCTTTCATAGTTGGTATGTGTGTGTATATGGACAAGACCTATATATGCACAGAAACATTTGGACCCCTGTGACCTTGACCTTGAAGTTAGGGCCCGCGTTTAGGTTTCGAAATCTGTGTTTAGGTTTCGAAAAATTCCTATAACTTCTATGTCCCTTGAGGTATTGCTTTCATAGTTGGTATGTGTGTGTATATGGACAAGACCTATCTATGCACAGAAACATTTGGACCCCTGTGACCTTGACCTTGACCTTGAACTTAGGGCCCGCGTTTAGGTTTCGAAATCTGTGTTTAGGTTTCGAAAAATGCCTATAACTTCTATGTCCCTTGAGGTATTGCTTTCATAGTTGGTATGTGTGTGTATATGGACAAGACCTTTCCATGCACAGAACAATTTGGACCCCTGTGACCTTGACCTTGAACTTAGGGCCCACGTTTACGTTTTGAAATCTGTGTTTAGGTTTCGAAAAATGCCTATAACTTCTATGTCCCTTGAGGGTTGCTTTCATAGTTGGTGTGTTTGTGTATGTGTATATGGACAAGACCTTTCCATGCACAGAAAAATTTGGACCCCTGTGACCTTGACCTTGAACTTAGATCCAGGGTTAAGGTTTCGAAACCTGTGTTTAGGTTTCAAAAAATGCTTATATTTCCTATGTCCCCTGAGGTGTAACTTCATACATGTATTTGATTTTCATGTGTATATGGACAAGACCTTTCCATGCAGGCAAAAAGGTTGAACTCGGTGACCTTGAGTGTGCTTTTAAGTTTCTAAATGTGCCGATGGCGAGCTTTGTTGTTTTTCTGACAACTCTTGTTTATAGTCTTTATTACCTTTTAGCAATACTAAGTTTTAACAATTTACAAATACAACATAGTTCCAATTTACACAGCCATAAACATGTACAAAAGGGAATATTTTCTATATTCTAGCAGATGGTAGCTTAAAGCAGGCTGAAAGTAAAGCAGAATGCACCTTAACCCATTACCCCATAAATATGCCTTTTCACGCCTTTAATTTATTTCTATACTGCAGAAAATAGTTCCATTTTTATTGCATGGGTAACATAAGAAATAGTTTCTATAAACTAGTGGAAAGAAGTGTAAAGCAGGCTGAAAGAAAAGAAGAACGCACCTTCAGGTGCATTCTGCTTAACTGTCAACCTGCTTTAAATGGTCACATGTCTTTAAAACTAAAAACTGGCTAGGGGGTAATGGGTTAAAGGGCATTCTGCTTTAAATGATCACCATCTTCAAAATTAGAAACAGGCTATGAGGTAACCTTGAAACTCCTTCCTGCCATTGTAAATCACACACATAATAATCTTTATATTTGATACTCACATAGAACAGTAGAACCTCTCTATAACGGCCACTATTTTTTGTTGATTATTGGGTGATTAAGATAGGTGACTACTTAAAGCAAGGTGACAATGAAACAGAAAGCTCCTTTAGGAGCTTTCTGTTTCACTGTCACCTTGCTTTAAGCTATCACCTGTCTTTATACTATGAATTATCCTTCATTTTAGTGGTCGTAAAAGAGAAGTTTCTTTATGTATTCTTTATATTTGATACTTTCACAGTTCTATGTACTGGAAAACAACCTGGAGGTGTATGCCAGAGACATGCTGTTCCTTGCCATAGCTTTAGAGCCACAAAACAGGATGGGTTTGCAAGGTAGATATTGAATGAATCTTTCTTTACTTCAGTCAATCTTGTATCAAACAACCACTCATTAACCAATTACCCCCCCCCCCCCCCCCCCCCCCCCCCCCCCACACACACACACACATAGAAGCACATTTTATTGCATTTAATTCATTCCTCCACTGAAGAAAACAGTTCTATTTTATACAGTCATAAACATGTACCAGAAGAAATAGTTTCAATATCCTAGCAGATGGTAGTTTAACCCTAACCCCCATAGAAGCGCCTTTTAGCGAACATAATTTATTCCTCCGCTGAAGAAAATAGTTCCAATTTTACCAATCATGAATATATATTATAGGGAATATTTTCTATATTCTAGCACATTATAGCTTAAAGCAGGATGAAAGTAAAGCAGAATGCCCCTTAAGGCGCATTCTGCTTTACTTTCAACCTACGTTAAGAAGTCACCTATCTTCAATACTAGAAAGAGACTACATGTATCAGGTATAGGGTTAAAGCAGACTGAAAGCAAATCAGAATTTGTAGAAAGGCACATTCTGCCTTAGTTTCAACTTGCTTTATTCCTTTCCTCCTGAACACTTTAAATTGATGATTCCTGTATCCAATTTAGTCTAGTCCATTTATTACTATTGAGGATTGTTTTTGTCAATGTATTGGAATATGAAAAGCAGTGCAGACCCTAATCAGAGGGCTCTACCTTGAGTGTCCTTGATTTTTGCATAGGACAAGTGCATTCTTCACAGGTACCCTGTTTAAAAAGGATGCATATATGCATGACCAGGGTTTAATAAATACTGAGCACTATAAACTAGCAAACAGTGTAGAGCCTGATCAGAGGGCTCCTATATGAACTCTCTGAACAGGGTCTACACCGTTTGCAAATGTAATGAGTATATTTCAAACAGGTCCATAGTGTTGATAGAGATAAGGCTGTCTTAGATATAATGTCACCATGTTTTAAGTCAGATTAGAATACTGTTTTGTCTACCAGTATACATGTACATGTATGTATTGAAGAAAGTACTCAGTGTTAATTCTTTTCATGGCCTAGTTATTGTCTACTGGATCAAACTGTTTTGAAATGAAGACAATTGCATGGTTAGCAGTGAACGATTAGATGAAATAACAATAACTAATATTTGTTATTCTTTATTTTAGAAAAGACAGAGTTGTTTCTGGAGCTATATGGGAATATTTTGGTCCGAAAACAGTCAGCAGAATACATTGAAAGAATGGCAAATGACTTTATAAAGTAAGTATATTTGTATTGATACATGTAATTTAACCAAAATTGGTATAGAAATACCCGTGGCAGATTATATATTAGAAGAACAGACATACCGGTAGATTCCCACATATTATTTTTGCAATCAGCGTAGACTAAAACTGAGATTCTGTATTCTGCAATATCTTATTTGGGTCGTCACTAATTGCAAATAAAACAATAAATGCAGTTTGACCTTGATAACCCGAACTGACTTAGTTCAAGCTTGTCTGTATTGCTTCATTTGAAATTTTATAACTCAAACTCAATTTCAACGTCGAAATTCGGGTAAGGTTGACTGTATTTAGGTTCACTTTCATCTTAGAATTTAATATAAGCCATTACCCCATAGCCTGTTTCTAGTTTTAAAGACATGTGACTACTTAAAGCAGGTTGAAAGTAAAGCAGAATGTGCCTTAAAAGCACATTCTGCTTGACTTTAAGTCTGCTTTAAACAATTACCCCATAGCCTGTTTCTAGTTTTGAAGACAGGTGACCACTTAAAGCAGGTTGAAAGTAAAGCAGAATGTGCCTTAAGGCACATTCTACTTTACTTTCAGCCTGCTTTAAGCTATTACCTATTAGAATATAGAAACTATTTATTATCATTCTCGTTTGTAACAGTATAAATCGGAACTATTTTCTTCAGTAGAGGAATAAATTAAAATGCATAAATAGGTGTATTTATGGGGTAATGGGTTAAGTGATCACCTATCTTAATTACTAGAAACAGGATATAGAGTAAAGTCTTTTGCCTTGCTTTCTTCCTGGTTTAACCCATTACCCCATAAAAACAACTTTTTACGCCTTTAATTTATTTCTCAACTGAGGAAAACAGTTCAAATTTATACAGTTATGAATATGTATGATAATAATTATTTTCTATTTTCTAGCAGATTGTAGCTTAAAGCAGGCTGGAAGTAAAGCTGAATGTGCCTTAAGGCCCATTCTGCTTTACTTTCAACCTGCTTTAAGTAGTCACCTATTTTCAAAAATAGAATCAGACTAAGGGGTAATGGGTTAAGTGGTAACCTGTTTTCATAACTTTAAACAGACTATGGGGTAACAGGTTAAAACACAATTATTATTGTTATAAACTATATCATATGTACAAAGTTTTAGCTATTATTGACAAATAGATAACCAACATGATTCTATATTTTAACATGTTTTCACAGAATGGTCACAGACTTTGATTATCTTGCAACAAAACTACCATGTGTGGATTTGAGTAACCTTAAGGTAAATATGAAAATGCATAAATGTTTAAACTCATCGCTTCTGTTAATGCCATATAGAAGACTTAATTGGAAATAAGTTGGTCATAAAAAATCCTAAGTTTTCCAAATTTTCAACTGTCCAAGCATGATTTTAGGAATGTACCTTTAAAAGTGCTATTCTTGTGCTTTTGTGTATAAAGTCATCTTTTCAAAACAATATATCTCAAAATTATGGCCATGATCTTTATAAAAACATATACAAAATATCAGAATTAACTTTATTTCAAGAAAATCTGAAATTTAGGAAAATTTCTTAAGGTTTGCAGAAATGAGGAAAAATCCGAAGATTTCGGAAAACTCGGGAGAAATGGCAGCCCTGCACTCTAGATTGGCCAGGTTGTTTATAGACTTGTAAATTGTGAAATATAACAGATGCATTGTAAGAGTCTCTTACTTATTGTCTGCACTGTACCATTCTTTACAGTTTAAAGAGAGAGATTTCTTGGAGGGAATATTTAAGTTTTGGAGGAACAAGGAAATCAAAAATGTATTTGAAGTATCACATTATTGGTAAGTTATATACCGTACAGTTGAAAACTCGATGCTTCAAACTTGCGTTGGTTTTAAACATACCCATATTACATAGTTAAAATGTGGCTTAGCCACATTTTAACTTTGATATATGGGTATGTTTTCGACTTCAGCGAGATTGAGTTATCTAAATGAAACTTAAGAAATACTGGTATTAAAGTTCGATTTAAGCGAGTTGGAATTATTGAGTTTAGACTGTATGGGCAAAACTTCTATGTAAGAAAAATATCAACATTTTATGAAGGAAATAATATATTGCTTACAAGACCAATAAAACTGCTGAAGATCTTTACACAGAATAGGTTAAAGTGAAATTTTATGATATTGGACAATCCTCTGCATAAGAGTTTTGGAAAAAATATATGATACTTTTGGTTTTACACCAATTTATCAATGCTACTTATTTTATAAACCAAAAAGCGATTTTCAACAAACAGAAATTCGGGTCAATTATAATCCTACTGTAGTTTTAACTTTCAATGTGGCTGAGCCATTAACAAATTTCAACACTAAGTAACTCTTGTAGGTTATAATGTTCCCTTGTGAATCATTTTAGTTACCAAGACATGAAACTCTGGGTATTTAAATAAATACTGGTCAAAATTAGCATACAGCAAAGACCCAGATCAGAGGGCTCCTATAGGAGCACTCTGAACTGGGTCATACTGTTTGCAAATGTATTGAGTATATTTTAAACAGGTCAATAGTGTTGAAAGAGTTAAGATAATTTAAGAATGTTATAAATCTCTTAAAAGTTCTACTGTAAAATTTATATCAACAAACGACCTTATTACACAAAAATGCAGATTTGAGCAAAAAAAAAATTAGGTTTAAACTTTTAATCTAGTGCATACTAATCTCTTGGTTTTGATTGGTTAAATTTGCGACATATAAAACAATTTTAATGGTAACAAATTCTGTCTTATTAGCCAGTCAGATTGCAGGAAATTGATAGATTGTGTTAGAATGGATCTTAACCCTTTACCCTATGGAAGCGCCTTTTAGAGGATTCACTTTATTCCTCCGCTGAAGAAAATAGTTCCAATTTAAACAGTCGTGAATATGTATCATAAGGTATGTTTTCTTTATTCTGGCAGGCGCATTCTGCATTACTTTCAACCTGCTTTAAGTAATCAACTATTTTCAAAACTTGAAACAAGCTATGGGGTTAAGGGTTAATACAGTAATCCTGTGCTGTGTGTATTTAACAGGGACTTAAGACTACGGAAACACTTAGGGGTACGTTATGATGCCAGGTCCAATATGTATGACTGGGATTATCAGATGAGATTAGTTCAAAGGGAGGTAAGTATTGTTATGAAAATATTACAGGTTCTAAGTGCTGTACAATAAATGTGCATGAGGTTTGCAAACCTAGTAGACAATACTTTATAACTTTTGTGATAACTGTGTCAGTTTAAAAGTCAAACCTAACGTGGTTAACTGTGCCAAAAGACTGATTCAGTATATATGGCCCTTCTTTGTTTAACCATTTCCCCATATCATGTTTTCAGTGTTATACAGTGTGACAATAAGTCATATGAATGCACTGTTTGAAATTTTGCATTACTTTGAAACAAACAACGGTAAAAAGTCAAAAATAGCCTAGATCAAATTAGAAACTGGAATTGTCCATTTGAAGTTTCAGAGAGGAAAGTATTTAACAGGGCTCCAGATAAGAGGAAGAAACTGAACAAATCAAAAATTTTCGCACTTATTTTAACCCCAAAGCCTATGGTGTCACTACTCATTAGAATCGTCTTTTCAAGTTGAAATGAGTAGAAACACCAATGCAGAAATAAAGATTTTAGGTTTTGAAATGCACCCCTTATCTGAAGCTCTTATTTAATATCTTTCATGAAATGTATGCCCAACATGAATGTTGACTATGATTATAATGCACATTTGTGATTTTATTCACTAATTTTAGGCAGATATCATAAATCTTCATGAGTACAAACACTGGAGGGAAACAGGAGTGGCGTTCGAAGTGAGAGAGGCAGACTATGAGATTCCCAACAAAACTATGGCGTCTGGCATGGTCCTCACAGGGCCGGTAAGTATGCAGTGTGCTAGAATATAGAATGCATTTCTCATGATACATATTCATGACTGTATGAAGCGCAGCCTTTTACTTCAGTGGAAGAATGAATTAAATGTGTTAACCCTTAGCCCGCCAAATAAATTGTCGTCTGTTATATTTCTTGTCTGCTTCAAGTTTCAAAGTGCTTCAAAGTTGCTCAAAATTGCTGAAAATGTTGTCTGAGTGTCAAACAGCTTGGATCCAGATGAGACGTCGAGTTACTCGGCGTCTCATCCGGATCCAAGCTGTTTGCATATGGAGCTATAGTCGTGAGTGGCAGGCTAAGGGTTAAAATGTGTATGTATGGAGTAAAAGAATAAAGCAGATTATATTTGAACAGACATTATATAGTTTCAGCTCACACTTTCAAGGGAATGATAACTACCTTACCATATTACTATCGCATAAAGAGGCAAGTATTCATAACTGTCAGGAGTATATGCTGATTTACCCGGTAACATATATTACTGGATAAAACTGAATAATAGGTTTTTTATATGGTTTACCTCTTTAACCACCCACAGCACCAAAATTTGACTATGAAAACAGTTTGGATCCTAGTCTGATTAGGATCCATGCTGTTTGATAGGGGTGTAACGATTCGGCGGTGTACCGATATATTGCGGTGTGAGCTGAATAATATTGCCCCGCAGTTCAGATTCAGAAAAACCGATTTTCTTTGCCTTATTTAAAAACAGTAAAAGAATGGACAAACTTACTTTTTGTTTCGCGGAATTGTTTTCGAAACAACGCGTAGACGCAGTCCGGTGTTTTATCCATATCCCTAGCCGGTGTAACAGTAACTATTTCGTTTCTGTTTAATCTCGCTCAACGAGACGCTCTTATTAAGAAACAAGCAGCGAATCAAGGGCCTGGTTGAACAAGATTAATACAGTAAGCACGATGGCAGATGCTTGTTCCATACTTACACGGTATATTGCAATATATTGCGATTCGATTTCTCCGTATTGCGATATACTGCGATGCGGGTTTCGGCGAATTGTTACACCCCTACTGTTTGACACTAGTATCGACATTTCTTCAGTCAAAACAGTCCTAAATCTGACTTTAAACAGTATTTTAAGAGTTATTTCCCTTTCTTCAAATTCCAAATATTTAGGGTTACGAAGCACCTTAGGAATTATCATGGAGCAAACACGTTTTGGATTGAAAATACATTTAAAACCCTCATTATAGGTTTTAAATCACTAGATTTTGTAAAAACTGGCTTATAAATGATGTACTGAAAAACCATCCAACATTATTTGGTATTATTCCGTATTATCCAGTAATACGTCAAACCCGATTTACATAGATGTATATGATTCAGTTTTTGATACTTCTAGGATGGTGAGAAGACAGGAAGGAGAGGTTACTGGGGTGATATACTGGTCAGTCCATATGTTGCCGTGGGGATACAATGTGAGGAACAATCATTCTTCAAGAAAGCTAACAGACAATTTATGAAGGTTAGTAATTTGATAAAGTTTGAATTGAGAGGTACAGTCCATCTTATATAAACCACACAGTAGAAAATCCTTAGGTATTCTAAACTACATGTTGTTTTATTCAAGACAGACAGTTCTTTAAAGAAGGGTGAAAGAAAAGCAGAATGCTACTTATAAGGAGCATTCTGCTTTACTTTTAGTCTGCTTAAAGCTACCATCTGCTAGGATATTGAAACTATTTCTTATGGTACATATTCATTGCAGTTTTTTCTATTTTCTTTAGGGGAGGAATAAATTGAAGGCACAAAAATTGTACATAGTATGTACACCTTTTTTGTGCCTTCAATTTATTCCTCCTCTAAAGAAAATAGAAAATACTGCCATGAATATGTACCATAAGAATTAGTTTCTGCATATTGCAATTGGGTAATGGACTGAAAACTCGTTTAAATAAAATTAAAAACTAGTACACTACAGACTGCTTGTTTTCAGTGTTTACATAGCATTTCAGTGTTTTCATGCCTTTACATAGCCCTCATAGAAACACAGGGGTGTGATTAGCCTGACAGCTGAGGGGCTGAAAATAATTTGGCCGGGGGGTTCAGGGGCCGCCAAGGCCCCGAATGGGTTTCAATGCCATTTTTTCAGCATTTCTGAAGGTATTTTGTTGGCTCTCCTGTGATTAATTTAAGAGCTCTAAAGGATGCAAAAGTGAAGTTTAAAAAGCAAAATTAGAACTTTTATAAGAACAATTTCATAATTTAACTAGGGTGAGGAATGACTGACTAAATTTTAATCATGAAACAGTAAAGATGTCTGTAGTAACACATTACTGACTACAGGCATGCATCTTCTTTTCTGTTTCATGATTAAATTTCAATCTGATCTTTTTAGTGTCAATGCCATGAAGTCAATAGCTGTTGGCCATCCTGACTATTATAAGTAAAGTTTGTCTTGTGTCTCAACTCTTAACAACTCTACGCATTTTGAAGGTCTGAAACTGTGCTCATATGAATAACTGTTTGGAAGTGACAAGCAACATTTTCTTGGTTACAATGTTGTCCAATAATTGAAGAAAAACAGCATAGCCATTATTTCAATTTTATGTTATTGAACAGATGATGCAACAGGCTTTGAGCAAACTCTTTTCAAACTAAAAGATAAAGCATTTTGCTTTTACCATTAAGACTGCAAGGCCTCCAAAAATGTGTGTTCTTGTCTTGTTAGATCCATGGATGAGTTAGATCCAAGGGTGAAAAATATGGGATGGGATGTAGATTATTATTATTATTGTCTTATACAGCTGTATATATAAGATCGAGTTTGTATCATTGAAGTTGACACTTAAAGATTATTATTATTATTACTATTATCATTATTATTATTATTGTCTCATAAAGCCATATACATGTATATAATATAGAGTTTGTATCATTGAATTTGACACTTAAAAATTATAACAAATATTTCTCATAAAAAATGTTTATAATATACTCTACTTGCAATGAAGCATTACCATAGAGATTAATACCTAGGAGTAGGAGTAGTTTTATTCTTTTACAAGGATACTGTATTGATAATGTGACATACATGGTCCCTGGTTATAGTAAAGTATTGACAGTATATAGGCCTACTATGATCATACAGATACTTAAAGCCATTTTCACTGAATACAACCAAAGTAGTCCTGTCCAATTCTGTTTCGACACCTGTTTCAAAATTATTATAGACCTTTACGAGTATGTGGGTCTATGAATACAATCCGATGCTTCCCTTCCTTGTGACAATATCATATTGTAAAGGGGAAGGTGGACTGATCCCCTAACTTTTCTAACCCACTGAACAAAAAATTGGCATAGGTTACTCTATATATAAGAAAAATTATTAAAATTATTATAATTATAATGCCAAATGTGAACAGGCCATTTTCAAAAAATTTGACAATTAAAGGCATGAAGTGTGAAAGGGTGGGGATAGGCATTTCATTTATCCTAATGAAAATAGCTCCCCCTCTCAGCTCGATAGATTTACTCATAAAGTAAAGCACTCACCTGTCCATGTCCTATAAATGATTTCTAACTAGATTTATAGTTCTTTTATTACAAATGCATTGTTAGTTTGTTACATTGATATAGCCACTACTCAACACATGGGTCTATGATTATAATTCAAAGTTCCCCTTCCTTATGGCATTATTGTGAAGGGGAAGGGGGACAGACACCATTGCCCCTCTTCCCAAAATATGTTGACATGGGTTACCCTATATACTATATGCAAAGGGATTTCTTTATTATTATGTGTACATGCCATTCTAAAGTTTGGGATAATTAATAATGGCATGAAATTTGAGAGGGGTGGGGATAGGTATTTCATTTATCCTTATGAAAATACCTCCCCTCTCTGCTCAAAAGGTTTGTTAAATAAAGCACTCACCTCTGTGTCAAGTCTGTGTCATTAATTATACATGAGTTCTGGATAAATTAGTTCTAACTAGATCTATTTATTTTTATGAAACCCATGAAAAGTTCTTCCTATTGCTGGTTAAAATCAACAGACTGATTATTTTGCCTGGGGGTTGGTGTCTTCTTCTCCAAATTTTGCATTGTTTAGACCATGTAGATTGATCTCGCCGCTACCATGGTTATTCAATGTTGAATACATTTCAGACATTCATGTATTTTTACTTTCAATTAGTCTATTTGTATAAAAAGTATAGGTGGGCCGTTTTGATCCGGGGTCGTTTTGACCCGAGGGCGTTACGATCTGGTACCGAATTCTCGACTAGCTTGCCGTTGGTCTTAACGGGGGGGGGGGGAAATCAATATCATAATCAAACCCCTTTTAAATTTGCTAACCTTGTTATTTTAGGAAGCTGTCATATTACTGACAATCTATTAACATCGTTCAAACATCAAAACACGAAAAATATTTTGGTCTCGAAAAGCGGTGTTGTCGCGAAGACTGGTTTCCGAGTTTTCAATAGTGTAAGTGCACGCGCAGCCACTAATGCGGTAACCAGTTAAATTGATGTGGAACACTCGGACTTTTCCGTTACCGTTAATGTACGACGATTTCCGGGTCAGACTAAAACACGTCCGCGGACGCGACCGACTTTCAGACCTCACCCCCCTTATAGTCGTCAGATTTTCTCAACGAATCTGGACGAATCTCAGAAATGGTCTCGGCGGCAATCCAATCCGCGGAAATCCGCGGATCCGCGGAAAAATCACAGGCCTGAAACACTGTTTTTTGCAGCTCTGTCCTAATAAAAAGCAATGAGAAATTGTGTACATTCCAACTGGTGGCTGTTAAAAAATGGAATGAATCAATCAGACATTTTCCTACTGGAAAACAAAATAAAGGTTGAATAAGATGAAGATACATGTAAAATAGGAAGTTTCTGCAGGAGCCTTCTGTTTAACTTTGACATTGCTGTAATTTGTTTCCTGTCTTTAACCCATTACCCCATATTTTTTCCGGTTTTAAAGACTGGTAACCACTTAACCCTTTACCCAATAGAAGCGCCTTTTAGCGCATTCAGTTTATTCTTGCCCTGAAGAAAATAGTTCCAATTTATACATTCATAAATATGTATAATACAAAATATGTTCTATATTCTAGCAGATGATAGCTTAAAGCAGGCTGAAAGTAAAGCAGAATGCGCTTAAAGCGCATTCTGCTTTACTTTCAACCTGCTTTAAGTGGACACCTATATTCAATACTAGAGATATGCTATGTGGGAAAGGGTTAAAGCAGGTTGAAAGTAAAGCAGATTGTGCCTTAAGGCTCATTCTACTTTACTTTCTGTCTGCTTTAAACTATCATCTGATAGGATGTAGGAATTGTTTTTAATGGTACATGCATATGGTCAAACCTATATAAATAGGAACTGTTTTCTCCAGTGGAGCAATAAATTAAAGGCGCTAAAGGGTGCTTCTATAGGGGAAAGGTTTAATACCCTTATTTAGCACTACTTGTGTTGTAAGTTGCAGTGGTTTGTTCTTGTTTTTGTTTTGTAGACTGCCTGTAACATAGCAGAATACAATGTGTTATCCATGTGCCATGAACTGACTAACAAGACCCAGTATGTTCTCCCTGAGCCAGAGCCTGAGCCAGTCAAGCAAGAAACATCAGGACCGAAACTTACAGGTAGGGAATAGCCATTATTATACTGCAAAGTAAATTCCTTACTACTGATTGGCAACCGAGCTGTAGACTTGAACCCAAGTACCCTGTGAGCTGACAGGGTACATAGAAATGCAGCTATTTTCATTGGCTGACAGGTCCCTGAGTCTTGTTTTGCAGAAAATAAGATGGCCGACTGCTCGACAGAATTGAATGCATTCAATCGTGCATCCTCCGTTTTTAGTCAATTTTGGCTATGAATTGATTGGGATTGGTTCTTTCAACAGTCACATTTTTTTTTTCTAGGAAAGTTTGACGCCCCTGTCTATGAGCGTGGCCATTTTTCTTTTGAATAACAACGGTCAGAAACGTGACGTCATTTACACTCAACATTGTCTTTTTTGCGATTTTCTTTTGAGCCCTTTTCCTGATATTAAATTTGATGTCATAATAAAGACCCATAGGAATTTTTTTCTAGCACTGACAAGTTGATTCTTAAAACAGGCTGAAAGTAGTACAGTGCTACGGCCCTGCAAACAATGATTCACTCCCTAAACAAAACAATTATATATAAATGTCTAACCCATTCACTGTTGCAATTTTGTCTGCCAAAATTACTGTTTGCTGTTACGTATTGAACATTTTAACAGAAGAAACACAAATGATGAGTGACAAACAGTTTGAACCTAGTTCAGACGCCCTGTTATTTGGCATCTGATCTGGGTTCAAACTGTTTGCATATGTAAGCCAATTCAGGCTCAGCACTCCAAGGATATTTACTTTCCCTCCCTATAACAACTGCCTCCAAACAAAACACATAATATTTTTCTACCATAGGGTGTTGTTGTAGAGAGGGAGCACTGTAGTAGAGAACATTCAGGAGCTTTCTGCTTTACTTTTAACCTGCCTGCTTTAAGAAACACATGTCTTAACCCATTACCCCATAAAACACATTTTTATGCCTCTAATTTTATTCTTCTACTGAAATAAATAGTTTTACTTCACACAGTCATAATTATATATCCTATATTCTAACAAATGGTAGCTTAAAGCAGACTGAAAGTAAAGCAGAATGTGCCTTTAGGCACATTCTGCTTTACTTTTAGCCTGCTTTAAGTAGTCACCTATTTTTAAAACAAGAAACAGTCTATGGGAAAATGGGCTAAACTAAAACAGAGTTAATCTTTGCAAAAAGAAAGAATGGTTAAATGTTAAATTTATTTGTACAGAGATAACTGAAGAAGACGAAGAAGAAGAGGAGGCCAAAACTGAGGAACAGAAGAAAGAAGAGCTACTGGATGAATACAATAAAGATGTTACAGCTGAAGATAAATCAAACACAGAGAGAAAACCTCTAGAAGAAGAATTTGGTAAGATTGGCTGATACAGTAGAACATTGGTTACACAATTTGCTAGAGTCAAACATACTCTTATTTCGAAGTTAAAATTGGCAAGAGCAATGTTTCAGCTTTGGCATACAGCCGTTTATACAGTTTGTTCAAATTAACCCATAGCCTGGTTCTAGTTTTGAAAACAGGTGACCACTTAAAGCAGGTTGAAAGTAAAGTAGAATGCGATTTTAGGTGCATTCTGCTTTACTTTCAACCTGCTTTAAGCTACCATCTTCTAGGATATAGAAAATATTTCTTATGCTGCAAATTCAATGCTGGTTAAATTGGAACTATTTCTTCATTTGGAGGAATAAATTAAAGGCGTTCAGTGGGTTTAATAATCAACCGTCTTATCAGATATCATTGTTTCTTCATTGATTAGCTGCCAGACCAATACTATGCTTACTTCCCTAATTGACTTTTGACCTTTAAATCTATGTTTTTATTTTTGCAGATAACATTTTAGCACTATAAGGTTAAGAACATGTGTTGATACCTTTTCAGTTGCCATGCCATTAGAGGACGTCACAGTTTCATTCCTGCCTTTGGCGTCACTTTTAGACCTTCCCAGGAAGAGTAAATACAAGAAGCTGTTTGACATTGTCTACTTCTCAAACAGGTACAAAACTTCGTTTGAATTTTCTTTTCAATGCTAGTGATCTAATACTGTGTTTAAATCCTTATCATGCTAAGCACAACTTGGCTAATATTTGCAAACAGCTTGGATCCAGATCAGATGCCACTTAACGCGGCGCCTGATCTGGATCCAAGCTGTTTGCCCCTAATAAATTATTTTCAATTTTAAAAAAAATCAAAATTTATTAGTTGATTTTTCACAGACGATATATTTTTAAGCAGATTACAATTTAGCATGATAAGGGTTAATTCTATTTTCAATGCTAATGATCTAACTCTTACACTGATCTTCTTCTTTCTTTCTTTTACAATAATGGCCTCGAGCACTAATGATCTTTTTAGCCATGCGCTAGAGTTAAAAAGAGTAAAAAGTAAAACTGCCTAAGGGATCAAGCTACTCGATCGATCCACCTGAAACCCCTAGACAAGGTAGAGTGCAATGTACCTAAAAACTTAAGAACTGGATATAAAATATCCCTGCTTGCAAAGAAACATGCAAGAAAGTTAATATGGTTAAAAACACTAATGTTTTATGTTATACATACAACTTAAATTTATAACTCAGTATCTCATCATGATTCAATCCATTTGTCTCCCTGTTGACATTTTCTTAACAAAAATGCAGTTAAATCATCTCTGACAATTTTTGTAGATGGTGATTACTGAAGGTTAATCTCAAGTTATTGAAGCTAATGTTGTATGTGTATTTCTCTTTTACAGTTTGGTGCACAATTTGAAACCAGAAGTCAGTCCAATATTTGCAGACAAGTCAACAATTATCCTGGAATCTGCAAGGTAAACACCTAGAATCTATGTGCTGTTATAATACCTGTTAACTCATTACCCCATAGCTTGTTTCAAGTTTGAAAGAAACGTAGACAGTTAGAGCAGGTTAAAAGTAACAGCACATGCTGCTTTATTGTCAGCCTGTTTTAAGCTATCATCTACAAGGATGTAGAAAATATTTCTTATGGTATTCATGACTGTATAAATTGGGACTATTTTCTTCAGTGGTTGAATAAATTAGAGGCATAAAATTGATGTAGTGGGTTAATTGAAAACTCACTGGTAATGTTATAGGCATATATGGATCAAAACTGCATGCACATATTTGCCATTCTCATTTTCCATATGGAAAGGACCTTATGTAATTGCTATTAATAAAATTTAAAGGAACTTAACAGTAAAACTGTTATTACGATCACTAAATTGTTTTAACTATCAGGTGTTTAAGGCCATTGACTGCTTAAAGCAAGTTGAACGTAAAACATTGCGTTCACATTGCTTTGAGCTGTCACCTGTCTATTATGCAGTCATTTAGCCTTCTTTTTAGTAGTCGTAATAGAGAGGTTTTACTGTAAGTAAACTGATTTGTCGTAAAAAGATACTAGGAAAATAGACAATGAATCAATGATGAAACTGATAACTTATGTCTCTGTTTTCAGGTATATGTTAGAGTTAAAACTGGAACAAGTGAAGACATTTGTAGAGAAGGTGCAAGGTATAGCCAAAGAGGCCGGATGTAAGGTATGTACAGTACTCCCTCCAGTATGTACAGTGGAGAATCTGTTATTCTTTCCCAATAAACGCATTTACGCTAAAACTATTATTCGCAGTGCAAACAGTTTGGAGCCAGATCAGACGCCGGGTAACCCGGCGTCTGATCAGGCTCCAAACTGTTTGCCACCAAGATAAACAAGAATTATCAGAATTGTCCAAAAGTTGTTCTTTTCTACGTTTTAGTGCTTTGCGTTTGCGTACGTTTGCGTTTAAACGGGAAAGAATAACAGATTCTCCACTGTACAGTGCTCCCTCCCTACAATATCCCTCTGAACTACTATTCCGACCTTATATCAATGCTTGCGGCTGTTCCCCAAACAAGACAATTATGTCTTAACACTTTCACTGCTGCAATATCGTCTTTTTAAAATAATCATTAATTGACCTTCTCTGACAGTAACATATTGAACATTTTGACAAAAAAACCATTATGAACAGTGACAAACAGCTTGAATCCAGAGCAGACGCCGCATTTCTCTAACATCACAGCTGACCATTACTATATTTAACAGATAATCCCATTGCCTGTTTCTAGTTTTGAAAATAATGGACGACTAAATCCTTAACTCCATAGTCTGATTCTAGTTTTGAAGATTGGTAACCACTTAAAGCAGGTTGAAAGTAAAGCAGAATGCGCCTGACAGCACATTCTAATTTATTTTCAGCCTGCTTTAGGCTACAATCTGCTAGAATATAGAAAATATTCCTTATGATATATATTAAATTAATGACTTTATAATTGGAACAGTTTTCTTCAGGAAGCATAATTTACATGCATAAATATAAACATCTTCTTTATTAAAATTTATTTATTGTTACAGCATGTTTTTATTTTATTTTTCAGCCTATGGACAAATGCAACCCAGAATCAGCAAACTTCATCAAAATGGCGTTTGAAAGGACCGAGGAAAGTTGATGCAAATAAGTGTTGTTGGTAATTCTATACACATGTATTGTTCCTTCATTGCAAAGCAGACCAGGTTTGGGAATACAATGTAGTGACAATACAAGACAACAGTGACTGTTCAAAATCAGAGGAGTTACAAACCCTTATACAACCAACCACTGTATAACGAAACATGGCAGTCTTTATAGAAAGGCTTTGGCATATTGCAGGAGAAATAAAGATTACAATCTCAAACTCTTTGCATGCTGGGCACTAGGAATTTTCAAATTTTCTTTACAAAACAGGGTCAGAGTGTCAAACAGTTTAGATCCTCATGTGATGAGATGCTGTGTTACGCTTCCAAACTGTTTGCATAGGTTATCATGTTTCCCAGCTAGCATGCTGTAAGAGGTTAAGACAGGAGACTCCTTATTGCCATTTTGATAAATCACCAATATTCAACTGATTTGGCACATTTCATTTCTTTGATAGTGGCTGGTTGCAGTTTAAACTTATAAAGCGAGATGAAAGAAAAGCAGAGTTCATGAATGAGCTTTCTGCTTTACTGTCATCTTGCTTCAATCATCCACCTGTATTTTATACCATCAATGAATCAGAGTGTATTTGACAGGACTGGGTTAAGGCAATTTAAAGTTCTTAAGCAATAAAAGGGTAAATCGTTTTACAAAGCTTAATATGCTAATGTGCACTTATTAAATTTTGCTGTAATCTGGATCCCTACATGATATAATGATGATCATCTCAGTCTCTGGACATACAATCAAGTATTTATATATGTACATACAGTCACTTTTGTGATAATGCTTAGGATTGTAAAGCAGTTATTTGGTTTGTGAATGTCCGCTTTCATTCATATAATTGTGATAATTCTGGTGCTGTTTTGCTGTCAAACTTTTATAAATGTACATGTACATACAGCATACATGTACATATACAGTGAAACCTTTGAAACCAGGACTAAGCAAATGGTTTGGTTTAGAGATGTTTCCAGTATAGGGAGGATTAGCAGTCAGAAGTTCAACTGGTACAATGGAGAATCTGTTATTCTTTCCCAATAAACGCATTTACGCTAAAACTATTATTTGCAGTGCAAACAGTTTGGAGCCAGATCAGACGCCGGGTAACCCGGCGTCTGATCAGGCTCCAAAATGTTTGCCACCAAGATAAACAAGAATTATCAGAATTGTCCAAAAGTTGTTCTTTTCTACGTATAAGTGTTTTGCGTTTGCGTACGTTTGCGTTTAAATGGGAAAGAATAACAGATTCTCCACTGTAGCTTGTTAACCCATTACTTGACAGATACACATTTTTACACATTTTCATTTATTCCTCCACTGAAGAAATAAATTCCAGTTTGTAGTGATCAATATGTATCATATAAGAAATATTTTCTATATTCTAAGAGATTGAATCTTAAAGCAGGTTAAAAGTAAAGTAGAATTAAGGCACATTCTGCTTGACTTTCAGCCTGCTTGGAGCTATTTTAATCAAATTACAATGGAGAAACAAATCAAAGGCATAAAGAGCCATGTATATGGTGTAATGGGTAAAGAAGTTCTGTTTTCAGAAATCACACTGGACATATTTATACAAAGGATTTTAACCCTTTCCCCCATAGAAACCCTTTCTAGCACATTTAATTTATTCCTCCACTGAAGGAAAAAGTTCCAATTTATAAGTATACAGTCATGAACATGTACCACAAGAAATATTTTCCATATGCTAACAGATGATGGCTTAACTCTTTGAACCCTAGTCCCGCATATAGGCGTGCTTTTCAAACATTGTACATGTGAATAGTACACATGTCCTATGCAAACAGTGAAGACCCTGATCAGAGGGCTCCGAAAGGAGCCCTCTGATCAGGTTCTTCACTGTTTGTCACAATGCCAAACATTGACAAAAACAACCCTTAAAAGTCAGAAATGGACTAGACTAAAATGGAAACTGGAATTTTCCATTTAAAGTTTCAGGGAGGAAAGGGTTAAAGCAGGCTGAAAGTAAAGAAGAATACACCTTAACCCATTACATACGACTTTTTACGTCTTTCATTTATTCCTCCAATGAAGAAAATAGTTCCAATTTATACAATTATGAATATGTATAATAAAAAATATTTTCTATATTCCAGCTCATGGTAGCTTAAAGCAGGCTGAAAGTAAAGCAGAATGTGTCTTAAGGTACATTCTGCTTTACTTTCAACCTGCTTTAAGTGGCAACCTATATCTAATACTTGAAACAGGCTATGGGATAATGGGTTAAGGCTCATTTAGCTTTACTTTTAGCCTACTTTAAGTAGTCATCTGTCTTCAAAACTAAAAACAGGCTATGAGGTGAAGTGTTAAGAGCCTAATTATTTAAAATTTCTTTGTTTATGTATAACTTTTGTGCTTTTAAAGCAGCATAAGAGCAAGATGTTTAAGAGAATTGAATAAAATATATATGAAAATAAATTATCAGTTTCTTTTCTGTACAATCAACTTGTATGCATGTTCACTAAGATGATTGCCATCCAGTTAAAGTTAACTACAGCGTTCCCTCTCTACAACGACACCCGATGGGAGACCAAGAATATGTGTCTTGTTGGGAGGGAGTCATTATAGAGTTGGAAATTGGCTTACATTTGCAAACAGCTTGAATTCAGATCAGTCGCCCCGTAATGCGGCCTCTGATCTTGATTCAAGCTGTTTGTCACTTGTCATTATGTTTTTATCTGTCAAACTGTCCATTTTGTAAGAAAAACAGCATACAACAGTTTTAAGGAGGCGATAATGCAGCAATGAAAGGGTTAGACATAATTGTCTTCGGAACAGTGACGGGAGTTGCTGTAAAGAGGGAGTCGTTGTTGGGAGGGCTGTTGTAAGAAAGGAACACTGTAAAGTTAAAATAAATGAAAAACGCTTTATATTATCCTGCAGTTATAGTGTCTGCTCTGAAAATGCTACAGAATTTATGTTTACTTTTTTATGCCCCCCAGATCTATGATAGGGGAGTACAGTGCTCCCTCCCTACAACGGCCCTCCGTACAACGACTCCCTCCTTACAATGACGCTCCCCAAACAAGACAATTTTTGTCCAACCTTTTCACTGCTGCAATACTATCTGCTTAAAATTGTCGTCTGCTGTTTCCTAAAAGTTACATATTTGACCATTTCAGTGACAAACAGCTTGAATCCAGATTAGACGCCGCGTTGCGCGGCGTCTGATCTGTATTCAAGCTATTTGCAAATGTAAGCCAATTTTCCTTCCTATAATGACTCCTTCCGAACAACAAACACATTTTTAGCTCGCCTGTACGTAGTACATGACGAGCTATTGCAATACCCCCGGTGTAGTCGTTGTCGTCGGCGTGAACGGCGTAAACAATTTTAAGAAAACGTCTATAACTTCTATGTCCCTTGAGGTATTGCTTTCATAGTTGGTATGTGTGTGTATATGGACAAGACCTTTCCATGCACAGAAAAATTTTGACCCCTGTGACCTTGACCTTGAACTTAGGGCCTGCGTTTAGGTTTCGAAATCTGTGTTTAGGTTTCGAAAAATGCCTTTTAACTTCTATGTCCCTTGAGGTATTGCTTCCATAGTTCGTATGTGTGTGTATATGGACAAGACCTTTCCATGCACAGAAAAATTTAGACCCCTGTGACCTTGACCTTGAACTTAGGGCCTGTGTTTAGGTTTCGAAATCTGCGTTTAGGTTTTGAAAAATGCCTTTAACTTCTATATCCATTAAGGTATTGCTTCCATAGTCGGTATGTGTGTATAAAGACATGACCTTTCCATGCACAGAAAAATTTAGACCCCTGTGACCTTGACCTTGAACTCAGGGCCTGCGTTTAGGTTTCGAAATCTGCGTTTAGGTTTCGAAAAATGCCTTTAACTTCTATGTCCCTTGAGGTATTGCTTCAATAGTTGGTATGTGTGTGTATATGGACAAGACCTTTCCATGCACAGAAAATGTTTGACCCCTGTGACCTTGACCTTGAACTTAGGGCCTGCGTTTAGGTTTCGAAATCTGTGTTTAAGTTTAGAAAAATGCCTTTAACTTCTATTTCCCTTGAGGTATTGCTTTCATAGTTGGTATGTATGTGTATATGGGCAAGACCTTTACATGCAAAGAAAAATTTAGACCAGTGTGACCTTGAACTTAGGGCCTGTGTTTAGGTTAGGAAATCTGTGTTAAGGTTTCGAAAAATGCCTTTAACTTCTATGTCCTTTGAGGTATTGCTTTTATAGTTGGTATGTGTGTGTATATGGACAAGACCTTTCCATGCACAGAAAAATTTAGACCCCTGTGACCTTGACCTTGAACTTAGGGCCTGCGTTTAGGTTTCGAAATCTGTGTTTAAGTTTAGAAAAATGCCTTTAACTTCTATATCCCTTAAGGTATTGCTTCCATAGTCTGTATGTGTTTGTATGTAGACAAGACCTTTCCATGCTCAGAAAAATTTAGACCCCTGTGACCTTGACCTTGAACTTAGGGCCTGCGTTTAGGTTTCGAAATCTCCGTTTAAGTTTCGAAAAATGCCTTTAACTTCTATGTCCCTTGAGGTATTGCTTCCATAGTTGGTATATGTGTGTATATGGACAAGACCTTTCCATGCACAGAACAATTTAGACTCCTTTGACCTTGACCTTGAACTTAGGGCCTGCGTTTAGGTTTAGAAAAATGCCTTTAACTTCTATGTCCTTTGAAGTATTGCTTTCATAGTTGGTATGTATGTGTATATGGACATGACCTTTCGATGCACAGAAACATTTAGACCCCTGTGACCTTGACCTTGAACTAAGAGCCTGTGTTTAGGTTTCGAAATCTGCGTTTAAGTTTCGAAAATCCATTTTACTTCTATATCCTTTGAGGTATTGCTTTCATAGTTGGTATGTGTGTGTATATGGACAAGACCTTTCCATGCACAGATAAATTTGGACCCTTGTGACCTTGAACTTAGGGCCTTTGTTTAGGTTTTGAAAAATGCCTTTTACTTCTATGTCCCTTGAGGTATTGCTTTCATAGTTGGTTTATGTGTGTATATGGACAAGACCTTTCCAGGCACTGCAAAATTTAGACCCCTGTGACCTTGACTTTGAACTAAGGGCCAATGTTTAGTTTTCGAAATCTGTGTTTTGGTTTTTCAAAATTTTTATTTCTCCTATGTCCATTGAAATATTCCTTTCATATTCAGTTTGCATGTGTATATGGACAACATCTTTCCTTGCATGCAAAATGTTTGAGCCCTCGGACCTTGACCTTGAATTAAGGACCCGCGTTTAGGTTTCAAAGTCTGCGTTTAGGTTTCTCAAAATTTCTTTAACTCATATATCCATTGTGATATTTCTTTCATATTTGGCATGCATGTGTATATGGACACGATCTTTCCATGCATGAAAAAAAATTAGCCCAGTGTCCTTGACCTTGAACTAAGGTCGCGAAAGGTTTTAGGTTTCGAAATCTGCGTTTAGGTTTCAAAAATGCTTATAATTCCTATGTCCCTTGAGGTGTTATTTTCATATTTGATTTGCCAGTGTATATGGACAAGACCTTTCCATGCAGGCAAAAAGGTTGACCTCTGTGACCTTGAGTGTGCTTTTAAGTTTCTAAAGGTGCCGGTGGCGAGCTTTGTTGTCTCTCTGACAACTCTTGTTTGTCTCCATTTGGGTGTTGTTGTAGAGAGGAAGCGCTGTATAAGTATTGTTTTTTTGCCCAGTTTGTTTGTCTGTTTGTAATCTGATAGGGGAGAGGGGGACACGTTAGTTTTGCCATGTCTGTTTGTTTGTCCGCAACTTAATGTTGGCAATAATTTTATAGCTATAACCAATACGTACACACTTTATACTCAGCATATGCGTTGTCCATATGACCCTCAAGTGATAGGGACATCATTTTTGGTTAACATATATCTGTAATTAAAAGGAATTTAACAATGAATAATTCAGACTTATCAAAACAAAGGTCAAGGTCACAAGGTCCTGTTTATTCTGCAACCTTTAAGATGAAAATAACTTTTGAACTATAACCAATACACTCACAAACCATGATGTATACCTTGACCATATGAAGAGGTATATGAATCTGCAGGTTTTGCGCATGTCAGGTCAAAGGTAAAGGTCAAATATTTGAAATGGCAATATTCTTTTACCCTCAAGAGATAGGGGCTTCATATTTGGTATAAATATTGCTCTAATTAAGAGAAATTTGAAAAAGTATATGTCACATGTTGAGTCAAGATCAAGGTCATAGAGGTCAATTTTATTTCACAACCTTAAAATTGGCAATAACTTTTGAACTATTACCAATATTGTTGGTGTATGTGTTGCCCATATGACAAGGTGTTTGAAATTTGCTGATTTTAGGGTCCATGGTCAAGGTCACAATGGTAAAATATTTGAAATTGCTATAACCTTTGATATTTAGTGAACATATTTCTCTAATTAAGAGAAATTTCAATAAATATATTTTAGACATGTCAAATCAAAGGTCAAGGTCAAATGGTGAAATATTTAAAATGGCCATAACCTTTGACATTGAGGTGATAAGGACTTCATGTTTGGTATGCATTTTACTCAATGAAGAGGAATATGAATTGAGTAAATCATAGTCATGTCAGGTCCAAGGTCAAGTTCACATCTAGGTAAAAATGGCAAATATTTATGATTGTGGTAGGGGCTTAGTGTTTCACAAACGCATCTTGTTTCAAATGAAGAAACCTAAAAATGATTGTCGAACAGTGTGAGTTCAGATGAACAACTCTAAATAGTCAAATTGTCCAATTGATCTTTCATATAGGTCAGGGGTTAAGCAAAACAAAAGTAAATCAGAAAGCCCAAAAGGAGTTAAGTATGTGTAATGTAAAAGATTTGCTGTAGTTGTATGCTGTGGGAATGAAGTAAAGACAGAAACCATTATGTTTAGGATTAAAGGCATTTAATATACAAATATAACATTTGGCATCAATAGCTTGTCTATATGAAAGACGTTATCACATTTGTTCCCTAGCACCAGGTGTGTTCATGGTATTGATAAAACAACCAGTAAAACAGAATATCATTTACAGTAACAAGCAGGGGCCCGTTTCATAAAACTTCGTACGACAAATGTTGTCGTAAGTCAGATTTTAATACTCTCAATAAGTATTTATTTCTCCATCTAACCCTGTCTTGTGACATCTTTTTGGAATCGTCTTGAAAAGACGATTCCAAAAAGGTGTCACACAACAGGATTCGATAGAGAAATAAGAAATTAAATGCTTTTTAAATATTTGACTTACGACAATATTTGTCGTAAGAAGTTTTATGAAACGGGCCTCAGTATTACAAGACATAAGGTCTCTCCCTAAACATTGCAAACCATGTACAGTAAAACCTCACTATTGCAACCATTATAACGATGGCTAATTGATTGTGTAATAAACAGCTGACAGTAAAACCTCGCTATTGCAACCATTATAACGATGGCTAATTGATTGTGTAATAAACAGCTGACAGTAAAACCTCACTATTGCAACCATTATAACGATGGCTAATTGATTGTGTAATAAACAGCTGACAGATTAAAGCAAGGTGACAGTGAAACAGAAAGCTCCTATAGGAGCTTTCTGTTTCACTGTCACTTTGCTTTAAGCAGTCACCTTTCGTAAACACCATAATAATTAACATAATTTAGTGGTCGTAATAGAGAGGTTTAACTGTACATCATGAAAGGCAACAGGGCTCCAGATAAGAGGATATAAACTGAACAAATTCAACATTTTCTCACTCATTTCTGCACCAAATCCTATGGTGTTACAAATCATTTAAATTTTCTCTAAGAGGCTATTCTAATGAGTATTGACAACTGAGGGTTTCATGCAGAAATAAAAGTTTTTAGTTTTTGAAATACTCCCTGTATCTGGAGCTCTGCAGCAAGTGTGCCTTTACTGTTTGAAGTAGTTGGCCAGTGGGAGTCATGTGACCACACAGTTGCATAATGCAATATGTTACAGGATCATCCTATTGATAATGTATTGGTTCTATTCTAACCTGATCTGATTAATAAAAATGTTCAAGTCGAAAAAAGGCAAAAAGTCATCAATAGGATGATAAAGTACTGCACTACGTAAGTTTGTGGTTATATGACTCCCATTTTATTTTAGCTTGTTTCGTAAACTGGTCAAATGACTTTAAAGCAATATTGCTGATCTTGGTCTTCAATGTTTCCAATGTGTAAGTACCTTTTGTACAGTGATGCCACTCAAATAGTAAAAACATTCACAGATTAACATCTTTGATAAAAAATTAAAAGCAACATTTATACACTTCGGGAGACATCGATTCATTCCCAATAAACATGTTTGTGCTTATATAATTGTGTCTTTCGTGAATAATTTGGAGCCAGATCAGTTGCCGAGTAACTCAATGTCTGATCAGGCTACAAACTGGGTGCCACTTGGACGTTAAAATAATCTTTATTTTCATAAAACCTGTCATTTTTCCATTTTTAATACATTGTGTATATTTACAGTGAGACCACTTTATTACCACCACTGAATTATTCAACTTATTTAGTGATGGAGCTTTCTGATTTACTCTCATCTTGCTTTAAGCTCCCACCTGCCTGTTAAACAATCAATTAGACTTCTTTTAAGAGGTTATAGTAGAGGGTATTTTACTGTATTTAAACTGAAAAAAGTAATGTCTTCTACCCTGTTACTTGCTAAGCTCTTATTTATTACCACAAAATTTCAAAGGTTACAGTGGAGAAAACATTATTCTTTCCCATTTAAAGGCAAACCAAACGCAAACGCATTGCACTAAAACATAGAAAATGACAACTTTTCAACAATTCTGACTATTCATGCTGTTCTGAGTGGTGAATAGTTTGGAGCCTGATCAGACACCGGGTTACCCGGTGTCTGATCTGGCTCCAAACTGTTTGCAATGAAAATAATAGTTTTAGCGTAAACGCATTTACTGGGAAAGAATAACGTTTTCGCCACTGTAATTGCTGATCTGTAATTTCTGTTTCATTTCCAATAAACAACCATAATCACCTCGGTCTGGCAGGAAACCAATTCTACAAGTATACACATCATCTCAAACTATTCAAAATTTCCTCCAATCTTACACTACTAGTAGAAATTATGTGTAATGTTATTCTTTCCCAAAACATGTTTGTGTAAAATTTATGTCCATAATACAGCTTGGAGCCAGATCTGACGCTGAGTAAGTTGACATCTAATCAGACTCAAAACTTTTAGTAACTCTGATTCTATTAAATGTTCAGCATTTTCAAAATTTAATTACACTGCAGTCGCATTCAGTTTTGTTTTAACGGGAAAGAATAACATCTTCACTGTATGACAAAATGCCCTATGAAACATACTGCAGCAGGTAAACCAATTGCAATTAAACTCATGTACAGTGTAAACATGCTTTGAAAGTCCACTCAAGGAAGACTCATGACACATTTCAAAAACAAGACTGCTAAATACAAGACAAAAGTAAGGTAGAGAATCTCTGCTTTCTGCCATGTTTTGCTCTGTATCAACCCAGTACCCCATAGCCTATTTCTAGGTTTGAAAATAGTTGACCACTTAATGCAGGTTGAAAGTAAAGCAGAATGTGCCTTAAGGAGCATTGAGTTATTGCATGGAGGAAGTATACCCTGGAGAAGTATCCGGCCGGCTCGCGATTTATCTTGTCGTCCAAAATCGGTCAATCAGCGGCGCTCGCTGGCCGCTAGAAAACAACGTTTTTCCGAAAGTTAGGTGTTAATAGAAATGCTTTTAATGTCATCTTTTCGTTATAAATTTTAATACAGATGTTTTATTAGACAATAATCTTACGCGTAGTACAAAATTTGAGGCGATAGCTTATAAATTGTTAGTTTAGTGAGGTTTTGAAAATGAGAGAAAAACGTATTTTTTCGTTTACCTACGAAGTTTGGTGTTTAATAGAAATGCTTTTAATGTCATATTTTCATTATAAATTTCAATACAGATGTTTTATTAGACAATGATCTTACGCGTAGTACAAAATTTGAGGGGATAGCTTATAAACTGTTAGTATAGTGAGGTTTTGAAAATGAGAGAAAAACGTATTTTTTCGTTTACCTACGAAGTTTGGTGTTAATAGAATCTTTTCGTTATAAATTTTAATACAGATGTTTTATTAGACCATGATCTTACGCGTAGTACAAAATTTGAGGCGATAGCTTATAAATTGTTAGTATAGTGAGGTTTTGAAAATGAGAGAAAAACGTATTTTTTCGTTTACCTACGAAGCTTGTGTGTGTCTATATTTCTCTGCCACTGTCTGTTTGCCTCTTGTCTGTCTCTCTGTCTGTCTGTTTTTCTCTTATCTCTGTCTGTCAGTCTCTCGCTTCTTCTTTTCTGTCTCCATCTTTCTGTATGAATGTCTGTCTGTCTGTCTGTCTGTCTCTCTGATGATCCTCATGCGGAGAAAAGATAAAATGTGTCATAAAGAGCTTAATTTGAAAAAGGGGTAAACTATATTTCAAGAGACATACTCTATGAATCCGACATTTTTGCAGCCTGGTCTGGATTACAACTGTTTGCAATTGCAATAGTCATCATGCTACTGGTATTCAGTAATGAGAGGGTTAATCCAGTCATCAACCAAACCAGGTGCATTGATGTTGGTCTTTTTTTTCATTTTTTTTTTTCAATTCAATTCTGTTATCTTTATTTTTTGTGATTTGTATAATATATAAAAATCATGCGGTTACAGAAGTCAAAAACACATGTTCAAGTTACACGCACGGGTAGCATTGATCTTTTTTATTAAAGAGGAAACCCCCTGGTGTCCAGTTCCCTAACAAGCACTTCATAGATAATCGGCATGTTCAAGAAGCATGGACTTCATGCTGGGAGAGTTTTATGACGCTTATAAATGGCCTGCTAATTGTGTACGGTTACGTAATGTGTCACATTCCTTTGTGATGTGTAATATGGTAGACATGTAGTTTACAGATGAATAGCCCTAGTTCATTATTTAACCCCAATTTCTTGATGATTTTATTCTTAAATAAACGTCTATTACCTTTGTAGGTCATCATTACTTTTTTCGCTTCAAGAAAACCCCTGGTATTTTTACAACCGAAAGATAAGTGTCACGTCTTTATATCAAGACCTTTTTTTAATATATATATATATATATATATATATATATATGAATTAAAAAAAATAAATGATGTATTATAGGCTTTAAAAACACAATTTTATTTCTTCAAACAATGCGCGACGCGTTTCACTATAATTCATCAGGCGCTATACTATTGTATAACAGAACAATAGTATAGCGCCTGATGAATTATAGTGAAACGCGTCGCGCATTGTTTGAAGAAATAAAATTGTGTTTTTAAAGCCTATAATACATCATTTATTTTTTTTAATTCATATATACAGCTTTTCCCGGTAGTTTCCGGCATCACGCCGACATTATTTATTATATATATATATATATATATATATATATATATCGGACGAAAATTATGGATTAAATTCAAGTTTTTGAAACGGGACGTTGTATTTATTTCGCGATCGCCTGCTCTCGTTTATCGACTATTTCATTTGGCAATCGCTCTTTAACTCGCCATAAAATTTGTTGATTTCAAAAATAAACACTGGCATTTTCTACAACTGAAAGAAAAATATCTTAGCTGTCCTTTAAGACCATTGTTATGGAAATCGGCCTAAAATTGAGGATTTTATGAAAGGTTTTGTAACAGGGCGTGATATATTTTTGCGCGAGCGCTTGCTCCCTTTATCGGCAAATTCATTTGGTAACCGCTCTTTAACCCTTTGAACCCTAGTCCCGCCTATAGGCGTCATTTCAAACAGTGTACATGTGAATAATACACTTGTCCTGTGCAAACAGTGAAGGCCCAGATCAGAGGGCTCCGAAAGGAGCCCTCTGATCAGGGTCTTCACTGTTTGTCAGTAATGCCAAAATTGACAAAAACAACCCTTAAAAGTCAGAAATGGACTAGACTAAAATGGAAACTGGAATTGTCCATTTAAATTTCAGGGAGGAAAGAGTTAACTCGCCATAAAAATGATCAATGTAAAAATTAGATTATGTTATTTTCACAAGTGAAAGATAAATATCTTAGCCTTCTTTTAAGATCATTATAATGAAAATCTGGTAAAAATTAAGGATTTTATGTAACTTAAACTAACAGTAGGTAACCATTCAACACGATAAAAAACGCGATAGCCCGCTATCGGCGTACCGGTGCAGTTGAATTATCGATCGATTAAGCGTTATTGTATTGGACGACAACATTTTCGGGAAAATGCAGATTTGTGTATATGATTCTTCTCCAGGGTATACTTCCTCCATGGTTATTGAAAATATTTCTTACGGTACAAGTCTATGAGTGTATAAATTGGAACTATTTTCTTCAGTGGAGGAATATATTATATGCACTAAAAGGTGCTTCTATGGGGTAAAGGGTTCAGCATCTACCTGTTTACCCCTACACTGCTGAATTGTCTAATGGACTCTTCCATTTTCTGATAAATGACCAGTTCACACTGATATGGGGGTGTCAAACAACTATTTGAAGATGTTGCAAACAGTGCAGCTCCTGATCAGAAGGCTCCTTCAGGCGCCCTCTGATCTTGGCTTACACTGTTTGCAAATGATGTATATACTTGGACCCAGCACTGTAAGGGTGAAAGACTGCCTAACCATCGTTAGAATGATAATTTCAACATAGATTTCCCTATAAAAGTCACTAAAGTCAACAGTTCATATCAGGAATAGCCCAGAATCATGGAAATGCATATAAATTCAGGCTGAAGACAAGCTTTACTACAAAAACATCAAAATAATAAAATTAACATAATGCTTGAAATAAGGAAAACAGTTCATGACTACAACCATATGATATATTTATATTCTACAGTACATTGAGAGACCATTTTTATAGCATATCTTACAGTTAACCCTTAGCCTGCCAGTCACGACTATAGCTCCATATGCAAACAGCTTGGATCAGGATGAGATGCCGAGTAACTCGGCGTCTCATCCGGATCCAAGCTGTTTGACACTCGGACAACATTTTCAGCAATTTTGAGCAACTTTGAAGCACTTTGAAACTTGAAGCAGACGAGAAATATAACAGACAACAATTTATTTGGCGGGCTAAGGGTTAAGGTCATTTTTAAAGTCATTTCGCAAAATGCTTGTTTTAGGTATTTAAAGCAGGTGACTGTTTAAAATAGGCTGAAAGTAAAACAGAAAGCTCCTATATGAACTTTTTGCTTTACTTTCAGCCTGCTTTAAGCTAACAGCTGCAAGGATATAGAAAATATTCTATGAGGATATGCTGCATATTTATGAATTGAAAGCTCCTACATAACTTTCCAATAGGGGCTTTAAGTTTTTCTTTTCACCTGCATTAAGCAGTCATCTGTTATTTTCCAATTCCAATTCATTTTTATTAGAATATTTCTTAGGTACTGTAGCTATTTATGCTGTACTTATAATCATTTTTGTTGTAATGGGCCCATCATCATAAAGCATTGTATAACAAATATTGTCGTAAGTCAGATTCTAGAATTCTCAACATGTATTATTTATTTCTCCATCAACTCCTTTCTTGTTACATCTCTTTGGATTAGATGGAGAAATCAGAAGTTAGATGTATTTTAAAGTTCTGACTTACGACAATATTTCTTGTACAACGTATTGTAAGATGGGTTCCAACCCCACAAAGAATAAAACTTGAATGTATGATTCGTAATACACAAATATATTGCACATTTCAAGACTCTATAAGAGTGAGTAAAAGTTTCCAATAGTTTCTCCTTTATGTCTCCATCACACTACCATGTGACCAATTAGTAAATTTACAGTAATACCGCTCTATTACAACCACTAACAGGGGCGTGTCTGGGCTTACGCACTCACGCACATGCGTAAAGTTAATTGACAAAGTCGAAAATTTAAAAACACTAAAAATGCAATAAAAATCACCACCTTACCCGGGTGAGGCATAAATAATATTGTCAGATGTAGTTGCTTCTTATGAGAAGCTAAACTGTTACTAAATGCTTGTTTTAGTAGATTATAGTACTAATTGATTGTATAGCAGTCAGTTGACAGCTTAAAGCAAGATGAGAGCAAAATAGAAAGCTACTATAGGAGCTTTAGTTTTAATGTCACTTTACTTTAAGCAGTCACCTGTCTAAAACACTCAATAAGTACAGTGGAGAAGACGTTATTATTTGTAAATACACGCGTTTACGCTCAAACTATTATTTCCAATTCTAGAGCCAGACCAAATTCCGAGTTTTCCGGCGTCTAACTAGGCTCAGATTTAAATAAGTAGTCAGAATTGTCTACAAGCTGTCATTTTCTCCATTTTAACGCAATGCATTAATGTTTCCTTTGCGTTCAAACGGGAAATAATAAGATCTTCTCCATTATACAGTGGAGAAAAGTTTTCTCAGAAAACGTTATTCTTTCCCGTTAAATGCAAACGAAACGCAAACACAAATCGCTAAAATGTAGGAAATTACCATTTTTTGACATTTTTTATTATTGTTTTTTAATCTGAGTGGCAAACAGTTTGAGGCCTGATCAGACGCCGGGTTACCCGGCGTTCGATCAGGCTTCAATCTGTTTGCAAGGAAATAATAGTTTTAGCGTAAACGCGTTTATTGGCAAAGAGTAACGTTTTATCCACTGTAGTTCACACACAGTTTATAAGTCAAAACAGAGAGGTTTTACTGTATTTTTTGTGTGTCTCACAAGCCATGCCTAGCAATACAATATTAGTGTGTAGTACATTATTAGCTTGCTTACCGTACCGTATTTGTGCATGTGCAGTCCAATATTAGTAATACTGGACTGCTCGTGCACAAATACGGTACGGTAAGTGAGAATACACTATTGATACCCGTCCAGTATTGAAAACGACAGTACTGCTAGGACAATAGAATGACGTCATCATCGTGTTTTAAGTACACTTATTGGTGAGGCTAGGGGTTAGAGAAAAATGACCAGAAAATAATCTATCAGAAATAAAAAAAGATTATGCAGTTCATGTTATTTAGGAGTCGAATTCTTGCATAAATGTATGGTAGTAATTTACCTGGTTTGGATGTGAAAAACGCAACAGAGTCCATTTAGGAATAAAATTGTTCAAAGTTGCATAATTACACTAATTTTGTTTAGCTACGTCCCTGACGTGTGCCCCAATCGTATTTTCCCTCATACAAAAGGGGAGGTCAGGAGAGCAAACAACTTTCTCTGTATTTTGATATGCATTTCAAGCACTCATTCAAAAGTGTAAATAAGTTTTGAAAATGCATGTGCATGTATGTAAAACAAGTACAATAGAAGGTAAAATCAAGGGAAAGTAAACAGACAAAAGTGAAATATTAATAGAGGGTAATGCAATTGCAGTTGGTAATATAAAAGGTGGAGGCAGGAACGTATATATACGTTCCTTGTGGAGGGGAGGATGGGGCTAACACATGTCAGAACCGTACGGACATAGTTGGTTAGACAGCGAAATTTGATTTTAGTCAGCGAAAAGTCAGGGAAGTTTGCTTCACTAAAATTGTGGACACCCTGTTAATTAAATAGTTTAACAGTTGAATTCAAACAAAGACTGTTCTTATAGCTCTAATATTTTGTGTTTTGATAAGTAACTAAAAATGAATTATGTATTGTATTACATCAAACAGCCGTATGTGCATTGTGAGGGGTATTTAGAATATAAAAAAACACCTTTCTAAAACGATAGTTTAACTATCATTTTAGATAGGTTTTTTATATTCTAAATACCCCTCAAATTGCACGTACGGCTTTCCAGCGAAATAATTTTCCCGGGGGAGCATGTCCCCGGACCCCCCTAGCCATGGTGCGTAAACTCAAAATTGGTCCAGACACGCCCCTGACTAAATTGCATTAAATATTAGGATTTTACAACAGGTGACTGCTTAAAGCAAGGTGACAGTTTTACTGTCATTTTGCTTTAACCATTTCCTCCATGAAACGTTAAATGGACAATTCCAGTTTCCATTTAAGTCTAGTCCATTTCTGACTTTTAAGGGTTGTTTTTGTAAATGTTTGGCATTATGACAAACAGTGAAGACCCTGATCAGAGGGCTCCTTCAGGAGCCCTCTGATCTGGGTCTTCACTGTTTGCATAGGACAAGTGTACTATTCACATATACACTGTTTGCAAAGGACGCAAAAATGCGGGACAAGGGTTCAAAGAGTTAAGCAGTCATCTGTCTTTTATACAATCAATTAACTTTTTTTCCATAGTCATAATAGAGAGGTTTTAGTACCGTTTTACTGTATCTTGAATATGCAATTCAAAAGGGAAGTCACAACATAAGAGTCTGATGTTGACATAAAGATTTTAAGTATTTGAAAAAGAAAACTTACTATGGAGATATGACTTGATAAAATATGAAATATATACAGCTATCTCACTAGAAGTTTTGACACTTATTTTACAAATGCCCTGGTTAAAAACAATCATAGAACTATCAGAAGCTTAAGAAGATATATTTATGTTTTGATACCAATTAAAAAATCTATGAACTTGTACGAAACACGATTTTTTTTCAATGTTTATAGCAGGTGGCTATTAAAAGCAAGATGAAAGTATTGCAGAGAGCTCCTAGCAATTTTTCTCCTTCATTCTGCTTTAAACAGCCCTCTTTCAGTGTTGTCATTTCGTGGTTTAGTTGTACAGTATGAGTTTAAAGCACTACTTTCTAGTCCATGTATGAACAAATGCTATTCATTAAAAACCGTAATCTAAAAATAAAAACTTTCAGCCCCACAAAGGACAAAAGTGAGACTAATGATTAAAGAACCTGGGTCCAAGGTAATAAAGATTCGAGTTGAGTCTGAGACGGTTGTCAAGCATTTGATTGGTCAGAATGATCTCAGACTCAACTCAAACTCTTTATGACCTTGGGGCCAAAACTCAATGCAATGAGCACATCTTCATTTGGTAGTTATGAATCCTGGCAAAGTTCATAAAATTTCAACAAGTAGTTGAAGAGAAGTAGCACATGAATGAAAATGAATAAGTAGTCTTAGGCCATTGTTGATGTCAAGGAAAAATCAATACCACTGTCTTGGTTTAGCTCCTTTGTAGTAATGAGCCATAAACTGAAAGGATATTTCAGAACTTCCTAGCCTTTAACCCCTTCACTGCCTTACCCCGAGCACAATGGTTATTTGCAAACAGTTTGGATTCTGATCAGACGCCACGTAACGCGGCGTCTGATCAGAGTCAAAACTGTTTGACACTCATTTCAATATGTCTTAAGTCAAAATACCTAAAAATTAACTTTGAAAAATAAAAGCAGACGACAATTGTTTAAAATTGATGACGTCACGGCAGTGAAGGGGTTAAACTCATTGACCCCTGAAACATTTTACCCATAACCCCATAAATACGCCTTTTGTAGTCACTTGTTTATTCCTCCACTGAAGAATATAGTTAAACTTTATGTAGTCATGAATATAAAGGATAAGAAATATTTTCTATATCCTAGTATTTAGTAACTAAAAGCAGGCTGATGGCCTAAAGGCACATTCTGCTTTACTTTCATCTTGTATTAACTCTTTGTGCCCTAGTCCCGCATATAGGCGTGCTTTTCAAACAGTGTACATGTGAATAGTACACATGTCCTATGCAAACAGTGAAGACCCAGATCAGAGGGCTCCGAAAGGAGCCCTCTGATCAGGGTCTTCACTGTTTGTCATAATGTCAAACATTGACTAAAACAACCCTTTAAAGCCAGAAATGGACTGGACTAAAATGGAAACTGGAATTGTCCATTTAAAGTTTCAGGGAGGAAAGAGTTAAGGAGATACCTGCCTTGAACACGGTACAATATTGGTGATTTGCGTATTTGACTATGAAGGAAGGGGGTTAAAGTTGGATTAGGCCACTAAACTTGTCTATCACACTGGAATCTGGAACTGGCATCATTGAACATCAGTAGTATCACATTGGTTTGTCTATTTGTCTATATCTAATTGTTCTTTCTTTTATTTCTTCTTTCACATCTAGGACAAACACCACCACGTTTGGCAAAACAATGTCTGAAAATACATAGTACTGTACATTTCAAGGTATAATAAAAATATACCTGTACATTATTTTTACAATTGTGATCACTGCATCTGCAAAATTTGTTGTTTAAAGAGTTGAAAAGGAGGCAAAAATGTGTTTGTACAATATTGATGACCCATGCTTGACCATAAAGTCAAAATACAAAGTAAAAATTATAAGGATTTAAAGGAGATTGGATACCAATGGTTTCACAAATCTGCCTGCAGCATGCGGAATGTTAAGGAAAAACACCAACTTGAAATTTGTGTTACTTTTGCAATTTAAGTATGGATCCAGTTGAAGAGAATACTAAAGACAATTCCAATTTTAAAACAGACAGGTGACAATTGTTGCAGGCCAAAATATTACTTTAATATTTTACCTGATAGCCTATTTCTAGTATTGAAGATAGGTGACCATTTAAAGCAGGTTGAAAGTAAAGCAGATGCACCTTCATGCCCATTCTGCTTTACTTTCAACCTGCTTTAAACTACAATCTGCTAGTATTAAGAAAGTATTTCTTACGAGAGATACTCATGACTTTAACAAGCGGATCTATTTTGAAAGAATAAATCAAAAGCGTAAAATGACAAACGGTGTATACTCTGATCAGAAGGCTCCTACCAGAGCCCTCTGATCAGAGTTTACACTGTTTGTATAAAAACAAGTGTCCTCCTAATTTGTACGCTGTTCATGAATACATGTCACTTGCTGCTTATAGGTTAGTCACTTAACCCTTTCCCCCATAGAAGCGCCTTTTAGCACATTTAGTTTATTCCTCCACTGAAGAAAATAGTTCCATTTTATATAGTCATAAACATAAACTGTAATAAATATTTTCTATATCCCAGCAGGCGGAAGCTTAAAACAGGCTGAAAGTATAGCAGAATGCGCCTTAAGGCGCATTCTGCTTTACTTTCAACCTGCTTTAAGTAGCCACCTATTTTCAAAATTAGAAACAGGCTATGGGGTAAAGGGTTAAACACATGGTAGGAAGCTTACCTATGGAGCACATGGGAGCACTCAGAACAGACAACTGCAATGTTGTCAAATGGAAATAATATTTCTTTGTCATCACAAAGCTCACATATAAACCCCTTCGCTCTGCATAGCTGAAATAATGATAAAGCACTATTGTATGGAATGGAAACAGCAATGACATGTAATGAATACATTTTGTACATGTTTCATACATTTTTCAGCATTAACCCTTTCAACCCTAAATATCTCTTATGGGTAGTTATTATCTTCTAGTTCAGGGATTTTGAACCAGTCTACTGTTGATTTTTTTTTATATGACAACAAACAACAATGAAATATCAAACATTGCAGACCCTGATCAGAGGGCTCCTACAGGAGCCCTCTGATCAGGGTCTACACTATTTGCATATGTAATCAGTAATCTCTACAGCGGGCTGTAGGGTTGAAAGGGTTAAGGTTGCACCACCATCAGTGACTATAAATGACTTTGCAAAAAGTTTTTTTATCCCGTCACTACAGCCTCCGGTGACATAATAAAGGGGTAGCATAATAAACTATAGGTTTATCTGTACAGTAGCAGGTTTATCTGTATAGTAGCTGTATGAATACACCGGAACTATTTTTATTTTCATTACTCAAAGCAAATAGCGAAGACGTTGATTTTAGACGCAAAAAACACCCTTAATATGTTTGATAACGATTTAGCATCCACAAAAATAGAAAAAAAATATTAACCAAAAAAAAAAAAGTTTGGATCAAGTGGGTTTTGAACGCGGATCGCCGTGATGGGAAACGTCGATGCTAACCGCTGGACCATAGGAGCACATACAAAGCGACGTCGATTTAAGTTATATAAAGTTTGTATATTGACACGTTTTTAAAAAAAAATCATTTAGATAGAAACTAACCAGAATAAACATTGTTTTTTAAAAACAAGTTCACAAATCAAGCTACATATCCATACATTATTTCTATTCTCATATGGACCTACGCTTTTAGGAACCATTCTGCAATCGTCTCTGATTCTATTTTTAGCCTACTTCTACTAAAGTAAAGCCACAGGTACTTGACTTCGTTTTCCGAGGGCACCACAAGAGAATACCGGTGATCTACTCTATTTTAGCATCAGTTTTAGTTAATAGTTTAGACTACCTGTTAGATCCTCGTTGTATACCTTGTCTTAATATATACGGTAATAGAAGTCTAGTTTTTAATAGATCTAGATCTATATGTCAAATACCTGTGGCTAAAGCAATACATGTACTGTGTACTGTAGAGCAACAAGTTGAAGGAAACTTTAGGTAGGCTTATAAACAAAGCAGAAAGCCAGCTTTAGTAGCAAATTACAACATAATCATTGGATGGGATGTAGAGTTTGAATCTTAGCGGTCAGAAAAGAAACTGTTCCAAAACAATAAACAACCTTGACGAGTAACGCGAAAACTGGTGACAATTTCCAGTCGTTATTTTTGGCAATTTTAACTTCTGAGTTAAAGCGTAAAGTATAGCCTATTTGAGTTAAAATGTATAACTTGTCAAATTTGAATCGACTCACTTTTCCAGTTTGTTGCCAGTTTGTCACTCCAAGCATTTTGTTATGGTCATTTTTTTCTGTTGTGTAAGTATAACTAAGCGCAATTTGGCTGGGAGCGGTTATTATTTTTTTGTATGTCAGAAATTACATAAAACTTGTCAAATTAAGAATTATTGTACATTTGAAAGGCCAGAATCAGTCAGTGACGGGATAAATCGAATAATATGTCATTGCAGGATATAGGACTTGTTTATTCTGCTCGAGGAGAAATCACTGACCACTCGGCAAGCCTCGTGGTCAATGATTACTCCTCTCGCAGAATAAACAAGTCCTATATCCTGCAATGACATATTATTCTCTATATCCTGATCAGACAAGGTACAACATGACATCTGATCCGGATTCAAAAACTATTTGACAATCATATTGATATGTCTTCAATCATTTTGCCTTAAATCTAGCTTTTAAACAATAACATTGAGTACCCTATTGAAGCATAATAATTATGATATTAAGGCAGTGAAGGGGTGTTCCGATAGCGCAGTGGCTAGCACATCAGCTTCTCACCAGTGCAGTCCAAGTTCGATCCCTGGTCAGGGCTTTGTATGAGAAGATACATTGGTCGTCCATCCTGACACATTGGTTTAGCCCCGATATTCCAGTTTCCTCCAACAGAAATGACCAAATATGCCACAGAGAGTGATTGGCTCAGGGCTGCCATAAGTTGACATGAAAAATCCTAAGCTTTCCAAATTTGCATTTTTCAAGTGCGATTTTACGAATTGTACCTTTACCCCATAGCCTATTTCTAGTTTTGCTGACATGTGACTACTTAAGCAGGCTGGAAATAAAGCAGAATGCGACTTAAGGCGCATTCTGCTTTACTTTCAGCCTGCTTTAAGCTACCATGTACTAGTAAAAAATCCGAAGATTTAGGAAAAATCCGGAGAAATGGCAGCCCTGTTGGCCTAAGGTTTTACACAACTGATAAATAAAGTTTAAACTTAGTAGAATAGTTCAAATGATAGATGTTTGTATTTGGCTGAGGTTTTAAATGAGGATTCGCTGGAAGAAGAGTTATAGCAGTTTCATTTTTGACAATTACTATCTTGCTTTATTCTAATTGTTTATTACAATTTCTTACATCACAATCTGTCTTGATATGTTGGGCCCAACTGGAATGTACTTGAGCAAGCTCTGACAACAAGGAATCTTTCTGGACGTCAATCAAATCCTTCATAGAATATTTATCAGAGCTCTCGACAAAGTGCTGCCGACTTTGTAGCTGTAGTAATAACTTATCTTTCATGGCAGCTCCACATATTAGTATATACTTCTTCATGATTAATAACTCCTCTCGTAGTTTCTGTAAAAGAAAGCAAAAATTGCTCCAGACATTTACTTGTTTTGCACACAGTGACTAAAGGAGTTTTATGCTTTACTTTTATTTTACTTCACCCATTACCCCATAAATACGCCTTTTTACGCCTTTTAATTTATTTCTCCACTGAGCAAAATAGTTCCAATTTATACAGTTATAAATATCTATGATAAAAACTATTTTCTATATTCTAGCAGATGGTAGCTTAAAGCAGGCTGAAAGTAAAGCAGAATGTGCCTTAAGGCACATTCTGCTTTACTTCTAACCTGCTTTAAGTGGTCACCTATTAGCAAAATAAAAATCAGGCTACGGGGTAATGGGTTAAAGAAGTCATATACCAGTCAGGGCTCCAGATAAGAGGGAGTAAACTGAATAAATCCAACATTTGACACTCAATTCAACACCAATTCTTATGGTATACTTCTCATTACAATCGTCTCAAAGAGACGATTCTAATGAGTAGTCCCCATAAGGTTTAGTGCAGAAATAAAGATTTTAGTTTTTGAAATACTCCCCTTGTCTGGAACTTTGTTACCTTCTACACAAAATTACAATAAATTTTATATTACATGAATATAGGTGATTAGCAGCAATTGATATACACTGTTAGGAAGACAACAATCCCATGTTTTATGTGCTTTCTTGTGACAGCCATCTTTTCACGATGGAAAACAAGAACTTGTACCACACTGGTTTTATTTCATCCAACCAGGTGTTAGATAAGTGTGATGTACATATACAAGTTCAGTTTTATTCATCGTGATATTAGAGATTTCTTCAATCCAGATAAAAGGAAGTAAGCTGTACAAATCAAACAGTTTCTCCTTTGTTTCAGCACCAAACCCTGTCAGGTCTCAAAAAGACGATTCTAATGAATAGTGACATGATAGGGTTAATACAGATAGATTTTTAGCTCACCTGAGCTAGCTCAGGGTGAGCTTTTGCAATCCTTGAATGTCCGTCGTCAACAATTTAAGTGTTTATTCTCTAGAGGCCACAATTTTAATCTAAACTTTCTGTAACTTGCTCAGATTGTATATTACCATAAGAGTTCAGATGAGTTCGATTATGGTTGAAATCTGACCAATAGGTCAAGAGTTATCTACCTTTGAATTGCTGGAAATGCTATATTTAACAATGTTTACACTCTAGAGGCCACAATTTTTATCCAATCTTTCTTAAACTTGCTCAGATTGTATATTACCAAAAGAGTTTGAAGGAGTTTGATTATGATTGAAATCCGACCAATAGGTCAAGAGTTATCTACCTTTGAATTGCTGAAAATGCCATATTTAACAGTGTTTACCCTCTAGAAGCCACAATTTTTATCCAATCTATCTCAAACTTGCTCAGATTCAATATGACTATAGGAGTTCAGATGAGATTGATTATGGTAGAAATCAGACTAATAGGTCGAGAGTTATCTACCTTCGAATTGCTGAAAATGCCTTATTTAAGGATGTTTACACTCTAGAGGCCACAATTTTTATACAATCTTTCTCAAACTTGCTTCGATTGTATATGACCACAAGAGTTCAAATGAGTTTGATTATAGTTGTAAACAGAAGCATAGGTCAAGAGTTAACTACCTTTGAATTGCTGAAAATGCCATATTTAACGGTGTTTATACTCTAGCCACCACAATTTTTATCCAGTCTTTTTCAAACTTGCTCAGATTGTATATTACCATAAGAGTTGCAATAAGTGTGATTATGGTTGAAATCAAACTAATAGGTCAAGAGTTATCTGCCCTTGAATAGCTGAAAATGCCATATCTAACAGGGTTTACACTCTTGCAACTACAGTTTTCAATGGATTTTGATTATACTTGCACACAAAGTATACAGTTATAAGTTCTCAAAGGAGTGCAATTAATGTTGAAATTTAATCATTGTGGCAATAGTTATCTGCCCTTGATATACTTTGAAATAAGGCTTCATTTCAGTATTGTTTAGGCTCTAGTTATCTGCCCTTGATGTACTCTACTATACTAGAATTATGAGGTTGTATTCCAAAATTGTTTACATGCTATACTACAAATTTGAATAGATTTAGATTAAAACGAGTGAAACCGAAAGGTAAAGCTATCAGGCTTCAGTACAAGAGGTGAGCGATATCAGGGCCTTCAGGCCCTCTTGTTTAAATACTCCCCTTATTCGGAGCCCAGGTTCTGCTTCAAATATGAAATTTTCTGAATATGAAAAAACTTTGAAACATTTTATTCAGTTCTTGGTGGTGTAAAAACAGTATATTGAAGGTAGATAATAAACACATTACCAGTTGCTACTTCATTACAGGACGATTTATTCAGCTCTAAACATACTTGACGAACACATGGGCCTAATTTGCACCAGCAACTAGTAATCTCTATATGTACAGTGAAACCCTTCTAAACCGGAACCTCTAAATACCGGAATTCTCTCTAAACCGGACAAAAACTTTGGTCCCGTTTCCAGCATCTCTTTATCTATTACGCCTTTAAATTATTTAATCACTGAAGAGAAAAACATTTATGAATACGTATCATCAGATATATTTTCTATATTCTAGTAGATGATAGCTTACAGCAGGTTGAAAGTAAAGCGGAATGCGCCTTAAGGCGCATTCTGCTTTACTTTCAACCTGCATTAAGTGGTCAGCTATTTTCCATACTAGAAACAAGCAATGGGTTAAAACCCCTCTAAACCGGAAACCCCTCTAAACCGGACATTTATCATGTCCCCTTACATGTCCGGTTTAGAGGGGTTTCACTGTACATTAACTTGATCTCTTACAAAGCTTAGCCTGTGAAACGACTAAGACAATAAAACTGTTCACAAGAGAAACATATTACTGTACCTTTACTTCATTCAATTCTTCAACAAAACTAAACAACATCGGATTAATGTCCTGAATTCGTATCACAGCCTTTTTCTCCATCAGCCTTAGGAACTGTTTGGATGCCCTACACACCTGTATAACAATAGAAACAAGACAGTCAAAATTGTGATTACCCATTACTCCAGATACACATTTTTCTGCATTTAATTTATCTCTCCGACAAAGAAAATATATCCAATTTATACAGTCATGAATGTGAATCATGTCAAATTATTTGATTATCCTAGCAGATGGTAGCTCAAAGCAGGTTGAAAGTAAAGCAGAATGCACCTTAAGGTGCATTCTGCTTACTTTCAACCTGTTTAGAGTGGTCAGCTGTCTTCAAAACTAGAAAACATGCTATGTGAAAAGAATTAGAATTTGCCTGTGGTTTTAAAGGATTGATTTCTTCAATACTGTAAAATAACAAACAGGGTAGACCTTGGTCAGAGGGCTCTTTTAACCCTTAACCCTTTGAACCCTAGTCCCGCATATAGGCGTCTTTTCAAACTATATACATGTGAATAGTACACTTGTTCTGTGCAAACAGTGAAGACCCAGATCAGAGGGCTCCGAAAGGAGCCCTCTGATCAGGGTCTTCACTGTTTGTCATAGTGCCAAACATTGACAAAAACAACCCTTAAAGTCAGAAATGGACTAGACTTAAATGGAAACTGGAATTGTTCATTTAAAGTTTCAGGGAGGAAAGAGTTAAGAAGCCCTCTGATCTGGGTTTACACTGTTTGCATAGGACAAGTGTACTTATAGTCTAAGAGCTGGGTAAGATTTATTTATGTTGAAAGCGGCACTGGAACTTTTATATATACCTTATAGGAAATTGTCTCAGGAGTTCAGAAATGGCCGTCTGATGAGAGTTTAGGTAGAGACAAGGGAGAAAATTGGGATTAAAGTTATCTGCCCTTGGATTTTCTTGTAAATTTTGAAAATGCAATGGCAATTTTCTTTTCTATATTGGAGACTTAAATGTTGCCTAGGATGCCCAAACTTTATCCAATATGTCTACATAAATGTCAAAGTTTGTTTTACAAGACTTTTTTACATTCTATCTCAATCCAAGATGGCCGCCAATGTCTATTTTTAGTAACACATTACAATTTTTCACAAAATTTCGTCTTTTCAGTGGATAAATCTACTGTGAAACATATATCACAAGCAACAACTGTACTTATTATTGTTACCAGAAGTATAATAGAGTATTGTGTGCTATTTGAACCAAATATATGTCACCATGTGTATGTACAGGTGGTAATTAAGGCAATACATCAGTTTTCAACAGTCACAGACTTTTCTGAAAAATTGCCTATAATGACACATTTCTTCTCAAAATCAAGGAGTAAAAGATTGTGTAGTGTTTTGAAAAGGAATTATCTATACCAGTGTGCAATAAATTAATAAGATATGCTCTTTTCCAATCTAAAATGGCTGCCAATATCTATTTTTAGTAACAGAATTTAATCTTTCCAGAAAATGATTCAATACCGAATAAATCTAATGTTAAATTTTACTTCATACAAAGAAACAATATATTATTTGAAAAACATTTATCTAGCTACTTTTTCATCTGGCAACATATCTATTTCTAACACATTTAGTCATTTATAATGACTTCATCATTTTGTTCTCTCCCTGTTACTCACTTTGGTTTTTTTAAGCTATCCAACTCATCATGCACCAACAATTTAGATCTCAAGTTATGAAATTTACTGTTAACATGCACATCATTCTGCTCAAACACCACAATTAATTCATATGTCTTACTATGAGTATCCAACCACTTGTGTCACACACCTAACAAAGTTAGTCCTGCTCCTCATACGTATCGTCTGATCCATATATTTGTTCTCCATACTTGACCTCCTCATCCTCCATATCATCGTCAAACAGTGTGGCATCACCACTCTGGGAATCAAGGACTTTGTAATGTCCTTTGGCAATTGATAGCCACTATACCACTGTATTTGATAAATTTCATCAGTGAAATTCTACCCATATCTCACTGGTGACTCTCTAACTGGATTCGGCAGCATGGCACGTTGCCATACGCCAGCAATGTAGAATGCCATCTTTACATGTAACTGGACAATCACTGCGCATGGTGGTAGAGAACTTGGGTTAATACCCCTGATCGATGCCATGGGATTTTCAAAGGAATTCGGGGCATATGTAATTTGAAAAGCCACATACTACTGTGCTTTGTTTACATTTGTTTCTTTTGGCTGGCCATACACATGGCATATGAAGGTTTCACACTGTTCAACCATTGCTTCACACATTTCCCCCTCGCCTAGAGCCGCCATTGACTTCCTGAAGTTGGGATTCTTCATCATAAGCTCTAGAGGTCCTGTTTTCTCCTTGTTCAGGAACGCACGGCTGTAGTCACACCCAGCGAAGGCATGTATACCAGGCAAGGCAAGCACAAATTCTTCTGTCAAATTAAGAACAAGATTGTTGACACTGATTAACCGTCATGTGTTATTCCAATCATGACCTATATCTATCCATAATTCCACTGTGCTAGTGCTTTGGACCCAATAGTTGAGCAGTATCACAAGGACGTCTGTGTCCCAGCTTCCAAAAACGATGTTGACAACCTGTTGAAACCTACTCTTGTAGACAAAATGAACCACCGTACGAGTGTCTGCTTTTTCATGGTCACCTGTGAGCTTCTCAACTTGGACTTTTTGCACGGTGTCACCTATCCTATTGCAGTAAAGCGAAAGCATTCGCTGTTGACATTCTGGTACAGATGGCATTCCTTCAAGGTGTCGACATATGTGTCTTTATCCAATTCTTTAGCTAGGAATTCCATTAATGATTTCTCAAAGGATCTAGACCGCAGAGCACCTTGCCACTCCTTTGACCGCATTTGGTCTGGTCCCGTGATGAGATAGACTATGTATTCTTCTCCCCTTTTGGCTCTCTCACTGTCTTTAATGGATGGTGTTGAGTAGACATCACACACAAGATGAATCTTTCGACAAACTAGTAAATTGCAGGAGAAGCCATCTTGCAAGGTCCCTATATGACCTTGGTGGGTCCTTTTGAAGATGAAGGGAGAAGGTCGCATACATGATGAGTGTGCTTGTCTGTGGTGGCACAGGAGGATTCTTGTTGAATGTTTCCAGGTTTGTCAATTAGTTTGGATTTATCGGTTGTGTTCAAGCTGCCGTCAGTATGAGCTAGTGCTAGTGGGACTGGTGTAAGAGGATACTCTAACACCTTTATCAGGTCTATATTCTGAACAGTGCTTAACAGGAGTAGGCAGCGGGCATAGATCTCTTGTCCCAGCAATTTCCTGTACTCTTTTCCCCACTGGTAACCCTGTTTTAACCGAGGCACTGAATCACCTTCCATTTGATTGGTTTCTCAAATCTTGCTGGTTCTTTGATGCAAGCCTCTCTATACTCCACAGAAGAGCATTCGTCTGTCTTTCAACTTTGTGATCCCCAGCAGATCATACTTGATTCAATCTGTCACTTTTTTTCCTATGTCAAACCGTACCGGTCTGTGTTCTCTGCTATTGTGAAGGGATTCATTGTAGACACAATTGATGAGACAATATTTTCAAGGTCTTCATGGTCCCGCTTGATTATATACGGTTTTAGATCTTTTGTTGTGTCTTCGATCTTGTTGATCCCTGCAGAATCCAACACTGCGCATGGTGAGAGTTAGAGAGTCACCAGTGAGATATGGGTAGAATTGATCAAATACAGTGGTATAGTGGCTATCAATTGCCAAAGGACATTGCAAAGTCCTCGATTCCCAGAGTGGTGATGCCACACTGTTTGACGATGATATGGAGGATGAGGAGGTCAAGTATGGAGAACAAATATATGGATCAGACGATACGTATGAGGAGCAGGATTAACTTTGTTAGGTGTGTGACACAAGTGGTTGGATACTCATAGTAAGACATATAAATTAATTGTGGTGTTTGAGCAGAATGATGTGCATGTTAACAGTAAATTTCATAACGTGAGATCTAAATTGTTGGTGCATGATGAGTTGGATAGCTTAAAAGTTTAAAGAGAGAGAACAGAGAGAGAACACAATGATGAAGTCATAATAAATGACAAAATGTGTTAGAAATAGATATGTTGCCAGATGAAAAAATAGCTAGATAAATATTTTTCAAATAATATAATGTTTCTTTGTATTAAGTAAAATTTAACATTAGATTTATTCGGTATTGAATCATTTTCTGGAAAGATTAAATTCTGTTACTAAAAATAGATATTGGCAGCCATTTTAGATTGGAAAAGAGCATATCTTATTAATTTATTGCACACTGGTATAGATAATTCCGTTTCAAAACACTACACAATCTTTTACTCCTTGATTTTGAGAAGAAATGTGTCATTATAGCCAATTTTTCAGAAAAGTCTGTGACTTGAAAACTGATGTATTGCCTTAATTACCAACTGTACATACACATGGTGACATAGTTTTGGTTCAAATAGCACACAATACTCTATTATACTTCTGGTAACAATAATAAGTACAGTTGTTGCATGTGTTATATGTTTCACAGTAGATTTATCCACTGAAAAGACGAAATTTTGTGAAAAAATGTAATATTTTACTAAAAATAGACATTGGCGGCCATCTTGGATTGAGATAGAATGTAAAAAAGTCTTGTAAAACAAACTTTGACATTTATGTAGACACATTGGATAAAGTTTGGGCATCCTAGGCAACATTTAAGTCTCCAATATAGAAAAGAAAATTGCCATTGCATTTTCAAAATTTACAAGAAAATCCAAGGGCAGATAACTTTAATCCCAATTTTCTCCCTTGTCTCTACCTAAACTCTCATCAGACGGCCATTTCTGAACTCCTGAGACAATTTCCTATAAGGTATATATAAAAGTTCCAGTGCCGCTTTCAACATAAATAAATCTTACCTAGCTCTTAGACTATTATCAAATGTATTCTATACTGTTTACTGGATGAGTACACTCTTCACAAAGGTTCAGTGAGTTAAGCATTGTAAAGGACAAAATTCCTCTCTACCTTCCACTCCTCGAAGTCCCAGTTATGCATCACCCTAGCTGGAATGAGCATGGTATCATTCCAGTGACATAGTTCACAGTAATAGTTCCCTGAGTAATCACACATACGTGGCTCACTGAAGCCAGACTCTGTGAAATAGAACAAACAAAACATTACATACAGTACAGCACACATAGTTCACAGTATTAGTTCCCTGAGTAATCACACATACGTGGTTCACTGAAGCCAGACTCTGTGAAATAGAACAAACAAAACATTACATACAGTACAGCACATATAGTTCACAGTAATAGTTCCCTGAGTAATCACACATACGTGGCTCACTGAAGCCGGACTCTGTGAAATAGAAACAAACAAAACATTACATACAGTGCTCTGAGTAAAGCACACATGATCACAAGTATGTCAAGCTTCAAGTGAGAGTCTATTGGCCACAATAGCACTTGTTCAAAGACACGCCATGAATAATTTCAATCATTAGAGTACTAACAAAAGGATAGTCTACATGAACACAACAAAAAAATGAATGACTTATGCACACTTACAAATAAGATATACCAAATGAGCACTTTAGAAAAAATCTCCAATGTGAGCTATTACAAACAGATTTGTCACTAGAGCACTTACAAAGATATGCAAGATGAACACATTAAAAACAATATGTCACATCAGCACGTCAAAAACAAAATATGTACAGTCGAACTTCAATATCTCGAACTCGTTTAACTTGAACCATCCGATAGTTCGACATATGAACTGCATTATTTCATGGTCTGTTAAGTCAAACATACCCGTATTTCAAAGTTTAAACGTGGCTTAGCCACGTTTTAACTTTGAAATACGGGTATGTTCCACAAAAACCGTCTTCGAGGTATCAAAATTCAACTGTATATAAGCACTTGAGGAAAGGTATGATGCATGAGCACTTACTGAAAGATATTGGGCTTTTACACTCGGCACACCTGTAGTTCTGGGAGGAAAGGCCCTGGTCTGGGCATATTGACAGTATAAACTCTGGTTCCTCCTGTACCCTGACACTAGCACAAGTTCTTGTTATCTGGTTAAGGCACTTCTCATGGGCATTGTAACCACATTCTGTAATAACCAGGGCTCCAGATAAAGGGAGTACATCGTGTATTTCAAAATCTAAAAGTTTTATTGCTGCTTCAAACCCTATGGTGTCACTACTCATTAGAATCGTCTTGAAGAGACGATTCTAATGAGTTGTAACACAATAGGATTTGGTGCTGCAATAAGTGAGAAAGTGTTGGTTTTGTTCAGTTTAGTCCCCCTTATCTGGAGCCCTGATAACATAATACATGTAGTGTCAGTGTTTGTGTTTTCTTACACCAATCATCATTAAAGTTCAATACATGAATTGAACATGTCACTAAATACTACTCAAAAATTAGCAAACAGTATAGACCCTGATCAGAGGGCTCCTATAAGGAGCCCTCTGACCTGGGTCTACACTGTTTGCAAATGTAAGGAGTATATTTCAAACTGGTCCATGGTGTTAAAAGGGTTATCATTAAGGATGCAAACTCTTGTAAGTGTTTTTAATAGAGTTGGGTTACTATACTAAAGATGAAAAGATGAACGTACATTGTAAAAGATATTATTCTTTCCTTCTTAAACAAAACATAACGCGATTAAATGTAGAAAATGTAGCTTGTTTACATACTCATAAAACTAATTTCTGAGTGTTTGAGTCTGATCATACACTGGGTTACTTGGTTGTCTGATTAGACTCCACACTGAGTGACAAACAGTGTGGAGCCTGATCAGACACTGGGTTACCTGGCGTCTGATCAGGATCCATCCACACTGTTTGCAAATTAAAATAAAAATTGTTAAAGCATAAGCTCATTTATTGGGAAAGAATAATTTCGTTTCTGTAGTAACTCAGCCGTCCTTACCTGAGCACCTATACCACTCATGAACCATACCCCATATTACACCATTACATTTCTGTAGTAACTGAGCCGTCCTTACCTGAGCACCTATACCACTCATGAACCATACCCCATATTACACCATTACATTTCTGTAGTAACTGAGCCGTCCTTACCTGAGCACCTATACCACTCATGAACCATACCCCATATTACACCATTACATTTCTGTAGTAACTGAGCCGTCCTTACCTGAGCACCTATACCACTCATGAACCATACCCCATATTACACCATTACATTTCTGTAGTAACTGAGCCGTCCTTACCTGAGCACCTATACCACTCATGAACCATACCCCATATTACACCATTACATTTCTGTAGTAACTGAGCCGTCCTTACCTGAGCACCTATACCACTCATGAACCATACCCCATATTACACCATTACATTTCTGTAGTAACTCAGCTGTCCTTACCTGAGCACCTATACCACTCATGAACCATACCCCATATCACACCATTACATTTCTGTAGTAACTCAGCCGTCCTTACCTGAGCACCTATACCACTCATGAACCATACCCCATATTACACCATTACATTTCTGTAGTAACTCAGCCGTCCTTACCTGAGCACCTATACCACTCATGAACCATACCCCATATCACACCATTACATTTCTGTAGTAACTGAGCCGTCCTTACCTGAGCACCTATACCACTCATGAACCATACCCCATATCACACCATTACATTTCTGTAGTAACTCAGCCGTCCTTACCTGAGCACCTATACCACTCATGAACCATACCCCATATTACACCATTACATTTCTGTAGTAACTGAGCCGTCCTTACCTGAGCACCTATACCACTCATGAACCATACCCCATATCACACCATTACATTTCTGTAGTAACTGAGCCGTCCTTACCTGAGCACCTATACCACTCATGAACCATACCCCATATTACACCATTACATTTCTGTAGTAACTCAGCCGTCCTTACCTGAGCACCTATACCACTCATGAACCATACCCCATATCACACCATTACATTTCTGTAGTAACTCAGCCGTCCTTACCTGAGCACCTATACCACTCATGAACCATACCCCATATCACACCATTACATTTCTGTAGTAACTCAGCCGTCCTTACCTGAGCACCTATACCACTCATGAACCATACCCCATATCACACCATTACATTTCTGTAGTAACTCAGCCGTCCTTACCTGAGCACCTATACCACTCATGAACCATACCCCATATCACACCATTACATTTCTCACAGTAATGCTTTGTCCCTGCACTAGACTTTAACTGAAACTTGTGACCCACTACAACCTTCACACCCTCCTCCACTGGTTCCGGGCCCTCCTGTAACAAACAAATATTGTGAACACATACAGAAGAACCTCTTTATTACGACCACTAAATTGTGTCAAATATTAGTCGTTAAAGACAGATGACTGCTTAACCCTTTGAACCCAAGTCCCGCATATTGGTGTCCTTTGCAAAAAGTGTAGTTAGTGTACATGTGAATAGTACACTTGTCCTATGCAAACAGTGAAGACCCAGATCAGGGTTTTCACTGTTTGTCATAAAGCCAAACATTGACAAAAACAACCCTTAAAAGTCAGAAATGGACTAGACTTAAATGGGAACTAGAATTGTCCATTTAAAGTTTCAGGGAGGAAAGGGTTAAAGCAATGTGAAAGTGAAACAGAAAGCTCCTACAGGAGCTTTCTGTTTCACTTTCACATCAATATAAGCTGTCACCTGTCTTTTATAAAGACAATTAGACTTCTTTTTAGTGGTCGTAATAGAGAGGTTCTACTGTACAGATCTTGTTCTATGTTGATTTTCATATAGAGGCGGTTATCTTTGTAATGTAACTGTCCAATATACCACCTCCATACGAGAAACTTAACTGTCAATGATCTTATAAGTTACAATGATTCAAGAGGAAAGCAGATTTGATTAGTGTCAAAAGTGTATACATGTATCTATGAAACTGTTTGACTGACATGCTGGATTTTGCTGCTTAAACAAGCGTACAGTAGTAGCCAATGCTATATAAGCAAGCGCAGCACCCACCTGTGTCCCTACGCCAGAAAATTTGCTGTTTCAGCAGGTAGGCGCAGTTACTGTTGAAATTGCATGATTACAGTTGGGTTTAAGTTATGTTTTTATGGAAGGGTATTATGTTAGCTAGACAGAAATGCAACAAACGTAAGGTTTCATTGTTTTATTCACAATATGACAAAGTTTTGTTGAGGTAGGGCGAGAGTAAACAGAGAATCAGTTGTACCCCTTGTCTCTATAATATTATATACCTTTCATCACAAATGTTTTGAAAATCTATTGTGTTGAATCCCTGTGGTTTAAAACAGGCTGAATGTAAAGCCGAATGTGCTTTATGGCACATTCTGCTTTACTTTCAACCTGCTTTAAGTGGTCACCTGTCTTCAAAACTAGAAACAGGCTATGGAGTAATGGATTAAGCGGAGCTCTGCAAATAAATATTAAAATCATGTTACCTTGAGTTCCTGTAATTTCAGCCTGAGCTGGATTAATTTCTTCACCAGGTTCTTTTGTTTATCAGACTTCTGTGGAGCCAGCAGTATCAGTTCCTTGCAGGTGTCAATGGCCATCTCTAGTTCCTCTGTGCTACTCATGCCAAAATAACCCTGTAAAACAATGTACAATCAAACCAGTGTTAACCCTTTCCTCCCTGAAACCTTAAAGAGGCTCGCAACCGGATTTAGCATTAAAAATAGTAATTTGTAAATATATGTCAAATGCTTATATAAATGGGTAAGATTTAGTTTAGGATAATAAATTCTGTTAAAAAATGCATTTCCAAAAAAAAAGAAAAAAAGAAGCTGTGGTGGGATTCGAACCCGTGACCCTCCATGCGGAGACAAACATGAAAAATGAGGGAACGCCTTTACTACCTCAGCTACCAACGCTCTCTATATATATGGTAGCGAATTAACGTACTTCACTGGTAGCGATCGATAATACTTTATTCAGCTCGGGTTTATGTCTGAGCCCGTGTAGAGAAGCAACAACAACAACTATACCGTCAGCTGACGCTATAGAAAAACGATGGAAAATATCTAAAAAACTAAGATTCGGTAACGATTCTTGAGACTTTTTTTGGAGTGATCATATTTTTTTAATGTCAGAAGCAAAATAATGCCACAAATTTGCTTTTATTTGAGTATTTTATTTTATTTTGACAAGTACACCATCCGGTTGTGAGTCCCTTTAAATGGACAATTCTAATTTTCAATTAAGTTTACTCCATTATTGACTTTTTAGCATTGATTTTTACAATAAAATGTCAAAATGACAAACAGTGTAGACCCTGATCAAAGGGCTCCTTAAGGAGCCCTCTGATCAGGGTCTACACTGTTTGCATGGGACACATGTTATCCTCAGTCTGTTTGTAAATGACAAGTATACTCATTGCTAGGGTTTAATGTGTTAAGAGACCACTAATTGAAGATACACAGTGATACAGAATAGTGACTGCTTAACCCTTAGCCCGCCAAATAAATTGTCGTCTGCTATATTTCTCGTCTGCTTCAAGTTTCAAAGTGCTTCAAAGTTGCTCAAAATTGCTGAAAATGTTGTTCGAGTGTCAAACAGCTTGGATCCGGATGAGACGCCGAGTTACTCGGCGTCTCATCCGGATCCAAGCTGTTTGCATATGGAGCTATAGTCGTGAGTGGCAGGCTAAGGGTTAATAATACAAGGCAAAAGCAATGCGCATTGCAGAAGACTCATACAAGAGCCTTCTCGGTTACTTGTGTCTTGCATTAACCCTTTACCCCATAGCCCGTTTCTAGTTTTACAGACAGGACACTACTTAAAGCAAGTTGAAAGTAAAGCAGAATGCACCTGTACTGCTTTATTTTCAGCCTGCTTTGAGCTATCATCTGCTAGAAAATAGAAAACAAGTCCTACTGTATAAATTGGAGTTATCTTCAGAGGAGGAATAAACTATAGGTGTAAAAAGGTGTATTTATGGGGTAAGATGCCACCTGTCATAATACTACAAACATCTGTCCTCTTGATCGCTCTAACATAGTGAGTTACAGATTTTTCTTCTCTGTATAAGTACATATAGATGTCATATACTATCTAAGTGACAAAGAGTTTGGATTCTGATACAATGTAAATTACTGATTAACCAGTCAGAAAGTACTTTGCTACCAGCTACCCGTGGCTGCGAGAAACAAAATGCCACTTGCTGTTAGAGAGAAATTACCACTTACCTCAGGCTGTGAGAAATGATCCTCTGAGAGACCAAGATCAGCAAAGGAAATTTCGTCGCTGTTTGTTGAGTGAGGATTACTACTGTCGGTCATATTTGAACTAACATTAGAGTCTGAAAAACATTTCATAAGTCTGAGTGCTTAGATAACAAAAGTACATGGTTCTGTCAACTCAGTCATCCCTGGAACTTTAAGTTGACAATATATATTTGGTCCAAAATTCTGAATAATAAGGGTGGATTTTAACAATATTTTACAAAATGACAAAACAGTGAAGATCCTGATCAGATACTCCTTAAGGAGTCCTCTGATCAGGGTCTACACTGTTTGCATAGGACAAGTGTATTCTTGACAATTATACAATTTGTTAATGACGAGTATGCTCGTCACGAGGGCTCAATATGTTTGCAAGTGTCATAATCCATAGGTACAGTAAGTATGAACTTGACCTTGACCTCACATATCAAATGCATTTCAATGAAATTTAAGTCAAACATATTTTTGGGATTCCTCAAGTCCTGCAAACATTATGCTTTACTATTTTGTATTGCAAATTACTCAAACATTCACTGACTATTAACTCATTCACCCCTGAAACTTTTAATGGAAAATTCCAAATCAAAATAAGTCTAGTCCATTTTTGGCTATTTATGGTTGATTTAACAATATATTTCAAAATGACAAACAGTGAAAACCTGATCAGAGGGCTCCTTAAGGAGTCCTCTGATCAGGGTCTACACTGTTTGCATGGGACAAGTGTAATCTTTACAGGTACACTGTTTGTAAATGACGAGTATACTCATTGCTAGGGTTGAATGTGTTAAAATGTACAGACAATTGAAACAAGAACTTGATGACAAAATTTACTTTCATACAGTAAAATCTCTACACAGTGGATATTCAGAAGAAAATGAATTTGTAGTCTCATAATATATAGTATACATATAGAATTTAAAAAAATGGACAAAGCTCTAATAGAAGCTTTCTAAATGAGTTTTGTCCTGAATTGTGCACTGCAGTAATCTAGCTTTATACATCACCCTTTTTATCAAGTGGCTGCTGAATGCAAATTTTACTGTATAAAATCAATGTACCTGATTTTAATCTTCCAGGAGGCATTCTTGCATTAACACTGCTACCTTTGTGCTCAAAATGATCTTCTTCTATTGGCAAATCTCTATCAAATGGGTTGAATCTCGACTCCTTATAGCTTGAAACTGACTGAGAAGACGTTAATTCTGATCCATTACACTCTGTCTCACTGTTATCAGTTTTACCATTAGGAATCGTTACTTCTAAACTGCCATTTCTACTAGCTGTCACTTCTGGTTGACTACAAAATGATGATGATTTCTGTGATTTCAGAGTATTCGTTGAACCCATAGAGCCACTAGAAACCATATCTGATAGTTTTCTCTCTGTCACTGACACACTTTCAAGTAGACGATCTGACTCGTCTTTCATAATATCTTCATCTTCAGAACCAGACGAGTCATACAAGTTACCACTCTTTACAACAACATTGGACATCTTTACTGTAGCTACTACAGTATCTGACTCTATCATTCTTGCTGGCCCACCACCTCCACTCTCTATTCCCGCTGACTTCTGCGGTAGTCCTGACTTGGTTTCCATGTTGGCCAGAATAACGTCCTCATCCTCACTACTGTCTATTTCATCTGATATCTCTAGAGATGACATGTCGTCTCATCAGCTGCTATATGAATCAGTTTGAGTCTACATCTGGGCTGTCTGTTCAACCCTTTAAAATAAACATCACAAAATATATTCTATAACCCTTTCCTCCTATGAAGCACATCTGAGCCTCTACAAAAAATCCACAATTTAATACTTTACTCAAACAATACACATGATTTACTTTATTCCTGAAGAAAATACTTCTAATTTATAGTTATGAATATGAATACATTTACGTATAATTAACAATATCTTCTATATTCTAACAGATGGTAGCTTAAAGCAGGCTGAAATTAAAACAGTATTGATGGTTGTACTGTTAGACACTTTATGCTTAAATACTTTCAACCCACATTATGCTTAATACTTTCAACCTGCTTTAAATGTTTACCTATCCTCAAGACTAGAAACAGGCTAAGGAGTAAAGGGTTGATTTTGATTCATACAGCTTAAATCAAGGTTAAATAAACAGCAGAAAGCTCCTTTAGGAGCCTCCTGCTTTACTTTTCATCTTATTTTAAGCAATAACCTTTGGCAATTTGCACTGATGATTATGGAATAAAGGATTTTAACTCTTTCCTCCACAGCCAACAGAGCAAATCAACATTGTTTGGGCAGGGTACTGCTAAAGTAGGATGAAAGTTAATCAGAAAGCTCCTTTAACTTAAAGGCTTTAAGGGAGAACCTGGGAAACACCCATGTTTTGGAAGGGTGTTCAAAGTCACCAATCTACCCCTCACATACTTCCCTGACACTTGATAGAAGTTTCAGAACTGGGAATGCATTGGTGAGAAGCAGGTGAGCTAACCTCTTTAGTCTCTATGCTACATACTGGTACCTGTCCTACCGGACCTCTATGAGCCTATATTGTGTAATTGAAATGGATGGTTCAAGTTTTTAATTGAGTCAAGTTCATTCTTATATCACATTACTTTACCTTGCTTAAGCTAGCTAGGGGTGGTTTCACCTAGTTAGGTTAAAAGTTTGAATCAAAGCATGCAAAGCCTGCTTTACCTGTATAAATGTCCAGGCAAAGAATCAGTGGATGTCTGACCGTGACCGCCTCATGTGAGGCTTGTCCCTTATTTTTGATTGTTTGGTTCGAAAAAACCCTTGAATTTGAGAATACCAAGCCCTCTCTAGACAAAATGAGATGGCCATCCTGCAGGTTTTATGTTTTTACAGTTACTTTCATGTCTAGTGAGAACCATGGGAGGGGGATTTGGAATGAACTGGGTTTATGTCTTTAAAGACATTACTTGACCAAGGTGGTAACACCTAGCACTGTAGAAAGTTTGAGTCAAAGCATGGATCCCAAGCACTTATACTTGGCTAGTGGCTATGCAAAGAATCATTCAGGCGTATCATGTGACTATGAGGCCTGCACCATATATTTGATAGCTTGGTTAGTAAAACCCATCAAAGCTTCAGATGGCTGAGCTGTTGCCTGAACAATTTCTCATGCTTTACCTGTATTTTCACGCCTAGTGAGAACAATGGGGGGGGGGAATCAATGAATGGACTGGGGTTATGTCTTTAAGTAATAACGAGCGAAGCGAGCTTCTACAGCTACGTATACAATAAATTTCAAGTTAAAATTCACATTTTTAGACCTGTATGTTAGACCTGTATGTACATTGAATAGATTTTTCTTCGTAGGTTTTTTGTACTTCCGCCAGATCTACTTGCTACATTATTTTTCACAGACTGGTCGACCCTGCTCGCGTTTTATTTATGAACATGTTGAACAAAAAAAGTTTCGTTAAAAATTTTGCTTCCGGTTACCCATACGTTGACCCGGAAGTTATTGTCTATCACTTGCGACCTCTCAGCTATTTTTCAAATACTGGTCGACCCTGCTCGCGTTTTATTTATGAACATGTTGAACAAAAAAAGTTTCGTTAAAATTTTTGCTTCCGGTTACCCTAGGTTGACCCGGATGTTATTGTCTAACACGCGCGACTATTCTGACTGACCTCTCAGCTCTGGAAGAGTCTATTTGAGATTTTTTAAGTGCACATTTCCGGTTATCTCCAAAGAAAACATAATTAATTGCGAGAATCACACATCAAATTTAAATCAAAAAACATCGCTCGTTAATACCATCCTACTGAAATTATCAACACAGTCAAAACTTTTTTATTGAGTTTCCCCCCTTTGTTTATCAGTTGTGATGTTTATGACGTCACTTCCTACGATTAGAAAAGTACAATGTCACACACATTCGACCGGTTTCGACTAGGCCTAGATCTTTATTTCTGTGATATCAGATATGTTGTTTCTAAATCTTGTCAATATCAAAGTGCATGTGTATAATACACAGATGATTTCAACACTGTGCTCGATCATGCCAGGTGGGGTAGATTTACGTAGATAGTCTGGCAGTGTTGACAGTTTCAGCCGGTTTCGAAACACCTAGAAACCCAGGGCTATCCACTATTAAAACCCACCGTCCAATAGCCATGAAAAAAGTCATTTTCTGTAATAGTTTTCGTTATCTGAAGTCAGCTATATGGAAGTAATAATATTAGTGCCAACTATACACTTAATCCTCATTCATCAATTCACCCAAAGTCACCCAAATCCACCCAAGTTCAACAGTGTTTTTAAAACTCTAGAAGCCACAATATGTCTCCAATCTTTCTCAAACTTGGCCAGATTGTATATATGACCATAAGATTTTGTATGAGTTCGATTATGCTTGAAATCAGATCAATAGATCTAGATCACATCAAGAGTTTTCTATCTTTGAATTGCTGAAAATGCCATATTTAACAGTGTCTACACTCTAGCGGCCATACTTTTTCTTCAAACTTGCTCAGATTGTATATGACTATAAGAGTTCAGATGAGTGTGATTATGCTTGAAACCAGACAAATGGGTTGAGAGTTATCTACCTTTGAATTGCTGAAAATGCCATATTTAAGGGTGTTTACATTCTAGAGGCCACAATTTTTACCCAATCTATTTTAAACTTGCTCAGATTGGATATGACCATAAGAGTTCATATGAGTTTGAATATTGTTGAAATCGGACCCATAGGTTGAGAGTAACCTACCTTTGAATTGCTGAAAATGCCATATTTAACGGTGTTTACACTCTAGAGGCCAGAATTTTTATATAATCTATCTCAAACTTGCTCAGATTGTATATGACCATAAGAGTTTAGATGAGTTTAATTATGGTTGAAATCGGACCAATAGGTTGAGGATTATCTAAATTTGAATTGCTTAAAATGCCATATTTAACAGTGTTTACACTCTAGAGGCCACAATTTTTATCCAGTCTTTTTCAAACTTGGCCAGATTGTATATGACCATAAGAATTTAGATATGTGTGATTATGGTTGAAATAAGACCTATAGGTCAAGAGTTGTCTGCCCTTGAATTGCTGAAAATGCCATATCTTACAGCGTTTACACTCTTGCAACTACAGTTTTCAATGGATTTTGATTATACTTGCACACAAAGTATATAGCTATAAGTTCTCAAAGGAGTGCAATTATTGTTGAAAACTTATCATTGTGGCAATAGTTATCTGCCCTTGATATACTCTGAAATGCTAAAAAGGCTTCATTTCAGTATTGTTTAGGCTCTAGTTATCTGCCCTTGATGTACTCTACTATACTAGAATTATGAGGTTGTATTCCAAAAAGTTTTACATGGTATATTACAAATTTGAATGGATTTAGATTAAAACGGATGAAACAGAAATGTAAAGCTTTCAAGCTTCAGTACAACAGTTGAGCGATATCAGGGCCCTCAGGTTATTAAATCATTTAGTTTATTAACCCATTACCCAATAAATACGCCTTAATGGGTTATAGTCAAAGCGTACCATGGTTAAAGCGTACCAAGTCAAAACGTACCATTTTTTGGTCGAAGCATACATAGGGAACATTTTCAATATGTTATTAGTCGATAATTTATTGTTTTTTGCACATTATATAACCTCGCGTAAATATCATAATTAGATCTAGTGTATTAAATATATGTCTTGATGTATAGTTTTTACCCAGACACAACAGTATCTTTGAAACTTTAGTCATTAGGAACAAATTTGCCATTATGATCATCAGTTCTCAAAGTTTCGAAATTATTAATATTAACATTAGTGCCAATAATTATGTTGATCCTGACCATGCGTCGCCGTACACATGTTCTAATAATCTACGGACTGTCACAAGTTCAGCTTCTTCCCGCGCACCATTCCAGTGTGGAACAGGCTCCCAGCGACTGCAGCTGAGGCTCCTTCTTTGGCATTTTTCAAGAAGGAGCTCTCCACTCTCTCCATTTAAATGTAACAAGCCAACCGCCGGTAGACTCACATGACGGGTAGGAGCTGTGCCAGCGGGGTTTCGTACCCCAGCAGGGCCTCCCAAGCTGGATTAGTCTTACCCAGATGAGTTGAAAGTGGTTTGGTGACACTATCTCTTTTTCTTACTTTGTCTGTGTGTGCATTTCTCCAGTTTCTCTTGTCCGTGTCTTTTTCTATCTTTGTCTATATTTCTCTTTATTTTTCTTTCTGTGCGCCGCTGCAGTATTGTCAGTCTGTATGACAGTTCAGCGTATTATGTAGATGTAGATAAGGATCCAAACTGATTGAAAATAAATTGTGCACCCATGCACCACAGTATCTTTGAAGATTCAGTTCTCAAAATTTCGAAATATTAACATTAGTGTCAACAATTGTGTACGGTAGATCCTGATCATTCGCCGCCGTACGCAGCTCCTGATCAGGATCCAAACTGCTTGAAAGATAAATTTCGTGCCCATGCAAAATATAGTCTCTAATTACGAGGCTTCTGATCAGGATCCAAACTGTTCAAAAAGTAAATAGTTCCATTTGATACAGTCCAAAATCTGTACCATAAAATTATATTCTATATATCCTAGCAGATTCTGACTTAAGGCAGGTTGGGAGTAAAGCAGAATGCGCCGTAAGGCGCATTCTGCTTTACTTTCAACTTGCTTTAAATAACCCTTCATTCTGTTTTCAAAACTAGAATTAGGCTATGGGGTAATGTGTTAATTTGTTTAAATGCTCCATTATTTAACAGCTTCGCTCGCTTGTAGGCTGTGCCTATTTCATATTAAGTAATAGTATCAGGGCTTGCATAAATTTACTATAGATGCATTGCAAAATGACAAACAGTGCAGATCCTGATAAGAGGGGTCTCTTTTGAAGCCTTTAAATTGATGTGGGTCTGCACTGTTTACATCAGCCAAGTGTACTCTTCAGTTCACAGGTGCAACTGCTTGTAAAAGGCATGTTTTTCTTAAGTGTTAAGTGTGTAAAGCATACAGTTTCCTCCCAATCCAACAAATAGATTAATAATGATCTTGACAGGCGTAGGTGGTCGAGTAATAATGCACTTGACTGTGATACCAGGGATCAAGAGTTTGATTCCTTGCAGGACCAAGTCCTTCGGATGAGACTTTATAAACTGAGGTTTGACCAGTCTGTCAGTGCTTTTTACTGGGTATACGAAAAAAACACAGAACTCTGTCATAAAATAAGAGTAGCGCATCACGCCCGGATTTTCTGTATCCGCTCATCTCTCTGAGTATGGGGCGTCCATTTAGCCCATAGATGGCAGAAACGGATGTTAACATATATTGGCTGAACGGACGTAAACAAACAAACCTAAACCTTAGTAACGAGCGAAGCGAGCTTCTACAGCTACGTATACAATAAATTTCAAGTTAAAATTCACATTTTTAGACCTGTATGTTAGACCTGTATGTACATTGAATAGATTTTTCTTCGTAGGTTTTTTGTACTTCCGCCGGATCTACTTGCTACATTATTTTTCACAGACTGGTCGACCCTGCTCGCGTTTTATTTATGAACATGTTGAACAAAAAAAGTTTCGTTAAAAATTTTGCTTCCGGTTACCCATACGTTGACCCGGAAGTTATTGTCTATCACTTGCGACCTCTCAGCTATTTTTCACATACTGGTCGACCCTGCTCGCGTTTTATTTATGAACATGTTGAACAAAAAAAGTTTCGTTAAAATTTTTGCTTCCGGTTACCCTAGGTTGACCCGGATGTTATTGTCTAACACGCGCGACTATTCTGACTGACCTCTCAGCTCTGGACGAGTCTATTTGAGATTTTTTAAGTGCACATTTCCGGTTATCTCCAAAGAAAACATAATTAATTGCGAGAATCACACATCAAATTTAAATAAAAAAACCTCGCTCGTTAATACCATCCTACTGAAATTATCAACACAGTCAAAACTGTTTTATTGAGTTTCCCCCCTTTGTTTATCAGTTGTGATGTTTATGACGTCACTTCCTACGATTAGAAAAGTACAATGTCACACACATTCGACCGGTTTCGACTAGGCCTAGATCTTTATTTCTGTGATATCAGATATGTTGTTTCTAAATCTTGTCAATATCAAAGTGCATGTGTATAATACACAGATGATTTCAACACTGTGCTCGATCATGCCAGGTGGGTAGATTTACGTAGATAGTCTGGCAGTGTCAGGGCTGCCATAAGTTGACATGAAAAATCCTAAGATTTCCAAAGTTGCATTTTTCAAGTGCGATTTTACGAATCGTACCTTTACCCCATAGCCTGTTTCTTGTTTTATTGACAAGCGACTTCTTAAAGCAGACTGTAAGTAAAGCAGAAAAATCCGGAGAAATGGCAGCCCTGCAGTGTTGACAGTTTCAGCCGGTTTCGAAACACCTAGAAACCCAGGGCTATCCACTATTAAAACCCACCGTCCAATAGCCATGAAAAAAAGTCATTTTCGTTATCTGAATGCCAGTCAGCTATATGGAAGTAATAATATTAGTGCCAACTATACACTTAATCCTCATTAAGTCACCCAAATCCACCCAAGTTCAACAGTGTTTTTAAAACTCTAGAAGCCACAATATGTCTCCAATCTTTCTCAAACTTGGCCAGATTGTATATATGACCATAAAATTTTGTATGAGTTCGATTATGCTTGAAATCAGATCAATAGATCTAGATCACATCAAGAGTTTTCTATCTTTGAATTGCTGAAAATGCCATATTTAACAGTGTCTACACTCTAGCGGCCACACTTTTTCTTCAAACTTGCTCAGATTGTATATGACTATAAGAGTTCAGATGAGTGTGATTATGCTTGAAACCAGACAAATGGGTTGAGAGTTATCTACCTTTGAATTGCTGAAAATGCCATATTTAAGGGTGTTTACATTCTAGAGGCCACAATTTTTACCCAATCTATTTTAAACTTGCTCAGATTGGATATGACCATAAGAGTTCATATGAGTTTGAATATGGCTGAAATCGGACCCATAGGTTGAGAGTAACCTACCTTTGAATTGCTGAAAATGCCATATTTAACGGTGTTTACACTCTAGAGGCCAGAATTTTTATATAATCTATCTCAAACTTGCTCAGATTGTATATGACCATAAGAGTTTAGATGAGTTTAATTATGGTTGAAATCGGACCAATAGGTTGAGGATTATCTACCTTTGAATTGCTTAAAATGCCATATTTAACAGTGTTTACACTCTAGAGGCCACAATTTTTATCCAGTCTTTTTCAAACTTGGCCAGATTGTATATGACCATAAGAGTTTAGATATGTGTGATTATGGTTGAAATAAGACCTATAGGTCGAGAGTTGTCTGCCCTTGAATTGCTGAAAATGCCATTCACACTCTTGCAACTACAGTTTTCAATGGATTTTGATTATACTTGCACACAAAGTATATAGCTATAAGTTCTCAAAGGAGTGCAATTATTGTTGAAATCTAATCATTGTGGCAATAGTTATCTGCCCTTGATATACTCTGAAATGCTTAAAAGGCTTCATTTCAGTATTGTTTAGGCTCTAGTTATCTGCCCTTGATGTACACTACTATACTAGAATTATGAGGTTGTATTCCAAAAAGTTTTACATGGTAATCAGGTATACTACAAATTTGAATGGATTTAGATTAAAACGGATGAAACAGAAAGGTAAAGCTTTCAAGCTTCAGTACAACAGTTGAGCGATATCAGGGCCCTCAGGTTATTAAATCATTTAGTTTATTAACCCATTACCCAATAAATACGCCTTAAAGGGACTCGCAACCGGATGGTGTACTTGTCAAAATAAAATAAAATACTCAAATAAAAGCAAAGTTGTGGCATTATTTGGCTTTTGACATTAAAAAAATATGATCAGTCCAAAAAAAGTCTCAAGAATCGTCACCGAATCTTAGATTTTTATATATTTTCCATCGTTTTTCTATACCGACTAGTAGACGGTATAGTTGTTGTTGTTGCTTCTCTACACGGGCTCAGACATAAACACGAGCCGAATTACGAAGTTGTATGCACTTTCGATCGCTACACATTGAAATACGTTAAATCGATCCGATATAAACGGATAGTTCCGTGGTCCATTGGTCTAAGCGGTTTCCCCTATTTTGCCTTCTGTCCGCCAATGCCGGGCCCCGGGTTCGAATCCCACCAGAGACCAATATTTTTTTTTATTGAAATACATTTTTTTAAACAGAATTTCTTATCCTAAACTAATTCTTTACCATTTATATAAGCGTTTGACACATATTTACAAATTACTATTTTTAATGCACCATCTGGTTGCGAGTCGCTTTAATGGGTTATAGTCAAAGTGTACCATGGTTAAAGCGTACCAAGTCAAAACGTACCATTTTTGGTCGAAGCATACATAGGGAACATTTTCAATATGTTATTAGTCGATAACTTATTGTTTTTTGCACATTATATAACCTCGCGTAAATATCGTAATTTAGATCTAATGTATTAAATATATGTCTTGATGTATAGTTTTTACCCAGACACAACAGTATCTTTGAAACTTTAGTAATTAGGAACAAATTTGCCATTATGATCATCAGTTCTCAAAGTTTCGAAATTATTAATATTAACATTAGTGCCAATAATTATGTTGATCCTGACCATGCCTCGCCGTACACATCATCTAATAAGGATCCAAACTGATTGGAAATAAATTGTGCACCCATGCACCACAGTATCTTTGAAGATTCAGTTCTCAAAATTTCGAAATATTAACATTAGTGTCAACAATTGTGTACGGTGGATCCTGATCATTCGCCGCCGTACGCAGCTCCTGATCAGGATCCAAACTGCTTGAAAAATAAATTTCTCGCCCATGCAAAATATAGTCTCTCATTACGAGGCTTCTGATCAGGATCCAAACTGTTCAAAAAGTAAATAGTTCCATTTGATACAGTCCAAAATCTGTACCATAAAATTATATTCTATATCCTAGCAGATTCTGACTTAACGCAGGTTGGGAGTAAAGCAGAATGCGCCGTAAGGCGCATTCTGCTTTACTTTAAACTTGCTTTAAATAACCCTTCATTCTGTTGTCAAAACTAGAATTAGGCTATGGGGTAATGTGTCAATTTGTTAAAATGCTCCATTATTTGACAGCTTCGCTCGCTTGTAGGCTGTGCCTATTTCATATTAAACCATGTAATCATGCTATTGATTTGGATGTTTGGCCCACAGAAGTTTTTCTGCACACACTGGGTACAGGGGAATTGGACCTACCATACACATGCTGTCTGCTGAAAGAACAATATCGTACATTGCTTTACAGTCTGTCGCATACATGTTCACTTACAATGTTAAGATGTCTGAATAAATCACAATATATTCCTGTAACATTATGATTTACGCGTTTGTTTTGGTTTCAAAGTTCACTCTTCAATTTCCCGGAAGTGAAAGAAGATCACTCTGCCCATTCGCCGCATACATCCACGCCTATCTCTTATTCGGCCCATCTTTAAGTGCTATCATTCGGATTTTGTAGGTTGCAATGCACAGTAAAAGTTAAACCTTTCTATAACTTCCAGTAAAAAGAGGGATAATTAATTGTATGAAACGTAGCATAGTCTAACGCAAGGTGAAAGTAAAACAGAAAGCTCATTTAGCTAATAGCACGGAATAGACACATAGGAATGTCCCCTGTCTAAAACGCCTAATAAATGAAACAATCTATCATATATAGCACGAATGAATCTTTTATTTATTCGTGATATAAAGTGACCGTAAAAAGCCTTGTGATCTTTAAAAACACTTTAAGACACACATGTGACAGGGCAAACGTCATGTAAAATTTCCCATATTTATACCTGGCTGTAGTTCTAAGCCTTCTGACAAACGATATTTTTCTGAACAAATACGTGTTCACACTTGAAACAGGCAGACAAGAATGTAGACAGGCGCATTGACAGAAATATAGATAAAATCAGACAGAAAACAGCAGGGCTGCCATTTCTCCGGATTTTTCCTAAATCTCCGGATTTTTTTTCTAGTTCATGGTAGCTTGAAGCAGACTGAAAGTAAAGCAGAATACGCCTTAAGGCGCATTCTGCTTTACTTTCAGCCTGCTTTAAGCACCCACGTGTAAACAAAACTAGAAACAGGCGATGGGGAAAGGTAAGATTTGTAAAATCGCACTTGAAAAAAGGAAATTTGGAAATCTTAGGATTTTTTATGTCAACTTATGGCAGCCCTGAAACAGTCAAATTACAGTGCTCCCTCCCAACAACGGCCCTTCCAACAGCGACTCCCTCCTGGCAACTACCCTTGCCGCTGTTCCCAAAACCGTGAAGACATTTATGTTCAACATTTTCATAGCTGCAATATCGTCTGCTTAAAATTGTCGCCTGCTGTTCTTCAAAAAGTTACATATAAAGTGTACATTTTGATCGAATAAATATAATGTCGAGTGACAAACAGCTTGAATCCAGATCAGACGCCTCGTTACGCGGCGTCTGATCTGGATTCAAGCTGTTTGCAAATATAAGCCAATTCTTAATTGTCCCTCCCTTTAACGACTCCCTCCGAACAATACACAATCTGTGAATCCCAATGGATGTCGTTGTAGAGAGGGATCACTGCAACAGCCAGACAGACAGGCGTGTGTACAAATAGATGTTAAGTCCAGTAATGGAGCCTGCTTGACAGCAATCCCTTACTCTCATGGCATTACCCCCATCACGCGCGGATTTGGAACACGACAAACGTTTTATTGTCAGGGCTGCCATTTCTCCGGATTTTTCCGAAGTCTTCGGATTTTTCTTAACTTCTCCGGTCCTACTGATTTTTAAAAACAATCTTGGGATTTCTGCTGAACATTACGTTTTAAAATGTGGAGTTTTATGCGGGTTTTACTTTAAAAAAAACATTGATATGAGTGTCAAACAGTTTAGATCCAGATCAGACACCGCGTTACTTGGCGTCTGATCTGGATCTAAACTGTTTTCATAATTATGTTAGTATTATATGGCCTGTCAGCGAAAGGGTTTACTGTAAGAATGCTAAGATTGCGCTTGAAAATTTGGAAACCTTAGAATTTTTATTAGCAAAGTATGGTAGCCCTACATGTATATTGTAAGCTTAAAAGTTTTTGTATGTACAGATTTGAAACGTTTAGAATTAAACGTTTTAGCCAATAGAGGCGATCTCTTTTCGTAAACTTTTTATACACCATTCGTAAACAGAACAGAACAGAACAAAAAAAATGTCATCTCAGACATTGTTACATGCAGCATGAGGTAAAGCATATAAACAAAATGAATATAAACAATGGTACCTAGCATGGCTTATTCAGAGTCTGAGTATTTCAGTATTTGGTGACGAACAATGTAGAGCCAGACCCTATGCAAAGAATAATCGTTTATGGTCTGATTCTACAATATTCGTCTTACGGTTGATAAAACCGATAGTTGGTTCAAATGATGGTGGCCCGGGGGTCAAAATATTATTAAATGAAATAGATACATTTTCGGAATACAGTGTTCATATAAGATTTTATGCAGACGATGAAGACCCGGCTCAGTGTGTTCACAATTGAACTCGCTGGTCAAGGTCTACATCGTCTGTCATTTTGCAATTCATCGACCAGGAGTAATCCAAGATAGTAAATAACAACACACAATAAAAAGAATTATGAAGATTTAAACTGTCCATATATGCTGGATATTCAGAGAGGGAAAATTGAATGTTATGGTTATCAGATTATTAATATTATGATTTTCTTATATAGATCTATATACATAAAACATAAAACAGACTTGAAACTTTTACGTTTAAGCCAACATAGGCGACCTTCCTTAACAACTCTTGTTGTTTTATTGTTAAATACTCGGAATTAAACACAGAGTTTGTGTATAAACCCGTGTTTAATATGGTTATTGTTGTTATGGTGGCTATTTATAAATGTTCGAATCACGTGCGTCTATGTGAAACCGAAAAGGGGAGTGTGCCGTTGAATTAATCCAAATAAGATTAATAAATCATAATATTCTACACACATGTTGATGAAAATTATTTCATAGCATGCGCGGATGTAGCTTTGTTATCGTGTGGTGGGGTGGGGTGGGGGTTTGGTGGTCAAACCAAACTTTAACCATTTTCGTCACCGTAGGCGTTTCTATCTTCAGTCATCTGGCATACTACAATGCCCCACTTACAACGACCCTCCCAACAACGACTCTCTCCTTACAACGACCTTTGCTGCACTTCCCTAAACAGGACAATTATATCAAATGCTTTAACTGCTGCAATATTGTCTCCTTAAAATTGTCGTCTGCTATTTTTCAACTTTTTCTCAAAGTTACATAATGGACATTTTTACAGAAAAACTTAATGAAGAGTGACAAACAGCTTAAACCCAGATCAAACGCCGCTTAACGCGGCGTCTGATCTGGAATCAAGCTGTTTACAAATGTACTTGCCAATTCCCCTCCCTATAACGACACCCTCCGAACAACGCACATACTATTTGTCTCCCATTGAGTGTCGTTGTACATGTAGAGAGGGAGCGCTGTACTACAAATCGACTATCAATTGAAAGAACTTCTAACTCGACCCAATTGCACATATATTTGTAAAATTTTGTATGTTTGATACTACCCTTTGATCATTTGACAGCCGTCAGTTTTTTCCATCTTTGCTTAAGTCGTCAGCAAAATGCTACTATCTGTAAGTGGTGAGTGTTTTTGGGCCTAGTCATTGGCCAAGTGTAGCTAAGACTCTAACACCATCAGCTAAAACCAAAATATTGACTTGAAATTTTTTTTTTTTAAATTTTAATTTTAAAATTTTCAAATTTAGAACTCATGAGTCAGTCACACTTCACTGGCGAATGTCTCTTTGTCAAAGTTTTTCTTTCTTTTTAATTTAAACGCATTTTTTTTTTTTAAATTTCATATAGATATACACTGCAGTGGTGGATGTATCCCTTAAAGTATGTGAATTTTTCGTCGTTCGTTTTATTCATTTTAAAATTCTTAAATTCACAATACAGTCACAAATTCACATTTTCATTCTCCATACATTCACAATTTCATTCTTTTAACATTAATCTATATTTGATATTAAACTTCAAAATAAATAACTCCGTTTCAATTTACTCTTTGTAAAATGACTTCTTTTATTCATATCTTATTGTATTCAGTCAATATTCCTACTTCATTTACATAGCGACAGTGATTTGCTATATATCTCAACTCGTCAGTCAAATCACTATACGCCTTTGTTGTCAGCAAAATTCAACGATATCTTTGTTGTAAGCGTAAGGCGTCAGTATTTTACCCCGACCCTATTATATATACTAGAAAATTCGCAACGACTGGCCATGTAAAACATCAAATATTGTATTAAATAATATATAAATATTAGATGGCAGTTTGCGTGATATTCAAATTGTCAACCCGAACAACAGAATGTCACCCCGAGGTGAAGCCGAGGGTGACATTCTTGTTTTCGAGGGTTGACAATTTGAATGTCACGCAAACTGCCATCTAATATTTATTTTATTACACCGAACTTATCAACCCTGATTGTGGAATCGTCTCGTTCGTATTTTATAGAAAATGTTGTGAATATCAATTAAGACCCATCATGCACGTGACGCGCGAAACGACGTCACATTGTTTATATCAACTCAACTCAAGAATATAGAAAATAATTTCATACAGAGTGACGTCACAAAAGAAATATCATATAGCTGACAGTATTTTTGAGAATAGTATATATATTAGATGGCAGTTTGCGTGACATTCAAATTGTCAGCCCGAGAAACAGCATGTCACCCCGAGGCGTAGCCGAGGGTGACATTCTTGTTTTCGAGGGTTGACAATTTGAATGTCACGCAAACTGACATCTAATATTTATTTTATTACACCGAGCTTATCAATTCTAGCTTTAGAATCGTCTCATTTGTATTTTATAAAATGTGTTGTGAATACTAATTTAGCGCAGACATGTACGTAACGCGGGAAACGACGTCGCCGTCTATGACGTCACATTGTTTATAATTATGTTACCACTCTTTATAACGTTCCAATGTATCCAATAGCGAACTCAATGTCAATGCTGACAGTACGTTTTCGGACGGAGTAAAAAAGTAATGTCTTTTAGAGTGACGTCACAAAAAGAATATCATAAAGAGTGACAGTATATTTTGAATAGATGTAAAAGACATGCAAAATGTTAACTGTAGGTCTATGGGAATTTAACATTGTAACTCAAAGCGAGGTGTAATAAAGAAAAATAACATCATATAGAGTGACGTCACAAAGGTAATATCATATAGCTGACAGTATTTTAAGACTAGAGAAAAATAATATCATACAGAGTGTCGTCACGAAAAGAATATCATAAAGAGTGACAGTATATTTTTGGGATAGATGTACAAGACATGCAAAATGTTTAATTTTGGTCTATTTAACATTGTAACCCAAAGCGAGGTGTAATAATACTATCAATCTATTCTATATCAATCTATTCTATATATCTAACAAAGTAAAATAATATAAGAACAAAAAATAAAAGAGAGAGAAAGAGTGTGTTAAAACTGGATAAAAACAGGAAAGGTATGTTTAACCCTTTCATTTCCAATGACGCCTTAAAGCGCGTGTTCAAACAGTTTGCGTCTTTACCAAAGTAACCAGATGCCGCGTAACGCGGCGTCTGATCAGGGCCCATACTGTTTGATACTCGTTTCGAAATTTTTTCATTCTTATTGCCTTAAATTTAAGTTTAAAACTTGTCTTGCAGACAACAATATTAAAGCAGACGACAAAAAAGCGGTGAGGGAAAAAAATTCCCAAATAATTTGATCACGAAAGGGTTAAGGTGAGTTATGGTCAATATGACTTACAGTCTGACGGAACTGCAGGACATTCCAATGTTTTAGGGGAAAGGGAGTATTTGTGATAATCTGTTTTGTTTGAATCACGGAATTATACCAGAGACAGTGTATATGCTACACTGTCTCCGAGTATACACACATGTGTGTATAATAATTTGGAATGCCTGAAGGTGTGAGTCGCGTGAGAGTCTTGGGGAGGGAACACATAGATACACGAGGTTTCTGAGATCTCAATTACTATAAACTAAACTTTAAGCAAGCGGACCGAAACGAAATCTCCTTTTGGTCGAAACTTTTCATTGGGACCGAAACGATCAAGGATTACAACTTGGGGCGAAACGGTTTGGGATCGAAGCGACCTGATTATTTTAACCGTACATACGTATAAAACTTAAAGCCAATAAATGAAATATTTACAATTCAAAACATCATCTTTAATGAGCTTTCTATACCTATCAAAACGCTTTGCAGGAGTTGATAATTGTGATTAATACGTACATGCTAAATAAAAGCTAGCTTTTTCTCATGCGGAATGTGATTGACTTCATCATAGTAACAAGTCTGAGTTTACGTGTAGAGTCTGTAAGATCAGTTTTCTTGATTGGTTTGTGCTGACAGCTTGAACACAGAGGTGAGTGCACTGCTAAACACTAGTTTTCATACTGAAGTGATGAATACAACATAACTTAAATTGTTATTTCATCTAATGTAAGTTCAAAATGACAAATGTCAGACTCAATTGTTTGTAGACAAGTCCCACTCTGTTTTCACACCTGACATTATTTTGATACAACACACATCTTATTGGCAAGCTTAGTTACAGAAAATGGGCTCCATATAAGGATGGTATTTTAAAAACTTTTTTTTTATTTTTTATATCTGCATGATCAAATGCTATGTTGTTACTCTTTGAGACAATTGGTATGAGTAGGTGATACCATAGCATAGTATCAAATGTGATTCCTGTAATCCATGCTCCTGCTGTTTCTTGACAGGAAGATTTTTTGCAGGTTGGCTTGAGCGAGCAGTCCCACAGGTTGCCTGTAGATTCAAGTATACAGGACGGGGGCATTACCCAACCCAAGTTGTGTAAACAACAAGATAAAAACGACCTCCACTGGAGTATTTTACCGTACATTGGGAATAATTGGCCGTGGTTAATAAACTATTTGGGCACATGTTACGAATGGCGAAAATTAAACACCCCAAACTATCTTTACTAATGACATTGCAATTATCACCGGCGACATATAACTTGAAACAAATTCACACCTCCGTCCGATTACTTGTAATTTATGCTAAGTAAACCATGACTGATACGCAAAAACAAAATTGTATGCCTTTATTTACTTTGATCTGAGTTGTTTGTGTGAGCAGATATCCAAAGCTTTTATTTACACAATTGTTAAAAAATCTTAAATCCTTGAAAAACAAACATTCTCGGATGCAAAATGAAACAGGAAAGGGTCCCGTATTTACCTTAGACGGCGTTCTTACTTTTTGCACTTAAAATCGATACAGTAAATGCGATATACTGATAACTCAGGGTTTTCCCTGGTGCACAAAATGCGCGCCCATGACACACTTTTTGATAAAAATATCCCTCAAACATTTTTACTGTGCGTCAAATTTGATCAATGCAACTTCGAAAATCCGAGGTTCGACTTCGATTTCCGCTCCGGCACCATTACGATTTACGAGGACCGAAACAGTCCATGTTTTGTACTAGTCAGTCGCACATAAACTGTGCTACAGTAATTACTCTGTAATTTAGCAAACGTAAAATCGGTAATATAAGCGCTTCCCGTCTGTTGTAAAGGAAAGCAACATTGAACAATGGCTCTTTTCTATTTATTTGCATTGACTTCTGCGACAAGCCAAATGGAAACAAGTAAAGCATCTGCTTCAGACGCTATAAAACGAATGGAAAAATGTTGGTCTACATGGCTTAAAATGTATTTGTGGCTTGAGTTTCCCTAGGGTAATGTGGAAATGTACCGTTATCCATGTAAGAAAACTAATAAAGATCAGGGCTCCAGATAATTTTGCTTCTAATCAGTACAGTTCTGATCAATTTTGAAAACAATCAGTCCCCAGATTTTTTAATCAGTACGCATGGATTTGCAATTCATCGGCAGATCGCGGGTTAAATGGCCAACTTTAGAAGAAAGGAAAAATAATGCCTCAGTAATTATACTATACAAAGTTTTAAATAACCTAATAGTTGTAGACCATAAACATCTACATCCATCCAGAAATCTCAACTTTGTCATACCCTTCTCTACTAGGACACAGTATCACTCAAACTCATGAATTCTTTCCACGTACCATCAGACTTTGGAATAAACTACCACACAGCACTAAGGCCAGTGACAGTCTCACAAGCTTCACTACCAGCCTCAGATCTCACAACCCCTAACTGCATAAGTTGTTTTAAACTTTTTTAACCTCTGTTTATAACTGACCTTTCAGCTCTGCATTGTTTATCATTATGTTTACTATTTAACACTGTCTCCGACCTCCCTGTCATTGTCAGAAATTGACAGTACGGAGTAATAAAGTAAAGGTAGAAGATAAAATGTTAGATTCTTAAAAATCGTAATTTACCTACATGTACAGTATGTAAATAGTATCTAACATTTTTTTAATCGCGTATGCGGGTTTTTTCTCCACCGATGAAACAACGTTCGAATTTATATTGTTCAACAAACTACCACCAGTTTCTTTGTTGTTGTTTCTGCTAAGGTTTATAGTCCCGCATAAGCTTTATCAGATGCGTCATCCCAATGTCTCAGGATTGGGACAATGGTCAGCATCATGCCTATTATTGAGTGGGCTTTGATTTTTAAAAGTCTACGGCACCCTGTATTCCCAGGCGGTCACCCATCCAAGTACTAACCGGACTCGACGTTGCTTAACTTCGGTGATCGGACGAGAACCGATGTTTTTAACGTGATATGGCCGTAGACACCACCAGTTTCATTAGGTGTTAGTTCCTTTTAAATCAGATAGCTAACAACCGACGGTGTTCAACTTTCTATCGTTTTTCTGACTCTTCCATGCTAAGATTGACATTTTGTTGCGAGGTTTTCAATCAAAACACTTTTGGGAGAACTTGGATTTTATCGTCCATATATCAATGCAGATATAGATGTATATGCGAGTGTGTAGTAGCGTCCTTTTGCTAACGGTGCGCAAGTAAAAAATTACTATACGATATAAAGGCTTCATTACGAGACCGCAAATCAATAAAATTTGACATGTCGCGGTTGACTATTTTGCAAATATCGGTATGACAAAAACTTGGCTTTTTAATTGATACACGCGTCCCCGAGAATTTCTCGCGTACACAGTACTTCAATATTTTGAAATTAACGCGTACACGGTCAAAATGTTCGCGTATTTCACTGAGTATGCGGGCTTATCTGGAGCCCTGAAAGATAACTCGTTTCGTTATGACTTTCAAACATCAGCGCTTGATTGACACGAACAATCAAATGTTTATAGAGAGGCACTAAAGCATGTGTCATTGCAATCAGTTTATACGCAGATATAGCATAAAAAAGTAGAGGGGTCTATTAAAGTATCCTCAGACGCTCAGACGAGCATTCATTGGAGGAATAAAAAGACAACACAAGACTTGTTAAACATGATGTCTTAAAATTTATTTGAAAGATAAAAAGCAGTGCCGAGACAATGTACCCCCCAAAATTAGTTCTGTCCCCCAATTAAGGAACCTGGGAGACACAATGTCTAGGGAAAAACCCTGTGTTAACTGCAATTCCGACCCTCGAAAGTCGCAACACATTTAGGTCAAACAAGTCTCTACCGATACACACACAGTACTTTTTACCGCTTGGGTCTTATCTTTACACCTTAAATCTACGACATGCACTCCATGTCCTCCGTATTTCGAAAATACTCTGCATTATTGCGCAACGGCCTGTGTTTGGATTCATACTGAAGTGATGAATACAACATAACTTAAAGGAACCTTTTTATTAGTGTCTACAATGTTTGGCTTAAAGATAAATATACTCTGCCACCAAATTGCAAGGGCTAATATTGTAGAAATACACGTCATGTAACCAGTATTTTCATCGTACAAATCATTTATTTTTCTTAAAAAGAGACCATTTTACATTGATTTTGATAGAAATAGAATTTGAGTGTTTCCAAACTTTCAATGTATGTCAGTTATACAATTTACTATATTTCAGATCCAATATTCAGAGCTATTAATTTAAAAAACAAAAATCTTTATTTCTGCATTAAACCCTATGGTGTTACTACTCACTAGAATCGTCCCTTCAAATGAGTAGTCACTCCATATGATTTGGTGCAAAAATGAGTGAGAATTGTTGGATTTATAATTTAACTCCCTCTTATCTGGAGCTGTGAATATTGTTAAGAGGATTGATCTAGATCAGAACTATTTACAATAGATGTCAGAACCAGTGCTCTTAACCCATAAATATGCCTTTTCACACCTTTAATTTATTACTTCACTGCAGAAAATAGTTTGACTATACAGTCATGAATATTCATCGTAAGAAATATTTTCTTTATCCTAGCAGATACATGTAGTAGTTTAAAGCAGGCTGAAATAAGTGTTCTGTTTAACTTTCATTCTGGTTAAAGTGGTCACCTGTTTTCAAAACTAGAACATGTTATAGGCTCTGGGTTTAACTCTTTCCCTCATAGAAACGCCTTTTAGCACATTTGGTTTATTCCTCCACTGAAGAAAATAGTTCCAATTTATACAGTCTTGAAAATGAACCATATGAAAATTGTTCTAAATCCTAGCAGATTATAGCTTAAAGAAGTTTGAAAGTAAAGCAGCATGTGCCTTAAGGCACATTCTGCTTTACTTTCAGCCTGCTTTAAGTGGGCACATATCTTCAAAACTAGAAACAGGCTGTGTGGTAAAGGGTTAAGGGCTAATACTTAATTCAAATGGTTTATTCATGCTTGAACAGTTGGTGTATTCTGATTACTGACACAAAAGGCTCACCAGGTCACAAAGCAGTAAGATTACAATCAAACTTGTATTACAGTTCAATAGAAAAAAACACAGTGTTGAATAAAATAGTTCCATTTTAAACCGTTAAAGGAATACTTGTCATAAGGAATATTTAATATAGTAGCTGAAATGCAGACTGAAAGTAAAGCAGAATGCACCTTAAGGTGCATTCGACTTTACTTTCAACCTGCTTTAAGTAGTCACTAATCTTCAATACTAGAATCAGGCTATGGTGTAAAGAGTTAAGGGCTGTTAAAGTAAATATTTAAGAAAATTAAAAGAAAAGTAAAACAAGTGTAGAACCTGATCAGAGGGATGCTTACTACTTTCTTAGATGTAGCTTGTTTTCAGTATTTAAGAAAGATGGCTGCTTTAAGAAGGCTGAAAGTAAAGCAGAATGTGCCTTAAGGAGCAATCTGCTTCACTTTCAGTCTGCTTTAAGCTACCAGGATATAGCAAATATATCTTATGGCGCATATTCATGACTGTGTGAAGTGGACTATTTTCCATACTAGAAGAATAAATTAAAGGTGTAAAAGTTTAAAAAGGAGTATCATAATCTACGGGTAATGGGTTATGGATGAGGAACCCTCTGTACTGTCTGTAAATTAAACATACTGGTCTCTAGGATATATAGAAAAGGTTAATATGCAAGATTGACTTATGTTTTTGTTTACCTTTTTCGTTGCTATAATACCGGTATTGTCTGTTAGAAATTCTTATCTGCTTTAAATTATCAAAGTTTGTATTTTGGCTTTTTAAATTAAGAAACATGAATACAAGTATCAAATAGTTAAAATCCTGACTAGATACAGTGTAATTAATGCTGTGTTTCAACTTTGATATTGATTCAAACTGTTTAAAAAAGTTAGCCAAGTCCGGCGAGTCATGCTCTGGATTAAAGGTCCTTGGTTTGACTATTTACATATAAGATCATTATCTTTTATCTGACTACAATTTAATATCTAGTCGACTTAACTTATAGCCGTTGTACATTGTAATTTTGAAAAATTCTTACAAGATCTGTTTATTTAGCTGTATAATATTCTTGGGAGAAATCCCTCCAGAGACAACATAAACTAGCTGTTTATCAAAAGTTGGATGAGCCTATTAAACGCTTTACTCCATAGCCTTTTTCTAGTATTGACAATAGGTGACTACTTAACCGTTTTTAAGAACAAAACCTTTTTGAATTACATTGATCAGAAACTGAAAATTAATCTCTGTAAGGGTTAACAGTACAGTACTTGCCAAGATTTTTGAACAAATATTTTCCTAAGTAAAACGTTGCTATGTGAACTTAAAGGTTTATCAATACCAAGTTGACCGTAATCATTTATTCCATAGCCTGTTTCTAGTTTCGAAAACAGTTAACCACTTAAAGCAGGTTGAACGTAAAGCAGAATGTGCCTTAAGGCACATTCTGCTTTACTTTCAGCCTTCTTTAAGTTACAATCTGCTAGGTAGGATAAGAAAACATTTCTTATGCTGCATAATCATGACTCAGTGTTTTTTTTGGGGACCCATTCCCAATTGAAAACAAAGGCTTTTTGTTCCAAAATGAGCATTTCACGGCACGATTTTTTCCCAAAATGAGCTTTTTACGACTCAATTTTCCCCCAAAATTAAGTATTTTACGTCCTTTTAAGGCATATTTTTCCCAATTGGAGGGGTACCAACTCATTCCCAAAGTGGTGGAAAAAAACCACTGTGACTATAAATCAGAACTATTTTCATCTGTTGAGGTACAAGTTAAAGGTACATGTATTGCAATGTTTATCTACGGAGTAAGGTGTCTGATCTGGATCAAAACTGTTTGACACTGAAGTACATGTAAATGCATATGAGCTGTGCCATGACAAAACCAGCTTTATTGCATTGCAATATTGTACAGACCAAGCACTGTTGTCACCACTGGTACTGTATCTGAGTTTGGTTTAAACTGCCAAATACTGTATATAATACAGCTACATAAAATGTTTTAGATGCATGTGGGTGTCAAACAGTGTAGATCAAGATCAGTCGTCGTGTCATGATGCGGCAACTGGCCTTGATCTACACCGTTTGCAATGCAATGAGTCCGGTTTTCTCATGGCACAGCTCAATTATGAATCATCTCCGAGTCAAGGGAGAATTGTTGTAGATGAATTTGTTTTCAGACGACCATTACATTATGTGGGGAAGGTTAAGTTGTTGTTTGGTGGCTGTATGCTTACAATGGATCAGGGGGGGTTATACTGTATTGACAAACATACAAGTCATGATAGTTATCAGAATATAATCCCTCTTTAGGATTAACGGTGTGGATTAACCTGTTACTCTTAGCCTCACAGTTCCTAGTTTTGAAGACAGGTTGCCACTTAAATCAGGTTGAAAGTAAAGCAGAATGCTCCTTTAAAGAGGCACTCGATGGTACATGTATTGAATAATCAGGTGGCAGTTTTACCCATTTTATGCCTAGCTTTCCATAAAAGGGGCCTTGCCAACCTGTGTTAAGACTCAGATCAGATGCTGAATTATGTTGGTCTTATCAGAGTCTACACTGTTTGCTGATAGGAATTTCAAAATAAAAAATTAAACCAATATGGAAATTTAGACCAGACACCCCTTAGACCAAAAATGGACTAATTCAATCCAATATTTAACCATGGAAGAATCCACTCTGCACAAATGGGTTAACTCTTTCCTCCCTGAAACTTTAAATGGACAATTCCCGTTTCCATTTTAGTTTAGTCCATTTCTGACTTTAAGGGTTATTTTTGTCAATGTTTAGCATTGTGACAAACAGTGAAGACCCTGATCAGAGGGCTCCTTTTGGAGCCCTCTGATCTGGGTCTTCACTGTTTGCACAGGACAAGTGTGTTATTCACAGGTACACTGTTTGAAAAGAACGCCAATATGCGGGACTAGGGTTCAAAGGGTTAAAGTAAGTTAGTAACAAAGCTTTCTTGCTTTACTCTAAAGTTTACTGTCCTCTTAAATGAAACAGCCACCTGTCATGAGAGGCCACATGTTCTTCAAAACTAGAAACAAGCTCTAGATGGTAATGGATTAAATCACTGTTAGATATTTAAGTGATTAACACATGTGGTAATGAAGGAAAGGGTTATTTGAAAAGAAGCTTTGCTTGGTGCAGCCTAGTAACAGTGAATAATTTAACAGCTGAGCAAAGCAAGACACGCCAAAGACTTGCTGAGATAGCCTTAAATACAGCAAGAGACTGAGGAAATCAATGAGCCTCAAATGATGAATGACCTGCAAACATCAACACCTGGGTCGTAATGGAAGCAAACATTTAGAGGAGAAGACCTTATTCTTTCCTGTTTATTGAAAGTTTAAGCAAACAGCAAATCAATTAAATAAATGAAAATGTCAGGTTTTTTCAATTTCTTCAGTTTTGAGCCTGATCGGGTTACCCGGCACCTGATCTGGCTTCAAACTCTTTGCAATATAAGTAATCGTTTTAGCATTAAAAGTTTTATGTAGGGAAGGAGTTACAGGACAAACTCAATGTTCTTTCAAGAAATATTTTCTATAACCTTGCAGATGACTTTGTAAATGGTCGCATAAAGCAGACTGAAAGTAAAGCAGAATGTGCCTAAAGGCACATTCTGCTTTACTTTCAACCTGCTTTAAACGGTCACTGAGTCTTGTCTTCAAAACAAGAAACAGGCCATGGGGTAATGCGTTAAGGCACATTCTGCATTACTTTCAACTTGTTTTAAGTGGTCACCCGCCTTAAAAACTAGAACCAGGCTATGGGGTAATAGGTCTAAAGAATAAGTAAACATTGCAGAATAGACATCCTGTTGTATAGACTATTTAGATATAAACTTCCTTGCAAAATGCTTCCAGGTGCATCTGTATGAGATTCTAAGAAGTAAGAGCATCAAATAGCCGGAAATGTTTCTGTGTTTACTTGCTTGTGTTTTCATGTTATTTATTGGCTTCAACCGATCATCAGATAAGAGTTAAGTGGGTAAACTAATTAGTTTCGATGTTGTCTCTATTTAATAAACACATTGTTATTTAACCCATTACCCCATTGACTATTTTTAGTTTGGAATACAATTAAAGCAGGTTGAAAGTAAAGCAGAATGTGCCTTAAGGCGCATTCTGCTTTACTTTCAGCCTGCTTTAAGCTAACATCTTCTAAAATTTAGAAAATATTCCTTATGAAACATATCCATGAGTCATGAATATATATTATAGAGAATATTTTCTATGCTCTAGCACACAGTAGCTTAAAGTGGACTGAAAGAAAAGCAGAATGCGCCTAAAGGCGCATTCTGCTTTACTTTCAACCTGCTTTAAGTGGTCACCTAGCTTCAATCCTAGAAATAGGATATCAGGTAAAGGGTTAAGCCATGTTCAGTAAAGGCTACAAGGTAGCTATTACTTTCACCTAGCTCTGGTCATTATTCCTGTATATGGGGAGGAATTTAGGGTCTATATAGATTTGCTTCATCTGTGTGCTCAAGTCTGTCCAATCAAATGCTTGAGAACAAACTCAGACTCAACTCAAAAGCTTTATAACCTTGGAGCCTGGTCATCATTCCTGTATATGCGGAGAAAAGGGTCAATATAGATTTGCTTCATCTGTGTGTGTCATTGTCATGGATTGTGTAAGTTTTGTCTTGAGGCCAGGGTCTGTCAGCTAGGTGTTTGACATATTGTAGTTAGTATTCAGATCATAGGCAGGCTGACAACTGGTAAGACCATTATAATGATGTCCTCGTCAAGATTGTAACGTCTGTTGTATCAGTGCCAGTCAGTGGTCAATTGATTGTCTTGGTCGTGAGTGTAATTATTTCAGAAACATTAATTGGTTCCACATCTATGTTGTGATGGCAACAATTTGGATTTAACTCTTTGCATGCTGGGTAATTTTGTCGTCTGCAACAATTGTCGTCTGCTACTGTTATAACAATAGAATTGTATTGGTCATGAGTGTAGTTACCGTATTTCAGAAACATTTATTGGTTCCACATCTATGTTGTGATGGCAACAATTTGGATTTAACTCTTTGCATGCTGGGTAATTTTGATGTGTGCGTCAGATTGTCGTCTGCTAATGTTATAACAATAGAATTTTTAAAAATTCTTTTTAAAACAGGAGCAGAGTGTGAAACAGTTTGGATCCTGATGCGGCGTCTCATCAGGATCCAAACTGTTTGCTCAGATAATCACCATTCCGCCTCTAGGGTGGAAAGAGTTAACTCATTACCCCATACAGCCTGTTTCTAGTTTTGAAGACATTTGCTCACTTAAAGCAGGTTGAAAGTAAAGTCTTATTACAGCGTTTTTTTTCCTTCTTTGAACGGGTCCGGGGAACGGACCCGTTCCCAATTGGAGACGGACCCGTCCCAATTTGACGACCGGACCCGTCCCAATCAAAAGAAATCAAATATCGGACCCGTTCCCAATCAAAATAAACATATTTCCCAATTGTCAAATTACTTTTTCCCTTTAAATCATAGCAAACCATCCATATTTCACCTTATCTTTTGCTACAATGAATGTCTCGTCAAGGAAATATACAGAAGTTTATAATTCCGTGGTCTCATGAAATGTAAACAAAGTTACGCAACTCCATTGACATTTTTTGGAGTATGTATAAAACAATACCAGTGATTACGGCCGAATATCGGAAACGGTCCGGGCGAAGATTTATACATGCCCCTTAATCGAGACTGGTTAATGTTGCGTGATCGCAAAATCCGCTGAAATTGATAAGAGTTTACAAACCCAGTCTGACTCTGTTTACCATCATTTATAAAATAGAAAACCTACAATTAAAACAATCAGAATTGTTTTGAGAAAGACGATAATGAAGAACTTGAATCTAGATCACTGCCTTAACACTCGCGAGCTTGATTGGCAGTATTCAGAGATAGATAAGATAAGATTTTGGATTTTACCAAGTCACTAACTCTGTCTCGGCCGCAACAGCGTCTACTGTGAGTAACACACCCAGCGTAGATTTAGTTTTTACACCATGTTTACCATCATAAACAGTTCTAACGGTTTAGTAACTTAAATTCCCAATTTCTGCGTTGTCATCATTTCAAAACTCGTTTTTCCCAATTTGACTTGAAAAATTCCCAATCTGAGGGGTACCGGACCCGTTCCCAATTGGGTGAAAAAAACGCTGTATTAAAGCACATTCTGCTTTACCAACTTACTTCAGCCTGTATTAAAATGCCATCCGCTAGGATATAGGAAATTTCTTATGGTGAATATTTATGACTGTATAAAGTGGAACTATTTTCTTTAGTGGAATAATATATTAGAGGCATAAAATGGTGTTTTTATAGAGTAATGGGTAATTTGAAACAATATGGGTTATTTATAGATACCTGTTATGATGGCTTTATGATAAACTGATCATAGTGATCTTACTGATCTACTATAGACGGATCTTTGGAATTTAGAAAAGTGCTGCTGCATTCTGGGTCAATTGAAGACTTTAAATATGTGTAACCTAAGAATGTCAGCTTAGAGACTAAACTGTGAGTTGTATTATTTTCATATTTTGTTTCTACATACATATTAACCCTTTACCAGTTTTAGAGACAGGTGACCACTTAAAGCAGGTTGAAAGTAAAGCAGAATGTGCCTTAAGGCACATTCTGCTTTACTTTCAGCCTGCTTTAAGCTAAAATCTGCTAGGCTAAATAAAATAGTTGTAATAATAATTGTTCCTGAGGGTATGAACTAGAACTATTTTCTTCAGCGGAGGAATAAATTAAATACGCTAAAAGTCGCTTCTATGGGGGAAAGGGTTAAGAGACAAATTGAGGAACAGCTCAAAAGTTGTATCATTTGGTCAATATACTTGGATCTCTCTACATTACTTTTCTGAATTTGCACTGCTGCCATTCTTGATAATAAAACCTCTCTATGGGACCACTAAATAATGTGAATTATTATGTCTTCCCCCTTTAGGGGGGGGGGGGGGGGAGACATATTGGTGTTGTGCTTTCTGTCTGTCTGTCTGTTAAAATTCTTGTGCAGCTAACTCCTCCTACACTTTATGAGGGATTTACTTCAAACTTTGAGAAATGAATCAGCTATATGCGAGGATGGTCATGTGGTTTGGAATTTTGGCTGCAACGTTATGGCCCTTTGTAGTTTTGCCTTATATAGAGTATATAGCGAAAAATTCTTGTGCAGCTATTTGCGGGATTTACTTCAAACTTTTACACATGTACCACCTATATGTGAGGATGGTCATGTGGTTTGGAATTTTGACTCCAACAATTTTAATAGAAGTTATGGCCCTTTGGAGTTTTTCCTTATATAGATTATATAGTGAAAAAGTATTGTGCAGCTAACTCCTCCGATACTATGTAAGAGTTTTCATTCAAACTTTTACATTTGAACCAGCTATATGTGAGGATGGTCATGTAGATAGGCATATGGGCTGCAACAATTATGACAGAAGTTTGGATTTTTTTCAACATTCATATTTTACAGATAATCAATCTATATGTGACACACAACCAATCTATATGTATCTATAAGTGACACACAACCAATCTATATCTAGTTGTTAAAACGCAACTATTGAGTTTTCTGAGTTTGTTACATTTTTAGCTCACCTGGCACAAAGTGCCAAGGTGAGCTATTTTGATCGTGCTGTGTCCGTCGTTGTCCGTCCGTCCGTCGTCAACAATTTCTTTAAACGACATATGATCTCCTCTTAAACTACTGGATGGATTTTAACCAAACTTGGCAGGATTGATCTTTGAAATTTGTTCAAATATTTCCGATCTGTTGCATATCTAGGTCACAGGAACTAAAAATAGATTGTTTCAATAAAAACTTAAAAAATCTTCTTCTCTGGAACCACAGTACCCTGAGCTTAGATATTTAGCACATAGCATCATCTACAGGTCTTCTATCAAGATTGTTCAAATTATGTCCCTGGGGTCAAAAATGGCCCCGCCCCGGGGGTCACAAATTTACATAGAGTTATATAGTGAAATCTTCAAACCTCTTCTTCTCTGAAATTAATATAGCTAGAGCTTTGATATTTGGCAATGTGTAACTTCTAGAGGTACTTTACCAATAGTGTTCAAATAATTCAGGTCTGTTGCATATCTAGGTCACAGGAGCTAAAAATAGATTATTTCAATAAAAACTTAAAAAAAATCTTCTTCTCTGAAACCATAGTACCCTGAGCTTAGATATTTTGCACAAAGCATCATCTTCAAGTCCTCTATCAAGATTGTTCAAATTATGTCCCCGGGGTAAAAAATGACCCCGCCCCGGGGGTCACAAATTTACAAAGAGTTATATAGTGAAATTTTCAAACCTCTTCTTCTCTGAAACTAATATGGCTAGAGCTTTAATAATTAGCATAGTGTAACTTCTATAGGTACTTTACGAATATTGCTCAAATGGTTCCAGTCCTTTTCATATCTAGGTCACAGGAGCTAAAAATAGATTTTTTTCAATAACAAGAGACCCAGAGGGTCACATTTCGCTCACCTGAGGACACTGTACCATAGAATCTGACTGGGCAAGACAACATTTTGATATAGCTATGACCCAGGTCCCATAATTTGATCTTGGTAGAGGACCACAATGCGAAGCTGCATGTCAGATATTAATGATCTGGGCCTTACGGTTTAAGAGAAGATTTTTAAAGGTTTTCCTATAAAAACTGGGTGGGTCCAATTTTTGCCCGGGTGTCATAATTTTAACACACTTGGTAGAGAACCACAAGGCTAAGCTATATGTCAAATATTAAGAATCTGGGCCTTACAGTTTCAGAGTAGAAGATTTTTAAAGGTTTTCCTATATAAGTCTATGTAAAACTGATAAGCCCTGGGGCGGGGCCAATTTTGACCAAGGGGTCATAATTTGAACAATCTTGGTAGAGGACCATAGGGCAAAGCTACATGTCAAATATTAATGATCTAGGCCATACAGTTTCTGAGGAGAAGATTTTTAAAGGTTTTCCTAAGAAAAACTGATAAGCCCCAGGGCGGGGCCATTTTTGGCCCCAGGGTCAAACTTTTAACAATCTTGGTAGAAGATCATTAGGTTATGATACATACCAAATATCAAAGGTATGGGCCTTTGGGTTTTTGAGAAGAAGATTTTTTAAGATTTTCTTATGCATTAAAAGTTGTCTATAGGGTCATGTTAGAAAATCTGGTCCCACAGCAAGGGGAATAACTCTAGCCAAAACTTTGAACAAGATTTCGTTCCCACTTGCCACTGATGCTTCTGACAAAGTTTGGTTGCAATTGGGTCTGTGGTTTCTGAGGAGATGTTGTTTGAAAATGTGAACGTACGACGGACACTGGACGACGGACGCCAGACACCGGACGACGGACGGAATGATATCACAAAGCTCATCCTGAGCCTTCGGCTCAGGTGAGCTAAAAACTTAAAAAATCTTCTTCTCTGAAACCACAGTACCCTGAGCTTAGATATTTTGCACAAAGCATCATCTTCAGGTCCTCTATCAAGATTCTTCTAATTATGTCCCTGGGGTCAAAAATGGCCCCGCCTGGGGGGTCACAAATTTACATAAGAGTTATATAGTGAAATCTTCAAACCTCTTCTTCTCTGAAACTAATATGGCTAGAGCTTTAATATTTGGCATAGTGTAACTTCTAGAGGTACTTTACCAATATTGTTCAAACGGTTCCGGTACACCGGTCCTTTGCATATCTAGGTCACAGGAGCTAAAAATAGATTTTTTCCAATAAAAACTTAAAAAATCTTCTTTTCTGAAACCACAGTACCCTGAGCTTAGATATTTTGCACAAAGCATCATCTTCAGTTCCTCTATCAAGATTGATCAAATTATGCCCCTGGGTTCAAATATGACCGCGCCCCGGGGGTCACAAATTTACATAGAGTTATAAAGTTAAATCGTCAAACCTCTTCTTCTCTGAAACTAATATAGCTAGAGCTTTGATATTTGGCATGGTGTAATTTCTAGAGGTATACTTTACCAATATTGTTCAAATGGTTCTGGTCCATTGCATATCTAGGTCACAGGAGCTTAAAATAGATTTAAAAAAAAAAAAAACTTTAAAAATCTTCTCTTAAACTACAGTACCCTAAGCTTAGCTATTCTGCACTCAGCATCATCCAATCAGCAATTGGCACAATCATATTGTCATAATTTCTCAGCTTTCCAAGATATGTTACATTTACATCAACGGTCCCAGGTGAGTGATTTAGGGCCGTATACGGCTCTTGTTTAACAAATGTATGAAGATGTAAAGGTTGACACCAGGGTGAACTTTTTTTAAGTGACAACACAACAGTAAAGATACTAACAAGGACATGTGATATTTGACTGTACTCCTACTCCTTCCTTAAAAATGGCCAAAAACTCGAGAATATGCATGTCACACAGTAAGTATATACACAATTTTAATCTGAAAATAAATTGCTTACAATTTACAATGTCAGTATTTTGACATATGAATTTATTCCTCATATAGATGCCAGGGTGGAGGTTGCCAGGGGGTGAATTTATTCCTCTTATGGGTGCTGGGGCGGGGTACCGGGGGGAGACATGTGTTTTTCTCAAAAACAAGCTCTAGTTTGAAGAAGAGGTTATTCTTTTCCTACTGTGTATTATATACAAAATTATTAATGTACAGTATTATATTCCATTTGTTCCTTCGGTCCTTGCCACCCTTCTATATGAATCAATGTATATGTATGTATAGTTTCATCACTTAGAGCTGAAATGCCCACAACCTGGGACGATATTTCCAGCTGTTGCCGCTGCAATTACTATTTATGTCATTGTGTTCTCATTGTTTAATATCACAAATACAGCTTTTGTCAATTTCAAAGCAACTAAATATGATTGCAATAATCAACCTTTCCTCTGCTAAAAAATGGCTCAGCCCGGCTGCAGTTAACCCTTTAACCAATAGCCTGTTTCTAGTAGTTAAGATATGTGACATATTAAAGCAGGCTGAAAGTAAAGCAGAATGTGCCCTAGGGCACATTCTGCTTTACTTTCAGCCTACTTTAAGTTACTATCTGCTAGTGTATAGAAAATATTACTTATAGTACTTATTCATGACAGTATAAAAATGGAACTATTTCTTTGGCGGATGAATAAAATGAATGCGCTAAAAGTCGCTTCTATAAGGGAAAGGGTTAAGAGTTGAATAAACTACGTTTTTTTCAACATTTTACCCTCTATATATATCTTTACCAAATCCTATAATGGTGTAATTACTCATAAGAAACGTCATTAACACGTTACCCAATAGCCTATTTCTAGTTTTGAAAACAAGTACTTACTTAAAGCAGGTTGATAGTAAAAGCAGAATGCGCCTCAAGGCGCATTCTGCTTTACTTTCAGCCTGCTTTAAGCTATTATCTGCTAGAATATAGAAAGTATTTCTTATGATACGTGTTCATTACTGTAAAAATTGCACTTATTTTCTTCAGTGGATGAATAAATCAAAAGGCGTAAAAAGGCTTTTTTATGGGGTAATGGGTTAAGAGATGATTCAAAACAGTAGTCACACCATCGGGTTAAGTAGAGAAAGAAAGATGTAAGTTTTTGAACAGTTCCCCTTTTCTGAAGCCCTGAGGATCAACTGAACTTGAAACTGCAGAAAACAGTTAGGATTCGTATCAGGTGTCAAGTAACTTGGCATCTGATCAGGATCCAAATTGTTCTTTACTTTAATATATAAGGGATATTCTAAATATCATGCAATTTTTAAAGATAATTTGAGAAAGGTATGGGTCATTTGACAAAGTGCTAGTTTGAATTGAGGATTCCTAACTCCTGTGTTAATTGAAATTAAAATTGCATGATTGTGGAAATTTGATATGCCTGAGCATAAAAATGCTTTAAACATAACGCTGGCTATAAATTTGATTTCTGATGAAACTAGCTGTGACTTCGGTTAATGAGGTGAGAGCGTGTTTAAACATTTTCACAATAATTTCTAAACCCATTGAACCATAGTGCCACGTATATATACACTTCAGTTCCGGTGTATCTGTGGTGAATACACTTGTTTTTTGTGAACAGTGTAGCCCCTGAACAGAAGGCACCTGCAGTGGATGAATATATTAATAGTGTAACATTGTGTATTAATAGAATACTGGGATAACCCTCTTCCCCATAGCCTGTTTCTAATTTTGAAGACAGATGTTCACTTTAAGCAGGTTGAAAGTAAAGCAGAATGTGCCTTAAGGCACATTCTGCTTTACTTTCAGCCTGCTTTAAGCTACCATCCACTAGAATATAAAAAATATTTCTTATGATACATATATTCATGACTAAATTAAGTGTAAATTGGAACTATTTTCTTCAGTGGACAAATAAAACGTGTGAAAAGCTGTATTTATGGGGTAATGGGTTAATGTTCAGTGAGCTATAATGTTTTGGGAAGGAGAAATGTTTTTGGTTTTTAAGACTTTCATTTTTTTAACGGAATTTATGTTTTGGAGGTTTTATTGTATGTTGCTGCATCATTCAATCCCATGATGCCTCTGGCTAGAGACTGTCTTTACTTGTCATAAAGAGTGGCTTGTTTGTTTCATTAACTGTTAGGTAACTGTCACAGTCGGATTGATTGACAGGTAAAGAAACATTTTCTTTGTTTAACGGTGCAATATGCTGAATTGGTCAAATGGACTATTCTAGTTAAGAAAAGCTAGGGACTAGCTTATGTTCATTTTAGGGTGGTCTCCAGATCTATAGTATTTTATGTTTGCAAACAGTGGAAGCCCTGATCAGAGGGCTTCTTCAGGATCAGCACTTAATTCCACTGTTTGTAAAAGATAGTTAGATGCCATGGACATATGCTGGTTCCCACTAAAGGTTTATTGAGATTGTAATTGTCATCTATTGCTTGTATTGGGAAGCCTTCCAGTTGGCTTGCGGAAGGTTTGACTGTTATAATGATTGCACATTGACCGTAATATTAGGTCATGGTTAAAAGGTTTAATCTTCACCCTTGCAGTGCTGACTTGTTTAATGGGCTTTTCCATCTTCTGATAAAGACCAGTTTATATTGACTTAAAAGGGTTTGTCTCCCAACATAATTAAAAAGTATGGCAAACAGTGCAGACCCAGATCAGAGGGCTCCTTCAGGAGCCCTCTGATCTGGGTCTGCACTGTTTGCAAACTTGATATATTCTTGACTCTGTACTATAAGGGTTAAAGGCCTAGTTTAATGCTGATTTATTTGAACCCCATTTATATTTGACCCCCATCAATATTTGACCACCATCTAGTTGAAATAGGATGCTAACTTTGGAGAAAATACGAGTCATCGGCATGGGTAAATAAGTTTAATAAAAACTCCAAACTGCTTTCAAAAAACCTTATATACAGTGTTGATTGTTGAAAGGGTTAAAATTAGATTCAAATGCTTTGTCAAAAAATTAATGCGTTCAATGGTTCTAAATTTCTAACACAGTCTTAACTAATATACAATGAGGGTTTCTAGTACTTAAAATAGTTGGCCTCTTAAAGCAGGTTGAAAGTAAAGCAGAATGAGTCTTAAGGCTCATTCTGCTTTACTTTCAGCCTGCTTTAAGCTAGCATTAGGATATAAAAATAATTCCTACAATTCATATTAATGACTGCTTAAAGTTGATTTATTTGCTTCAGTGGAGGAATAAAATAAAGGTATAAAAAGGTGTTTTTAGGGTGTTATGAGTTAAGTTAGATAGGGACTAAGAGATAAATTCAGCTGTATTTACATCAAGGATTTTCAAATTGTAAAAAATAAGCTCCAAATGTTATGAAATGATCTATTTGAAGAGTGACCTTATAATGTTACGAAGACTGCACTGTTTGAATACATTTTGTACATGCAGTATGAACGAGATTTTCTGTGCACACAGATTGAATTGCATGTGTACCTTATAATTGATCTCAATTTAACCCATTACCCCTTAAAAACGCCTTTTTACGCCTCTATTTATTCCTCCACTGAAGAAAATAGTTCCAATTTATACAGCCAAGAATATGTATCAGAAGAATTATTTTCTATATCCTTGCAGATGGTAGCTTAAAACAGGCTGAAAGTAAAGCAGAATGTGCCTTAAGGCACATTCTGCTTTACTTACAACCTGCTTTAAGTGGTCACCTGTTTTCAAAGCTAGAAATAGGCTAAGAGGTAATGGGTTAATACACTAAAGTCTTGTCCAATGCAAAAAGTGACGACTCATAATAACCCATTAAGTTGGCATTTATTACCCATAAATATGCCTTTTATGCCTTTAATTTAGAAAAGGGCTATGGGGTAACGGGTTTAAGGGCTCCTATCAGGAGTCTTCTGATCAGGGTCTGCATTGTCATTTTGAAATATTTTGTGAAAATCAATCTAAAATGTAAAAAAATTACCTGAATACCAGACTTGATTTGATACTGAAATTTTCATTTTGAATGTTTAGGGGCTTGTTAATTTAGGATAGGGTTAAATATAATCACCTGCCTTCAATGAAAACATTTCTTGAATAAAATAACATGTGTACATGTATTCCATAGATGGCTCTCTGGAGTTGGGTACAAAAAAGTCTACCCGAGAGAATCACCTAAGGTGTATTCTAGTAATCTATATAATGATCTGTTCTGAATAACTATGCTTAACAAATAAGCGGGTTTATATATAATGTTACATTACCACACCCTTCAGTTGAGCTCATTCATAACTTTAATGAAAAGGGTGTTATTACACACTCTCACAGTCGCCACTACTGGGATGTCAATTGTCATTTGCCACAGTCTAACCTCGATAAGTCAAAACTTACACTTAAAGACATTCTTGACCTAACTTGTAGCAATCTGGTCATGAAACTATGATAACCTTTGCAAACAGTTTGGATTCTGATGAGACGTCACATAATGTGGCATCTCATTAGGATCCAATCTGTTTGACACTCTGACTCTGTTTTGAAAAGAATTTTGAAAATTCTAATTTTAGAACAGTTACAGACAAAAATGATTGTTCCAGATGAAAAATTACCCAGCATGCAAAGAGTTAAAGACATTACATGACCAAGCTTGGGTGGTAACATCTAGTATCGTAGAAAGTTTGAGTCAAAGCATGGAGCCCATGCACTTACTCGGCTAGCGTCTAGGCAAGGAATCATTCAGGCGTCTCATGTGAGGCCCGCACCTAATACTTGATAGCTTGGTTAGTAAAACCCATTGAAAAACCTATTGAGATCTATTATGTAAGGGCCTCTATTCAAAGCTTCAGATAGCTGAACCGTTACCTCCACAATTTTGTCATGATCTACCTGTATGTTGACACCTAGTGAATACAATGGGGGTGAATCAATGAATGGACTGGCTTAATGTCTTTAAGTTGAAGTCACATGTATTTCTTTCATGGAATTTTCCATACCGTAACTCAAAATTCTCATTAGAATCTAGTCACACTTACCAGTATTTCAAAGTTGAAATGTGGCTCAGTATTTCAAGTTAAAATGTGGCTCAAAGCCACACTAGTATGTAGCCCAAGTTTGACTACTGGTATATATGTTTCTGAGACTTTTTGTGTATTATTTCTTTGATTGGGCGTATACAACACTGATGCTTTGACTGTACATATTCGCACAATAATGAACTACACATTGTGACATAACTGTGTACTCTTATTTTTGTGGTACATTTGTCATATGTCAGATAGTAGCTTTTCTTGATATGTTACCTTTACAATGCAAGAAATTTCATTTTTGTCTCACTACGAGTCGACATATGAGCAAACAGAGGGGCTTTGGTGTTACTTTTTCCATCGGCAACAAACATTTGGATTTGTATCGGATGTTAAGTTTTCGCTTTAGCTCTGTTGCTCTAAAAGTGTTTTGAGACCAACCAATCTTGGAATACAGTATTATGCATGACATCAAAATGTGTCACTGTGGACTGATGGATACAGGCACTCAGGACACTTAACTCTTTGCATGCTGGGTATTTTTTTCGTCTGCATATAAATTTGTGTATGCAACTGTTCTAAAAAGTTAATCTAAAGAGTTATCTAATTTTCTTTTCAAAATAGGGTCAGAGTGTCAAACAGTTTTGATCCTGATGAGACACCCCATTCCGCTGCGTCTCATCTGGATCAAAACTGTTTGCAGCTAGTCACTGCCGCTAGCATGCAAATGGTTAATTCTGTTGAACTCTTGTATAGTACTTTCAGTCTGCTTTTACCCATTACCCATAGCCTGTTTCTAGCTCTGAAGACATATGTGACTTAGAGCAGGTTGAAAGTAAAGCAGAATGTGCCTTAAGGCTCATTCTGTTTTACTTTCAGCCTGCTTTAAGCAGGGCTCAAGATAAGAGGGAGTTTTCCAAACAAATCCAACATTTTCTCAATCATTTCAGCACCAAACCCTATGGTGTTATTCTCATTAGAATGGTCTCGAAGAGACGATTGTAATGAGTAGTGATACCATAGGGCTTAATGCAGAAATAAAGATTTAAGTTTTTGAAAAACTCTACTTATCTGGAGCCCTGTTTAAGCTAATATCTGCCAGGATATAGAAAATATTTCTTATGCTATATATTTATGTCTGTATAAATGGGAACTATTTTCTTCAGTGGAGGAATAAACTAAAAGCTGAAATAGGTGTATTTATGAGGGAATGGGTTAAGCAACCTTGTCATCAGTACTGGAAACAAGCTATGGAGGAAAGGGCTTATAGGGCACATGATTGTTTACAGCAATATAAAAGTAAAGCAGTTGGAACTTTCTGCTTTTCTTTCATCTTGCTTTAAGCTGTCACCAGTGTTTGATCTTGGGACAGTGCATAATATGTGAGAGGATATTTTGTTTGCCCGTCTTGACAAGTGGGTTTTCTCTAGATTATTTCCTCCCACAACAATGACCATTCGAGCCATTGAGCGTATTTTGTATAAATTGTAATAATTTGTTTTGAAATCAGTGGAAAGTAAAGTTGAAACTTTTTATGCCCCTGCACAACTCATCAATTATGATATCTGGTATTTGGTACTTATTGTTAGGAGTAGCTAGGTATGGATCTTGTAGTGAATGTTTGTGGAGGATTAATTAAGTTTTAAGTTCACAGCCTGTCTGGATTGACATTTATATTGACCTGAACCTTTCTCCTGCTATTAGAAGATATTGACGCTAGTAGAAGTTGTCCGATCTAGGCCTGAATTGTATTCTTATTGGATGTCTGATGTCAGTTTTCACTTTTTCCTGGAGAAAATTTCCGTATTTTCTTAGCAATTTACCTGTTAAGATGCTATATGTTTAAATAGCGAGTCAAGTTTTATATACATGTATGAATATTCAGCAGAAGAAGGGTTGACATAAATACTTATATTAATCCCTTTTTAAGTGCAATAGTAAAATTATTTAAGTCCTTGATATACTTTCAAATAGTGCTGTAAAACCTCTCTAGAACAACCACTAAATTATGTTCATTATTAGGGTGTTTACCATAGGTGACCGCTTAATGCAAGTTGACAGTGAAAAAGAAAGCTCCTGCTTTAAGTCGAGATCTGTCTATTATACAATCAATAACCTTCATTTCAGTGGTCGTATTAATAGAGAGGTTTTACTGTATGTTATATAGAGATTATTCCATCCATCATAATTTTTGTTTGGAAAGCTCAGTAAGCATACACTTTGCTTAATTCTTTGCATGCTGGGTATGTTTTCGTCTGCAACAATTGTTGTCTACTTCTGTTCTTAAAACAGAATTTTCTAAATATATTTTTCAAAACGTGGTTTTGTCTCTGGCATGCAAAAGTAACACTCAGAAAACAAGCATTTAGCAAGGATGAGTTAACCCATTACCCCATAAATACGCCTTTTTGCGCCTTTAAGTCTCCTCCACTGAAGAAAAGAGTTTTATGCAGTCATGAATATGTACTATAAGAAATATGACTTATATACTAGCAGATGGTAGCTTAAAGCAGGCTGAAAGTAAAGCAGAATGTGCCTAAACACGCATTCTGCTTTACTTTCAACCTGCTTTAAGTGCTTTTCTTTCTTTAGAACTAGAAACAGGCTATGGGGTAATGGGTTAAGGGGTTAATTACAATATCTCAAACAACAGCTCATATATTAGATGATAGTTTGTTATCTATTTTAAACTGTTTATTTTTCAGTGATTGTAGAAGGACCCAAGACAACCTTTGACCCAGCAGCCACCTGGGGTGACTCATAGCTGGCAAGAGCAAGACTAAGGGAGATAACTGTGAATGGGGAGGATTTGTTGCAAGAGTTCACTCCCCTCTTTTTCCCCCATTGGATGAGAAAGACCTACCAGTAAAGTAAGGAAACAGCTTGTTAATTGCATTTTGTGCTGCATGTTGTAAACTTATACAGTCAAATGGATTAACCCACCACCCAAAAGATGCACTTTTTATGGCTTTAATTCATTCTTCACTAGAGTAATAAATTAAAGGCATAAAAAGCATATTTATGGGGTAATGGGTTAAAACTTTTGAAACACACACTTGCCTTTGTAACACAAGTATGTCATTCTTGAGTGCAGTGTATTAGACTAACTGTAGTATGAGTTACTTTTCAGGCTAATATTATTTTCATCTGTAATTTTTCTACTGTTCTAAAGATTTAAAATGGTCTGAAATTTATTTCAAAAGATTAAAAAGCCGGTGTCAAGCATGATAAAACCCAGAGTTTCTCGAAGGTTCTTCTGGGTCCAAATTTTATTTACTATTCTTATATTGACTATTGACGCTTTAAGTCTTTCAACATTAAATAACCCCACCCAACTCCGGTGGATTATTATGTTCCCTTGTGGATCTTACATGAACTAGTGTACATGGAATTCTGGGTAGTTTGATAAATACTGGTCTAATTGCAGACCCAGATGAGAGGGATCCTCTGATCTTGGTTTACACTATTTTCAAATGTAATGAGTATATGTTAAACCCTTTCTCCCATTGAAGCACCTGTTAGCACATGTATTTTATTCCTCCACTTAAGAAAATAGATAAGAAATATTTTCTATATCAAAGCAGATGGTAACTTAAAGCAGGCTTAAAGTAAAGCAGAATGTGCCTTAAGGCATATTCTACTTTACTTTCAACCTGCTTTAAGTAGTCATTTATCTTTAAAACTAGAAACCAGCTATGGGGTAATGGGTTAAACAGGTACATGGTGTGAAGAGTTACCGGTACACACAATGGTGCAGTATCAGTATGATACAGGGGAACTGCATGGATGGCTACTACATGTATATATATGGAGGAAAGGTTTTACACAGCCTTCATGAACTGTCCTTATCTGGGGACAAATAAAATGATTCTCATTATTGTTATTACAGCTTTTCAGTAAATCAATACAGATATGATAAATTGATAACAATAAAGTCCTATATTAATTACAAGCAAAAAAAAACCTTTTCCTGAGTTTCTTCCCTGAAACTTCAAATGGACAATGCCATTTTACAATTTAGTCTAGTCCATTTTTGACTATTTAGGGTTATTTTTTTTCAATGTACCCCCGGGTATTACAGAATGACAAACATTGCAGACCCTGATCAGAGGGCTCCTTTAGGAGCCCTCTGATCTAGGTCTTCACTGTTTGCATTGGACAAAATTTTAATGTACTCTTTACAAAAACAGTAATGTACGGGCATTTATCAACAACTAATAAATTATACTTGTTGCTAGGGTCCAACGAGTTACGACAGATGGAAGTTTCAATCAGGAATGACTTAATAAAGCAGAAAGCTCCAATTATGGAGCTATAATTCTGCTCATTTTTATCTTGACGTAAGCTGTAACCTTTAAAGCCTAAAACAAAGCTTCCATTTGAATGACTGATGCTAGACCATAATACTGTATGTAATAAAACTAATCTGTCGCTTGTTGGCATTTTATATACACATAAATCTTTATCAAAGATGTTTGTAATAAAAGTTAATATCAAATGACAGTTTATGTAGGATGTAATATATGTCATAATACAGTTAAACCTGGTTGTCTCAAACTTGCAAAAGTCAAACCAATTTGTATTTCAAATATATAATGTTGGCATGCAATCCTCTTTTTAACCCTTTATCCCATAGCCTGTTTCTATTGTTAAAAACAGGTGACCGCTTAAAGCAGGTTTAGAATAAAGCAGAATGTGTCTAAACATGCAATCCCATCTACTAGAAGATATTAATTATACATATTTATGACTGTAAAGTGGAACTATTTCTTCGGTAGAAAAATAGATTAAAACCCATTCCCCCATAAATACGCCTTTTTACACCTATAATTTATTCTTCCACTGAAGAAAAGAGTTCCCTTTTATACAGTCATCAATATGTATCATAAGAAATACTTTTTATGCCCCCGGCATCGACAGATGCGGGAGCATATAGTAATCGTCCTGTCCGTCCGTCCGCGCCACTAAAGTGGGTTAGAGGGCCAGATAACGGTAAACATAACAAAAGAAGACAATAGAGTTCATTCCGTAACAATGCACTAAGGGGCCGTGGCCCGTTATTCGAACAAAAGAAAATAACAAAAGAAAAGGCCCTCTAACCCAATTCGGTGGCACGTCTGTCCTTCCGTCCGTCCGTAACCAGGTTAAGTAGATTTTACCGTTTTGTCTAGCATCAACACCACTTATTCAAATGCTTGGATACTTTATATACAGTTGTTGCCTTGGACCATTCCCTAGCCACCAATAATACCCAACCTTGATTTTGACCTTGACCTTGACCTAATTTGGACTTAGAATATTTTGAATGGGCTATTTCTTGGTTAACTAGATTTTACCGTTTCGTCTAGCATCAACACCGCTTACTCCAATGCTTGGATACTTATACAGTTGTTGCTTGGACCATTCCCTATCCACCAATATCACCCAACCGTGATTTTGACCTTGAACTTGGCCTAATTTGGAATTAGAAAAGATTCAGAATATATTGTCAATGATGCCACCGGGGGCATAAGCGTTTATTGAACGCAGTCTTGTTGTATCCTAGCAGATAATAGCTTAAAGCAGGCTGAAAGTAAAGCAGAATGCGCCTTAAGGGGCATTCTGCTTTACTTTCAACCTGCTTTAAGGGATCACTTGTCTTCAAAACTAGAAACAGGCTATGGAGTAATGGGTTAAAAGCGTACATTTATAGGGTATCTATGGAGTATAGGGTTAAGCAGGTTCAAGTTATGGTCGTTCAACTACTTTATCTCTGATATCGTTTTAAACAGGAAAAAACAGTATTTTGCATCTTATCTATGTATACAATTCTCCCTCGACACAATGACCCTCTGAACAATGATTCCCTCTTCTTCATTCTTAAACAACACTTTCTGCTGTTCCCCGAAACAAGACAAATATGTCCACACTCTTCGCGGCTGCAATATCGTCTACTTCAAATTGTTTTTCAAAATCTCTTGTAGACACTAGAGATCATCTGAAGTGCATCTAGTCCTTCGCCTATACAATATGCATATAATAACTCCGCCCATTATCATCATATACTATCTTAACAATTACATTGGCTAATAAAAGAGAAAATTGTCCTCAGAAAAGTTTGCAGACTTATTAGATCTAATGAGAAAATTGTGCAGAATCCAGATCAGACAGCTCCTGAAGGAGTTGTCTGATCTGGATCCACACAGTTTTCAAAAAGCTAATATGAGCATAATTGTTAGCTATAGGACAGTTTTACCTTTTCCATTTCATAAGCATCTTAATTAACTCGGTGCACACTAGTGGCACAATTATGAGATTCTTTGCAAATTAAAATTGTCATTGCTTTTGCTTTTTTTTTTGTGGCAAACATGTGTTTAGTTAGTTTAAATTCTATTTCTAGTATGAACTGTATAATTAAACCATAATCATACATAAAAACGTTAAACTGAGGCAATCACTTTGCTATAAACTACCATAAATCCTCGCCCCCTTCTGAAGCTATCTCATTACAGTAAATACATGTAGTAAATTTGACTCTTTAATTGCAGGCTGGGTAATTTTTTCATCTGCAGCAATTGTCGTCTGCTACTGTTCCAAAAAATTCTGTTTCAAAACACGGTTAGAGTGAAACAGGATATTGCAGCATCTCATCAGGATTAAAACTGTTTGCAAAGTTAAACATGGTTTCACTGCTAGGATATGCTAAGAGTTAAAATGGAGAAAGCTTCTTGCAGGTGAATTGGTGTAATAAAATTTAAGCAGATGTCCTTTGAGATATAGTTAGATTTTCTAAATTTCGTTGTACCCTGACCATACTGAATTTCTCAAATACCATATTTGAAATTGACCGGTCCATGATGAATTTTGAAAGCTGTAACTGGATAGTTTTTAACCCATTACCCCATTAATACGCCTTTTTACGCCTTTAATTTATTTCTCCACTTAAGAAAATAGTTTTAATTTGTACAGTTATGAGTATGTATTGTAAGAAATATATTCTATATTCTAGCAGATGGTAGCTAAAAGCAGGCTGTTAGAAAAGCAGAATGTGCCATAAGGCACATTCTGCTTTACTTTCAACCTGCTTTAAGTGGTCATCTATTTTCAATTTAAGAAACAGGCTATGGGGTAATGGGTTGAAATTAGAAATAAACAGCAAACAAACCCTGATCAGAGGTCTCCTGCAGGATCCCTCTGATCATAATCTACACTGTTGGCAGATGATACATTATAATTATGGTTAAACCTCTCTTTATACCAGTACATTGACAGCCTAAAGCAAGTTGAACATAAAACTGTAAGCTCTTAAAGGAGTTTGCTGTTTTACATTTACCTTGCTTTAAGCAGTCACCTGCGTTAAACACCTGATAAAAGTTCGTTCGTGGTTGTAATAGAGAGGTTTTACAGTACTATCTTCTCAGGTAACTAGGTTCAAATTGGTTGAAGATATATGTGAACTAGTATCAATTATAGGTCAACTTGTAGAGGAGAAAATAGGTAGTTCTTTACTTTGCATGCTAGCGGCAGATATATCCACCACAGTGATTGCCTTTGCAAACAGTTTGGATCCAGATGAGACGCCGGGTAATGCAGCACTGTTTGCCATTCTGACACTGAATTTGAAAATTCCAATTTTAGAACGATAGCAGACGACAAATTGTTGCAGGAGAAAAAAAATACCCAGCATGCAAAGAGTTAAAACATGCGGTGACTTGTATGGTGATATATTGTAACAGAAAAGTAATTCAGAAAGCTCCTTAGTGACAAAGGTAATCATAAAGCTCCTTTAGGACAAAAGTAATGCAAGAGGCTTAGGACAAAAAGTAATGCAGAATGCTCCTTTTGGACAAAAAGTAATTCAGAAAGCTCTTGTAGTACACAATTAATGCAGAAAGCTCCTGCTTTATATTTATCTTGTAATAAGCAGTCCTATAACAGATATATGTGTGCCATTTTAGTGCTTTGCCTGGTTTACACAATCGTAAAGAATATCAGTACACTCTGATAAGATTTTATACAGCTTAGATTACTTACCAAAACTTACCCATGCATATCTCTCAAAAAAAGAAATGTCAAGTGAAATTAGGCTTCATGTTGTGATCCATTAAAATGAGGACAACAATACACACAAATGACTGAAATATACTAGTGTAAAGAATGGATAATCTTCAATAGGAGGAAAATGGTAAAGATTTAACCCATTGCTCCATAAATGTGCCTTTTTATGCCTTTAACTATTTCTTCTTTTGCATCTCTAAATAAATAGATCTACTTTAAGGAAAGTATCATTATAGTCTAGGAAGTCCTGAACATATTTCCATTTTTTCCCAGATAATAGCTTAAAGCAGGTTGAAAGTAAAGCAGACTGTCTTAAAAACTAAAAAAGGCTTTTAGGTAAATGGTTAGGACATGAGATTTTTATTGGTATCATCCATCATAGCTTCAGATAAAGTGAAGAGGTACTAAATTATGTCTGGCCTTTAATTCAGAATTCCAGATAAGACAAGAGTAAACTGAACAAATCCAACATTTTCTCATTCACCTTTGCACCAAATCCTATGATGTTACACCATAGGATTTAATGCAATAATAAAGATTTAATGTTTGAAATTATAAGTACTCCCCTTATCTGGAGCCCTGCCTATGTTGTGATTCCACTGTGTAATCACAGCATGGGTGGAGAATATTAACCAGAGCTCCAGATCAGGCAAGAACATGTATTTAAAAAACTAACAACTTTAAGGAGCCCAACAAATCTTTTCGCTTAAGCCCGAAGCTTTTTTTCCTGCTATTTAGTCATATTCCAATCAAACTTTCAATAAAATTTACATACTTTAGGCACTCCTTTGCTTTCTACGGTAGTTTCAAGATATGAGTGAAACGGGCAATTTCAGAGAAATTCTTAGCCTATTTTCAACCCTAGCCCGATCTTAAAAAATATGCTCTTTCTTTCCGACTGGTATTTCTATAGGCTCAATTCCTTTTGTTTTCTCTGACAATCAATTTCTATAAATGGTTTACTAGTCGTTATAACTTGTCGGCGAGTGGTTTTAACTAAAATGACAGAAATTCGCGAATATAAGATGAAAAAATACCAGTCGCCATACATACTTTTTTCCATTAAAATCACTTAAAACAAAATTTTTACTGTGTTTCTGTATTTCAATGTGCTTATTGTTCCTCCTCCATAGTTGTAGAACCTATTTAGCTATCTACAAGCCTAATTTGATGCAAAAATGACATTTTTACCCCCCACCGCAACATTGTTGGGGCGTATTGTATTTAGGCGGTCGGTCGGTTTGTCTGTCCGCTTGTCCAGACCTTTAACCTTGGCCATAACTTTAAAACTGCATGTGATAGGGACACCATATTTGGTATGTGCACCCAATCCAAGAAACCCTAGAGCTCAGTACACTTTTGGTCATGCCAGAGAAAGGTCAAGGTCATTTAGAGGTCATTTAAAGGTCAAAAACACTGAATTTGACATTGGTCACATGTTCTGAACTGCATTTGACAGAGACTTTATATTTAAAGCAAGCATACTCCACTCAAGAAGCCCATTTGGTGCTCAAGTATCTTTTGATCAATAGGCTATATCCAGTTTTGAACATCTATGCAGAATTTCAGTCATTTTGTTACTAAAACATACATTTGGGATTTTTACCTAGGTTTTGACAAGAGTTACCTCCCCTTTTTAAATCCCACTTGTGACCATAATTTTAACACAATTGCAATGAGTATTTTATTTTCTGGCAGCAAATACATTATAGTGTCAGATAAATACCTTATTCCCCCAATTTGAAGTAGATGAAAATTGACCATTCTCCCTTATGGAGGCACACTACGGTTTTTCTGAAATCTCGGCACCGGTGGTCTCCTTGACATCTATATTTATCTCCTCCTGACTTTCACGCACAAACCAGAATCAAAACTCAGTCCTATATCAGTAAATACATCTCTAGGCATAACAAAACAGCATAAACCATCCACATAAGCACACGTTCAGATTCCTCTGTGGCCAAATTTAAAGTTTGTTATGGTCGCGAAAACCCATGACAAAAAGGCCTCAAAACCCACATAATCTTCGAAAAATTCGAAAGTGTTCGCCTAGGGTTGGCACTTAGTGAAAAGTGTTTTCAGACTCACTGAACCTGTTGCTTTTAGGATCTTTGGCCCAAACAATAGCGATTCCAGGTCGATTTCGCACAATTTTCATGTGTCTGCACCCACCAGTAAAATGATGCTGATTCCCAGTTTATTTAGCCCGAACCACTGATTTCCAGACTGCCCCAATCTTATACCCATCCGACTACAAAAAGTCATCATCTTAGTGCGCATTTTATTTAAATCATGCCACAAAGTGATAATATTAATGCATTCTCCCCTAAAATAATTTTTTTCATCTTCAAAAATACTTTAAAACTTACCAATAGCCTTATATTAAGAAATTTGACCGGGGCCAATTCGAACATTTCCCTATGAAACCGTTGCATGCCTCATTTCTGGATTAAACCCTATGGTGTGACTACTCATTAGAATCGTCTCTTCAAGACGATTCTAATGAGTAGTTACATCATAGGATTTGGTGCTGAAACTAGTTAGAAAATGTTGGATTTGTTCTGTTTATTCCCGCTTATCTGGAGCCCTGATTAACACTTGCTGCAATGTGGGGGAGGATTATTATACAGCATTTGCAAACAGTGAAGACCCAGATCAGAGGGCTCCTTCTTCAGGAGCCCTCTGATCAGGATCTACACTGTTTACAAAATTATACCTATATCAGTGATTTTTTTACCTGCGAGTCCCGAGTCCTAGACGCATTAAAATCTTGTGGGACTGATAAATTTAAAATCTGCGAGTCCATTTTGGTAATAAAGATATAGCTGGGACTCATAGTTTTGAAGGCCAGCGAGTCCTGGGGACTCACAGTTTTGAATTTGTAAAATAATCACTGCTATATACATATACCAGTTTCCAGCATAGAAAGTTCACATGTTATACAGCATTTAAAGCTGGGTGAAGTTTGCCATTCTTCATGAAATTAAACCTTGAATAGTTTATAATTACTTTGTGCATGTGCATTGATATAGGGTTACAGCATCTGTTTTGTGCATCAACATCTGCAAATGTGCCCAATGAAATGTTGTTGAGACTGAGTATTTTGAAGCTAGGGGTTCAAAACAGTAAGTTAATTATTCGATTCCAATAAGTTTTGACCCAGATCGTCCAACTCCTTATTCCTTTACCCCATAGCCTGTATCTAGTTTTGAAAAACAAGTAAATATTTAAAGCAGGTTGAAACTAATTCTGCTTTACTTTCACCCTACTTTAAGCTACCATCTGCTAGGATTTATAAAATATTTCTTATAGTACATGTTCATAAATGTACAATTTGGAACTATTTTCTTCAGCGGAGGAATAAATTAAATGTGCTAAAAGATGATTCTATGAGGGAAGGGCTTAAAGGAGCTGTCTGATCCGGATCTTCACTATTTTCGTATATCTGAAGTCCTGACATAAGCCCCAGAGACCTTCCTACTTTGTCGTAGTTCTGGGGCTTAATTGTCAAAGGGAATGTTTTCTGTTTATTAGACCGCAATCATCCCCTCTGACAAGAACTAAAAGGAAGGCAGGTCGGTGGTTTTGATCCCATTCACTGTTTTACAATGCATGAGATTAACCAAAATCACCTTCCTGAGATCATTCTCATCTCATCTTATCATCCCTCATTAACTCATCGGCGCTATATGACCTATTTTGTGTCGCAGTGCCGTAAAACCCAACTCATCATCATCACCTGACATAAGATATTCTGATCGTAATACACAGAAGGCATAAATTTCCTGTGTCTTTGCAGACAGAGCATTCTGCTTTACTTTCAATTTGCTTTGATTGACCCTTTACTTCATAGAATATTTCTGGTTTTGAAGTCAGGTTACCAGGTCTTCAGTAGCATTCTGCTTTACTTTCAGCCTGCTTTTAGTCTTTTACCCATTACCCCATAGCCTTATTCTAGTTTTGAAAACAGGTGACAACTTAAAGCAGGTTGAAAGTAAAGCAGAATGTGCCTTAAGTCCCATTCTGCTTTACTTTCAGCCTGCTTTAAGCTATCTTCTGCTAGGATGACGTTTTTTCCCCTAATAGTACACAATCATAACTTAATAAATTGGAACTATTTTCTTCTGTGGAGCAATAAATTAGAGGTATAAAAAGGCGTTTTTTATGGGTAATAGGTTAAGCTACTATATGCTAGAATACAGAAAATATTTCTTATTGTTCATACCAATGTCTGCTTGGAAAAAGTTGAATTGATTTCTTCAGTGAAGGAATAAATCAAAGATGCAAAAAGTTGTATATATGGAGTAATGGGTAAAGCTGAGGCATGATTGATTTGAAATACAGTAAAACCTCGCTATTACGACCACTAAATTATGTTAATTATTAGGGTGTTTCAATAGGTGACCGCTTAAAGGAAGGTGACAGTGAAATAGAAAGCTCCTATTGGAGCTTTCTGTTTCACTGTAACCTTGCTTTAAGCTGTCACCTGTCTATTATACACTCAATTAGCCTTCGTTTTAGTGGTTGTAATAGCGAGGTTTTACTGTACCTCCCTTTATATATGGCTATGACACTGTACCTACATCATCAGTCTTTGTCTATTGATCATCAGGTGGTACACTGTTTACACGTAATTCTATCCACGCTGGCAGCAGATGTTTCTATACAGTCCAACCAGTCTCAACACCGGTGTCTTAACATGTTACCCATAAATATGCCTTTTTACGCATCTAACTTATTCCTTCCCTGAAGAAAATAGTTCCAATCTATACAGTCATGATTAAGTATCATAAATATTTAATATATTATTGAAGATGTAAGTTTAAAGCAGGCTGTAAGGAAAGGCTTAAGGCGCATTTAACTTTAATTTCAACAAGCTTTAAGTGGTCACCTATATTCAAAACTTGAAACAGGCTATTGGGTAATGCCGGTTAAGTCAAAATTTGATAACTCAAACTCACTTGTGTTGAACATACCCATATTTTGAAATATGAATATGTTTGACTTAACCCTTTACCCCATAGCCTGTTTCTAGTTTTGAAGCCAGGTGACCACTTAAAGCAGGTTAAAAGTAAAGCAGAAAGGGCTTTGAGACACATTCTGCTTTGCTTTCAACCTGCTTTAAGCTACCACCTAGGAGAACGAATGTTTCTTATGGTGCATATTTATGTCTAAATTAAGTGAAACTATTTTCTTCTGTGGAGGAATAAAATACAGGTGTAAAAGGACATATTTATTGGGTAATGTGTTAATAAAACTGTAGTAAGGAAATTTTTTATGTTGACTAGGGAAGAAAATTTGTACATGTACGATGTATACTCATCTGTTGCAAGCAACATAATCATACCCTGGTCAGAGGTCTCCTAAATCCCTCTGATCAGGGCTTCTACTGTTTGTCATACGTTTAATAATTTTAGAAACAAAATCCGGTGAGAATCCTGATTATCTCGTTATCATTTAGAAAATGGAATTTTACTTTTGGACAGTCAGCGATGTTGATTTTGCATGCATGCACTACTGATTTTGTTTCTATCTTGTTTATCAGTAATCTACTAATGAATCCTGTGTGTATGGTGCAGCAATCAATCTCATCAATCTCGTCAAGGTGAGATTCGATGTGCAGGTGTGACCATATCAATTATAAACCTACGTGCTGGATAGTCCTAATGTTTACACAATCATGTTCAATATATATTTTCAATGTGCATTATATAATACAGCAGAACCTCTCTATTATGACCACTTAATTGTGCTAATTATAAGGTGTTTATGACAGGTGACTGCTTAAAGCAAGGTGGCACCTTGTTTTTAGCTGTCACCTGTCTTTTATACAACCAATTAGCCTTTGTTTTAGTGGTCTTAATAGAGGGGTTTTACCGTACATGTATATGATTGCATCTGATTCCATGTCCCTTTAGAAATACTATCAATATATATAAACATTTTTTCAATTTTCAGATTCTCCATTATGACATTCTCTGTGAAATACAGTAAAACCTCGCTATTACGACCACTAAATTATGTTAGTTATTAGGGTGTTTACGATAGGTGACCGCTTAAAGCAAGGTGACAGTGAAACAGAAAGCTCCTATAGGAGCTTTCTGTTTCACTGTAACCTTGCTTTAAGCTGTCAACTGTCTATTATACACTCAATTAGCCTTCGTTTTAGTGGTCGTAATAGCAAGGTTTTACTGTAATACATGTAGTTTTTCTTTGAAAAATTGGTCTACCTTAACCTATTTTAACCTTTACTCTACAGCCTATTTCTAATTTCAGGCTTTTTTCTGGCCATTTTGGGTATGCTGCAAATTGCAGCATTTTTTGTCTGATATGGGAATTTTTTACGCAAAATATTCAATGATTTGGGAAGATTTTTTGAACTGATTTCACTTATTTAGGCTAAATCACCTGTTAGCTAGTGTTTTCACCATTTGTTTATTATTTTGATGTGATTTTGATTTATCAGGAACAACATGTATAAAAAAAAAAAGAATCTTGGTTACAGTGTTACTAGTTTTAATACAATTTCAACTCTAGGGATGGATAGAAATGTATACTCATCATGTACCTGTAAAATTGTGAATTGTACATTTGTCCTATGCAAACATTCTGTGTAGACCCTGATCAACAGGTTCCTGCAGGAGCCCTATTAGCAGGGTCTGCACTGTTTGTCGTTTTGCAATATATTTGTTAAAGTCAACCCTAAATAGTCAAAACTGGACTTAACTTAATTAGAAATTGGAATTTTCCGTTCAAAGCTTCATGGGGGGATGAGTAATAGGAGAGGTTGTGTTATAGAACTAACATATTAAATGTTGAAGGGTTAACTATTTTGGTTTCAGTGTTGTTTTAGGAGAGGTTTTGTTATAGAACTAATATAGCAGGGCTCCAGATAAGGAGAGTATTTCAAAAAACTAAAATCTTTATTTCTGCTTTAAACACTATGGTGTCACTACTCATTAGAAATGTCTCGAAGAGACGATTCTATTGAGCATTAACACTAAGATTTGGTGCTAAAATGATTGAGAAAATGTTGGAGTTAAATTTACTCCCTTTTATCTGGAGCCCAGTAACTATAGTGAATGTTGTGGTGCTTGTAGTTGTGTTACTTGTACACAATGGCGGGAGCTGATGGAAGCTATCGGGAGGCTAGGAAAACTAACATTGGGCCCATTCAGTCTTTCACAGATAAGGTATAACAACAATGTAGCTATGCACAAAGGTGGCGGGACCCTTGTATAATGATTTAAACACTTTCCTCCACAGAAAATCCTTCGGACACCAGCCTCTACCCTATTCCTCCACATACGTGCCTTTACTCACTACCCCATAAATACTATTTTTTGTGTCATTGATTTTTTCCTCAACTCAAAAACATAGTTCCAAAATATACTAGCTAAAATATGTATTGTAAGAAATATATTTTATAAATAAGCTATCAGATTATGGGAGCTTAAAGCAGGCTGAAAGTAAAGCAGAATTTCCCTTCAGGTGCATTCTGTTTATAACTTTAAACTTGCTTTAAGTGGTCACTTAACTTAAACTCTAGAAACAGGATACGGGGTAATGGGTTAAATGAATTGGAACTGATGGTGATTGAATACAGGTGGCATCCTAAAGCAAGATGAATGTAAAGCAAAAATCTCTAATAGGATAGTTTTACCTTCATCAGAGATTCATTCTTTAGGTATTCACCTGCTTCAAACCTCTTCCTGATAAAACTTAAAGACATTAAGCCAGTCCTTTCATTGATTCCCACCCCATTGTTCTCACTAGGTGTCAAAATACAGGTATACCAGTATAGAGCATGAGAAAATTGAGATAATAACGGCTCGGCCATCTGAAGCTTTGAATAGAGGCCCTTACATAATAGATCTCAACAGGCTTTTCAATGGGTTTTACTTACCAAGCTATCAAACATTAGGGTGCGGGCCTCACATGAGATGAGACGCCTGAATGATTATTTGCCTAGACTCTAGCCGAGTAAGTGCATGGGCTCCATGCTTTGACTCAAACTTTCTACGATGATAGGTGTTACCACCCAAGCTTGGTCATGTAATGTCTTTAAGAGCCATAGGAAATGTTTTCAAAGACCTGTTTCCCCCCCCCCCCCCCCCCCCCCCCCCCCCCAACACACACACACAATGAAATGGGACAGTGCTTTATAGTGTCCCCAAAGTGTTAGTCCATATGTCTTCACATACATCCCATATCAGTTACTGGTAACCCTTTCAAACCTAAATTTCTCCTGTAAATAAGTCTACTATTGCATATTTGGTTTGAACAACAAAACGTGAATGAAAATACCCAACAGTGCATACCCTGATTAGAGGGCTCCTATAGGAGCCCTCTGATCAGGGTCTACACTGTTTGCATATATAATCAGTAATCTCTACAGAGGGCTGTAGGGTTGAAAGGGTTAAGTGTTTGTGTTTAGGCCAGCATTTATAATGGATTTGAAGTACTGTAGCTTGGGTTATGCAACTTCTCACGCTTATCCGCCTCAATGAGCACAGCATGTTGCATCGCAGTTTGGTCACCTTGGCCTCTGTGACCCTTTATTGTATGTTTTGCTTGTATTCCAGTTATGGACCATTAAAATGTTTGCATTCAAGGTCAAACATGCTACGGGACATTCATGATTCACAAAAACATTTCTAGTTCAACTTTTAGCTGCGTAATTGTCATCTGCAAAGTTAGTTATCTGCAACCATTTAAGATCTGATTCAAGGCTCCTGATTATGAAGAGGGAGTAAACTAAACAATTTCAACATTTTTCACTCATTTCATTACTAAATCTTATGGTGTAAATACTCATTAGACTCGTCTCGAAGAGACCAGTCTAATGAGTAGTAACACCGTAGGATTTAATGCAGAAATAAAGATTTTTATTTTTGAAATACTCCCCTTATCCGAGTCATTTTTATCTGCATTTTCTTTCAGGAGATATCATTAGGGTGACTGATAGTGATAGTTTGGATCCAGATGCGACACTGAGTTAGTCTGCACCTCATCTGGATCCAGATTTGTTAGACCCTTCTCATGCTGAATATTCATAGATAAAACTCCAACCAACATGTATCATCTGAACTATAACATTGGCTAAATAAATAAAGAAAAGTTTCTCCGAGATTGAGTGACACTTATGTTACACAGAACCTTAGTATAGTAAGAAAACAGCGCAGATCCTGATCAGACATCTCCTTCACGATCTGGGCCTATACACTCATTTTGTAAAAAGCGACAATAATTATACACTAATAGCACGTCGAACCATAAGACTTAGGGTTAATTAAGTTTATATCTTTTACATAATAATTAAATTCCGTTGTTGTGTTATGAAGCCTTTTAATGTTTATGCTTATGCTTTTTATTCCCCCACATCCAGCCTTGCATGCTTGTGCCTTCGTTTGTATTATGATTTTTTTCTTGTATATATTTTAGAGTGTTGAATGAAACTTTTGTTAATGATTGCATGGATTATGATCAGGTGCAGCATTATTATTTTGCATCTGAATATGGCCAAAATAGTTTAACTAACAGGAATACCTTGTCCATGTTACTGCAGTCAAAATACCAAACATCTAACCTTGAAAATTTAAAGCAGATGCAATTTTAAAAGCAGGCAGATATTACAGCTGCAGCAAAAGGGTTAACTCTTGGCACGCTTAAGAGGCGAAAACATGATAACCTTTGCAAATAGCTCGGATCGTGACCAGATGCCACGTGACTCTGTTAATACCTTGTTTGTAAATAAACAGTTTTAATTACTTTGACGATCATTGCTGATGTGTGTTAATTGCAAAGGTTGTTGTCGTGATAAAGTTTATATATCAAAATTTCTGTTAACTCTTTTTATTCTGATTTAATTATTTTTTTAGAAAAATTACAGGTTCCGCTTTGAAGTATGACCACTTTATTGTAATTTTTAAGACTCTTTGTAGAAAAATAAAAGTGAAACAAACAATGCAGACCAGACCTCCTGATAAGTAATAAAAATAATAACAACAATAATAAAGACTTTATTTCAAGAGGGTAACACAATTAGAACACACAAGCAACTAATCTCCCTTGTGGCCCTCAAACATTTGTACAGATATTTACAGATACATAACACATTCAATCCTATCTACGAGCATATATCTACTTGTCATTTATTATCAATGTACATGAGGAAATTGTACTTGTCGAAAACTGACAGTGCAGACCCAGACCAGAGGGCTACCTAAGGAGTCCTCTGATCAGGGTCGGCATTGACAGCGTTTATGAACAGAACAGATGTTCAACACATATATTAGCCTTTATCCAGATTAGACTCTATCATTCTCACATTAAGACCCGCAATTTAGTGCAAAACCGTCGTATCTTCGATTTACATTTATCCAAAGATACGGTAGTATTGCACTGAGTAGATCTACATGAGTCACCTCTGTAACTCTGCAACATTGGACATATATGCAATAAACAAATCAACAAATATTTGACTTATACTTTTAGATCTTTAAATTTTGAACTCACAACATAAACCAATTGTTTGTTCCCATGACCCGTCACGACACTGTATACAAACATAGCAATAATGACGTTGTAAGAATGACGTCATAAATCATGGGGGGAAATAGTGTACTAAAAGGGAGTTAACTGCACAAATCCAAAGTTTTCTCACTCATTTCAGCACCAAATCCTATGGTGTTACTACTCATTAGAATCGTCTCAAAGAGACGATTCTAATGAGTAGTGACACCATTGGGCTTATTTCAGAAATAAAGATTATAGCTTTTGAAATCCCCTATCGTGAGCCCTTGCAGACTCAGATCAGAGGGGCTCTGCTAGGCAATAACTCTTTCTCTTAGTAACATCTGTTCATGGCTTTCTCAAGCCATCATAGAAATGTCATATAAAGAGCCATAGGAATCATTTGCTAATGTTCTGACTGGAGGCAATTTAAAGCAGGTTGAAAGAAAAGCAGAAATATTTCCAAGAGAGATTTCTGCTTTACTTTCAGCCTTTTTCAAGGAGTCACTTGTTTGAAACACTGAAAACAAGGTATGCAATAGTGTTGGCCTCTCAATGTGCGTATGCACACCCCTTACACTGTACCTGCGAAGATCAACTTGTCCTATGCAATCAGTATCAGAGGGCTCTTGTAGGAAGGTACTGCTCTCTGGCCAGGATCTGCACTGTTTGTCATTTTGCAACACATGGCAAAACACCTAAATCGTCAGAAATGGACTAGACTTAACTGGAAAGTGGAATTGACCATTTTAAGTTTCAGGGGTGAATGAGTTAACCACAAGCAGCTGTAAATTGCTGAAGTAATGGTCATCATAAATTTATATAATTGATATAATTATAATAAAACTTCTGTTAACCATTTCCTCTATCGTCATCTGTGCAAATCTCTATCAAAATAAAGCATGTATGGTAATAAACCCATTTTCCCATAGCATGTTTGTCATTTTGAAGACAGATATCCACTTAAAGCAGGTTGAAAGTAAAGCAGAATACACCGTAAGGCTCATTCTGCTTTACTTTCAACCTGTTTTAAGCTACCATCTCTTAGAAAAGAAAATATATCTTTTAGAACGATGATTCATAACTGTATAATTTAATATTGTTTGTTTTCATTACATTTGGTTAGCTGTGATTGGCTATAATTTTTGTTTCATAACTCCATGAAAATAATAAAATTCAGGTCACGCCTTGTCAGGACTACTTCCCTTAGTCCAACTGCTCTTCACAAGCGCTGCATGAAGCAGGATACCAAATGACGTCATTGACGTCGACGTTACTACATAACAACGACGCGTTTTGGCGGAAAATATATATGGCGGAGGGACTACAACCTACGTTTTAAAAGCGATAAAAAAAACCCATTCGCCTTAGATTCTCTATTCAACTACTTTCTTAAATTCAGAAGTGATATTAAATTATAAGGAACAATTCGGAATATTTATTGTATTCATGGAGGTATGAAAAAAAAACCTGGTCACACTTTTGTATGAAACCGCTTCGCGGTTTCATACAGTGTGACCAGGTTTTTTTTTCATACCTCCATGAATACAATAAATATTCAAATTATTCCTTAAATAAAGTGGAACTATTTTCTTAAGTGGCCACTGTTAGGGAATAAATTAAAGGTGTAAAAAGATGTATTTATAAAATAAATGTAAATGGTTAACGTTGGGCACCCTCTAAAAGCAAGATGAAAGTAAAGGTAAAGCAGAAAGCTTTTGTATACAGAACACTCTGCTTGAACTCCAATTCCCTTAAATTGCCACCTGCATTAAACAACTTTGGAATCTTTATTTAAGCATGTTTATCTGACCAGGAACAAGGTTTCTATAAAGTGCATTAATACATAGGAACAGGTTCAACATTTCTTCTACTGTCAGAAGCTCTATTGGTTGTGTATACCTATTTCTTCATATATACATGTATATATAAGCATATTAATATTCATTGATGGTAGCCTTTTAATCTTTAACAACAGGTGACAGATTAATTAAAGTGGAACAAAATTGAATGCAGAAAGTCTCTTTAGGATCTTTCTACATTACTTAATTTTGTCTAAAGTGTATTGACATCCTGGATTTTTTTTTCTGTGTGCAACACTAAATGCCATCTGTTACAGTTTTCAAAATTTCGTTTTAAAAGAAAGGGTCAGAGTGTCAAACAGTTTGGATTCTGATGAGACACCATGTAAATGGTGTCTCATCAGGATCCAAACTGTTTGCAAAGGTTATCATGGCTTCATGGCTAGCCTGCTTAGAGTTACGCTGACACCTGTCACATAGGCTATGAATAAACTAACTTATAGTGGTCGCTGTAAACAGGGTTGCTTTTGTATATTTCAGCTCAATCATCTTGTATTAATTGACCATTGATAGAAAACCAGTAGGTAATATTCTATACATGTGTTTGCTTAATACAGGATAAAAACAATGCAGAAAGCTCCTGTAGCATTATTTCTATCCTGCATTAAGCAGTCACTTACCTTTAGAGGACTTGATCGATCCACACTTCTTCACTGAATGAATGCTTAACACATTTAACCCATGGCCTGTTTCTTGTTTTAAAGACGGGTGACTGCTTAAAACAGGTTGAAAGTAAAGCAGAACATGCCTTCAGGCACGCTCTGCTTTACTTTCAGCTTGCTTTAAGCTACTATCTAATAGGATATATAGAATGTACTTCTTATGGTGCATATTCATGACTGTATAAATTAGAAATATTTTCTTTAGAGGAGGAATAAATCTGAGGCGTAAAAAAGGCATATTTATGGGGTAATGGGTTAATACAAGATTGATTGTACAGTCAAACCTGTGTTCAGCGACCATTGAGTGACATTGTCTGGTGATCTGGACTAGACTAAATTAGAAACAAAAAATTGCTCATTTTAAGTTTCAGGGGTGGATAAGTTAATTACCAAGACATGAGAGTTTTATTGCTTTTGTACATTTCAGATCAATCATGGCTATAGATCAGGGAGCCGTGTGGGGAGTACTGGTATGGGAATCAGAGAGGTAGACGTGGTAGAAAGACGTGTACGTGTTTGGTCAGACTCCATGACTTCCGAAAATATGGCATCCGAAAACCAGCCCTTCCTTCCGGCTGAGGCACAGAACAAGGACATATTAAGCATACCAGCGGTCTACAGAGCCACGCCACGGCTAGGCAGACTGTCGTTGATTCAGATTTTGTTGCTAAATGCTGTGGTATGTGGTGTGGAGATATGTGCGTGTGCAGGATTTACATACATTCCCCCCATGTTGCTCAAAATAGGATACACTGAAGAGAATATGAGCATAATACTTGGTATAGGACCATTGTTAGGGTTCTTTCTAGTTCCTATCATAGGACGTATGAGTGATCGGTGTCGTAGTAGTCTCGGACGGCGACGCCCTTTTATTCTAGTCTTGTCATTGATACTGATCATATCATTAGTAATTATTCCATATGTCGATATCATTGCAGATTATTTATTTGGCCCAAGGCCTATTTCTAAAAGCTTTTCAGTTTTGTGTTTGACTATAGGAGTGATATTGTTAGATTTTACAAGTCAAGCTTGTTTGACTCCATGTGAAGCTTTACTGTCTGACGCATCAAAAGAGACAGACCAGTATGAGCGTGTGTTTATTGTCTATTCTCTAATGGTGAGCCTGGGAGGATTTATAGGATACTTAATAACTGCTTTAGACTGGAACTCCACCAGTCTCGGTCATATGTTCAAAACCCAAGAACGAACAGTATTCTCATTACTAGCATTAATGTTCACCCTGCTACTGTCAGCCACACTAATGATAGCCAACGAAACTCCACTAACGGGACCAGCAGAAAACACTGCTCTACCTGCCAACACTAACAGACAGACAGACACCCTATTGACTATTGGTAATGGTGGTGTCGAATCTGGGTATGATACCAGTGGCTCAGAGAGTGGTAACGGGGCTATTCCACAATCACGCAAGGAAATTACAAAAACATCGAGTACTGCTAGAACTACACCATCAGCTAACTTACCAAAGTTAAATCTTAGATTCATTTCTACGTGTCGATTTTTTTCAGCTTTAGGAAAATTATTACACTTTATCTGGATGAATGTGCATAATAAACTGCCGGAGCCGTTACAACAACTGTTTGAAGTTCCGTATGTCTTACGCCATCTTGGATTAGCCCATTTCTGCAGTTGGACAGCGATTATGGGCTTCAATCTGTTCTATACAGACTATATGGGGAATGTAGTGTTTCAGGGTAATGCAAACGCCCCAGAAGACTCTTACCTACGACAGAGATTCGATGAGGGTGTTCGTATGGGAAGCTGGGGGCTACTCTTACATTGTATAACATCAGCTACTTATGCATTGTTTGTAGAACGCCTAGTGAATTTCTATGGGCCAAAATTGACATATACAGTAGGAATGATCACTTTCAGCATGGCAATGTTTGGTATGGTATTAGTGAACAATATAGTTATCGTTAACGCAATGGCTGCGCTTACAGGATTTGGATATGCTACCGTGACAACCATTCCCTTCATACTGGTCTCAAAATATCACAGCGAGAAAGATGTAAGTATAATCAGACTTAATTAATCCATTAACCCATAAATACACCCTTTTACGCTTTTAATTTATTCCTCCACTGAAAGAAATAGTTCCAATTTATACTGTTATGAAAATGTAGTGTAAGAAATATTTTCTTAAATTCTAGCAGATAATAGCTTAAAGCAGGATGAAAGTAAAGCAGAATGTGCCTTAAGGCACATTCTGCTTTACTTTCAATCTGCTTTAAGTGGTCACATGTCTTCAAAACTAGAAACAGGCTATGTAGTAATGGGTCAACTCTTACCTTCTAACGTAGCTGTGAAACCATGATTACTGGTTCCTTTGCAAACAGTGTGGACTCTGATGAGATGCCGGGTAATGTGGTGTCTCATCAGGATCCAAACAGTTTGACACTCTCACCCTGTTTTGAAAAGAAATTTAGAAATTCTATTTTTAGAACAGTAGCAGACAACAACTGTTGCAGATGACAAATTTACCCAGCATTTAAAGAGTTACTTCGTTATCCTGAGGACTCCAGGTAAGGAGAGTATTTCAAAAGCTAAAATCCATATGCCGCCACCAAATCCTACATTCAAAAACGATTATAAAGTGTTGCCCTTTATCAGCACCCATCATCAGAACTATTTCATTGGCTGATAGAATAAGAGACAGGGCTCCAGATAAGGGGGGTATTTCAAAAACTAAAATCTTTATTTCTGCTTTAAACCCTATGGTGTCACTACTCATTTGAATCGTCTCGATTCGAGAATCGAGACGATTCAAATGAGTAGTAACATCATAGGATTTTATTTTAAAATAAACGAGAAAATGATGGATTTGTGCAGTTTTTACTCCCTCTTATCTGGAGCTCTGAGAGATGATAAAAATTCCACAGTATGTTAACCCATTACCCCATAAATATACGCCTTTTTACGCCTCTAATTTATGGCTCCACTGAAGAAAATAATTCCAATTTATACAGTCGTAGATATTAATCATAAGAATTATTTTCTATATTCTGGCAAATGGTAGCTTAAAGCAGGCTGAAAGTAAAGCATAATGCGCCCTAAGGAACATTCTGCTTTACTTTCAGCCTGCATTAAGAGGTCACCTTTCTTCAAAACTAAAAACAGGCTAGTGGGTGAAGGGTTAAACTGTGTAAGTATGTATCTAAATGACTGCATTTTCAGTTACATTGTATCTTTTATTTCAGGTATATTTTTTTGATGTTGCTCCTATACCAGGCACTACCCACGTTCCCGCTCGAGGTATTGCCACTGACATGGCCACTCTGGACAGTGCTTACTTCCTGTCTCAAGTTGTCCTGTCTTGCATCATGGGATACATTGTTCACATGACTGGCTCAGTCCTCTCGTACATGGCAACCGCCGGAGTTATGGGACTTTTTGCTTGTTACTTTATACAAAATATTGTGGCAGACAAACCAGACCTATTTCGACATAAACAGGCAATGGCAACTGGTACTTTATGACAGATTTGGTAAGTTGTTAATTATCGCATTCAAATTTGTGTTCAGCAATTATTTATTGTTGAATAAGCATAGAGGCTCCTAAAGATTAATGTTACTGCAATGGCCCCTTTTTCTCATGAGAATCTTGATAACTGGAACTCAATTAGGTCTAGAGGCTACAAATCTCATTGGATCTTAATGGAACTTAATCAAAATGTTTGCCTGGATAAAATCTAGGTCAATTTCGAATGTGGGTCATGTCCGATGGAAACTTTGGTCACTGGGTCAAATCATAGAAATATCTTGTTCACACTCTAGAAGCCATAAATTACATTGTATTTAAATGAAACTTTGTCAAAGTATTTGCCTCAGTAAAGTCTTGGTTTGGTTTTAATGTGGGTCAAGTCTGGAAAAAAACTAGGTCACTAAAAAAACACTCTAGAGGTTACAAATCTCATTGAATCTCAATGAAACTTGCTTGAAATGTTTGCCTCATTAAATTCTAGGTCAAGGTTGAAGTGGGTCATGTCATGTCAAAAACTAGGTCACTAGGTCAAGTTTTACATGGCGTAACCAGGTGAGGGCTCTAGGGACAGTGTGGCCCTCTTGCTATTTTTTCCCATAGATGACAGAAATGGACGTTAACAAAAAAAACATGCAAAAAAGTAGGTTCCCTTTATACAGTCATGAATGTGCAACTTAAGTATTGTCTACATTCTAGCAGAGTGTATCTTAAAGCTGAAAGTAAAGCAGAATGCTCCTTAAGGAGCTTTTCTGCTTTACTTTCAGCTTGTTTTAAGCAACAATCTGTTTTTAATACTGAAAGCAAGCAATGGAGTATCAGTATAGGGTTAATCACTTACAAAAATATGAAGGAATAGAGAAATAGGTCATTGTGCTATTTATATTTATGTTTGTTTCATTTCAGATTGAGCTTCCCGGTGAATGAAAACCAGATTGAGTGTCCATGTTTAAAGAGTATTCATCATCATCATGTGATTATGGGTCTGAGAATGTAGTGAATGACAAGCTTTAACTTGCAGTGTTAACAGTGTAAATGATTATATAGGCAAGCCCTTGATTGGCAACCATTCAACAGTGAATCAATGAGCAGTCTTTAACCCATTACCCCATAAATGTGCCTTTTTACGTCATTTATTTATTTCTGCACTGAAGAAAATAGTTCCAGTTTATACAGTTATGAATATGTATGATAAGAACTATTTTCTGTATTCTATTTAATGGTAGCTTAAAGCAGGCTGAAAGTAAAGCAGAATGCACCTTAAGGTGCATTCTGCTTTACTTTCAACCTGCTTTAATTGGTCACATATTTTTGAAACTAGAATCAGGCTACGGGTAATGGGTTAATGCCTGAATATTGCAATGAACTCACCGTGTATTATTACTGGAAGATTTCATTGTAGATGTACAATTGTGATCTAAAGACACTGAAAAAATACTTAAATATGATATAACAAATAGTGAATCTGATGAGATGCCGTGTAACACTGCATCTTATCAGAGTCAACACTGTTTGCCAATGTCCACTTCAATAGAACCTATGCTAAAATGGGTTAATTATTTCAACACCAATGACCTGTTTAAAATGTACTCATTACATTAACAAACAGTGTAGACCCAGATCAGAGGGCTCCTATAGGCACCCTCTGATCAGTCTGTACTGTTTGCTAATTTAGACCAGTATTTACTAAACTACACAGAATTCCAAATAGACTGGTTCATGTTTTGGTAACTATAATATCCACAAGGGGACCTAATAACTCACAAGAGTTACTTAGTGTTGAAAAGGTTAAACCTTTCACCCTTGGAAAATTTAATGGAAAATTCCAGGTTTCCACAAGTTTGACTATATATACATGTAGATGTACCATACTTGGTTGTCGTATGGTTGCTGACTGTGGGTAAGCCATGTTTATTTTAACCCATTACCCCATAGTCAGTCTTTAGTATTGAAAATAATCACTTTAAGCAGGTTGAAAGTAAAGCAGAATGTGCCTTAAGGCACATTCTGCTTTACTTCCAGCCTGCTTTAAGCTATTATCCACCAGAATATAGAAAATTTATCTTACAATACTTATTCATGACTGTATTAATTGAAACTATTTTCTTCAGTGGAGGAATAAATTAAAGGCGTAAAAAGCGTATTTATGGGGAAATGGGTTAAATGTTGCTTTACAGAGTTTACTGAAATATTGTTATAGATTCTGTGATACTCAAAAAGTGTTAATGTATGACTATACAGTCACATCTCTGTTAAACAACCACTCATAAAACTGGGCTCCAGATAAGGGGGGTAATTCAAAAACTAAAATCTTTATTTCTGTTTCAAGCCCTATGGTGTCACTACTCATTAGAATCGTCTCGATGAGACAATTCTAATGAGTAGTAACACCATAGGATTTGATGCTGAAATAAGTAAGAAAATGTTGGATTTGTGCAGTTTACTCCCACTTATCTGGAGCCCTGCTTATAAAGATGGACAGGCTTGATAGCACCCTAATGCAGCACAAAGGTATTACAAAGCTTCTGTTGGAGTTTTTGCATTACTTCTTTTCTTTATTAAGTATTCACATCATAATTATATCCTTATGCTTTTTCAGTTTGTATTACGTTACTTTTGGTCTGTACTAAGCAGTGGCCTCCCCCCCAATGTGTTGTATTAAGTAATGACCTCAATTTGTGTTGTATTAAGAAATGACCTCCATTTGTGTTGTATTAAGCAATTACCTATTTTGCGTTGTATTAAGCAAAGACCTCTCTATGGTATGTATTAAGCAGTGACCTCCATTGGTATTGTATTAAGCAATGACCTCCCTTTGTTTTGCATTATGCAGTTGTCTCCCTTTGTTGTGCATTAAGCACTTCAGCAGTGACCTCCCTTTGTGCTGTATTAAGCAGTAGTCTCATATGTCCATGCTTCTCTTCAGTGAATGGCTGCTTAGCAGAAGCAGGGGTGCCATTTCTCCGGATTTTTCCTAAGTATTCAGATTTTTATCCTAGCAGATCGTAGCTTAAAACAGGCTGAAAGTAAAGCAGAATGCGCCATAAGGCGCATTCTGCTTTACTTTCAACCTGTTTTTAAGCAGTCATGTGTCTTCAAAACAAGAAACAGACTATGGGGTTAAGATAAGATAAGTAAAATTGTGTCTGAAAATTTGAAATCTTAGGATTTTTATGATCAACTTATGGCAGCCCTGCAGAAGTCTGATTGCACTGTCAGATAATGTATTGAAATGTTGTGTGGATATTTTTTTCTGTTTTCTTTTGAACAAAACCTTACCCCTTAACCCTTGACCTTATAAATACACCTTTTACGCCTTTAATTTATTACTCCACTGAGGGAAAAATGGTTATTTTTTAATGACTGAATAAATTGGAACTATTTTATTTAGTGGATGAATTAGTTAAAGGTGTAAAATGTTGTATCTATGGAGTAAAGGGTTAAACCAACCATATATGTACTTCTTAAACTCTAGTTTATCTTTTTGCAATGATAATTGCTCTTTAACCCTTCTGCTATCACATTTACTGTTGCTATTTTCAAGCAGTGTAGACCCTGATCAGACATCTCCTGAAGGAGCTGTCTGATCACAATCTGCACTGTTTTCTGTTAGGATCTGGGTTTAAGGTTATAAAGCTTTTCAGTTGAGTCTAAGGCTCAAATCTGACCAATCAAATACTTTAGAACACACTCAGCTCAAACTCTTTATAACATTGGACCCTGTCTGACATGAGTGTACACTATTTCCTGGTGAAAAGTTTCCTTCTAATAATTTTCCTTCCTTCCTTTATAAGCCAATGTAATAGTTGAGATGATAGAATTTCAAAATGGTCAGCATTTATTAGAGGCATAATTCAGGGCTCCAGATAAGAGGGAGTAAACTGTACAAATCCAACATTTTCTCACTCATTTCAGCACCAAATCCTATGATGTCACTACTCTTTGAGACAATTCTAATGAGTAGTGATGCCATAGGGTTTAATGCAGAAATAAAGATTTAAGTTCTGGAACCCTGGGCATATTCTGCAGAAGGGTTGATGTCTGTGAGGATATAGTATGAGTATTTTGACAATTGTAACTGATGTAGAATGTGCAACTCTTTCAGACTGAAATTCGTTTCAGTGGAACCACTGCTGGGGTCCGTTTCATAAAACTTTGCACAACAAAAATGGCCATAAGTCAGATTATAAAAGTCTCAATTATTATTTATTTCTAGATCTTATCCTGTCTTGTGACATCTCTTTGGAATCAGATTAGGAGAAATCAGAAATTAATGTATTTTAAAGTTTTGACTTATAACCGTTTTTGACATAATTTTTTTAACCCTTTACCTGATAGTCTATTTCTATTATTGAATATAGGTGACTTCTTAAAGCAGGTTGAAAGTAAAGCAGAATGGGCCTGCTTTACTTTCAGCCTGCTTTAAGCTAACATGTCCTAAAGTATAAAACATATTCCCTATAATAGATATTCATGACTGATTGAATTGGAACTATTTTCTTCAACGGAGGAATAAATCATATTCGCTAAAAGGCGCTTCTATTGGGGAAAGGGTTAATGAATCTGTATCCTTTGCAAACAGTGAAGCTCCTGATTGAGCGGTCTAATCAGGCTCTACACTGTTTATTATATATTTAATCATTGTGGAAGTTATAAACACCTATGATGCAACATCAACTAGTTGATTATGTTTTTAGAAGAGTCCATTTGAAAATTAAGCTTGTTAAGGGTTTAGGCTTTTGAGTTTCTTTTTGAGGGATATAATGTTGATGATAGGTGACCACTTAACTTATTATCCAATAGATATGCCTTTTTAAGCCTTTAATTTATTCATCCACTGAAGAAAATAGTTCCAATTTATAAAAACATGAGTATGTATCATAAGAAATATTTTCTATACTCTAGCAGATAGTAGCTTAAATCAGGCTGAATTCTGCTTTACTTTCAGCCAGCTTTAAGCTATCATCTTTTTGAATATAAAAAATATCTCTTATTATACATATTCATGACTATAAATTGGAACTATTTTTTTCAGTGGAGGAATAAATCAAATGCATTAAAATGTGTATCTTTGGAGTAAAAGGTTATGATTTTTTGCTTTTTAGTTTCTTTTTGAGGGATATAATGTTGCATTATATTTAGATTTGCTGCCAGCACTATTTAGATTTGCTGCCTGCACTATTTAGATTTGCTGCCAGCACTATTTAGATTTGCTGTAAGCACTATTTAGATTTGCTACCAACACTATTTAGATTTGCTGCTGGCATTATTTGGATTCCCTGCTGGCACTTTCTTTCTATGTTTTATAGCATTTACATTAGTATAGACATGCATCTAGGTGCTTGTACAAGCCTTCATGCATACTGGTGTGATTTTGATAGAATGCTTTTGTTGTTGTTGTTTTCAAATATAAAAAAAATTTAAAATTTTTACATCAAAGATCAATTAAAATGGATAATTAACAAATCATGTAGCCTAAATACAGTCACTTGATCTTATTTATTATTTATATTTAAATTTTAATCACTGATTCAAAACTATTGGTATGTCCCTTTAACCTTTTACCCCATAGTCTGTTTCTAGTTTTGAAGACAGGTGACCACTTAAAGCAGGTTGAAAGTAAAGCAGAATGCTCCTGCTTTACTTTCAGCCTCGTTTTAACTAGTCACTTGTCTTTAAAACTAGAAACAGGCTTTGGGTGGGTTGGGGTGGGGGAAGGGTTTAATGGGTAAATACCAATTATAAGGTAGTTTTGTTATTCTGAAATTGTTTAACCCAATACCCCATCCATGGCCTGTTCCTAGTATTGAAGATAGGTGACCACTTAAAGCAGGTTGAAAGTAAAGCAGAATGCGCCTTAAGGCACATTCTGTTTTACTTTCAGCCTGCTTTAAGCTACCACCAACTAGAATATAAAAAATATTTCTGATAATACATATTCATGACTTATAAATTAGAACTATTTTTTCAGTGAAAGAATAAAATAGAGATGTAAAAAGGTGCAATTATGGGGTAGTGGGTTAAACAAGCGTTTGACATCAGACTCTGTAATACTCCAGTTAACTGTGTTCACATGACATATACCATATTGATTGATATTGTTTAATTTATTCAAAGATTTGACATCTACATCCGTTTTTCTTACAAAACCATTTATTTTTGCTTTATTTTGGATAAAAAACCCATGTTTATTTTTTTTACATGTATGTGAAGAAGTATTAAATGTAGTTATGTGTAAAGCTGTAAGTATTACATACATTTTAGCTGCCAAGAGAACAAATAAAGATTGAGAATGGCTCAAGATACACATAGGGTCAAGTAAATGGAGCGTTTCCAAAATTTTCTCCTTTATGGCTCCTCCAAACCCTATGTTGAGACCACTCATTAGAATCGTCTCGAAACATAGGGACCACTCATTAGAATTGTCTCTTCGAGACGATTCTAATGAGTGGTCACAACATAGGGTTTTATGAAGACATAAAAGAGTTTGAATTTGAAATACCTACCATATCTGAAGTTCTGATTAAATGCATGTTTTTTTATTACTGTAAAACCTCTCTATTACGACCACTGAAACGAAGGCTAATTGACTGGTGACAGCTTAAAGAAAGTTGAATGTAAAACAGAAAGCTCCTTCCTGTTTTACACTCACCTTGCTTTAAGCAGTCACCTGCCTTAAACACATGATAATCAACACACTTAGGTGGTCATAATAGAGAGGTTTTACTGTATATGTTTTCTAAGAGATTTAAGTATACATTATCTTATACAGTCAGCACTGTGGTAACAAACTGTTCAAGCTTAACCCATTAATTTATAAATACATCACATGACCCCTTTAATTCATTCCTCCTCATAACTGTATGAAGTGGAATTATATTCCTCAGTGGATTATAAATTATAAGCGTAAAGGTGTATTTATGGGAGAATGGGTTAAGCAGTTACTTGTCCTTAAAGGTACCCATGGTACCTCGCTGAGTGATCGCTTGATACAAGATTGACTGCAGATGATTTGTTATGCAATGAATGATTGAATAATGATCTGCGGCCCATCGACAACTCGTGATGGAGAAAGGGGTAAAATTTGTAAATTGTTTAGAATGTTTGTTTGTTTGATGATAAAGGAACCATGAACATAGTCAAATCGTATTATTCATGTGATATTTTCTGTATAAACATTAACAGTATCATGTATTTAGTCATATTTATGTTAGTCCTTGTTATAATGTCAGGCTTTGTGGCCATCCAAAATTGGTATTCTTTAACCCATAACTCCATAGCCTGTCTCTAGTATTGAAAGATTTTTTCTCATATAGGAATTATTTCACATTCAGAATAAATTTTAAGAACTGATATAAAAATGTGTATTTATTGGGTAATGGGTTGAGAATGCAGAGTTTTATATATAAGAATGGCTATTCAGTTATGACACAATTTTTCATTAAAGATGGTTTATGAAGTCATTAATTCTAGCTTTGTTTGTTATAAATATGTCCTAAAGGTTGTCAAATGATGGTGAAAAATACTCATTTTAATGTCAGAAAAAAAATCAAATAATATTTAATTATAAACCACATGTAAAGTCAAATTAGTGTTAACCCATTATCCCATAGCCTGTTTCTAGTTTTGAACTTGCTTAACTCGAACTCTCCGATAGTTTGACACATGAACTGCATTATTTCATGATCTGTTAAGTCCAACACACCCATATTTCAAAATTAAAATGTGGGTAAGCCACGCTTTAACTGTGAAATATGAGTATGTTCGATTTAACCAAGTTCGAGATATCGAAGTTGGACTGTACTAAAATCACCTCAATTTGTATGTATTATCATCAAATGTTTTGCTACTCAGCTTATATGGGTATATTAGATGAATTGTTTTTCTACGGAGCCAGTGTATATACAGGGAAATGTTTTTCTGCGAAAACAAAAGTTGACTTCGTAGAAAAGCAATCTTAATATAATCAAAATATCAAGTTGTCGTAGCAATACATTTGATAGTAATATGTAGTTGGCCAGTGGGCATAAAGTTAACCTTAGTATTAAATTCTGTTGGTGTGACAAGAACTCAAACAGGTGACTGCAAGAATCAGGATGAAAGTAAAGCAGAAAGCTCCTTCAGGAGCTTTGGGCCTCCGTGGCCTTGTAGTATAGTCACTGCGACTTACTATCACTAAGCTCCTCACAACTGTGGGTTGGAATCCCGGTATGGGCACTTGGGATTTTTCATGTGGGGAACCCTTCTGGCTGGCTTGCGAAAGGTCGGTTGTTCTACCCAGTTACAAATTTATGCCTGAAACAGTGCATAAAGGGATTTCTGATATCTTCATCCATCTTTATTAGATGAACATCGAGATATGACGGAAATACTGTTAAAGCAATGTAAAATCATACCAATACAAATCCTTCAGGAGGAGATTTCTGCTTTTCTTTCATATGAGTTAAAGCTGCCAATTTTTACACCTTCATCTTGTTTAAGCTGCCAATTTTTACACCCCAAACTAAGTATTCTTAGTGAAGTTATTGCATGGCTTCGATGGTATTATCGGACCAAATAAATATAAGAGGATATTGTTATTAATTGTTATGAGTGTAATCATGATTAGCTTTATTTGTTAAGGGTTTGTAAAACCAATCTGCTTAGCTTTCTTGTTAGTTGTTGGTAGTGTTGGGAAATATTTAACGACTGAGATTCTTTTGCTCCTTAAAATCTTTCCGCCCTGAAACTTTAAATGGACAATTCCAATTTCCATTTTAGTCAAGTCCATTTATGACCTTAAAGGGTTGTTTTTATCAATGTTTGGCATTATGACAAACAGTGACGACCCTGATTAAAGGGCTCCAATCGGAGCCCTCTGATCTGGGTCATCACTGTTTGCACAGGACAATTGTACCATTCACATGTATACTGTTTGAAAATGATGCCTATATGCGGGGCTAGGGTTCAAAGGGTTAATCCTTTTCCTCTGATAAGCACCTTAGAATGCCTCACAACTTGAGAATCATAAATTGTCATTCATTGTTGGTGTGTAGAGTACATTTATCCTGTGCACTGTATTGTTATCTTACTATTGATTGTAAAAACAATTTTAAATTGTCAAAAATGGACAAGACCTTAATAGAAACTTGAATTGTCAATTTGAAGTTCTAGGCGTGATTGGGTTATTACAAGTTGAACTGTATAACTGTGTGAATGACTGTCAAAACTTGTGTGTTTATAAATGGAAGATCTTGACTTGAGATCAGGCAATTGAGGGATACTAGTGTTTCCATTTTAGAAAAAAAAATGTTTAAAAGACTCATGTACATCATTTCATATCATTTGTTGCTGCAGTTTCCACCAAATACATTGTATTAGAATAAAATATCTGCAAACTTTGTATTGGTTATGTGTGTGTCATTTCATCCCACCTCCATACACATTCATACCCGTGTTTTGACAGGTGGTTGCCCAACAATTTCCACACATAGCTTGATTTCAGAGTTTATCTCTTTTCTCTATAGTTTATAGCTCACCTGAGCTAGCTCAGGGTGAACTTTTGCAATCCTTGAATGTCCGTCGTCAACAATTTTAGTGTATACACCCTAAAGGCAACAATATTTATCCAATCTTTCTCAAACTTGCTCAGATTGTATATTACCATAAGAGTTCGGATGAGTTCAATTATGGTTGAAATCAGACCAATAGGTCAGGAGTTATCAACCTTTGAATTGCTGAAAATGCCATATTTAACTGTGTTTACACTCTAGAGGCCACAATATTTATAGAATCTTTCTCAAACTTACCCGGATTGTAAATTACCATAAGAGGTCGAATGAGTTAGATTATGATTGTAATCGGACTAATAGGTCAGGAGTTATCAACCTTTGAATTGCTGAAAATGCCATATTTAACAGTGTTTACACTCAAGAGGCCACAATATTTATAGAATCTTTCTCAATCTTGCTCAGATTGTAAATTACCATAAGAGGTCGAATGAGTTCGATTATGATTGTAATCGGACTAATAGGTCAGGAGTTATCTACCTTTGAATTGCTGAAAATGCCATATTTAACAGTGTTTACACTCAAGAGGCCACAATATTTATAGAATCTTTTTCAAGCTTGCTCAGATTGTAAATTACCATAAGAGGTCGAATGAGTTCGATTATGATTGTAATCGGACTAATAGGTCAGGAGTTATCTACCTTTGAATTGCTGAAAATGCCATATTTACCAGTGTTTACACTCTAGAGGCCACAATTGTTTTGTAATCTAACGGGAACTTGCTGAGATTGTATATGACTATAAGAGTTCAGATGAGTTCCATTATGGTTGAAATCCGATGAATAGGTCGAGAGTTATCTACCTTTGAATTGCTGAAAATGCCATATTTAACAGTGTTTACACTCTAGAGGCCACAATGTATTTTAAATCTTTCTCAAACTTGCTCAGATTGTATACGACCATAAGAGTTCAAATGAGTTCGATTATGGTGTAGATCCGATGAATAGGTCGAGATTTATCTACCTTTGAATTGCTGAAAAATGCCATATTTAACGGTATTTACACTCTAGAAGCCACAATTTTATCGTCTTTTTCAAACTTGCTCAGGTTGTATATGACCATAAGAGTTCAAATAAGTGTGATTATAGTTGAAATCGAACCAATAGGTCGAGAGTTATGTCCTTGAATTGCTGAAAATGCCATATCTAACAGCGTTTACTCTTGCAACTACAGTTTTCAATGGATTTTGATTATACTTGCACACAAAGTGTATAGCTATAAGTTCTGGAAGGAGTGCAATTATTGCTGAAATCTAAAAATTGTGGCAATAGTTATCTGCCCTTGATATACTTTGAAATGCTAGAAAAAGCTTCATTTCAGTATTGTTTTGCCCTTGATGTACTCTACTATGCTTAGAATTAGGAGGTTGTATTCCAAAATTGTTTATGTGCTATACTACAAATTTGAATGGATTTAGATTACAAGAGGGCCTGAAGGCCCCGATATCGCTCACCTGTTGTACTGAAGCCTGATAGCTTTACCCTTCTGTTTCACCCGTTTTAATCTAAATATATTCAAATATGTAGTATAGTATGTAAACAATTTTGGAATACAACCTCATAATTCTAGTATAGTAGAGTACATCAAGGGCAGATAACTAGAGCCTTGAAACAATATTGAAATGAAGCATTTTCTACCATTTGATTTTCAAAGTATATCAAGGGCAGATAACTATTGCCCCAAAGATTAGATTTCAACAATAACTGCACTCCTTCGAGAACTTACAGCTATATACTTTGCTTGCAAGTATAATCAAAATCCATTGAAAACTGTAGTTGCAAGAGCGTAAACCACCACCACCACCACCTATCCCTTAGTCCGGAGGACCGTAGGGACACTGCAGATGACCTGGCAACCAGCTCCTTCCATTCAGCTCTGTTTTCGGCTTTCCGCACTGTTTCCTTCAGACCCATGCCTGTCCAATCTGCAATGTTGTCTTCCCAACGTTTTCTCTGTCAACCTCTTCTTCTCCCTCCGCTTACTGTGCCTTGTAGAATGGTCTTTGAGAGTCCAGAAGATCTTGAAACATGACCGTACAATCTCAGCTTCCGCTTTTTCACAGTTGTTAGCCAATCCTCAAATGGTCCAATGGCTTCCCTTATCCTTCTTCATTTGTGATGTGCTCAGTGTATGATATACACAATAGTTTCCTGAAGCACCTCATCTCAAGTGCGCTTATCCTGCGTTCCAAATCTGCGTTCAAGGTCCAAGATTCACTTGCATACATGAATATGGACATCACCAGTGCACGCATAAACCTTATTTTTGAGCTGAGGCTTATGCTTCGGTCATCCCATATTGGCTTCAGCTTTGCAAGTGCTGCTGTGGTCTGTGCTGCTCTTGCAAGTATCTCCGGCTTTGATCCTTGATCGCTGACTATGGCACCCAGGTACTTGAAACTATCAACACAACCCAGCTTCTCTCCCTTCACCTGTATATCTGTGCTGATGCCATTGGTATTGTTGGTCATGATCTTAGTCTTCTCTGCACTAATTTGCATGCCATAGTTGGTAGATGACTCATCTAGGCGTTCCACTAGCTTGACTAACTCCTCTTCCTTCCCAGCTAGGCCGTCTATGTCATCAGCGAAGCGTAGATTGGTAAACACTGTAAGATAAAGCATTTTCAGCAATTCAAGGGCAGATAACTCATGACATATGGGTCCGATTACAACCCTAACTGCACTTATTCAAACTCTTATAGTCATGTACAATCTGGGAAAGTTTGAGAAAGATTTGATAAATAGTGTGGCCTCTACAGTGTAAAAACTATTAAATATGGCATTTTCAGCAATTCAAAGGTAGATAACTCTTGACCTATTGGTCTGATTTCAACCATATTCAAACTCATCCAAACTCTTATGGTAATATACAATCTGGGCAAGTTTTAAAAAGATTGAATAAATATTGTGGCCTCTAGAGTGTAAACACTGTTAAATATGGCATTTTCAGCAATTCAAAGGTTGATAACTCTTTACCTATCAGTCCGATTTCAACCATAATCAAACTCATCCGAACTCTTATAGTAATATACAATCTGAGCAAGTATGAGAAAGTTTAGATAAATATTGTGGCCTCTAGAGTGTAAACACTGTTAAATATGGCATTTTCAGCAATTCAAAGGTAGATAACTCTTGACCTATTGGTCTGATTTCAACCATATTGAACTCATCTGAACTCTTATAGTCATATACAATCTGAGTAAGTTTATGAAAAATTGGATAAATATTGTGGCCTCTTGAGTGTAAACACTGTTAAATATGGCATTTTCAGCAATTCAAAGGTAGATAACTCTTGACCTATTGGTCCGATTTCAACCATAATCGAACTCATCTGAACTCTTATGGTAATATACAATCTGAGGAAGTTTAAGAAAGATTGGATACATACTGTGGCCTCTAGAGTGTAAACACTAAAATTGCTGACGACGGACATTCAAGTATTGCAAAAGCTCACCCTGAGCTAGCTCAGGTGAGCTAAAAACAGGTGAAATAGAAAGGTAAAGCTATCAGGCTTCAGTACAACAGGTGAGCGATGTCAGGGCCTTCAGGCTCTCTTGTTACAATTTGAAGAGAGGTGACCATTTAAAGCAGGTTGAAATTAAAGCAGAATAGTAAATACTTTTACACCTTTATACTATTCAGCCACTGAAGAAAATAGTTCCTCATTACGCAGTAATGATTGTGTGAAATGAAATATTTTCTCTATCCTAGCAGAATGTGGCTTAAATCAAGTTGAAAGTAAAGCAGATTGCACCTTAAGGTGCATTCTGCTTTACTTTCAGCCTGCTTTAATTTGTCATATATCTTCAACACTAGAAACTGACTAAGGGGTCGAAGGTTAAGCTACCATCTGCAAGGATATAGAAAATATTTCATCTATGGTGCATATTCAGGACTGTTTAAATTGGAACTATTTTATTTTGAACCATAATGCATATTTGTCCCATTGGTTAGTGAGTGGACAAGCTTCACAGGCAGACAGAAATACAGACAACACCTTAACCCATTGTATGCTGGGTAATATTTGGCGGCCATTATAAAATGTCGTCTGCAGCAGGTATAACTCAAATATTTGCAAAATATTTTAGCATTTTCTGATAGAGTATTGACTTAGCAGCAAGCAGTTTTGTTCTCAGATCAGGCCCTACAATGTGGGGCCTGATCTGAGATCAAAACTGTTTGCCTAAATGTACACCTAAAAGTGTATCCCGCATAAAATGGGTTAATATTATACATGTATATGTCCCTAATAAAAGTCAAACATTCTCATTGAAGCAAATGATTAGATTTTCCTTAGTTGTACAAGATGATTTCATGTTGAAGTTTTGTTTTTACTCCATCTTGTTTTGAGCAATCACCAGGACGTTTCATAAAACTTTGTACGACAAATGTTGTCCTAAGTCTCCGTCTAATCCTGTCTTCTGACATCTTTTTGGAATCGTCTTGAAAAGACAATTCCAAAAATTTGTCACAAAATAGGATTAGATAGAGAACTCAGAGATTAAATGTATTTTAAAGTTTTGACTTACGACAACATTTGTCAAGATGTTTTATGAAACGGGGCCCTGACTTTGACTAAAGCTAAATTGGTGATTTCCAGGTTTGGGTAACTTGTCATTTGCAAACAGTGTACTTGTGAGGAGTACTGTTGTTCTATGCAAACAGTGTAGAGCCTGATCAAGGGCTTCCTATCTGACTGAAAAGAAAGTGTAGGAAAGGGGAATAACTATCATGATATTGTTGCAAGAGTTGTGAAGACACTTTCACTCATCAAACTCCTTTTTATAAATTAAATTTCATCTGGAAAGCATCAGTAGAACAGCAGTTATAGGTAGAAAAATAGAAAATGTTGGAAAGGGGAATAACTCTCACAGTATTGATGCAAGGTAATGAACCCCGTGCAAGACACTCACTACTCTCTTTCAATTTTATTAACCCTTTACCCAATAGCCTGTTTCTAGTTATGAAGACACATGACCACTTAAAGTAGGTTGAAAGTAAAGCATAATGTGCCTTAAGGTGCATTCTGCTTTACTTTCAACCTGCTTTAAGCTACCACCTTCTAGATGGTATATGTTCATGCATGTATAAATTTGAACTATTTTCTTCATTGGAGGAATAAATTAAACACGCTAAAAGCTGCTACTATCAGGGAAAGGGTTTTAATAGAAATTTCATTTCAAATGCTTCAGTATAACAGAAGTATAATCTGCAGGAAAAGAAAATGTAAACAAGAGGGCCTGAAGGCCCTGATATCACTCACCATTTGTAATGAAGCCCGATAGCTTTACCTTTGAATTTCACCCACTTTATTCTAAATCCATTCAAGTTTGTCGACCTACTGTAGTATAGTAGAGTACATCAAAGGCAAATAACAATGGGCCTAAACAATACTGAAATGAAGCCTTTTTCTAGCATTTCAAAGTATATCAAGGGCAGGTAACTATTGCCACAATGATTAGATTTCAACAATAATTGCACTCCTTCCAGAACTTATAGCTACATCCTTTGTGTACAAGTATAATCAAAATCCATTGAAAACTGTAGTTGCAAGAGTGTAAACGCTGTAAAATATTGCATTTTCAGCAATTCAAAGGTAGATATATCTTGATCTATTTGTCATATTCCAACCATAACCACCCTTATTCAAACTCTTATAGTCATATACAATCTGGGTAAGTTTGAGAGAGCTTGGATAAATATTGTGGCCTCTAGAGCGTAAACACTGTTAAATTTATCATTTACAGCAATTCAAAGGTAGATACCTATTGACCTATTGATCAGATTACAACCATAATTGAACTCATCTGAAGTCTTATGGTAATATACAATCTGAGTAATTTTGAGAAAGATTGGATAAAATTTGTGGCCTCTAGAGTGTAAACATCGTTAAATATGGCATTTTCAGCAATTGAAAGGTAGATAACTCTCGACTTATGAGTCTGATTTCAACCATAATCGAACTCATCTGAACTCTTATAGTCATATACAATCTGAGCAAGTTTGAAATAGATTGGATAAAAATTGTGAACTCTAGAAGGTAAACACTGTTAAATATGGCATTATCTGCAATTCAAAGGTAGATAACTCTTGATCTATTTGTCCGATTTCAATCAAAATCGAACTCATTCAAACTCTTATGGTCATATACAATCTGGGCAAGTTTTAAAAATATTGGATACATACTGTGGCCTCTAGAGTGTAAACACTGTTAAAATGGCATTTTCAGCAATTCAAAGGTAGACTACTCTTGATCTATTTATCCGATTTCAACCACAATCAAACTCTTCCGAATTCGTATGGTAATATACAATCTGGACAAGTTTTAAAAAGATTGGATAAATACTGTGGCCTCTAGAGTGTAAACACTGTTAAATATAGCTTTTTCAGCAGTTCAAAGGTAGATTACTCATGACCTATTTGTCAGATTTCAACCATAATCGAACTCATCCGAGCTCTTATAGCAAAATACCATCTGAGCAAGTTTGATCAAGATTGGATAAATATTGTGGCCTCTATAGAGTGTAAACACTAAAATTGTTGACGCCGGATATTCAAGGATTGCAAAAGCTCACCCTGAGCTAGCTCAGGAGGAATACCCGGTATAACACAAATAATTGATACAAGTTATTATTATTAACCTTGTGCAAGGCATTTCCACTTGTCTGTTCATATTATAATCGATTTCATCTTAAATGCTTCAGTAGAACAGGAGTTCTAGTCAAACTATAAAGATTGAAAGACAGATGGATGACAGACAACATAAGGTATAAAGATGACGAATATGATTCCCTCACTGGCAAAACTTTAAGCAGTCTGCCAGATTATAATCCTATATTATATGTTGGCCTCCTTCAGTCAGCGTTGACTATGGATTTGATTCTACTTCTCTGCCCTTTGTGGAACATCTCCGCTGGTGGCTGAACAGTCCGATGCGGGAATGGCAGTCTCTTTTACAAGTGTAACACAGATGATAGACTGTGTTGTGTCTCGGTTGCAGTTTTCTTTTCTACGGGCTCGTTTGTCTTCAGCTAAGCTTTTCAGTTTGTCCTCTCCTGACACCAGCTGTTTAGCAAGGGTGCTTCTCCACTTTGATAGGTCAGCAGCAAGATCTTCCCAGTGTTCGCTGTCAATCTCTAGGGCTTTCATGTCCCTTTTACAGACATCTCTGTAGCGCAACTGAGGGCGACCAGTGTCTCTTTTCCCGGTTGCAAGTTCCCCATAGAGGATGTCTTTGGGTATTCTGCCGTCCTCCATACGACGAACATGACCTAGCCAACGGAGCCTACGCTGTCTTAGTAAGGTAAACACAGTGTTGAGGCCTGCACGAGACAGAACTTCACTATTGGGCACTTTGTCCTGCCAAGAGATGCCTAGGATGCGACTCATGTGAAATGTGTTTAGTCTCTTTTCTTGCTTAGCGTAGGTCGTCCATGTCTCACTCCCATATAGTAGTGTGCTGATGACGCATGCATTGTACACTGCCATCTTCGTTTTAACGGAGAGCTTAGAGTTCTTCCACACACGTGTGGTGAGCCAAGCAAAGGTGGTTGCTGCTTTCCCAATTCTATTACCTATCTCTGTATCAAGAGTGAGGTTACTCCTTGCCGTGGACCCTAGGTATGTGAATTGGTTTACGACTTCTAACTCATAGTCGTCAATGGTAATGGCTGGTGGCACATCTACACCTTGTCCTAGGACATTTGTCTTCTTTAGGCTAATAGTCAGCCCGAAGTTGTTGCAGGCCGTGGAGAAGCAATCCATTAGGGTCTGGAGCTCTTGTTCGATATGGGTTGTGACTGCAGCATCATCAGAAAACAACATGTCTCTGATCAGAACGTCCCGTATTTTCGTTTTGGACTCGAGTCGTGCAAGGTTAAACAGTTTGCCATCCGATCTGGTATGAAGGTAGACTCCCTCTGTTGTAGTGTCGAAAGCATGCTTCAGGAGCAAGGCAAAGAAAATCCCAAAGAGCGTTGGAGCAAGGACACAGCCTTGCTTGACGCCACTGCGTATGTCAAATGGTTCTGATACGTTTCCATCATACTGCACTGATCCCTTCATGTTTGTGTGGAAGGATTCGACGAGACTCTGTAGTTTAGGCGGGCATCCAATCTTAGGAAGAATCTTGAATAAACCATATCTGCTGACTAAGTCGAACGCCTTTGTGAGATCAATGAAGGCAATGTACAATGGCATGTTCTATATTATATAATATAATATACATGTACTTCTAGGGTATAATTATGTGCAAACACTACCAAATTATAAGGTTGAAAACTGTATTAGGAGTTTGCCAGTCAAAGTATGTACTGTATATGTGGGACAGAGGAACAAACAAACGAACACACTGACAGACAGGTAAAACAGTATCCCCCCCCCATGACCGTTGCGGAGGCATAAAAAGATCCTCAAGTGTCACCTCTGCTTACAGCAGCCTCAAGGTTATGAAGCATTTTAAGTTGATTCTGAGATTGTTCACAAGCATTTTGATTGGTCAGATTTGAGCTCTTGCTCAAATCTGATCAATCAAATGCTTGAGATCGATCTCAGACTCAACTCAAAAGCTTTATAACCTTAGACCCCGGCGACAAAAATAAACCCCATTCAGTCAAAATTTATTGGAAACTGGAATTGTGTATTTGAAGCTTCAGGGGTGAATATGCAAAAGGATAAAAGCAGTAAAAACACGAACATCTTTTATCATTTTTCATTTTTTACCTTTTAATATCAAAACATACATAAAAAACAATAAGAAAATCATATTTTGGGAGGAAAAATACAAATTAAGAAATTACAAAATCGAACTTTAAAAATGTAATTAATAATAAGTTATTTGGTATCCATTTAATTCTAAATAAAGCACAAAACTCACAAACTTTATAGGCTTTTCGCCATCACATTCTTGGTTATTCATTCATAGTAAAGCATAAAGTAAATCTTTCACCCTTTGCTTCATAACTTTTTAAAATGTTCAAGACAGATGACTGCTTAAAGCAGGGCTTTTGGCTTGTGATGTCAACTCTACTGACTAAAGCTATCAAGCCACACATTAACCTTTTCACCACAATCTCTACCTGACCAGTAAAGTAAAACAGAAAGCTCATTAAGCAGCTTTCTGTTTTAACTTTCAGCCTACTTTAATCCATTACTCAGCTTGGATTCAGATCAGACACCACATTATGCGGTGTCTGATCTGGATCCAAGCGGTTTGCAAATATAAGTCAAGTCGTGTTTAGCATGATAAGGGTTTAAAGTTGAATTGGTCCATATGACTAATTCTGCATCAAAAAGGTTTAGCATAAAACACTGATTAATAAAATAAATAACCAAGGTAGGTAAAAGAATATGCAACATTTAAGGTCACAACCTGACAAAAGGTAAAAAAAAAATAAAAATCCAAATCTATTGTTGGCTTACACACATTGCAGATATAAAGGAAATGTCCAATCTAAGTTATTATGTCATTATTTCTATATCACTTTGAAGAAGAAAACAAGATGTGTTTGTGAAATGCTATGCCCCCTGAGGTGACCATGACCTTTAACCCATTACCCCATAATCCATTTCTAGTTTTGAAGATAGGTGACCACTTAAAGCAGGTTGAAAGTAAAGCAGAATGCACATTGTGGCACATTTTGCTTTACTTTCAGTCTGTTTTAAGCTACCATCTTGTAGGATATAGAAAACATTTCTGATAATACACATTTATGACTGCATGAATTGGAACCCTTTTTTCTGTGGAGTACTGAGCTCAAAGGCTTCTGGAGTTGAGTCTCTTTCACATGTACATGTAGTTCTAAAGTTATGGCCAAGATTAAAGTTGTGGACAGACACACAAACGGACAGAGCAAAAAACAATATGCCCCAAACTAATTCTTGCGGGGGCATAAAAAACACATTCTCAGGGCTCCAGATAAGGGGAGTATTTCAAAAACTAAAACCTTTATTTCTACTTTAAACCCTATGGTGTCACTACTCATTAGAATCGTCTCGAAGATGAGTAGTAACACTGTAGGATTTTGTGCTTTATGAGTGAGAAATGTTGGATTTGTTCAGAATACTCCCTCCTATCTGGATCCCTGCATTCTGTTACGGTTACACCCTCTCATAGTGGATAAAACAAAAACTGTCTCACAGCATTTTATGCAATACTTTGATAAATTAACATGTATTCTGTTAACATTTCTATAAAAGCTACCTGTATATTTCTAACCATGATGGTCATGATTTTTTAAAATCTGCCAAGGAATATTTACATCATTACATCGCAGAGCTAGCACATTCATATCTATACATTAACAACTCAAACAAACATAACATTGAAGTAATTTCATTCTCTCAACAGGGGGTCACAGGGTTAAGTTACAATAACAATGGTCAATAAAGGATAGAGACAATACAGATAAACTTTCATCAACAATCAAACTTGTGCAAAGCAGCTTTTCTCACATAAATACCCCTGTTTTCTATAGCGAACAACAGTGATGAATATTCTTATCTCCAACATGTGTAAGATCACTTTGATGACGTCACTATAACGTCACTATTTATAACAGTGTTTTGACGTCACTGGGGTTCCAAAGAAAGTGCATATTGCTTTAAAAAGTGCTTAAATTGTTGGTAATGTGAGAAAAAGAATCTGTCACTTGTCGATGTTTAAGACAAGTTGATCTCAAACTCGTCTTGAATAGAAAATTTATTAAGCTCACCAAGGCTCACTTAATAACATTTCAATTCTAGACTCGTTTGAGATCAGCTTGACTTAAACATCGACTCATGACAGATCCTATATATCCAAAGACATTGAACCAGCATTCCGTAACACATTAAACCCAGAGGCTTCAAAATTTAAGAGCCCCAGATAGGAGGGAGTAAACTGAACAAATCCAACATCTTCTCACTCATTTTAGCACCAAATCCTATGGTGTTACTACTCTTTAGAATCATCTCAAAGAGACGATTCTAATGAGTAGTAACACCATAGGGTTTTTATGCAAAATTATTTTTTTTATTTTTTTAAATACTCCCCTTATATGGAGCTCTGCTTCAAAAGGACAATTCCAGTTTCCAATCAAGTCTAGCCAATGTTTGACTTATTTCCAGTTGATTGTAACAACATATTGCAAAATGACAAACAGTGCAGACCCTGATCAGAGAGCTCCATGAGGAGCTTTCTGATCTGGGTCTACACTGTTTGCCTAGGACAAGTGTACTCTTCACACTATTTTTTTAGTGAGTATAGTCGCTGCTAGGGTTGAATGTGTTAAAGAGACCTACATGCTTAGCACAAGTTTGAATGTAGTAAAAACATTTGTACATAATCATTAGGAGCTCATTTCATTGACAAATCTTACCAATAAGAGAACTGTAAATCACACTCACTCTTCGGAATTCTATAAGGAATCCTTTGTTTTTCATGATAAAGGCGGATGGTTGTTTGGAGTAAAGCAAAATGAAAGTACAGCAAGGTGATTGCATAAAGTAAGATGAAAGTAAAGCAGAAAGTTACAGAGGGAGCTCTCTGCTTTAGTTTTATTTCGCTTTAGGCTGCCACTTGTGTTTACCACCTGAAATGAGATTTTTTAGTGGTTGTAAATTAATCCCAAGTTTCTATTTGTTAAGATGGTTTATGAACTCTTCATTTAATACACATACAGATTATAGCTTCAATTGTCTAACTTCAAACGCCTCCATGCTTGTGTTAACTCATTATCCCCTGAAACTTCCAATGGATAAATACTGTTTACAACAAAGGCTGGTCCATTTTAGATTATTTAGGGTTATCTTTTATTATATATTGCAAAATGACAAACCGTGAAGTCCCTGATTAGAGGGCTCCTGCAGGAGCCCTCTAATCAGGGACTTCACTGTTTGCATTAGACAAGTGTACTCTTCACAGGTACATTTTTGGTAAAGTACGAATTTATATGCGTCACTAGGGCTCAATGAGTTAAAGGGGACAATAAAACAGGCATAAAAAACAACCAAACCAACCCTATAATGCAGGTAAAATCACTGTCAATGACATACCTATTGACCATTTTGTGACTATAATCTATACAATAGCTATTAAAATCCATTTGAAATCATAACAACATCTATAATCAAACATCAGAACAGCAAGACAAGAGGTAGTCAAACCTGTGTTAAGTTACCAATACAACACCCATAAGCAACCTCTTAAACAATTACCCCATAGCCTGATTCTAGTTTTGAAGACAGGTGACCACTTAACCCATTACCCTATAGCCTATTTCTGACCATTTAACCCATAGCCTGTTTCATGTTTTGAAGATAGGTGACAACTAAAGCAGGTTGAAAGAAAGGCAGAATGCGCCTTAAGCGCATTCTGTCTTATTTTCAACCAACTTTAAGATACCATTTGCTAGGATATAGAAAATATTTCTTTTGGTACATGTTTATGACTACACAATGGTACTATTTTTTTCAGTGGAGGAATAAATTAAATGCACTAAAAGGCTCGGCTATGGGGGAAAGGGTTTAACCGTTTAATGCCAAATGCAGGATTAAAAAAATGCAGAAAGTTCCCAAAGGAGCTTTCTGCATTATTTTAATCCAGCATTTAGCAGTCACCTGTCTATGGTTCTCCCCATACTTCCTCTATGAAAGGTAACTTAATACAGATCTGACTGTAAGTAGAAACCATAACATGCATGTATCCTACATTCATGTTCAAGTTTTAACCTAAACTTAACAACAACATATCAAAGGACAACCAAGAGTTACATCCCTTAGGTACACTTTTTCATCACCTAAGCTTCACCATCACTAAAACTCGCTGATAGCTACAGACTAACTTCTGTTCACCTTTTACTCCATAGATACACCCTTTTATCATAGTTTTATGCATTTAATTAATTCTTCCGCTTATGAATATACAGTAGAACCTCTCTATTACGACCACTAAGTTGTGTCAAATATTAGTAGTTTACGACAGATGACTGCTTAACCCATTACCACATAGCCTGTTTCTAGTAGTTAAGATATGTGACCTATTAAAGCAGGTTGAAAGTAAAGCAGAATGTGCCCTAGGGCGCATTCTGCTTTACTTTCAGCCTGCTTTAAGTTACTATCTGCTAGGATATAGAAAATATTTCTTATGGTACATATTCATGACAGTATAAAATGGAACTATTTTCTTTGGCGGATGAATAAAATGAATGCGCTAAAAGTCGCTTCTATAAGGGAAAGGGTTAAAGCAATGAGAAAGTGAAACAGAAAGCTCCCCGAGGAGCTTTCTGTTCCACTTTCACATTGTTTTAAGCAGTCACCTGTCTTTTATACGTTGTACAGACAATTAGCCTTCTTTTTAGAGGTCGTAATAGAGAGGTTTAACTGTATTTCCATTTTATACAGTAATGAATGTGCTACATACAAAATATTTTCTATATTCTAGCAGATAGTAGCTTAAAGCAGGCTGAAAGTAAAGCAGAATGCGCCTTTAGGCGCATTCTGCTTTACTTTCAACCTGCTTTAAGTGGTCACCCGTCTTCAAAACTAATAACAGGCTATGGAGTAAATGATTAACTAAAGTTTGACTGTAAAATGCAACAAAACAGTCATCATCCAAAACTGAAGTCCTACTCAGCCAGTGATCAGAATCAAAACTGATACTCTTATCACCGTGTTTAAAAAAAGATTTATAAAACAATAATAAAACAATCAGCAGGAAAATTATATAAAATAACTGAATAATAAGTTCATTCCACAAACAGTCAATTCTGTAATGTGACCTCTGATCAGGATCTAATCTGTTTGTAAATGTCAGTGTGGACAGATTTGGCAGTGAAAAGGTTAACCCAATACCCCATAAATATGCCATTTAATGCCATTAATTTATTCCTCCACTGAAGAAAATAGTTCCACTTTATACTGTCATGAATATTGTTTATAAAAATATTTTCCATTTCTAGTAGATGGTAGCTTAAAGCAGGCTGAGAGTAAAGCAGAATGGGCCTTAAGGTGCATTCTGCTTTACATTCAACCTGCATTAAGTAATCACCTGTCTCCAAAACTAGAAAATAGGCTATGGGGTAATGAGTTAAAGCATATGAAATATATCACGATATGGATTAAATCTGCTTTCCAACACGATACATATATGGTTGAAATACATGTACAGTTACCTCTTTCAACACTAAGGAAATCTTGTGAGTTTTACTTTCCCTTGTAGATCTTTTCAGTTCCCAAAACATGAACTAGTCTACTTGGAATTCTTGGTAGTTTAACCCTTTCCCCATTAGAAGCCCATCTAAGCACATTAAATGTTTTACTCTCCTTTAGAAAAGAGTTCTAATTCATGCAGCCAAGAACATGTACCATAAGGAATTATTTCTTTATCTTAGAAGATGGTAGCTTAAAGCAGAATGTGCCGAACCTGCTCTAAGTGCTCACCTGTCTTCAAACCTAGAAACATGCTATGGGGTAAAGGGTTGATAAATACTGGTCTAAATGAGCAAACAGTGTAGACCCTGATCAGACGGCTCCTACAGGAGCCCTCTGATCTGGGTCTACACTGTTTGCAAAGATAATGAGTATATTTTATACAGGTCCCGTGATGTGGAAACAATTAAACCCAATAACTTATACCACTCAAAACTCATCTCGATTTTCTTTTCCATAACAGGAAGCAGCTGATATCAATATGGAAATAAAGCAGACAATTTCCTCACAGAAGCTGTCTGCTTTACTTCCATCCTGCTTTGATCAGAAATATATATTTGATTGGTCAAAATATCATGACTTTCTAATACTTTGGTTGGTTAAACAATTATAATATGACACGTGAAATTTCTGAGGCAAGAAAATAACAATTACAGTCAACCTTGTATTAACTCTTTGCATGCTGGGTAATGTTGTCGTCTGCTACTGTTCTAAAAATAGAATTTGCAAAACAAGATCAGAGTGTCACACAGTTTAAATCCTGATGAGCGTAATGCGACATCTCATCAGGATCCATTCTGTTTGCAAAGGTTATCATTTTACCACTAGCATGCTACGAGTCAAGCAACCATTCATTGAGAGTGGAAACTTCTTACAAACAAGCTTAATGCAGAATGAAAATAATGCATAAAGTTCATATAGGCGCTTTCTGTATTATTTTTTAATCCAGCACTAGTAACTTTATTGAATAAATACTGCACATGATCATCAGTATTCTATTAACATGGTCACTTAACCTAGGTATTTCTCCATAGATACACATTTCAATGCATTTAAGTTATTCCTCCACTCAAGAAAATGGTTTGAATTTATAGTCATTAATGTGAACAATCAGAACTTTTTTCTATGACTATATACAAGCAGATGGTAGTTAAAGCAGGCTGAAAGTAAAGCAGAATGCACCTTAAGGCGCATTCTGCTTCACTTTCAGCCTGCTTTAAGTGGTCACTCGTCACCTAAAATAGAAATAGGCTAGAACACTATGAAAACATAATACACTTTTTCTAGTTCACCGGGGCCCGTTTCATAAAACTTCGCACAACAAATATTGTTGTAAGCCAGATTATCAAAGTCTCAATTAATTTCTCCATTTAATCCTGTCTTGTGACATCTCTTTGGAATCGTCTTGAAAAGACTATTCAAAAGAGATGTCACAAGACAGTGTTAGATGGAGAAATCAGAAACTATGTGTATTTTAAAGTTTTGACTTGCAACTAATTTTGTCGTACAAAGTTTTATGAAACGGACCCCTGGAGAACAGAGATCTAGTCAGATATCTGATATTCCCACAATCCGACTTCACGTAATTGTTTAAGCCTTTTTTTATATTCTCTTTGCATCTTGTAAGGAAATTTTGTTTCCTTATAACTGTTAACCCTTTACTCAATAGATGCTTTTTTACGCATTCAATTTATTACTCCACTGAAGAAAATAGTTTTAATCTATACAGTCATGCAGATTAAAGCAGGCTTACAGTAAAGTAGAATGTGCCTTTCAACCCGGTTTAAGTGGTCAACTGTCTTCAACATTTAGAAACAGACTATGGAGAAAAGGGTTACAGCTAACAATTGTCCTTCTTTTACTGTACAAAATAATGTCTATTACTACATTTCAAGATGATGCTGGTTTCATGATGAAGACAGGCAGCTGTATATGGCAAGGTGAAAGTAAAGCAGTAAGTCCCAACATGAGCTTAACCCATTACCCCATAGTATGTTTCTGGTTTTTAAGATAGATGACCACTTAAAGCAGGTTGAGAGTGAAGCATTATCAGCTTTAAGTGGTCACCTGTCTTCATAACTAGAAACAAGCCATGGAGTACAGGTTGACAGGGCTACAGAAAAGAGGGAGTAAATCCAATATTTTCCCACTAATTTCAGCCAAATCCTATGATGTAACTGATCATTAGAATTGTCTCTTGACACTATTCTAAGGAGTAGTGACAACATAGGGTTTAATGCAGCAATAAAGATTTGAGTTTTTGGAATACTCCCCTTATCTGGAGTAAAGGGTTAACACAAATCAGTCTGATCCATACAATGGCTTTGATAGAGGTAAAACATGGCATACAAAATATTCATTGTGCTGTCATTGGCAAGAGTGAAATCATTGTAAACAGAATCTGGAAGACCTTTCATCTGGTATACAGGACACAAACTTGTTTTAAACCATTCTCCTACTGAATATTCATACATGTATACAAAACTCTGCTCTCTATGAACATCTATCTTCTGAACTATTTCATTGAATTTTGTTAATACAATTTTTCCAGGAAAGAATGCAGACTGGAAACCAAAACAACATATATGAGAGTTTATCAAGTGCAGAAAAACAATATTGGCCTCAGTCCATACTGATTATCTTTACTCAATAAATTCTTATAGTATTGACCCAATGAAAATGCAATAATTGTGTAGAATTGCACATGTTGAAAGTTTTTAGTCACTGTGATGGTACATGCTGCATTTCTTCCAGGGTATGGGTATGTAAAGTCGCATGTCAGTAGCTGCAGTGCTTAGGCCATCACTGACATAAACCTGGCAACTGAACCATGTACATACAGACAGGCCATCCAGATAAGGGGAGTATTTCGAAAATAAAAATCTTTATTTCTGCTTTATATCCTATAATGTCACTACTCATTAGAATCGTCTCAAAGAGACGATTCTAATGAGTGGTAACACCATAGGTTTGGTGGTATGAAAGTGAGAAAATAATGGATTTGTTCAGTTTACTCCCTCTTATCTGGAGTCCTGTACAGATGGTCTGGGCATAATGAAAACTGCTTCTACACACTACCACTAAAGCACTTTGTTATCTCTACTATTGCTTTTTAAAAGCTTATCACTCTCTAATAGATACATATAGCAAGTCTCAACTCTACTTAACAAACAATCCTATAAACAGTATAAAATCTGTATCAACATATAATAACTATTAACCCTCTACTCCATAGCCTGTTTCTAGTTTTGAAATCAGGTGACCACTTAAAGCAGGTTGAAAGTAAAGCAGAATGCACCTTAAGGTGCATTCTGCTTTACTGTCAGCCTGCTTTAAGCTACCATCTGCTAGAATATAGAAACTATTTGTTACCCATTACCCCATAAATATGCCTTTTTACACCATTAATTTATTCATCTATTGAAGAAAATACTTCAAATTTATACTGTTACAAATAAGAATCAGAAGAAGTATTTTCTATATTCTAGCAGATAATAGCTAAAAGCAGGCTGAAAGTAAAGCAGAATGCGCCTTAATGCGCATTCTGCTTTATTTTCAACCTACTTTAAGTGGTCACATGGTTTTCAAAATAGAAACAGGCTGTGGGGTAATAAATTGGAACTATTTTCTTCAGTGGAGGAATAAATCAAATGTGCATGAAAATGATTATGAGTATCTATGGAGTAAAGTGTTAACTTAACTTACTTTACAGTAATGTCTTGCTATTACAACCACTTGAATAATATTTTGCTTTATTGTGTTAAACCCATAACCACATCGCCTGTTTCTAGTTTTGAAGACAATTTATCATTTAAAGCAGGTTATAGTAAAGCAGAATACTCCTGAAGGAGAATTCTGCTTTATTTTCATAAGTATTTCCAGAGTTACCTAGCTAAGTACTATTTTTCTTAGCGTAGGAATATGTACATGTATAAGCATTAAAAGGTGTATTTTTGGAATTATTGGTTAAGACATGTAGCAGTTTATAGCAGGCTGAAAGTAAAGCAGAAAGCTTCTTAAGCTTGCTTTAAGCATCCACCTAGTTTAAATCTGCTAAAAATAAACAAGAGGGCCTGAAGGCCCTGATATCGCTCACCATTTGTAATGAAGCCTGATAGCTTTACCTTTGAATTTCACCCTTTTTATTCTAAATCCATTCAAGTTTGTCGACCTACTCTAGTACAGTACATCAAAGGCAGATAACTAGAGCCTAAACAATACTGAAATGAAGCCTTTTTCTAGCATTTCAAAGCATATCAAGGGCAGGTAACTATTGCCACAATGATTAGATTTCAACAATAATTGCACTCCTTCGAGAACGTAAAGCTATAAACTTTGTGTACAAGTATAATGAAAATCCACTGAAAACTGTAGTTGCAAGAGTGTAAACACTGTAAAATATGGCATTTTCAGCAATTCAAAGGTAGATAACTCTTGATCTATTTGTCCGATATCAACCATAATTAATTTTTATTCGAACTCTTATGATCATATACAATCTGGGCAAGTTTGATAGAGCTTAGATAAATATTGTGGCCTCTAGAGCGTAAACACTGTTAAATATGTCATTTTAAGCAATTCAAAGGTAGATAACTCTTGACCTATTGGTCAGATTACAACCATAATTAAACTCATCTGAACTCTTATGGTAATATACAATATGAGTAAGTTTGAGAAAGATTGGATAAATACTGTGGCCTCTTAGTGTAAAAACCCTTAAATATGGCATTTTCAGCAATTCAAAGGTAGATAACTCTAAACCTATTAGTTTGATTGCAACCATAATGAAACTCGTCTGAACTCTTATAATCATATACAATCTGAGCAAGTTTTAGATAAATTGGATAAAAATTGTGAACTCTAGAATGTAAACACAGTTAAATATGGCATTTTCAGCAGTTCAAAAGGTAGATAATTCTTGATCTATTTGTCTGATTTCAACCAAAATCGAACTCATCCGAACTCTTATGGTGATATACAATCTGAGCAAAGTTTTAGAAAGATTGGGTGAATATTGTGGCCTCTAGAGTGTAAACACCGTTAAATATGGCATTTTCAGCAGTTCAAAGGTAGATAATTCTTGATCTATTTGTCTGATTTCAACCAAAATCGAACTCATCTGAACTCTTATGGTGATATACAATCTGAGCAAAGTTTTAGAAAGATTGGGTGAATATTGTGGCCTCTAGAGTGTAAACACTGTTAAATATGGCATTTTCAGCAATTCAAAGGTTGATAACTCATGACCTAATTGTACGATTTCAGCCATAATCGAACTCATCCGAACTCTTATGGCAATATACAATCTGAGCAAGTTTGAGAAAGATTGGATAAATATTGTTGCCTTTAGAGTGTAAACACTAAAATTTTTGACGCCGCACGACGGACATTCAAGGATTGCAAAAGCTCACCCTGAGCTAGCTCAGGTGAGCTAAAAATCACACATTTTTCAGTTGTTAGCACAATACTGTGTCATATCAGTAAGGGGTGGTCTGTTCATTCATTTATACAGACTGTGTGGTTGGCTGCTTTTGATGACTAGTTCTGTTTAAGGTGTTGTTCTAACCCTCTGGTCGGGTATGGTGGTCTGTTGCATAAACTGACTGGTTGGGTGGTTGGTAATGACAATCAACTTGGTGCGTCTTGTCTTGTAGTGTTGCTGTCTATTTGTTGCCAACTATACAGATAGTTGAAATATACTACCACTGTTGACAACTAGATAGGTGTGTTCTGTTGCTGTTGACAACTAGTCGGGTGTGTTCTGTTGCGATTGACAACTAGTTGGGGTGTCCTGTTGCTATTGTCAACAGTAAATTGGTTTGTCTAGTCCAATCACAATCACAGGTGTCAAAATATTGAGTGTGTGAGTAACCGTAAAAAAAATCCTAAAAATATAGACACCCCGTTATTCTAAAATTTAAACTAGCTGCTTTTACCACAAAGTAATTTGTCAACTTTTTAAACTGTATGCAAACAATGTAGACCCTGATCAGACTGCTCCTGAAGGAGCAGTCTGATCTGGGTCTACACTGTTTGCTCAGTCCTGTTTGTCCCAATACTTAGGGTCAATACGTAATACTGTATGTTATGTGGTTATTGACTGAGAAACCGTGACTTGTTCCTATTCAAAATGGTTTGAACCCAATATGGACCTGGTTAGTTCTTTTGGTTTTGGCCATTTTGGTAATGTCTGCTGCCTTTAGTTTAGTTACAAAATACCTACAGTGGAGAAGAATTCTTTCCCAATAAACTCATTTACGCTAAAACTATTGCAAACAGTTTGGAGCCAGATGAGACGCCGGGACGGGTATCCCGGCGTCTGATCAGGCTCCAAACTGTTTGCAACTCAGACAATTATAAATATTCTAAATGATTAAACTTTTTCAGCATTTTAGTGCATTGTGTTTTGTTTATGTTTAAATGGGAAAGAATAACGTCTTCTCCACTGTATAACATGCTATGTCAATATACTGATCTACTCATTGTCAACGTAAGCACCGGTACAGTCAAACTCACAATAACTTCTGCTACTACAGTCAGAACACAATAAATGAAGCTCACTGAATTGGAATTTACTGGTATTCATTTCTACTAGTTTTACTCATTTACCAAGATTCAAATTGACCTTTCCAGTTTGCAATTAAATCTAGTCCATTTTTTGAATATCTAGGTGTTTTTTTTAATAGTACATGTCTATTGTTACATGACAAACAGCACAAACCCTGATCAGACAGACTTTAGGAGTCCTCTAATATGGGTCTACACTGTTTGCATAAGACCAGTGTTTCTTGGTAGTCATGTGACCACCTACAATATACGTCATCCTATATATTGATGATGAATAGCATTGTTTGTAAAAGATCAGTATATTGGTCGCTAGGGTTCAACAACTTAAAATCAATTTACCCATATTTCTGCATTTGAACTTCTATAATTTGAGCTTGCTTGTGGCAAATTAAAATAAAATCAAATTTTGAAATACAGGTATGCCTATCTGAAGTAAGCTTGCAATATTGAGGATTAACTGTAGATACAAATCCATTCATTGACTTGAAAGTCTTTGGGAATAAGACTAGAACAGATGGATGAAGACATGTGTAAGTCCCATAAAAATAATGCCCGTTATTACTATCACACTATACCGACATGAGATGATGTGTGTGTGTGTGTACTGTATGGGGTATGTACTATGATGACTGGACTATCTTTACAAAGGTCTTTAAGCTCTCCACTGACTGCTGGGCCTTGCGATTTATGTCTATCAACTCCTGTTTCTGTATTCCCTGCCGCTGGAAAGAGAAACATGTCAAATACTGAGTATAGTGGAGAAAGATGTCATTCTTTCCTATTAACCCATTACCTCATAAATACGCCTTTTTACGCCTTCACTTTATTCCTCCACTGGATAAAATAATTCCACTTAAGTCTTTATATAGTAATGATTATGTACTCTAACAAATATTTTCCATATTGTAGCAGGTGATAGCTTAAAGCAGGCTGAAAGTAAAGCAGAATGTGCCTTCAGGCGCATTCTGCTTTACTTTCAACCTGCTTTAACTAGGCACCTATTTTCAATACTAAAAACAGGCTATGGGGTAATGGGTTAAGTGCTTTATGCTTAAATTCTTATGTCCATTGCAAATAGATGTTCTTACGGGTGGATACTTATGTGGCTATTTTCTATTGTTTTCTTTTGGGTGGCTAGACACACAACAGACAATTTCTTTTTGCTCTAACTTGGAATAAAATGATCTGGAGGCTAACCCTATGTCCCACAACTGGGCAGGTTAATGTCACAAGAAATGGCCAGTTAATGTCACAAGGGACGGCCAGGTTAATGTTTTTCAATTATGGGGCTAAGAATTTTAGCCACATAAGTACCCTATCGTAAGCAGTTTGAAGCCAGACCAGATGCTGGGTAACCCAGCATCTGATCTGGCTCCAAACTGTTTGTTACTAAGTGTGTTGTATTGCAAGCAGTTTTGAGCCAGATAAGACAGCATAGCCCAGTGTCTGATCAGGCTCCAAACTGTTTGGCTCTCATTTTAATATATCTTCAGTGAACATTTTGAAGATTTTGAATGTCACATAAAATTGCAGACAGCATCTTTTAGCAGAAAATATTTTAACTGCGAAATGGTTAAATTATGATGGTGAAATTTTGTGGCAAAGTGATTAAAATATTACAATTACTGGGCTCCAAATAGGATTCTATTTATATGGGCATGATTGTTCTATGAGAACTAAATTTATTGTCCTGAAATTGAAGCGTGACAAACAGACATATAGACACGCTGATGAACAGCAACAGAATATACGTCTCCAAATCACTTAAGTGAGGGAGACATAATAAGGTTACATGTTTGAAAACAGACTGAAAACAAGGATACATCACAATAAGTGTGCATGTTGTCACAAGACATTTTTTTAGCCGAGCATATAATACTTACTGCTAAAATTTCATTCAATTCTTTGGTTCTATTTTCTAAATTTGTTTTCTCTTGTAACAACTCTGTACTTCTTTTCAAAAGTTTCCTCTTCTCTTCTTCTTTACCTGTAACAAAAAACAAATATTCTTTTTTACAGTTGAAGAAATTTACAATACTGTGAAGAAGACTTATAAGTTTAATTTCCAATACTCAGAGCGGTAAAGTTTTTGAAAGTATCACACTTCCTTTCTGACTGTTTAACTAGTGCTGGTCATGTGACCTGGCTTAATCACTGACTCGAGGAGAGGTGTGTATATGAGTCAGGTGACCAAGCCAGGTCACATGACCAGCACTAGTTAAACTGTCAGTGCGGGGAAGGAAGTGCGATACTTCAGAAAATTAAACAGGTAAAACTTTACCCATCTGATTAAAGGAAATCAAATTATAATGAAAAATCCACTGCATGGAAAACTTCTTAGTTGCATAGAAGATGTTATTCTTTAAAAAAAAAGAGGCAGTTATGCTAAAATCCTTATGTCCATTGCAAAGAGTTTGGAGACAAAACAGATGCTGGGAAACCCTTCGTCTGATCTGGCTCCAAACTGTTTGCCACTCAGAAAAAAATAATTTTCAATTTCCAGAGATTGTTAATTTCAACCCTAGCCACACATAAATGCATCCACTGCAAACTATACCAGTTCAGAGTACACTTTTCCTATGCAAACAGTGAAGCCCCCTTGAAGTGTCCATCCGAAGGATGAGGGAGGGAAGGGTTAAAGTATAGTTACAGTGATAATAGCTGTGGTCAGAGAGATGCTTACCTGTCTTGGTTGCTATGTAGGTAGTTACAGCAGCCAATGATAACGCTGATCTGTGGTGGGCTTCCTGCAATTATATATAGGACCTCTTGACTAAATAATAAACATTGAAAATAACAATCAGATTTTCTTCAGGTCCCATGCCTATATGCGAGTTGATCAAGTCCAACTGACTTTAACCCAATACTCCACAGCCTGTTTCTAGTATTAAAGATAGGTGACCACTTAAAGCAGGTTGAAAGTAAAGTAGAATGCACCGTCAGGTGCATTCTACTTTACTTTCAAGCTGCTTTAAACTTCACTCTACTAAAATATAGAAAATATTTTGATATATACATTTTAGAAAACAAACATATAATAATCTTAGTCTTAAACTGAACCAGAACAACTAAATTTCCATTTGCCAATACCAAATAGAACAAGAGTACTAAATAGTTACAATATAAACCTATTTTGCCATAAGAATAAAGGGCTAGAACTCCTTCAACCCAATAGATATGCATTTTTACACCTTTAAAATATTACCCCATAATTTTGTTTCTAGTAGTAGTACTGAAGATAGGCAACCTTCTACTTTACTTTCAGCCTGCTTCAGGCTACCATCTGTTAGAATGTATAGCAAATATTTCATATGTTGCACATTCATAACTGTATAAAGTGGAACAATTTTCTTCAATGGAGGAATTTATCATGCCCTAAAAGAGTTAAACAGAAAACTGCAAATCAGACAACACAGTAGCATGAAGTGTTAACACAATGTCCACGTACCTGGCACTTTTTACAATTCCAAGGACTCTCTGGTACTGTGGCTAGAGGTGGAGACAGACACTGAAGGTGGAACATACCACTACACGTGTCACATGGCAGCAACTGGCCACCCAGGTTACACACACTGCATACAGTATCCTGCAACTGAACATAACAACAGTCAATACAGACAGACACTGGAGGTGGAACATACCACTACACGTGTCACATGGCAGCAACTGGCCACCCAGGCTACACACACTGCATACAGTATCCTGTAACTAAACATAACAACAGTCAATACAGACAGACACTGGAGGTGGAACATACCACTACACGTGTCACATGGCAGCAACTGGCCACCCAGGCTACACACACTGCATACAGTATCCTGTAACTAAACATAACAACAGTCAATACAGACAGACACTGGAGGTGGAACATACCACTACACGTGTCACATGGCAGCAACTGGCTACCCAGGCTACACACACTGCATACAGTATCCTGCAACTAAACATAACAACAGTAAATACAGACAGACACTGAAGGTGGAACAGCAACTGGCCACCCAGGCTACACACACTGCATACTGTATCCTGTAACTAAACATAACAACAGTCAATACAGACAGACACTGGAGGTGGAACATACCACTACACGTGTCACATGGCAGCAACTGGCCACCCAGGCTACACACACTGCATACAGTATCCTGCAACTGAACATAACAACAGTCAATACAGACAGACACTGGAGGTGGAACATACCACTACACGTGTCACATGGCAGCAACTGGCCACCCAGGCTACACACACTGCATACAGTATCCTGTAACTAAACATAACAACAGTCAATACAGACAGACACTGGAGGTGGAACATACCACTACACGTGTCACATGGCAGCAACAGGCCACCTAGGCTACACACACTGCATACAGTATCCTGCAACTGAACATAACAACAGTCAATACAGACAGACACTGGAGGTGGAACATACCACTACACGTGTCACATAGCAGCAACTGGCCACCCAGGCTACACACACTGCATACAGTATCCTGTAACTAAACATAACAACAGTCAATACAGACAGACACTGGAGGTGGAACATACCACTACACATGTCACATGGCAGCAACTGGCCACCCAGGCTACACACACTGCATACAGTATCCTGTAACTAAACATAACAACAGTCAATACAGACAGACACTGGAGGTGGAACATACCACTACACGTGTCACATGGCAGCAACTGGCCACCCAGGCTACACACACTGCATACAGTATCCTGCAACTAAACATAACAACAGTAAATACAGACATGGCTTCAGATAAGAGTAACAGTGAACGTGGCTGAACATCAAAGAGCAAATGTAGACACCGCTTCTGATAACAGTGAATGTTTTAAAACTTGTCTTCTTTATATTTCCTACAAACCATATGGTGTGCTTCTAATTAGAATTGATTCTAAAATACTATTTATATGAGTGGTACAGGTAATAACATATTTGATAAAGATATAAGAAAGATTGCATTTTGAAAGAATCCCCTTATCTGAAACTCTCGCTACAGCATTCCACAGATAACTGGTAGCTAGTGAGCTAAATAATTTAGTTAAATATTTCAAATAATAATCGCCTGAAAGAGCCCTCTGATCAAAATCTGCGCAGTCCTATAATCAACATAACTTGGGTCTTTTTTTCAAAATTGTAATAGTCCCTATGAAAACTTCAGCTTTTAAGCTTTTTTAGGCTGAACTCATTCACCCCTGAAACTTCAAATGGAAAATTTCAATCTATAATGAAGTCAATTCTATTTTTGATGTTTTAGGGGTGTTTATTGCAATATATTGCAAAATTACAAACAGTGCAGACCCTGATCAGAGAGCTCTTTACAGAGCTCTCTGATCAGGGTATACACTGTTTGCATAAAACAAGTATACTCTTCTGAGGCATATTGGTTGTAAATGACGAGTATTATCGTCGCTAGGGTTGAATGTGCTAATGATATAGACATACCCTGTTTTCCTTGGTGGCTGTTTGAGTGTCTGTAGTACCATTGACCACAGTGGTAGTTTCAGGAGTGTTAGAACGACTAGAATTAGGTGACGGCCCATCTGCCTTCCATGATGATGATCGTGCTAAAACATAGTAAATAGAAACATACATTTGAGGTTAAGGTATGGTCACAACATTGTTATTATGTTCACTAAAATGAAGATTATTAGGGTTTTTTTATCCTTTCTTTAACCTATTGGACTCTAGTGAAGCGTATACTTGTCATTTACAAATGTTGTACTTGTGAAGAGAACACTTGTCTAAAGCTAACAGTTTAGGGCCCTCTAATCAGGGTCTGAACTGATTGTAAATATTTGAAAATGTTTGTAATAATAACCCCAAATAGTCAAATATGGAAAAAAAAACTATATATGACATTGGAATTTTCCTTATGACATTTAAGAGGTGAACGAGATCCCACATGCCTCCAACACTGAGAGATGAATATAAAGCCCTTTATTGTATACCTTACTATAAATAGTAACAGATTTTGCTTTGATGACAATGCAATACCCCTTGCTGAGCGGGCCAATAAGCGGATGCAGTCCAATAAATGGTTATTTGAACTGCATCCTGTTATTGGTCCTGGGCAACAGAATTTATGAATGTGAAAACGTTAGCAACGTAACGTTCATAATGGCCAACATTCCTTGAAGATGACATCATTTGATTTCTATAGCTGGCTATCACAGGCACACATATAACAATACTAAATACAAATAGTGGACTTACACTTTGGCTTCTGGGCCCCAAAATAATCTGTACCTAAATAGTTTGACAGCCTAGGTCTTCTCTGAAAGAGGAAATTGAAATGTACAGTTTGTATGAACAGATAACCCCTTTCTCTACAGACGCACTGTAACCCATAATTCCATAGATACTTTTTTTTTATTTATTCCTCCACTGAAGGAAATATTTCCAATTTATACTGCCATGAATATGTATCATAAGACAAGACTGCATTCAATTAACCAATATGCCCCCCGGTGGCATACCTGACAATATATTCTGAATCTTTTCTAAGTCCAAATAAGGTCATGGTCAAAATCAAGGTTGGGTAATATGGGTGGATTCACTGGATTGGTAGTGGTCCAAGGCAACAACTGTATACTTGTAGTCAGAAATGCTGACACTGGATGAAACGGTTAAATCTAGTTTAATAATAACCAACAAATAGCTCATTTACAACATTCTAAGTCCAAATTAGGTCAAGGTCAAATGTGGTTGGGTTATACTGGTGGATTGAAATTGGTCAAAGGCACCAAATGTATAAGTATCCAAGCATCTAAGTGAGCAGTATTGATGCTAGATGATAAGGTAAAAATCTAGTTAACCTGGTTACGGATAATCAAGACCATCACTATATCTGCCTCTGCATCTATGGATACTGAGGGCATAAAAGTTGTTATATTCTAGCAGATAGTAGCTTTAAGCAGGCTGAAAGTAAAGCAGAATGCACCTTAGTGGTCACCTGTCCTCAAAACTAGAGTAGAAACAGGCTAATCTATGGAGGAAAGGGTTGAGGATCATTTGGCTTTACAGTGTTCCCTCTCTACAACGGCCCTCCCAACAATGACTCCCTCCCTACAACGACCTATGTATCAGTTCCCCAAACAAGAAACTTTAGTCCGAATTTTGTACTGCTGCAATATCGTCTGCTTAAAATTGCCTTCTGCTGTTTTTCTCAAAGTTGCATATTTTATATTTTGACAGACATATTTTTAATGACGAGTGACAAACAGACTGAATCCAGATCAGACCCAGCATTACGTGGCGTCTGATCTGGATTCAAGCTGTTTGCAAATGTTAGCCTATTTCTCTCCCTCTAACGACTCCCTCCGAACAAAGCACAAATTTTGTGTCTCCAAATTGATGTCGCTATAGAGAGGGAGCGCTGTACTTTAAAACCTGCTTCAAGCAGTCATCTTTCTAACAACTGTAAACATACTATGTGGTAATGGATAAACATCTGCACACTACAGGTAAATTCATGATAACTGCGGCAACAATTGTGATCAGGTTGAGATGCTGAATATCTCTGCATCTCATGTGGATTCAAAACGTCTGACATTGATATTATTTTGTACAGTCAAACCTGTCTGAACGGTCACCTCCGAACAACGGTCACCTGTCAACAACGGCCAGTCTGAATTCCTCCCGGCCAATTTCCTTCTTAATTGACCTCTGAATAACGGTCTCCTGCCGACCGCGGCCAACGGTCACTTAAACTGGCTCTTTTTGACACCTTTTACCCCAAACAGCGGCCAGGCTGAGACACAGAGGTGTCACCTGCCGATCGTGGCCGGCGGTCACTAATTCGGCTGTTTTTAACACCTCTTACAGCAGCCAAATAACACGATTGAATGGGTGCAATTTCGCCAATGTCGGCCGCCATCTTTGTTATGGATGCGCTTGGTTATATAATTGGAAGCAAATTCTAAGGTGCTAATGACAGTTTGCAACCGACTTTCGGGTTTAAAATAAGCCACATTATGATGAAAGAATTTCAAAAAAAATGTTTGTTTTTATATGTTGGCTGATTAATATTGAAGATGTCCGTTGCTGCTTATGTTTGTATGATTGTTTATAATCACGTTGTCCAGATTAAACAAATGATTGGGCGATTTCTAAAATGGCCTTATCCAGATTAGTCATTGGTGATTAATTGTTTTGTTTTGATGTAAGAAACCTTGGCAGATACGAAATTGTGAATTTCTAGTTTAATCATTACGCTTTAAAAAGTTGTCTCAGTTGCGAAGTTAAGCAACTTTCTGCGCGGTTAATAACTGGATGGGTGACCGGCGAAGTTAAGCAACGTTCTGCACGGTTAATAAATGGATGGGTGACCGGCCCGGGTACACGTTACAAAGTCAAAGATAAATTGGAAAATTAACAATGCCGTCTACTCTAGTCGATGAAGTTTCCGAGTTATTGTCGCTGAGCGGGTAAAGGTGCTAAAACCAACAGACTGTGCTATAGATTCTAATATTCAACAACTGCCGTCATATCACGTCAACATTTATGTTCGACAATGTCCGTGTTTTAGTCATAACCTCATTATCATAAATGGCGTCTTTTCCAAATAAACTTTATTCACGGTGTATTGTGAGTGTTTCCATTGAAATGAAGAAAACCCCAGTACATTTAAGAATCAGAGCAACAAATTAATCATTCAGACAAGCAAATAATGAAAATATCGGCTTTTGAAAAGTCCTTCGTTCTTATTAAACGAGATGATTTCGAAGCTATTCGTCCTTTGAGTTACCCGCCCTTTTCCGTATTTTCTCGAAAGCGGCAATGGAACATTATTCAAATATCCATATCTACCTGTACCAATCAAAATGAGAAAATGGGATCACGTGACCAAAACCCATCAGAGATTGCTATCTACCGAGACATTTACTTTTAACATGGACATCCGTTCAAAAGAAAGATGATGGTCGTGATATTTATTGAAACTTCAAAGACTCTGAATTCTTCAGCAAATAAATATTTTTAATATTTAAATAGATAAATAACTTAGAGTTTAAAGGTATCACATGTTTCTCTTTCATTACTTGCGTACTTGTACTATCCCTTGTAGATATAAAATTCAGTACATGTAGTTGATGAAAACTTAGCCATTTTGCACACCTGCGAACAACAGCCACCTGTGAACAACGGCCAGTTTTGCTAGTTCCCACAGGTGGCTGTTGTTCACAGGTTTGACTGTATATGAAAAGGCAGAAATATCAACTGTGAAAAAACAGACACAGACATTCATTCTAAGAGATGAAATATGGTCTAGTATGCTAGCCTACCTCTAACTCAAACCCATAGGCAAAGTTAGGATTGTTGGTACTCTTTCTTTTCCTCTCCGTTCTCTTGCTCTGCATTTCTGGATAAAAAGAGAAAAGTTGGAATTACCAATAAGTAAAAGACACAATAATAATGATCAAAGACAACTCACTGCTTAAATCAGGATGAAAGAATGGCCAAAAGATCCATTAACTCTTTACTCCATAGCCTGAGGGAGGATATGCAGTGCATGTCATTTCTTAACCCCTTCCACCATAAGTACGCCTTTTTACGCCTATAATTTATTCCTCCACTGAAGAAAATAGTTCCCTTTTATAAAGTCATGAAAAATGATGAATATATATCATAAGAAATTTATTCTATAGCCTAAGTAGGAACAGATAATAGCTTAAAGCACGCTGAAAGTAAAGCAGAATGTGCCTCACATTCTTCTTTACTTTCAACTTGCTTTAAGTGATTATCTTTCTTAAAAACTAGAAACAGGCTATGGGGTAATTGGTTAAATACTTTTGGGACAAACCCCTCAAGACTACATACCAGCTACTTGAAAAGTGTAGCTAATAAACTATGTAGTCTTTTTTTAGAAAATAGTGTCCGTATGGAAGGTCAGCAGTGTACTTGCTTAAGCTCACAATATTTTGAGGAGTGCAGATATGGGGGCTCCCTCTAACCTTCCCAACCCCAAACCCATAGAAGGGTCTTAAATTTATTCCTCCACTGAAAAAATAGTTTCATTCATTCATAAACTTGTACCAAAAGAAATAGTTGCTTTATTCTAGCAAATGGTGGCTTAAAGCAGGCTAAAAGTAAAGCAAAATGCACCTTAAGGCACATTCTGCTTTACTTTCAACCTACTTAAAGCAGTCACCTGTTTTCAAAACTACTGTTTTCAAAACTAGAAACAGGCTTTGAGGTATAGAAGGGTAAATAAATGTTTGTAACTTTTGGTCATTGTTTTGACAGTCAGTTATCTCCCTTCAATCAACTGAACTTGAAGAATTGAAGTGTACTAATGATGTCCATTTCTAAACAGACCAGAGCTCCAGGTAAGAAGAGTATTTGAAGGCAGATGGAATTGTGAAAATTAAGCAGAAAGCTGTATTGGGAGCTTTCTAATTTACTTTGATATTGCAATCTGTCCTATTCAAATAGAAAAAAAAAGCAAATACTTTTTTATAAAAAATTATGTCGCTTTGATGTACATCAATTAAAACTTACCTTTTAACGTATCTGGAGGGAACAATCGTATACTGGCCAAGAACTCTAGTTTCTGTTTGAGAAGAAAGAAATTGACTATACTACAGTGAAACCCATCTACTAAGATCACTATATTGTGTTAGTTATTAGGTGTTTAACCAATTACCACATAAATAAGCCTTTTTATGCCTTCAATTTATTCATGCCCTGAAGAAAATAGTTCAAATTCATACAGTAATGAATATGTATTATAACAAATATTTTCCATATTCTGGTAGATAGTAGCTTATAGCAGGTTGAAAGTTAAGCAGAATGTGCCTTAAGGCACATTCTTCTTTACCTTCAACCTGCTTTAAGTAGTAACCTGTTTTCCAAACTAGAAACAAGCTATGGGGTAATGGGTTAAGGTGGTGGCTGTTTAAAGCCAGGTGAAAGTAAAACAGAAAGTTTCTTTTGGTATGATTATTACTCATTCTTAAACAGTGAAGATATTAAGATACAGTCGAACTTCGATATCTCTAAGTCGGTTTCGTCAAACATACCCATATTTCAAAGTTAAAACGTGGCTAAGCCACGTTTTAACTTTAAAATATGGGGATGTTCGACTGAACCGAGCATGAAATAATGCAGTTCATATGTCAAACTAGCGGATAGTTCAAGTAAAACGAGTTTGAGATATCAAAGTTCGACTGTATTTCAAAAAGAGAATTAAGACAGTACAAGTACAAACTATATAATTGCTCTTTTCTAATATTGTCCCCTATGGATCTTTACCTATATATCAATGAAAATTATGTCCAAATACACATCACATTTTTGTTTCAGGCATTCAGATCAGCCGTAATATCAAAGAAAATATATTCAGACATGAGTAACTTTGATAAAGGCCCATTGAAATCAAAATTGTGGATTAGAGCTCTTTTTATAATTTTATTCATTCTCACCAGAGCTCCAGACAAGGGAGTATTTCGAAAACTAAAATCTTTATTTCTGCATTTAACCCTATGGTGTCACTACTCATTAGAATCGTCTCTTCGAGACGATTCTAATGAGTAGTATCTGAATAGTATCACAATAGAATTTGGTGCTTAAACGAGTGAGAAAATGTTGAATTTGTTCTGTTTACTCCCCTTTATCTGGAGCCCTGCTCATAAAGTTAAAAGCTGTAACGTGTACCTTTTTAAGTTCTGGATCTTCAGGAAGAGCTTCTGAGTTTCTTTTCTCTTTGTAACTAGCAGCTTTGGTATAGGGTTGCTTTCTAGGCGGGACAGAAACTGGAGCATCATTCAATTTACTAATGCCCAGTTTAATATCCGGGGTAATATTGTTATTGTTGTTGTTCTGAAGAAAACAGAAAAATCAAGACATTTAATGAACATTTGGAATTACATCATCAAATCTAACAAATGTCATCCGCTTTTTTTTCTCAAATTTAAGTGTCAGGTAATAAATTGACTAAAATAACGAATGTCAAACAGTTTGGATGCAAATCAGATGCCACATGGTTCAAATGAGCAGTGACATCATAGAGTTTAATGCAGAAATATGGATTTTATTTTCTGTAATACAGTAAAACCTCTGTATTACGCCCACTAAATTGTGTTAATTATTAGATGCTTACAACAGGTGACTTGTGTAAAGCAAAGGGACAGTTTAATAGAAAGCTCCCCTGGGGCCCGTTTCATAAAACTTTATACCACAAATTTTGTCGTAAGTCAGATTATAAAAGTCTAAATTATTATTTATTTCTCTATCTAATCCTGTCTTGTGACATCTCTTTGGAATTGACTTGAAAAATACAATTAATTTGATATACAAATAGAACTTTAAAATAACCATACTTTAAGTGTAACAATTAAGGCCATGAATTGATATTAAAGCTTTATAGCTTGTTTTCAGATCACGTACATTTGTATGTCACTGTATGTATATGACAAATTGGAATAAATACTGTTTAAATTAACAGGTTATACCTGAGGTACTGGTGTTCGACAGTTGTTAGGAAGAAACTGGGGTACTCGTAGAGGTGAAGACACATTCTTTAGTCGTAGAGGTTTTTCTGGTACATCACATGCTGTTGGTGGTGGAGGTTTGGTTTTCGTATCACATTGAGATTCTATGGGTTCTGGAGGTGATGAGGGTTTTTTGACAAGTGAGGATGATGAATTCTTTGGATCATGCTGAAATGAAAGGTGAAGCTAAAGCTAAAGCCAATAGTATACCTGGGCTTAACTCTTTCCTCCCTGAAACTTTAAATAAACAATTCCAGTTTCCATTTTAGTCTAGTCCATTTCTGACTTTTAAGGGTTGTTTTTGTCAATGTTTGGCATTGTGACAAACAGTGAAGACCCTGATCAGAGGGCTCCTTTCGGAGCCCTCTGATCAGGGTCTTCACTGTTTGCACAGGACAAGTGTACTGTTCACATGTACACTGTTTAAAAAGGACGCCTATATGCGGGACTAGGGCCCAAAGGGTTAAGATAAGAGGGGAGTGATCTATGTTTTTTTAATTTATACTTTTCCTGTTACCCCTGCATTTAATTTATTCATACTTTAAAGAAAATGGTTCCAAGTTATACAGTCATGAATATGTAACAGAAGAAATATTTTCTATATTCTAGCAGATGGTAGCCTAAAGCAGGCTGAAAGTAAAGCAGAATGCGCCTTACGGCACATTCTGTTTTACTTTCAACCTGCTTTAAGTGTCACCTGTCTTCACAACTAGAAATTGGCAATGGATTAAAGGGACATAAATGCAAAATCTTAACCCATTGACCCATAGCCTGTTTCTAGTTTTGAAGACATGTGACTACTTAAAGCAGGTTGAAAGTAAAGCAGAATGCGCTTATCAAGGCACATAAGCAAATGGAAGTTGTGTGACCCAGGCTGAAGTACCAAATCCATAGTTGACATAAACACAAAACCGTAACCCATTACTCCATAAATAGGCTTTTTACATATTTTATTTAATCCTCCACTGGAGAAAATAGTCCCAATTTATACTGTTATGAATAAACATCATTAAAAATATTTTTTTGTTCTAGCAGATGGTAGTTTAATAGGCTGAAAGTAAAGCAGAATGCGCCTTATGGCATATTCTGCTTTCTTTTCAACATACTTTAAGTAGTTACTTGTCTTTAAAACTAGTATTGTTACAGGCTATATGGGGTATTGGGTTAAGCAGCCATGTCTCAAAACATTGCATTTGTGGATATGGAAACGAGCGACAAGTACATTATCATCTTGCAGCATTTTATAAATGTGTAAAATATAAGATTTTGAAAGCATTATTTGGGAAAACAAATTTGTCCATGACTTACATTTTCATTTGAATCAGGTTTCCTTTCTATAAGGTCTTTTCGCAGCTTTTGTACCACAGATTTCTGTAAAAGAAGATAAACTAATAAAGAAAGATGAAAATCAGTTATGTTGGTATGGTAACAGTTTGTGTATATCTAAGAACATACCTGGATGGACACATCAGCTGCTAAATTGCCAATTTAGTTTTTCTGAATACTGGTACTTATGCTTTCCTCAACTCATTATCCCCTGAAAATTCCAATGGACAATTCCATTTTCAAATAAAGGCTCGTCCATTTTGGACAATTTAAGGGTTTTTTTTGTAATAAATTGCAAAATGACAAACAGTGGAGTTCCTGATCAGAGGGCTCCTACAGGAGCCCTCTGATCAGGGACTTCACTGTTTGCATAGGACAAGTGTACTCTTCACAGGTGCACATTTGGTAAAGGATGCATATATGCGTCACTAGGGCTCAATGAATTAACTGTTTTTTCTAAAGTGTTAAAAACGGGTGGTTGCTTAAACAAACCCCCAAGGGCTCTAAGGCGCTCACCAGAGAACAAAGTTCCTAGATTTAAATATGGCCATTGGAGTGTCTGAAAGCTTTTCTGTGATTGACTTACTGATCTCATTTTATGATCCAATCTGACCTATATTCATATGTGGGCTAAAAATATGGCTCCTAAAGTGTTCAAAAGCTTTTTCATGATTTGATTAATTGACCTACTTTTTATTCAGACATAACCTATATTCATTATTGATCTAGATTTTGCCAAGCCTTGAAGGTAATCAATCTAGGATAGTTTTATGAAATTAGTGCAAAAGATGTGAGCCTTAGAGTACTTTTAAGCTTTTCCTTTGATTTGACTTACTGACCCACCTTTTGACCCAAGGTTATCATTATGAGCAAGTTTTATGAAATTATGGCTAATAGTATGGCTCCTACAGTGTTAAGAAGCTTTTTCTATGTTTGACCTACTACTGACCAACTTTTTAATATTATGTAACCCATATTCACAAAAGCCTAGCTTTTGTCAAGATAATCATTCTAAGCAAGTTTGAAGAAGATTGGACTGAAAATATGGCCTCTGGAGTGGCACAATTTAAGCCTAAAATTTCTGCATTTTGACCTACTGACCTACTTTATGATCTGACATGACCTATATTCAGGTATGACCTATATTTTATCAAGGACAATGGCACTGACAAAATCTAATATTAAAACACTGTCCTTAGGTTTTTCAGACCACTTACCCGAAACTGTCAAAAACTGATTTTCACTGTTATATATGCCATATTCTGGTGCAAATATCACTAATTCTGATACAAATACAACTTTCCTGAATCAGAAAACACTTGTCCCGGGCTTCAGGCAAGTTGGTTAGGGCGAAGGCTGTAAAATAATATCTGAAAATATGACTTCTAGAAGGTTTTTCTGATTCTCAACTTTGAATTCGATATTTCTGAATGTTCACAGAAAATAACCACGCCCTCTGACGGACATGTTTTTTTTATGGATCAATATTATTCGAACAACTTTGAAGTCTATCAGAAACAATTTGGTGAAAACCAAATTGAAATCAGACCAGTACTTTCGGAGAAGGTTTTCTAAGTCCAAGGGGCGTAACTCTGTCAAAACTTATTCAGTTGAAACAAAATTCAAACTTTACCTGCGCTTAAAATTGCCAAGATGTATTGACTATAAACTAAATTTGAGTCCAATATATGCATTTACTGATATGGCAGAGATATTGAACAGAAAGTCAGAAACTGAATGATGACAGAAGAAGTAGGTTAAACACTATATGCCCCGGCCATCACATAAGAGGGGGCATAAAAATATTACTAAGATTTTATGAAGGCATATATATATATACTGAGCTCCAGAAAAGTTGCCTATATCCAACCCTAAACCCTGGGACACCCACAGCAGTTGACAAATAACCTTAATTAGGATCAAGTTAAGTCAATAAATCTGAAAATGAAGTACAACTTTGAGTTTGATTCAACAGATAAGATTCAAATGAAATATAAATAAATATCTGCTTACAACAAGCTTAACATAAGTTTCTGAACTTCTCTTAATTTGCAGTAACTTGCATTTGTATTGAAGGAATTCAATTCCCATTTAAAATGATATATATGATACAGCATGTTTCACTTAATACCAGTGTAGATCGATGGACATGAAAAAAACCACAAATGTTAAAAAAACATAATTAAATATCGGTCAGGCCAGAGACTTTAAAAGCCAGAGATACACGACTCGAATGATTTATACATACGAGACCGTTGAGCGAGATTTCGCGAGAACAGGTCATCGCGAGTTATATAAGCTTTAGCGACGATCGGGAAAAAAGTCGATATTTGGAATTACTTATCAGTTGCTGCGTTAATACGGTCTACAGTTATTTTACAATACAAACATTCCTTAAAGAAGCCTCTTTTTCGAGGTTTAACACAAAAGAATAATAAGAATAAAGTCCGAGCATCAATTAACCCCTCTGCGCATCGCACACACGTTAATTAGTGTTTGGAAAATGCCGATTCAATGAAAAGTGACGGCAGTTTGCACGAAGGTGTGAATGGACCCATGGGTGGCCTCATGAAAATTTAATTTATAGCAAAATGCGTGAACAGATTGACATGAAAATTTCGCCATAACTGTATCTTAATATGAGCTACATAGACAACCCATTCTTATTCATGTTTGAAAGTTCAAACTGCTGTTTAAGCGTTTACGGCAAGGCGATATTGCATCGATCTTCAATCGAAGTACCAGTGGGTGGCCTCAATAAAATTTAATTTATAGCAAAATGCGTGGACAAATTGACATGAAAATTTCGCCATAACTGTATTTTAATATGAGCTACATGGACAACCCATTCTTATTCATGTTTGAATGTTCAAACTGCTGTTTAAGCGTTTACGGTAAGGCGATATTGCATCGATCTTCAATCGAAGTACCAGTGGGTGGCCTCAATAAAATTTAATTTATAGCAAAATGCGTGGACAAATTGACATGAAAATTTCGCCATAACTGTGTTTTAATATGAGCTACATGGACAACCCATTCTTATTCATGTTTGAATGTTCAAACTGAAGTTTAAGCGTTTACGGCAAGACGATATTGCATCGATCTTCAATTGAAGCACCAGTTGGTGGCCTCAATAAAATTTAATTGATAGCAAAATGCGTGGACAGATTGACATGAATATTTTGCCAAAACTGTATCTTAGTTTGAACTACATGGATAATTCATTCTTATCCATGTTTGAATGTTCATACTGAAGTTTTAAGCGTTTACGGCAAGACGATATTGAATCGATCTTCATTTTTTTGGAACTTACCAGCAACCACGCAGCAACGTATCTTCCTTTGAGCCAGGAATACACTTTCTCGGTTTAATCCACAACTCATATTTTGGTTTCACTCGATTAGTATCACAAAATATTGTATAAAAACGAAAGAAAGTCAATATTTATAAGTCAACTGGTCGATATGTGTATTTTTTCCCATTATCGCGACGCTGTCATTACCTGTGCTGGTCACGTGACCGCATCGACATACGTCACTGCCTCTCAACGGACACCTGTTATATGGGGAAAGAAGGAAAATAAGGGAGTCGTGTATCTCTGGCTTTTAAAGTCTCTGGTCAGGCCAACATTTCTATCTATACAGTCAAACTTTGATATCTAATTGAACAAATTAAGTGGAACATTTCCGTATTTCAAAATTAAAATGTGGCTAATTAAGCCACGTACATTTTAACTTTAAATTACAGATAATGTTCTATAACTTAAGTGAGCTTAAAATATTGAAATTAATCTGTAAGAACTAGAAATATGGGTACGTTTCAGAAAAGCGAGCTCAAATACAGAGGTTCAACTGTATAGCTGGTTCCCCTCATGTATACAAATGCAAAACTGAGATTGTGGTAAAATCAATAATGACAGATCCAACTGTACAAATACCTGCTTCTGGCTCATCAACATGATTTCCTTCTGAATATTGTGCAATTGTGTCTTCAAAGCCATGTCCTGAAAGCAACAAAATGTTCATGTAAAGAAACATCAATGTTTTGTAAGATAGACAGAATATGGCAGCTGAATGAAACTTCCAGAACAAAAATCAATACTTTGTGTTGTGGTTTGCGAAACTAAACATAATCACAGTTCATGTTGGGAGAAAGTATTTACATACCTGCGGATGAAGCTGTAATCTTGACACAAGAATCTGAAAAACAAAATATTCATACAACTTTTTGTTTAGTGTATCATGAAAAAGGCCTTGTTTCTGCACAATGACGTAAAAGTGTTGCTGATGCTAAACTTTCTAACAGTTCCATATCATTATACATGCATGATATCTGTCACCAAATGAAATCAAATCTGTATACAAAACTTGACAAAGTGCTAAAATAATGAAGCATGTACATTTTGGAATGATAACGGTCTAAATGCAACGGTTAAATATGCCAAAAAACTAACTTTGTACACTTTGTGCTTTTCTTCTCACAAAAATCAATAAATTACTTCAGTATCAAAGTTGTTGATTCTGGGCATAGCAGAAAGTTTCTTACCTGGTGATTTTGTATCGCAGTCTTCAACTCTGACTGAATAACGTCAAGATCAAGTCTCGACATTGTCGCAGTTTAACTTTCACTTTTCTTTTCAGTTCAAATTAGCCAAAATGCACTTGTAAATCATCAATTTCATCCCTAAAGTTCCATCTGAAGTCATGAAGAAAAACATTGTCTTTAACTGTTCCTTGCGCGCACTACTTTCAATTATCGGTGCTATTATTTGTCGTTGTGTGGATAAGGATCTACATCGATTAAGCAATTTTTCAATTTGAGATCTGATTATCAAGGCTTAAATGTTTTTCTAGACAAGAAAATCGGAATTGTACAAATGTATTGGAACTACTTTTTCTTTTAACTTCAGTGTGTACTGTGAAATTTGGCCTTAACCCCCCGGATGTAAATGTGACAAAATTGGAGGTTCCACAGAACCGGTAAAAATCATCTAACCTGTGCTTATTACAAATGACAAGTGACAACAATTGAAAATATCACGTACGGTAACAACATATGTTATTTACAATGCCTTTGTCGAAATTTTACTGGTGTTTTTATGAAGAAAAGGAATACATTACTTTCTTTCAGTGTGCATATTTACCCCACCCACTTTCTATCTAACAGAAATCAGACTTGCACCTAATTTCATTTGTATTAAGTGACACACCGTGCAATTTAATTCCTATTGTGGGTCTTTGAACAGGTGACATGAACAGGTGACAGCACATAATGCAAAAGTAATGCAGAAATGTCTTTGAGAAGCTTTCATTTCAGTCAGAACCACATAATCTTGCAGTCAGCCGGCTGCGTGGCTTAGTGGTAGAGCGTCTGCTTGCATTTGGGGAGGTTGTTGGTTCAATCCCCGGCTGGGTCAAACCAAAGACTTAAAAATTGGTAGTAATGGCTTCCCTCCTTGGCGCTCAGGATTTCGGGTTAGCATTACAACTGGTTCGTCGGTGTCAGGAAAAAGTGAGCGGCCGGGTACAGTCCCATTGGTGCACCTAAAAAGTGCCCCTGCTCGTAATACCCAAAAGGGGCGTGTAGCAGTATATAGAGAAAGAAAGTAATTTTTCACCCAATTAGGAACGGGTCCGGTACCCCTCAGATTAGGAAAAAAAAAGATTGGAAAAAAAACAAGTCTAAAAATGATGACAAAAAAGAGTTTGGGAAGTTTAGTTTTATAATATTGATCTAACTTACCAAGTAGCAATTGTGCAGTTCATAATATAAGTATAGGTAAAAACTTATATATACGGCCAAAACCTGTTTCTACAAAGTATAGGAAATAAGGTTATTTAATTTATCGAGGGTATGAAATGACAAAAAATAGGGTGCGAAAAGGCGAGAGTACGAAATGGCCCGTTGCCGCGAGAACAACACTGGCGGCCATTTTGGCATCGCCAGCCAGACTACTCGATTCACTAATCCGGTGCGGCGTACCAATCACATGATAGGTAAATGATCAACGGTATAAGCATGCATACTCGATCATGTCCATCCAGTGCGCAAAGGTAAATTATGTACGACTTAAATATTTCCATAGAGGAGAGCCTAATGAGCCGCCGCTACGGAATTTCCGAAAGGTTGGTTGGTGAATTAGGCATTTCTTTACCGAAGTGAAATCGTGACATATAAAATGGCGGCGCCCATAAACTTTGCGATAAATTTTTGACCCCACCGGTTAATGAGAATTTTTTTTTATTCCTTGTTATATTCATGCAACGCATACACATTATCTAAAGGCGATCTGCGCAAAAAGCTGGCCTATGGCCAGCTTTTTGTTTCAGCTGTATCAACAGGCAATGCTAACACTAGTAACAGAAATTCTCTTTTTTTCACTGAAAATACTATTTTTACCATAATGGCAGGTCCCTTCTTTGAATTGGGAATGGGTCCTGTTCCAATTGAGAACGGGTCCTGTTCCAATTGGAAACGGGTCCTTTCCCGGGTACCGTCCAAAGAAGGAAAAAAACGCTGCCTTGGCGCTCAGGATGGCGGGTTAGTGTTACAACTGGTTGTCCGTGTCAGGATAAAGTGACAGGCTGGGTACAGTCCCAATGGCAGTGTTCTGCCAACGCCGCGCCCTTGCGCCATTCATTGGTGCATAAAATTCACAAACGGCGCATAAAATTTCCCGAGTAAAATTAGGGAATTAGACGAAAATAATGTTAAAAGTATACCAGAGAAAACGTACATGACGCTGTCGCGGCTCAGAATACAGCCGAAAGTAGTGAAGACTTTATTGATTCTCAAGAACAGAAACCCCTCTCCAGCCGACAGCTGAGTCCGATAAAGTTGAAGGTTCTTCGAAACGCACGAATGGTATATCCGCCGGGAAGGGTTGAACTTTTCAGCATAGGTGGTTAAAAGATCGAACATGGCTTGCTTATAATGGTGGGTCAGATTCTATGACTAACAATCTGTGTCTGAACTAAAGAACTTTAAGAAAAAGAGCACACCACTGGTGAATGTCGTAATTGGAAAACAGGTTATTTTTATTTTGTTTTCTATCATTTTTATGAGAAAAAAATGTGGGGCCCTCACTTTTGAAAAATGGTCCCCTTTTTCATGTCCAGTGGGCCCTGGGGCCCATAGTTTGGGATTTCTAGGCAGAACACTGCAATGGTGCACCTAAAAAGTGCCCCTGCTCCGACTGCTCGTAATACCCAAAAGGGGTGTGTAGTAGTATATAAAACAAACAAACAAACAAACAACAAATCTTGCATTAGGTTGCAATATCCAAATTGTATCGAAGTTTAATTTGTTGAAAGCTCCACTGTATTGAAATCCACAGCAAGTGAGATGTGGGTTCAGTCTTCGCCCTAACCCGAATACTGGAACTTTGCCCCTCCACGGCCTCCAGACTTTTCCCCCTTCGTCGAAAAGCGCAACACAGAACTTTGCCCCTTCATATGGTTGACATGTTGCCCCATTCAGGCTTTGAAGGTCCAGCCCTGCCCCATTGTCTCTTTCTATTTTTGAGGACATATGAGTGGTGACCATTTAGAGCAGGTTGAAAGTAAAGCCAAATGTACCATAACCAATTGCCCAATAGACAGGGCTCCAGATAAGCCTGCATACTCAGTGAAATACGCGAACGTTTCGACCGTGTACGTGTTAATTTCAAAATATTGAAGTACTGTGTACGCGAGAAATTCTCTGGGACGCATGTATCAATTCAAAAGCCGAGTTTTTGTCATACCGAGATTTGCAAATAGTCAACCACGACATAGTCAAATCTGATTGATTTGCGGTGTCGTAACCCTAATGAAGCTTCGTTTTATCATATGGTAATTGTTTACTTGCGCACCGTTAGCAAAGGGAGGTTACTGCGCACTCGCACATACATCTATATCTTTATTGATGTATGGACGATAAAATCAAAGTTATCCGAAAAGTGTTTTGATTGAAAACCTCGCAACAAAATGTCAAAATCTAATCATGGAAGAGTCAGAAAAACGATAAAAAGTTGAAAACCGTCGGTTGTCAACTATCTGATTTAAAAGGAACTAACACCTAATGAAACTTGTGGTAGTTTGATGAATGATATAAATTTGAACGTTGTTTCATCGGCGGCGAAAAAACCCGCATAAGCGGCAATTTAATGTTAGATTCTTGAAAATCGTAATTTACATACATGTACATGTATCTTCTACTCCTACTTGTACGTTATTACTCCCTACTGTCAATTTCTGACAATGACAGGGAGGTCGGGGACAGTGTTGAAAACAGTATAACATAATGATAAACACCGTCGTGTAAAAGCCTTTAAGGATTCTACGACGTATTGATATTGTTTGGTTTTATTGACCTGTCAAAATTTGAATATTCATACGTCACTGAAAGGATATATTTTGCTTCGGTATAAAGTCGATACTTTCCCTTTTGATTTACGGATAGGAACTGAAGGATATTGTGCATTCTGTGTCGAATTTAAATCAATAATCGAGTTAGCGTAGTTGGTAGCGAGTACGGATACTTGTAAAAGGATGAAAGGTTGTGGGTTCGATCCCTGTTAGGTTTTATTTCTTTTTTAGCTCACCTGAGCCGAAGGCTCAAGGTTAGCTATTGTGACCGCTCATTGTCCGTAGTACGTCTGTCCGTCTGTCCGTTCACTTTTACTTCAAACGACATCTCCTCTGAACCCGGGGATTGTAGGGCGGATTCAAACTGCTCATGATGTTCCTTGGATGCTTCTCTACAGAAGTTGTCTAAATGAAAGAGAAAAAGCAAAAACTCTGCTTGAAAAAGCAAAAAAGCAAAAATTTTTAAAAAATCTTCTTGCTAAAAACTACTAGGCCCTAAGCTTTGATATTTTTACAGTAGAATCTCCTGGTCGATCCCTCTATAGTTTGTTAAAATGAAATCCCTAGGGTCACACTTGACGCCACCCTGCGCAGTTTAAGTGCTGCTCTAGGCAGGTTTTACAGTATTTTTGATGAAGCAAAAGCAGAACTGTATTTTACCTGAGTTACTCTTAATATACTAAGGGCAAATAGCCAATATTTGCAAACATTTTGGATCCAGATCAGATGCAACATAATGCTGCATCTAATTTGGATACAAACTATTGGTACTCATTTACCAACTGAACATGTTCTAAATTCTTTTTTTTGTCACTTTTCGCATACAGTAGGTTTTAAGCAGATATCATTTCAGTCTGGTAAGGGTAAGCCTTCAGAGCAGTTGCTAATTCTACCATACTACCCAGTATTTGACCTCAGCCACTGAACTGATGGTCTTAGCTGAACATGTTGTCTGCTAAAGTTTATAAATGGTTTAGTCTGCTTCATACTTAGAGAAACAGGGTCTGGAAGTGATCCACTGACAGTTATGTAATTATGTCTTTTGCCATATTTATACATATGTTTAATATTCAAAATATGTATAGCAGACAGCAATTCAGCATAATAAGAGTTAGACCCTAGCCAAATTTCCTACTGGCAGAGTTACATAACTGAACTCTGGTCAGCTGATGAGGTTGCATATGGTGGTGTCTGCTATATATTTATGCCCTGCAGTTGGGGGCATATTGTTTTTGTCTGTCTGCTTTTTTGTCTGTTTGTCCATTTGTTTGTCTGTCAGTCCACAACTTTAATCTTAGCCATAACTTTGTTAAAGTTAGAAACTTTATAACTTGGGTCATGTCGTACAAAGGTCAATGTCAATTTTGAGATATTTCCCAGTGTCATATTTTCTTGTCTTTGAGATAACTCCAGTTCTACTGATGTTAACCCATTACCCCATACATATGCCTTTTTACGCCTTTAATTTATTCCTCCTCTAAAGAAAATAATTCCACTTTATATAGTCATAAACATGTAAGATATAAGAAATAGTATCTATATCTTAGTAGATGATAACTTAAAGCAGGTTGAAAGTAAAGCAGAGTGCGCAATAAATAATCATATGGAAATACATGTAGCTTGATAAGAAGAAGTGTCATGGATAAGGGCCATAACTCTGCCAACAATATTTTTTTAAATTATTCCAATTTATCATGTTTTTTTTGTCTGGAAGATAATTCCATTTACAGCTATATTAAAATGTTGTCTTGCCTATTAAGCTAAGGCACAATGACCTCAGGTGAGCGAATTAAGGGCCATGGCCCTCTTGTTTATTACAATTATTATATTATTATATGGATGATACATAAAATCAGATCCAAAGGGATTTCAATCCATTATTCTTCTCCTACCTGCAGACTCGAATGCACCAAATAATAAAGATAATGATAAAAAAGTCCTTCGCTGGGTATCGAACTCATGGCCATACATGTACTAAGTAAAACACTACTGTACTGTCTCGACCACGAAGACATATAGGTATTCAAATCTTATTCTAAATATCAACTTAATATTTCAACCCTGACCTACCGGTAAAAGTAGCGGAAATAATCGATTTCGACCGAAGCTAAATATAGCGTGTTCAACCAGCGTATAATTATTTAAATTTTGACAGGTTAATAAAACACAACAATACAGATACAGAATGCAGAGCTAAAAGATCAATTATAAACAGAGGTTAAAAAAAGTTTAAAAACAACTTAATATGTAGTTAGGCCCACAGCCTCAGTTCTCACAACCCCTTAGGTGAGCGAGGCTTGTGAGACTGTCACTGGCCTTAGTGCTGTGTGGTAGTTTATTCCAAAGTCTAATGGTACGTGGAAAGAATGAGTTTGAGTGATTCTGTGTCCTAGTAGAGAAAGGTATGACAAAGTTGAGATTTCTGGATGGATGGCGATGTATGGTCTACAACTATAAGGTTATTTGAAATTTTGTATAGCATTATTACTGAGGCATTATTTCTCCTTTCTTCTAAAGTTGGCCATTTAACCAGCGAACTGCCGATGAATTTGAAAATCCATGTGTACTGATTAAAAAATCTGGGGACTGATTGTTTTCAAATTTGATCAGTACTGTACTGATTAGAAGAAAAATTATCTGGAGCCCTGAATAGATATGCCTTTTTACACCTTTAATTTGTTCCTCTACCGTTGAAAATACCAACTTCCTTTATGTCTCCATCAAACGGTATGCTATGATCACTCATTAGAAATGTCTCTAAGTTCAAGACAATTCTAAGGAGTGGTCACAACATAGCGTTTGGTGGAGACATGTAAGGAGAAAATGTTAGAAATGTACAGTGTCAGTTGCCAACTCTTTTCTGGACTAGTTGAGTTGTGACTTTGCTTTTTATTTTGCACAGAAGCTACGCCATGGCTAAAAGATCAGCAGCTTCAGAGCTTACAGACAGAAACTGGGATCAGGAGGATGAACCAGAAGAGGTAAGCAGCCAATATCTCAGCCAAACCAGGCTCTGTGCTCAGGGCTCCAGTTAAGAGGGAGTAAACTGAACATATTCAACATTTTCTCACTTATTTCAGTACCAAACCTTTTGGTGTTACTACTCATTAGAATCGTCTTGAAGAGATCATTCTCAAGCTTTTGATTGATCAGATTTTAGCATATGCTCAAATCTGACCAATCAAAAGCTTGAGAACCATCACAGACTCGACTCAAACTCTTTTTTAAACACATACCCGGGCTTTTTCCTGGCATATTAAGGGGTCCTCGAGGTGTATACGGATCTATTCCAAACAAGTGCCCCATAGAAGTAGTTAATTAAAAGAAAAAAAAACAGAAACGCTTTTACAGTACGTAACATTACACACTCGACCAAACATGAACTTGATAATTATGCAGGCAATCAAAATATCATAAATTTTTTATGCTCCCCTTTAGGGCGGGAGCATATAGTCGCCGCTTTGTCCGTCCGTCTGTCCGTCCGTGCTTACGAGAGGGTACTTACATGGCTTAAATTCTTAGCCCCATAATTGAAAAACATTAACCTGGCCGTCTCTTGTGACATTAACCTGGCCATTTCATGTGACATTAACCTGGCCAGCTGTGGGACATAGGGTTAGGGGTAGAGTTAGCCTCCAGATCATTATTTTTCAAGTTAGAGCAAAAAGAAAATGTCAGTTGTGTGGCTAGCCACGCAAAAGAAAACAATAGAAAATAGCCACATAAGTATCCTCCCGTAAGAACTTCCGTCTGTCTGTCCGTCACGCTTTTTTGTCCGGAGCATATCTCTTGAACGGTACACTGTAGGTTGATGAAACTTGATACAGTGATAGAATATGACAGGAGGAGGTGCAGTACACAAGAACCGTAACTCTCTCATCTCCCAATTTTGAATTATCTCCCTTTTTTTCATAAAAAAAATCAATTTTGTCCGGAGCATATCTCTGAACCGTTACACTGAAAGTTGATGAAACTTGTAACAGTGATAGAGGATGACTAAAGGAAGTGCAGTACACAAGAAAGGTAACTCTGTCATCTCCAAATATTGAATTATCTCCCTTTTTCTAAAAATACAAAACAATTTTGTCCGGAGTATCTCTTGACTGCTACACCGTAAGTTAATGGAACTTGATACAGTGATAGGTGATGACATAAGGAGGTGCAGTACACAAGAACCATGACTCTGTCATCTCCCAATATTTTATTATCTCCCCTTTTCTATTTAAAAAAAATCAAATTTTTTCTGGAACATATCTCCTGAGCATTGCATTGTAAGTTGATGAAACTTGATACAGTGATACAAGATGACAGAAAGAGTGCTGTACTCAAGAACCATAACTCTGCCATCTCCCAATATTGAATTATCTCCCTTTTTCTACATAAATTATTAAAAAAATCAAATTTTCTGCCGCACTGTAACTTGAACCTTGATACTGTGTTAGCGGATGACAAAAAAAAGTGTAGTACACAAGAATTATAACTGTCATCTCCAAATATTGAATAACCTCCCTTTTTAGCTCACCTGGCACGAAGCGCCAAGGTGAGCTATTGTGATCGCCCTGTGTCCGTCGTCGTCCGTCGTGTGTCGTCAACTTTTTCTTTAAAGATCTTCTTCTTGGAAACTACTGGGTCAATTTCATTAAAACTTCATAGGATTGTTCCCTGTAGGGTACTCTCTCAGATTTCTTGAAATATAGGTCATCCAATTGAAATTGTGGTTGCCATGTCAACCAATTGAAAAAACTTTAAAAATATTCTTGTCAAAAACTACTTGTCTGTATTGAAAATAATTTTACCCAAATGTGCCATTGGTGACCCTCTATAAGATTTCTTAAAATAATGTTCTTATCTTAAAAAACATGGCCGCCAGTGGGTGGGGCAGATTTTCCTTATATGGCTATATAGTGAAAACTTTAAAAATCTTCTTGTCTGAAACCGCTGATCCAATTTGAAAATAATTTCACACTAATGATCCATGGGTGACCCTCTACCAGATTTCTTAAAATAATTTTGATATCTTAAAAAACATGGCCGCCAGTGGGTGGGGCACGTTTTCCTTATGATACTGTATAGTAAAAACTTTAAAAATCTCGTTCTATGAAACTGCTGGTCCAAATTGAAAATAATTGTACGCAAATGATCCATGGGTGACTCTCTTCCAGATTTCTTAAAATAATTTTGATATCTTAAAAAACATGGCCGCCAGTGGGTGGGGCACGTTTTCCTTATGATACTGTATAGTAAAAAATTAAAAATCTTCTTCTGTGAAACAGCTGGTCCAAATTGAAAATAATTTTACACAAATGATCCATGGGTGACCTCTACCAGATTTCTTAAAATAATTTTGATATCTTAAAAAACATGGCCGCCAGTGGGTTGGGCATGTTTTCCTTATGATACTGTATAGTTAAAACTTTAAAATCTTCTTCTGTGAAACTGATGGTCCAAATTGAAAATAATTTTACACAAATGATCCATGGGTGACCCTCTACCAGATTTCTTAAAATAATTTTGATATCTTAAAAATCATGGCAGCCAGTGGGTGGGGAAAGTTTTCATTATATTTCTGTATAGACATTTTTCAAAAATCTTTTTCTGTGAAACTATTGGTCTGATTTAAGAATATTTTTAAAAAAGTAATGATGGGTGACCCTTTGCCAGTTTTCTTCAAAGAATCTTCCTAGCTCAAACAACATGGCTGCCTGTGGGTGGGGGTTAATTTACCGGTGATGGCTGATAGTGGAATTTTATCATTACTGGTCCATTACCATGACCGTAAACATGGGTAACAGGTGAGCGATTTAGGGCTGCATGCGGCTCTTGTTCATAATAAATTCATTTTTGTCCGAAGCATATCTCCTGAATGTTACATCGTAAGTTGATGAAACTTGTTACTGTTTTCACCTACTAAACTGCTATACCTTGGGCTTTTTCTTTGTGGGGAGCATCCATCGTTGGGAACGATATTCTTGTTTAAACCAGATTTTAGCTCAATATGTGCAAGCGTGTGCTGTGGGAAAAATGTTTGGAAAATATTGCTGATTAACCCTTTACCCTATATCCTGTGGTGTTTCCAGTTTTAATGACAGGTGCCATCTTAAAGCAGGATGAAAGTAAAACCTTTACTTCATAGCCTGTTTCTAGTTTGGAAGACAGGTGACCACTGAAAGAAATTGAAAGTATTTCAGCAGAATGTGCCTTAAGACCCTTTGCTTTACTTTCAGCCTGCTTTAAATTTAAGCTACCATCTGCAAGGATAAAGGATAATATTTCCTCTGTTGCACACTCATAAAGTATAAATTGACATTCTTCAGTGGAGGAATTAATTAAATGCGTAAAAATGTGTATATATGGAGTAAAGGGTTAAGGTGCATTCTGTTTTACTTTCAGCTTTCTTTAAGCTACAGCCTGCTAGCATATAGAGAATATTTCTGATTGGAAAATATCAATGACTAATTTAAAGTGGAATTATATTCTTTGTTGCAGGAATAAAATAAGAGCGTATAAAGGCATATTGATGGAATAATGGATTAAAAATTGTATCTGGTCACAGCATCAGAGGTACAGCTGGGGGAATTCATTCTTCTTTTGCCATGAAACAGGTTTAACCTAAAATAATTATTCCCATTGCAAACAATGCAAACGTGGGCTAGGTGTCTTATCAGGTTTCAAACTGTTTGCCCCTCATATTAAATTGAATAGCAGAGTTGTCAAAAAAAAGCATTTTATTGCTATTTGTTTACATTTCCCAGAGCTCAAGATAACTGAAGGGGAGTGTTTCAAAAACTAAAATCTTTTATTTCTGTATGTCACTATGGTGTCACTACTCGTTAGATTTAAAAGACGATTCTAATGAGTAGTAACACCATATGCTTTGGTGCTGAAACCAAAAAATCAAACCATTGAGAAAAGGTTGGATTTGTTCAGTTTACTCCTTCTTATCTGGAGCCCTGGGGGTGTAAGTCAAAACTTTAAAATACATTTAATTTTTGATTTCTCTATCTAATCCTGTCTTGTTACATCTCTTTGCAATCATCGATTTCAAAGAGATGTCACAAGACCGGATTACCGGTAGATGGAGAAATAAATAATAATTGAAACTTTTGTAATCTTACTTACGACAACATTTGTACATACAAAGTTTTATGAAACGGGCCCCTGGGTTCCTTTGCATTTAAATTGGAAAGAATAATGTCTTCTCCCACTGTAGGTGCCTTGCACATGTATACTGCATGTTATGTATTAAGAAAAGTGTAAATGCATATTTTGCTGTATGCAGTGATAATTTTACCTGTGCGTCCCGAGTCCCATATGATACCCATTACCGTAATTTCCGGCAATAAGCCCGCATCCGGCATATTGACCGCAGAAGAAATAAAAATGAAAAAAGATTCGGCAAATAAGCCGCACCGTCTATATGCCCGCAGCCATATTGTGAAACTTACACGTCGTAAGATTCACCGCTAAGGAGCACCGATTATATGAATTAACGTCTTTGCGTTATCAAAGTACTAAAATGCTGAATAGTGTTAACTTCTATTCTATGATTTTTTTTATGTTAAGCTCTCAATTCTACTGACAACGGTAAATTTTTAGAACATTAGTGACCAATGAAAACAGTGTGGATCCAAATGGTTGTATTTGTTGAATAAATCGATAGTGTCGGGTAGGCTATGACTAGTTTTAATCTCATGTGAAGTTTGATAAACCCGTGAAAACTTACGCAGTATAGTAGGCCTACAGGCCGTTAGCTGTTGGAGAACAATAAAGCTGATTGTATTGGTTGTATTGTTATTCATGCTTCGTGTTTTTTCATGCAATGAATTTTACCCTTTGCCTGCTAATCGCAACTTGTGTTAAAGTTGCAAACACTGTTGATCTTGTTTAAACGCTGAGTAAATCAGCCTCTCAGCAGATAACAAATAACACGATCACCGATTTCCTGTTTAAAATGCCGTAGAATAGACACGCATTTCTACAGGTAAGACATTTATTAAAACTTATGCTAAACTATTTTAATTTCCTCTTCATCTGTTTCACTTTTGAAACTAACGGTGATTGTGTTACGTACACAAACATTTTGCTGCTCATTAAAGTAGCTATAGACCGCTAGTGTACATACATGGAATATGCCGCGATCAAATTACTCCCGAAAACAACCATTTTACGCTACGGTAGCTCTTTTATTTTTATTTTTTCCCCATAATCCCGATAGGCAAAAAGATTCGCCATATAGCCCGCTCCGTTAGATAGCCCGCAGGCCCCTTATTGACTGTTAAAAAATGAGATAGCCCACGGGCTATTTGCCGGAAATTACGGTAAATTTCCGAGACCCCAAGGATCCATAGCTTTCCTGGCCTTTATTAACCTATTACTCATAAGCAAATAGTAGCTTAAAGCAAATTGAAAGTAAAGCAGAATGTGCCTTTAGGCACATTCTGCTTTACTTTCAACCTGCTTTAAGTGGTCACCTGTCTTCAAAATTAGAAATATTATGGGATATTGTGTTAATTTTTCACCTCAACAGCCTCAAGGACTCAATTTTTGTCTAAAGGACTCATTGATTTACAGAATATGCATCAAAAGGACTCATTTATCTGATTTCTAAGATCATCAGTGCTGTATGGTATGTGGTTTTGTGTGTTTCAGGCAGGAGAATTCTCCAAAGCTAATGATGACACTTTGAAGACAAGACAAATTATTAAAGCCAAGAGAAGAAATGTTGGAGCGAGTGAATCACAGGTCAGTATTGCTCCAGGCCCGCCGCTTATAAAGTCGCCTTTAAGGTTGAGTCTGAGTGCGTTCTCAAGCATTTGATTGGTCAGATTTGAGCCTAGGCTCAAATCTGACCAATCAAATGCTTGAGAATGCACTCAGACTCAGCTCAAATGCTTTATAAGCATGAACCCTGTTTGAAGTTTCAAGAAGATGAAAACCTTAATCAGGGTTCCAGATAAGAGGGAGCAAAGATTTACAACATTTTCTCTTTTACGTCCGCACCAAACCCCAACCCTTTGATATGAATTGTTTAGAAGAGGCAATTCTAACTAGTAGTCACAGACTCACACCATTGGGTTTGGTGCAGACATAAAGACTTTAATTTTTGAAATACTCCCCTCAGGACCCCAGAAAAGTGGAGTATTTCAAATACCAAAATCTCTGTCTGCACAAAAACCCTATGGTGTGACTACTCATTATGTTTTACTGGGTGGGAAACGAGTATTATACATGATTTGCAATCAGTGAAGACTGAAGACACAGATCAGAGGACTCCTGAAGGAGCATTCTGATTTGGGTCTGCACTGTCTTCCATACTTTTGAACTTTGGGAAAAAATCCCTTGAGAAGCAGAAAACTGTTCAATTTACATTTGGAAAGTTGATTTGTATGCCCCCAGCGTATGCATATACTCCATATAGTGATTGTCCTGTCCGTCCCACAGGGCCCGACACGATTGCTTTTTGAGAGAAAAAATCATCAGAAGGTATATATAGAGACAAGGGGTACAACTGATTGTTAGTATATTCTCACCCTATCTTGACAAAACCGGGCATATCATGAATAATAATTGATGAAACGACACCCTTTTTGCATTTCTGTCTAGCATATATAATACCCTTTCATAAAAACATAACATAAAACCAACGGTTAGCATGCACTTTCAACAGTAATTGCATTTACTCACAGAAATCAACGACTTTTAGAAAACGGGACAGGTGTTCGTTCACAGCTGACACAGCATTGGCCACTACTGTGCGCTTGTTTAGGCGGTAATATCGAGCATGACAGTCATACAGTTCCATAGATATCCATTTTTGACACCAATCAAAGCTGATTTATACTCAAATCACTGCAACACCAACAAATTCGCATGTTTTCATCGGCATTAAAGCTATTCTTGTACATTTAAGCTCTTTTGGTACGGCAATGATTTGAGAAGAAATCAGTGTTGATCGGTGTCAAAAATGTATATCTATCGAACTGTATGAATTTCATGCTCGATATTACCGCCTAAACAATCGTACACAGTGCTCCAGATAAGGTGCGTACGTGCGTTTTCCCGCATATATTTTGGAGATAAACGCATTTGAAATGACAATCCAGGCGTACAAAAACGCACACAGAAAATTGCGTACGCATTTAAATAACAAACGGTAGACTGGGCATCAATTTTTCGAGTTTGATGGCTTAGAACTACGTTCTTTACTTATAAAAATAACTTCAAACCAGTCCGTATTTTAAGTGAAATGTTTACCCTAACACCGTTCGCTGTTTAAATTAGTTTCGCACCCGCAGTGTCTCGCCTCAGTCGCGAACTTTAAAAAAGCGGCAACATTGGATCGGCCGGGTTATATCGATTCCGTGGCCTTTCAGAAAGGATGGTGAATTTGGTGCACTATAAAACTCAAATACTCGGAGACCGGTATAAACACACCCGCGTAGTTTGCCCCCCCCCCCCCCCCCCCCCCTACTACAAGGTACGGGTCGAAACATTATGGGACGAAATTGTCATTGCAAGCGTCGGCAGAAAAACATGTTATGGTCAACGTAAAAAGTAATGACAAAACACATATACTATTCAATTTTAAAAAAAACACACGCGAGGATGCCATTAGCGGGTATTCAAATCTATCATTGAGTGTTACAGTTAATTTATAGCGTCATTCGCGAGGACAAGCCCAGTGTATAAAAATCCGCAAAAATTATCAAAAGAATACACAACGGTGCCCAGGTAAATAAAAAACTTGAAAATAATCTTGGAAATGAATTATCCCTGGTTAAATATTAGTTTTCAGGGACACGCTCGAGAAACAGTATTGAAATGTCCCATATGCATTGAGGGAAATGTATCCATTGAAGGCTCAAAAACTCCCGCAAAGAAATACTGTTGACAGGCATAGGTATTAAAGAGCACAAGCGATGTGTTCAAATATGAACAGGAATGTAGTATGTACATATTGTACAATGTCTTGCTCAGATGATGACATTAACACAGAAGTGTGTACATGTCTACATTGCTCAATTCAGTAAAAGTTAATTTAGTTGAAGTTTTCCATTATTTGAATTCTCTGTAGATTTTAAGCATTCAATTTCAATTTTCAGCATTGAAGTGAAAATAGTGTGAGTACGTACTCATTGCATGCAAAAATTATCTGGAGCACTGCGTACAGTAGTGGCCAAAGACTGTAACACTCTATATTACCGCCTAAACAAGCGCACAGTAGTGGTCAATGCTGTGTCAGCTGTGAACGAACACCTGTCCCGTTTTCTAAAAGTCGTTGATTTATATAAGTGAATGCAATTACTGTTGAAAGTGCAAGCTAACAGTTGGTTTTATGTTATGTTTTTATGAAAGGGCATTATATTAGCTAGACAAATGCAAAAAGGGTGTCGTTTCATCAATTATTATTCAAGATATGCTCAGTTTTATTGAGATAGGGTGAGAATTTACTAACAATCAGTTGTACCCCTTGTCTCTATATATACCTTCTGACGATTTTTATGCCCCCAGCATCGACAGATGCGGGGCATATAGTAATCGTCCTGTCCGTCCGTCCGTCCGTCCGTCCGTCCGTGTGTGCGTCCGTAACAAGGTTAAGTAGATTTTACCGTTTCATCTAGCATCAACACCCCTTACCCAAATGCTTGGATACTTATACAGTTGTTGCCTTGGACCATTCCCTATCCACCAATATCACCAAACTTTGATTTTGACCTTGACCTTGACCTAATTTGGACTTAGAAAACTTTAAATAGGCTATTTCTTGGTTAACTAGATTTTACCGTTTCGCCTAGCATCAACACAACTGACTACAATGCTTTGATACTTATACAGTTGTTGCCTTGGACCATTACCAACTCACCAATAATACCCAAGCTCAATTTGACCCTGACCTTGACCTAATTTGGACTTAGAAAAGATTCAGAATTTATTGTCAAGGATGCCACTGGGGGCATAAGCGTTTATTGAACGCGCAGTCTTGTTTCTCTCTGAAAGAAATCGTGTCGTGGTCCGTCCGTGCGTCCGTCTGTAACAAGGTTAACTAGATTTTGCTGTTTCATCTAGCATCAGTACCGCTTACTCAAATGCTTAGATACTTATACCTTTGTTGCCTTGGACCATTCCCAATCCTTCAATATCACCCAACTTTGATTTTGACCTTGACCTAGACCTAATTTGGACTTACAGTATTGTAAATGTCAATTTCTTGGTTAACTAGATTTTACCGTTTCATATAGCCTCAACACCGCTTACTCAAATACATGGCTATAATTGTTGCCTTGGACCATTCCTAATCTACCAACATCACCTAATTTTTATTTTGACATTGACCTAATTTGGACTTAAATAGTTTAAATGAACTTTTTCTTGGTTAACTAGATTTTACCATTTCATCTTGCATCAAAACTTTTGACTATAATGCTTTGATATTTATACAGGTGTTGCCTTGGACTATTACCAATTCACCGATATTACTCAATTTGACCTTGACCTAATTTGGACTTGGAAAAGATTCAGAATATATTGTCCAGGATGCCACCGGGGGCATAAGCGTTTATTGAACGCACAGTCTTGTTTATATCCCAAACCTCTCACTTGGATGTTTTGACTTAATCCATTACGGCATTTAGCCATAAATATACATTTTTATGCCTTTGATAAATATTCCTCAATTTCGAAAAAAGCCCCATTTATACAGTAGTGAATGTGCAGGAAAATAGTTTCTATATCCTAATAGATTGTATCTTTAAGGGGGGTAGGTGTACCTTTGCATACCAATTACCAAATTCTTCAAACTTTGCATAAAGATAGTAAAATTAGTTTCTATGACAAAATTGGTGCTGGAGGTAGAGGTGACACTTAGGGATCACTAAGTCACTCTTGTGTGTTATCACATTTCCTTGTGGATCTTTTAAGTTACCAAAACAAGAACCAGTCTACTCAGAATTCTGGGTAGTTTAATAAATACTGCTCTAAAGTAGCAAACAGTGCAGACCCATGATTAGAGGGCTCCTATAGGAGCCCTCAGATCTGGGTCTACACTGTTTGCAAATGCCATAAGTATATTTTTCACAGGTCCATGGTGTTGAAAGGGTTAACTCAACTTGGACTGTGTCTTTATTACACATTGTCAGCTATGTGGTGTCACTCCTGTACAAAAGCCCTTCTTCTTCCTCCATAGAACTCTATAGTAAATTGACAATATTCTCCTGTCTCTGTCCAGTTCCAGGACCTACCGGTCAATATAACGACCCTGTTTCCATGGAAAGCAATAACATGGCACCAGAATTAACAAAAGAAAAAGATACCATTAAGGTTCAACTTTTCCACAAATTTCACATTTCTAAGGTCACCGCCAATATTTACAAAATGAAAGTTGATGACCCGCCGCACCACACTCGCATCTCTGACCACATGTTCTCACAAATTAGTTCCCAAATAGAACCCAGAAACACCTTTGATTTATCAACAACATCACTATTTCAGCTCAAAAACAAATGTATCTGCAGTTAATCAGCATTTTCAATAAAAAATTTGACCATGAACACACACACATCAATTTTTCACTGTATAAATTAGGAACTATTTAGGCACCCTACGACCCGGAAGCACTTCCGTACAGGTGTGACACCATGTATGTTACAAGCAGTAGCAGCATTACTAGTGGAAGGGGAATAACTCTTGCAGGCTTCTTATGATCAGGCATTAACACTTTACTCCATACCCAGTTTCTTGTTTTGAAGACAGATTACCATTAAAAACAGGTTGAAAGTTTAGCAGAATGTGCCTTTATGCACATTCTGATTTCCTTTCAGCCTGTTTTGAGTTACCATCTGCTTTGATATATATATATAGAAAATACTTCTTCTGCATATTCATCAGGTTGTATGTTGATCTAGATGTGATTTGCATTAATGGCTATGGGTAGAGTGTTAGTGTGTTTATGGGTGGGAGTGATATGATTGTACCTTCAAACTTGGGGGATGGAGGGGTAGCTTTGCATTACTTTCAGTCTGCTTTAAGCTACGCCATTGGCCTGAATATATTTGATGTATATTCATGACTATACAAAGCAGACACTGTTTAGAAAGACTCGTGGGGGTCTGAAGGGGAGCTGAACAAAAGTAAAGCAGAAGCTCCTTCAGGAACGTTTGGGTTTTCTTTTGTCCTGCATCAACCCTAGCGACGAGTATACTCATCATTTATAAACATTGTACCTATAAAAAGTACACTTGTCCAATACAAACAGTGTAGACTCAGGTCAGAGGGCTCCTGCAGGGGCCCTCTGATCTGGGTCTACACTGTTTATCAATTCGCAATATATTGCAGAAAACACCCCTAAATAGTCATAAATGGACTAAACTTAATTGGAAAATGGAAATTTCCATTAAAAGCTGCACTTGTATAATGTATTAACTTGCAGCATGCTAGGGGTGAAATCAAAACCTTTGCGAACATTTGGATCTTAATGAGAAGCCGCTTAATGCGGCGTCTCATTAGGATCCAATCTGTTTGACACTCTGACCCTGTTTTGAAAAGAAATTGGGAAAATTCTCTTTATAGAACTGTAGCAAATGACAATTGCTGCAGACGAAAAAATTACCCAGCATGCAAAGAGTTAATTTTGTTTGAGTAGGGCATTGTCCTGGGGTTTTCTGTTTGTGCTTCGCTCTCTCTGGGAAGTCTTAATTAAGCAAAAGTTGGCTGAAACTAAGGCCCGTAAATCAAAACAAAACCTGGAAACAGGCTATGTGGTAATTGGTTAAAGGTGAAATATCTCCCTTGCAGTTTTCAGGGCTATAAGGACTTTAAGGAGAGAATTTCAAAAACTTAAATCTTTATGTCTGCATTAAAGCGACTCGCAACCAGATGGTGCATTAAAAATAGTGATTTGTAAATATGTGTCAAACGCTTATATAAATGGTAAAGAATTAGTTTAAGATAAGAAATTCTGTTTAAAAAAATGTATTTCAATAAAAAAAAATATTGGTCTCTGGTGGGATTCGAACCCGGGGCCCGGCATTGGCGGACAGAAGGCAAAATAGGGGAAACCGCTTAGACCAATGGACCACGGAACTATCCGTTTATTTCGGATCGATTTAACGTATTTCAATGTGTAGCGATCGAAAGTGCATACAACTTCACAATTCAGCTCGGGTTTATGTCTGAGCCCGTGTTGAGAAGCAACAACAACAACTATACCGTCTACTAGTCGGTATAGAAAAACGATGGAAAATATCTAAAAATCTAAGATTCGGTGACGATTCTTGAGACTTTTTTTGGACTGATCATATTTTTTTAATGTCAGAAGCCAAATAATGCCACAAATTTGCTTTTATTTGAGTATTTTATTTTATTTTGACAAGTACACCATCCGGTTGCGAGTCCCTTTAAGCCCTTGAGTGTCACTACTCATAAGAATCCTCTCAGAGAGACGATTTTAATGAGTAGTAACACCATAGTGGTTGGTGCAGACATGGAGGAGAAAATGAACAAAAACTTGAGTATTCTCCTTCTTATCCAGAGCTCCAGATAAGGGGAGTATTTCGAAAACTAAAATCTTTATTTCTGCATTAAGCCCTATGGTGTCACTACTCATTAGAATCCTCTCTTCGAGACAATTCTAATGAGTAGTAACACCATAAGGTTTGGTGCTGAAATGAGTGAGAAAATGTTGGTTTTGTTCAGAAAACTCCCCCTTATCTGGAACAGAACAGAACAGAACAAAATTTTATTTCATCTCAAGCATGGTTACATGCAGCATGAGGTAAAGCATATAAACAAGATGAATATAAACAATAGAACCTAGCATGGCTTATTCAGAGTCTGAGTATTTCAGTATTTGGTGACGAACAATGTAGAGCAGGACCCTATGCAAAGAATAATCATTTATGGTCTGATTCTACAATATTCGTCTTGCGGTTGATAAAACCGATAGTTGGTGAATGATGGTCGGGGGTCTAAATATTATTAAATGAAATAGATACATTTTCGGAATACAGTGTCCATATAAGATTTTATGAAGACCCGGATCAGTGGAGCCGGTTATTTTGAGCCATGAGTATATGCTATATTTTCTCTGTTTGTTTCAGGATGTCAAGACACCTTTCACAGGGTTTGGAGGATTTTCATTCAAGCCAACTCAAACAAGTACACCCTTATTTGGTGGTAGCAAAACAGAATCAAAGATTCCAGTTGAGGTTAAAAAATCTGCAGAAGGTGAAAAGAGACCTGCAGAAAAAGAAACAGAAGAAGGTTCCCCTGCAAAAATGCAGAAAACCACAACAAATGGGAGTGACAGTACATCACAGAACTTATCATATCTGTCTAGTTTAAGAGCATTGAATGTTAGTGTTTTAAAATGGATTAGTCAACATGTGGAGAAAAATCCCTACTGTATACTATCACCTATATTTAAAGACTATGAGAAGCATTTAGGGGAGTTAGAGAGAGATAAGGCTAAGACTGAGGCTAATGGAAAAGGCAGCAAGGAGTTAAAAACAGAAGAATCTGGTAAGCAATAATACAATTAATATATAGGATCTTTCATGAGTCGACCTTTAAGAAAAGCTGATCTTAACTGAATCTAAAATGGAAAGGTTGAGATCAGCTTGTCTCAAAGATCGATATGAGATTCTTTTCTCACATAACCAGTGATTTAAAGGTATTTTAAGTAATACATGTAGACCATTCTTGATATAGAGTGACGTAATCAAAGTGGAATAGAGTGACGTCTTGGAATAGAGTGACATCATCAAACTAATATCCAACATGTTGGAGAAGAAGGATCCGATATTCGCAATTGTTGTTGAAAAGGGTGGTAGTTTTGTGAGAATTTATTTTCTGTAACTCTTTGAATTCTTGGTAATTGTTTTGTCTGCAACAACAGTTGTCTACTAGTACTAGTGCTCTTAAACAATTTTCTAAATTTCTTTTAAGAAATAAGAGTGTCAAACAAATTTGATCTGTTGCGTCTCGTCAAGGACAATTGCATTAAGTAGTAACAATATAGGTTGGAAGATCTATCAAGTATATAGTATCAAAACATAGGGTTAGTAAGGACATGTTGAGAAAAAAGTTTGAAGTTTGTGTATTGCAAATTTTAAAATAATTAACCTGTATACTGTACAGTGCTAGAACTGGATACATGCTGGATATACATCATAAATGCAAACAGTGTAGACCCAGACCACAGGGCTCCTTAACCCAGTACCCTATAAATACGCTTTTTATGCCTTTAAATTATTCCTCCTCTGAAGAAAGTAGCTTCAATTTATACAGTCATGAATTTGAACCATAATAAATATTTTCTGTATCCTAGCATATAGCAGCTTAAAGCAGGTTGAAAGTAAAGCAGAATGAGCCTTAAGGCACATTCTGCTTTACTGTCAACCTGCTTGAAGTGGTTATCTGTTCTTTAAACTAGAAAGTGGCCTTAAAACTAGAAACAGGCTATTGGTTAATGGCTTAGTTAAGGAGTGCTCTGATCAGGGTCTGTACTGTTCATTATTCTTTTAATTCTCGAGATTACATGTAAACCAGTTATTAATCAGTCCATGTTGTAGTTCAGCATTATAAGCCTTTTAAGGGTTTTAGAATATGTTTCTTGCAGTGAAAACCATGGACACACAAGAACCACCTAAACCAAAGACAGGCCTTACCTTTGGTATGGGGACATTAAACACTGCAAGCAGCATGGGACTCGGTGCTTCAACAGCGTTCTCTGGCTTCGGGAGCAAGCCTTTATCTACAGCACCGTGGCCAAACCCTACGGGATCAGCGACTGGTTTCAGTTTTGCTGTGGGCAAGAACAGTCAAGCGTCAAAGCCGTCGGAGGAAGCATCGGGGTCACAAGAGGAGGATGAGTATGTGCCGCCAAAGCCAGAAGTCACAGAACATAAAGAAGATGGTTCACTGTATTCAAAGAAGTAAGAAATTTGGAGGAACTGTGGTCAAACATTTTGTGTTAACCCATTATCTCTTTGAACCCTGGTCAAGCATATATGCATCATTTGCAAAGTACTCTTGTCCTATGCAAACAGTGTAGACCCTGATCAGAGGGCTCCTTAAGGAGCCCTCTGATCAGGGTCTACACTTTTTGTAATTTTGACATATCTTGTAAAAATCAACCCTTAAATATGAAAAATAGACTATGACTAAATTGAAAACCTAGAATTGTCCATTTAAGGTTTCAGTGAAGAAAGGGTTTATAAATAAATATGCCTTTTTACTCTTTCAATTTATTCATCCACTTAAGAAAATAGTTCCAATTTATACAGTCATGAATATGTATCATTGAAATTTTGTCAATATTCTGGCAGATGGTAGTTTAAAGCAGGCTGAAAGTAAAGCAGAATGCGCCTTATGTAACTAAATAAAACAGGCTATTGGGTAATGGACTAAATGTGCTTCTGTGGAGATGTAACCAGTCAGAGTTCCAGATAAGGGGAGTATTTCAAGAACTAAAATCTTTATTTATGCATTAAACCCTATGGTGTTACAACTCATTATAATCGTCTCTTTGAGATGATTCTAATGAGAAGTAACACTATAGGATTTGGTGCTGAAATGTGAAAAAAAATGTTGGATTTGGTCAGTTTGCTTCCACTTCTGGAGCCCTGGATGTGGGTTAACTATGAGTTTTATTTCAGATGCAAGCTTTTCTATCAAAAAGATGGGGCTTGGAAAGAGAAAGGCGTGGGCCAGTTACATTTGAAGAAGGTAGACAGCAAATCACAGTTAGTCATCAGAGCGGACACTACTCTAGGTACGTACTGTAGATTACCATTGCAAATGACTAGGGTCCAGATAAGACACTGAGTTAGTCTGTGTCTCATCTGGAATTAAATTGTTTAGCACTCTGACCCTGTTTTGAAAATAGTTTTTAAAAAAGTCTCAATAGAACAATTTTTGCAGATGAAAATTTACTTGGCCGGAATGAAATAATAAATAATTTAATAAAGAAATTGCATGTTGGTTGATTTTCCTACAGAGTGATTCCCCTTTATTTGATTTTTTTGTCTGTTCTGTCTTAAAGAGGCTCGCAACCGGATTTAGCATTAAAAATAGTAATTTGTAAATATATGTCAAATGCTTATATAAATGGGTAAGATTAGTTTAGGATAATAAATTCTGTTAAAAAATGCATTTCAAAAAAAAAGAAAGAAGAAGCTCTGGTGGGATTCGAACCCATGACCCTCCATGCGGAGACAAACATGAAAAATGAGGAAACACCTTTACCCCCTCGGCTACCAGCGCTCTCTATATATATGGTAGCGAATTAACGTACTTCACTGATAGCGATTGATAGTACTTTATTCGGCTTGGGTTTATGTCTGAGCCTGTGTAGAGAAGCAGCAACAACAACTATACCGTCTACTAACGCTATAGAAAAAAGATGGAAAATATCTAAAAAAAACAAAAAACAAAAAAACAACTAAGATTTGGTGACGATTCTTGAGACTTTTTTTGGACTGATCATATTTTTTTAATGTCAGAAGCCAAATAATGCAACAAATTTGCTTTTATTTGAGTATTTTATTTTATTTTGACAAGTACACCATCCGGTTGCGAGTCCCTTTAAGACTTTTTTTCTGGATGGTTTCCCAACAATTGCTGACTGGATCTCTATGAAACTTCATATGAGACTGTATCATAAAGAGGAGTTTCACATCTACTAAAATAATTCCAGTTGGTTGATTTTCTTACAGTTATGCCCCTTTGATAATCTTAGTTTAATTTGTTTATTTTCCTTTTTCAGAACTTATGACATAATTATTGAGTTTATTCTTTTATTGGCCCTTGTCAAGTTTGTATACTTGTAGCTTTTTCTTGTGACAGGCAAGTTTGTTTGGGGGTATTGACCACCTTTAGTGATCGTTCTACAGGGCTGCAAATTAGAGGGAGTAAACTAAACAATTCCAAAATTTTCTTTTTCATTTCAACACCAAGTTTTTTGGTGTTACTTGTAACACCATAGGGTTTAATGCAGAGATGCATAGGGCTTAAATAATGCAGAAATAAAGATTTTAGTTTTTGAAATACTCCCCTTATCTTGAACTCTAGTTCTAGTTATCATCTAGTTGAATTCCAATTACTTCTTTCAGGGAACATTTTGTTAAACATCCTGTTGTCCTCAGCCATACCTCTGACTAGATCTGGCAAGAACAATGTTAGCATGATGTGTGTACCAAATCCCCCCATAGGCAAGGATAAAGACAACAAACCTGTCGCCATGTTGATCCGGGTCAAAACCGCCGAGGACGCCGACGAACTGCTGGAACAAATGAAGAGTATACAGAGCTGAGGGGAGATAACTCTTAGAACACTTACCAAAAAATTGTGTCGTTACAGATTTATAGTCAGAGCTCCAGATAAAGGTAGTTTGTCAAAAACTAAAATCTTTTTTTCTGCATTAAACCCTATGGTGTCACTACTCATTAGAATCGTCTCTTCAAGACGATTCTAAGAGTAGTAACACCATAGAATTGGTGCTAAAATGAGTGAGAAAATTATGGATTTGTTTAGTTTACTCCTTATCTGGAGCCCTGTATAGTGGTTAAAAAAAGGTTGTTTCACCCTGGTTGGAATGATGCATAACAGATAAAAATGTATTAAAATGTAGAAAATGACAGGTTCTTGATCATATTTTAATCTGAGTGTAAAGTATCAAGATTAGACGCCAAATTATCAGGTGTCTGAATACTGTATATCTCCTTTTAAAACCCCTAGATGCAATACAAAACCACAGAAACTTAAAGCAGGCTGGAAATAAAGCAGAATGCTCCTTATGGAGTATTCTGCTTTACTTTCAGCATGCATTACCCCATAGCTTGTTTCTAGTTTTGAATTTATATAGGTGACTTCTTAAAGCAGGTTGAAAGTAAAGCAGATTGTGCCTTAAGGCACATTCTGCTTTACTTTCAGCCTGCTTTAAGCTACAACCTGCTAGAATAAAGAAAATATTCCGCATGCAACATATTTATGACTGTATAAACTGGAACTATTTTCTTCAGCGGAAGAATAAACTGAATGCACTAAAAGGAGCTTCTATGGGGGAAAGGATCATGTAACAATTTATCTCAATACTAAAAACAAGTTAACCCTTTCCCCCATAGACGCGACTTTTAGCGTATTTGATTTATTCCTCTGCTGATGAAAATAGTTCCAGTTTATACCCTCATTTAACAATTACCATTACAAAAAATTTATATAGCCTATCAGATTTTAGCTTAAAGCAGGTTGGAAGTAAAGCAGAATGTGCCTTAAGGCACATTCTGCTTTACTTTCAACCTGTTTTAAGTGGTCACCTGTCTTCAAAACTAGAAACAGTCTATGAGGAAATGGGTTAATTAAGAAAGGGTTAAATACAACAGCTCGGGTTGGGGCATTAATCATAAGCGGAGCGTTTAGCGGTGTATACTCTAGGATGAAAATTGTTTGCAGTGGATATCAGCTTTTGGAGTGAACATTTGATTTCTACACGCCCACCTCTAATGGTGGTCATATATAGGCATGGCCCTGTTCGTTTGTCCGTCAACATTAAAATTTTGGCTTGTCCTGAGTTTTACCGGAAAACACAAGTCTTATCTACAACTCTTGAGTACTCCGAGTACTTACCCAATCCAAATTGGTAAAATAATCAATTATTTCAAAACTGATGGGTGACAGTACCCAACAAAAGCAAAATGAAACCCAATGAAAGTGATTGCGTAAAAACCAAAGGAATACTCAATTGCTTTTTAATTTCATCGGGTTATCAACTTGGGCTGTAAAACACCATTCATTCATTCGGATTATCAACTGAACTTTTATTTTAGTCGAACGTGTGTAAACAAAAGTTGCATATAGAACTATGTAAGGTAAACACTGAAAGTTAACAACAATACCCTAAATGCACTTTTGAAAGGACAAGGATAGGGAATCCAAGTTTTATGTTCCTGCTGATACCCTATCATATTACAAATCATGGGGTTCTGGACTGTGGATACCCAAATGAATTAGAAGCCATGGGGTTGTGGTCAATGCAATACCCAATCATTTTTCCAAAAAACCCTATTTCTTTAAGTTTAAAATCTGTCTATTGATACCCTATTCGGAGACAAAGCTTATCTGCAACTTTGAAAAACTATTATAAGGATATTCATGAAACTTCACATAAATGTTATACGCACCAAGATCTGAAGCTGAGTAAATCTTTAGGTGCTTTCGATTTAACTGCCCTTGATGTACTCAGTTATGGAATATAAGGCTGCCAGTGGGTGTATAAAGTACCATTTGGATAAGTTACATATGGAGGGCTTGGTGCAAAACTATTGTAACTCCCTCACAATTGTGAGGGAGTTACAATAGTTTTGCACCAAGCCCTCGAATTATATAATTTCATGTACTGAGTTCCAGATGAGGTGTAATTCAAACCTAATATTGTTTATTCTCAAACTAAACCCTATGATTTTGACTACCCGTTGGGATATTCTCAAAGAGATGCTTCTAATGAGCAGTCACTTTATAGAGTTTTGGGGAGCAATACAGGAATCTATCGGTCTGTCTGTCCCAAAATTGTCCAGAACATAACTCCTATACTATGCAGAGCTCCAGATAAGGAGCGTATTTCAAGAATTAAAATCTTTATTTCTGCATTAAACCCTATGATGTTACTACTCATTAGGATGGTCTCGAAGAGACGATTCTAATGAGTAGTAACACCGTAGGCTTTTGTGATGAGAAAATGTTGAATTTGTTCAGTTTACCCCCCTCTTATCTGGAGCCCTGAGTATTACCAAACCTGGTGTGTGTGCGTGTATAATACTGTACCTATTTGGATTGCCATGTTTTGCCTACCACTTTCAGGTCAATTTGATCTTGACCTCTGCCTTGATAATTGAAAAACATTGTTCGGAGCATAACTCCTATACCATATCATCTAAGATTACCAAACCTGTTGTGTGCACGCAGGAGGAGTGCCACTTTTGGGTCACTTTGACCTTGACCTCTGACCTTGCTTACTGAACACACATTACAGATACAAGATATGACAAACAGTTTTTATTCTGTTTATTCAATATTAGGTCTGATCTGGACACAATACAGGTTTACAGTATATAAAGGGTTAACACATAACTGGCTGTCAATAATAAGATCAAGGCTTTTCTTTGGCCAATTTTAAAGTCGGTTATTGGGCTATGTTCCCAATTGCAAAAAGTCTCTTTTCTCCAATTTTCAGCAAAAAATTCCAAATTTCTAGAAGAAAAAAGGTATGCTATCCGTATACTTATAATTATAGTATCAGGGCTGCCATAAGTTGATCTTGAAAAATCCTAATATTTCCAATTTTTCTATTTTTCAAGCGCAATTACTTCATGAATATTGAAAGAAAAGCAGAATGCGCCTTAAGTCGCATTCTGCTTTACTTTCAGCCTGCTTTAAGCTACCATCTGCTACAAAAAAATATCTGGAGAAATGGTAGCTCTGTAGTGTTGCTGGTCAAATAATGATTCATGAAAGTCAATCAATCAAATACAATATGTCATTTTGCTAGCTCGCCGAAGTACAAGAAGAGTTTATGCTATTCTCACATAACTACCCCTGTTTTCTATAGCGAACAACGATGACGAATATTCTTATCTCCAACATGTGTAAGATCACTTTGATGACGTCACTATAACGTCACTATTTTATAACGGCGTTTTGACGTCACGGGGTTAACAAAAATGCTTATTGCTTAATAAATAGCTTAAATTGTTGGTAATGTGAGAAAAAGAATCTGTCACTCGTCGATGTTTAAGACAAGTAGATCTCAAACTCGTCTAGAATAGAAAAGTTATAACATTTCAATTCTAGACTCGTTTGAGATCATCTTGTCTTAAACATCGACTCATGACAGATCCTATATTTCCCCTCGAGTTGTCCTGAACGGTGTAAACAATTTTAAGAAAATGCTCACAACTTCTATGTACATTTCATATTCGATAGGCAGACATATTGGCAAGACCTTTCCTTGCACACAAACAAATTTGACACCAGTGACCTTGTCCATGAACTTAGGGCCTGAGTTAAGGTTTCGAAATCGGTGTTAAGGTTTCAAAATGTGCTTATAACTCATATATCCCTTGAGGTGTTGCTTTCATATTTGTTATGCATATGTACAGTGGTAAATACGCTATTCCTACCCATTTACGCGTTAATCTATGCGTAAGAAACGCATAGTGAACGCTTAACGAACGCTTAACGAACTGTTAACGCCTATCGATCTTAACCCGTTTAATTGCGTTAATAAACGATTATACCAGAGATGCTGCGATTGGTGCTTCAGGTATCCGTTTCACGCGGAGATTTCGGGTCTTATCGAAAGGCACTGACCACCCGCCTGTAACCAATCTATTTATGTAACCCGCCTATATATGCCACTCAGATATCGGGGGATTAACAGTGTATTGCCAATTAAAGATAGCAATGTTATCGGCGATACCACCTAATGTTCTGTAATACACATGTTATAAAGTGTATGTGTAAACCGCTGAAGTTAAGGGGTCCGTCGGCTAAGTGATGACCCTTTCATCCGGGCTTTTTTAAACGCGTAAAGAAACGGCTAGGAAAGCCGTTTAACGAAACGGATAATAAACGCATAGTGAACGGTTAACGAACGCGTAAGAAACGAGTAGAGTGGGTAGGAATAGCGTATTTACCACTGTATATGGACAAGACCTTTCCATGCACGCAAAACGTTTTCCCCCAGTGACCTTGAACTAAAGGCCCACTTTTATGGTTTCAAAATCAGAGTCCTTTTGGAGCCCTCTGATCAGGGTCTACACTGTTTGCATAGAACAAATGTACTTTTCACCGGTACATTGTTTGTTAGTGACGAGTATACTCGTCGATAGGGTTAAATGAGTTGTTAACAGGAAGTCACATTTCCTTGACACTGTGAGTTTCTTCTTGGTAAGTTGCGACAAAACCCTCGAAGCACTTCAGCAACTTGTACATGTATTTGGGATTTTTCCACTTTACCCTTCCAAAACAGTAGACATGTTTTGAAGAGACCTTTGCAAACAGTTTGGATCCAGATCAAACCCCACTCAATGTAGGGCCTGATCGGGAACCAAACTGTTGATCACGCTGACCCAGTTTCCATTAATATTTACAAGTTTGGAATCAACTTCAGATTTTTATACAATTATAAATTTTCTACTCGCATATTTTTTTTTATTTTTTTTTACTTACAATGACAGTTTCGGCACTCCATCTACCGGCCGCTGTTTACTACGGGAAAAATGCCCAGTAGTAAACAAAACTCATGACGTCACCAACGGTCAAGTTCACAGTCTGAAGAAGGCACTCCAATGGAGTGCCGAAACTGTCATTGTAAGTAAAAAAAAAAAAAAAAAAAACTTTTTGGATATGCGAGTAGAAAATTATTGTATAAGTTAACATAAGCTATCCTGATGAATTTCTTTCGTGATTTCAGATTTTTAGTTGACAACCTATTTTAGCAGATGATGTGTACTCTGTGTTGATGGGCCTTATTAACGCTTTCTCTGCCAATGGCTTAACTCATTCACTCTTGATACTTTTAATGGACACTTCCAATTTCAAAATGAATCCATTCCATTTTTAGCTCATCTGGCACATAGTGCCAAGGTGAGCTATTTTGATTGTCCTGTGTCGGTTGTCGTGCGTCGTTCGTCGTCAACAATTTCTTTGAACAACATCTCCTCTGAAACCACTGGATGGATTTTTACCAACCTTGGCAGGAATGATCCTTGTATTGTCCTCTTTCAAAGTTTTTCAAATATTTCCGGTCCGTTGCATATCTAGGTCACAGGAGCTAAAAATAGATTTTTTCAATGAAAACTTAAAAAATCTTCTTGTCTGAAACCACAGTATGCTGAGCTTAGATATTTGGCACAAAGCATCGTCTTCAGGTCCTCTATCAAGAATGTTCAAATTATGTCCCTTGGGTCGTGATTTTACATAGAGTTATATAGTGAAATCTTCAAACATCATTTTCTCTGAAACTAATATTGCCAGAGCTTTGATATTTTGTATGTAGACCTTTTTAGAAGCCCTTAACATATATTGTAAATATAGTTCCGGTCCGTTGCATATCTAGGTCACAGGAGCTAAAAATAGATTTTTTCAATGAAAACTTAAAAAATCTTCTTGTCTGAAACCACTGTACCCTGAGCTTAGATATTTGGCACAAAGCATCGTCTTCAGGTCCTGTATCAAGATTGTTCAAATTATGTCCCTTGGGTAAAAAATGACCCTGCCCCGGGGGTCGTAATTTTACATTGAGTTATATAGTGAAATCTTCAAACATCATTTTCTCTGAAACTAATATGGCCAGAGCTTTGATATTTTGCATGTGGACACTTCTAGAAGCCCTTAACCTATATTGTAAATATAGTTCCGGTTCGTTGCATATCTAGGTTAACGGAGCTAAAAATAGATTTTTCCAATGAAAACTTCAAAAATCTTCTTGTCTGAAACCACAGTATACCTATAGCTTAGATATTTGGCACAAAGCATCTTCTTCAGGTCCTCTACCAAGATTGTTCAAATTATGTCCCGGGAGTAAAAAATCATCCTGCCCCGGGGGTCGTGATTTTACATAAAGTTATATATAATGAAATCTTTATACATCTTTATCTCTGAAACTAATATTTCCAGAGTTTTGATATTTGGTATGATGACACTTCTAGAAGCCCTTAATCAATATTGTAAATATGGTTCCGGTCCGTTGCATATCTAGGTCACCGGAGCTCAATGAAAACTTAAAAAATCTTCTTGTCTGAAACCACAGTGCCCTGTGCTTAGATATTTGGCACAAAGCATCTTCTTTAGGTTTTCTTTCAAGATTGTTCAAAATATGTCCCTGGGATAAAAAACGATCCTGCCCACGGGGTCATGTGACCCTTGTGTTGGTTTTTCCAGGTGAGCGATATTTAGGCCCGCATGGGCCTCTTGTTGACCATTTAGGGTTGATTTTAACAATATATTTCAAAATGACAAACAGTGTAGACCCTGATCAGAGGGCTCCTTAAGGAACCCTCTAATCAGGGTCTACACTGTTTCCATGGGACAAGTGTAGTCCGCAAAAGTACACTGCTTGTAAATGACGAGTATACTCATCGCTAGGGTTAAAGGTGTTGTCTTTATTAGCAAATAGTTTGGATCCAGATCACACAGCGCTTTAGGCAATGTCTGATCAGGATCCAAGCTATTTGACACTCATATCAATATTTTCTTGTCAGAATTTAAAAAAAAATTGTACAGTAAAACCTTTCTATTACAACCACTAAATTAGGAGCTTTCTGTTTTACTGTCACCATGCTTTAAGCTGTCACCTGTCTTTTATACAATCAATTAGCCTTCCTTTTAGTGGTCGAAATAGACAGGTTTGACTGTATTTGGCATATAATTGCAGATGACAATTGTTTAGCAGATGATGATTTGGCAGTGAAAGGGTTAAGTGACTTTGCTTACATTGTTATTATGACCAGAGTATGAAAAGGAAATGTATTAATTTCCGGTGTTGTCACATAAGTGGCTATTTCTCTTCATATGTAACTTCAGCTGTATTATTTGTATATCGACAAGACAATGTTTAGCCACTTCCTACCCTGAAATCAGTTTGTGTTACTTTTATTTTTAGCTTTTCTGTTTCGAAGAAACTATGAGCTATTGTCATCACTCCGGCGTCTGCGCTGTCATCGTCCTTGTCGTAATTTGCACTTATTTCAAAGGCTTATAGGGTTTAGCAGTGAACTTTCTTATATAAATGGTAGTTTAACCCTTTACTCCGTATTCTGTTTCTTGTATCACAGATAGGTGAACACTTAAAGCAGGCTGAGAGTAAAGCTGAATGTGTCTAAAGGCTCAATCTGCTTTACTTCCAGTCTGATTTCAGCTACCGTCTGCTAGAATATAGAAATATTTCTTTCTGTTTCTATTCATGAATAAAATATAAGTTTCATCAGTGGAGGAATTGAAATTAAAGGCGTATTAATGCATATCTATTAAGTAACTGTAATGGGTTAATTTACATAACTTATTTCAGTATACATATATAACAAATTCGATTTAATACAAAATTAATTATTTATGCCTATTTCATGAATTCAAGTACTTACTAGACTGTACAAGTTAAATGATTGGATGTCAAAAAGCCCTGGCACTCGGTACGATGTCAGGCAGAGGTCAAGGTCACATAGAGGTCAAACTGGTTAAATTTAGGTTTACCATGACCCTTGAACTACATGAGATAGATACTTCTATTTGTGCTGGTTCCTGGCACCAATCCTTTCTGACAATACCAAAATCCTTGACCTTTGACCTACTTTTGAAATCAGAATGTAGAATCCTGTCTGAGAACATTTGTTTTATATACACATCTTGTTCACAATATATTGCAAAATTGTAAACAGTATAGACCCTGATCTATGTGTAAACTTTTTGCATAGGGCAAGTGTACTCTTTGCAGGTAACAGTGATTATACAGAATATGTTTACTCTTCACAAGAGTTCAATGGATTGAGCTGTTGTTATGTTTTATTGTTGTTGTTTTTTGCAATCTAATGATGTTTTCAATAGGGGCCCATTTCATAAAACTTTGTACGACAAAAACGGTAATAAGTCAAAACTTTAATTTCTGATTTCTCTATCTAATCCTGTCTCGTGACATCTCTATGGAATAGTCTTTTCAAGACGATTCCACAGATATGTCACACAACAAGATTAGATGGATCAATAAATAATACATTGTGTAATTGAGACTTTTATAATCTGACTAATGACAACATTTGTCGTACAAAGTTTTATGAAACGTGCCCCAGGTATATTTACATTGAAAAGTGCTAGATCTAGTTGTTGAGAATTTGTGGACTCGATACTCAACAGTTTACTAGATTTTAATACTTGAATATTATTTATGGGCTTATTGATTGTATAAAAGAGTAAAAGACAGGTGACAGCTAAAAACAAGGAGATAGTAAAACAGAAAGCTGCTTTGGAGCTGTCTGTTTTACTGTCATATTGCTTTAAGCAGTCAACTGTCATAAAAACATAATTAACACAATTTAGTGCTTGTAGTAGAGGGGTTGTACTTTATATACATGTACCACAAAAAGTGCTACATACATATCTTAGATATCTTACTAGAAGTATAGTGGAACTTGAATATCTTGAGCAAGCTTAAGTCGAGTTTACTTGTGTTTCAAAGTTAAAACGTGACGAAGAACTTTGAAGTAAGGATATGTTCGACTTGCACAAGCTTGAGTAATAGGATTTCAACTTAACCTGTTATCCCATGGCCTGTTTCTGGTTTTAGAGACAGGTGCCCACTTTAAAGCAGGTTGAAAGCCATAATCTTCTAGGATATAGATCATATTTTTTATGGTGTATACTCACAAATGCATTAAGTGGAACCATTTTTAGCTCACCTGGCACGAAGTGCCAAGGTGAGCTATTGTGATCGCCCTGTGTCCGTCGTCAAACTTTTTGTTCAAAGATCTTCTTCTTGGAAACCACTGGTCCAATTTCATCAAAACTTCATAGAATTGTTCCTTGTAGGGTACTCTCTCAGATTTCTTCAAATATAGGTCATCCAATTGAAATTGTGGTTGCCATGGCAACCAATTGAAAAAACTTTAAAAATCTTCTTGTAAAAAACTAAAGGTCCGAATCAAAAATAATTTTACCCAAATGTGCCACTGGTGACCCTCTATCAGATTTCTTAAAAATAAATTCCTATCTTAAAAAACATGGCCGCTAGTGGGTGGGGCAGATTTTCCTTATATGGCTATATAGTGAAAACTTTAAAAATCTTCTTCTCTGAAACTACTGGTCCAAATTAAAAATAAATATACACAAATGGTCAATTGATGATCCTCTACCAGATTCTTTAAAATCATTTTGTTATTTAAAAAAACATGGCCACCAGTGGGAGGGGCAAGTTTTCCTATTATTTCTGTATAGAAAAAATTTCAAAAAAAAAGATCTCTGAAACTATTGTTCTGATTTAAGAAGTATTGTACACAAATAATGATTCATGGGTGACCCTTTGCCAGTTTTCTTCCAATAATCTTCCTAGCTCAAACAACATGGCCACCAGTGGGTGGGGGTGAATAAGTGAAAACTTAATCATTACTGGTCCATTTGCATGACCCTTATCATGGTTACCAGGTGAGCGATTTAGGGCCGCATGCGGCTCTTGTTTAAAGTAGAGGAATAAATTAGAGGGGTAAAAAGGCATATTTATAGCGTTATGAGTTTCAAACAATATGGAGAAATTTGACCTAATCAGTTGGAGTTCTGAAGGGTTGAATGTTTTTGTAGTCAGTTGTGGATAGCATGCATCAGCATAATTATTTGAAATTATTTCTGTTATGGGAAAATCTTTATTTGTATGACATAACTCTGAAGTTAATAAAAATGAAATTTAAATATTCCTCTGTTGTTTATCCTTTTCCTTCATAAATACACGTTTTATGTCACTGAAGACTTAGTTAGGGTCATATTGTCCTATTTAATCCTATCTTTATGGTATGAATCATATGTTAAGATATTAAGCGCCTGCCATCAAAACTTTAAGTTGTTCCTTCTTGTTTTAATGCACCTGGTCAACTCCATGGGCGCCGTCATTATTTGCATGTGCCTGACCCAATCACGTAGTGAAAGGGGAAGCAACCAGACTAGGTGGCCCTCTTGAATATCTATTTTAAACTTTAACTCGGCCCGTTCCACAGATTAATCATTTTAATGAAACTTGGTAGAAATGATTGGAATTAATTGTTTTACATGAATCGGTTTAGGAACAATGTATGTCTTCCAACTCATGGACACCCTAATTACAATACATTTTCAAGTGTATCCCTCTAATCGTTGTCATCACAGGCTTTGTTGTATCTCACGCGGCATCTGATCAGGATCAAAACTGTATGACACTCGATTTTATTAGCTCACCTGAGCACAAAGTGCTCAAGGTGAGCTTTTGTGGTCGGTCTTTGTCCGGTGTGCGTCGTGCGTCAACAATTTCTTCAAACATCTTCTTCTTCAAAACCGCTTGCCTGATTGCAACCAAACTTCACAGGAATGTTCCTTGGGTCAAGCTCTTTCAAAGTTGTTCAAAGAATTTGAAACAATGCAGAACTCTGGTTGCCATGGCAACCAAAGTGAAAAATTAAGGAAATCTTAAAAAATCTTCTAGTCAAAAACTGCAAGGGCCAGAGCTTAGATATTTGGCACATAGCATCATCTACAGGTCCTCTATCAAGTTTGTTCAAATTATGCCCCTGGGGTCAAAATTGGCCCCGCCCCGGGGGTCACAGTTTTACATAGTTATATATTGAAATTTTCAAACGTCTTCTTCTCTGACACTAATGTAGCCAGAGCTTTGATATTTGGCATGGTGACACTTCTAGATGTCCTTTACCAAAATTGTTCAAATGGTTCTGGTCGGTTGCATAACTAGGTCACAGGAGCTAAAATTAGATTTTTTTTCAATGAAAACTTAAACAATCCTCTCGTCTGAAACTACAAGGGCCAGAGCTTAGATATTTGGCACATAGCATCGCCTACAGGTCCTCTATCAAGTCTGTTCAAATTATGCCCCTGGGGTCAAAATTGGCCCTCCCCGGGGGTCACAGTTTTACATAGAGTTATATAGAGAAAATTTCAAACGTCTTCTTCTCTGACACTAATATGGCCAGAGCTTTTATATTCGGTTTGGTGACACTTTTAAATATACATTACATATTTTGTTCAAATTGTTCTGGTTTGTTGCATATCTAGGTCAGTCCTGGACATAAATCATTATCTCCATTTTTCAGCTATTCTCAGGTGAGCGAAATATGCCCCATGGGACTCTTGTTTTTGTTTTTTTATTGAAATACACTTTTTTTTAAACAGAATTTCTTATCCTAAACTAATTCTTTACCATTTATATAAGCGTTTGACACATATTTACAAATTACTATTTTTAATGCTAAATCTGGTTGCGAGTCTCTTTAAATCACAATACCTTAAAATAAAATTTGAGAAATAAAAGCAGACGACAATTGTTTAAAATTGATGACGTCATGGCACTGAATGGATTAATAGAAATAAAATTCAAAACTGCACGTGTTGTACACACAGTTAAGTTATTCTGTTACTGTTCCAAATATTACTCGCTTGTTCCTTCACTACAACCCATTCAACAGTACTGATAAAAGCATGATGAAAAAGAAACAGAATTAACATGTAGGATCTTTCTGAATTTACTTATATACTACTTGAAGGTACCATCCAAGTTACCATGATAGTAGAGCTTGGAACATCTTCATTACGACCATTTAATGAGATTTAAATATCTCGGACCTATTTCATCAAACTTCTTGCGACAAATGTTGTCGTAAGTCAAACTTTTAGAATACATTTAATTTCTTATTTCTCTTTCTAATCCTGTCTTGTGACAACTCTTTGGAATTGTCTTGAAAGGACAATTCCAAAGAGATGTCACAAGACAGGATTAGATGGAGAAATAAATAATAATTTATAATATTATAATATGACTTACGACAACATTTGTCGTAAGAAATTTCATGAAACGGACCCATGGTGTTTAAGACAACTGACTGTTTAAAACAATATGGAAGTAAAACAGAAAGTTTCTATAGATATTGTCTGCTCTACTTTTAACTAGCTTTAATCTGTCAGCTTTGTGAAATATGATCGGTTGACATTTTGTAAGTGCTCGTAATATTTAGAGAGGTTTATTGCATGTTTTAGTATTAGTTATCAACACTTGTTGAAACTTAAAAGGGGCAATAGAAACACAAAACAATACATACTGAGTAAAATGTATTTATACAGCATTATATACATGAACCACATACATTTCAACATACAGTTGGAAACCTTTCTATAGTTAGTACGGTGAACTTGTGACCGTAATTATTGGGACATGCACGCATGCGATAAGAGAGCAGACACTGATCAGACTGCTCCCTCAGGAGCAGTCTGATCAGGGTCTACACTGTTTGCACCTTTTGGACAAATTACTGAGTGGTAAAAAGCAATTAGGAGAATTGCAGCAGTTGTCCTAAATTTTTGGACTTTTTCGGTATTAATTTGCAGAGATGAAGGTTTGCCGTAAGTATTCTATTGATTGATCTTAGTTTTATTCAAATAATATGCATAAGTCCTGCTATTTGCAGGCAACATATTCGACAAAACACATGATATATACATTAAGCCACGTGAACCACAGTGCATAATGCCCGTATTATGTCTGGAAAACGACAGTATCGGTTAAAGGGACTCGCAACCGGATGGTGAACTTGTCAAAATAGAATAAAATACTCAAATAAAAGCAAATTTGTGGCATTATTTGGCTTCTGACATTAAAAAAATATGATCAGTCCAAAAAAAGTCTCAAGAATCGTCACCGAATCTTAGATATTTTCCATCGTTTTTCTATACCGACTAGTAGACGGTATAGTTGTTGTTGTTGCTTCTCTACACGGGCTCAGACATAAACCCGAGCCGAATTGTGAAGTTGTATGCACTTTCGATCGCTACACATTGAAATACGTTAAATCGATCCGAGATAAACGGATAGTTCCGAGGTCCATTGGTCTAAGCGGTTTCCCCTATTTTGCCTTCTGTCCGCCAATGCCGGGCCCCGGGTTCGAATCCCACCAGAGACCAATATTTTTTTTTATTGAAATACATTTTTTTAAACAGAATTTCTTATCTTAAACTAATTCTTTTCCATTTATATAAGCGTTTGACACATATTTACAAATCACTATTTTTAATGCACCATCTGGTTGCGAGTCGCTTTAAGGGTGTGTGCTATTATTGTTACAATATTTGGAACATGAAACTTATATCGTAATAACGAGAGAATGAAACGCTAATTGCTTTTCGAAGAAGATGATAAACACCATATATCATTCATATAAACATATCGTAGAAGTAGTATAACAAAGGTAGGGTATACCAATTTTTAATATATAAAACGTCAAATTCATTATGGGCAATAAACATATTACGGGCAATAAACGCTGTTTTTCTATGTATGTTTTTCCCAAAAGGCTTATCTTGCTATACATAAATTAACGCTTAAACAACACAATACATTCACAAATTACATTGCCAAAACATTACAGTTATATATATATATATTGTTTTTATATTCGTAATGTTCAATATTGGGTTTGCCTCTTTTCGAAACGAAACAAAAGTGGCAATCAATTGGACAGTAGTCTATGCTATTCCCTGGAAAAGCTCACATAAGCGTTATGATGTCGCTATGTGAGCATCAATACAACTTATAATACTCTTTTTTTTTTCAAGTGAGTGCAATCCTGGCAAATGTGTTTATCTGAAAATATCACTGAGCATGTTTATGAAAGACACCGTGCAGGTAAAAGTGACACAGAAAGATCATGTTTGAGCCTTCTGTCAAACTTTTATCCTGACCGTGTAGCAATCCGACTTTTGATATGTATAGTCAACATTGAATTAGCAACGATAAGATAGAACACTATTAAGTCAGTTCTACATACGTCAGGACAAAAATAACACAAAGCTACCTATTGAGCTTTCCGTGTAATTTTTATCCTGAACAGTGGAGCCCCCTGTCTTTAGATAGAATTACATGTATGTACATTCAGCATGGTTTAAACAACTATATGATATAACTATCTTTAGTCAGTATTTCATAAGCCAGATAAATAAGTTGCACAATACAAGTAAGATAACACACACCGCTCTGTGCAATTTTCTCCCGGGTTGTGCACACAGGGACCCGACACGATTAATTTTTTAGGGAAAGCAATTGCCAGAAGGTATATATAGAGACAAGGGGTACAACTGATCGTCAGTATATTCTCACTCTATCTCTACAAAACTGGGCATATCATGAATAATAATTGATGAAACGACACCCTTTTTGCATTTCTATCTAGCTAATATAACACCCTTCCATAAAAACATAACATAAAACCAACTGTAAGCATGTACTTTCAACAGTAAAGGTGTCTACTTACTGAAATCACTGGTTTTCGGAAAACGGGACAGGTGTTCGTTCACCGCCAACACAGCATTGACAACTAATGTACGCTTGTTTAGGCGGTAATATCGAGCATGACAGTCATACAGTTCCATATATTTACTTTTTTGACCACAGGGACCCGAAGTGATTGATTTTTGAGAGAAAAAAATTGTCAGATGGTATATATAGAGACTCTTAAGACTATACATACCCCGGTACTTTTTGACTTTATTTTTTCAAAAGTCAATCGTGTCGGGTTCCTGTACTTTGTTGTTGGTATGGCAATGCTTTTAGAAGAAATCAGCTTTGATCGGTGTCAAAAACGTAAATATATGGAACTGTATGACTATCACGCTCGATATTACCGCCTTAACAAGCGTACAGAACTGGTCAATGCTGTGTCGGCTGTGAACGAACACCTGTCCCGTTTTCCGAAAATCGGTGATTTCAGTGAGTAGACGCAGTTTTTGTTGAAAATGCATGCTTACAGTTGGCTTTATGTTATGTTTTTATGGAAGGGTATTATATTAGCTAGACAGATATGCAAAAAGGGTGTCGTTTCATCAATTATTATTCATGATTTGCCTGGTTTTGTCGAGATAGGATGAGAATATACTGACGATCAGTTGTACCCCTTGTCTCTATATATACCTTTTGACAATTTTTTTCTCTCAAAAATCAATCGTGTCGGGTCCCTGTGGTTGTGCAGACAGTAGCTGTTTGAAGAAAAATCATTTCCTACATAATAAACCTTTACCGGTCTTTACCTATTTCTCATATAATGTCTTTCATTCGTCTGTCATGTCCTGATTAAGCACCTTGAAAGTTTACAAACATAGACATAGACAAATTTTATTTTACGTCGGTTATTTGTAACAATATAACATAAGCCCAGAAGGGCTTTTATTCCGACAAACATATGAAAAATCAACATTAAATAACATTTGTAAAGCACATCATGCAAATAAGTATCACATTTTACATACTAAAGGCATTTTGGCGTCTGCTTAAAGTGGACACAATGTATAGAAGATACGACTTTAGGATCGATTGGCTTTGTCATAAATACATAGGCATACCACATAAATGCAACATTCACATATTGTCTGAAAATTTCGTTTGAATCCGTCATGTAGATATGAAATTATGGAGGATTTAAGTTCGTCCAGTCATAGACACTGGCTATTGTAGTGAATGTAATGGGTGTACGGTGAAATAAGGCTTACTATACGGTAAAGGTCGAATAATTTTGAAGACGTTGATTTCATATGTATACTTTGAACTTTATTTGATAAATAGAAGATTTGCAGTGTAATTAATGACATTTTCTAATCAAAACAAACAATTTTAAGATTACTACGGTTACTTAAGGACGGCCACTTTTCAATTTGGCGGGTGCCAAAGTTAAAGCTGCTGCTATGGGTGATCTACTAAATCAGCACGCAAGACATGCACATACATATATAACTAACAGTGTTGGTAAAATATCGGGTTCAGATCATTTGCTTTTGATAAGGGAGTGTAAAGATATAATGTGTTTTGTTTGGTGGGCACCTCCTCTTTTCATTGAGAATAATACTACATACTCATGAAAACGTTGTAAAATCCTTGACGAAAAGCAGAAATATATACAAATTGCACATTTTTGAGCTGCCTAAAAGTGATTTATAATTATAAGCAACAAGTGCTAATAATTTTATCGCCAGATCATGAGTAAATAAAGATTTAGATTGGTTATTGTGAAATACTGAAAAGCGCGGGAAAAAGTTTTAAATGCAATTACGTTCTAAATCCGACCACGCGTTACTTAAACCAGACACCAATCAACCGAAAAGTTATGAGGAGGGTTTATAAATTCAATATACTGAAAAAAAAGAAGAAATACAATGCAAACTATAAACCAGCAATCCGAATTTAAAGATATGCCTCATAAGTAAAATTGTAGATTTCCCCTCACGTGTATAATGGTAAATGATTTCCTGGAAAATAAAACGATACCCGAGCTACACCACCCGTTTTATTCACCGCAATATAGTTCTTATTAATGGTTTTCGTCCCTTTTGTATAAGAAAAATAAGTCTTTATGCTGTGCCATCTCTCAATGTAAGCCGGACCGTGACACTTTACAGTGTTTGCGGGGTGTACCTAAAACAGGGTTGTTTTCTCCTTTTAAAATTCAAAATTAAATACGAAACTAATATATTTCTATCGAAGAGAAATGTATTTTTAGGTTGGAATGACCGAAATATGCATGAATCTCATATTGCGCCTATTACGGTCCTAGTGACATAATTAAATGAACGCGCTCGTATAATAACTTTGTGCCACTCCCAGACTGCAAATTATGCGATAAAAGAAATACACTAGATCTAGACATAGACAGCTCAGCAAATGTTTAACTGTTTTTTTTATTAACTGCATGCATATACGCGACTATCGTCGACTGTGAAAATAGAATTGATCAAGATCGGATGCCGAAAAACTTAGGGTCTGATCAGGATCCGAACTGTTTGACACTGCAATCGATAATTCTTTTCAAATATCGTTACAACATACATACATCAGATGATACTATGGCATTACAAAAGTTAAAGTTTACGAACCTTTAGTTGTAATAGGGCGTATAGTCAAAGTTTGAAGAACCTGCGCGATTATTTAATTATATGTTTGAACTCTGTAAAGCTTCAAGTTGTTGCGGTGTGTAGGTCCGACACTTCTGCTGCTGATATACAGGTGTTCAGCTCTAAATGTTAAACAGAAAGGGAAGATGACACTGTGCTTCTCACTAAACAAGACTTTTACCAGTTTGCCACTGGGAGAAAGCTGATGTACTGTATGCGTGTATTCACTACACACGTAGACATAGCCGGCATCGTCAACAGCGATTCCAACTGGACCTTTCAAGCTGTCGCTGGCGTATTTGCTAATGAGCTTTCCGTCCATGGTCAAACATACTACGCTATGCCCGTCGACGTCAGATACGTACATCACATCGTTGCATGGACTTATTGCTACTCTTGAAGCCCTCGTAAATAGTTTGTTTCCTCTGAAGTCAGTCTCGATTTGCTGCAACAAAACTCCTGACATATCGCAGATATGAACTGCCGAATTAGGGTCTCGGCAAATTAGAATAAGTTTATCTGGTATGTACAGGATACCGAAATGAAGACCAGGCACGTCGATTGTGTGACTTTTAGATAAGGCTGAAGAGACAGAGAGGACTTGAATATATCGTTTCATATCAAGAGTTAAAGCAATCATATCACCTGGTAAACATGTAAGGTCTATTGGTATTGTGTCAAACTTGCTCTGCTCGGCCACTTTACTTTTAGTGTGGTCTATTAGTATCACGGTCATATTACAAGCATCAGCTAGAGCCAGGCGTCCGTCGGGTAATACTATGGCACCGTTGATCATACAGTCGTTTGTGTCAGTGTCACATTCAACATTAATATCATACTGGTACTCGGCTTTAACATCTTTGGCTTGACTGACCAGTATCGTTTCACCCAGACCAGTCAGGGTGGATAGAAGGTTATTCAATTGTTCATCTGGTTGGAAAGACAAACGTCCGTACTCGCTCTTGTTACACAGTTGGTCAGCTTCATCAGCTAGGTCGGTAAGTCGACTTTGTGCATTTTTCATGGATATGAACAGTTGATTATTACGATTCATATTCCTTTTCTTTTCTATGTCCGTTAGCATCTCATCAGTTCTTCTAATCGCGCGTTCACACGCGGATACCGTACTTTCTAAATCATCTACCTTATCTTTATTCATGAGTGACGCCCTGTTTAGGATTTCTTTCTCGAATTGATCTAACATGTCAATGATTTCCTTCTTCAACTGGGTGACATCAGCGACAATCTGCGAGTAGCTTTCGTTCATTGTTTGTTTGATCCATTTGGTACGGCTCTGTGTGCTTGTCAGTTTGGCAATAAGCATCTGAAGCTCAGCTTGTATCTTTGTCAGCTCATCGCTATTTGCAACACCTCCAGATACATCTTTTATGTTTAATATACCTTTGCATGATCGATGATCCAATGGGACACAGTCACCGCAACACAGCGCACTGTGCGAGTTGCAATAAAACTTTATCAATTCATCTGGATGTTTCGGACATCGTTCTGTCATTGGATCCTTGTCCTCCGCTGGTCTGCTGGCGTTTGTTCTAGCTTTCTGAGACTGTGACAACGTTGACTTGTCCTTGATGACATGATTCTTTACAGCTGGCAGTTTCTTGTGAAACTTTATACAGGAAACACACATGTTTACGTTACAATCTATGCAATGTCCAGTCGCCTCGACTCGCTGATCGTCGCCATTACACGGGTCACATAAAACATCAAAGTCCTCCTCGGACCCTCCCACTAGAGTGCGACTCATGCTAGTCCGACCATGTTTAGACATGTTTAATACACAAATCGCAATTTACGAAAACAAAAGTGTGTTTTACTTTGTTGCTGACTGTACTGTTAGAGTTTAATCATATCCCTTAACAATTAACTATACCAAATACAAAAACGTGTAATAACTCAATTAAAACACAGAAACACATTATCTCGTTTGTTTAACAAATCCACAAATACGTTTCAATACTTCAGCATTGCCGACGTAGAGGGTATACCGGGTAATATATCTGACACACTAGTTTGATAAGCGGGGCAGAACGAACTATATTTAGTACAAACACGTCATAGTTTATCAGCTGTTGTGTTATACAGTTAAAACTTTTAAACTCGATCCTTTCCAACACTTCCACACACATTTCCTTCGAAACAAACGAAGAAACAACTAGACACTCTATTACTACAACTCAAAAGAGGAATTCTATAGAATGTGAAGCAGGTGGAGGTTTAAGGTAAATTAGACATCTCGAGTGCAATAACAAAAAAATCCGTCTCCCAGCATTGAATTTGTTTAGATTGTGGTCAAAGAGTAGTTTGCAAAATACCATCTTCTCTCACACTTAAGTGTTTTAACCCTTTACCAAATGGCCTGTTTCTAGTTTAAAAAAAGAGGTGACTATAGAAAGGGAGTGAATACATAGGCAACAATGTGATTCTTAACGATTACCTCCACTTTTCAGTTTTAGTTCGCACAAATCCTAACGGTAATAATTATTATCCAGTTTATAATTATCTCCCTATTTCGCGAGGACGCTACTGTGTAATTACACTGCATTAGTATGACCTTTATTGTGTGAATTGTGTCAAAATGATTGCCTGTCATACAACAGTAGTTGTGGACATATTATGTCTGTTGTAAATACCCAAATACAATATTATTAGGCTTTTTGACTCACAGTTTCTGTTACGTCTACTCTCACTCGTGGCCACCAGGGTTGTGCACAGAAGCACTTGCTGCTCTCCGGCTCCTCACGCAACCTATATGGGCCGGGTACTATTATCCGGATTCGGGCCGAATATCGGTAATCACCACATTCCTCCCCACCTTATTCAATTGGATATGGTCCTGGGCTACCTTCTGGCTGGTACTTGGTATCCTGCAACTGGCCATGCTGGATAAATAGCCCCCTTATCATCATTGAACCCTACTGCTGCATCTCAGGCCAGCAGCTTCTGCTAAGGTGTCTAAGATCCCCCTATGATAAGGATCTCTTACTATGGACTCCAACGGTGACATCGACCCTCTCTCCAGCAGCTTCTGCTTAGGCATCGAAGATCCCCCTATGATAAGGATCTCTTTACCTCCTCCATGGTGTATCCGGGTCACTGAGAACCTGGACTTACTGCTCCATCTGGACCTCAAAGGGCTCCCTGGTATCAGACATTTTCAAGTAAATGACCCCAGGTCTACCTGGTATCTGGTGCTCCTGACTGTCTGCAAGTTCCATTATGCGTCCCAGACCCAGTTCCTTGGCTGTCCTATCGAGCTGCCAAGGGAGCTCCCTGTAGTCCATATCTACCCCCTGACTACGGAGTAAATACAACAGTTGACCTAGAGTCAACCAAAGTACCAGGATGACTTGCTGAGCTGTCTAAATCCTGTTACTTCCTCCACTGCTGAAGCTGTCTTTCTTAATCAACAGCCTACAATAATAGTTACCGTACCAAAATCTTACCATATGTGTCAACCATTCCTGTATCCTCCGGCTTGCCACTTTCACTAACCCGGTATGATTAAATTCCCCAAGACTACCCGTGAATGACCACGGTAGGTAACCTCTATTGATTCCCAAGACAGCACTGTCTCTCATTCCATGGCCAAAGGAAAAGACTTATTCGCCCTGTCTATCAATAGTCTGAGCTCAACTCCTCTACCTAACATTCATAGCATCAAGGAAGGACCCCAAATTACTTTGGACTTTCACATACCAGCCAACAGACAACTATTCAGTTGCGTTCCTACATGACTATTGTAACTATTTGACCTTGGGAGTGACGATGTCAATACCACAATAACATGATCGCAACAAACCAGGTAATTGACCATCAGAACTACATTATAATTGCCTATAGAGTGACGGAGACAACTGTTGTCTTTAATACGAGTGACGATGACAACCTATACCTAAACGTATACATATTGCAATTCTGATTCCAATACCAATCAGGATTGTCCCCCGACAATCTCACCCAGCTGTCTGTGACTCTAAGAAACCTAACCCACCATTTCTAGTTTAAGTGGTCAGAACACACAATGAATGGTTTCCACAACAGGAAAGATGACATGACTTGTCCATGTATAGCTACTCTAACTTAAGCTCAAGAGCTCTAACATCTGAAGCAAGAGCTCCACCAAATCCAAAACTCCACTGAACATCCTCAACAGCCCTTACTCTGTTATAAAGGCTGTCTACGTCGAATTCAGTCTTCTCCAAAGCTCCACTGAACATCCCTAACAGCCCCTACTATGCTATTAAGGCCGTCTTAGTCAAGTCTTCTCTAACCAGTAACCATAGGCTGCTTGTTTGCTAAGGAAGCAACTATCTAGAGTACCTAGACACTGTCCGAGACCGTGTCTGGCTTACCATTACTTAACGGCGGTGATGCCAGATCTGTCAACTCAGTTTGAACAGACTCTCTTGTCAAATTCACCACCGGGCACAACCATCCCTTTCCTTAATTACAACCCGAAATATTTTACACCTGCACAATTGTAGCCAAATACATGCAGCCCTTCGTTTTGCACAAGAGTCCAGACCCCTTTCAAGTTTACTCTTACAGCGTACAAAACATTTGTGCGACTTCTGGGAGGGCATGCGGCTCTCGTACAGACATGACGTCCTGTCTGCACTGTCCTGCATTACCCTGCCAAAACACCAAATGCTCATCTGCACCTCGGAGTACATAATACACTCCGAGTCTGAATGCTAAGTAAACCATCTAGAAAGGCTGGACTCCCTGAGGAGAGAGTCTGTTCACTCAGGCTCAGTCCCCAACAACAGACAGCTAGCATGTGCATTCATGATTGAGCAAAGCTTACATTAGCTGCGGTACCATACCTCTAATTCTAGACCAAGGTCTATACAAAACAGTCATGATATCGCAACTAAGTTCACATGTGCGGCTTGGAAGTTCAAGGAAATAACTTGTTACAAAGGAATTTTAGATGACACAGCAGACGGTAATTATCTGCTGCCTAGCCTGTCAGACCAACAGAAACCATAGAGTCACCCTAATAAATCTAAGCTCTAGACCAGTTCAGCAAAACTGAAACAACTGTCAATTTGTATTCCATTCTCACTTTCTCCCCCTCATGAAAAAAGAAATGACAATACAAATACAAATTGCCGTTTAACATAATTTCTAGCAATTTTATCAGAATTTGCTTATGAAAACAAATCCCGACTTGTAATTGCCTTAAATTCAATAGGCTTTTAGCAATTTATCAGAATATGTTTCGAAAACAATATCCCGACTTGTAATTGCCTTTACCTTATTCATGTTATTCCACGCCTCGTGGCAAAAAATGGTTTCTCGCTGAACTATTTCAATTCAAGCTAGAGCTTACGAAAAATAAATATTGCGTCGGTCCTTTTGAAAACTTCTGACACCATTGTTGTAAATACCCAAATACAATATTATTAGGCTTTTTGACTCACAGTTTCTGTTACGTCTACTCTCACTCGTGGCCACCAGGGTTGTGCACAGAAGCACTTGCTGCTCTCCGGCTCCTCACGCAACCTATATGGGCCGGGTACTATTATCCGGATTCGGGCCGAATATCGGTAATCACCACATGTCTATGGCTGAAATAAAACATACATACTATTTGATTAAGCATTCTAAGTTTCTAACCATTGTTTTAGATCGTTGCTGGAAATCTAATATGAGAGTTGTTACTATTATTGTAAGTGTATATAACGGAACTAAGATAAGTACATGTATATAAATAATTACATTATATATAGACATAGGCAGCCCATCTCATTGGGTTGTAGCTGTTTAATGGCATGCATATACGCGACCTTTGTCGGCGTTTGATTAGGATCCGAACTGTCTGACACTGAAATCGATATTCCTTAAAAAATCGTTACAACAGTAATACGTCAGATGATACTATGGTATTGCAATGGTTAAAGTTTACGAACCTTTAGTTGTAACAGGGCGTATTAAAGTGTGAAGTACCTGGATATTTAGTTTTGAAGTATGTAAAGCTTCATATTGTTGCAGCCTGTAAATTCGTCATTGCCTCTGCAGATATAAAGGTGTCCAGCTCTGTATGCTATAGAACCGGGGAATGCGATTCCGTCCTTCTCACTCAGCAAGATTTTTACCAGTTGGCCACTGGGGGTCAGTCTGTGTATTGTATGCGAATCGTAACTACTTATGTAGACATAGCCACCGTCGTCAACAGCGATTCCACTAGGATTATTTAAGCTGTCGTTGGCATATTTCCTGATGAGTTTTCCGTCTATGGTCAAACGCACTACGGTATGTTCTATGGCGTCAGATACGTACATCACTCCGTGGTCTGGACTGATTGCTAATCTTGAAGGTCCTGCAAACAGTTTGTTGCCACTGAAGTCGGTCTCAATCTTCTGCAGCACAACTCCTGACATATCACAGATGTGCACTATCGATATAGGGGGTCGACATATGAGAACCAGTTTGTCTGGTATGTACGCGATACCAAGGTAGAAGTCAGACACGACGATTGTGTGGCTCTTAGATAAGGCTGGTGATACAGAGAGGACTTGAATATTACGTTCCTCATGAAGAGTTAAAGCAATCTTAGCGTCCGGAATAGATGTTAGGTCTAGTGGTTCTGTGTTAAATTTGATCTGCTCGGCTACTTCACGTTTAGTATCGTCTATGATCTTCACGGACATATTCTTTTTATCTGATAGAGCCAGGCGTCCGTCGGGTAGTACAGTGATACTGTTGATCGCACAGTCTTTTGTGTCAGTATTGCATTTAACGTTAATATTATACTGATACTCGGCTGTAAGATCTTTGGTTTGACTGACCAGTATCGATTCACCAAGACAAGTCAGGGTGGACAGAAGGTTATTCAATTGTTCATCTGGTTGAAAGGACAAACGTTCGTACTCACTCTTGTTACATAGTTGACCAGCTTCACGGGCTAGGTCGGTAAGTCGGCTTTGTGCATGTTTCATTGATATGAATAGTTGATTCTTACGATTCATACTCCTGTTATTTTCTATGTCAGCCAAAAGCTCCCCAATTCTTCTAATCGTACTTTCACAAGCGGATACGGTACTCTCCAAATCTTCTTTCTTTTCTTTATTTATGAGCGACGCTTTTTCGAGGATGTCGTTCTCGAATCGGTCCAACATATCAACTATTTTCTTCTTCAGTTTGATGATATCAGCGACGGTCTGTGAGTAGCTATCGTTTATTGTTTGTTTGATCCATTTGGTACGGCTCTGAGTGCTTGACAGTCTAGCAATAAGCATCTGAAGGTCCGCCTGAATCTTATTCAGTTCATCGCTGTTTACAACACCACCAGAAACATCCTTTATATATAATATATCTTTGCATGATCGATGATCCAATGGGACGCAGTCACCGCAACACAGCGCACTGTGCGAGTTACAATAAAACTTTATCAACTCATCTGGATGTTTCGGACATCTATCTGTGATTGGATCCTTGTCCTCCGCTGGTCTGCTGACATTTGCTCTAGCTTTTTGGGATTGTGAAAACGTTGACTTGTCCTTGATGACATGGTTCTTAACAGCTGGCAGTTTCTTGTGAAACTTTATACAGGAAACACACATGTTTACGTTACAATCTATGCAATGTCCAGTCGCCTCGACTCGCTGACCGTCGCTATTACACGGGTCACATATCACATCAAAATCCTCTTCAGATCCGCCAACAAGCGTGCGTCTCGTGCTAGTCTTACTATTTTCAGACATGTTGATACGTAAATCTCCATTCACATAAAAAGAAAGTCTGTTTCACTTCTCACTGTCAAACACAAAAAATTGAAGTTGTGTCAAAACTTTTGAAAATCACAAATATACGGTATTTGGTTCCTTGAGCAGATTCACCGATCCTTTTCCTCACAGCCGCATTGCCGATTCACAGGTTAAATTGTAGCATACAAGTATCACATGACAGATGCATCGGACAAAAAAACTACAGTCGAAACTCGATACTTCGAACTTAGTTCGAACATACCAATATTTCAAAGTTAAAACGTGGCTTAGCCACGTTTTAACTTTGAAATACGGGTATGTTTGATTTAAGCGAGATCGAGTTATTGAAATAAGAATAATGAAATACGGGTATGTTTGATTTAAGCGAGATCGAGTTATTGAAATAAGAATAATGAAATACGGGTATGTTTGATTTAAGCGAGATCGAGTTATTGAAATAAGAATAATGAAATACGGGTATGTTTGATTTAAGCGAGATCGAGTTATTGAAATAAGAATAATGAAATACGGGTATGTTTGATTTAAGCGAGATCGAGTTATTGAAATAAGAATAATGAAATACGGGTATGTTTGATTTAAGCGAGATCGAGTTATTGAAATAAGAATAATGAAATACGGGTATGTTTGATTTAAGCGAGATCGAGTTATTGAAATAAGAATAATGAAATATTGGTAAGGTCGATTTATAGTCTAGTTGCTTAGGGTGAAAATCGTTACTTGGTGGATTAAAGCATAAAACTTTGTATACGGGTTGCATTTGCAGTATATAATCATAATAATTGGGGGTGCCCGACCTGGCTGCCCTATTTCGGCCAAAATCCAAAATGGCGTCCAAAATGGCCGCCATAAAATAATAAATTTTGAGAAACGCCCTTATTTGGTAAATTGTCCTGATTAAAATTGTCTATAAATGTGTAAACTGGACAGAAAGACTGTACTTTGATATAGTTGGACCCATTTATATAATAAAATTGTTTATTTTCTATATAATAACTTAATTTCTTTAATCTGAATAGAACAGAATAGAACATAAATGTTCTAAGGCATTGCCTGACACTTCATAAATGTATATTGTTATTATTTACCCGAATAAGATGGTTCTGATGGTAAATTGAATACATAACCACAATCAATTTATTCAACATTATTAGAAAATATCATTCTTTCTTTCTAATTAGAATACAATCGAACCTCAATATCACATGTATTTACTGCGTGCTAGAACTGATTTAAGTTGAATATTCTCTTATTTTTTCGTTGAAAATCGATAATTCATGCATGCTTAAGTCAAACATGTCTGTGTTTCAAAGTAAGAAGGTGGCTAAGATACATTTAACTTAAAAATATGGGTATGTCGACTAAAGAAATATTCGAGTTTTCAAGGTTCGATTGTATAACAGTTGTACTAGTATGTCAGTTTTGCAGTACAGAACCTACATGCATTTCGTGATCAGGATAATTCATAGTTTCCTTTGCATACACTTATACATCAATTGAGTATTTTAGCATATATACTTTCTAGAGCATGGTGGCATTGCCTTTTAGCCCGTTTAAGTGATATCTGCAGCTTTCTGCTTTTTTGTGAGTGTTCTCCAGGGAAGTTGTCAATTATCATCTAATTTTGGTCCAACGAAAGGCGTCTTGATACGGGATATTCTGGTCTGACTATATACGTAAGAACCAAATAATGGTTTGGTAGAGGCTTCTATTGGCGTGTTGTAATAGAGGTGGTAGGTCCTGCATAGTTTAACATTTTACCCTGAGGAAACAGTTCCTGTCATAGGTCATTGACTTTGTATAGACTAGTTGTGATGTATGATCATAAAGTGTTCAAGTGGATCTTTCGATGCACTTATAAGTTTCATTCTGCACTTAAAATGGTATTTATAAATGGATTCCTCAAAGCAACAGAAAATGGTGCCATTACTTGAGAACATGATTTCAATGTCTTCCACAATGTCTTGGACATGAGGACTTATTCTTTTTGAAAAAGAAAGGATTGCCTCTTGAACTGAAAAACTATCGGCCCGTGTCCAATCTTACTTTTCTGTCCAAGATTCTTGAAAAAGCGGCAATGAAACAGATTTCTAGTCATGTTGAATCCAACAACTTGCTACCATCTTACCAAAGTGCATATCGTAAATTTCACAGTGTTGAAACTGCTATGATGAAAATGTACAGTGACCTTTTATATACGGCAGATAAACGTCACGTATCCATTATTGTTATGATCGACCTTAGTGCCGCGTTCGACACCATCGATATACCAATTTTGCTCAAAATTTTACAGGATGATTTGTTTATCCAAGGCATCCCACTGAAGTGGATTGAGTCATATTTAACCAACAGAACGATGAAAGTTGTTATTGAACATTCGGCATCCGATACTGAATCATTGAAATTCGGTGTCCCTCAGGGTTCTTGTGCTGGGCCTGTGATATTTACCCTCTATATAGCTGCCCTTAACAAAGTAGTGCAGAAATACCCAGCGAATCTATATGGATACGCAGATGATCATAAAGTTGCCTTCAAATTTAGAGCTGGTGATACTGAAAGTGAGACAGTCGTTCTTAAACAACTGAATGATTGCCTTACTGATATTGTGTCATGGATGACTGAGTTCAAATTGAAGATGAATAACAGTAAAACTGAAATTATTGTCTATGGTACATGGCAACAACTCTCCAAGTTGAACTTAACCAGTGTTAACGTTGGTGGGATCGATGTCAGGTGTGTCGATACTGTTCGAGATTTGGGGGTACAGATGACCAGTACCTTGAGTTTTGATAAGCACATTTCCAGAAAGTGTCAAATAGCTAATATGCAATTAAGAAACCTAAAGACAATCAGAAAACATCTTACTCAGAAGTCCACAGAAATACTCGTTCAGGGTCTAATACATTCACACCTGGATTTCTGCAATGGACTTTTCATTAATATTCCAAGTTATCAACTTAGCAAACTACAACGAGTACAGAACCATGCTGCTCGCATTGTCACTGGTGCCACATACGAACAACCTAGTATGGAGACTCTAAGATCTCTACACTGGCTTCCAATTCATGCCAGAATTATGTTCAAAGTGAGTGTGACCATGTTTCGTGTTGTGAACCACACAGCACCTTAATTCATACCTTTGTGACATGTTTGTTTCAACCAAAAACCTATACAGACAAAGACTTATATTATCCTCGTCAAGCCATATATTTGACGTTCCAACAACAAACACTAAACTTGCTGATAGATCTCTAGCAGTGGTTGGACCTCAGTGGTGGAATTCATTACCAAGTTATTTGAAGGACATTACTAATGAAAAGCAGTTTAAGTCAAAACTAAAGACATACTTGTTTCAACATTTTAATCCTTAGATTGCTGTGTAAATAGCTGTGCCAAATAGACTACACTCAAGAGTGACTATACCAATTTCTTTAAAATCATTTGTATAATATGAATGTATTTGTAGTAGTACATGCCTTTAACATTATTGCTAGATTATTTAGAAGTTTGTGAATGTTTTATGTGATTTTCTTTTCTTTTCTGATATTGTACAGCGCAACCGAATATTTTATACACTTTTGCGCTATATAAATGCTTTGTATTTGTATTTGTTTTTGTATTATATCCGCTTGTGGCCATGGAGCAGCATTTGTATACTACAGCCTTTGGCAACAACAGATTGGCATGCAGTGATGTAAATTGCTTTGTTTCCTTGGTTTTCATTGGCAGCCACATCTCCCGTCAAGAGATCAAAAAGCTCTTCTTTAGATATTTAAATTCTAATGAAATAAGTAGAAATTCACTGTTAGTCTTGTCTGATGTGAAACGTCCTTTCTTGTGCCTTTCCCCTCTTTTCCTCGGATTGTCTCTTTGAGACTATATGTATCACTTTTGTGTGGGTCGCACACAACATCAACCTTTAAGAAGCTTTGAAACTGTCTGTTTATCCATGGTATGAAAGCATTTTGACTATACTATGTTATATCCAACATGTGGTAGTTCCTGTTTATTATTTGGGTCTAGGTTCTCCAATGGTTCCGACTTGGAGGTCGGATGTCTCAGTCTTTCCTGCTGAGAACACATCTGGTGCCAAGGTTGATTTCCATTCCCCGAGAGGGGGTGTTGCAGGATTCAAAGAAAGAAAGAAAGAAGCTATTCTGGGCCTGAGTTTATTAAAATCTAAGCAAACGTTTCATATACATGTACATGTATAACTAGTATTTGCATACATAAGTCTACTGTAAAACTTTATTAAACCTCTGGGCCACATCATCACTGTGAAAAGTTGACTAAAAAGAATATTATTGCTTTTTAGTGCATCATTGTTATGTTTCACTTTTGACTTTCCTTCAGTGAATGGTATTTCAAACAGTGGTATTTTGTTTTTTTTTATTGGAATCTGAATTGGATAGGTCCTGCCTATTACCACTTGTTGCACATATTCTTGCATCACTGTCTAAAGTGTGCCTAAAGCATCTCTTGTTGCCATGCGTATGAAATTTCAGAATGAATCACACCGCTCTTGTGACTCTTCTAGAAATGGAGTTTTCATACTGTTCGATTGTTTACACAAATTATTGACCTACCTACCTTTTGAAAGTCTCTTGTTTAGAGGGTCTAATGGTTATGGCTTCAAAATGCGTTTTTTATCAAGGTTATTTTTCTGAAATTCATTTAGAATTTTAACATTTCAGGCCAAGATATCACCCAGTCTTTATGTGCATCTGGATTCTCTGTTAGTTCAATGTCACCTTGATTGTTCTGCTCATTTGCCCGATGAAACGATTTGGCAGAAAACTTGTGATTTATTGTTGGAAATACCCAGTATTTTTGGATAACATTGTTGCTGGTATCACATACTTATGTATGAACTTATAACCAGTGTTTATTATTGGTGTGGTAAAGAATAAAGAAGAATATGGGACCAGCTGCTCTAAAGGATCTGGATCTGGATCTGGATATATACACTGCAGAGCTTTTTAGGCATATGCGCAGCGGAAGAGAGAGCATTGGAAGTACACTAGTCGTACTTCAAAGCTGTCTTAAAGCTCTGCACTGTATTTGCGCACACAACTTCCCCTGGTAGATTGTTCCACTCAATAACTGTTCTTGGGAAGAATGAGTTTTTAAGATTTGAACTTTTACACTGAAATGTCATGAAGCACCTTTGGTGGTTTATAGCATGGTTTGTTACAATGTTTTGACACACACAATCTTCAAATGTTCTAGGTTTAATAAGTCGCCTACCACGAATAGGGGTAAGATAGGTATCTATTGGCATAGCTGGCACCAGCCCCTCAGTCAGCTTGAAGAAGAATGTTAGTCGAGCCATCTTTCTTCGGTCTTGGAGTGGTTGGATTTCAAGTTGTTTGAGCATTTTTGTTACACAGCCCTGCTCCCGAGAGGTGTAGTCCCCGTTATGAATCGAGCCGCTTTTCGCTGTACCTGCTCAAGTGTGTCTTTATCTTTCTGTAGATATGGATCCCACACGGTGGAGCTGTACTCTAGTGTAGATCGAACTAGTGTGAGGTATGCGGTCTTTCTGCATTGGGCAGGGCAATGTTTCAGGTTCCTTCTTAAGAAACCAAGAGTGCTGCTTGCTTTACTGGAACGTTAACATAAAGAGTGCACTTTAATTCACAATGTGCAAAAAGGAGAACCAACATCTCTAAACGTAGTATAAGTTCCTAGTATTTGAATGTAGAACAATTTCCTGTCATATTGTTCTTCCAGGCAACACATATTCCGTCATCTGCTTGATCATTCATAATTTGGAATGATTCCTGTTTAACTTTAGCTTATACCGAACTTGTCACTTTGTAAGCATATCGTGTTTTAGTTAAATAGTCAAATGAGTTGCAGAAATGAAGGAATCAGCTGATCCCGGTATTGCCACATCAGCTTTTGTTAAGGCTTGTCCATCCAGATTCGTTTCACAGCTACCATCAACCCTCCAAATGACAATCTCAATAGTCGATATGCAGACCTCCAAGCATCATCACGTAGACATTTTCGAAATGTTAATCTGTCCAGTTCCACTGAACGTATTTGGCTAAAGTAAAGAGTAAATGTCTCCAGGCTCTCAAGCTGTCAGTAGGGCACCTACCCCATTACCCACCCCACAAACAACACTGTTGTCCTAGCCCATGGTGTAGGAACGGTTCAACCAATAGTTGATTTTTTTTCTTGCTATACTAAACTAAACTAATAAGAAATATGGTCAGTACATAATCAAAGTAATGCAAAATACTAAATCTGTATGAGACAAACAGTTTCAACTCAATAATATGGTCGTTATTACCAATTTGTTTGGCACGAATGGGCTTCTGTAGTTTACAAAATGAACTTGGAGAGGTCTGATGAAAAATGCGTATTTACTTTTTTTTTTATAATATATTTACATTTTATAGGCAATATGTGTTTCATCTAATTGGTTATTGTGCATTTCCACAATTTTATTCTATAGGAAAATGCTGATGGAATGTTACAAGCTGCGTGTTTGCAGCAAGTCACGAAAACTCATGACAATTACTTTTTCTATACTATGTAATTACATTATTAATTCTCATTTCAGTTAAACGTACTAAATGTATTGGCTATTTATCAGCCATAATTTCAAAAATAGAAAAAAAACAGACGTATTGTGTCATGATTATCAGACGCTCAAATCAGAAAAATATGGTATGGTGGCCTCAATGAGACATAACCTAAATTCCGTAATCTATCAAACAAATGTTTTTTTCTTTAATAATTTGTAGCAAATAAGTTATTATTTTATATCTACATTTTTATTATAATATTAATGTGATAAAACATGCAATTTTTAGTAGCATTTAGATAGTTCGGCCCTAGCTTAAAAATGGGCCACTTTTTATCACATTCTCAATATTTTTTGGCGAGCTGCACTGTTTTCAATAGAAAAGACGCATCAAACGTAAATTTATCACACAGATACTATACAGTTTATGTATATTTTCTATTAATCTGCTCCAAAACATCACATTATATTGCAGTTCCTACTGCTGAAATGGAGCTCTAAAAAGTCTGTATACGTTAGCCGCCATTTTGAATTTTTCAAAAAGTAGGTCACCTAACCCGGGCACCTATATGCCATTTGATTCTATAGGTGTCATACTATACATGTGAGAAGTTTGGTGCTTTAATCCACTCTGTAACGATTTGGCCAAAAAATGGACATAAGCAACTAGACTATTAAGCGAGTTCGAAGTATCGAGTTTCGACTACATATAACTACAACTACGTTGTTTTTATCAGCTGATATACATTTACAGTCAATTCTTTGATAAGTAACCCTTTTCATGTCGAATTTCGATGTATAGAAAGTTCGATTACGGAGAGGTTTGGAAGCCATTGAAAAAAAGTGGAACTCGCAGAAGTTTAGAACAAGTGGCTACTTAATGCAGACCAATAGTACATGTACACTTAACGAATCTTCTAACTGTGCACTTATATATGGTATCATATCTCCGGCGCTAATGACCAGATCGTGCTAAAACTTTGCAGAAATCAAGAAGACATATTTTTGATGGTAATATGTTCACTTTATTTAATACAAAACAAAAAATGTATAAATTGGAACGAAAAATATGAGTGAGTAAAAAAAGTTGGTTTCTCAAAAAGAGAGAGGGGACGTATACAGAAACCTCAGATGCGATTCCCTACTCTTATTCGCTGGTTATTTTTTATACCCAGTGTAAAGAACTGATCAATACATTGGGCTTCGGTCTTTATAAAGTCTTATCCGAAGGAATTGGTCGGGCAGGGGATCGATCTCACGACCCCTGGTATCGTAGTCGAGCGCGTTACTCTTCGACCACGTCCGACGTTGAGTGTAACAAAAAGTCATTAAAACAGTATTTTTTGTAAATTGAGACGAACAAACGGTGTTAATTCCGTAACGCCTTTGTCCGGCATCGTTTATAACAGCCTGACGTCGACGTCATATCGACGTTACGCATAGTTGAACGGCTATTCAACGTCGCTCGATCAAGATATTGGTCCAACAACATGTTTTCCTAATGTGCGGCTTAATAGCAAATGCAAGAGAAAAATATCGAAACAATTTCTCAACAGTTCACGATTTTCTCGTGCAAATTAATGATTTTGTCGTTTCATGGTTCACTGGATCTTCCAGCATTTTTTTTTTAAATTCTATAACGATATGACATTTCATTGTCTGTCATTAGCCAACACGCCAACAGTTGGGTAGAAATTCTTATAAATAACAGATATATAGCGAAGAGAAAAGTGCACAGTTAGAAGATTCGTTAAGTGTAATGCAGAAAGCTCATTTAGGATTTTTCTCAATCATTATTGTTATGCATGAAGCAGTCACATTTCCTATCAGCCCTCTTTACCCTAGTTGCGATAACGTATATCTATTTGTAAAGAGTAAAGACTCAAACTGAGCTGCAGTCATTATCAATTTATGTACGATATCACAGCAAATGTCTACCCGTACATTGACTTGATGACTTAACGTGGTGCTTATCAGTATTTCAGTCATGTCGCGTCGTCCAGCTAATATAATAAACCATTTCATGATCAAATTGATCGTGAGCTTTTTACCCAGTCACCGCTAGTATGTCGTCTACTTTAATACTGTTGTATGCAATATCGTTTCAAAGTTTAAGGCAGTATAACTGATGTTATTTCGAAACAAGTGGCAAACAGTTTTGATCCTGGTCAGACGCCGCGTAACGCGGCGTCTGATCAGGATCAAAACTGTTTGCAAATGTTTTTTATGACGTCATTGACAGTGCAAGGGTTAAAAGCTTGTAGGCATAAAACAACAGCTTAGTAGAACAAACTTCGTTGAATGAGTGGTGTCTAATAGAGACCAAGAGATGTATTCGTTCAGAGACTTTCGCAATTGCTACATTCAATCCCTGCTACGAGTATACTCACCATTAACAATCAGTGTACCCGTGAAGAGAACACTTATCCTACATACTGAGTGTAGACCAAGGTCAGGATCTACCTTGTTATCGTTTTCAATAAAAAAATTCAACCCTAAATGATTGAAAATGGATTGGACTGGACTTAACTTGAAATTAGAATTGCCCATTAAAAATTCAGGGATGACTGTGTTAACTCTTTCCTCCCTGAAATTTTCAATGGACAATTCCAGTTTCGATTTGAGTCTAGTCCATTTCAGACTTTTAAGGGTTATTTTTGTCAATTTGGGCATTGTGACAAACAGTGAAGACCCTGATCAGAGGGCTCCTTTCGAGCCCTCTGATCTGGGTCTTCACTATTTGCACATGCCAAGAGTACTATTTATATGTACACTATTTGAAAAGGACGCCTATATGCGGAACTAGGGTTCAAAGGGTTAAGGGAGCCCGGTTGTCGGATATTGCACTGCAGTTGTTGTGAGATAAGCGTGATACAACCCCGAACAAAGTTTTCAGCTACCATGCTTTTACTATTGACGCATTACAAATGTCTATACTGTTATCGATGTACATTTTGTAATTAGGTCACGTCAATTTATATATGAACATAAATAGACTTTAGCACTGATCTAGCTTCATGGTTACTTTATCTATACATGTGGCACATTATATCAGAAGATACTTAACGCATCTGTTTCTCCTCATCTCCTGTTTTGCTCTCTTGCATGCTCTGTATTTTATCCCCTCTCTTTCTAACACTCTCTTATTCTAACTATCCATCTCGCTTTTCTCTCTCACCCCTCTGTCTCTCTCTGTCTCTGCCTTTGTCTCTCTCTGTCTCTGTCTCTAACACTCTCCCTTTTTACCTCTCTCCTCCTCTCTTTCTAACACTCTCCCTTTCTAATTATCCATCTAGCTTTTTTCTCTCTCGTTCCCGCTCTCTCTGTCTCTCTATGTCCCTCTGTCTCTCTCTGCCTCTCTCTCGGTCTCTGTCTATCTGTCTGTCTATATGTCTGTCTCTGTCTCACTGTCTCTGTCTCTCTCTGTCCCTCTCTCTCTCTTTACAAAATATTGCATATCCTCTACTGTATAAATTGGAATTATTTTTTTCAGTAGAATAATAAATTGAAGGCGTCAAAAAGGCGTATTTATGGGGTAATTGGTCAAACAGTGCTGATCAAGGGCCTAGGTTATAAAGTGTCTGAGGCCCAGTTCGGAAGCCTTTGAATTGTCAAATTTGAGCTTTTTCTCAAATCTGACCAATAAAAAACTTGATAACGGCATCAGACTCATCTCAAACGCTTTATGATATTGATTAAGCTCATATAGAAACAACCAAAAGCTTGCGAACGATCTCAAACTCAACATAATTTTTGTTATAACCCTGTACCAAGATGATTCGCCGAGTTACTCAGTTATTCGAATCTCTCCATAGTCAATGTTAACTAGAAAATGCAATAGTCCATTGTAGAAATTTAAGATGGCAATGCTTAAACAGTCTTAAAGACATCTCCTGACGACCTTTCCATCATAACACCATGCCAGACAATTCCCTTGCAAAAAGCATGGGTCTTATGGACATGTCGATAGCAAAGACCCATTGAAGTTTCTCATGTGAGACCTGACCTTTATATTTGATAGTTTGGTAAAAATAAACCATTGAAATTCACTAGAGCATGAGTATAATCTGGGCCTCACCAGGTAAATTGAGATTGGTATAGCATGTGCTGCATGCTTTGACAGTTAAATTTCACACCTATCGAGACAATTGGGATAGTCCATCAATGGACTGAGGAAAGGTTTTTAAGTATTTAAGTTCGAAACAGATTTGAAGTGATAAGAAAGGGCGATAAAGAATCATAAACGTTTCATGCAAACTTCTACCAGTGATCTCCCTCACCATATAATATAATAACCACAATAATTATACTTTCTACTCGGTTCAGGACACCAAATCTTTCATAAAAAAGAGTTTACAGCACAACTTCTTTCTTATCCCCAATTGATTTTATTCTTAGATTTAGATATAATGCATTTTGACTGAAAAATAAATAAATAAAATAAACCAAAACCCAAAAAATCCCCAACGAAACAAACACAAACAAACAAACAAACAAACAAACAAAAAAACCCTGATGTATACGACGAGCAGTTTTGATCCTGATAAGACGCTGCGTTAACACATTCAATCCTAGCGACGTGTCACGATACTCGTCATAAACAAAATAACTACCCGTGAAGAGTATACCCTATGCAAACAGTGTAGACCTTGATCAGAGGGCTCCTACAGGAGCCCTCTGATCAGGGTCTGCACGGTTTATCATTTTTCAATATACATGTGTAATGTAAACGCCAATTAGAGCCTAAAAGTGGACTAGACTTAATTGAAAAATGGAATCGTCAATTCAAAACATCAGGAGTGAATGAGATACACGGATCTGGAGTCAATTTGTTTGAAAATGCCAATTTTTCACTGGCTTTTCAGTTAAGGGACTAAATTAAATGCAAACGCAAAATAAAATGCAAAAAATCCAGGCAAGCAAACAAAGAAGCAAGCAAGCAAGCAAGCAACCGATGGACAGAACGAAAGAATAAACGAACAAACGAATAAAAACCTCTTCAACGAGGACAACATTTTAAAAACAGACATAAAGGGTATGGCTTTGTCATAAATATTAGTTCATCATAACTGGCTATAAATAATATAGGACTGTAAAGACAGACTGACAGCTAATGGGCGATGAAGTGTGTACAGATAGTTGAGCTAAACGACTGAGTGTTTTATTGGTATAATTTGTTTTGCTAACAACCTGATAAGACCATACAGTAGAAAAGACATCGCCCTTCCCGTTAACACATTCAACCCTAGCGACGAGTACACTCGTCATTTACAAACAGTGTACCTGTGAAGATTACACTTGTCCTATGCAAACAGTGTACATGTATCACCTGCTCAGAGGGCTCCTTAAGGAGCCCTCTGATCAGGGTCTACACTGTTTGCCATTTTGAAATATATTGTTAAAATCAACCCTAAATAGTCAAAAATGGACTAGACTTATTTTGAAATAGGAATTATCCGTTAAAAGTTTCAGGGGTGAAAAAGTTAAAGCGAAACTGAAATTAAACTCAATTATGTAGACAATGATAACGTTTTGAAAAAAACCGGTTAATTTTCGTCACAAGGTTTGGGTCTAACAGACACCGGGATACAAGGCCTCTGGTCGTCTGATTTTCTGAGCAGGTTCCAAACTGTTTGCCACCAATATAAACTTGATTATCAGAATCTATGTCCAAAAGTTGTACTTTTCTGCGTTCTAGTGCTTTGTGTTTGCATTTCGTTTGCGTTTAATTGGGAAAGAATAACGTACTTTCCAGTGTAGAAACAATGATCGTATCTAGGTCACGACATACTAAATCAATTACAGAACAGAACAGAACGACATACTAAATCAATCACAGAACAGAACATATATTTTATTTACCTTGTACACAGGACAATACATAATCTATAACATGTTGTATATTTATATCATATGTAAAGATATATAACCAATGAAACAGTCACATTCAAGACTGTAGTGCTAAGCAAATAGAGGATGAATTACGTGTTATGAGTCAAGCTACAACGAAAAATAAAAGCAGGTTTAAGATATTTTAGATCATTGATTAACGTGTTATAATCCGTCAATTTGGAGGAATTCAACAAATCTAAACATTCTGTAAGATTTTCCTCATTACAACGGCCTTCCGGTAAACGAGTCCACCTACAACAATGATGTCCGCTGTCCCCGCAAAACGACAATAATGTCTGATGCTTTCACCGCTGCAATATCGTCTGCTTAAAATTGTCGTCTGTTGGTTGTGTTTTAGCTCACCTGACACAAAGTGCAAAGGTGAGCTTTTTTTATAGTCCTGTGTCCGTCGTCGTCCGTTCGTTCATTCGTCGTCAACAATTTCAAACATCTCCTCCTAAACTACATGATTGAATTTTTCCAAACTAGGCAGGAATTATTCTTATATGATCCTCTTTCAAAGTTATTCAAAAATATTTCGGCCCGTTGCATATCTTGGTCACAGGAACTAGAAATATATCGTTCCAATAAAAACTTCAAAAGTATTCTAGCCTGAAATCACAGTACCCTGTGCTTAGATATGAGGTAGGGCCTATAAAGCGTCATCTACAAACCCTCTATCAAGACTTTCAAATTATGGCCCTGCGTCAAAAGTAACCGGCCCGGGGGTCACACACATACGTAGAGTTGCATAGTGAACTTTTCAAACATATTCCTCTCTGAAACTATATAATAATTATTATTATTATTATTATTATACCAGATTTATATAGCGCTCTTTTCACAGAGGGGTAGTGCGTTCAAAAGCGCTTCACATGAAATTACACAAATGTACCTACAAAGCAAGAAAAGACAAAATACTACAATAAGATCTACAATAAACATGAATAAACATATAAAAGAAAGCCCCCAAAATGGCGATCACATTACTCCCATCAATCAGCAATGAAGCGACCGGCTTCTGATTGTCGACCGATAGAAACAATAGTAGAGCGCCCAAATGCAGGCCGCCAGGAAAAGACAAATGACTACAATTAGATCTAAAATAAACATGAATAAAAATACAAAAGACAGTCCCCAAAATGGCGATCACGTGACCCCATCAATCAATTGCAACGAAGGTAAAGGCTTCTTAATGCCGACTGATAGAAATAACAGTAGAGCGCCCAATGAAGGCCACTAAACATACAAAAGACAGCCCACAAAACGGCGATTGCATTACCTCATCAATCTATTAGAGCAACGAATGGAAATGGCTTCTTTATGCCGACTGTTACATGTAGAAACAATAGCAGAACGCCCAATGCAGGCCGCCCAATGTAACATAACTAGGAAAAATAGCATGTGACAATAACTAAACATTTCTATAAGAGACCAAACACCAGATAATACCCCAGAACTCCCATTTGGCTAGAGCTTTGATCTTTGGCATGTGACACATAAAGAAGTCATTTACCAATATTGTTGGAATTGTTCTGGTCTATCACAGAGGCCTGAATAGATTGTTTCAATGAAAACTTCAAATACAGTCGAACTTTGATATCGCGAAGTCGGTTTTGTCGAACATACCCGTATTTCAAAGTTAAAAGGTGGATAAGCCACGTTTTAACTTTGAAATATGGGTATGTTCGACTTAACCGAGCATGGAATAATGCAGTTCATATGTCGAACTATCGGATATTTCGAGTTAAGAGAGTCGATATATCGAAGTCGACCGTATCTTCTTGTCTGAAACTGCAATAGTTTGCGCTTAGAAATTTTGTATAAATACATCATCTTCAGGTCCTCTATCAAGATTGTTCAAATTATTCCCCTGGGGTAAAAAATGACCCGCCTGAGGGATCAGGGTTTTACATGTTGTTATGTAGTGAAATCTTCAAACATCTTCGTCTTTGACACTAATACAACCAGAGCTTTGATATTTGGCATGGTGGCACATCTAGAGAGCCTTTACCAGAATAGCTGAAATGCTTCCGGTCTGTTGCATATATAGGGCAAAGTATCTAAAAACAAATAATTTATAAATGAAAACTTGTCTTGTTAAAAAACACGGAGCAAATCCACAAGTCATATCAAGTTAATAAACAAATATTCCCCTTTGGTGAAAAAAAGAACTAAACAGAGGTTTTGTTTAAGTTGAGAGATTTAAGACAGCATGCGGTTCTTGTTCTCAAAGCTACGTATTGGACACTTTAGCAGAAGAAACACGAAACAAGTGACAAACAGTTTGAACCCAGATCAGATGCCGCGTTCAAATTGTATGCAAATGGATACATAGGAAGTGCTCTTTTAACCCTTTCACTGCCAAAGTTTTCGTGAGATGTTTACCCCTTCACCGTTTCATTGTCGTCTGCTTCAATTTCTGCAATGTCGTTTTAAAGTTAAAAAATAAGGCAGTATGACTGAAGAAATTTCAAAACGAGCGTTACGCGGCGTCTGATCAGGATCCAAACTGTTTGCAAACGCACTTTTAAGCGCCATTGAGAGTGAAAGGGTTAAAAGCCAAACATACTACATGAATTGTAACGAATTCACATTCACTGCAATAATATCGTCTGTCTGTTGAAATATCGTATGTTTTTGTTTTCTAAAGTTAAGAATTTTAGGCATCTTGACTTAAAAACGTTTGTAAGAATGTCAAACAGTTTGAACTCTGATCAGACGCTACGTTAAGCTGAGTCTGGTCAGGATCAAAGTCACATTCAAATGTTAATCCTAACATGCCATAGTTTTCATGTTCTGTTTCAAAGGGATCTTTGGATCAATTTTAAATCGGAATATATATCTTATTAACCCTTTTGTGCCCACGATCCCATATATGGGACATAGGCAAACAGTGTAGACTCTGATCAGACGCCGCATTATGCGGCGTCTGATCAGGGTCTACACTGTTTGCTGATAGGAATTTCAATATAAATCAAAAAGAAAAAGAATTCTTGACCAGGCATCTCTTAGATAAAAATGGGCTAATCCAATAGAAAACATGGAAGAATCCACTGGGCGCAAATGGGTTAATTAAAGGGAAATGGACAGCTGGTGATAAATATCTTTTAAATGAAAGATATTGAAAAAATATCGCCTTCTGCCTTTGAAATTTTGAAAAATAATAAAAAATGAAGTAGTTAGAGCCGTTTAAACTTTGTGATATATGACTGTGCAAGCGACCATGGGGGCCGCCATTTTGTTTACCTGTGTGACGTAACTAAGGCCTTCCGCGACCTTCCGGTTATAGCGAGTCTAACCGGGAATGCCGTAGAGTGCGCGGAATTTACATCGATAACATTAATAAACTGAAATACTGAGAAAAATTGGGCATGTGGATAGAGGTAAAAACACTTTAGAGCTTCAGTGTTACGATTTCGATCCTAAATTATCAGAGAATGTAATATATTAGAAGACAGAGACTACGACGGGTCGGGCGAAGAGAAAGCGCATTCGCCGGACGAATTTGCGACTGCAATACTTGTGTATAAATGCCTACAAAGGAGGTTAATACTTGCTGAAGAACAAATGAAATGACGATTGGGTGTCTTGGTGACAATGAGTGCATAGAAGAACCATCAAAATTTCGAGCTATTAGTGCTTAATCTAGCCATACTTGAGGTAGCGTATATCAGGCAAATATCATAGGACACCGGAATCGGGCACGGATACTCTTGATAATATTTGCATACTGGTTGTGAATAAAGGCATCGAAGCCCTGTGACTTTCGAAAAAAGTTTCTCCGATATATTTAGTCTTATCTGTTAATATTTCCGTAAATATTAATCATAAACATCGGCTCCAGGATATCTTCGTTTTTTACGGGGCTACGACTAAAACACGAGCAGATAAAGACGATAATACATGTGCCGATTTTTATAACATCCAGTCAGAGACAGTGTATAGCCATATGGCTATACACTGTCTCTGCATCCAGCACAAAACGGATGAGGTATTACGTTTTTATTTAATAAAATAAGGGGGATCAAATTATTTTTCTGGTCTGTTATGAATTTTCCGTGACGTTTATCATCGGTTCTGGTCCTCAATCGGACATACATTTTTAGAAAGTAGACCATTCATTCTCGGTATCGCAACATCCGGGAACTTTCGTACATCCAGGTCTCAATCACAGAGTTTCTCAATATCTCATTTGGATCCAAACTGTTGCTGACCTTTAAGTACAGTCAGTTTTGATTCCGATCTGGGTCCTAACTGTTTGTCAGTCTCTCGTACGGATAAAAGTTTCTTCAATGAGCTTTTCAATACATTGAAACCTTAGTTTGGATTTTCAATCACAGAGTTTCTCAATATCTCAGTTGGATCCAAACTGTTGCTGAACTTTTTGCACAGTCATTGACATGACAAATGTGGAATATCAATTTATCATCTAGCAATTGAGACTGGCATTGTCTGATTAAGATCCAAACTGATTAATTGTCTGCTGAACAAAGTATTTGATATTCTGATCTGGGTCAAAACTGAACGCTCTAGATAACGTGACCCGAGTGCTCATTTATTGTATTAATGTCGTTTTTTACTTATCGTTATATATCTTGAGCTTATATAAAGATCTATGAAAATCATAATCGAAACAGATTCAGGACATATTTCAGCAGGCGGCTTTGATCTAGATCGCATTTTATGCTGACATTCATCATCAACCACTAATCAATTAAGCTGCCTTGCAAATTGTACGATATGGACCGGAAATAATTATACACAACCCCTTTCTGCCTAAGACCCCCTCTGTGAAGAAGTAAGAAGCTTTAGGGCCTGCAGGGCATAAATATCCATATTACGTAATCTAATTAGCCGCACTTGTCAAACAGGGTTGTGATTTAAACACAGGCTAGCAATTTGGCTACTTAAATATGCGATTACACGCCACGAGCCTTTTACCCTGTTTCTACTTCTGAAAATATGTGACCACTTAAAACAGGTTGAAAATACTTTCAGCCTGCTTTAAGCTTTTATCTGCTAAAATATAGAAAATAATTCTTATGATTTTTATTTGTGACAGTATGATATTGAAACTATTTTCTTCAGCATTTGAAGGAATTATTTAAAGGCGTTAAAAGGCGTATTTATGGGGAAAAGGGTTACATCAAACAAAAAAGCCAAGATCTTTAAAAAAAAAGAAAAAAAAAAAGAAGAATATTGGACACTTCTAGCTCTTGTGGTTTTGTATTGATCTAGATGTGTATGCTGCTTTTTTAAAAAGGCTAGAGTCTACCATAAAACTCGAATTTAAATCTTAAATTAAAATTCATTTAGGCCTATCTAAAAGTTGTTTGAATTTTTTTCTACAGAAATGACGAGTGTAAAACTACACCCAGAAATAAGAACGATAAAACTAGATCCAATCAAAATCGGATTTGGACTCAAGTAAGATCGCTCTATCAGATCGGGATCTAGAGAATCGCGATGATTAAATTAAGAAAGAAAAAACCGATCTAGATCTACCCGTACAATATGTAGATCTAGTAATGAGACTTTTTTCATTAAGAATTTCTGTAGCGTTGAATTCCTAAACCGAGACGAACCAGCTAGAAAATGCTGATTTGTAAACGAGTTGGTAGATCTAAGCCAGTTCAACATTTAGGTCTAGATCAGCACAATATCGCACTGATTATCAGATTTTTTTTATTGTAGATCTAGATCTATTATTATAATCATCAATCAAGGTATTATGGATGTCGCCATACTCTACTGTTAGCCATTTCGCAGCATTGTTTTCCCAGATTCTATAGCTGGGAATTGGAACGGACATTTCTCTAAGCCGATTAACGATAGCTTCTGATCGTTTCTGGATCTACACGACCTTTCAAGTTCATCATAATCAATATGAATATACCATCTATCTATTATCTTTTTTTTTAACTGTATGCGACCTTGAATTAAGCTTGCCGTTACCCTTACTGACGAAGTGTGAAATGTCCGTCCAAGTTACAGTGGTTGAGTGAAAGAGCCAATCAGCGTTTAGGCCTTTGTGTCGTCACAAAATGGATAAAAATCGAGGGTTCCGAATGATAGCTTTGCCAATATGGCGGCGCCCGTTCCAATTAGCGATAGCTTACCTGTATGCAGTAAATCGATCTTTTTCGTACCTTATCGATGAGTAATAATTGCAGGACCTTCATGAATGTTGCTTTTAGGATAAAATCTAGGATCTAAGACCATATTGTCATCAGCTGTCCGTTTTCCTTTAATCTATAAAACAGTAACTCTGATCTAAATTCAAACAGTTTGCCAAATGCAAGTTTAGTCTTGATTGGTATAAAACATCTAATTAACACATTCAACCCTAGCGACGAGTATACTCGACATTTACAAACAGTGTACCTATGAGGATTACATGTGTCCTATGCAAACAGTGTAGATCCTGATCAGAGGGCTTCTGAATGAGCCCTCTGATCAGGATCTACACCGTTTGTCATTTTTGAAATATATCATTAAAATCAACGGTAAATAGGTCAAAATGAACTAGACTTATTTTGAAATTGGAATTGTCCATTAAAAGTTTCAGGGGAGAACGAGTTAAAGTGTTGCGTCTCGTCGTGTGTGCAATGAAGCTTGAAATAATAGAGTCGAAATAAATGTAGGTCGGTGTGATTTTTATTTAAAAATAACACATAAAACAGAAATTTAAAAATCGCACTTACCACTAAAACCACTCAGCATATCATCGTCTGCTTCAACTTTCTCTTCTTTTTTTTTGATTTTAGAGTTTATGTATTTTGTACAATATATACATAGGGAATACTGTGGATCATGATCAGAAAGCGAGTTATACATGTATTAAGATCTGGGTCACAATCATTTGCAATTGATGGTGAGTTTAAGCTTGGTAAGTTGGAGAGGAGATGGAGAGTCTAAGGGAAAAATAAAGAGAAATAGAGAGAGAGAGAGAGAGAGGGAGAGGGAGACAAAGAGACAAAGAGACAAAGAAAGACAGAGAGAGAGAGAGAAAGAGGGAGAGAGACAGACAGAGATAGAGAGAGAGAGAGAGAGAGAAAGAAAGAGAGAGAAAAATAGAGAGGGAGAGGGGGAGAAAAAAGATGGATAGAGAGAAAGAAGGGAGAGAGAGGAGAGAGATAATGGCAAAAGAGGCAGAAAGAGAGGGAAACAGAGAGAGAGAGACAGAGACAGAGACAGATGTAATCGATACCCTGACTTATAGTTTGTATCTCAATCTTAGGATGGGGCCCGTTTCATAAAGAATCTTAAGCCTGATCTTTGCTGCGAAATCGGTGAAATTTGTCGTAACTTTACGACAGCCTCAGATCACTCTTAACTCTGACTGCAGTGTCGTACGTAAGTTTTGCGGTTAAGAGAGAGTTAAGTGAGGTCCATGAAACGCTCTTAATTTAACTAAGATATTGGCGTAAGTCCAGGAGTTGCGATAAATAGTTAAGTTAAGATAAGATTCTCTATGAAACGCTACAGATAAGAGTCCGACCAGGCGCCGTAAAACCTTGGGTCCGTTTCATAAAACTTCGTACGACAAAAACGGTCGTAAGTCAAAACTTTGAAATACATATAATATATGATTTCTCCATCTAATCCTGTCTTGTGACATCTCTTTGGAATCGTCTTTTCAAGACGATTCCAAAGAGATGCCACAAGGCAGGATTAAATGGAGAAGTTAATGATAATTTAATATATTTTATAATCTGACTTACGACAACATTTTTCGTACGAGGTTTTATAAATCGGACCCCAGACGTCTGATCAGGCTCCAAACTGTTTGCAATTTAGATTATATACTAAACTATTAAATCGGTATTTTCAAGAACTAAATTCTATTAAATTGCGTTTGCTTTACATTTCGTTTAACTCTTCACTGCCATTGGCGCCAACAAGCAACTTTGCAAACAGTTTAGATCCTGATCAGACGCCGCGTAACGCGGCGTCTGATCAGGATCCAAACTTTTTGACAGACATATCAATATTTTTCAGTCTATAAATCTTTAATCTTTGAAAAAATATTGCAGACGACACTACAAATGCAGACGAATTTTAGCGATAAGAGGGTAAAGGCATACGATAAAGGTTGGCAGTGAAAGAGTTTAAAGAAATAGAATAACGTCTTCCTCACGCTAATTAGCAGTTGTACTGAATTTGTAATTGTTCTTAGCGCGTGCTAGTGAATTTTTATGTACATGTACATGTACTAGTGGATAGACAGGGGTAATACATGATAAAATCAAAGGTATTCCAATTCTATTTAATCACTGACAGACTTTGAAAAGTGTTTGATTTGCGCGTGAATAATTTCCTCAAAACTAGGCAACTACAAAACATGGGGGCTGACATCTTGGATGATGACGTCACGGCTTTTACGAAGAGTTGTGCGTGACGTTTCGGAATTCCCGATTTCGGTGATATTTTTAAACCATTTTAAGAATGAATAACCCACAACACTCACTTGTACATTGTAATGATTTCCTCCAAATGACATACTTTCAAACAGTTCAATTCATACCCTTTAACGCTAAAAATGAACGTTATTTGCAAAAAGCTACTTCTCAATCGAACCGATAAAAATAACGGATTTACCATACGTCATCAATAAAAATAATGACGTCATTATTGGTGGTCATATGACTTCCAAAAATAGTTTCAGATTGCATTATAATACAGGGCTGCCATAAGTTGAAATGAAAAATCCTAAGATTTCCAAATATGCATTTTTCAAGCGCGATTTTACGAATCGTACCTTTACCCCATAGCCGATTTCTAGTTTTGTTGGCATGTGACTACTTAAAGCAGACTGGAAGTAAAGCAGAATGCGCCTTATGGCGCATTCTGCTTTACTTTCAGCCTGCTTTCAGCTACCATAACCTGGGGTGGGGGGGGGGGGGGTAAATCCGGAGATTTAGGAAAAATACGGAGAAATGGCAGCCCTGATAATATAGCTGTACGGAGGAGTTTTAACTTTTAACATTGTTTACACGGGTGCTTATATATATATTTGATTATTGGGTACATATAGATCTTGTTCCAAACAATTTAGGTTTATAATAAAAGTTCGAGTCGGTTGTGTAATCCAGATCTCAGTCACGAGAGGCGTAGCCTCGAGTGTGATCTGGAATACACAACGAACTGATACAAGAGCGCTGACCACACACATTTTGCTTTTTTCCGTCGATAGGCAAAGCCTAAATACATATTAAACATATTCTATCCGAGTACATTGTAACCGTATTAAATCTAACCATTTCTTCGTCGTATGAGAATTAAGCAGACGTTGCAAAGCGTTTGGATCAAGATCAGCCGCCGCGTCACGTGGCGTCAGATCATGATCCAAGCTGTTTGAAACTCGTATCGCAATTTTTCCAGTCGTACTGCCTTAAATCTAGCTTTAAACCGATATTGCAGACATTATTATTGAAACAGACAATCTAACTATGAATGAGTACAATACTCACGTTAAATTTGTGATGAAAGGATTAAATCTATACTCATGTAATTTCGAAAAAAAGCTAAACACGGTTCATATCATACGTTATTGTTAACCAAAAATCCATTTTTCACTTCAAAGACTAACGTCCCGCCAATGCAGACAGTTAACTCTTTGCACGCTAGCGGCGGATATACCTGCCATAGTGATTATCTCTGCAAACAGATTGGATCCAGATGAGACGCCGCGTCACGCCGCGTCTCATCAGGATCCAGGATCCAATCTGTTTGCCATTCTGACATTGAATTTAAAAGAAATTTGAAAAGTCTTATTTTAGAATGATAGCAGACGACAGATTTTTGCAGACGAAAAAATTACCCAGCATGCAAAGAGTTAAGAGTCTGACCAGATGCAGAGTAGCACGGTGTCTGTTTATATTTTACCCTTTTCCTTATAGCCCATAGGGACCATGAACAAAAAATAACTATATATAGAATACAAAACATTTTTTGTTCAAGGTCCCTTGTAAAAGGGACTCGCAACCGGATGGTGTACTTGTCAAAATAAAATAAAATACTCAAATAAAAGCAAATTTGTGGCAATATTTGGCTTCTGACATTAAAAAAATATGATCAGTCCAAAAAAAGTCTCAAGAATCGTCACCAAATCTTAGATTTTTAGATATTTTCCATCGTTTTTCTATAGCGTTAGCTAACGGTATAGTTGTTGTTGTTGCTTCTCTACACGGGCTCAGACATAAACCCGAGCCGAATTACGAAGTTGTATGCACTTTTGATCGCTACATATTGAAATACGTTAAATCGATCCGAGATAAACGGATAGTTCCGTGGTCCATTGGTCTAAGCGGTTTCCCCTATTTTGCATTCTGTCCGCCAATGCCGGGCCCCGGGTTCGAATCCCACCAGAGACCAATATTTTTTTTTATTGAAATACATTTTTTTAAACAGAATTTCTTATCCTAAACTAATTCTTTACCATTTATATAAGCGTTTGACACATATTTACAAATTACTATTTTTAATGCACCATCTGGTTGCGAGTCGCTTTAATATCTGGGTGTTGAACTCATTTCTGAGGCCTTTTGTGCAATCTGGGATGCATTTGATTCGGAAAGGTCAAGTTTAACAATAGCAAAATCAAATATGGCCGCCGCAAGCCATGCTAAAAAAGCTAACTTTTTCCTTTTTTGGAGAAGATTTTTCTCTGTCTAATGTCAGAGTGTTGTCATTTACTTACTTCTTGTTTCCATACTGACTTCTGTTCAAGCTTAGCCCACGATCGTTGATGTATCAAACAGATATTGAACTTGACCTTTTCAACCTCCATATTGAACAAAGGAACTCAGAGAGGAAAAGAGTTATAAACAAGCAATACTCAACTAAGATATACATGTATTACATGTATATTTGATCTTTCATAATTTTTTTTTTAAAATTAGCTTTTCCATCTTGGTTTGCGGCTGCCATATTGGATTTTGCTATTGTGGAACTTGACCTTTCTGAATCAAAGACACCTAAGATTGCACAAAGGGCCTCAATAAAAAGTTCCACACCAAAATATTATCAATTTAAAGGTATTACATTTGATTATTCTCCAAAAATGAATATAAATAGCTTTTTCAACATGGTTGCGGCGGCCATATTGGATTTTGCTTCTTTTGGAACTTGATCTTTCCAAAGCAAAGACACCCTAGATTGCACAAAGGTTATCAGAAATGAGTTCTACTCTAAAACATAATCAATTTGGAAGTATCACATTTGATTTTTGTCCAAAAAGCAACAAAATCAGCTTTTCCAACATGGTTTGTGGCGGCAATATTGGATTTGGCTATTAAGAAACTTGACCTTTCTGAATCAAATACATCCTAGATTGCACAAAAGGCCTCAGAAATGAGTTCAACACCCAAATATTATCAATTGAGGTATAACATTCTTTTATTTTAAAAAAAAAGAAGGAATAAGTTAGCTTTTCTAACATGGCTTGGGGCGGCCATATTGGATTTTGCTATTGTGGAACTTGATCTATCTAAATCAAAGACATTCCAGATCGCACAAAGGGCATCATAAATTAGTTCAACACCCAAAAATCATCAATTGAGAGGTATAACATTTGTTTATTCTCCAAAAAAAAGAAAAAAGGTAGCTTTTTTAACATGGCTTGCGGCGGCCATATTGGATTTGGCTTTTGTGAAACTTGACCTTTCCGAATCAAATTCATCCCAGAATGCACAAAAGGCCCAAGAAATGAGTTCAACACCCAACAATTATCAATTAAGAGGTATTACATTGGTTAATTCTCCAAAAAAAGGAAAAAGTTAGATTTTTTTCATGGCTTGGGGCGGCCATATTTGATTTTGCTATTGTGGAAATTGATTTTTCCAAATCAAAGACATCCCAGATTACACAAAGTGCATCAGAAGTGAGTTATACTCTAAAAACCATTAATTTAGAAGTATTATATTTGAGTTTTCTTTAAAAAAAACAAACGAAAATAGCTTTTCCAACATTGTTTGCGGCGGCCATATTGGATTTGGCTAATGTGAAACTTGACCTTTCCAAATCAAAGACACCCCAGATTGCACAAAGGGCATCAGAAATGAGTTCCACACCACAACACAATCAATTTAGAGGTATTACACTTGTTTATTCATCAATAAACAAAAAAATTAGTTTTTCCAAAATGGCTGACGGCGGTCATATTGGATTTGGATATTGTGGGGCTCGTGACCATGTGTCAGACAAGCACCTCGGTGATTTGTGATGTCTAGGGTCTCGTTAAGTCACTTCCAGTGAGAAACTCTCTCAACACCATTTTGCAAACGGATCTTCAGGCCAGGTACAGGACTAAAAGTAGATTTATGATAATCATATTTACTTAAGAGTGTTTTGTTATTCACCTGCAGTTTATTATTTAACATCGTTTCAGGCACTGTTTCTTCAAATACAGTTTTCAAAATTAATCGATTTTACGTTTTTAAAGCGATATTACTGAGTGTTGCTTTCTTGAGCGGGTCAGTTACTGAGTCAAAGTTTTGGGAACCACAGCGACTATGAAATTTTCAAATCAAATATTTGAAACCATCAAAAATGAATGTTTATATATATAGTATTATATGAGTTCTCAAGAGGCGAGAGATGGTAGAAATTTTTTTAGTTCCGTGTACTTTGAAATATTAGCACAGATCATAGTATAAACCCTTATCCTGCGGTAATATCGTCTGCTTCGAAATTATCGTCTGCAAAACTTGTTAAAACTAGATTTATACACTTTTGAAGAAAAGAAACCGAAAAACGCGGCGTCTGATCTGGATCCAGACTGTTTGCAAAAATCAGTAAAGTCGCGACCAGCAGGCAAAGGGTTAATGCAGACGATATTAAGCAGGTGAAAGGGTTGAAGCCAGCGGTTGAAATTGGCGGTGAAAAGGAAAATCTAGCTAATCGTCAGATAACCACAGTGCATTATCTTAGTCATACAAACAAAACAAACATACATGTACACACCACCTGGGTCCGAGGTTATAAAGCTTTTGAGTTGAGTCTATAGCCGAGGCTCAATCTGACCAATCAAATGCTTGGGAACGAGTTTAGACTCAAGTCAAAAGCTTTCTAACCTCGGAGCCTGGTCAACTCTTTGAATGCTAAATATTATTCTTTTCGACGGTAAAAATTGTCGTCTGCAACTGTTCTCAAATAACCAAATAATATAAGTTTTATATGATTAAAGCGTCAAATAATTTCGACCCTGATGTGACACCAAATTACAGGGCTGCCATAAGTTGACATGAAAAATCCTAAGATTTCCAAATTTGCATTTTTCAAGTGCGATTTTAAGAATCCTACCTTTACCCCGTATGCTGTTTCTAGTTTTGTTGACATGCGACTACTTAAAGCAGGCTGTAAGTAAAGCAGAATGCGCCTAAAAGGCGCAATCTGCTTTACTTTCAGCCTGCTTTAAGCTACTACAAACTGGAAAAATCCGGAGATTTAGGAAATATTCGGAGAAATCGCAGCCCTGTAATTACATGACGCCTCTTCTGGATCAACACTGTTTGCTAAAGTAATTACAGTTTTGCTGTAAGCGTGCAAAGAAATAGTTTACCCTCTTCACTGCCTTACACCGAACACGGTGAATATTTGCAATCACTTTGGCCCATGACCAGAAGGTCTAAATTCTAAAATTGAAAAATAAAGGCAGACAAAAATAATTTTTCTAAAATAATAATGACGTCATTGGACGAAGGGATCAAGCACATTATTTTCTCAGTAATAACTGTTATTTTTTTATCTGTTCGTCACATGATTTGGGCTTGACTATAACCCATTAATGCCTAAATATTGCAGTGAACTCTCCTCCTTGTACTTGCTGGAATACTTCATTGTATACAAGAGTATGCAGTGCTTGTAAATAAAACAAATTATTTCATATGATATAGTAAACAGTGTAGTCCCTGATGAGACGCCGTGTAACGCGGCGTCTTATCAGGGTCTACACTGTTTGCCAATGTCCACTTTAGTAGAAACTAGGATTAAACAGGTTAAGGCAGCCAATGTAGAGATAACCACATGACCCAAGTTTAAAAAAAAATCACTTATCATAAATCCGGTTTTATCATTTAACCCTTTCAATCCCATTGACGCTTAAAAGCGCGGTTGCAAACTGTTTGGATCCTGAACAGACGCCGCGTAACGCGGCATCTGATCAGGATCCAAACTGTAACTCGTATCGATATGTTTATTTTAAGTCATAATACTTTGAATCTTACTTTGAAACGATATTGCAAACAATAGAATAGAAGCTGACGACAATGAAACGGTGAAGGGGTAAAAAATTCGCGGAAAATTAGGGAGTGAAAGGGTTAACCATTTTAACGTTAAATTGCCGTCTGCTTTGATCCGTATCATGAAATACATGACCAAATTTGCAATCAGGTTGGATCCACATCAAAAGTCAAGCAATGCGGTGCCATACAAGGATTAAAACTATTTGAAAAGTACATCTGCTTATTCGATCAAAATAAAATCAAATCAGAATTTAGAAAAGAATGCAACCGATATTTTAGCGGGCAAAATAATTTAGATTCAAGATATATTAAAGCGAGCTAACTCATTAAAATGTGTGTGGAAAATAGATTTGTCCAAAACTATACTCGTACATGCCCCGTTATTTAAATAAACACTTCCAGCTTCAATTGACAAGTCTAGTCCATTTACACTTTATAGGATTTTTTATATTTTTTTTTACAATATATTGCAAAATGTCAAACCGTGCATACCTTGGTAAGAGGGCTCATACAGGAATTAAACGCAATTGAAGTTAATCGCATATGTGCAAGTATAAAAAAGCTAGATTGAACTTTGGTACGCTTGAGTAGTTGGATACCGAATGTTAATGAATCTGGTGGGGGAAAAAACATGTAAAAGTTTTATAAGTCGAATCTCTTTATCTAAAGTTCGCTTAGGTGCACTTACTCGTATTTCAAAGATTCAACGTGGCTCAGCCACTTTTTAATTTTGAAATACTGTTAGGTTCGGCTTGAGCTCGATGGAATGTTCGAAACCTAACTACATTGTAGTAGTGTACGGACACGTTTGACTTAATCCTTTCGGTGCCAAATTAACCTTGAGGTTTTTATCCCTTTCCCATTACTTTGTGATCTTATTCAATATTGTTGTCTGCCAGTCGTTTCAAAGTTACACTTAATGTAGTAGTTAGATTTAATATCGATACAGGTGTCAAATAGTTTGGATCCTGATCAGACGCCGCGTTACGCGGCGTCTGATCAGGATTCAAACTTTTTGAAAAGTCGACTTTATGCGACTTTAGCGGTGACGGGGTTAAGGTAGTTAGTGTTACAGAGCTTCGACTGCATTTAATATGTTTGTGAATGCAACATGCTATCTAAAATCTCATGTTCAAGTTCTCCTAATAAGATTGAAATAATTATATCCGTCAATTCGCTTTCAAATTACTCAAATTACACGCGTAGTTGTATTTTGCGGTGTTAACATTTTAAAAATATATACAACTGAATGTATATGAGGAATGAAATATGTTTAACCCATCTGGGCCTAGCGGAGAATACGTAAATCTTTCCCGTTTAAACACAAACCAAACGCAAACGCATTACAATAAAACGTAGAAAAGGACAACTTTTGGCTATTCATGTTGATCTGAGTGGCAAACAGTTTAGAGCCTGATCAGACGCCGGATTACCCGGCGTCTGATCTGGCTCCAAACTATTTGTAATGGAAATAATAGTTTTAGCGTAAACGCGTTTATTTGGGAAAGAAAGACGTTTTCTCCACTGTAAAAGGGACATAGGCAAACGGTGAAGACTATGACCAGACGCCTCAAAATGCGGCGCCTGATCAGAGTCTACACTATTTGCTGATAATATTTTCAACATAAGACTAATAAAAAGGAAAACTTAGACCAAGCACCCTTTGATAAAGAATGGACTTATCAAATATAAAAGCATGGAATAATCCACTCGGCACAAATGGATTAAACTAGCTTTTAAATGATTGCCATTTTATGATATTTTCCCTTTACTCTCCTACTTATATTGGGTACATTATTAGAAGTTTCAAACAGTTTGGATCCATAACAGGTAATGAGTGTCTTGATATGGCTCTGATAGTGTTAACCTGCACGTATTTATACATGTAACTAGATTTTGCAATGCACTTTTCTTATGTGCTTACTTGAAAACTTCATTATAGATATACGAAGGTGATGTTAAGACACTGCAATTTTTGTCCGATATAGCATAACTCATATGAAATAGCAAACTGTGCAGATCCTGACAGGGTCTACACAGTTTGTCAATATCCTCTTTAGGTAATTAATATTAATAGGTGAATTAAACTTATTTTCGAAACTATTCTAACATTTGGTAAATAACTAGCTTTGAAAATAACTTTCCCACCACTCATTGGTCGTGCCCGAAGCGCCATCTGTCAACTTTGCCAAGCTTCACTCCCATGATGCTCTGCGCGGCTATTTGGCTTATACAGGTAAACGAATGGTTTAAAGCGCAAGGACGCTTTTATCGTCAAAGCTCCCAGCCCAACTTGGGTGATATTTTGTGAGCGGCAAAATGAAACAAACTGGATAGAGTGAGATGCTATAGAAAAAGGAATATCTTAATGTTGTCTTAAAACAATTTGTTTAATAAATAAACGATGATGGAAGGGAGGTTATTGGCAGTGTGTTTGGTTATTGGATTTCTTCCCAGTTTGTCAGGTATGTTAATTTACTGCGTCCTCTCGTTTTCTCTTCCGTGAATGGAATAAAAACCAATGTTTTACAATAATTCCGTATTTTTATATCCAAACTGTTGATCTCTATAACTCTGAACTTGCTTTTAGTCGAACGTACACGCTTTTCAAAGTTAAAATGTGGCTCAGCCACGTTTCAACTTTGAAATTTAGGTAAGTGCGTCTTAATCGAATCAAATTTTCAAAATTTAACTACAGAAATTCGTGTTTGGGCGACTTAAGGTAGATCTAAGTCTAAATTGAATTTAAGTTTCAAAATTCAAAAAAGAAACGAAAGAAATCCGTGATACATGTACAAGTGTGTCTTAATTGAATTGAATTTTCAAAATTTATCAAAGTTCGACTTATGCGAGTTGGATTTAACACATTCAACCCTAGCGACGAGTATACTCGTCATTTACAAACAGTGTACATTTGGGGAAAACACTTGTTCTATGCAAACAGTGTATACCCTGATCAGAGGGCTCCTTAAGGAGCCCTCTGATCAGGGTGTACACTGTTTGTCATTTTAAAATATATTTTTAAAATCAACCCTAAATTGTCAAAAATGGACTAGACTTATTTTGAAATTGGAATTTTCAATTAAAAGCTTTAGGGGTGAATGTGTTAAGAGTAACTGAATTCGCAAGAATTGTTGGTTCGACAATTTGTTGAATTAAGACATTATCTATATATTCAAACTTGTGATATACAACTGTTGTTTGCAAAACTGCTGTAAACATGTACGGTTATATATGTGTTATTACAACTTTATGCAATATGAAAGTTATATTATAGTTTAGTTTATTATTTTGTTATAGTGTCACATATAAACGTTACATAAAGTTGTACAGATATTGTTTTTTCAGTCAAGCTTTTAAACACGGCCTATGTTTTAGGTTATGATAATACTTAACAAACATAATTATATTTGAATTGAATTGAATTGAAAACAATGTTTATGTATTTATATTATCTGTAACATATGCATGCACATGCTGAAGTCAAAACAGTAAACCCTCTCTATAACGACCACTAGATTGTGCTAATTATCAAGTGTTTAGAGCAGGTGACTGATTAAAGCAAGGAGAACGTAAATCAGAAAGCTCCTATAGAAGCTTTCTGATTTACGCTCACCTTGCTTTAGGTTGTGACCTGTATGTTATGGTATCAATTAGCCCTGCTTTAGGGCTCGTAATTGAGAGGTTTTACTGTATGTTGAAATGGACAAAACCACATATAGATAGCACAGACGTAATTCTTTACCCAATAAACTCGTTAAGGCTAAAAACATATTACCATTGCAAACCTGCTGCTCAACTGTATGTCAGTGAAAGAATGGTATTATTACAGAGAATTACACCAAAATCTGTGTTGAACGGCCCTTTTTTACACTCAAAGATAACATACTTTTATACTTTAGTATTGGTGGTAAGAACGGATAAACGATATAAAGATAATCCTATTCCCTGACAGGGCGGGGTTTTATCTAGTCTAATCCCTTGATAAATGACTTCATTATAACCATGTTCTGTTTTAATCCTTGAAAGAAAACAGATTATAATTAATCCGTTTTACCCCCAGATTGTTATCAATAATGAAGAAAGGCGCTTGCTAATGCAGGTTGAAAGTAAAGTAGAAATCTCATTTGACGAACACTCCTATCCACTGCAAATTGTCGGGAACCGCAGATAAGATGTGTAAGGCAGTGCAGTTCATCAACACATCAGGACATAGGTTATAAAATTGCCATGAAAAGTGGAACGCTAAAAAAATAAAAAAATTTACTCATTGATAATGTTAGAATAAAAGCATGATTGAAAAACTTCTGAGAAATTTGTAAAGGCGTGAAAAGTCATCTCTATTAATAAATTGTAAAGACAGACAGCTTTTCGATACACAACAAAATCAAAACAGACATCTCTTAAAGGCCTTTAGAAAACGCCCAAGACAGACTGAAATGAAATGTCATTTTGTTTTAATAACAACCAATAACTGAATAAACGTCGTGCGAGAACTATTGTTGTAAGTTTGATTATTAAAATTCTCAATTATTATTTATTTCTCCATCTAATCCTGTCTTGTGACATCTCTTTGGAATTGTCTTTTCAAAACGATTCCAAAGAGATGTCACACGACAGGATTAGACGGAGAAGTTGTAAATAAGATGTATTTTAAAGTTTTGACTTACGACCGTTTTTGTCGTACGACGTTTCGTAAGACGAGCCCCAGGCTCTTCTAGGCTAAATACTGAAAGAATGTATGGTTCCAGTAAGACCAAGAACTCATACAGTGGAGAAAACGTTATTCTTTCCCAATAAACGCGTTGACGCTAGGTTAAAATCAACATTAAGAATTGTCGAAAAGTTGTCATTTTCTTCATGTTAGTGCTTTGCGTTTGCGTATCGTTTGCGTTTAAACGGGAAAGAATAATTGTACATGCTCAGTTCATCTCCTGATAAGTGCGACACGCTTGTATTTGTAAACAGTTAAGATCCTGTTTGAAAATAGTATCAATTTTCTTAATGAGCACAATGTTCCCTCCCTTCAACTACCCTCCCAACAACGACTCCCTCTTTACAACGACCCTTGTCGCAGTTCCCTAAACAGGACAATTGTGTCTAACGCTTTTACTGATGCAATTTTGTCTGCTTAGAATTGTTGGCTAGTGTCTTATCTCAAAGTTACATATAAGGTGACATTTTGATAGCATAAATATAATGACGAGTGACAAACAGCTTGAATCCAGATCAGACGCCGCGTAATGCGGCGTCTGATCTGGATTCAAGCTGTTTGTAAATGTAAGCCAGGTTTTTATTTTCCCTCCCTAAAACGCCTAACTCCGAACAACGCTCTCCATCTGTGTCTCCCGCTGGGTGTCGTTGTTGAGAGGGAGCAGTGTATTAAATACTGGAAATCAATAACAGAGCAAAAAAAGTAATATACCAAGTTAAAGTCTACTTTCAGTCCGAATGACCGCTCAGCCGACAGTACATATACTCCCCTGATCATCGAGCCATCTTGTCTATGAGCACTGCTAACATATGGCGCAGTCAAATGCAGCCGCAGTACCGACTCAGACCCTTCACAGGTACCCATTTTAACCCCTGGATGGAGAGGAGCAATTCGCGGTACATGTCTTGCTCAAGAACATTCCTGTACATCATCGGGGATTCAGAAAAATCCCCTGGTCAGACCGCTGGTCCGGCGGGGGATCGAACTCACGACCCCTGGTACCGTAGTCCAAGGTGTTAACCATTGGGCCACTACCCCCGCAGCAGACGACACTTTAAAGCAGGCGACATGTTTAAAGCAGACGATAAAATCGCGGAGTAAAGATAACCATTGATCTATGTTGACTAACAGCATCACAGTCTTATTGCGCATGTCTGTATTGATTTTAGCCTCACCTTGGAAGAGGTCACGTGACTAATAAAACATTTCATGCCTGGTAAATCAAACAGGATGCCCTATAAATATTCGTATGACTAGTCCAGAATCTGATAACGGGTAGATCTAATGTATTTTTTCAGTACATAACAATCTCAGTTTAGGGATCAACCATTTGAGGATAGTGGTGATCTTTAAGAGTGTTGTCTCTGCCTTTTTATGCAGGTCAAAAGTTATGAAGAAAGTTTTTGAATTATTACCTGTCCTAAAAAGCTTACTTTTTTACTTCCATCATGTAGTTGGTGATTTAATTTAAATAGTGCAGTCTCTACTGATTACAATTTTTGATTTATAACATAAGTTTAAGGAAAAAATAATAACGATCATTAAATGACACAAGGTTGCTTAATGCAAAAAAGGAATAATGCAAAAATCTATTTTAGAAGTTTTCTGTATTACTTTTGTATTGTCTTAAGCTTCTAGCTTGAGGAGCGGAAACGAAAAGAAATTATTTGAGAGCGACTCAATTGTTGTTATATATTCCAAAAGTTAATAGAAAACAGCAGATACAGTGGAGAATCTGTTATTCTTTCCCAATAAACGCGTTTACGCTAAAACTATTATTTGCATAGCAAACAGTTTGGAGCCAGATCAGACGCCGGGTAACCCGGCGTCTGATCAGGCTCTAAACTGTTTGCCACCAAGATAAACAAGAATTATCAGAATTGTCCAAAGGTTGTTCTTTTCTACGTTTTAGTGCTTTGCGTTTGCGTACGTTTGCGTTTAAACGGGAAAGAATTACAGATTCTCCACTGTACCCTGGTACAGTGGGGAGACGTTATTCTTTCCCGTTTAAACGCAAACGAAACGCAAACACAAATCACTAAAACGTAGAAAAGTACAACTTTTGGACAATTCTCATAAATCATGTTTATCTTGGTGGTAAATAGTTTGGAGCCTGATCAGACGCCGGGTTCTCAAAAATGTTGCTGATTCATTTTTAGCTGAATGACTAACTGTTAAGTGCCTGATCAGACACAAGATTATCCCGCGTCTGATCTGGCTCCAAACTGTTTGTAACGGAAATAATTATACATTAGCTCTAAAATACCCACTCTCCTCTGTTGTCATTATAATATGGATACGCACGTAGCCTAAATAAGATATTTAAACATAATTCTGCTCATTATGCGTCAACACCGTATCAATATACATACATGTATTGTACACTGAAGAGAAACAAATAAATAAATATACATGTACTATTTAGCAAGCATCACCTAAAGACCACTGGCGAACAATGAACATCCAGACGAGACCCCAAAAAAGATATTTAAACTGATATTCTACTGACACTTATAGATCTATATTCTGTAAAAAGACAACCTTAATAAGGCTATACAGAGCTATATGAAAGTTGTATTAGAACGAATTGTCTACACGTAAGGGCATAAATGACGTCACGCTGGTAATTCAAAAGTGCTGCCTCCATAAAGGATCGATAGCTTATAAACAACTGCACTAAAAAGATTTCTAAATACAATTGTAATAACACTTAATTTGAATTTCTAGCATTTTTTGGATCTTTCGTTCAAGATCATATTGTAATCAGCTGTAAGTGTTTCCTTAAAGTACGATAAAGGTAAAGCATTAATTTTAGCTCATATAGTTGTATTCTGCATTCTTTCAGTTTAACCCTTTACCTGATAGCATTGTTTCTAGTATTGAAGATATGTGACTACTTAAAGCAGGTTGAAAGTAAAGCAGAATGCGCCCTAAGGCGCATTCTGCTTTACTTTCAGCCTGCTTTAAGCTATTAACTGCTAGAATAAGTAAAGTATTTAATATGACACATATTCATTACGGTATAATTTGGAACTATTTTCTTCAGCGGATGAATAAAAAGAATATGCTAAAAGTCGCTTCTATAAGGGAAAGGGTTAAACCTTGGCTTTAGGTGTTGTTATTATAAGCGTCTCATTTGGGTCCAAACTTATGATATCGAAAGACAATATAGATAAATCAAATAAATAAATTAAGAAAATTGTTGCAGACGACAATGACAAACATGCTCAAGGCTGACGTACTGTGTGAATGTAGTTTTAGCTGGTTATCAGTCAGGTCAACTTATCAGTATTGTTGACTCTCGGATATGAGTTGTCATACTAGTTAACACATCCAGTCCTAGCGACGAGTATACTCGTCATTTACAAGCACTGTACATGTGGAAAGTACACTTGTCATATGGAAACAGTGCAGACCCTGATTAGTATATTCACTGTTGAAATTATAACAATATACTGATCAAATCAACCCTAAATACTCAAAATATACTAGACCTAATTGAGATTTAGAATTGTTCTTTAAACTTCAGGGGTGAAGGATTGTTTATTTTCCGATACGAGCTGTCATATTAGTTAACGAGCATCAAATGCTACAAACAATGTGGACCCAGATCAGCCGCCGCGTTAGAAACACGGCGTCTGACCCTGATCTGCATTGTTTGTAAAAGACGAGTCAACAATAATATTCAGTCCACTAATGCTGCAATCGGTGCAGTCTCTGAATACAGCATTAACCCTTTCAACCCTAAGTTTCTCTTGTGGGTATTTATAATCCTTTTGGACTCTTCTAGTACAGATATTTTGAACCAATCTACTGTTGCATTTTAGGTATGATAACAAAACTCAATGAAAATATCAAACAGTGCATACCTTGATCAGAGGGCTCCTACAGGAGCCCTCTGATCAGGGTCTACACTGTTTGCATATGTATTCAGAAATCTCTACAGAAGGCTGTAGGGTTGAAAGGGTTAAAATTGTCTGCACTATACTGTTTGCAGAGCCTGAACATCATTTTTCTTAGCAAATGGCATTTAGTCGCACATGTATAAGAGACAGACAGACAAACATGACATACATACATAAATAAACGGAGAAAAATAAAGAGAGACACGAGAGATACAGGGATACAGAGAGGGAGAGAGACAAAAAGGTGATTTCCCGCATTCCCGAAGAAGGTATGAGCATTGAAAACTATTCGGATACAAATAAATAAAGGCAGCTTTTACCGATAGTACATAACTATATCATCTCCCCATTGTATAGCAAGTTTAAAACATGCTGCATTCTAAACCAGTACAGTGTCAAAGTTCAAAGCGATTACAAAGTAATCATGCACGTTTACCTGTCCTCGGTTCACTCAGATCGGTGTAAAATGCATTTAAATTCGTTTTTCGTGAGCAAACATTTGTTTCATGTGCATTGCTGTTGGCTATATATGTGGGCGTGTGGCCATCGACTGATGTGTTGCCCTGACCCGGGCCCCGGTTTACTAAACAACTTACGCAAAGTTTTTGCGTAAGTCAAAATCGTATAACTCTTATTGTTCGATCATAAACGTTTGCAAACAGCAAATAGCCAGATCAGAGGACGCGCTATAAGCGCGTCCTCTGATGTGGCTATTTGCTGTTTGTAGCAAGTGATAATAAAAAATATAAATTAAAATTTAAAATTTTGACTTACGCAAACATTTTGCGTAAGTAGTTTAGTAAAACGGGCTCCTGATGTACTGCGATGGTACTTGTAATGTTCTTGAAAATTATATATTTACCCCATCACTGCCTTACACCTAGTACTATAGCCATTTGAAAACAGTTTGGAGTCTGGTCGGAATCTAAACTATTTGACACTCATTTCAATATTGTTTAAGTTAAAATACCTAAATTTTAAATTTTTGAAATAACAGCAGACGACAATAATATATATTATATTTTTTAAATCGATGACGTCATTGTAGTGATGGGGTTACAAGTGGGCCTAGTGCCTAGCCTACGACATAGAGAAATGTTAGAACAAGTCTTGAAAGGGAATGATCAGACAACCTGATGACGTATGATTTGCCGGTGAATAGTTTTGACAGGGCGGTTCCCATGTTTTGTATGTTCGTGGGGGTGGTCATAGACAACATGCACTAGAGTGCACGATTGTTACACCATGTTTGCACAACTACAACGGAGAATGCGTTTTCTTCCCATTTAAAAGCAAATCAAATACAAATGCAACACACTTAAAATGACGACAAAAACAATTGTTGGGAAATATTCACGATTTGTTTTAATTCAAGTGTCAAATATTTTGGAGCCTTATCAGCCGCCAGATTACCAGCATCTGATCTGACTCCAAACGTTTTGCAATGGCCACTACGTTTTTATCATGAAAGCGTGTATTGGAAAATAGTAACATTTCTCCATTGTACTGATGTAGATTTTCAGTTGTATTAAACATGCACATGATCTGTCCTAGAACGTACATTCCTCTAGCATTTCTCAGCAATTTGACATTTGTATGCCTTTCTTAACTTTATGCAATTTTAAATATACTTAATATGTATCAATTTAGCCAAACATCAAAAGGTAACAGAAAAACATTTCTACCTTGCAGGGGTTCTAAGGGGTTTAACACATTCAACCCTAGCGACGAGTTTACTCGTCATTTACAAACAGTGTACCTGTAAAGATTACACTTTTCCTATGCAAAGAGTGTAGACCCTGAACAGAGGGCTCCTTAAGGAGCCCTCTGATCAGGTTCTTCACTGGTTGTCATTTTGAAATATATTGTTGAAACCAACCATAAATAGATCTAGTCAAAAATGGACTAGACTTATTTTGTAATTGAAATTTTCCATTAAAAGTTTTAGGGTGAATGAGTTAATTGTCATAGGGGGTGTCTTTGGTTATTTGACGGAGATAAGCCTCGCTGCCAAGAACTTAAAAGAAAGTATGTCTGTGGGTTTTATCCCATGAGCCAAAATCATCATCCTTCAATATTTTCTTAGTCTTAGTCTTTGTCGGCACTGGACTTGAGCAGGAGGGTCGCATAGGAGTTTCACTAGAAACGCTGCTTGTTGACCTAGAGATGCTAGAGATATTTGAGATATCACAACTTGAGACACTTTCAGGTTCTGAAATATCACTACTATGAATGGTGTTTATACTGTCAGAAGTCGGGGGTACAGCATATGAATTAACATCAACACAATGAACAGATTCAAATAAACTAGAAGTGAATGTCGGGATTCCACAGGTCAGGCATATAAACTGTTCTTTGTTTGTGGGGTTGGTAAAGGGAAGGAAAATTTCATCTCGCATTGAGATGCAGTTCGTATGGTACCAGGTTTCACAGTTATCGCAACCTATGCAGTTTCTGCTGCCGTCGTCAGTGGTGATACCACATACACCACATGAAAATTGAAGTTCTGCAGACTTACTGTTTTTAAAAAGGGCAACAGGTCGACTCCAGCAAACTACCGTCCCATTTCATTGACTTCAGTTACCTGCAAAATACTTGAACACATCATTTCCAGCCACATTACGTCACACTTCGAATCGAAAAAAATTCTTACAGACTTTCAACACGGCTTCCTAAAGGGGCGCTCTTGTGAAAGCCAGCTTATCCTCACTCTCAATGACTTGGCCAATGGAATCGACAAGAAACAACAGATCGACGCCATACTTTTAGATTTCAGCAAGGCATTTGACAAAGTGAGCCACACCCTTCTTCTTCAAAAACTTCAAAATTACGGTATCAGAGACAGCCCTCATTCCTGGATTCAAGACTTCCTTCACTGTCGTACCCAGCAAGTGGTCCTTGACGATGCCAAACCTCCCCTGTTACATCTGGAGTGCCTCAAGGCAGCGTTCTTGGTCCACTGCTATTTCTAGCATATATTAATGACCTGCAATCTAGAGTCAAATCCACGGTCCACCTATTTGCTGACGACTGCCTCATTTACCGCACCATCAAGAGTGAGAAGGATTCCATCGAACTCCAAGAGGACCTTGATAGCCTGCAGCGATGGGAATCGGAGTGGCTGATGTCCTTCAATCCTGATAAGTGCGAAGTCGTCCGTATTACCAACAAGAAGAAGGCAACCAAGCATACCTACTTCATCCATGGCACACTCCTACAGCTCACATAATCTGCAATATACCTCGGGGTATCCATAACACCAACACTTAACTGGGGAACACATCTGGACAACATCACCAAGAAGGCTAACTCTACTTTGGGCTTCCTGCGAAGGAACATCTCTGCCTGTCCACCCAAACAGAAGGAAATGGCATACAAGACATACGTTCGACATGTAGTCGAATATGCGTCATGTATTTGGTCTCCCTATACAGACAGCCACATAAAGCTTGTAGAGAAGGTACAACGTCGAGCAGCCAGATTCGTGATAAGGGACTACCGATGGGACAGCTCCGATGATGACATGAGTAAACGCCTGGACTGGGACCCTTTAGAGCATAGACGAGAGATTGCAAGAGTCACACTGCTCTACAAGATCATAAACAACCTAGTCCATGTCGTCACAGATCCTCCTCTCCGCCCACAAAGATCTACACGACGCCACAGCCAGCCCTTTACACAGATACCGAACTCTTCCTTGACATACCAGCACAGCTTCTTCCCTGATTCAGTCAGACTGTGGAACAAGCTGCCTGAAGAAGCAGTCAGCCAGCCAACACTCGAGGGCTTCAAGTCCGTTGTCGCTGGTATCCGGAAGCTGTAGACCGTGAGGACCGTTTTTATCCAGATTTTAACTACATGTAAATAGAGACTCTTTTAAATTGAAGCCGACCTTCAGCTGCGCATGTACATAATTTTTACCACATCGCGAATATGCCCTGGATAGGGTCAGGCGATTACTGAAGATGATGATGATGATGATGATGAATAATCCCTCATTATTGTCTCATCTCATCATTCATCGGCGCTATATATGACATATTCAGTGTTGCTGTGCCGTAAAGGCCAACTCACCACTCACTCATTCACTCACTCAATAAGTATTCACCTTTTTCATTCAATGAACGCCTTGTTCTTTTAAAAGGGCACCAAAACGCCGTTCCCACTGATGTTTATTAAAAAGTGTGTCACGCTAACCCATTTTACCGCCGAATAATTCGTGCGAATTTTTACTCATTCGCCGCTATAGTGTCGTCATTTGAAAGCTAGTGTAAAATGCGGCGTCTCATTAGGGTATACACTGTTTGCCAAAGTCTGTTAAAGGCACTGTATACATGGCTATTGTGACGTCGCTGTATTCCCTGTGGGAATGCTATTCTTTAACCGTTATATGATCAAATTTATCGTGAGGATTTTACCCGTCCTTTCACCACCATATTGTCGTTTGCTTCAATATTGTTGCCTGCAATATCTTTTCAAAGTAAGATTTAAAGCAGTTTTACTTGCGTCATTTCAAAACAAGTGGCAAACAAGCCTGATCCTGATCAGGGCGCCGCGTTACTGTTTGCAAATGCGCTTTATGATGTCATTGAGAGTGAAAGGCTTAAACATGCCATAAATAGTGTAGTAACTAGCATTGTTTGTAAATGTCAGTAGTTTTTATATACATTATCAACAATTTGGAGCGGTGTCGCAACTCTCTGACACTGATATCACCTTTTTCTTGAAGGGGATGCAGAAATGCTTTGATAAATAGATCCAGGCTATAGTTTTAAAGCACTCGGTTTCATGGCAAAGAAAAAGCCACGTTAACCCTTTCTCTCAATGACGCTAAAACGCGTTTGTTAACAGTTTGGATCCTGATCAGACGCCGCGTCACGCGGCGTCTGATCAGGACCCAAACTGTTTGACACTCGTTCAGAAATTTCTTCAATCATACTGCCTTTTTTAAACTTAGGAACGACCTTGCAGAACACAAACTTGAAGCAGACGACAATGAAACGATGAAAGTGTAAATATCTCCCGAAAATTTGGAAGTCAAAGGGTTAAATATCCTATGTAAAATGCATATAAAGTTTGCATATCTAAATGTCACCAACAGGTTTCATGGGTGTTAATTTGTTAAACGTATATCAATTAATAATGGGACGTGATTATATGTAATAAAGTTATACATTTTGATTAAATGATTTAAAAATTCAAGTAATTTTAAAGGCAGACATGCACCTAACAATTTATAAAAGCACAAGGCAATTGTCATTTAAACTGTAATGCCTTACAGAAAAATAAAATTCAAATTCAGGATTTAAATTAAGACACTACAGTGTTTCATATCTATACAGCAGAGGTTTGTACGGTAAAGTTTTAAATAAGGCTGACAAACCCTACACAAACACACACTGACCTTATCTAAACCATATCTCTAAAATGCTGGTAAACACGGGAAAAGGTCGAATAGTTTGGTTGTCCTGTAAATTTGACGCAATCTATATACGCCTATCTAATACAGGGTTAAACCCTGTTTAAATTAAATATTTGTTGAAGGCAAAAACAGACATAAATCTAAACTAAACTTAAGCTCAAAAGAAGCCAGGCTCCTTAATGCAGGATGAAATTTGATGAATGCCACTCTAACACAGAAAGCTTTCTGCTATCTAATTTCGAAAGACTAGTGTGCTTTCAAACAGTGGCCGCCTACCGTAAATTTGGATTTCCAATGACTCAAGTTTAAAAAAAAACGATAGATAAGAAGCATGAAAAAGCATTTCTATGAAATCTTAGTAAACGCAGAAGGTTGTATAAACACAACCTTTTTTATTATTATCGTGTTCGTAATTGTTTAACCCTTTTATTGTCGAAATTGTCGTGAGGTTTTTACCCATACACCGCCATACTGTCGCCTGCAACATTATTGTTGTCTGCAATATCGGTTTCAATGTAATATATAAAGCAGTTAGACTGACGAAATATCGAAACGAGTGTCAATTAGTTTGGATTCCGATCAGACACCGCGTAACGCGACGTCTAGTCAGAATCCAAACTGTTTGCAAACGGGCCTTTTGACGTCATTGAAAGTGAAAGGGTTAATGTTTAACACCCATTTATGGCTGGATATTGCAATGAACTCTCCTTATACATTGTATACATTGTAGATGTAAAATGGTGATGCTTTAATGTTTGACCATACAGCAAATTAGTTCATTTGATATAGCAAACAGTGCAGACATTGAAGAGATGCCTCTTTACGCGGTGTCTAATCAGTCTACACTGTTTGACAATGTTCACTTTAGTAGACACTAGGCTTAACCCATTACTCAATAACCTGTTTCTAGTTTCTAGATAGGTGACCACTTAAAGCAGGTTGAAAATAAAACAGAATGCGCCTTAAGGCACCCTCTGCTTTACTTTCAGCCTGCTTTAAGCTATCATTTGCTTGAATTTACAAAATATTTTTTATTATTCATTTTCATGGCTGTAACATTTGGAACTATTTTCTTCAGTGGACGAATAAATTCAATGCGCTAAAAGGCGCTTCTATGGGGGAGGGTTAAGTGGGTAAACCAATATTCAGTTTTCTAATGTACTGCTTGCTTGTTGTTGTCTATGATCCATACTGTTTGCATATTGTACATAATAGACGGTTTTGACTTTGGAAGAGAATGGTACCAGAAAGAAGACGTCAGACAAATATTTAAAAAATCAATGTCACGTTTGAAGAGTGTGTACCTTACGGGGAAGAATAAAAAATCTTGAGTAAACTATGTTTGACAAATATGAAATAGTTTGTGTAAGGATTGAATTAAATGAATATGACAATTGTCTATAAGTATTAGATATACTTGAAACAACGGTAAATACACATATTTTATATAGCAAAAATAAGTTTCAAAAGGCTTAAATCAATTTGAAAATGACAAACAGCAATAAGTTTCAAACAAACTTGATTGTTTAAACTGTATAAGGAAATATGTTTCCAAAGACTTCAACAAGATCCTGTTCAGAGGGTTCCTAAAGGATGCGTCTGATCAGAGAATGCACTGTTTGTCATTTTGACATACATTGTGAAATCTACCCGAAATAGTAAAATATGACTTGACTTACTTTGAAACGGGAATTGTCCATTCGACGTTTCAGGGGATAATGAGTTAATGTAGATAAAATAATGCAGAAAACTTACAAAGGAGCTTTTTCATTGTTTGTATTCTGCATTAAGCATTTGACTGTATTAACGACAACGTTAGGACCTTCAATACATTGACCTTATTATAGGGACTGAATATTGCGGGTTGCCTTGAGTTTAACCCATTACCCCATAAATACGCCTTTTTACGCCTTTAATTAAGTCCTCTACTGATGAAATAGTTCCAATTTATACTGTTACACACATAAGAATCATAAGAAATATTTGCTATATTCAAGCAGATAATAGCTTTAAGCAGGCTGAAAGTAAAGCAAAATGCGCATTAAGGCGGATCCTGCTTACTTTCAACCTGCTTTAAGTGGTCACCTGTCTTCAAAACTAGATACAGGCGATGGGGTAATGGGTTAAAACGGAAAAATGCACCAGCATGCAAAGGACGAGTGTGTTCTGCATGTTTAAGTAAACATGTGATTGATTAACGCGTTGTACGTAAATGGTACAACTGTGATTACCTTAGCAAACAGTTTGGCTTCCGACGACTCGCCCAGTAACCCGTGGTTTCATCGTGAACGAAATTGTTTGACACTCTGATCCCATTTTGAAAATAACGTTCAGAGACATATAATGTTACACCAGTAGCAGACGACACTTGTTGCACGCGTTAAAACCCCCAAAATTTAGTCTTCAAAGAGAAAAGATTTAAAATGTAAATCATTTGTTACTTATCAATCTTGCAGTGTTCACAAGTAAATAATCATGTGATACTTGAACAGAGTTTGACTTACTTTAACCCTATCCTTGACTAGACCGTTTGTCTTGTCAGTTTTCAAATACAGCGCTCCCTTCTACAACGACATCCAATGGGAGACACAAATAGTGTTCGTTGTTCGGAGCGAGTCGTTGTAGGGAGGGAAATTGGCTTACATTTCCAAACAGCTTAAATCCATATCAGACGCCGCATAACGCGGCGTCTGATCTGGATTCAAGCTGTTTGTCACACTTTATTAATTTTTTTTCTGTCCAAATGTCCATTTAGTAACTTTGAGCAAAAATATCAGACGGCAATTTTAAGCAAGCGACATTGCAGCCGTTAATAGGTTGGACATAATTGTCCTATTTAGGGAACAGTTACAAGTGTCGTTGTAAGGAGGGAGTCGTTTTAGGGATGGCCGTTGTAGGAACGTTGTAGTTTGGATCCTCTAAACGTTGCATCTGATCAGGATCCAAACCATTTGACACTAAGGATCAAGGTCATTTTTTCTAAAATGTCTATCATTCTAAATATTAGCAATAAAGGAAGACGATATTTGAAATATTTTCTTAGCCGACGAGAATATGTTAGTGATTGAGCGACTTCAACTGGTACAAGCATGGGTTATAACGTCATTATGCAAGTAAAAGGGTATAGCAAATGTTTTGAGCAATGTCAGACGTTCCCATAAGCGCACCACGGATATGCACCGTTAGCCATGAGAAACTCATAAACTAGCAAAATAGTGGTTTGTTAGCGACTTGTCCATAGTTTAAGATAGTTTAAATATATAGTTGTTTCAACATTAAAAGTATTATACATATACCTTCATCAAATAATACGCTGTTAACAGTCCTTATTACATGTATCATCTCTTAGAGATGACGCTGCATGGGTAGTCACAGCAGTAGCATGATGGAAATAAAAAGTATATTTGCTGAACTTTTTAGTACATGTTCAGGTAATACTCTTTTATGATTATGGATTGCAACATTATTTATTGTAACTTTTCAGATTTGTTTGCAGCCGTTTAAAGATTATACGTCGAAAAGTAAGACTTATAATTGCACGCAACAATTCGTCTTGCAGAACAAAAAATCATTTGGAAAAACGATCATTATTCATTGTTTGTAATGGTTTTGTTAAATCCCATATGCTACACTAGCAATTAGTTTTAAAGTGTATAGAAAGCAATTTAAAAATAGATTATATATTTTCTAACTGCCTAAACTTGCAAACCCGGCGTCTGATCAGGCTCCAAACTAATTGCCACCTAGATAAACATCAATTATCAGAGTTGTCCAAAAGTTGTACTTTTCTACGTTTTAGTACTGTGCGTTTACGTTTCGTTTGCGTTTAATCAGGAAAGTCATTTTGAACAGCCCCAGGGTTGACCTTAAAATGCTAAATGTTAACAATGACTCTTCCAGCGTCACCAATTTTGTCAAGGATATTGATTAATACATGTAGCATAGTTAACTCCCTTTCTTGTGAACATCGATAGTATCTCTCCATTGGTTTCAGACACATACATTTTTAATGTATTAGCGTACATTAAATCTGGCAAAGTTCAGTGTGAGATATTAATTTGTTTTTTTCTAAAATGATTTGCCTCAAACTTAGTGATGTACCATCCACGTCTGTTTTTATTTTTATTTTAACCATTTCACTCACTTCACTGCCATGACGTTATCAATTTTATATCTCAAATTTAAGAATTATAATATTTAAATGAGTGTCAAACAGTTTGAATCCTGACCAGACGCCGCGTTACGCAACGTCTGATCAGAACTCAAACTGTTTGCAAATAACTATAGTATTCGGGGTAAGACAATGAAGGGTTAAAGAAACGTGATGTTAAAGAGATGGTTGGAATAGTTTTCATTCCGTGATAGTTTTAATGTTTTGACAATTTTAGCAGGAAAAAATAGCATATACATGTACCTGTTTCATAAACTGTGGTATCTAATTACATGTCTACAAATAATGTCCTAAACGGCAAAACAAAATTGCAAGCTTCTACATAGATATTATAACTACTTTATAGAGGATTGAAAATACATAATGCAGATAAGTTTCAATTAAAGTCTAGATCCAGTCCAGTGTTTACTTATAATGTTGTTTTTACACTGCTTCGACAATGTTTGCATAGGACTCTGCCTAGACATAAGTATACTACATGTATCTATAAGGGACGACGAGTATACTACATATATCTATAAGGGACGACGAGTATACTATATGTATCTATAAGGGACGACGAGTATACTACATGTATCTATAAGGGACGACGAGTATACTACATGTATCTATAAGGGACGACGAGTATACTACATGTATCTATAAGGGACGACGAGTATACTACATGTATCTATAAGGGACGACGAGTATACTACATGTATCTATAAGGGACGACGAGTATACTACATGTATCTATAAGGGACGACGAGTATACTACATGTATCTATAAGGGACGACGAGTATACTCGTCGATGGGACACAGTGAGTTAACCTAGTTGTGTTGATTAAGACTTTTTAACCCAGTAATACAGTGGAGAAAACGTTATTCCTTTCCGTTTAAATGCAAATGTAGGCAAACGCATAGGACTAAAACGTAGAAAAGTACAACTTTTGGACAATTCTGATAATTCATGTTTATCTTGGTGGCAAACAGTTTGGAGCCAGATCAGACGCCGGGTTACCCGGCGTCTGATCAGGCTCCAAACTGTTTGCACTACAAATAATAGTTTTAGCGTAACGCGTTTATTGGGAAAGAATAACGTTTTCTCCACTATACCTATCATTCAGAAAAGAGGACATATTTTCAAAATGTTGGCGCAAATGATCGCAAAAGCTTTAAATCAATGATTAAAGTAGTTTTTTTCTCAGCCATACTTACACTCTAACCCTGTTTTGAAAAGAAATTTAGAAAATTCTAATTATAGAACAGATGCAGACGACAATTGTTGCGGACGAAAACATCACCCAGCATGCGAAGAGTTAAGTAACCATATCGTCTGCTTTGAAATTGTCGTCTATAAAACCTTTTATCAAATTCAGAGCTCATATTTTAATTAAACTTTTAGACACATGTCAAACAGTTTTGTTCTGAACAGACGCCACATAACGCGGCGTCTGATCTAGGTCCACTCTGAGTGCAAATTCTAGCAAAGTGTCGACTGACAGACAAAAGGTTACACCTGTAATAAGTTGGTTATGACCCCTGAGTAGCTAGGTCATGTCAAACGATGAAGGAGTTAATTATTAAAGTGTTGGGTTTTTTACCTATGAAATATGGCGGTTTATTAGCTGCCTTTAGTTTGTAGAAACCCCCTAAACATTTCACCTTCTTTTGTTATACTTTCGTCTGTATTTTTGTTTCCAAATACAGTTTCCACGAAAACATTCGAACTTCGAGATCTCGAACTCGCTTAACCCTATCACTCTCAATGACGTCACGTAGCGCGTTTGCAAACATTTTGAATCCTGATCAGACGCCGCGTAACGCGGCGGCTGATCAGGACCCAAACTGTTTGACACTCTTATCTATATTCATTTACTCACATAACCTTAAATCTAACTTTGAAACGTGTCGTGCAGACAAAAATAATGAAGCTGACTACAATACAGCGGTGAAGGGGTAAACATCCCCCGAATAATTTGATCATGACAGGGTTAACGTCTCGCGGTGTCTGATCAGGATCCTAACTCATTGCCAATAATCATTGCGTTCTGGGTAACACTGTGACTGAGGTTAAAGAAACATTATTTGTCCATCGATAAAAGTCTCAAATAGTTTTGAATAACTTTGATCCAGATCAGAAGCGGAGTTACCCGGTGTTGTAACTGCATTCAGATTGCATGGAATGAAACTTTTTGTCCCATATTGATGTGAACTGGTTAAAATACTGGCATATGTAAAATTGCCTTATAATCATGGAACCTTATACATGTATGCTTCAATGATACATGTATAAGGGTGTGTGTGCTTCAAATCCCTTCAATGCCATGCCTTCATCAATTTTAAACAATTGTCGTCTGCCTTTATTTTTCAAATTTAAATTCTTAGGTATTTCAACATAGATATTGAAATTAGTGTCGAACAGTTTGGATCCTTCTCAGACACCGCGTTACGCAGTGTTTGTTCGAATGCAAACTGTTTGGAAATAACTATTGTACTCGGGGTATGGCAGTGAATTTTTTATATTAATAGTATATGTATTTGCATACATATATTTATTTATATTTATTTATTTATTTCTCTTCAGTGCACAATACATCAATAATTACATAACACACCAATAATCATTTAGTACACTACCACTCTAATTAGAGTTATAAGAGACTAAGAGCATGTAACTTAAAAACAGCATAGCAACTATCATACACACAAGATAAGATAGAGTTGAAATTAACTAGCAATCTGAGTGAATGTGTTAAAAATTCGTTATATTATCGAAGTACATCAAAGTCATAAAAATGTCTGAATGCACTGGTTCGTTTTGGCGTGAAATCATGTATAAATACAGCTTCTCTTCAGCGAGCAGCAAATGTGGAAAGCGTGTTTATGTTTTAGAGAAGACGCTATTTCCCCGTTAAAATGAAAGTAAACGCAAATATAATAACAATAATACTAATAAAAACAGGTATTTTTCGCGTCATGAATATTTCGCCTAATGCGATTTTGAATTAATTCGCGACATCATGCAATGTTTCTAGCAGGTGGTAGCTTAAAGCAGGCTGAAAATTAAGCAGAATGTGCCTTAAGGCACATTCTGCTTTGCTTTCAACCTGCTTTAAGAAGTCACCTATTTTCAAAACTAGAGACGCGAGGCAAGCATTCGCGTAAAATATTTTCTTGGGAATAAAACCAGTTTTACAGTATGCAGAAAATGACAATTACGAGTATTTTAAAACGGTGACGATTTATTTCAATCTGAGTTTCAGACAGTTGGGAGTTTGGTCAGACGTCGGGTTACCCGGTGTTCTAATCTGGCTCCAAATTGTTTGCAATGCAAACAATGATTCTAGCTTAAACGCGTCTTTTGGGATATCGTAACGTCTTCCTACATGTATCTGTAATTCAGGACAAAAGTACTGCATATAGTTTACTTGATACTTTAGTCTCGCATTCTACCACCTGTGTTACAGATCGAAAAATAACACTTATTCTAAAGAGATTTTACTGTATCTATGATTATATTCTTCTAAAAGAAATTGAAACAGTTTTTATTTATTTTTTACTATTTTGGGTTAATCTTAAAAAAATAATACTCTTACAAACAGTGCAAACTCTAATCAGGGGGCTCCGGTATGTGTCCTATAATCAGGATTTACACTGTTTGCATATAGGATAAGAGCACTCTTCACAGGTGCGCTATTTGTTAATGACAAGTATACTTGTCGCAAGTTAAATAACTTCTCGTACATACACCGTTAGCTTGTAAATGTCGAACTTTTGCTTTATCACCGTGTGTGGTTTTGCAAGCTGTTGCCATGTTACACCTTTGGTAAACCTTAAATGTACGACGTGTATGCAGTAGAGAAGACATCATGCTTGCCTGTTTAAACGCAAAAGAAACGCTAACTCATTTCAATAATATGATGAAAGTGAAACTTTTTAACGATTCTGAATGTTCTTTTGAAACTGAATAGCAAACGGTTTTGAGCCTGATCAGTCGCCGGTTTACCCGACGTCTGATCTGGCTCCAAACTGTTTGCATACAATGGAAATAATAGTTTTAGCGTACACGTGTTTATTGTGAAAGAATAACGTCTTCTCCACTGTACGCTAAGGCCGATTTTCTGCTCACCGCAATAACATACAGTTTGAATCCAGATGAAACGCCGAGTAACTAGGCGTCTCATTGTGATAGAAATTGTTGAACATTCCAGAGATGTTTCATGAAACGAAAATATACATATATTAACTCTTAGAAATGTTGCATGTAACATGCTTTGTAGGCGACAATTGCACAGCGGGCTAATGGTTTACAAAGTTTCATTGATTAATGAGTAGTATCATACCAGCAACATATACAACCGAGAAGACCTTATTCTTTCCCAATAAACGCGATTTTCACTAAACTCTTATGTCCATTACTAACAGTTTGGAGCCAGATCAGACGCCGGGTAAGCCGGCGTCTAATCAAGCACCAAAATATCAGGGCTGACATAAGTTTATTATACAAAATCCTTAGATTTCCAAATTTTCTATTTTTCAAGAGCGATTGCTAAAAGCAGGTTGACAAAAAAGCTTAATGCGCATTCTGCTTTACTTTCAGCATGCTTAACGCTATCATCTACTAGGATAAAAATCCGAAGATTACGGAAAAATCCGGAGAAATGGCAGCCCTGAAATGTTTGCCACTCAGACTTAAGCTGAAAGTTAGTCATTTCAAAAAGCTGATTGAAACCTTGAACCTGATGAAGGCCTAGTGTTACATGTAGGCCGAAACGTTGTTGTAATAAAGATTTGTCTACCATAAATCTGCCTGATCATTGGTTCTACTTTCTCATGATATTGCCTCACTTTATTTAAAAAAGCTGTAAGTTTCTATATTTTGGTGCATTGCGTTTGTGTTTTGTTTGTGTTTAAACGAAAAAGAATAATGTATTCTTCGCTGCAAGTAAACTCTTCAAATAGTGCAAGTGGTACACTTGGTTACCATACGATAACATAGGTGTCAGTAAATACAAAGACTGTGGTTACTATCGGTGAAAGTGCCCGCCCTTTATACTAAATTCTGGTGGCCTGCGGTTAGTATGTCGTGTGCCAGGCTAGGTGATAAATCTTCATCCCCCAGTCTTTTGCATCGCCAAGTTCTGAAAATGTTGGACTTCCCATCTGGTAGAAAATCATAAAGCACGCACGTAACCAGGGTTAAAAAATATATGTTTGAATTGAGTATGAGATCGTTCTAAGCATTTGATTGATCAGATTTGAGTTTTTGCTGAAATCTAACCAAACAAATGCTTGAGAACGATCTCAGTCTCAACTCGAATGCTATTAACCCTTTCAACCCTACAGCCCTCTGTAGAGATTACTGTTTACATATGCAAAGAATGTAGACCCTGATCAGAGGGCTCATATAGGAGCCCTCTGATCAGGGTCTACACTGTTTGTTTTTTCATTGGTTTTTGTTATCATATCAAAACTGCAACAGTAGACTTGTTCAAATTGTTTGCTCTAGAAAAGTCCAAAAGGATAACAAATACCCACAAGAGGTATTTAGGGTTGAAAGGGTTACCTCGGGGTCAGGAATCTTACCTTCAAAAGTGCTTGACATACTGCTTGCTATGTAGTTACAATGGAGAAGACGTTTTGGACTATTTCTCTCAATAAGTGTTCGCGTTTAATCTAATTTCCTTCCAAACAGTTTGGATCCAGACCCGACTCGGGCATCTTACACTGTTCCAAACTGTTTGACTCTCGTTTCGATATAACATTGCTCATTTTACCTTAATAATAATTTTATAAAATAAAAGCAGGCGACAAACTATTGTTAAAAACAGTGACGTCATGGCGTTGAAGGGGTTAAGTAAAGTTAAACTTCATTTACAAAAAAAAAAGAAAAAAAGTTTAGGTCAAATCCACAGGTACTTGACACATACTTTATTATCTATTAACATCACCCCCCTTTTTAAAAAAAAAAAAAAATTTTTTTTTTTTAAAAAGTGGGGTGATGTTAATAGATAATAAAGTATGTGTCAAGTACCTGTGGTCAAATCCGTGGTTTCAGCCTCTTTACAGTATTATTAGATGTTAGAGGTTCTCTGTATAATTATATAAACAGTAACAAATCCTATTATCAAAGACATTTAAAGTTTTGAAGCATTGTTTTCAGAACTTTCACAATTATTCTCCTGGTTTTCTTATCATTCCATACCTCTGTATTCCAAATTTAAACCATCATCATCTTATTCTCAAGTACTTTGATATATAATTTGTAAGACATTGTTTCATAATCGAATGGTAAATACAGTGGAATAGTTGTCAAATAGTCGAAGGATTTAACTCATTCATCTCAGAAAATTTTAATTGACATCTCCAATTTCCATTTAATTCTAGTTCATTTGTGGCTATCTATTTGGGTATGTTTTCTGTTAATATACGTACTGCAAAACGTCAAACAGTGCAGATCCTGATCAGAGGGTTCCTTCAGGAGTCCTCTGATCCGGTTCTATACGGTTTGCATAGGTACACTGTTTGCAAATGGCGACTCGTCGCTAGGGTTGGATGTGACATTTTGTTAAGTGTACATATTTATCAAAATGTCCTATAGAGATTATCGTAGTACTTGGTGTAATCTGAAATCCAAACAGTGTACACGACACTGTTACAGTGGAGAATACGTTGTTCTTTCCCGTTTAAACGCAATCGAAACGCAAACGCAACACACCAAAATGGAGAAAATGACAATATTTTGACAATTCTGAGTGTTGATTTTTACCTTGACGGCAAACAGTTTGGAGCCTGATCAGACGCCGGGTTACCCGGCGTCTGATCATGCTCCAAACTGTTTGCAATAGAAATAATAGTTTTAGTATAAACGCGTTTATCGGAAAAGAATAACATTTTCTCCACTGTACACGACACTGTTATCAACATTTGCATAGAGATTGAGCTCGTATCCTAAAATGGCCAAAGTTTCATATTTTGAAACTTAGTCATTTTGTTATCGCATGGCATACACATGTATGAGATACGATTGGGCATCGATTACCTAAGTGGAGAATACTTTCTATTTATTTCCCATTTACACGCAAACGAAACAAAAACGCAAATCAATAGAATATAAAAAAAAAACCCACATTTTTTTAAATATGAGTGGCAAACAACTTGGAGCCATATCAGATACTGGTTATTCGGTATCGGCTATGGTTCTAAACTTCTTGAAATGGAAACAATTACATTTTTTCTTCATAAACGCTCTAGTTCTAGTTTTGAAAATAGGTAACATACGTTGAAAACAGGTCTGTTTTGCTTCAACCTGCTTAAAGTGACCAGCTCGAACGATACTACATGTAGGAAGTGTTTTATATTCAGGACTTCCAAAGGTGGGACTACTTTCCTGGGTGAAGTTATAGTTAAAGTAAATGCGCAAAATGGCAATTTTATCGAGAGTTGGGTAAAACGTACCCGAAGTATCGCAACACACTCTATACTAACACAATCCCGACGCTTAACCCTTTACCTCATAGCCTGTTTCTAGTTTTGAAGACAGGTGACCACTTAAAGCAGGTTGAAAGTAAAGCAGAATGTGCCTTAAGGCACATTCTGCTTTACTTTCAGCCTGCTTTAAGCTTAAATCTGCTAGGCTATATACAATATTTGTAATGGTTATTGTTCAAGAGGTATGATTTGGAACTATTTTCTTCAGCGGAGGAATAAATTAAATACGCTAAAAGTCGCTTCTATGGGGGAAAGGGTTAAACTTAAACATATACAATGTACAGTGTAATTGATAATTTATATGCACAGCATGCATTGCAAACTGTAAATGCAATAATTATGTTGATTCGAAAACGTTCTATTGTGTGACGAGCAATAAAAGGCATGAAATAAGTTTAATCCATTCTACCCTGAAACATGTAATAGACAATTCCAATTTCAAAATAAGCCTAGTCCTTTTTTACTATTTAGGGTTGATTTTTAACAATATGTTTCATAATGACAAACAGTGTAGATCCTGATCAGAGGGCTCCTTAAGGAGCCCTCTGATCAGGGTAAACACTGTTTGCAAAGGACAAGTGTAATCCTCACAGGTACACTATTTGTAAATGACGAGAGTTCTCGTCGCTAAGGTCGAATGTGTTGACAAGCTAGATACACAGGGCGGATAGGCTACTCTTTCCCAAAAATTGCTGTGCTACAACGAATATGTAAATTTGTAAACAATTTGGTGTTATGTAAAAAAAAAAATCATTTTCAAAACTGTTTACCACTCTGATCAATGCAATTCGTTCAAAGTTCCTAAAACTGGCGTATGTTATACATTAAGGTGCAGTGACTTTGCGTTGGGTTTTGTTTAACCCTTTTACTGCCAACATTTTCGTGAGACTTTTACCCTTTCACCGTTTCATTGTCGTCTGCTTCAATTTTGTTGTTTGCAATATCGTTTCAAAGTTGAAAAAGTAGGCAGTATGACTGAAGATTTGTCAAAAACGAGTGTCAAACAGTTTGGATCCTGATCAGATGCCGCGTTACGCGGCGTCTGATCAGGATCCAAACTGTTTGCAAACGCGCCAATGAGAGTGAAAGGGTTAAGGCGTAAAAGAACACCCCCTTCCCACTTAACAAGTTTACTGCATTCTTGAACAAGTGGTCTCAATTCACCAATTGATTAATTAAGCACCCAACATGTAACACATGTACTGCTGTTGTATTGATTTTGGTTGGTATATTTGTAACTACAGATTTGTATGCCAGTCGCCGAAATAAAGAAGATACAACTGGGAAGTTGTTGTTATCGGTATTATCCGTTTAAACGAAACGAAATGCAATGCAACTACATGTAGAAAATAGCAATCTTGTGAAAATTCTGACAACTCATTTTTGTCCGAGTGGCAAACAGTTAGACACAGACCAGTCAGATTCTAATTGGTTAGAACTGGTTATAGGAGAGTTTAGCCAAAACACGTTTATTGGGAAAAGTCTGCTCAACTGTAAATTGATATAGGACAAAGAATTATATTCGTGTGGACGAATTTTAGCCCATTCTTCCCGTATGCCTTATCTGTGTTTCCCAACCTTGACCTTTGACAAACGACGGAAAACATCGCGATTAACCTTTCGTCTGTGTTGTCATGCATTTACCAGAACTTGCAGACAGTTTGGATCTAGATCAGACGCCGCGAAACGACGTTTGATCAAGATCTAAACTGTTTGACCTTTATGTGAAGGTTTTCTTTGTTTAAATTTGCAATAGAAGTTTAAAACCAATTACAGATGACAAACGCGAGGAAACGAAATTGTAGCAGGTGCAAAGTTGAAAGATAGTGAGAATTTGTTGTTCATTTATCAGTATTCAAACACACGGAGATTATCTTCTTGTCGGTTGGTAAACCTCACTCCAATACATGTAGAAAGTTTATAACAAAATACCCTAAACCACAAACAGTATAGACCAAATCCAGCCACCGTATTGAATGAACGATGTCTTATTAAGTTTATCTGGTTGAACCGTTAGACGTTACCAGTCAAACTTGATTTAGTGGGAACTGAATTGAAGGTTGAGTTTAACTGAAAAAAATGTACTTTAAGGAGGTGAATACAGTGTAGACAGATCTTGTAAGATCTGCATAAATGTTTTATCATGTTTTATGCAATCACGTGTCTTTAAAACACTATTTCGTTGTTGTAAAGTACTACACCAAGAAACACAAATATATCGTATTGTTTTCTTCGCATAACTCTTTAAGCACATAGTAAGAATATCTTTTTATACAATTTAACCAAATACAAATATAAGAGCAAAAGGGTTGGGCTACAAGTTCTTACATCATTAGTTACGGTCCTCCCTTTGGAATATCTCTGGTATGGCATCTTACTCCAACCCCAATGACAGGGCTGCCATTTCTCCGGATTTTTCCTAAATCTTCGGATTTTTTTTCCAGTACTTGGTAGCTTAAAGCAGGCTGAAAGTAAAGCAGAATGCGCCTTAAGGCGCATTCTGCTTTACTAACAGCCTGCTTTAAGTAGTCACATGTCAACAAAACTAGATACAGGCTATGGGGTAAAGGTACGATTCGTAAAATCGCACTTGAAAAATGCAAATTTGGAAATCTTAGGATTTTTCATGTCAACTTATGGCAGCCCTGCAATGATATTCAATGTGCATGCTGTAAGTGCCCTTTCCGTCCTCCTGCATGACATCTTGGTTAGATTTGAGTTAAGTTAGATTTCTTTAGATCTGACGTTTAGTCCCAAGGTTGATGCGAAGAGGGAGCAATGGACATGGTTTAAAACAGTTTCTAAATAGGCGTTTGTAATCACCATTCACTAATACTAACGTGACTAATATTAGTGTAAATCGACATCGTCAATTAAACTAAAATAAATCAAATAGCATTAATGCATCACTTTCAAATTCCGAGCCCAATTATTATAATGCGTTTGAGACAAGTCTGAGGTAGTTCTCAAGCTTTTGATTTGTCAGATTTGAGCAGTTCGCTCAAATCTGACCAATCAAAAGCATGAGAACGATCTCAAACTCAATTCAAACGCTTTATATATGCACATGTGTGTATGCATATACTCAAACTCCATTTGTATATCCAATCACAGGGACATGGAATATTGCACGTGTTCTTTTTTATCATCAGATGCCCTCGAATGTTTATGCATAGACTCAAATTCCATTTATTTATCCAATCACAGGGACATAATAATTGAGCACGTGTTCTGTTTTATCTTCAGATGCCCTCGACTGTTACCAGTGCAATGTGTATATACGAGGAACCCCTTGGCCATGTAACTCTGACCGAGGCATGAGAAAGTTATCCAACTGTGTAGCCTGTCTGAAGTCATATACACGAACATATCTTCACAACACATTCCATGACGTAATCTGTAAGTACATGTATGACGTCTACAGTTTCCATAATAGTATTATATGCATGTAGTTTATTCTGCAATAGACTATACAGCCCATCAGCATACATACTATTATACCAAATATATATACAATACCGGTTATGGCTACATATTTCTGTTATTCAGTGGAAAAAACGTTATAATTCCCCGTTTGAAAAAAAAAAACAACATATAAACGCAAATAAATATTTCTTTTAAAAAAATTAACTTTTGCGAATTCTGAATATTTATTCTGATCTCATTTGATCTTTGATAAATGTATTGAGATTCTCACAAAACTCTATATTTACCCATTACCCCATTTAACTTATTCCACCACTGAAGTAAATATATTTAGTTCAAATTCATAAAGGCCATGAATGTGCACAGTAAGAAATGTATTCTCTCAATACTAGCAGATGGTAACTTAAAGCAGGCTGAAAGTAAATCAGGATGCGCCTTCATGCGCAGTATGCTTTACTTTCAACCTGTTTGAAGTTGTCGCATATATTAAACACTAGAAAAAGGACATTTTTTGCTGGATACTTAATTGGAGCAAAGTTCGGAAATATTTTAATTTTTAGTTTACGCTCGATCTTATTTGGAGTCCAATGTATTCAAAACAATATTACTATGCCGTGTGTGTATTTAAAGCCACCATTAAGGTTTCATAATACGTTTGCTAATAAATTTAAAATGTGTTGGTATAACAAGCACACATAAATGACACTGTAACCATGCATGTTTATAAAATTTGAAATGACTGCTGTGATGCATTGGAGGGACACATAAAGTTATATGCTTTAATCAGAGCAACAGATAAGAGTAGTTTTTCAAAACTTAAAATCTTTATTTCTGAATTAAACCCTATGGTGTCACTACTCATTCGAATCGTCTCTTCGAGACGATTCTAATGAGTAGTAACACCATAGGATTTGGTGCTGAAATGAGTGATAAAATGTTTGATTTGTTGAAATAACTACCTTTTATATGGAGCCCTGTTTAATGTGTTAACATTAATGTTTGATTGATGTTATGTGGAAGTTTCAAAACAAAGTAATCAAATTTAGTGTAGTTTGTCGATGAATACGCTATTCATATATATACCGGTCTTGAGAAATGTAACATAACATATGTATATTCGTTGCAAAACTATGTCCTTTTTTAAAGGAAATTGAAAAATAACTTATTCGTAACAAGGTGATATAATCTATTAACAATTTAAAGTATATTTTACATTTTTTCATTTATAAATCATATCATATTATTTATAACCATTTTACCCTTTAATGTATGCATTAATAGTACAAAATGTAGGTCAACACACTTTTCAATTTTATTATTAAGACTATCTTACATCAAGTGTTGTTGGTTGAAATGTTTAGTAAAATTCCAATAAACTTTAGCAAGTAATAAGCAATGTATGGCATTTTTCCTAAACCATATGATTTGAAAAGTTCAGTAGTAAATATGGCCAATGCCTATGACTGGCCCACATTGATGTCTACATGTACTTTTCACAACGAAGAAGGTGTTGCTGTCAAAGTATTAAACATCGCTATATCCGCGACAAGAAAAGGCTCTTGTCAACGGCGTATCACATATGATAATGTAGGTTCCAAGAAAATGCAAGTAACAGAGCTTTTTGAAGGATTCTCTTATCTAAGAAGAGTAGAATACAATGTTTAGAATTCTTATGAGCTAATCTAATCATTGTAAGGTTTGAGACCTATTCGAGCGATTGACCAAGGAGTATATAAAACCTTTACAATCTGCAAGGTAATGTGACAAGTCGAGTTAAACGAAATTTACACAAAAGATGACTTCCTCGATGAAAACTGTAATATTAAGATTTAGATTTGTTATATTTTTGAGAAAAAGGATATTAAACAACTTATATCAAATATACCGTCTTTGTAACTGAATGGAAACCAGCATTGGTTTTTCTTAAAAAAATATTTCCGTAAACAATTGAAATTAAGGATTTGTTTTCACCTGTCTTGAAACCCATTATAGATTTACCTATCATAGTCCTAAATTATACAGCATGTCTGCTTTTCACATGTAATATTTAAATAGCTATCCATTCTATTTAATTGTCTTTGTAAGATAGAAGTTCCTTTTATAGATAGATATATATTTTATTCATACATAAGGCCAGAGGCCCAATAGTACACAAGCATTCAAATCATGCAATACATAGTCAAAGGCAAAGGTATATGCAGTGACCTTATTTCGAAATCGCCAACCTGTACCAACCTGTATCAATGAGCAGTGTCAATATGTTTTGTATTGGTTTCATATCCTGTTCAAAAACCTCAGATACATGTACATATTAAAAACTTTTTAATACATATACTGTGCACTGGGGAAGGCATGTCGTAAAATACGTACAGTGGGCGTTTGTAATGCCCGACGTTAAGTTTTTAAGCAACAGCTCGTTTATACAGTGGAAAAATAACGTTATTCTTCCCTTTGAAACGCAAACGAGACGCAAACACAGTGCATTTAAATGTAGAAAATAACAATTTGTGGAAATTTCTAACTATTTATTTTATCCTGTTGGCCTATAAATGACGTCATAGTTGCCTTAATGAGCATTCTGCTTTACGTTCAACCTGTTTTATGTGTTCATCTGTTTTCAAATCATAGTAACAGGCTATTGGGTAATGGGTTAAACAAACGTTGCGCTTTGAAATATAATTTATCGCGCTGTTCGCCGTTTAAATAAAATGAAATATATACATTTATGTACACTTGAAATTCCAGTTCAAAGCAAAAAAAAAAAAACTGAAGGGGGGAGCACACAACGTTTTGTAAATTTTGAAAATATATGACCATAAAAAATGCACTTAAAACTTAAAAGTAAAATTCAGGAAAGTTTGGTTATCTAGCCATAAATAATCTTAGGGGATAGGTTGTTTTTGAGACCTTAACGCGCGTTCAAGTTCATAAAAACAATAATGTCATAACTCATGTCTTACAGTGGAGAATCTGTTATTCTTTCCCGTTTAAACGCAACCGTACGCAAACGCAAAGCACTAAAACGTAGAAATGTGCAACTTTTGGACAATTCTAAGATTTCATGTTTATCTTGGTGGCAAACAGTTTGAAGCCTGATCAGACGCCGGGTTACCCGGCGTCTGATCTGGCTCCAAACTGTTTGCACTGCAAATAATAGTTTTAGCGTAAACGCGTTTATTGGGAAAGAATAACACATTCTCCACTGTACCCCGAGTACAATGGTTACTTACAAACAGTTTAAATCCTGGTCAGATGTCGCGTTATGCGGCGTTTAATCAGCTTCAAAAGTGTTTGACATTCATTTCAGCATTCCTTCAGTCAAAATATCTTAACTTTTGCTTTGATAAAAAAAGCAGACGATACTTGTTTAAAACTGATGACGTCATGGCAGTGAAGGGGTTACAGATACATGTACATGTAAAGGGTGAATTCGGCGAGTTTGAGTTTTCGAGATAAATAAGATACATCTTTGATCACAAAAGTTAACTCTTTCACTGCCATTGGCAACCGAACGTGGCGTCTGATTAGGATACAAACTGTCTGACGCTCATTTTGAAATTTCTTCAGTCATACTGTCAAAAAGAGGATAAACTTAAGGCGGATTAAGGATGAAAATAATAAAATGAAAAATTTATTGCTTATGGGTAAAATAATTCATAAGTCATATATCTACATTAATGGAGTTTTACTATCAATCCTGATATCTGAATGTGTGACAATACCGTCATTTTCAAACAGTTTAGATCCAGACGAGACGCTGACCTTTGATCAGGATGAAACAGTTAAAACATTTAGGAATTATTTCTGAAAAATGACACGTGTACTCATTCGAAAACAATATTGCAGATGACGAGTTTTGAGCGGACGGTTTTATAGCAGGTGAATTATAAATCTTTAGTCTGCTGGGTATGAATTTGCTAGAGTGGAGAAGAGACGTTATTCTTTCCCGCTTTAACGCAAACGAAACGCAAACACAATGCTCTCAATTGCAAAAAAAATATAAACAGTTTGAAATTTCAAACTTTTCATTTTAAACTTGAGTGGCAAACAATTTGGAGCATGATTAGACCCCGGGTTACCCGGCATCTTATCTAGCTCCGAACTGTTTGTAATGCAAATAATAATTTAGCTTCGGGGGGTAAATTTAACGAAAACGCCCTTTGGGCGTTTACGAAATTTACCCCCTGCGAAGGTAATGTAGTCATACCGTCATGAACGTCAAAAATATGTTGTTTATTCCTATAATGACGTATTTTACGCCTTTGATTTATTCCTTCACTAAAGAAAATAGTTCCACTTTATTCAGTCATGAATATGTACCATAACAATAGTTTCGATAACCTAGCAGACGGTAGCTTAAAGCAGATTGAAAGTAAATCAGAATGCACCTTCGGGCGCCTGTTTTAATTGGTCATTACTATTTAGGAAACGTAACAGTAAATAAATATTAAGGAAACGATATTACTATAGCTAAAGGGTTAACATATTTGCGTGTTTTTCTTGTAAATGAAGGGTTAAGCTTAATATTGCTCAAAAATGTGATTTTTCAAGTATATTGCGAAATTCTAAATCGATAGCACATATAATGGTTGAGAAACTATTTTAGATTTAAATGGAAAAGGCATGATAACGAGGTTACGTCAAAGTCACTGAGTATACAGTGGAGAAAACGTTATTCTTTCCCAATAAACGCGTTTACGCTAAAATTATTTTTTCCAGTGCAAACAGGTTACCCGGCGTCTGATCAAGCTCCAAACGGTTTGTCACTCAGATTAAAATAGATAGTCAGAATTGTCGAAAAGTTGTTATTTTCTCCATTTTACTGCGATGCGTTTGCGTTTCGTTTGCGTTTAAACGGGAAAGAATAACGTTTTCTCCACTGTAAAACACCGGATTTTTTTTATTGTAAAACCAAACAACCTGTAGATCAATTCGATTTCCTTCAAATTGCTGCTAAATAAGGAGCCCACTGATCAGGTTCTACACTGTTTGTAAATTCTGCCACGTATTGTTAGAACAAACCTAAACAGTTACAATGGACTAGACATACATGTACTCTGAAACTGGAATGAACTAGTAAAGAGCGCAAAAACGTGTTTCCTGCACAGTTCACGTGTTTAATTAACAACCTACTTTACTTCTTATGCAGTTAAAAAATTCTAAAATTGATATTTTAAATCTAAAATTGGTGTACACCTTATATTATGTGCTGAAGGTCACCCTTTCCTACTATGCAGTTGTCTTCACATCTAAATGGATGTTCTCGCTTAACCCTTTACTCCCTGAAACCTAAAATGGACAATATTAGTTTTCAATTTTGTCTAGTCCATTTTTGACTTTTTAGGATTGATTTTTACAATATATGTCAAATGACAAACAGTGTAAACCCTGATCAGAGGGCTCCTTAAGGAGCCCTCTGATCAGGGTCTACACTGTTTGCATAGGACAAGTGTACTCCTCACAGGTACGCTGTTTTCAAATGACGCATATATGCGTGACTAGGGCTCAAAGAGTTAAAGAGGTTATCGCTCATCTCTGAGCACGCTTAATAATGTTCAACAACTGTTTTGTCAGCTACGAAATCCTTTTGGTTCTACCTCATCGTTTAACTCTTTCCTCCCTGAAACTTTAAATGGAAAATTCCAGTTTCCATTTTTGTCTAGTCCATTTCTGACTTTTAGGGTTGCTTTTGTCAATGTTTGGCATTATGACAAACAGTGAAGACCCTGATCAGAGGGCTCCTTTCGGAGCCCTCTGATCTGGGTCTTCACTGTTTGCATAGGACAAGTGTACTATTCACATGTACACTGTTTGTAAAGGAAGCCTATATGCGGGACTAGGGTTCAAAGAGTTAAGAAATTGAATTTAAGTGCTATCGGACCCTGATCTGGATCTAAACTATTTGCAAAAGCTTTCAGAGACTATATTGAATAATCATATCAGGCAAATAAGAGTAATTTATCTATGAATGTTTGGCCTTTAGGCAAACTAGGGCATGTTCAAACAGTGAAACGTGACCAAGATCAGAGGGTTCCCAAAGGAACCCTCTGATCAGAATCTGCACTGTTTGATCTGGATCCAAACTGTTTGCAAAAACGTTATGCGACTTTGACGGTGGAACGGTTAAAGCGATATAGAAATGTTCATTTTAAACAAAAAAGGTTAACTACTCTAGCGTGGGTATGTTAAAATGTATGTCATCCTGGTCTGACCTCATTATTAACTTATATCATGCGTGGATTCTTGAAATAATGATCTAATTTACACGACCTTTTTGTGCTAAGCGCGACCTAACTATATGTTGTAAACAGACTTTACCCAGATTAGAGGTCGGGTTACCAGGCGGTTGATCGGGATCCAGATATCTGAAAAAGTCCAGAAAAACTGAAATAAAGTAGAACCCCTCTATTACGACCACTAAATAGAAGGCTAATTGTCCGTATAAAGGACAGGTGACAGTTTAAAGCAATGTGAAAGTGAAACAGAAAGCTCCTGTAGGAGCTTTCTGTTTCACTTTCACATTGCTTTAAGCAGTCGCCTGTCTTAAACGATTAATATTTGACACAACTTAGTGGTCGTAATAGAGAGTTCTTCTGTACCCACATTCAATATGGTTTAAGTTAATGTTATTTGAATATAACTCAATGTAAATAGTGGAAAAGACGTTAACCGCTTAACCCTTTACGCTATATTCTGTTTCAACCCTAGCTACGAGTACACTCGTCACATACAAACAGTGTACATATATCTTTGAAACATAAACTTGTCCTAAGCAAGCACTGTAGACCCAGATCAGAAGGCTCCTGCAGGAGCCTTCTGACCAGGGCATACAGTGTTTGTCATTTTGCAATACATTGTATATTTTAAAATTCATCCCTAAATAGTCAATAATGGACACGACTTAATTGGGAATTGGAATTTTTCAATTGTAATTTCAGAGATGAATGAGTTAAAGTAGGTTGTAAGTATAGCAGAATGTGCCTTCATGTGCATTCTGCTATATTTCAGCCAGCCGCCTGCATAAGCTACCATCTGCTAGGAAAGGAACCTTTTCGTCTTTCATATGTTTTTAGTTTTGAAAAATGTGACCTGTGGCCACTTAAAGCAGGTTGAAAATAAAGCAGAATGAGCATAAAGGCACATTTGCTTTACTTTCATTCTACTTCAAGTTACATGTACCATATGCTTTGATACGGAACATAATTATTTCGTATACAGCATATTCATGATTGTATAAAATGGGACTATTTTCTTCGATGGAGGAATAACTAAAAGGCGTAAAAGGCAAAATACGTATTTATGGGGTAACGGATTAATACTGTTTAAATAACTTATTTGCCATTGAAACATAACAAGATGTTATTCAATAAATACTTTTGGCTAAATAGAGGTGATCTAAGTGTCTTGTTTACAAAACTGGACCTTGTCAATATTTGACGAGCGTCTTGACCGATAAGATAAGCAAGATTGATGCAGTTTATACCAATTAACACGTGGGTGGACAATATGTCAACTAAATACGTATTGTTCGACCCTTTGATTGACGTTTTGTCATTGAAGAGAATCTAATTGTTTTAAAAAGCGATGACAGGGTTTCGTTTACCAATTCACAGTACATGTACATGTACTCCAATACAATAAAAGCAACACACAGAACTATGCCAAAAAATTGATTGGTTCAAGAAGCTTATGTCAACTATTTGGTAAAAACGGCGTAATGCAGCGTCTGATCAGGACCCAATCTGTTGTCACTCATTTAATTATGACCAATGCTAAAATACCTCAGATTTTAATTTGAGAAATAAAAATAGACGACAATTGTTTGAAATTGAGGACGTCATTGCAGAGATGGGGTTAAGAATACCGGATTGCGGACGGGACATTATATAGTATTTCAACAGCAATATTTCCCGTTAATGATGTTCAATATCGAGTTAGCGTAAATTGAATAAATCTTGATTCGTTTTATTCGAAAATATGTGGCCATAGGCGGACATTTACATTATATTACATGTATACCATATATACATATCAATCAACCCAGCAATTCAATATTTGGCTTTGGGTCACACATTTTATCTAAGACAGTCAAAGTTGTATTAAGCGATCATTACTGAATATAAAACATATAATACAGTTTAACAAAATGTAGCAGATATATATGCATGATGAAAGTGATACAGAAAAATTCCTTTTGCCATACATCTCTATACACCAGAAAACAAGACGCATTTGACAGAAACAAAGCAGGGGCCCGTTTTACTACCATACTTACGCAAAATTTTGCGTAAGTCAAAATCGTTTTACGCTTAAAGCGCGTCCTCTGATCTGGCTATTTGCTGTTTGTAGCAAGTGATTATAAAAAATATAAATAAAAATTAAAATTTTGACTTCCGCAAACTTTTTGCGTAAGTAGTTTAGTAAAACGGGCCCCTGATTCGTAAGCTATACCTGAAATGTTACTACTAATCAGACTGAACATTAAAGCAACCAAGCAGTCTATTGTATCTCTTAAAATTTAATTCTGTCGAATTTTTTTTCTGCGATCGCATGTAACCGCATAATGGTAGAAATGTCGACCTCGCAGAAAAAACAGCTATACAATAAAATATTGAAATGCTACTTCGGTCCTGGATTGTGTCGTTTTATACAAGTTTGCGTACATTTATATATGATCATTGACGTTTATGTCACACAGCAGCGGAAAACAATACAAAAGTAATGCTGAAACGAACTAAAACAGTCCCCCAAATTAAAGAATATTCTTCCTTCTTCAGTCTATAATCGATGTATACATGATTGACCGTAATATATGTTCAGTTCCGTTCATTTCGTTAAATCGAGTGTACACTGTAAAGTACAACCTCTCTTTTACGACCGCTTAAGTGTGTCAATAATGAGTTGCTTAAAATATGTGACTGCTTTGAATTGTCACATGTATTTATACGATCAATTACCCTTCGTTTTAGTGTTTGTAATAGAGAGGTTTTACAGCATTTACAAACAAGAAATATCTTTAAAAAAGATATTCCGTCGCAGGTTAAAGTTTTGTGTGGGGTACAGTGGAGAATCTGTTATTCTTTCCCGTTTAAACGCAAACGTACGCAAAACACTAAAACGTAGAAAAGAACAACTTTTGGACAATTCTGATATTTCATGTTTATCTTGGTGGCAAACAGTTTTGAGCCTGATCAGACGCCGGGTCAAAATACAAAACAGACCCGTCTGCGACGGGAAAAAAATACATGTTACTTGTATTTAGGTTATTCATGTGCTCTTGCTTAGGAATGTCAATTTAGTTATCTTGATTTACTCTTTTCAACATGTAACTATAAATCGTAGTCCTGCAATAAAATACATAACGTTTTTACAGTTACATTATCATCTGCTTTAACATAGTTGTCTAAATTGTAATTTAAAAGTAAGGTTTAATGTAGTCTGACCAAATAAATATTGATACGTCTTTCAAACAGTTTGTATTCCTGATCAGACGCCGCGTTACGCGGCGTCTGATCAGGATCTTAACTGTTTGCAAAGGGGACTTTGGTCTCATATGACGATGTCAGTGTTAAAACTGGTGCATTTTATTACTTAACCCGTCCCCTCCCCAATAGCTTGTTTTCAGTATTGAAGACATGTGGTTGCTTAAAGAAGCTTGTGAGAATCGGAGACTGCTCCTGTTTGAGCATTATGCTTATTTTGCAGCCAGCTTTAAGCATCAATCTGCTACAATGTAGAACTATTTCATAAGGCGTTTATTCACGACTTACTAAGTAGGACTCTTTTCATCAGTAGAGGAAGAAATTAAAGGCGTTAAACGGTGTGTTTATGGAGAAATTGGTTAAGTTTAGATATTACATGTATACTAATATCTTCTCAGATGAAAAAACCTACCTATTACATTACATAATCAAACAGTTTGTAGCCTAGATTTACGTGCAGCTGATCTGGGTTTGCATATGGTTTTAAATGATTTCGGGCAGGGCAATGGTTTTGTTGTGGCAGATTTACGAGAGATATTTGAAGGTCATTGACACAACATCAAAATATAGAAATATAGCCTGTTATCGCCTCAACCGCCCTAAATAACGTCTCTTAACCTACAATTATATGATTTGTTCTGCGATGTAATATTGTATGTTAAAGATACTGAAAACCGAATGGTGTATTTGCAAACAGTAGAACATACTCCAAAAAAAGAGAGAAAGCTGTGACAGTATCGTGCATATGGCACTTAACAAATGTGATCGGTATAAGAACATTCTCATGAAATCTAACTCTTACTTGTTGTTTCAGGGCTGCTCTTTTCTCCGGATTTTTCCGAAATCTTCGGATTTTTATCCAAACAGATGGAAGCTTAAAGTAGGCAGAAAGTAAAACAGAATGCGCCTTCACTTTACTTTCAACCTGCTTTAAGTAATCGCGCTTGAGGATTAGAAAATTTGGAAATCTTAGGTTTTATAATGATCCACTTATGGCAGCCCTAGTGTTTCTTTTAGATTTTCCAAAATCGCTTTCTACTCCACCAAACACATTTACATGTAGAAATATCACTGTGGTCAAGAGGCTTAGAGTGAAGGCCAATGTTTTAGGATCTTGATTTGCCTTATCCACACGGGTTCAAATCCCTTCCCGACTCATTAGGTTGTTTCTTTCAAATGTATTTTCTCTTATTAGAATATAACATTAATATATTCTAATATTTCGAAATCTAAAGGGCCTTTCCTAGAAAATCATGTTGATTTTCTTTGAGAAAAAAGGCCTTTAGAGGTCGAACTATTAGTATAGAGCAACGTTATAATTTACAGCTAATACTATTTTAATTCTCTATTTTGAATATTGTTATCTTTATGGTGTATATGTTAACCCTTTCCCCAATAGAAGCGCCTTTTAGCGGCTATGATTTATTCATCCGCTATGGAAAATAGTTCCATTTTAATCAGTAATGAATGTGTATTTTAGGGAATATTTTTTATATTATAGTACATGATAGCTTAAAGCAGGCTGAAAGTAAAGCAGAATGCGCCCTAAGGCGCATTCTGCTTTACTTTCAACCTGCTTTAAGTAGTCACCTATCTTAAGTACTAGAATCAGGCTATCAGGTAAAGGGTTAAGCATACATGTACATTATTTTCCTCAAACTAATAGTTTATGTGTTTATAACTTTATACATGCGCCTGTCATCCTCTTATAAAATAAATTGTTTGTAACCAAAAGTGGGGTCTCTTTAAAGAATCTGGAACGAGTTGTTATTTGGTATAAACCTAAACTTTACTGTACTTAGTTTGACATTTACCTAAAGATAAAATACAGCCTGTTAAATCTTGATTTTGTTATTTTGACTGAATGAACATCGATATGACGTTTGAAGTCTGAAGTTCTATTGAACGTCAACGCCCAATAGGACTAAACATATGTATGCACATGACTGACAGTATGACAGAACTTAATAACTATGTAACACAAACACACTGCGGAGAAGGTTCTATCCATACATTAAATATAAGTGCCCTTCTGTTTGGATCATGATCAAACGCCGAGTTGCTTGGTCTCTGATCAGGATTCAAACTTCTTGAAAATGCCAGTGCTCTAAGAAAAATATCTTCAATGGAATATGAGAGTATTTTTGTAAAATATTTAAGGTACATGTATTAGTTTTATTTTACCCACATATGCCTAGTGTCTACTAATGTAATGCGGCGTCTCATCAAGTTATCTACGTGTTGCTATTTTAAATGAAAAGCCATATAGTAAAAGACAGACACAGTACGTAGTGTCTATAGATGACCCTTATATATATTTTGTAGAAAATCTTCCAGCAAAATACATTGCAATATCCAGGTATAAATGTGTAATACGAATATTGTCTCAAATGATAACGAATGTCCGGTTCTTTATTCATGTATCACGTTGAACTAAGAAGCTGCACCCGAGTTTTTGTTTTTTTGGAAAATATCTCATACTCATATATAACCACAGTCAATCGTAAAAATGAGAAGATTTGTGTAAAATGGAGCATATCGGGTTAACCACTCCACCACACGTCACTGACTTTACATTACAGACAGACAGACGTGTGCCCTCACCAAGCACTCAAAACAATACTTTCATATTGAGTCTTTAAAAGCGGGTGCAACGTAATGCAGTCCAACCGTAAAGCAAACAGATCCAATACGTTCTGCTTAACGTTTGTTCTGCATTCAGCAATCACGTATATTGAGAGGGTTCCTCGAATGCGAGTATTAAAAATGTTGTCGTATAACACATGTCGAGCTGTAAACTGTCGTTATGGTAACCAGTACTAATAAAAATATATTACTAACAGTTAAATAAGACCATAAATTATACAAAATAATTGATAAAATGTCTGTTTCAATTTGTTTGGCAGGGTAGCTATATGGAGATACTTCCAAAATGGCTGAAAGTTAACATAATGTATTTCATACTTGTAAACACTGATGATAAGAGTTCACCTACGTTTCTGGCATTTTTTAACAGACGAAAAGTGTTGATATACCGATATACATGTATCGGTATAGTTAGGTTAAACATAAATTGTATCCATATATGTACATGTAAAATTATATTTATTCGTTATTTCAGTCTCATCTATATACATAAATACATTGAATGATGTGACAATTATTGTTTTTTCATCAAATTATTGCTCACAAGTATGAAAAGGTAGTTATTAGTAAAGTTAATGATTATGTTTTAACCCTTTACTGATTCTAGTTTTGAAGACAGCTATGGAACGTAAAGCAGAATGCGCCTTAACTATTTGCCTGTAATATACAATGTATAGATTAAACGGAGTGGCTATTAATAGTCGACCGTCAATAGCGATTTCACGTTAAAATCACTGTTGACAGACGTCTGTCAATAGCAGTTTTAACGTGAAATCGCTTTTGACAGTCGTCTGGCAAATATCTGTAGATGTAAACTTTTAATGTACAATTCCAGTTTCCAATGGAATATATTCCATTTGGGTCTAGTAAGGTTGTTTTCAGCAATGTTTTGCATAATGACAAACAGTGTAGACCCAGATCAGAGGGCTCCTTTAGGAACCCTCTGATCTGGGTCTTCACTATTTGCATAGGACAAAATATATTCCTTACAGGTACAGTGACTGTAAAGGACAAGTATAATCAACGTAAGAGTTCAATGTATTAATTTGTGTGTGTTTCTGTTTCAGTGACCTCGTATGAATCACGGGTATGTGTCAGGGACAAGATGGCTGCACGGTCAGGTGGCTGCTACAATTATGTCACAGATTCCGGGTACCTGAAGCGCTGCTTCTGTCACGACGATCTCTGCAATAGCTCAACGGTTATCTCCCTTAGTTTAACATCCATGCTGGGCGCTCTACTGGTTAGCTTTGGACTGAAATATGTGTCGTGATTGCTAGTGACTTGAAAAGGATGTCCTAAAATGATGTGGCAAAACAACTGGTACGTCAGATGACATTGTAATTAGGGTTGATATGTTTTTTCAAAGTGTTTTGGATATAAGCTGATCAAAATAGTAGTAACTCGGGATAATCTATTCATGAAATAAAAACTGAATGCAGCAGGGACCAGTTAAAAGCATTACCATGATTTTTTTTAATTAGCAAGAGGTTAACAAACAAAAACAGCAACTGGACAATCATTTTTGACCAGAGAATAGCTTCAATTTCCTTATTAAGTGAAACATTAACAAATATGTGAGATTCTTCTTTGCAATTTAACTGGAAAAACAAATGTTCCAGAATAATCTCCCAAATGCTTTTAAAAGTAAGCAAACGCCATAATTATGGGTAAATGCCATAAATAATTGGGCGAAAAAGTGCCATAACTAGAGAGAAAATGACATGTAAAGTGGACATACATGTATATGGAAACGATGGCCTTTCTTGATTATTTCTGTTATATCTCATGTGCCAACTCGTACAAACTACGTAAGCTGTGAGATTTTTTAAAGTTTTTTTTAAACGTGATGTGGAATTCTGATCAACTGGTGCCAGTGGTTGTATGGATCTATAATCATGAAGGTAGCACGGGGCTCCAGATCAGCGGGAACGTTGAGCAGAATTCCCAAGTTATCGGTTATCAAGTTATATCAAATGTTCTGCCTAAAGTGAAACGTACAATGCCCAATTGTTACTCCCTTATTTCTATACCAAACCACATGATACGACTACACGAAATCATATGTTTCTACTGCTCATTAGAATAGTCTCGAAGAGACGATTATTATGAGCAGTAGAAACATGTGATTTCGTGTAGTCGTATGAATGTAAATATTGTAATACTCTTCTACCAGGAGCTATGGTATAGAAGTGAGGTTGTGGAATAAAAATCAATCTGCAGGAATAACACAAGTGGAGTATAAACAAGGATATACATGTATGAAGGTGCGTGTATATGTGCAGTGTTTTACAGAATAACTGCATTTTTATAAGTGGAATATATGTGTTATTTACGTGTGAGGACGCAATAAAAAAGTTTATATGTGCAGCTTAGCCTCTGTCAAAGAGTGTGTTAGTACCATGCTCCCGGATTACAGGGATTGTATGTGGATTTACACCAATGAGCAACGGAGGGTGAGTCTTAGAGTGATAGGTTGAGCTTGACTTTTGAACTGTTGACGTTTGATTTCTATCAAATAGACTTGAAATATTTCAAGGCACGCCTACTAAATCTATGCAATACGCGTTTTATATTATCATAAATATATCATTGAGCAAATCTACATACCGAATAACGTTGTCTTCACTGTATGTATATCCCTTTGATCATACCATTTACATGTATTTTGTACATTTTATACTCCATGATTGTATTGATAATTTCATGGTCATTAAAACTGATGATGAATTATTTTAATGGCTTATTCTTAATAGTTATGCCATTTTGAATCATATTTTGTACTATTTATTTTATTTTTTCCTCATAAGAAAAGTGTGTATAAGAAAGGTTAATAATAAGCGCGGTTTAGTTGCAAACAGTTCGGTTCCTCATCAGACGCTGCGTTAAGCGGCGTCTGATCAGGAACAAAACTGTTTGTCACTTTTTAAAACTGTTTGACACTTTTTACGGTATGACATTTAAGTCAATTTACTTAAATTTAGATTTGAGAAATAAAAGCAGGAGGCAATTTATTAAAGTAGATCATGGCACGTGGTTGCAGTGAAAAGTGTTAAACACTTCACTGCCTTACATCAGTCACAATGGTTATTTACAAACAGTTTGGATTCTGATCAAGTTTGAGGGTTTCGAAAGTTTTGTATTTGAACTGCTGTTGGGTTTTTACAATCTGGTGAATATTTTTATTTTCCTTCCGGTTAATGACTCATGCATTAATACGCTCCACTATCATTGAAATACGTGTATGTGCCTTATTTTCCTACAAATTTCTACAATCCTGTGTTGATTTAAAATCTATTCTTTAGCTGTTTTCTTAACACGCACACAAAACCCCGAACTGTTCAAATTAATGTTTAATGTGTTTTAAATGAAGAGCTATTGACGCGAGGGTTTCCCGGCATCTGACCTTTAGTCAGTACGGTATCCAGTCAGTGAAGGGTTTCAAATAAATCAAGGGAGATAACTTAGATTACATTTAAAATCATTTTGGGCAAGTAAATTCCCTTTATGTATACACAACACGTAGTTCTTGTCAAGATTGAATCAAAGCCTTAAGGTAAATCGTCCATTCGGGAATATGTAGGTATCCACAAGCAACAAACAATCACTTTATTCTTTGACAGAAATTTCTGCGGTTCTAATCTGTGTCTGTACTGTTTGTCTGTCCCATTTACAGTGGAGAATCTGTTATTCTTTCCCGTTTAAACGCAAACGTACGCAAACGCAAAGCGCTAAAATGTAGAAAAGAACAACTTTTGGACAATTCTGATATTTAATGTTTATCTTGGTGGCAAACAGTTTGGAGCCTGATCAGACGCCGGGTTACCCGGCGTCTGATCTGGCTCCAAACTGTTTGTATTATAAATAATAGTTTTAGCGTAAACGCGTTTGTTGGGAAAGAATAACACATTCTCCACTGTATGTGGACGCTAGGCACAAATGGGTTAATGAGACGCCACGAGCGTAGAACCTTTTTAAGACAGAATCCCTGCTTGTCTTTTAATAAAGGTTGAGGCCCGTATTTGATATGGAAAATTATATCGAACTTAATAATGTCATAGATCAAACTTATGTTTAATAATATTTTGTATTTATGAAAATGTACCACTAGGGCCATGCCTTCTGTTTCTTCCTTACTCCTTCACAACTTCAACATCTTCTACCACTACAACTACTACCACACGTACTTTTCTACTACTACTACTACCGTGGAGAAATCGATATTCTTTCCAAATGAACGCGTTACGCTAAACCTTTTTTGCAAACAGTTAGATGCCAGATCAGACGCCGGATAACATGACGTCTTATCAGGCTCCAAACTGTTTGCAACCGAGATAACATGAATTATCAGAATAGTGCAAAACTTTTACTTTTTCACGTTTAAGGTATTTGCGTTTGCGTTTAAACGGGAAAGAATAACGTATTCTCCACTGTACCATTACTAGTCTACTATTACCACCACTACTTATGCTGCTACTACTTTTACCACTGTTACTACTACTTATGCTACTACTGTACTATTACTGCCACCACCAATACTACTACATGAAGCAGTCTACTACTACTTCTTTTACTACTACCACTACTACTACTATACTTCTATATACTTCTTCTACTACTACCTTATCTACTACCACCACTACTACATATATCGGTACTTATAATATTATATGGTTTAGTAAAAAAAGGTGTCAAATACCTGTGTGCTACTACTACTACTACTACTGCTACTTCTACTACTACTACTGCTACTTCTACTACTACTACTACTACTACTACTTCTACTACTACTACTTCTACTACTACTACTAATAACTACTACAACTACTACTACTTCTACTACTACTAATACTACTACTACTAATAGTACTTTTGCCCCAAACTGCATCTGTGATTGTATTTTTGTTATGTACGAGAGTGGTTCAAAAGTAATGATACTTGTTCAATAACTTTCAGACAATACGTTTTGACATAATAACTTCTTAAAAAGTAAAATTTCTTAAATGTGTTTTGAATATATCAGTTTATGTCTGAATTTTAATATACATAAAATTTCATTTCAATTGAAAAGTTTAACAGTAAAAAAAAATCTCATTTTTTATTAATTAACATTTCTTATTCTTGCTAGTGACAAAAGTAGACATGTGCTTTCAAACGCTATGAACATTTTCAAGATCAGTACTCGCATTTCTACATTTTGATTTTAAAAAATATAACCCCACTTCAATGGCTTTAAGTATAGCCTGGTTTTATATGTATAAAAAATGAGTTAGTGCTTTCAGCAACTACTTTTATACATAACACTAGATTGTTTCTTTTATGATATTTTAAGTACATGTACGTGTTTAACATTAGCTATATCTTTTACATTTTATAGAATAACAACATATTAAACTGTGTAATGTTTGCATAATAGTATATAGACATAGACATAGTTTATTTGGTAACTTATACACATTGTATCTCGTTACATCAGCATATATAATCAAATTGTTTAAACAGGTCAAATCATATCACGTGACAAAACTATTTTCTTATGTATAAATCCAAACAAAAAAGATCATATGATTGAGATCAATCACAGAAAGAAAAAGAGAAAAAGATTCCTCGGATGAAATATGAGGAGAATGAACACCTATTTTCAAGTGAATCACGTTATTGTAATTTTGTAAATAGTGGACGTCTAGAACAGAGCGAAGCAAAGCAGAAAACTCCTAACGGAATTCACGGCCCAGCCCATCTCTGCTCAGGTATCCATCTGTTTTAAACCCCGAAAGCTCACAACTAGGGAAAAGGTTAAAGCGATGGCACATTTTGCATTATATATAATGTACATGTATATGTATATAACTTATAGTAACAAAGTAACAACATAGTTACGCACAGCGGACTATACGATTCACTCTCAAAAGCGCACGTACAAAAACAGGTAGGCCAATTGCAACCAGTTATTGTCCAAATTAGACGTCGAGTAACTCTGCGTCTGATCGGGCTCTGGCCTGTTTGCCCGCCATATTAAGAAAGAATAATTGTTTCGCACTGTACTTAATATATACAAACATATCAACAAGAGTAACAGTCGTTCAAGTAGGTATCATCATAAGCGAAATGAAACCACTTAAAGGGCTGAAACATCAAATAAAGAGGGTAAAGCAAATTAGCAATGGACCCCCTTTAATTACCGTGTTTCATGAAAGCGACATGGAGCACATTAAAAGGGAAGCACATTCGATTCTAGCGACATGTATATTCGTCGTTAACAAACAGTGAACTTGTAAAGCTTGTCATTGTCCTATGCAAACAGTGCATACCCTGGTCGTGGGGTTCCTAATGTAGCCCATCGATCTGGGTATGCACTGTTTGTACTTTTCAAAATACGTATATTCAAGTTAAACCTAAATATCAAAATAGACTATTCTACATGTAATTGCAGCACGTGCTAATGTAGTCTAACAGTAAATAACATAGTTGACAAGAGAGAAGAGAAAAGTACAGTGTAGCCCTCCCCAACCGGACATTTAAAAAATCGAAGTCAAATTGAGACAAATGCATCGTCAACCAAGAACAAGAAGAAAACAGAGTGAGGCGCTGCCTCCGGAATGCCTCAGGCTGTTTGGATCCTGTTCTGGCGACGAAATGCACAAGTGCGAGGTATGTGGCGTAAGGTCCGAGGGAAGTAGGCTACACTGTAATTCATTTTATTGACAGATACCGTGGGAATTTTGTCCATTTCTTTCACGGTCAGCACGTGCAGATTTGAACATTTAGTACATAATAACACTTGCAGACGATAAGTACAGTATTGCCCTGCTCAGCTGAACAAATATATAAAGACACATCGTTTGTCAAATAGTTTGTCTGATGCAAACAGTGCAGATCCAGACCAGATAACTCCCACGTGAGCATCCGATCAGGATCTGCAATGTCTGACATTATGCAAACACATTGCAAAACACAAACAACACTATAATACCCTCTCACAGGTTTTCAATAAGATACTAGACTAAATGCAGTAAAGAATCAGAAGTCAATGAGTTATCAGCTAACAAATACCATTAATATTTATATTGTTAGTAACATTTCATTCCGTTTAACATTTGCAAAACTGATAAATTTACATAGATCCGTAAGTTTTGTTTTACTGTCTGACAAAAGTAATTCGACAAACTTGTGCATGTTTGGTCTAACTCTATAGTAGGGTTTTATGTACTTTACTCTTAACTCTTCAAACGCCTGACACTTAATAATAAAATGATACTCGTCTTCAACATCGTATACATTGCACAGCTGACATATTCTTAAGTTCCGGTCTAATCTATCTCTACCGTATCTACCAGTCTGGATACGTAAGCTGTGCGCAGATATGCGAATTCTTGTAAGGCATTGTCTTAAGCGTTTTGAGGAGATAACATTGAGGTAAGTCGCATAGCAAAAGCTGGGTTTAATATGTATATATAAAGAACTGAGAACTCTATTTGTCTCTACATCAGAATACCATTTTTGGCAAAAACTGTCAATTACACGTTGTTTAAAAAGCAAAATGAAAGATTTAAAATTAATATTCCATGGATTAGTCCAAATATGTGAAAACCCGAATTCATCCAATAATGACTTTACTTTTTTAACCCAGTTATCTTTCCCCTTTAGACTTTGTTCAAAAGCATAGCGATAAATACTTTGTAAAATAATGTTATCTGAATTCAATAACTTAAACCAATATTTAATTATTTGCACATACCTATTTACGTAAAGCGGGTAGCGACCTAACTCACCATAGACTGCATCATTGCAAGAATTTTGTCTTACACCTAAAATCATTTTACAAAATTTCAAATGCACTCTCTCTAGATCTTTAGACTTGGAAAAGCCCCAATATATATATTTTTTGACAAAAGTTTCATGATCTTGATTCAAAATAATAAAGCCGCAATAATAATTATAGTATCAAATATTTTTCAGAAAATTGCCGCAACAATACACAAAAAGGTCCAGTGTCCTCGAGTACGGGCCGTTAAGGTTCATGTTGTGACTTATTGAGTTATGTGATCTCGTCGTAGAATATACCATCGTGTATGCAAAGAATTGCTCTTTAAAACGATATATCACATATATGCATCTTGCACTTATATTTTTTAAGTTATTGATCAAGTATCATTACTTTTTTAACAACCCTCGTAGATCTATATACATGTACTTAATTAAGATAAAGCATATCTATTAAATAGAATCTACATGACAAACGACATGCTTTGTGCACGGAATCATTATAAACAGATAAATTCAGTGCTTCACATGTCATCTGTCTTATCAAGTTAACTAAACCCCTTCACACAGCCTTACTGCCTAACGCCAGGAACGTAGATTATATCTAATATACGTTTCTGCTAACGCGGCGTCTGATCAGGATCCGAACTTGATGGCTGATGCTCATTTCAATATTAAGTCAATTAACCTTGATTTTAATTTTGATAAATAAAAGCAGATGGTAGCAGGAACGTATATATAATGGTAGTTTGTTTAAAATTAATGACGTCATGACAGTCTGTTTACCTATATCGTCTGCTTAAAAAATGACGTCTGCTTTTATTTGTCAAATTAAGATTTTAGTCATTTTAACATAATAAACATCGATATGTGTATCAAACAGTTTGGATCCAGATCAGACGCCGAGTAACTCGGCTTCTGATCTGCATAAAAGTGTTTGCTTACGCAAGCGCAATGCCGCAAAACTAGCTATAATTAACTTGCTTTGATGTTCTCCTGAGTTCAAAATTAACACGCATAACATGCATTGTTTGCGTACAGCAATCTGTTTTAAAAAGATTCTGCCGACATGTCGTCTGCTTTATAAATTTTCCATCAGTAAAGAGCTGTCAAATTATTATTTTCTTTATTTTAGAATTAAATCTTGAGATAAGTGTCAAACAGTTGGGATCCAGATCAGACCCGAGTTACTCGGCGTCTGACCAGTATTCAAGCTGTTTGCAAATTAATTTTAACAGTGAAAATGGCTCAACTTAGAAAGTTAAGTTGTTAAAATATGACTCATTTAAATCATTTTATATATACATGTATAATGCTGGTCACACATTCGCACCCCAGAGGCAACAAGACCGGAAATGGGACGTTTGTACCGGAAGAGTTCATGCCCTTGTTTGCACCTGCATGATAGATGTCGCTGTGATTAATGTAGGTAAATGGTTTGGAATTTTGAAGGAAAAACAAACTCACCATCATGGATTGTCGTATAATCCTGCTGTCATTGTGCTTCATTTTTCTCGTCCGATATGGTAAGTCTTTAAGATAAATAAATACTTCATATGTGTAAATGTTTCAGAACTCACCTTAGCGTCCCAGGTAAGTTTGTTTACTTTTGATACAGGTGTGACATAAGCTCACGCAAAGCTAAATTCTTGCGTTTTCAGGTAGATCTAGATGGACATGTATCAGGTAGGAATCGTATCAGGTACACAATTATTCATAATTCAATAGCCAGTTAAACTGTTCAATCCGTTTACAGTTCTAGCTAAAGGGGTGCAAACCCTATAGCGTTTCCGCCTTTATGATTTATCCGCCATTCTACATTTTATGACTCATTGGAATCGCCTGAATTAGGTAGAGTTTGTTCACAAGGAGTTCTTAGGCTTGCATGGTTTTGGTATAAGTTTAGAGATTTCGGTTCTAAAGTGCTAACGGTTGAACAGTTGAATTACAGACGATTCGTCACCATGCAAATTCGTCACCAAAGCGATATATAGTAATGGCAAAAGACGATTCGTCACCAAAGACTTTGTATAGGGTATTTTCTTACCTGGTATATATATGATCAGGATTATTTTTCTGTTAATTTTATTTAAGTTATATTGTTGAAATTGACAAGTATCGATAAGCCCATATGTATATTCTAGCATTTACAATTGTAATATATAAATTACTATTAAGTATAAAAGATGAATCTAGATGCCGAAATTTTTCGAAAAAAAAAATTAAAACTATGACCAAGTTTGTTTATTTCTAAATAGATTAAAGTAATTGGATATAGAATAGATAAATAGCATTCGACATGTACAAACTAATTAGCGACACGGATTGCAGCGGCAAAAACTTATTGTGTAATTAACGTTAATCCCTCCTCCTAACCAATTAGCATCGTATTTTATTGATAATTTATAAAAGTTTCGACCCAGATTTGACGTCGTGCACCTCGACGTATGACCAGGTTCTAAACTGTTTGACCGTCGATTAACGAGTATAACTTTATTAAGAAAGGTGGCTGGTTAAAGTAAGATGGAAGTTATTACTGCCATATGTAGAATGTTCCTTGTATGATATGTGGTTTATGTTCAGTACTTGCAATGAATACAGGTGGCTGATTAAAGTAAGAGGAAAGATAAGCAGAAATCTCCTAAATCCTAATTGAGTTTCAATTATTACTGCCTTAAGTAGCCACCTGTCTAAAACACCACTAACATGAAGAGTTTTCAGTGTATAAGATGTGTTTTATGTTCATTGCTTGCACTTAAGAAAGGTTGCTGGTTAAAGTATATATGCTGAAAGTTAAACAGAAAGCTCCTATTGGAAAATCCTTATTCTGCCATGTAGAATTTTCAATGTTTAAGATGTGTTTAAGGTTCATTGCCTGAACATAAGACATGTGGCTTTTTAAAGGAAGATGAAACTTAAGATCACAAATCTCCTTTATGTATGACCTTCTTTATTACTGCCATTATATCTAAGCAGCCAGCTGTCTAAAACACTAATAATAGGTAGAATTTTCAATGTAAATATGTGTTTAGGTTCTTGCACTTGAGAAATATTGATTGTTACAAAACCACTTCACCAATTAATGTAAATATCATAGGCACACGTACAAAGGAATGTCATGCTCAGTGAACATACACGTGTCAGTCCGTCACGTGTCAGTCACTTTGAAACTGGATACTTATAACAGGTTTTCTTTGATTCAGGCTTCAAATATCACCGATTAAAGTAGTTATATAAATAGATTAAAAATGATGAGAAAGTAAGAAATTAATTATAAATACTTAATCCCATCAATCCGTTAAAACAATACTATAATTATATAAAGGATTATACCAATTAATGAAAGGTAGCATCTTAATGCAGGGAAAAATTATACAGATATAAGCGTAAAAGTAATGCAGAAATATTATTAATGCAATACCTTGGCCCTACGTGTCTCCATTAGGTTAGAAAGTAAAATTGTATTTATACATATACATGTATATGAATTTATTTCCAACGACGCTTAAAAGGATGGGAATAAAATGTCATCTATAGTTTCTGGTTGCATTTTATTTCTTCCGCTTGACAAGCATTTTGGAGCCAGATCATATGTGGATCCAAACTATTTGGTAAAATATTACCAAATTGCCCCTAATAGCGTAACTATAGCCATAATAATTACATTTCCCGTATATCGGGCTCCTAACTGTCTGACCAAAAATCGGGCTCCCAGCTGTCTGACCAAAAATTGTCCGTAGCCTATATATCGGGATCCGAACAAAATGTAAGTGTCAATTACAATTACATAACGTGTATAGTAACACTACAAAAAAGGTAATTATAATAGCACCTATGTGTGAACAATTATACTCATTAAAGCAGTATATAAAAAAATTAGTACTATATTTCCTTTGGTGACGAATTGACTACCCCTTTTGTACTATATTGCTTTGGTGACGAATCTGCATGGTGACGAATTGTCCATCATCCGAACAGTTCAGGCTACTCTGGAGTTGTGATATAGAAATTTTTCAACAAAAATGGATAGGATGTCGAGCTGAGCGGACGTGTCGTTGTGAGCTCTCAGAATAGACTACACATGTGCAGTTTCAACTCGTAGTGCAAAGTTCTGAACAGACTCTTTACTTGTTTGAAGTGGTCTCTGGTGAAAGAAGCAACAGTTTTTCTGTGGCAACCTGCAACAAACCGGCAAACTGCAGACGAAGGGACTTCTACATGTGAATTCTTCCATTCGTGCCGCCATTACACGGACCCGCGAGGCCTCACGATTTTTGCCTGAAACTCTATTGTTTCGTTACACTAAAGGCTGAGCACATCCAGATAGACTTACTAGTCTCCATGATTCTTACATATCCTCATTTTATCGCAAATTCCTTTATCTCGAAATTTTTAACAATTTTTAGAAGATTAAGTTAGACCTCCGAGCTCCACGCCTCCAGGTATTTTCGCACCATTCCTGCTGAACGGACCTGTTTCTCTAAGATTAAGTTAGACTTCCTCTGAGCTCCACGCCTCCATGTATTTTCGCTCCATTCCTGCTGAACAGACATGTTTTTCTGTGAGCCCTAAGAATAGACAAGACTTTTGCAATTTTTAAGAAGTTAAGACAGACTTCCACTAAGTTCCAGGTTTCTTCTCGCCATACCTGCTGAACGGACGTGTTTTTGTGAGCCCTAAGAATAGACTATACATGTTAGCATGCGGTGCTAGTTTTCAGCTATAATTCGTAGTGCATTAGACACAGACGTGTGTGAAGCTAGCATTAACATGAGCGTTCTGGCCGCCATTACATGGACCTGTAAGCCTTGGCACAAGGCTCTTTGAACTTATTTGTTTAATTTTGAACTATAATAGACTTAAGAAGTCAAGTAGGACTTCCACTTAGTTCCAGGTGTTTTCTTGCCATACCTGCTGAACGGACGTGTTTCTTTTGTGAGCCCTAAGAATAGACTATACATGTGCATGCAATATTAGTTTTCAGCTATAATTCGTAGCCAAGGCAGACGTGTGTGAAGCTAATATTAACATGTGATTTCTGGCCGCTAATACACGGACCCGTAAGCCTTGGCATAAGGCTCTTTGAACTTATTTGCTTCATCTCTGAACTTTATTAGTGAGAACGCCATAATTACCAGGACTTACCAAGTCCTGGGTGCTCCGACAAGTCAACGGAGGAATCTACAAACACAACAACAACAACAACAACATAGCTCATTGGTAGAGCGTCCGCTTTCGAGGGCGGGAGGTTGTAGGTTCGATCCCCGACCGGGTCATACCAAAGACCATTATAAAAAACGGCACTAGTAACTACCTTGCCTGACGCTCGGCATTGAAAGGGTAGTACTAGGAAGGTGAATGTAATGCCCAGGTAAGTATACATGGTGAATGTAATGCCCAGGTAAGTATACATGTATGTCTGTTAATGGATACCTTGTTTGTAGCAATAAAAGCTCTACAGAGCTTATGTTGATTGTTTACCATATGCGACGTTAAATAAAGCTTGCCTTTTTGCCTTTAACAACTTTTTACTTATTAAAGTTGAGGATCCCTAATGAGATTCGTCCAATTTTGATGTAAGCTCGTAACGATCAGAGCGATCAGCCATTCTTGTCAACTGTCCGGTTGGTTGACAGAAATTGCTGATTACTACATGTATGTAGATTAACGATTTTTGGATGAATCTCAATAGGGGTCCTCAGCCTTAAATAAAGAAACAATGGTTTTTATATCAATTTACAGTAGATTTTGCTACACTGACTTATTGCAGCCTATACCCTCCTCAGCAACTGAAATAAAACGTTATAAAATGTTTTAACCCACTGTCAGTACTATAATTAATGGCTCTTAGTATAATGCTGAATGTTTTGAATGGACTATTCCGCATGTGTAAAATGACCAGTTCCTGTTTGTCTTAACATGGCTTCAGATAACAGAGGATTATCTGAAAATTTCCATAATTTTCTCTGTTATGTTGCCACAAAACCCAATGATTTTACAACTCCTTAGAATCGTCTCATATGAGTGATAACAACATGCGGTTTATTGAAGAAAAAGTTAAATAATCATTAATTGTAATAATTTTATGACCAATTAACATTGGCTTTCAAAGGTATTGTCCTGAGGACCAAATAGTTAAATATATGTATGGTATTGTATGAACAGTATAACCTCCGTTATCCGACACCCCATGGTTCCATCGTTGTAAGTCGGTTAAGAGAGGTTGTCGGTTAACGGAATTAGGCCTAAGTTCACAAGTTTACACACCCAAAGATTGTCGCTGCGAGGCGAATTTCTCTATGCCGATTGACTTATTTAATATGCTTGCATGACTTCAGCATATCATTGTCAAATTATTCCAGTTTAAAATAGGAGTCCCCTGCTCCGGATCTACACGGTTTTTCCATTGTTCTTTCTACAGTAAGCATAAACGTGTATAGTCAGTGTACAATCGGAAGTAAACACGCATACATGTAGATATTAAGGGATCGACTAAAACACAGACACATTCGTATTTACATTTTATATACAAGTACATTCTACTCTCGTTATGTCGAACTAGCGGGAAAATAACAAAAACTTCAAATTGCGAGAATGTTTTTATTTTCTCTCAATATAACTTGAGCATACATTTTTAAGCCTGCGATTATTACTATAGACTCGACCTATGCGGAGGGCGCATTAGATATATATTTCTTATTTCTAATGTTGACAGTGATGATGATTGGCAGATACCTGTCCAGTTTGAACACGAAATAATGGTTAGCTATTGTTGGAAAGGATTGATGAGTTGGTCTTTTCGGCACTGCGACCCTGAATGGGTTGCTAACACGTGTTTATCAACCCTCACATTATTCACTCATTGTTTAAAAAATGCATGTTGTCTTACACGGCCATCAGAGCAATATGTGTCATTATCACCTGCACGTGTATAGTCGGGCAATGATCAAAGGTCAGCATACCGTCGGATAACGGGTTGTGAAAAACCTCTAATTTGCCTTTTTTGTTCTGTCAAGGTATGTCGGATAACGGTTAACAGAGGATCCGATCAAGAGAGAGTTAGGTAACATAAAATATATAGGGAAACTGCCAGGACCAAGTAGCATGGTCGGATAACAGAGGTTTCCGGCCAAGAGAGGTGTCGATCGACAGAGGTTATACTGTATATTTTGTATATTATGTATGCTCATGGACTATTAAGTCTATTGCAGAAATAAACTATCTAACTATGTCAACTAGTCCAGCTCCTGGTCAGATCTAGGGCTCCATAACCCTTTACCCCAAAACCTATTTCTAGTCTTGAAGAGAGGTGACCAAATTAAAGTAGGCTGAAAGTAAAGCAGAATATACCTTGATTCTGCTTTACTTTAAGCCTATACGTACATTTTAAAGCAAACATCTGCAAGAAAATGTTTCTTGATTTACAAGCATATTTATCAAGACTGTATAAAATGGAATTATTTTCTTTACTGGAGGAATGAATTAAAGGCATATAAAGGCACATCTAGTGGGTAATTGATCCCTCTGATCTGGGTCTACATAGTTTGCAAATGATTATACAGTGGAACTTCGATATCTCGAAGTCGGTTTTGTCGAACATACCCATATTTCAAAGTTAAAACGTGGCTAAGCCACGTTTTAACTTTGAAATACGGGTATGTTCAACTTAATCGAGCATGAAATAGTGCAGTTTATATGTCGAACTATCGGATAGTTCGAGTTAAACGAGTTCGATATATCGAAGTTCGACTGTATATGCGGACTAGCCGTGTATTCAGGTAGGGTTAATGCCATACATACACATTTAAAGGCATTCAGTTTATTTTTCCCCTGAAGAAAATAGTTGCAATTTAAAATGTACTGAATATTTATCATAAGAAAAACTTTCCATATTCTAGCAGATGGTATAGCTTAAAGCAGACTGGAAGAAAAGCAGAATGCACCTTAACCCATTACCCAATAAAAAAGCCTTTCTACGCCTATCATTTATTCCTTCTGGAAAGAAAATAGTTCAAATTTATATATATAGTCATGACAATGTATCATAAGAAATATTTGTTTATTCTAGTACATGGTAACTTCAAGCAGGGTGAAAGAAAAGTTATGAGAATGCCCCTGAAAGGGCATTCTGCTTTATTTTCTACCTGCTATAAGCGGTCACATATCTTCAAAACTAGAAACAGGTAATGGGTAAAGTACATTCTGCTTTACACTCAACCTGTTTTAAGTGGCCACCTACCTCCAATACTAGAAACAGGCTATCGGGTAAAGGGTTTATCATATACACAGGGCTCCAGATAAGAGGTAGTTATTTCAACAAATCAAACATTTCTCACTCATATTAGCACCAAATCCTATGGTGTTACTACTCATTAGAATCGTCTCTTCGAGACGATTCTAATGAGTAGTGACACCATAGGGTTTAATTCAGAAATAAAGATTTTAGTTTTTGAAAAACTTCCCTTATCTGGTGCTCTGTTTTATGATACATTTCAGGCCAGTGTCTTGACTGTCATCAGTGTGCATCCAAAGATGGTAAAGGATGTGTTGACCACTACGACCTTGAAGAGGGGGAAGAAAATATTGATGGCTGCGATGATAAAGACACTCATTGTCTGAAAATCAAGTTTATTGCAACGCTGGCAGACTCCGGATCAACTTTTGGAAGGGACAGAAGTGAGTATGTCAATAGAGCTGCTATGATACATGCAGATAACCAGTTGACGAGCGATACAGGGTGATGTATTCAGTTCAAGACGTTTTTTGGCGGAAACAGCTGATCTGACAAGCACCTTTGGCGAGTGTCTGATCTGCTGTTTCCACAAACAGAAGCGCCAAGCTGAAGTGAAAACGAGATCCGTGTAAAATACAAACAATAAAATACAAGGATGAAAAAAACAGTCACTCATATACTGTACTCTTGTACAGAAACACATGAAAAGGCTTGATACAAAAAAGTTATGGGTCATATCTGTTGAGTAAAGGATTGACCCTTACTTAACTCTTTGTATGCTGGGTAATTTTTTTCGTCTGCAGCAATTGTCGTCTGCTTAATTCCTAAAATTAGAATTTTTCAAAATTTCTTTTAAATTTAAGGGTCAGAATGGCAAATAGTTTGGATCCTGATGAGACGCCGCATTATGCGGCATCACATCAGGATTCAAACTGTTTGCAAAGGCAATCAATGTGGTGGATATATTATCTGCCGCTAGCATGCAAAGAGTTAACCCTCTCCCCCCGAAATCTGAAATAGACAATTCTAGTTTTCAATTTAGTCTAGTCCATTTTTTCACTTTTTAGGGTTGACGTTTACAATATATACAAGTCAAAATAACAAACAGTGTAGACTCTGATCAAAGGGCTTCTTAAGGAGCCCTCTGGTCAGGTCCTACACTGTTTGCATAGGACAAGACTTTAGTGTACTCCACAGGTACCCTGTTTGCTAATGACACATATATACGTGACTAGGGTTCAAAGAGTTAACGATGATACTGTATCATACTGATTGTCCAAATGGACTCTTCCATTTTCTAAGCCATGACCAGTTAAAGTTCCACTTTACATAACTGTCACATTTGTTTATACACATCATACATCTTGTATTAACCATTTATCCCATGTACAATGCATCTTAACTCTTCAGGCACATTCCCCTTTACTTTCAGCCTGCTTTAGGCTACCATCTGCCAAGGACATAAAAACATTTTAATTGGTGCATTTTCAGGACTACATTAAGTAAAACTATTTGACCAAATTTGACCAATCAAGTTCTTGTGAACCACCCCAGACTCAATTTAAAAGCTATATAACCTCAGCCTGGTTGTTGCTTAATGCAGAAAAAAGTTAAAGCATTAAGCAACCAACACTCCAGTATTTAATTTCTTCCATGAATGCAATGTAAGAGTTATATTCTATATCCTAGCAGATAATAGCTTAAATCAGGTTGAAAGTAAAGCAGAATGCGCAGGTGCATTCTGCTTTACTTTCCACTGGCTTTAAGTGATCATTTTTCTTTAAAACTAGAAACAGGCTATTGGGTATTGCATGGCAACCACTGCAGTATTTAATTTCTTCCATAGAGTGGTGGATGAATACAAGCTTGATAGTATTTGCTTTGTTACTGTTATTGTATAATACATTTGTATTGTTTTTGTTTTAAGGATCTATTGTCACAACAAGAGGATGTATCAGAGAGGACGGTGCAAGTAAGTATGAATGTTTACAGCTACCTTAAAAATCCTAAACATGGGGGCAATTCTGCAGTATAAACTGCTGTATTTTTCTTTAAAATAACTAACTTTTTACCTACCAGTAATTTGTCCAAAAGCTGCTAACTGAGGGCTAACAGTGTAGATCCTGATCAGACTGCTCCTGAAGGAGCAGTCTGATCAGGGTCTACATTGCTTGCCCAGACCTTACTGTCCCAATTCTTAGGGTACTTACAATATATGTCATGGTACCAAATAAGGCCCAAAAGTTTACATTTCATACCAGTTTACTTTTACTCTTGAAGGATTTCTCTTCAAAATATTTCAAATTATGGCAAACAGTGCATACCCTGTTCAGAGGGCTCCTTCAGGATCTGGATCTTCACTGTTTGCAAATGATGTTTATACTTTTTTCTAGCACAGTAAGGTCTTTTGTGGTTATTTAATTATTTGGTCCATATCTTGTTTACAGTATTGAAGACAGATGGTTGCTTAAAGCTGGTTAAAGTAAAGCAGAATGCTCATTTAGAAGCATTTTGATATACTTTCAGTCTACTTTAAGCTAACAGTGCAGACCCTGATCAGGGGGCTACATCCTAGTTTGAGATAGGTAAAGTAAAGCAGAATGCACCTTAAGGCTTAAGGCACATTCTGCTTTACTTCCACCCTGCTTTAAGTGCAAACTCCAGATAAGAGGGATCCAACATTCTCTCTCTTATTTCAGCACCAAATCCTATGATGTTACCTAACCCCTTAATGAGTAGTTTACAATGTAAACTACTCATTAAGGGGTTAACCTGGTGTCAGATCAAATTTGGACCCCATAAAAATGGACCTACAGGTCCATTTTTGATAGCGAAATATGGACCCCCTGTAAATTTTGGACCCCCCTCCCTTGTCAACACCCAACCATAAGTCATTTGATATTCACACCAACTTTAATTCTTTTCCATTAGTTGTTTGTTTAAGTAATGTTTTACTCCTTTCCTGAATCTACTATGCCCTGCAAATTTTTTATTTGGAGAAGGGAGGGGGGGGGGTTCCAAATTTGATGGCATCAAAATTGGACCCCCCTCCCTTGTCAACTCTCAACCATCAAACCTTAAGTCATTTGATATACGCATCAACTTTAATTCTTATCCATTAGTTGTTAAGTTTTAATGATGTTTTTTCTCCTATCCTGCGGTTACTATGCGCTGCAAATTATTTCAGTTGGAGAGGGGGGGTCCAAATTTGATGGCGTTAAAATTGGACACCCTCCCTTGTCAACACCCAACCATAAAGTAATGTTTTACTCCTTTCCTGAAGTTGCTATGCCCTGCAAATTATTTTGGTTGGAGAAGTGTGGGGGGGGGGGTTCCAAATTTGATGGCGTAAAAATTGGACCCCCCCTCCCTTTTCAACACCCAACCATAAGTCATTTGATTTTCACATCAACTTTAATTCTTTTCAATTAGTTGTTTTGTTTAAGTAATGTTTTACTCCTATCCTGAGGTTACTATGCGCTGCAAATTATTTCAGTTGGAGAGGGGGTCCAAATTTGATGGCGTTAAAATTGGACCCCCCCCCCCCCCTCCCTTGTCAACACCCAACCATAAGTCATTTGATATTCACATCAACTTTAATTCTTTTCCATTAGTTGTTTTGTTTAAGTAGTGTTTCACTCCTTTCCTGAAGTTACTATGCCCTGCAAATTATTTTGGTTGGAGAAGTGGGGGGGGGGGGTCCAAATTTGATGGCGTAAAAATTGGACCCCACCCCCTCCTTTTTCAACACCCAACCATAAGTCATTTGATTTTCACATCAACTTTAATTCTTTTCCATTAGTTGTTTTGTTTAAGTAGTGTTTTACTCCTTTCCTGAAGTTACTATGCGCTGCAAATTATTTCAGTTGGAGAGGGGGGTCCAAATTTGATGGTGTTAAAATTGGAACCCCCCCCTCTCTTGTCAACACCCAACCATAAGTCATTTGATAATCACATAAACTTTAATTCTTATCCATTAGTTGTTTTGTTTAAGTAATGTTTTACTCCTTTCCTGAAGTTACTATGCCCTGCAAATTATTTTGGTTGGAGAAGGGGGGGGGGGGGGTCCAAATTTGATGGCGTAAAAATTAGAACCCCCTCCCTTTTCAACACCCAACCATAAGTCATTTGATTTTCACATCAACTTTAATTCTTTTCAATTAGTTGTTTAGTTTAAGTAATGTTTTACTCCTACCCTGAGGTTACTATGCCCTGCAAATTATGGACCCGGGTCCAATTTTGATATGACACCGGTACCCCATTAATATACCTTTTTATGCCTTTAATTAAGTCCTCAACTGAAGAAATAATTTCACTTTATACAGTTATGAGTAGGCACCATAAACATTTTCTATATCTAAGCATATTGTTCTAGCTTAAAGCAGGCTGAAAGTAAAGCAGAATGCACCTTAAGGTACTTCGCAGGTGCGCTTAGTTTCCATACAAGGTGTTATGAAACTTTTCATGAAGAATGATAATAGCCTAAGAAACAATGTGTGTAAATATAGGCAAAATTTATTGTGTGGTTTGTCTTTAAGGTCTCTTTTTCTGACAAAAACCTAGAATTTTGATGATTTATTTTTCTCAAAAATGAATAAAGCTAATGACTATAATTCTTGCCCAATAGGTAGTCCACAACATTCATTACAAGAAAAGCTAAAAACATTTTGAATAAAGGTGTTCAGAAAGATGTTATCAGCTATTTAAATTTTGCAAAATGCTAAAAAATTGAATTACAAAAAACTGACTCATTCAATGTATATTTGTTTTCATTTTATTCAAATATATGGTTGATGAACTAGTCAGTCTGAAAAAATTAGAAAATATTACAGTCAGGATTTGTTGTAATAACATATTTTCTTATTAAAATGTGTGATATTTGTTGTTTAGATACAGTTACCTACCTTAGAATTAAAACTTTGTCATTAAAATGCATTATTATTTATTCATGGACTTGCATACAAGGTTTATTATATTGTTTTAACATAATTATTATGGGCAATATCGATCTTGAAAAGGTTAGCGTATTGATAAGCTTCAATGTGTGGCTTTATAGTTCGATCAAATCGTGTACATATACCGATTTAATTGACTTGTAAGTCATTAAACTAAAACGTACAGGTAAGTGGACATATACTTGGACCGTAAACATCACTAGTTCTAAATCAACGAAGACTAAACATAACATGTCTTTTGATTACTGCGTTATGGATTGACAAGTCAATAAATCGGACACTTAAAAAAATATTTGGATCGGATGGGTCTCGAACCTATGACCTTTGGATTGCTAGTCAACCACTATACTAACTGCGCTATGAAGGATTTTACTCAGTCGTATCAACATTTCCTTTATATAAATTTTCTAGTATAAGCACGTACGAAAAAAGTCTATGTCGTCAAGACGCATATCCGCTCGCCCGCAAGACCGATTTCCGTGAGCGAAGGCCTTAAGGTGCATTCTGCTTTACTTTCAACCTGCTTTAAGTGGTCATGTGTCTTCAGAACTAGAAACAGGCTATGGAGAAATGGTAACAATGTGACATGTATGATTATTATGTTTCAGGAGATTATTGTAAAGCCATATCATCATCACAAGGTGTCTTTTTCAAATGCATATGTTCTGGGGACAACTGCAACAGTGGGCGTATGTTGGGGTCAAGCCTAGGGATGATGATCATCGCCATGGTTACAGCTTTTGGGACAGTCAAGTTGATGCAAAGATAGAGGAAACTGTTGATCAGAATATTGCCTTTTACAGTTATACATGCCTAAAGTGGAAAAGACGTTATTCTTTCCCCTTCAAACGCAAACGAAAGGCAAAGCATTAAAAAGTAGAAAAGTACAACTTTTGGAAAATTCTGAATGTATGCTTTATGTTTATCTTGGAGGCAAACAATTTGGAGTCTGATCAGATGCTGGATTACCGGGCGTCTGACCTGGCTCCAACCTGTTTGCAATAGAAATAATAGTTTTAGCCTAAACACGTTTATTGGGAAAGAATAAAGTTTTCTCCACTGTTTTTGTATTGAGTGGCCACTTACTATGGGGATAGAGGTGGCCGCTAAATTCAGGACTTAAGAAGAAAAGAAAGCTTTTATAGGAGCCTTTTATTTTTCTTTTGTCCTGTATTAAGCAATTATTAACCTGTCTTGAGAGCACTTTCTGCTTCTTGAAAGAATGATTGTTTAACATGATTAGGCGCTGCTATTCAGTCACACTAATGTGTCAAAGCAAACAGTGTAAACCCAGATCAGAGGGCTCTTAACCATTACCCCATAAATACGCCTTTTTACGCCTCTAGTTTATTCACTCACTGCAAAAAATGGTTCCATTTTATATAATCATGAATATTTACCATAAGAAATACATGTATTTTCTATATCCTTGCAGATGGTAAAAGTAAAACAGCATGTATCTTAAGTGATCACTTATCTTCAAAACTAGAAAAAGGCTATAGGATAATGGGTTAAAGGAGTCATCTGGTCAGGGTCTGCACTGTTTGTCATTTTGAAATATATTGCATAAACAAACTTAATATAGCAAAAAATGGATTAGACTTAATTGAAAACTGGAGTTGCCAATTAAAAGTTTCAGGGGTGAAGACAGAGCCTGGGTTTAAGACTGTCGTTAGATTAATTGTTTGTTTAGTTGTACACATTGTTGGCTGTATTTCTTATAACAATGATAGCCCTTCGAATATGCTATTCATGTGATTTCTTTTGCGAACAAGTTTGATCCGGATCAGTTACCAAGTTACAAATGTACTTGGCATCTCATCTGAATACTAACTGTTTGACTCTTTAAATCTATGCTCAAAGAAACAGAAAAGGAGATGCCAATATCAGATATGTAGAAAGCAACATTTTTTCAAGAAAATTTGTAAAAAGTGACTAATAGATTCTTTCTAAGAAAGACAAATTGTAAACAAGAGAAAGGTTGACAGTATATATGGGAACCAGTGACATTGTTTTAACTTGGGTATAAAGGATGGTTCTCTGATAGTTATATACTAACTGGAGTCATGACACATTGATTTACTCAGGTTTGTCGTTGGAAGTTTGTGTCCTACATCAGTAAACCCATTACCCTGTAGCCTGTTTCTTGTTTTCAAGACAGATGACCACTTTTAAAAGCAAGTTGAAAATAAAGCAGAATTAGCCTTAAGGTACATTCTGCTTTACTTTCAACATGCTTGAACCTACAATTTGCTAAGATATAGAAACTATTTTTATGATACACATTCATGAATATATAAATTGGAACTATGTTCTTCTGTTGAGAAATAAATCGAAGGCATAAAAGGCCTATTTATTGGGTAATAGGTAAAATGAAATCATGGTGGGAGGTTAAAAGTGCAAATATTGCTGTAAACATACACTTATCTGTGTTACGTGGCTACTAAAATAAAGATATAATAATGTTGATAGCAGGAAAAGAAAGCTTTCATGTTACTGTGAGCAAAACGCTGTAAGTTTGTGAAACAAATGTGGAGTTAACTGTTTAATGCAGAAAGGCTCTACAGAATTTTTATTCAATACTTTTATCCTGCATTAAGCAGTCACCTGTCTATAGAGAGATCAATGCTTCAACACTAAATGGCCACTAAACACAGGATACAGTATACTTGACAATCTGTAAGTGTTTTTGTTTCAAACTTTCTTTTTCAAAATGCAAATATTGTATATATATGTATATAATTTGAGAACCTTACCAATCTTAGTGTAGAGAATGACCACTGTATGTACAGTATACCCTCTCTATTTCGACTACTTATTGTGTTAATAATCCCCTGTTTAGGGCAGGTGGCTGCTTGAAGCAATGTGAACTTAAAACATAAAGGTCGTGTAGGCGCTTGCTGTTTAACGTTCACCTTGCTTTAACCCCATAGCCTGTGTCTAGTATTGAAGATAATTAACCACTTAAAACAGGTTGAAAATAAAGCAGAATGCACCTTAAGGCACATTCTGCTTTACTTTCAACCTGCTTTAAGCTATTATCTGCTAGAATATACAAAAAATTTCTTATGATACATATTCATGACTGTATAAAAGGGAACTATTTTCTTCAGTGGAGGAATAAATTAGAGGTCTAAAAAGCCGTATTTATGGGGTAATGGGTTAAGTGTTACCTGTCATTTATGCAATCAATTAACTTTCTTTCACTTGTTACAATAGAGAGGTTTTACTGTAAGCTGTATTCAACTAGCTCCATTGAATAGCATGACAAGTGTGATCAGGTTTCATTGTCCATTCATTTTGTACATATTTAGGAAATAGTTTAAACAGAACAGAACAGAACAGATAATAGTTGACTTACACTTACAAGTTCATCTTCATTATATCATAACATGAACATTATATCATAAAGATGATAATATCGCAGACACAATACTATAATGATACAAGATGTGTGTAACAACACCATACAGTAAAAACTCTTTATTATGAACACTGAACAGAAGGCTGATTGTCTGTATAAAAGACAGCTTAAATTAAGGTGAACGTAAAACAGAAAGACCATGAAGTATCTCTCTGTTTTACGCTCACCTTGCTTTAAGCAGTCACCTGCCTTAAATACCTGGGGCCCGTTTCATAAAGCTTCTTACGACAAATGTTGTCGTAAGTCAATACGTTTAATCTCTGATTTCTCTATCGAATCCTGTCTTGTGACATCTTTTTGGAATCGTCTTTTCAAGACGATTCCAAAAAGATATCACAAGACAGGATTAGATGGAGAAATAAATAAAAATTGAGAGTTTTATAATTTGACTTACGACAACATTTGTCGTAAGATGTTTTATGAAACGGGCCCCTGGTAATTAATGCTATTTAGTGGTTGTAATAGAGAGGTTTTACTGTACATGTACCATGTTTCACAAGCTTTAATAAGATATTAGCACAACATTTGGTCCATATGAATCCCCAAGAAGCCCAGTGTCTCATCTTATAAAAAACATTTACATTCTAATGACATTTTTTTTATTATTAAGAAAACAATTTGGTTCTTGATGAGACATTGAATAAAATGGTGTCTCATCTGGATCCAAACTGTTTGACACTTTGACCCTGCTTTGAAAGAAATTTAGAAAATTCTATTTTAAGAGTAGCAGACAATAATTAACATGCATTCAACCATAGATTCCTGTTAAGTCAAATAAATATTTTGTCAGTAGCTTTTGAAATCATGATGTAACTTTTTTCCTTGTGTAAGCATATATTGGAGCTTTTTGAAAACAGTGTAGACTCATATCAGGCAGCTCCTGAAGGAGATGTCTGGTCAGGATCTGCACTGTGTTTTTCACCCAGGATCTTCCTGACCAGTGGAATAAAAATCCTTATTTTATTGGCCAGTGAGATAGTTCAGATGACATATGTTCAAAGTTGGCATATTCTATATAATAATTAATGAATATTCAGCAAAAGAAGGGTCAAATACCCAGATATACAGTGAAGATATTACCATTTCCCTAATATACACATCATTTAAAGGTAAACAATTATTTTGTTTGCAAACAGTTTTTGAGCCAGATCAGACACCTGGTAACCTGGCATCTGATCTGATTCCAAACTGTTTGTCACTTGTATCAAAATAGTCAGAATTGTCAAACAATTAATGTAATGTTAGAGATACTACATTGTATTGATTTGCATTTTGTTTGCATTGAATCTGACAGTGGAAAGAACAATGTCTTCTTCACTTATTATCAGTTACATGTGCATCATGTTGTATATAGTTCTTGCCACTTTGCAGATTCATCAATCCACATTCACTTCATTTGATTAACTCTTAGCATGCCACTCACGACTATAGCTCCATATGCAAACAGCTTGGATCCGGATGAGACGCCGAGTAACTCGGCGTCTCATCCGGATCCAAGCTGTTTGACACTCGGACAACATTTTCAGCAATTTTGAGCAACTTTGAAGCACTTTAAAACTTGAAGCAGACGAGAAATATAGCAGACGACAATTTATTTGGCGGGCTAAGGGTTAAGACATTGTTCAATACATTTTATTGGATATTTTGCAATAACCATTACAGTGCTCCCGCTCTATAACAACACTCAATGGTAGACACAGATTGTGTGCATTCTTCGGAGGGAGTTGTTATAGGGAGGATAATTAGCTTACATTAGCAAACAGCTTGAATCCAGATCAGACGCCACATTATGTGGCGTCTGATTTGGATTCAAGCTGTTTGTCACTCGTCATTATGTTGGTTTTTTTCTGTCAAAATGTCCAATATGTAAATTTGAGAAAAACAGCAGATGACAATTATAAGCAGACAATATTTCAGCCGTGAAAAAGGTTGAATATAATTGTCTTGTCAGGAACAGTGGCAAGCATTGTTGTAAGGAGTGAATAGTTGTTCATGCAATGTTCAGAGGGCCGATGTAGGGAGAGAGTACTGTTTCACACTATTCAATACATGACTGGCATTTGCCAACAGCCTGCATCAAGATCAGATGCCAAATTACTCATATTTAAATATAAATGATTATTCATCTAAATCAACTTGAGAGCTTTTAACTAATTTTTGCATGCAATTTGGTGCAGTCGCAATAAGATAAGATAGTAGTTAGCACATTCAGCTCTAACATTGAGTATACCCGTCATTTACAAACAGTGTACCTGTAAGGAGTTCACTTGACCATTGCAAATGGTGTAGACCCTGATCAGATGGCTCCATAAGGAGCCCTCTGATCAGGGTCTGCATTGTTTGTCATTTTAAAACGTGGTAAGACAACCATTTAAAGTAAAAATAATGGAAAGACTATATTGAAAACTAGAAGTGTCCATTTAAAGTGTTTGGGTGAATAAGTTCAATATATGGCGAGATAGTAAGTACTGTGACATGTTGTTTGAACCTCCTTTTTTCTGCAAATATCTTTTGATACCTGTATATACATTTATTTCTAAGTGCTTCAGATCTGGGGTTTTTCTATCTTTTAGACAAATATGTAAATGATATTTGATTTATATGATATTTTTAGTAGATCTGTACAGTGTACAATCTGTTTTTTCTTTTCTTACACTTTTTGTATTGCAAATTTTAATTTTACAATTTTATGCCAACGGCAGTAAAAGACGAGCTGATTATAATGCTGTCTTGTGTGTAAAAGATCAATCCATTTAATGGGACATAAGCAAACAGTGCAAACGCAGATCAGAGGCAACATAATGGGGATTCTGATCTTAGTTTACACTTTATACTAATGTTCAGCTATAAATCCTGATCAGAAAGCTCCTGCAGTAGACCCCAGTTCAGGGTCTGCACTGTTTGTAGTTTGAAATACATTAAGATCAACCCTAAATAGTCAAATCTGGACTAGACTACAGTTGAAATTGGAATTATCCATTAAAATTCGAAGGAGAGTGCGTTCATGGAATTGGGTTAAATATAACATATAATAGGACAGAAAACAAGATACGCAATATGAAAGGTTATTTGTTTTTTGCAAATAAAACTGTACAAGTCTTCATTGTATATACACATGTATACATAACATTCCTTTGAAAATTATTTTTATACAGATCATAATTGTATAATAAACATTATCATATATACATGTATTTTGTTTGTCAGTGATTTCGAACCATATACAGCAGTAAAACATTTCTATTACGACCACTAAAACGAATATTATTTAATTGATGATTTTAGAGACAAGTTAGATCAGAAGTAAATCAGAAGTTTCCTTAAGTTTCGTCTGCTTCACTTTCCTGTTGCTTTAAGCAACCATCTGCCTTAAACATAGAATATTCAACCTCAAACAGTGTTCGTAAAAGAAAGGCTTGGCTGTATGAATGCAGTGATATAAAAAAGATGCCTTTGAAAGAAGCCGTATGGATCTGTAAAGACATCTAGAGTAAACTATGAAAGGGCCGAAAACATGACCGGGCTACCATAAGTTGATTATAAACAATCTTTAGACTTCCCAAACTTTAAGGTATCATACCACTAACCCTTTACATAGCCTGTATCTAATTTTGAAGACATTGGACTACTTCTTGAAAGCAGGTTGAACTTTAACCAGGGTTTGCCTTAACTCTTTCCTCCCTGAAACTTTAAATTGACAATTCCAGTTTCCATTTTAGTCTAGTCCATTTCTGACTTTTAAGGGTTGTTTTTAGCTCGCCTGTACATAGTACATGACGAGCTATTGCAATACCCCCGGTGTAGTCGTCATCGTGGTTGTCGGCGTCGTCGTGAACGGCGTAAACAATTTTAAGAAAATGTCTATAACTTCTATGTCCCTTGAGGTATTGCTTCCATAGTTGGTATGTGTGTGTATATGGACAATACCTTTCCATGCACAGAAAAAATTAGACCCCTGTGACCTTGACCTTGAACTTAGGGCCTGCGTTTAGGTTTCGAAATCTGTGTTTAGGTTTCGAAAAATGCCTTTAACTTCTATGTCCCTTGAGGTATTGCTTCAATAGTTGGTATGTGTTTGTATATGGACAAGACCTTTCCATGGACAGAATTCTTTTTACCCCTGTGACCTTGACCTTGAACTTAGGGCCTGGGTTTAGGTTTCGAAATCTGTGTTTAAGTTTAGAAAAATGCCTTTAACTTCTATTTCCCTTGAGTTATTGCTTCAATAGTTGCTATGTGTGTGTATATGGACAAGACCTTTCCATGCACAGAAAATGTTTGACCCCTGTGACCTTGACCTTGAACTTAGGGCCTGCGTTTAGGTTTCGAAATCTGCGTTTAGGTTTTGAAAAATGCCTTTAACTTCTATATCCATTAAGGTATTGCTTCCATAATCGGTATGTGTGTGTATATAGACGTGACCTTTCCATGCACAGAAAAATTTAGACCCCTTGACCTTGAACTTAGGGCCTGCGTTTAGGTTTCGAAGTCTGCGTTTAGGTTTCGAAAAATGCCTTTAACTTCTATGTCCCTTGAAGTATTGCTTCAATAGTTGGTATGTGTGTGTATATGGACAAGACCTTTCCATGCACAGAAATTTTTTGACCCCTGTGACCTTGACCTTGAACTTAGGGCCTGCGTTTAGGTTTCGAAATCTGTGTTAAAGTTTAGAAAAATGCCTTTAACTTCTATTTCCCTTGAGGTATTGCTTTCATAGTTGGTATGTATGTGTATATGGGCAAGACCTTTACATGCAAAGAAAAATTTAGACCCCTGTGACCTTGAACTTAGGGCCTGTGTTTAGGTTTCGAAATCTGTGTTTAGATTTAGAAAAATGCCTTCAACGTCTATTTCCTTTGAGGTATTGCTTTTATAGTTGGTATGTGTGTGTATATGGACAAGACCTTTCCATGCACAGAAATTGTTTGACCCCTGTGACGTTGACCTTGAACTTATGGCCTGTGTTTAGGTTTCGAAATCTGCGTTTAGGTTTCGAAAAATGCCTTTAACTTCTATAGGTATTGCTTCCATAGTCTGTATGTGTTTGTATGTAGACAAGACCTTTCCATGCTCAGAAAAATTTAGACCCCATTGACCTTGAACTTAGGGCCTGCATTTAGGTTCGAAGTCTGCGTTTAAGTTTCGAAAAATGCCTTTAACTTCTATGTCCCTTGAGGTATTGCTTCCATAGTTGGTATGTGTGTGTATATGGACAAGACCTTGCAATGCACAGAAAAATTTGGACTCCCGTGACCTTGACCTTGAACTTAGGGCCTGCGTTTAGGTTTCGAAATCTGCATTTAGGTTTCGAAAAATGCCTTTAACTTCTATGTCCCTTGAGGTATTGCTTTCATAGTTGGTATGTATGTGTATATGGACAAGACCTTTACATGCACAGAAACATTTAGACCCCTGTGACCTTGACCTTGAACTAAGAGCCTGTGTTTAGGTTTCGAAATCTGCGTTTAAGTTTCGAAAATCCATTTAACTTCTATATCCTTTGAGGTATTGCTTTCATAGTTGGTATGTGTGTGTATATGGACAAGACCTTTCCATGCACAGATAAATTTGGACCCTTGTGACCTTGAACTTAGCGTCTGTGTTTAGGTTTTGAAAAATGCCTTTTACTTCTATGTCCTTTGAGGTATTGCTTTCATAGTTGGTTTATGTGTGTATATGGACAAGACCTTTCCAGGCACTGCAAAATTTAGACCACTGTGACCTTGACTTTGAACTTAGGGCCAATGTTTAGTTTTCGAAATCTGTGTTTTGGTTTTTCAAAATTTTTATTTCTCCTATGTCCATTGAAATATTCCTTTCATATTCAGTTTGCATGTGTATATGGACAACATCTTTCCTTGCATGCAAAATGTTTGAGCCCTCTGACCTTGACCTTGAACTAAGGACCCGCGTTTAGGTTTCAAAGTCTGCGTTTTCTCAAAATTTCTTTAACTCATATATCCATTGATATATTTCTTTCATATTTGGCATGCATGTGTATATGTACACGATCTTTCCATGCATGCAAAAAAAATAGCCCAGTGTCCTTGACCTTGAACTAAGGTCGCGAAAGGTTTTAGGTTTCGAAATCTGCGTTTAGGTTTCAAAAATGCTTATAATTCCTATGTCCCTTGAGGTGTTATTTTCATATTTGATTTGCCATTGTATATGGACAAGACCTTTCCATGCAGGCAAAAAGGTTGACCTCTGTGACCTTGAGTGTGCTTTTAAGTTTCTAAAGGTGCCGGTGGCGAGCTTTGTTGTCTCTCTGACAACTCTTGTTGTCAATGTTTGGCATTATGACAAACAGTGAAGACCCTGATCAGAGGGCTCCTTTCGGAGCCCTCTGATCTGGGTCTTCACTGTTTGCACAGGACAATTTTACTATTCACATGTACATTGTTTGAAAATAACGCCTATATGCGGGACTAGGGTTCAAAGCGTTAAGGGACATTCTGCTTCACTTTCAGCCTGCTCTAACCTACCATCTGCTAGGATACAGAAAATATTTCTATGGTGTTTAATCATGACTATATAAATTAAGTCGGCTATTTTCGTCAATGGAAAAATTAAATAATGGGGTAAAATGTGTATAGATCTATGTAGTAATTAAAGGATTAAACACGCGCTATTTTTGTGCGTCTATGTTCAGTCATCTTTTCAAAACTATATATCACACCATTATACAGCCATGACCTTTAGACATAGACCTACACAATATAATAAAATAATAAACTTAGATCTAAGTTCAATAAAATCTAATATTTCGAAAAAAAACACCAACATAGGTCCCGAGAAATTAAGAAAGATCCGAAGATTTCGGAAAACTCTGGGGGGGGGGGGGGGGGGGGGGGGGTTGGCAGCCCTGAAAAACGCTTATGTCCATGGTGACATCATTGACAATAGATACAGTAGCAGATAGTAGACAGTAGATAAGTTTAAATAAACAATAAGTCCATTGGAAATATTTAGTCCATATAGATCTATAATGACAATTTCAAATAGTAATTTCGTTATAGTGGTGGATTGGGAGTAGTCTAACTGTCTAAGGCAACAACAGTTACTTTATCCAAGTATTCCAGTAAACTGATGCTAGAACAAACGATAAAACTTGGTATTCTGTTTTATAAAGCCCGTATGCCCGGACGGACATATCAATCACTATGAGTATGGCGCATCTATAGATGCCGGTGTTACACCGGGACATTAAATTTGATTACAAAACTTGGTCCATGCCCATGATAGGGTTTATAATAAGCTCACCTGGGGCTCGTTTCATAAAACTTCGTACGACAAAAACGGTCGTAAGTCAATACTTTAAAATATATATTTTTTTTTATTTCTCCATCTAATCCTGTCTTGTGACATCTCCTGAAAAGACGATTCCAAAGAGATGTAACAAGACAGGATTAGATGGAGAAATAAATAATAATTGACACTTTTTTAATCTGACTTACGACACCATTTGTCCAGGAACGTATTTGTCGTACGAAGTGTTATGAAACGGACACCTGTTCTTCAAACAGATTAGCTAAAATGAACTGGACATAACAATTGCAATTGTCCATTACTGGATAGTTTTCATGTTTAAATAGGAATATACCATAATGTTAGATGTACACACAGAAACTGCCATTTGAAAGTTGAATATCCTTACACAAACAGTTATTTACCTCAACAAAAGAAATAGAGTAAATCCCTCTATTGTGACCACTGAATTATTATTAATCCCGCCCCACCCCAACGAAGGTATGTGGGTATACTTACTGGGATCAGGTTCTCCGTCTATCCGTTCGTCCCCATCCCTTTAGACACAATTTTGTCCGCACTTCTTAGTTTTTTAATCAATTTTGCTAAAAATTTACAGTCATGGGAACCTGTTCACCTGTTTACGATTCAACAAGTATCTCTCTTTTACGAGTATGTAAATAGTTTTGTCAATGCTTCTCCTACAGTTTTCGTCAATTTTGCTGAAACTTTTTATACATTCCTTTTTCCCACTTTCATTTGTACATGTGCATGCACATTTGAGTTTAGTTACGATTCAACACTTACCAGTGAGAGTACTCCCAGAGATATTGCCTTTTTTCGGATTTTAGGAAAGTAATTGGTTATACAGCGCTCCCTCTCTACAACGACACCCAATGGGAGACACAGATTCTGTGCGATGGTCTGGGGAAGTCGTTATAGAGAGGGAAAATTTAGACTTGGCTTACATTTCAAACAGATTGAATCCAGATCAGACGCTTGTCACTCGTCATTATAAGTATTCCATAGAAATTCCAACTTACATGTACATTCGAACTTCAATATCTCGAACTCGTTTAATTCGAACTACATGTATCCGATTTGTCGACACATGAATTGCATTATTCCATGCCCGGGTAAGTCAAACATACACGTATTTCAAATTTAAAACGTGGCTAAGCCACGTTTTAACTTTGAAATACGGGTATGGTCGACCTAACCGAGTTCGAGATATCGAAGTTCAACTGTATATGTAACTTTGACAAAAAGCAGCAGACGACAATTTTAAGCAGAAGATATTGCATCAGTAAAAGCGTTAGCCATAATTGTCCTGTTTAGGAAACAGTGATAAGGGTCGTTGTAAGGAGGGAGTCGTTGTTGGGAGGGCCGTTTTACAAGTAGAGAGGGAGAACAGTATACAAGGTTGTCCGTGCTACATCGCCTACAGTTTTTTTGTTAAGTTTCTGAAATTTTACAGCCATTTTAACTGTTACATGTTTTTGAACATTTGCACCTGCAAGCTTCATTCCTATTCAGGATTTTTTGCTAATTATAAGTTGTTGCCCGTTTTAGGATTTTAGGAGTATGATTAGTACAATATTTTCCACGCTGCATATTGTATACAATAATAGTTTCAGTCAATTTTTGCTGAAACTTTACATTCACTCTGTCTATGATGGAAAACTGTGTACCGGTGTAACATTAAATTTTGACCCCCGGGAGGTCATTTTTCAACGTTGAGAATTGACTTCCCGGTCTTTTTTTAACGTTGAAAAAAGACCTCCCGGGTAATTTTTCCACGGCAATGGGGTCATTTCTCAACGTTGAAAAAAGACCCTACCCGTGAAATTATGACTGCTGAAATATTTAGTTGTAAAATGGCTGGGGTCATTTCTCAACGTTGAAAATAGACCAGGGTCAATTCTTAACGTTGAGAAATGACCCAATCCGTGAAATAATGACGACAGTGTTAATACGCCATTGAATAACAAACGGAAGAAAGGGGGTCATTCTTTAACATTGTAAAATGATCGGGGGTCAATTCTCAATATTAAAATATGACCATACCCTTAAACTTTAAATGGCTGCAACAAATGATTGGTTATTAACTGATCCTTGTTAGGGGGGGGGGTATTTTGTAACGTTGGTAATAGACCTGGGGTCATTTCTCAACGTTGAAAAATGACCCGGGGTCCATTCCTAACGTTGAAAAAGACCCTTACTACTGGTTCGAGGGGGTCATTGTTCAACGTTGAAAAAAAGACCCGGGGTCAAATCTCAACATTGAAAAAAGACCCTACCCATGAAATTCTGACTCCTCAATTATATATTGTTTTAAAATCACCGTAGGTCATTTCTCAACATTGAAAAATGACTCGTATTAAGTTTCATCGTTGAAATACGACTTAACCTGTACAGATATGTCGACTAGACTTAAGTGTGATTAATTGACTACTGGTATGAAGGGGGGCATTGTTCAATGCTGAAAAATGACACAGGGTCAATTCTCAACGTTGAAAAAGGACCCTACCCACGAAATCATGACTCTTGAATTATCTTGTTGTAAAATAAACGTGGGTCACTTCTCAACGTTGAAAAATGACCCGTGTTAAGTTTCATTGTTTAAAGATGACTTAACCTGTACAAATATGTCTCCTAAACTTAATTGTTATTAACTGAGTACTGGTTTGAGGGGGTCATTTTTCAACGTTGGTAAATGACCCGGGGTCAATTCTCAACGTTGAAAAAAGACCCTACCAATGAAATTATGACTGCTGAATTATCTTGTTGTAACATGACCGGGGTCATTTCTCAACGTTGAAAAATGACCCCCATTCCATTTACAAGAAGATAATTCAGGAGTCATAATTTCAATGGTATGGGTCTTTTTAGAAATGACCCCGGGTCATTTTTCAACGTTAAACAATGACCCCGATACCAGTAGTCAGTTAATCACAATTAAGTCTAGGAGACATTTCTGAACGGGTCAAGTCGTCTTTCAACAATGAAACGTAACAAGGGTCTTTTTTCAACGTTGAGAAATGACCCCGTGGTCATTTTTCAACGTTGAACAATGACACCCTCCCCTCATACCAGTAGTAAGTTTATCACAATTAAGTCTAGTAGACATATCTGTACGGGTCTTTCAACGATGAAACTTAACAGGGGTCATTTTTCAACGTTGAGAAATGACCCACGGTCATTTCAAAATGAGATAATGACGGAGTCATAATTTCAATGGGCAGGGTATTATTTCAACGTTGAGAATTGACCCCGGGTCATTTTTCAACGTTGCACAATGACCCCTCATACCAGTAGTCAGTTTATAACAATTAAGTCTAGGAGAAATATTTGTACAGGTTAAGTCAATTTTCAACGTTGAAACATTACAAGGGTCAATTTTCAACGTTGAGAAATGACCCCGCTCATTTTTACAACAAGATAGTTCAGGAGTCATATTAACACTCTTCAGTTAAAAGAAATTAGATTAATGACAAATGGCAATTAGCATTAAGCAACTGGCAAGTGGCACATTGGCAAGCATTTAGCAAATTGCAAATTAACAATTGGCAAACAAGCATTTAGCATCTAGCAATTGGCATGTCGCGACCGGCATTCCATAATGATCGATGCACTTTATTTAACTTATCCACATTTTCCGACTCTTGGAAAAACTATGCACTGAAAAATTCTTGACAACAACTGTGCATTTATGCTTGCAAACACTGGGCATGGTAGTTGGTTTGAACGTGTTTCTTCAAAGGTGAAATGAGACACATAAAAGGGGAAGCACTAGTTTATTTGATACAATAGGCTTCTGCTCAACTTAAAGTGTCCTTGTGATATGTAGAGTACTCTATATGTCCCCTGGAAGCAGTGCATTTTAAAAGATGTACTTTTCCTATGCAAACAGTGTAGTTGCAAAAAAGAAACCTCTCTCCGGTCAGGGTCTGCAATGTTATTTTGCTATATATTCCAGAAAAAAGCAAACACAAGAACCCTCTGGACTTCAGTGTAGACAGAATGTGTCCGTTTGAAATTTCAGATGTCATTGAGTTAATCAGTCAATGTTAACAAATGTCAGGAACAATACTATGAATACTTAGCTGGCGGCATTTAACCTCTTACCCCAATACATACGCCTATTATTATGCCTTCACTTAAGGAAAATTCATACAGTCAAGTATATGTACCATAAGACACATTTTCTAAATCCTAGCAGACATACGCTTAAAACAGACTGAAAGTAAAGCAGAATGCGCCTTAGCGCGCATTCTGCTTTGCTTTCAATCCGATTTAAGTGGTCAACTATCTTCAATACTGGAAACAGGTAATATTGTAATGGGTTAATTGCATGTAACTTTTTCAGTATTGGTATACAGTAAAATCTCTCCATTACGATCACTAGAAAGAAGGCTAATTGATGATATAATTTGAATTAACATCTGTACTGGCTATAATTATGCCATAGTGCTATGTAATGCCAAATAAAGATTATTTTATGTTAAGTTATGTATAAATGACAGGTGACAGATTAACTCTTTTCTACATATTCCTTGCTGCATTGAAAGTGTTCAAAGCACACAATATTGAAACCGACATCACAATTTTCTGGATACATGTAGTATGAGCCGAGTCTTATGGAATCTGATTGGGGTCCACACTTTTTAACATTAACACGTTACTCTGTAATACGTATTCTAAGCATTTAACTTATTCTCCCAATGATGAAAATAGGTCCAATTTATACAATCATGAACATGTTTCATAAAAAAATATTTTGCTTTTTAAGTACAGTCGAACTTATGTTTAAACTTTGAAATACTGGTATGTTAGACTTAACCGAGCATGAAATAATGCAATGCATGTGTCGACAAATCGGATAGTTCGAATTAAGCGAGTTCGAGATATCGAAGTTCGACTGTAGCTGATTGTATTCCTGGATGGTCTCTGGTACGTTCTGATGGTGATTTCAGCAATCCAAACTGGTATCATACAAACATAAATCTATGAAAAGAAATTAACTTTAAACGACCCAACATATTCAATCTAGGATAACATGTTTCGCCCCGTGTGCCCCCCCCTTGTTCCTACGGGCCTGTCATGTAATATAAATGATCATAATTAAGTTTTCCACATATTCAAACAGTCCTGCCTTTGCGAACAATTCATGAATTGGATGTCTTCAAAGGGGTTATTCTAAATTTATTAGGTGGTGAACTTTTGCATGCATGTCATGACAAAACCTGCCTTATTGCATTGCAACATTGTACAACCTAAGCACCCATGTCATGCCATTCCAGGCTCTGTATCTGAGCTAGGTCTGCAATGCCAAATATAATATAGCTACATACAACGCTTGAGATACATGCTGGTGTCAAACAGTGTAGATCTTCGACGCGGCAGCTGACCTTGATCTACACTGTTTACAATGCAATAACAAAGATTTTGTCATGACACGGCGTGTACGAAACTGTTTATCTTAAACGTAAAAACTTTTGTCTAACAAAGCACATGTACAATATTCACATTTTGTTTGCTGAAAATGATGTCTGCTGAAAAAGTCGATAGATGCGAGAGGCAGATAGTGATTGTCCTGTCCGTCTGTTGGATCAGCTGTTGCCTTGGACCATTACCTATCCTCTAATATCACCCAGCCTCGCTCTGACCTTGACATTGACCTCTATTGGACTGGATACCGAGTATATCGGCAAATATCCAACCGGGTGCATAAGCATTTGTTGAACTCAGTCTTGTTTTAAAACCTTTATTTACTACATAATTAAGTCATCTGCAAATGTTGTCTTTGCAATTTTTTTAGTAAATTTCTATTTACATTTTTGCATCAGATTATATAATAAAAATATTAATCAGCTTGGATCCAGATTAGAAACCGGGTTACATAGTGTATGCTGTATAAATCGGTATCTTATCTAGATCCAAACTGGATCCAAACTGGATCCAAACTATTTGCATCTGTTATCACAAACTCATCTGTTACAGAAGGTTGAAATTGACTTGTATTCATTTTGTTTGTAGAAATATTATCTGAGAGGCAAACAGTCTTGGTCCTGATCAGACCCACATTTGTAGGACCTGATTCGGATACAGACAGTTTTCAATACTTATTTGAGTTATTTCCCATCTTTAATTGCAAAGTAATGTTCAGTATACAGTCCAACATAGAGTCTTTAACTCATTATCCCCTGAAACTGCAAATGGAAAATTCCAGTTTGCAATAAAGGCTGGTCAATTTTAGACTGTTTAGGGTTGTTTTTGTAATAAATTGCAAAATGACAAACAGTGAAGTCCCTGATTACGGTCCAGGGACGTCACTGTTTACATAGGACAAGTATACTCTTCACAGCTACACTTTTGGTAAATGACGCATATATGCGTCACTAGGACTCAATGAGATAATATTTGTTGTTATCCTATAGAAGCTGATAAACTAAAACTGCGTTGTCCTCCTGTCCAACATACAAACAATCAGTGTTGTCGTCATAACAAAGCGACTGAGGATACTCCAACCCATCCTCTTGTGTTAGAAGAATACTGATCTTCTTGCAGTCGGAGGTAATTTGATGAATATTTTGAGAATATCTACCAAGGACATATACTGCTACTCCTTTATCAACAGTCACATGGCGTACATAATTCAAATCACTGTCTTCATAGATCCCAAGGACACGACCGGACAAGGACAGCCTAGTGACTGTATTGTTACCACTGTCAGGTACATAAATAGTACCAGTATCCTGACTGGCAGCTATTGACACAACATTACTAAACAGCCCACTTCCATCCCCATCCTTTCCAATAGTTTGCAGCACATTGCCCTGTGTATCTATGATTTCAAGTCTCTCTGGACTTGCGAGGCTGACTACAAAATTGTCATTGATGTAGGCTATACCATGGCACCGACCAGTTGTCTTGATTTTCTTGTGTTCATAGAGATTGTCACCTCTGACCCTGAGGAGGACAATCTCACGGCGACTGGGTTGCGTGACAGCAATCTCACCTGTCTCCTCTATAGTTGTTATAGCATAAGGGCCACATCGTAACTGGTAATCTGATATAACTTTAGACTGTTTTATGTCAATTAACTTCACTTTGTTGTTATTATAGTCAGCAGCAGCCAGTCTCCCACCAGTGAGCAATGCCATTCCTGATATATCACATACTTGAGTATCACTGACCATGTTCACACCGATCTCACCCACCTTTGTAGCTTTGGTCTTTATTTCATTTTTCATGAAGAGTTTCCCAAGACTACCACCATGTTTTAGAAAGTTGTACAGTTGGTCACTGGGCTGAAACAGGTAATTGCTGATGGGGCTATCCTTTGAAATATCTTCAAGGGATTTCACAATGGATCCCATTTCAGTTTTGGTTGTTTTCATGGAAACAAACAAATTACAGTACTGTTCCTTCTGTTGCATTGTCTTCATATTTTTGTTTTTATAGTGTCACACAATTTAATGTTTTCTTCCATTTTCAGCATGTCTTTGTCCTTCATCCTTTTAGCCTCTGACTCTATTTCTTTCTCCAATCTGTTAAGAGTATCATTTATTTCCCTTTTCACTTGTTTAACATGATCTAGTGCCTTGTCAAAGATTTCTTGAGACTTTAATTTGTTGTCTAGCGACTTGTCAGCAAGTTCCTTTGTTTGTAACAACAGTTTGTCAAGCTCTCTTATTAAAGTGGGAAACTCTTTCCCATTTCCCATATCCTTTGCAATCTTAGGAATATACTGGACTCCTTGACAATTCCTGTGGTCAAGATTAAGACAGATCCCACATCCAAGACAGTCATGGTCCAAGCAGAAGTACTCAACAGTCTTTCCTTTATGCTGAGCACATTTTTCGGTGCAAATATCCAAATAGCCTAATAGATTTGTGTCTTTCTTGGCCTCCTCGATATGCAGGATCTGGTGGTGTCGTGAACTCTTTGGCTTTAGGTGACATCTGAAGCATTCATCACAGAGAAACTCTGCACAGTCCACACAAAACCCAACAGCTTCAAGCTGTTTCCCATCTTCATTACATGACTGGCAAATATAGTCAAAAACAACATCAGAGCCAGCAATAAGAGAAGCACTCAATGGTTCGTGCTGTTCTAACCTTTTAGCCATGACTTTCAACGATACGTTAAAGCTAACATGTCCTCTAACATTTACACATTACTCTGTGAATAAGGCTGGGTAACAATTTTAATTCCTCATAATGTAGGTTCACAACTTAAGTGTATCAAATATAAAACTCAAGTCAACTTTGCATATACAAACTCATGTAAAATCGTACTTGTATTAACCAACCATTCATTAAAAAGCAGATACCTGGTAAGACAGGTACACTGTATTTCCTTTCTGCTTGACTTTCAATGTCCAAGCTGGCCACTTTGAAAGCACTCATACTTTAACTCATACTGTCACGAAAGCCTAGCTGCTACGCCCAAGTATAACTGCCTTTATAAACTTCTAAATTGTATACACTCTGGTAGTCGATGCGCTTGCTCTCTCTACCGTATCTATACACCATATATACCCATACATTTACGTACCTCATTGAAACTTGACCCACCAATGACGGTATTCAGATACAATCGTTCATCTTTCAAGTTAAAATGTCAGTAAATACTGTATATTTAGACCCTGTTTAAACGTCTGACGGGACGTATTATGAGAACAGCATTGGCGATGGCTGGCCGGATGGGGAACTAGGCGGCTGACCGTTATCAGTTTCCGCTCTTTAACTCAAAGAGTTTTCAACTGATCTTCACTAAACATACTGACAATGTTTCTTGCCACAATACGCATGCCAATTTTTATAACCAGCTAATCAAACACTTCTAAAGGCGTTATAGTCCTTGAATGTGTGTCTCCACAAGTGCTTCCGTTCTCAAAGAGTTTTCACCTAATTTTCACGGAACTTGTTGATTTGTTTGTCATAAAATGGAGGCCAAGTTCGATAACCAGCCATGTCACACCGAACAATATGGAGAATTTCTCAAAATCCGACTACATAATAGTTTCCGATATATTTCACAAATAGTTTTCATCTGATCTTCACCAAACTTTCTGAAAATGTTTATTGCCATAAAACGAAGACCAAGTTGGATATCCAGCCAATTCGTACAAGGATATTTGGAGTTATGGTCCTTGATTTTCTCAAAATTCGGCTCCGTAATAATTTACACTCGCTATTTCTAGCAGTTTTCATCTGATATTTACCAAACCCTCTGAACATGTTTGTTGTAATAAAATGGAGACCAAGTTCGATAACCAACAAAACCGCACCAGTCACTTTTGAGTTATGGTCCTTGATTTTCTCAAAATACCGCTCCACAATGATTTCCGCTCTCTAGTTCAAACAATTTTCATCTGATCTTTACCAAATTTCTGAAAATGTTTGTTGCTGTAAAATGAAGGCCAAGTTCGATAATCAGTCAAATTGCACGAGGCACTTTGGAGGCACGAGTCACTTTCATCGCCTGTATAGCTCAGTGGTAGAGCGTCCGCTTGCAGTGCAGGAGGTTGCGGGTTCAATCCCCGACCGGGTCAAACCAAAGACTTGAAAATTGGTTGTAATGGCTTCCCTCCTTGACGCTTGGGATCTGGGGTTAGCATTACGACTGGTTCGTCGGTGTCAGGATAAAGTGACCGGCCGGGTACAGTCCCAATGGTGCACCTAAAAAGTGCCCCTTCTCATAATCATCAGAATTGATGGCGTAGAAGTAATAAATAGAAAAGAAAGAGAGTTATGGTCCTTGTTGAACTTAAATATTAGAAATCTAACGTTTTCTGCACTTTTTTCCTCACATGCTTTCATTTATGGAGCATTTAGTTTATGAGTTTTTTATGAACTACATATCAATTTCGATCTTGTGAAAATTCAGCTAGTTTTCTATGAGTTGTGCCCCTTATTTAACTAAAATGTTATAAGTGTGTTGTTTCCCGCACATTTTTGCACATGGTTCCACACATTAAGCTGACATTTTGTATATGATGTTGCAATAATGCTGTACAGTACTTCACTGTACGTTTTGGTCATAGTTTAACGTGCAAACTGAGAGACCCGGCAACAACAAACTCCGCCGATGTAAAGCTTAAGCTCACATTAAGAAAATCAGATGTTTGTTGCGCTACTATATTTGACTCACTTCCCAACATACAACGGTTTGGAAAGCCTCATTTGCATTTACCAACTTACCACGTACGTTACATAACTCTCCCCCTCCTAGAAGTCTCGTCCCGAGACTTGGACTTTGGAAGAACCATGGGTAAGGCACTAATGTGTAAACCCAGCAACAACAAACTCCGTCGATGTTAAGCCCACATCAAGAGATGGCTGTTGCGCTATATAGTTGACTCACTTCCCCACATACAACGGTTTGGGAAGCCTCATTTGCATATACTAACGTACCACGTACTCACAGGACTCCCTACGGGTACGTGACCGTACCGCTAATTCCAAATATAAGAGGTACGGTCACGTAGCCCTATTCACTACCTTAAGAGAATTATTGAGCTGCCTCTGAGAATTCATTTTCATTGTAGCGGTGCATTTGGTTAATGTGTAGAATATAGATATATCGATCTACTTCATGGGATACCTCCAAGTAACATGCACACATGTAGCAAGTCAAGCAATGAAAACAAGTGCAGTTTATCTTTTCATCCCTGAATTTTAACCCTTTCAGTTGTTTTCATTGTATATCTTCGTCTTTTATCTTTTTCAGACATTCTTGTCAAGTTGGCGCGTAACTGCTTAAATTTACCCGTGATGGTGACTATACCGAACCATCAAGAGCAACTCAGACCAAGAAAAACTACAAACGGACCTAACAAATCTAGAAACCTGGGCAAAAGACTGGGGTATGAGATTCAATGCCAAAAAATGCTACATACATGTACTCTCTATAAACAAAAAAATCTCCACAAATTCTATCAACTTAATAATCACTTCCTCCAAGAAGTACAAGATATATATAACCCATATTTAGGCATACAAATATCAAAAGACCTCAAATGGAATGTGCATATAAATCAAGTATGCAAAAAGGCCAATACAACTCTTGGGTTCCTAAGAAGGAACCTTAGAAGTGTACCGGAAAATTGCAGAAAAATGGCATACATCTCAGTGGTGAGATCAATTCTGGAGTATGGCGCAACCATCTGGAATCCATACCTCAAGGGGGACATAGACAAACTAGAGAAAATTCAGAATAGGGCTATCAGGTTCATAAAAAAGAACTACAAGGACAGAGAGACGGGGGCAATCACAAGAATGAGAGAACAGCTGGAACTGGAGACTCTTGAAGACAGGAGACTAAGCCTCAGACTGATACTAATGTATAAGGTGGTAGAAGGTCTGGTACCAGCCCTACCAACATCCACTTTCACAAAACCGGCAAAACCAAGAAGAAACATCAAAGCAACCAGATTTAAAGATTTCAGTACAAATAATATAATAGAAAATCAAGTGTGCAACAATACAAGAGGGTTCACAGTACCAGATAGCAAGACCCATCAATACAAACACTCGTTCTTTGTAGACACAGTAATACAATGGAACAAACTGCCAGCTAACAGCACAGTGCATGCTGATTCCGTAGAGGCGTTCAAAACAGCCCTACGAGATTATCGCGGTCCATGGAAAAACCCCATACGACTGGCACACTACTGGCACACTACTGGTATGGCTGCCCATACGTATCCATACGAGTTGAATCTATACTGTAGGGGCTTTTTATGGGTTTTATTCTATCATATATGATAAATATGATCTTTATGAAGATATTCCATTAAAAAAATTACATTAAATCCCATTATTAATCATATAATATCGATATTTCCAAATACGTATGAATATCCCATACGAGTAAATGACCATACGAGTTGAATCTATACCGTAGGGCCATTTTTATGGGTATTATTCTATCATATATGATAAATATGATCTTTATGAAGATATTCCATAAAAAAGATTAAATTAAATCCCATTATTAATCATATAATATCGATATTTCCAAATACGTATGAATATCCCATACTAGTAAATGACCATATGAACTAGGGCCAAAAACGAGTTGAATCTACACTGTAAGGTTCATTTATATGGCTGATATTCTATTAGAAACAATAGATATGATAATTAGAGATCCAAATATTTTGTTTTAATTTAAATTCCATTTTATCCTATAATATTCCTATGATTAAATATGTGAACCCGAACCCCATACGAATTAAATCTATAATACATGGCCACAAATTTAAATGCACACACAATTCGTAAGGTATGGAAAACACAAATAAATTCACAATTGAATAGAATCTATAATTTATTTTAATATATGCTGACTAAATGCTGATAATAAAAACGACAATAAACGCAATAATAACATTAATTCAGAATAAAATCAGTTTGGTGTATATGCAGATCAGATTTTTACGATAAGGATACATACTATTCAATAAATAATATGAGACACGGTCCTTTTGATGGGTTATTTCATTGATGCAAAATATCAATTAGACTCGATAATCACTTATAAAACATGGAGGGTGTCATGCTGAGACCTTTAATTACATACCACTAATCCCCTTTAACAAACCGCAAGGTGATAGTCGCCTGGCTTTAATGTGCCGCCAAACTGTTATCTGTTACCTGTGTTGATTGTCAACAAGCGAGTTGAATCTAATGCATGCATGTTAAATATGATCATTATTTATTAATTCCATATAAATGGAATTAGATTAGATCCCATTATTTGTCCTATAATATCGATATTTCCAAATACGTATGAATATCCCATATACGAGTCAATGATCATATGAACCAGACCAAATACGAGTTGAATCTACACTATAAGGAATATAAGCATGCAGAGTATAATCGAAACCAAAATTTGCCAGGGATAGTCGGTAATACGGAACAGTCTGTATATGGTTATATTTAAATATCATGATTATTAACTGCTGCGAAGAGGGACTTTGATGATATCGAACTATCCAGTAATTCGACACATAAAATGCACAATTTATGTTACGTTTTAACTTTGAAATACGAGTAAGTCCGAGTTAACCGAGTTTGAGATTGATGAAGTTCGAATGTACATACATCATATACACAATCAGCATAAAACAAATCATACATACATAAAGTTAAGCAATAAGCAAAAATCATACATTACAAGCATACTGTTTATAAGGAAACACAAATTTAAAAAAAATGTCTGTGGTATAGTTACAGATCAGAATGACATAAGATAAGTACGGTTCTTTTGATATGAGATCAAATTTTGATTGATGATGCAATCAGACTACCGTTAATCGCTTTAACGAGTGAATGGTGTCATACCGATACTGTTAATTAGACTTAATCCTCTTTACACACCGCGTGATTGACGATTGCTCTTAATTCCCGGATAAACTGTCATAATTGATTAACACCTGTATTATTAGAAACAAAACAGATTAAGGGAAGTTTGATTGTCACATTGTGAGAGAATAGTATTAATACTGTTATTTTGTGAGCACTTTATCATTAGTTAATCTAGTTCTAATTGCTACGGTGATAGTTCTTTAGATTACTTGGAATTGATATCTAGTGCTAGTTTAGTTTAGCCTGTGCATTTTAGAATATTACGTTTTAGATTTGGATAAAGAAATTAGAAAAAAGTTTAGTTGAGCAGGATTTGGCAGCTTCTGCTTTCATAAAGCTTAGCGTAGCTTAAATTGGCTAAGTTAGCTAAATTAATCGTTTAGTTTAGACCAAGTTTTGTGAGTCATTATTAAATATAGTGATAGATAGGAAATCAACATGGTTAAACACCTGTGTTACGTGTGTACCAAGGTTTGCAGAGATGGGACCATTTATTGCCAGGTAAGTGGATTTGATTATAAAAAAATCTGTTTCCACACTGATTGACCGGTAATTAAGTAGCCGCTTTTTAATTGTCTTTCCAGTAATTTAATGATTTTTGAGACTTGTTAAAGGTTATGATCCAAATGATTCAATGATCAGGATACAATATATGAAAAATGGGCCATGATTAGGATCCAAAATAACGGTCTACTGTGTGGAAAGGGTTAAACAAAAAACTAACAAACTTTTGTAGTGAATTAATATTAACCAACACTGGTTATCTTGAGTCAACCCGTTCACTTTCAAGCGCATTTGCAAACTGTTTGATCTTGATCTTGATCTGACGCGACAATAGAAAACGCGCAGCAGCGGTAAATTTTGTTTCTTCAGCAGATGGTAGGTACAGTGTTATTCAAAAGGCAGTGGGCGTGGCAAAAAAACCTGGACAGAGAAGAAGACCGTTAAACGAAAGAGCGCGAAAAAAACCACGAATTGAGTGAGGCATTTAGGTATATAACTAGATTAAAACAACTTTCAACTGTGGTAATATAGGGGTTTAACTGTTTATTAATACCGTATCATTATTCTTAAATTTTCTTCGTTTGTTTCTGTACGTCAATGTCAATTAAGATGTATTTCTGCTTATTAATACAATTTCGTATTTTGATGCCCATGAACATGTAATGCTGCTTTGTTTCCATACTTTTATCATTTGTTCTCTTTCAGTTCAGATTCATTCTTCATTAAATATTCAGTCTCATTTACAAACAAAATACCAAGAGCAAATAAAGCATGCCAAATCTTTGCATTTCTTTTTACAAAAATAACGTCGTCTGCTTTCTTTATTAATATTCAGAATAGTAAAACAGACCACTAATAAAGTTGAAATGTTAATTTTTAATCTATTTCTTTTTTTCCACAAGTATAACACTAACGGGAATGTGTTCAAACATATTTAAGCGTTGTCGGTTTGGAACCGAAACCGAAGACATTTATTTTTCAAGCATTTGTTGAACAGAACTGTTCTGTTCAATTCTGTTCTGTTCAGTTTACAAGCATGTGTTCTTTAAAATACAGCATGTTGTTGAATGCAGTAATTTAAACAGTATTTAACTGTCATCTTGCTCATAAAAATATTGATTGCTTTTTTCTTATAAGGTTGTTTCCTTAACACTGAGAACATCGATTAGGTGCAAACAGCTAGTTTGGATCGTCATCAGACAAATGTCCAAATTACTTGAAAAAGAATTTATAATATAAAAGCAGACGACAATTTATAGTGAATGGGGTTAAAGAGCACGCGCCATTTAGAGTGTGAGGTCAATACACACAAGCATTTTATGACACTTTTTGGACACTTTTAGGTATTTTGTTTATATTTCGGCATTTTTTTTCCAAATTTTGGGGCTCACGAAAGCTGGGTTCTCGTCCCGAGCCCCGAGTGCATCAACTTATACTAGGCATGCAACAGGCGGTATAAGATTTGATGTGGCGGAAGCTTTCTTCCAAAACTCGTATCCTGAGTGCAATTAGGGGCACGTGCTGTTACCGACACGTGTTATTAAAAGCGACACGTGTTACAGGAAGTGATTGGCAAAGGTGTTAAACATGGGCGAGATCAAGCGAGTTTGGAATGTACAAGCTTAGCTTGAGTTACACGTTCAATATTTGTATATTTTATAACAGACCTAATAGAATATCTTTATCATAATTAGAAAATGGAGAAAAAAACTTTCTAAAACGTGTAAAATTATAATTATTATCTCTAATAGAAAAATACTAGTTTCGTGCCTTTTCTGACATTTTTGGGAAATTTTGATACATTATTAAAAAAACCCCAAAGATATAGCTATATGTTTATATTATGATATATTTTTTATATAGACTTATGTCCACACACGTTCACCTACGGTATGGAATCAACTCGTATTTGGCCCTTTTACTCGTATGGGATATTCATACGTATTTGGAAATATCGATATTATATGATTAATAATGGGATTTAATTTAATCTTTTTATGGAATTTCTTCATAATGATCACATTTAACATGTATGATAGAATAATACCCATAAAAATGGCCCTACGGTATAGATTCAACTCGTATGGTCATTTACTCGTATGGGATATTCATACGTATTTGGAAATATCGATATTATATGATTAATAATGGGATTTAATGTAATCTTTTTTATGGAATATCTTCATAAAGATCATATTTATCATATATGATAGAATAAAACCCATAAAAAAGCCCCTACAGTATAGATTCAACTCGTATGGATACGTATGGGCAGCCATACCAGTAGTGTGCCAGTAGTGTGCCAGTCGTATGGGGTTTTTCCATGGACCCAGATTATCGCCAATAATTTGGCGACTCTTCTTACCCGTCGTGTAAAAGCCTTTAAGGATTCTACGACGTATTGATACAGATACAGATGGTGTGCAGCGGAAATCAAGAGGTAAACTGTCAGTTAGCCGGTGATGATATTATTGTTGGTGATTGTTCGTGATGATATTATTTATCCCTAATCGGACAATCGTATATTCTCGGACAAACCCGATTTCTGTCGGAAATGGGCGAGGAGTTTCGATTGAAGAATACGAATCTAGCAACTGCCGAAAAGCTGCAGCTCTGCATCAGCAACTCCCCGGATGTTTTGATCGGAATTGCGTGGGATGCAGCAAGGAATAAATTGATGTCACAAATTAAATTTTGAAAACAGCTCGGATATGATTTTATAGAGCATAAAAGCTGCATACCGTTGGGTTTGTAAACCAATAACATATCCAAAATCATTCCATAACAAGAAATAACTGGTAGAATAATTGGTTTTGTGGATGCCATCTGTTATCAAATGTAAACAATGCCATTGGCATCAAGTTGGTAGGGGTGAACAGTATCACAATTTAACCATGGCATTTGCTTTCGTTTCATTCGTATGTCCACAACTCTTTTTCACCTTAGCTACTTTCTAATGCTTAAGATCGGTGGTTAAAGCGGACTAAAAGTAGCAATGCCAAAGGATTTTTTAAAAAAAACCAGTTTCTGGGATATTTTGTGGTTAATGGGTAGATCTTGACCTGAACATGTATAAAAGAAACAAAAAATGATGTTAAATTACAACACTTTAACATAAAAGGAAAAAATAAAATGACCCAATTTGTGCCTCAGAAATCGTTTTTTTCAATACTCTGTATTATATATTAATGTCGCATTTTCCTTTTTTCCCCGTCAGTTTTTAAGTATTGAAAACTTCAATGGTCTCATGGTAAACTTATTTCCAGTTAATTTAATCATTCAGAATGCTATTTCTTGTGGTTTGATCTCGATCTCGCTATAAATAAAGGGTGTTTAAGCCCCCCCCAAAATGCGTGTATTGTTGGTTTGGAAGCCATTGAGTCATGCATATTAATGAGATTCCCGAAGGCCAAGCCCCCTTTCGGCGTTTGGCATTGGCATTGGCTCATAACCAGGAGGTATATGGACGATGTGAACCACCGCCGATGTGAACCTAGACGATGTGAACCGGATTTTTGGACGATGTGAACCGATTTTCAGGACGATGTGAACCACCCTATTGGACGATGTGAACCAATATTTTTTTTCAAAATAAAACGACCCAAGTCTAAGGAAGGCGGCTAAGGCCGGTGCGCCATGCTAAATGCGAATTGCTATATGTGAAATGCGAATTGCGAAATGCTAGTTTAATACAAAACTATGGAAGGCCGGTGCGCCATGCTAAATGCGAATTGCTATATGCGAAATGCTAAATGCGAATTGCGAAATGCTAGTTTAATACAAAACTCTTAAAATGCTAAATGCTGATTGCGAAATGTGTTTTGCGAAATGCCATTTGCTAATTGCAAAAATGCTAAATGCGAATTGCAAAAAATGCTATTCGCAAATTCCTAAATGCCAAATGCGAAGTGCTGTACTAAGGCCAAACAAACAAAAAACCCATATGTTTTCGGTAACCCGACCGACCCTAGTTTTTCCCTCCGATCCTAAACTTTTTTTTTTCATTTTTCGAAATTAACCATTGACATATTCAACAGGCAGACAACACATTTTATTGACATATTTGACAAACATACAACACATTACAAAATATTATTAATTCCACCTATCATATATAAGCTGGTTTGGTATCCCAATATTGGTTAACAATCATACCAGATTTCAATGTTTAAGGTAAATTTGGTTTTGGGGCCTATCAATTAAATTAATAACAATTTGAATATAATTATATAAAATACTTCATCAGAAAAGTTAAATATATCATCAAAATAAGCAGGTTCACATCGTCTGGTAAATCGGTTCACATCGGCGGTGGTTCACATCGTCCCTAATTCAACCAGGATAGGTGGTGGCCCGGGCCGATAATTCTTGCAAAATTGCCTAGAAATCTGATGGTGGCCTGCTGCGGACAGGAAAGTGCAGACCACTGGCGGCCGGCTGTGGACAGGAAAAGGCGGGCCACTGGTGGTTCACTTTCGGAATGCTGTCATGTTAAGGGCGGCAGAGCAAATGACACTAGCAGTCCAATGGATTATGTTGTCTGCAGGCTGCCATGTCTCTGCTTTGCACAACCTCCGACAGGCCACCATGCCCGCCGAGAACAAGATGGTGGCCTGCTATCGGAATGCAGGATGGGAAAGTGCTGGTTGCGATATCATAACTGTATTGCGGATACAGTTACGACACGCTAGGATCTCTATAATAGCGCAGGCCGCAGTGATTCACATGCCAGCGCTTTTCACTTTTATTTTCATCTTAATTGTAAAAAAAATTGTATGTGTCAGTTTGTAAGACTTTTTTTGACTCTGTGGGTGTGTAAAATCAGGTTACCTGCGTCTAAAATTGAGTTTCTCCCGATTTGAATTTTACTACAGTCAACGGGCATAGGTCTTCGTGGGATGGTTGGCCATTTAGGAAAAATACGTCACATACCCTCATGAAAGATTACTACATATTCCATTTATGGAGTGTGTAGTAAAACAGCCGTGCGTGGCAACAAATGGCGGAAAAATATCTATGACAGGAATTAAGCGTTAAACTTGTTTTTAGCTCGACTTTTTCAAAAAGTCGAGCTATTGTCGTCACCCTGTCGTCTGCGTCTGCGTCGGCATCTGCGTCGGTTAAGTTTTTTGCTTAAGGTTTTTGTAAGAGTCCATTTCTCAATAACTATCAAAGGTATTCATTTGAAACTTGGAATAGTTGTTCAGTATCAAAAGGGCAACTCATAACAACAAGGCAGGTAACCCTGGGATTTGTCATTTCAGAGTTATTGCCCTTGTTTTATTTACTTAAAAATTATAAATTAACATATCTCAATAACTATCAAAGATATCCATTTGAAACTTGGAATAGTTGTTCAGTATCAAAAGGGCAACTCATAACAACAAGGCAGGTAACCCTGGGATTTGTCATTTCAGAGTTATTCCCCTTGTTTTATTTACTTAAAAATTATAAATTAACATATCTCAATAACTATCAAAGATATCCATTTGAAACTTGGAATAGTTGTTCAGTATCAAAAGGGCAACTCATAACAACAAGACAGGTAACCCTGGGATTTGTCATTTCAGAGTTATTCCCCTTGTTTTATTTACTTAAAAATTATAAATTAACATATCTCAATAACTATCAAAGGTATCCTTTTGAAACTTATAATAGTTGTTCAGTATCAAAAGGGCAAGTCATTACAACAAGACAGGTAACCCTGGGATTTGTCATTTCAGAGTTATTGCCCTTGTTTTATTTACGTAAAATTTATAAATTAACATATCTAAATGACTATGAAAGATATTAACTTGTAACTTTGAATAGTTGTTTAGTATCAAAAGGGCAACTCATTACAACAAGGTTGGTTACTCTGTGATTTGTAATTCCAGAGTAATTGCCCTTGTTTTATTTACCTAAAACTTGTAAATTGAAATATCTTAATAACTGTCAAAGGTATTAACTTGAAATTTTAAGTAATTGTGTTATATCAAAAGGGCAACTCATTCAAACAAGAAAGGTGACCGAGGATGCGCCATTCCAGAGTTATTGCCCTTGTTTTTATTTACATAAAACTTGTCAATTGAATTTTCTCAATAACTGCCATAGATATTTACTTGAAACTTTAAATACTTGTTAAGTATCAAAAGGACAACTCATTACAAGAGGGCAGGTAACCCTGGGTTTTGTTATTCCAGAGTTATTGCCCTTTGGTATTGACTTTTTAGAATTTAATTAGATTTCTCAATAACTACCATAGGTATTAACTTGAAATTTGAATACTTGTTCAGTTTCAAAAGGGCATCACATTTCAACAAGGCAGATAACCATGGGATTTGTCATTGCAGAGTTACTGCCCTTGTTTGACTAAGAATTTGTATATGAAATTATTCAGTAACTGTAGAAAGTTATTAATTTCAAACTTCCAATATATTAGAATTCTTGTTTATAGATATAAAGATATAAAGATATTGTCCTTGTTTTGACTTATAGTTTACTTTAAATGGAATGCAGGCTGTCCAAGTATGTTAAAGTTGTTGTTGCTTACAAACTTCTGTGATCAATAGGGCATTAAACACCCATACACATTCTTTAAGTTTGGAAAATGTAGCCATCTCAAGTATATGAAAGTCGAGCGTCCAGCACCCGTTTGCGGTGCTCTCGTTTAAGTAAGTTGCCACCGTTAACCATATTAGCAATAAACTAAATGTTTTACTAATTACCTGGGCAAAAATAATCCTCGAATTCAACAAAAATATCACATCTCAGTAAGTTTTCCACTTATCAATGAAAGCCTTATATGTAAGTTAACGGGAAGTCGTTTTAAGCATGCGCAGGTTCTGTCTCGGCTTGGAAAATAAAAGCAAAAAGTGGGTCGACACCGAAAAGTTTTCAAATTGTCTTCAGGTGGGTTATTACATAACACAAGAAGATTATATATAAAAAATATTAGTTTAAAGATAAATACATATACAATCCCATTATGGATAAACAACTGCTCCAGAATTTGCGCCAATGTAGAGATGCTAGCAAACTGTAGCTCTAGTAGACCTTGGTCTAGAGTTCGAGGTACAGTACTGCAGTTAGGTAGTCAGGCTCCAACCATATTGTGGCAGTCATGCTCCCTACCATATCACCATAAAAGCGTGCTTGTACAGCAAGGCGGTACAAGTTATGATAAACGTACACCCGGTGTCATAACTTATTTGTAAACCAAACCAAAAGCAGGTTCAAAGTACTGATTTTTGTAATTAATAAATTTGTTAAATCTTTACTAATGTAATATATTAGTTTTAATACTGTGTGCATATTTTATAACCCCCTGACAAGATCTGAGCTTTGCAGTGATTTAAAATAAATAAAAAATCAAGTTGTCAATGTTTTTTATTTATTTTTTAAAGACAGAACTACCATGGCAGAAACAGAAGTAGCCACAGCCAATGACAGTGTTGGTCCAAATGACTATGACAGCTATGATGAACCGGATTATGATTCTGACAGACCCACAGAAAGATGGGCACCACTAGGAGCAGTATCAAACCCAGAGCCATCCAGCTCCCACACAGAACACAGGTAGACATAACTATGAACCCATTACTCCATAGATACACATTTTTAAGCATTTAATTTATTCTTCCACTGAAGAAAATAGTACCAATTTTTACAGTCATGAATATATATTACCGGTAAGAAAAATATTTTCTATATTCTAGCAGAAGGTAGCTTAAAGCAGGTTGAAAGTAAAGCAGAATGTGCCTTAAGGCACATTCTGCTTTACTTTCAACCTGCTTTAAGTGGTCACCTGTCTTCAAAATTAGAAGCATGCTGTGAATGGTTAACACAGTGTTATTTTCTTGTCACTATGAAGGAGTGAACATGAGACTAAGGTATTGCATTTTCATTGGCTTAGATGGCTTCAAACATGTAGATGTAGCTTCAAAGTAGTTTTTATTTTTTTACACTATTTGGCATTGCAATTTCTTAGTGGTTAGAGATAACCTTGCTTTCTTTTCTTTGTTGAAGCAAGACATCATTTTCCGGAAATGATGACAGTTTCTTAAAGAGGGGAAAACATTACCTTGATTTTAGACAGGTAGATTTTGAGATAGCTATAGCTGTTTTTCAGATTCGTTTTCTATGTTGGAGAGTTGTTTTGATATTGGTAGAGATCCGCTTAACCCTTTCTTCCATAGATGATATAGATATACCTTTTGATGCCATATTCTATTCCTCCTGGGCATGACTGTTCATATTTCTACCATGGTCTTCTAAAGAGTCATAGGAAAATGCTTAACCCATAGCCTGCTTCTAGTTTTGAAGACAGATGAACTCTTTGAGCAGGTTGAAAGTAAATCAGAAAGCTTTTTCAGGAGCTTTCTGCTTTACTTTCAGGTTGCTTTAAGCAACTGTGTTACTATGGTCATGCCTTAGCGTTTAAAGTCAGTTAACAAGCTATGGTGGGAAAGATTAAACTTAAGAAAAAAATTTCTTCAGAAATTTATTATTTTATGTTCAAGAGTTTAAGTGAAGACGTTATACATTTAATGATTTATTACCCTATTCTTCAGTCACAGAAGTCAAGCTGAAGAACTTTCCCGACTTGAAGAAGAACAAGAGCAGCTGAACTCTTCCTTGCTAGCCCTTACCACACACTTTGCCCAAGTCCAGTTTAGATTGAAGCAGATTGTCAATGCAGAAGACGATGATAAAGAGGTAAGCAGGGATGCAGATAAGAAAGAGTAAACTGAACAAATCCAACATTTTCTTACTCATTTTAGTTCTAAATCCTATGGTGTTACTACTCATTAGAATCGTCTCTTCAAGACGATTCTAATGAGTAGTGACACCATAGGATTTAATGCAGAATAGATTTTTGGCTTATCAGGGCTACAGATAACAAGTGGGTTTAACCCTATATGCCATAAATAAGACTTCTTATGTCTTTAATTTACTTCCTCCACTGAAAATGGTTCCACTTTATTCATGAATATGTACCATGAGAAATATTTTCTATTAACTTTTTTTCTGCTAGTTTAACTAGCAGATGGTAGCTTAAACCAGGCTTAAAGATGCATTCTGCTTTGTTTTCAACCTGTATTATGTGGACACCTCTTTAAAACTAGACACAGGGCTGTGGGGAAATGTGTTAAATGTTGCAGTCTTTGTCTCCATCAAACCATGTGTTGTGACAACTCATTCTTGAATAACCTTTTAGAGAAAATTCCAAGAAACAGTCAAATACTGGGTAAGGTTGAGATATTAAACTATGAAAAAAAGAGAAAGTATTAAATATTTTTTTTAGTCACTGCATTCTTCTTTGAAGTCCAGGTACAGCACTTATAAAAGTGTTTGAGTTGAGTCTGAAATCTCAAGCATTTGATTGGTCAGATTTGAGCCTATCTTTATAAGCATAGACCCAGGCCTTTACTCTGTGAAACCTAGTGACAAGTAAACTCATCCTTAATTAACAGTGTGCCCTGTCCGGGTTCTATGAAGGTTACACTTGTTCTATGCAAACAGTGCACATCCTGTTCAAATGGGTTTTACAGGAGCCCTCTGATCAGCGCCTGGCACAGTCTGTCTTTTTGCAATATATTGCAAAAACAACTGTACATAGTCAAAAATGGACACAACATAAAAAGAAATTGAAACTGAAGTTGGTCCATTTAAAGTTTCATCGGTCAATAATGTACATAGTACTTTAGCTCAATAAGAGCCTTACAGATTTATTTATACAAAGAGATACTTATGAAAATTTAATTATCAATATTATTTTCTTAATGCTTTAAACATGAGCTGTATATTTTTTTGTGCTCACTACACATAATGGAATCTCCATATTTTTAACAAGATTTGTGGTTTTGTGGAAGGATCCTACAGTGGAGAAGACATTATTCTTTCCCAATAAATGTCTATATATAAATGCTTTAACAATTATTTCCACTGCAAACAATTTGGAGCTTGATGAGACACTGGTTAAAATGACATCTGATCGGGCTCCAAATTGTTAGCTATTCAGATAAAAATAAATTGTCAGGATTGTCAAAACTGTCATTTTCTACATTTTATTACGTTGTGTTTGCATTTAGTTTCATTACATATGTTATTTCAGCAACTACTAAAGGAACTGGAGGAGTTTGCCTTCAAAGGAATACCTGATGTGAGGGGATGTACTGGACAAGATGCTCAGATCCTTGAGGAAATGGTACTGTGAACTTAATCATTACATGTAATGATTATGATGTAGGACAAACTGTCTAGAATATTATGTCAAGTATTTAGGATTCCTGTAGATATTAAAATATTCAGGGATGTGATTCAAAGCTTGTTAACTTTTCTCCTGTCATAAGCGTAGATTTAAGCATTTTGAAAATTGTGTAGACCCAGAACTGATTAGGGTCTACACTGTTTTGTGTCACCTGCTGTAGGCAGAGATGACACTGTTAGGGATCACCTTACCAGCGTCTGTCTGTCACACTTTTAGTGTCACACCTCATAACTCCTGTTCTACTGAAGCTTTTAAGTTAAAACTTCATTAATGGAAAGAGCTTGACAAGTGGAAGTGTATTGCTTCAGGCTCATGACTCTTGTATCAATATTGTGAGAGTTATTCCCCTTTTCATGCAGATTTCTTCTGTTTTACAGAAGATTTTGAAATGAAACTTCTTTTATGGAAAGAGAATGTTATACTGATGCTTGCTGGCAGGTGACACACGTGTTCTGAGGAACCCATATAATTTTTCTAATTGCACCTGTTTAGTATTAGTCTGTTTTCTTTCCAGGGGAAAGTTTCCCATCTGTTAAAAGCCTGTGTTATAATTTAGATGGTAAATTTTCATTGCTTCAAAGTTTAACACATTACCCAATAAATTCGTCTTTTTACGCCTTTAATTTATACTTCCACTGTAGAAATATGTTTTACTTTATAGACTTAAGAATATGTTCAATAAGAAATATTCCTTTTGTTCAAGCAGGTGGTAGCTTAAAGCAGCAGAAAGTAAAGCAGAATGTGCCATAGGGCACATTCTGCTTAACTTTCAACCTGCTTTAAGTGATCATCTGTCTTCAAAACTAGAAACAAGCTGTTGGGTAATGGGTTAATATGTGAGTATTTATGGTGAGAAAGTTTTATGACTTATTGACTATTATATTTCAGAGTGAAAGAGAACATGAGATTAAGATAACCCAACAGAGAGAGAAACAGAGAGAGCTTATCACTCAGCTAAAGTCCCAGCTGGAGGACCTAGAGACCTACGCATATGAGGTACTGTGAGGTTTACTTCTTATCAACCTACTATACAACAAAATATTCTGACATGATTTAGTACCATCACTCTTGTATCAAGCAACCTATATATACATGTAGAAGCTTTCTGCATTATTTCCATCCTGCATTGTCGTCTTTAGTTGTATGGTTTAATGCATGAATAAAAAATGTGACATGTATTTGGACATGGTCATCTTTGATAAAGGACCATAGAGGTCGAATTATTGGAAAAGAGCAATTTGGATTGAATGCATGAAAAAATGTGACGTAAATTTGGACATGGTTATCTTTTGATAAATGTCAGTAGAGTAGAAATATTAGATAGAGCAATTTAATACATTGTAATAGTATACTTTCTTAATTCCCTTTTGGAATATCAATTTTATTTTCATTGAGAAATATTTTCGGTATCCTGGTAGACGGGAAGCTTATAGCAAGCTGAAAAAAGAATGTGACATAAGATGCATTCTGGTTTATTTTCAACCTGCTTTAAATGGTCACCTTTGTTAAAAACATGCCATGTGGTAAAGGATATTGGAGTAACCCTTTACTTCATAGCTTGTTTCTAGGTTTGAAGACAGGTAACCACTTAAAGCAGGTTGTAAAGGCGCATTCTGCTTTTCTTTCAGTCTGCTTTAAGCTACCATCTGCTAGAACATAGAAACTATTTCACATGATACATTTTCTTGAATGTATGAATTAGAACTACTTTTCTTCAATGGAGGAATCAAGTGAATGCTCTAAAAGGCGCTTCTATGGGGTAAAGGTTTAAATGACACTGGTTTTTAGCTCGACTTTTTCAAAAAGTCGAGCTATTGTCGTCACCCTGTCGTCTGCGTCTGCGTCTGCGTCAGCGTCTGCGTCTGCGTCTGCGTCAGCGTCAGCGTCTGCGTCGGTTAAGTTTTTTGCTTAAGGTTTTTGTAAGAGTCCATTTCTCAATAACTATCAGGGGTATCCATTTGAAACTTGGAATAGTTGTTCAGTATTAAAAGGGCAACTCATTACAACAAGACAGGTAACCCTGGGATTTGTCATTTCAGAGTTATTGCCCTTGTTTTATTTACTTAAAAATTATAAATTAACATATCTCAATAACTATCAAAGGTATCCATTTGAAACTTGGAATAGTTGTTTAGTATCAAAAGGGCAACTCATTACAATAAGGCAGGTAACCCTGGGATTTGTCAATTCAGAGTTATTGCCCCTATTTTATTTACTTAAAAATTATAAATTAACATATCTCAATAACTATCAAAGGTATCCATTTGAAACTTGGAATAGTTGTTAAGTATCAAAAGGGCAACTCGTTACAACAAGGCAGGTAATCCAGGGATTTGTCATTTCAGAGTTATTGCCCTTGTTTTATTTACTTAAATATTATAAATTAACATATCTCAATAACTATCAGGGGTATCCATTTGAAACTTTGAATAGTTATTTAGTATCAAAAGAGCAACTTATTTCAACAAGGCAGGTAACCCTAGGATTTGCCATTCCAGAGTTATTGCCCCTGTTTTATTTACTTAAAAAATATAAATTAACATATCTCAATAACTATCAAAGGTATCCATTTGAAACTTGGAATAGTTGTTTAGTATCAAAAGGGCAACTCATTACAACAAGGCAGGTAATCCAGGGATTTGTCATTACAGAGTTATGGCCCATGTTTTATTTTACTTAAAAATTGTAAATTAACATATCTAAATAACTATGAAAGATATTAACTTGAAACTTTAAATACCTGTTAAGTATCAAAAGGACAACTCATTACAACAAGGTAGGTTACTCTGTGATTTGTGATTCCAGAGTAATTGCCCTTGATTTATTTACTTAAAACTTGTAAATTGAAATATCTTAATAACTGTCAAAGGTTTTAACTTGAAACTTTAAATACTTGTGTTATAAAAAAAGGGCAACTCATTCAAACAAGAAAGGTGACCGGGGATTTGCCATTTCAGAGTTATTGCCCTTGTTTTTATTTACATAAAACTTGTAAATTGAAATTTCTCAATAATTACCATAGGTATTAACTTGAAACTTTTAATGCTTGTTCAGTTTCAAAAGGGCATCACCTTTCAACACAGCAGATAACCATGGGATTTGTCATTGCAGAGTAATTGCCCTTGTTTGACTAAGAATTTGTATATGAAATTATTCAGTAACCGTAGAAAGTTATTAATTTCAAACTTCCAATATATTTGAATACTTGTTTAGTTTCAAAAGGGCAACGCATTACAACAAGGCAGGTAAAGCAGGCAAAGATATTGTCCTTCTTTTGACTTATAGTTTACTTTAAGTGGAATGTAGACTGTCCAAGTATGTTTAAGTTGTTGTTGCTTACAAACTTCTATGATCAATAGGGCATTAAACACCCATACACATTCTTTAAGTTTGAAAAATATAGCCGTCTCAAGTATATGAAAGTCGAGCGTCCAGCACCCGTTTGCGGTGCTCTCGTTATTTCACAGACCGGAGAGCGAGATGAGCTACCAACTAGTCAGCAGATGGAGAAGCATAAAGTGGTCCTGGATCAGCTGAGAAATACCCTGGACCTGAATATTGACAAACTTGGCAGATTGAGGTAAATACTGACACATGAATGACATACTCTCCCCTTCTCTCTCTCTAATCTCTATCCTGACTCTCTTCCTCTTTCTATCTTAACCATTTACCTGACAGCTATTTCTAGTATTGAAGATAGGTGACTACTTAAAGCAGGTTGAAAGTAAAGCAGAATGCGCCTTAAGGCGTATTCTGCTTTACTTTCAGTCTGCTTTAAGCTGCCATGTGCTAGAATATAGAAGATATTCCCTATAATATATATGCATGACTGATTAAATTGGAACTTTTTTCTTCAGCGGAGGAATAAATCATATTCGCTAAAAGGCGCTTTCATGAGTGAAGGGGTTAATCATTCTCTCTTTTACCCTCTCATCACTATTCTGACTCTTTCTTTTGATTCCTCTCTCTCTTTCATTCCCTCTGCCACTCTCACTGTCTATTTTCACACTTTATTTATTTATTATCTCTCTCACTCTATATCATTTATGAAGCACTTCATGGTCTACTAAGTCTTTGACCATTTGTGTTTTATGAAATCCTTTAACAATTATGTTTTATAGATCTATATATTAGCTCAGTATGAATAACAATATACAATAGTACAAGAAAAAATACTTCATAAGTTTTACTAATATTAAGTGTATATAGGACATCACTGATTATGCAGTAAGGTTGGAAAGTTAGCTTTTGAAAATTAAAATGTTTTTGTAGGATGTATATTATTCTGATTTTAAATCTTTGAGCATTGTGTTTCATCTCACGAAAATATTGTTTTAACTATTGTTCATGTAGAAATACCTTCTCATGCCTTGACTATTAATTTCTTTGTGGGGTTACCCTGTACTGTTAAAGAACAATAGGAATCTTTTTCTACATCCGCACAGATGACTGCTTAAAGCAAGCTGCATGTAAAGCAGAAATATCCCTGCTGGAGATTTCTGCTTTACTCTTTAGCTTGTCTTCAGCAGCCTCATAACCAGGCCCCCAGATAAAGGGAGTATTTTAAAAATTAAAATATGTATGTCTGCATCAAACCCTAGCATGGTATCACTCATTAGAATGATCTGTTTGAGACCATTCTAACTAGTAGTCACATCATAGGGTTTAGGAAAGACATACAGTAAACCTTGCTTTTAACGAACACCTCGGGACCTCAAAAAAGTGTTCACTATAGCCGAAGTTTGTTATAACCGTATAGCGAACTAGTATGCTATAGGCGAGGTTAGTATAAGGAACTGATCGGACTTATAACGTACACCAGACATGAACTTGTGTACATGTGTAAACCTATGTGTTTAAACAAAACATTATAAACTTGACAAACAAGAATATTTATGTTTTAAGGAAATAGTATTTCAGTAATTTGCAAGTTCGTTTACCTTCAACATGACAGCTTGTGCGGAGGTAGTCTTATTTTCATTGTTTATCGGACAAAACTTTGACGACTGGTAGCCATTTGCATCCATGCCTCAGTTTCATGTCAAGCTTAAAATGCATTCACTTTCGGAAAAACCCTAACTTGCAGGTGACTGAGATACCGAAAATGAGGCTCTAACATTTCCGCATTACGGGGCAACAAATAACTAATACATGTATTACTCTTGACAAAACAATATTTTTAATCAATCAATCAACCACTATACTTGGAGGAACACACACACAGATCATTTGTAGACTTATTCAACCGGTTTATCGCTTAATGTTGACTTTGTTTACAGTTTGGATCCAGACCAGACGCTGCGCAATGCGGTGTGTGGTCCGGATTCAACCTGTTTGACACTCATATCTTAAGTCATATCCAATATAATAATTTCTGTTAATATTGCTCACACCTACACACAAAGCATGAAGACAATCGCTGACAAACATTTCACCTGTGAGGTAATAATCATTCGATAATTACTCGGCGACATACAGTTGAAACACTTGCAATGGACGGTATGCTTTAACAGATGATATCTTGATGAAATTTGATGAATCGGGACTGGAAAATGGTGTATGCTATAGCCGAGTTTTCGTTATAACCGTACTATTTTATATAGAACAAAGAGGGGTAAGATTTGGGGATTTTAAAACTGTTCCTTATAACCGAGTGTACGTTATAACCGATTTCGTTATAAGTGAGGTTTAAAAATATTGGAAAACATGAGTGCACTCCCTCTTATCTGGAGCCCTGCTCGAAACTTAAACGCTAAAAAGAAACTGTGATGTATGCAAGACTGAAGCCTTGAATAGAGAAGTTATGCTTGCTTTATAATAATTTCAGCACAGAGGAACTGAGACAAGTTGTAGACCATGCTGTGGGAAAGGTAAATTGATATACTGTAAAGGCTGGTTGATTTATAAAATACAGATGACAGCTTAAAGCAAGGTGACATTAAAACAGAAAGCTCCTTCAGGAGCTTTCTGTTTTACTGTCACCTTGCTTTAAGCAGTCATCTGTTGTACACACCTAATAATTACCACAATTTTGTGATCGTACCTCATCTCAAACTCGCTTAAGTCAAATTTACCCATACTTCACAATTAAAACCACGGCTTAGCCATGTTTTAACTCTGAAATACGGGTATATTAGACAGAAGCGAGCTCCAATTGTCAAAATTCAGCTGCGGAAATGCAGGTAAATACGCTTTCGAGATAGTTTGACAGTACATGAAAGAAAACAATTCATAAAACTGTTTTGCTAAATCTTTGCTCCTATCATTCAATAGAATAGAAAAATAATCCCTCATGTTGTTTATTCTCCATCCATTTACTCCATAGCTTGTTTCTAAGCTTTGTAGACAAATGACCACTTACAGCAGATTGAAAATAAAGCAGAATGCGCCTTAAGGCTCATTCAGCTTTACTTTCAGCCTCCTTTAAGTTGTAATCTGCTAGGAAATTGAAAATAATTCTTATGGTTATGACAAATATGTCCAAGATATGTTTTCAGTTTACACCTTTATAATGCGGTATTTTTATGTCACCTGTTTCAACAGTCATCTTCAATATATTCCATCATCATTCTTTTGTAATCTTAGGTGTTTTTCCTCCAAATAAATCGTCTGTTGCTGTATTTGTAGATTGTCAACCCAGCCAAAGTAAAGGAAAAGTTGGTATCCCAGCTGTCAACACAAATTGTTGATCTTGAAAGATTCATCGAGTTCCTTCAAGGTATGTGTACTTCTCACATTTCTAGTTAACCCATTACACTAAAGAAAGTTTTTAGTATTGAAAATAAGTGACCACTTAAAGCAGGTTGAAAGTAAAGCAGAATGTGCCTGAAGGCACATTCGGCTTTACTTTCAGCCTGCTTTAAGCTATAATATGCTAGAATATAGAAAAAAATCTTATGATACTTATTCATGACTGTATAAATTGAAACGGGTTTTTTTGTTGAGGCGTAAATTAAAGGCATAAAAAGGCGTATTTATGGATTAAGAGGATATCTGTGTGTAAACTCTGTGATTTATTAACCCTTTTACTGCTGATTACCCCATAGCCCATTTCTAGTTTTGAAAACAAGTGTAACATGGTGAGAATAATATGCAGCTAGACGGGAAATGAGCCCGGGATGCCTCACTTACTGGATGAGAGCTGTCTCGACTGAGCTCTTGGCTCTTGACACAAATTTCTCACTATTTAAACCCAGTTACACAATGAACTACTTGAAGCAGGTTGAAAGTAAAGCAAAATGCTCCTGTAGCTAACTTTAAGACAAAATGTTCATGAGTTTGTTGTTTCTATTCTCAGGTGAGGCTTCCAGTCCTGGGCCACTTGGTAAAGAGCGATGTACCTGTACAGTACATGGAAAGTCTTCTGATAACAAGGCTGCTAAGGTACATATTGCATGACTCATTCACCCTTGAAAATTTTAATGGACAATTCCTCTATTGTATTAAAGTTCGGCCAATTTTTATCTACTTTGGGTTAATTTAAACAATATATATCAAACTGATGAAAGTGCAGACCCTGATCAGAGGGCTCCTGAAGGAGCCCTCTGATCAGGGTCTAAACTGTTGGCATAGGGCAAGTGTACTCCACATTTACACTATTCTTAAATGACGAGTATACTCATCCCTAGAGTTGAATGGGTTTCATTAAATTAAAATTCCAACATGATAATATGTGAAAATTTAAATCTGAGAATGAAATTGCAGTCAGGCTCCGAGGTTATAAAGCTTTTGACTTGAGTCTAAACTCGTTCCCAAGCATTTGATTGGTCAGATTTGAGCCTAGGCTCAAATCTGACCAATCAAATGCTTGGGAACACACTCAGACTCAACTAAAACGCTTTATAACCTCGGAGCCAGGGCTTCAGACAAGAGTAGATTTCTCAAAGTTGAAAGTTCAAACCCTTCGGTGTGACTGTAACTTCTGAAGAAAAAAATCACCCCCTGAGTCACACCACAGGATTGTACTAACATAAGGATTTAGCTTTGAGCAAATTCCCCTTGTTTGACATGCAGACATGAATGAGAAATGTCAAGACAATTTTAGTTGACTGCATCTTATATTTAAGAAATAATAAATTCATACCAGTGTTTTATCGTGCAATCGAACACTGGTAGGAGTTGAGATGTGTAGTAATTTAATCACGAGGCCTTTAGGCTGGGTGGTTTAATTACAAGCCTCTCAACGACTACCCGTAAAACACTGGTATTAATTTATTATTTCGATTCTAACACATAATTTAATCTTAATTTGCATCGAAGAAATGGCGCTACATTTCTTAGCGTACGCATATTCGAAGCCATATGACGTGACGTTAGAACGTTACAGCACATGAGTGTTTTATTGAGAATTCAAACACCGATACGTTCCGTCTTTGTTTATATAGGAGCGTGTGCGAAGTGTGTTAAAATAACCCTTTATCCCTTAACCTGTGTTTAGTTTTGAAGCAGATATTAAGTAAAGCGGAATGCACATTAAGGTGCATTCTGTTTTACATGTACTTTCAGCCTGCTTATGCTACCATCTGCTGAGAATATAACATATTTTGTTCAGTCAATCTTCATGACAATAAAGTGGAGGAAGAAATTAAAGATATAAAAGTGTATCTATTGAGCAATAGGTTACTCTCTGTGCAATGATTCCGCAGGGCTGCCATAAGTTAACATGAAAAATCCTAAGACTTCTAAATTTGCATTTTTCATGCGCGAATTTACGAATCGTACCTTTACCCCATAGCCTGTTTCTAGTTTTGTTGACACGTGACTAACTAAAGCAGGCTGGAAGTAAAGCAGAATATGCCTTATGGCGCATTCTGCTTTACTTTCAGCCTGCTTTAAGCTACCATGTTCTAGAAACAAATCCGAAGATTTAGGAAAAATATGGAGAAATGGCAGCCCTGATTCCGTTTCTATTATAGTTTCAGTTTTCTGAGAAGACAGCTGTAAGCAAGGACAACAAACATCCCAGTGTGAAGGATGCTAAGGTAGGAACAGTAAGACTGATAGTTTAAATACTCAAAAGGAGCATTAAAGTTTACCTTAAGGAGCTTATTGCTGTTCTTTCAACCTGATTTCAAATTTCCTACTTTTCAACAAATGGGATTTTAATAGCCGAAATCATATTCCTGAAATCATCATCATCTCAACTATATGACCTATTTTGTGTGGCAGTGCAGTTAAGCCAACTTATCCATCCATCAACTTGATTTAACCCATAGCCTGTTTCTAATTTTGAAAATAGGTGAGCACTTAAAGCAGGTTGAAAGTAAGGCAGAATTCACCTTAATGCATTCTGTTTAATTTCCAGTCTGCTCTAAGCTACCATCTGCTAGGATATAGGTTATATTTCTTATGTTGCACATTCATTACAGTATCAATATAGAAAAGGGTAAGGAAGGTACTGTGTAATAAACTTTTGCAAAATCAACAACGATTATCTGATTAAAGGCAGTATGTAAGTCAACATAGCGCATTTTTCAAACCTGAACATTCAGGCACATACATAATCTAAACATATAAAAAGAAGTAATCCGCTATGTATATGGAGGCAACATTGCTTACAAACCCACGAATTTGGTGGAAAGAAGTCGATTTTTAAATCGGTTTGTTGACATCCGATCAACGGTGGAGATTTTCCGAGTTCGTTCGGCTTGCGCCCGGTAAAGATGTTTTCATAGTGTTTTCTTCTGACTTGGCAGAGTTATTTTTAGATTGGAACATTCTAAAACTTTAAAAGGGATGAGTATTCCCTACATTCAGCAAGAGACATTGATAGCTGTATTTATTGTGCGCAATATACAGTAGAGAATACATTTTTCTTTCCAGTTTAAACGCAAACGCAATTCACTACACTGTGGAAATTTACTTTTAAAATTTTAGCTATTTTTTTAATCTGAGTAGCAAACAGGTTGGAGCCTGATCAGGCGCCGGGTTACGCGGTGTCTGATCTGGCTCCAACATGTTTGCAATGGTAATAATCATTTTGTTTATAAATGCGTTTAATTTGAAAGAATAAAATATCAGTAAAGTTAGCGCAGCGTTCTCCTGCTGCACGATGATCATACTTATCTCAAGTAGGAATGTGTCCGACTATGTATTCGATGTTACCTTCCTTACAGTGGAGGATATATTATTCTTTCCCAATAAACGTGCTTACGCTAAAATCATGATTTCAATTGCAAACAGCTTGGAGCAGATCAGACGCCGGGTAACCCGGCGTCTGATCAGGCACCAAACTGTTTGCAACTCAGACTAACATAAATGTTCATAATTGTCTAAAGGTTGTGCTTTTATGCGTTTTATTGTGATGAGTTTACGTTTCGTTTGCGTTTTAAACGGGAAAGAATAACGTTTTCTCCACTGTTACCTATTTACCATTATTAACTATTCTGTTCTAAAGTAACACAGACAAGTCAGAAAAATCGGATCGATCACATGACTCTTATTCGACCATGCGGAAATTCTCTGAAGCCGACACAAAGATTTGTTATGTAAACAAAAAGCTTATTTTTCCAACCATCTTGATAAGAAATCGGCACATTTATGTATGGTTCTTTAAGAAAGGGGGGCATGTTTCAGGCACCTGACTACGGATTTCGCTTAGTTTTAATACATAGAAAATGTTCTTATATAAGAAATTGCGCGATTTAAACATAGATTTGGGTGACATTCTGGCTTTAAAAATTACTTTGGGTTTTGTAAATCATGGAAAGTTTACTTTACTCTTTCATATCTGGAGTTATGATTATCATTCAATTACATGTACAGTTAAAACTGCTCTATTTCGACTAATTAAAAGAAGGCTATTTAATTTAAAAAAATTAAGCGACCGTGTAAAGCAATGTGACAGTAAAGCAGAAAGCTCCTTTACCTTGCCTTAATGACATCACATGCCTAAAACACCTGATGATTCACAAAGAATTTAGTACTTGTAATAGAGAGGTTTAACTGTATATACCTTTTACTGTTATATCTTTTATTATAGGACCAAGAAGGCTTACTGATTGTATCATATACAAGTGACAACTTAAGATAAGGTGAAAGTAAAACAGAAAGCACTTTTCTTTAAGCAGTCACCTATCGTAAACACCTTATAATTGACACAATTTTGTGGTTGTAATAGAGAGGTTTTACTGTATATACCATCTGTACCTACAGGACCAAGAATCTCATGTTAAGATGGTGAAGAAGACAATCCAGTTACTACAGATGTTCATCATAACCCAGCTTGGCTGTGGCAGCCGTGAGTTCAAGAGAAATGCCATGAAGACAACGGTGAAGGGAAATCATTGGGGGTAATATAGACCAAAGTTTCTACATAATAACATACAATTCCTAACTCTGTCATTCACTTGTCATGTACATGTATGTGATTGCTTAACCCTTTACTCTATAGCCTGTGTCTTTTATTGAAGATAGGTGATCACTTAACCCATTACCCCATAGCCTGTTTCTAGTTTTGAATATAAGTGAACACTTAAAGCAGGTTGGAAGTAAAGCTTCTACTTTACTTTCAGCCTGCTTTAAGCTATCAGCTGCTAGGATGTAGCAAATATTTCTTATGAAACATATTCATGACTGTATAAAATTGCACTATTTTCTACAGTGAAAGCATAAATCAAAGGCGTAAAAAGGCGTATTTATGGGTAAATGGGTTAAAGCCGGTTGCTAGACACAGGCTATGGGTAAAGGTTCAAAATACTAATTTTCTCTGAATGTATCTTTGAACATGTCATATTAATGTTGAACTATTTGTTGATTTTTGGAAGAGATTTGAGAGCGAGACTAGAGTTAGCAGTAGACAAGGTGTGTACGGCAGCCAAATACCAACAAGACGAGGAAGACTCCGGTCAGAATGATTACAATAGTGACTCAGAGGAGGTGAGTATCAGTATGAACAATGTCCCACCAGGGTCCATGTTTATAAATCGTTCTTAAGCATTTGATTGGTCAGATTTGAGCCTAGGCTCAAATCTGACCAATCAAATGCTTGAGAACTAACTCAGACTCCACTAAAATGCTTTATAAGCGTCGAGCGAAGCTCCAGGTAAGGGGAGTTTTTAAAAAACTAAAACCTTAATGTCTGCACCAAACCCTATGATGTTACCACTCATTAGAATCCTCTCAAACAGATGATTCTAATGAGTAGTCACACCATAGGGTTTTGTGCAGAGTTGGAGGTGAAAATGTTATTAATGCTTAGTTTACTCCATCGTATCTGGAGCATTGAATTGTCCCTACCCTCCCCTCCCCTCCTCAGAAATCACATAAGAGTGCCTTGGGGGGGGGGCCTCCGTGGCCTAGTGGTAGTCACTGTGACTTACATCACTAAGCTCCTCACCGCTGTGAGTTCGAATCCCAGTAGGGTCGTTCGGATTTTTCATGTGGGGAAGCCTTCAGCTGGCTTGTGGAAGGTAGGTGGTTCTACCCAGTTGCCAATTTGTGCCTGAAACAGTGCACAAAAGGGCTTCTTGGGTCTTCCTCCACTTGTAATGAGCTGGACGTCGCGATATGACTGAAATACTGTTGAAAGCGACGTAAAATCAAAACAAATCAAATCAAATAAGAGTGCCTTGTTCTGTATTTCCATTAAAATGGTTTAGGATGCCCATACTTACTGTTTATTACGAAAGAATGACGTCTTTTCCACTGTACCATAAAAAGCATTTTCTATATCCTAGCAGATGGTAGTTTGAAGCAGGTTGAAAGTTAAGCAGAATGTACTTTAATCCTTTGAACCCTAGTCCCGCATATTGGCGTTATTTTCAAAAGATGTACATGTGAAAAGTAAATTGTCTTGTGCAAACAGTGAAGACCCAGATCAGAGGGCTCAGAAAGGAGCCCTCTGATCAGGGTCTTCACTGTTTGTCATAATGCCAAACATTGACAAAACAACCCTTAAATGTCAGAAATGCACTAGACTAAAATGGAAACAGGAATTGTCCATTTAAAGCTTCAGGGAGGAAAGAGTTAGGCACATTCTGCTTTACTTTCATCATGCTTTAAGTGGTCACCTGACTTTAAAATAAGAAATAAGCTATAAAGTAAAAGGTTAAACACAGTTTGAATGGTCGGCTATGGAGAAAAGAGTTCATATAGGTTAATTTGCATATTTGGCTATGGAGGAAAGAGTTATTTACCCTTTACCCAATAATCTTTTTATAACATTTAAGACAGGTGATCACTTAAAGTAGGTTGAAAGTAAAGCAGAATGTGCCTTAAGCCTGCTTTAAACTACCATATGCTAGGCTATATAGAATATTTAGCTATGGTGATTGTTCACCCGGGTATAAACTGGAACTATTTTATTAAGTGTTGGAATACATAGATACGCTAAAAGTCGCTTCTATGGAGGAAAGAGTTGTTTTCTGTGCTTTCAAAGGATCTCCCCTTATTCAGAACTTATATGATTCACAACAGCAGATTTTAAGTGCTTGTGTGGCGGCTGTAAAAAGTCGCCACATACTTCATTCCCAGTGTTGTTATACTTTCTGGTCCTTTGGAATCATTGATTTTAGTGCATTTACAGTTGAAAGTTGAATTCCGCTTAAGCCGGTGCTAGGGGGCGTGAGCACTGTTGCATATTTAAGTATTGCTCATGAACAGACTCAATTAAACCGAGTCTGCAATTTTCAGTATTTGCTTTGTTTTCTGTGCTTTCAAAGGATCTCCCCTTATTCAGAACTTTTTAATGCTTATGTTGTTTGTATTTCAGAGTCAGGAAATGAGCAGTCCACTACTGACGCAGACAGTGAGGAAGGACCTTGCAATGGCTGTCAGAGACCTAATACAGCATGGCTTAATGGAGGTAGGCTTAGTGTACTGAGTTATAATCCTCTAGATACAAGAAACTTGATTTATAGTCTGGTGTTTACAAACAGATTTAGCATTAGCTAGAAGCTATTTACAGACTAAAACAAATATTTCTTAACAAAATACATTTAACTAACAAACAACCTGTAAGATGAATTACCTGTAAGATGCACCATAGCCTGTGTCTAGTTTTGAAGATAGCTGACCACTTAAATCAGGTTGAAAGTAAAGCAGAATCTGATTTAAGCTAATATCTGCTTGGATTTGGAAAATATTTCTTAGGGTGCATATACGGTGAGGTAGGACCTTGCACTGGTTATCAGCAACCTAATACAGCATGGCTTAATGGGGGTATGCTGAATGATTTGTGTTATAACAAAGACACTAGTGTTCTTTATACTGGTAATGGCTATAGGAGAACTTATACAGCATGGCTTTATGAATTGGGTTATAACAAAGACAATAGGGTTCTTTATACAGGTTAGTGCTAATTGAGTCCATTAATGATTTATACAAACAGTTTGGATCTGGATGAGATCGGGAGTGACCTGGCATTGATACTGTTAATGATATGATAATGCTTCATATTGCAGAGGTTACATAAGGATAATGATAACTCAATCTACTTTTAATGATATAATGATGATAATTCTAACTTCATTTTGCAGAGGTTACATAAGGATAATGATAACTCGATATACTTTTAATGATATAATAATGATAATGATAACTTCATTTTGCAGAGGTTACATAAGGATAATGATAACTCGATATACTTTTAATGATATAATGATGATAATTCTAACTTCATTTTGCAGAGGTTACATAAGGATAATGATAACTCAATATACTTTTAATGATATAATAATGATAATGATAACTTCATTTTGCAGAGGTTACATAAGGATAATGATAACTCGATATACTTTTAATGATATAATGATGATAATTCTAACTTCATTTTGCAGAGGTTACATAAGGATAATGATAACTCAATATACTTTTAATGATATAATAATGATAATGCTAACTTCATTTTGCAGAGGTTACATAAGGATAATGATAACTCGATATACTTTTAATGATATAATGATGATAATTCTAACTTCATTTTGCAGAGGTTACATAAGGATAATGATAACTCGATATACTTTTAATGATATAATAATGATAATGCTAACTTCATTTTGCAGAGGTTACATAAGGATAATGATAACTCAATTTACCTTTAATTGTGATAATAATACATGTAATACTACTACTACTCATACTAATAATTATAGTTATGACTATAATAATGATAATAATTATAATAGTAGTAATAATAATGGTTAAACAAAACATATGTATACAATAAACAATGAATCATATTTTTTTTACAATGTGGTTTTCAGAAAATTACACATTGATTTCAACACTTGTACATTCTCATACAGTTGGTTACACTGAAGAAGAGTTAGAAAATAAAAGTAGAAAAGAATATAAAGAACAAATTTTCTGAGTTTAAAAAAATATCAACCACATAATTGTTTTTAATATAATAGACACAGGATTTACTCGTATTTAAGTGCTTTATATTGGGTACCTTTTATAGTTTGTTTTAAATGTGAAAATAGAATTTACTTAGCAGTTTTATTTGAAATTTTTGTATTAGCATTAGCTTTTGTACAGTTGTTGGTGGATCTAAATCTGTATTTTCTTGAATATGTGATCATATAAGTAAAATATTAAGCTTCTGAAGAATTGTTTAGCCTAACTGTTTTAGTTCAATCAGATCTTGTATCAGTACCCCAAATAGTGTTTAATACAGTAATCTAAAAAAACAACATACAAATTGTAGAAAGATTGCTTCAGGTTAAAGGTAAGATAATCAGGGCTCCAGATAAGGGGAGTATTTCAAAAACTAAAATCTTTATTTCTGCATTTAACCCTATATATTCGAATCGATTCTAATGAGTAGTAATACCATAATATTTGGTGCTGAAATGAGTGAGAAAACATTGGATTTGTTCAGTTAACTCGTTCTTATCTGGAACCCTCGATAATGCAACTTTCTTGTAATGCTAGTTTACTGTCTCTTTTTGAGCAAGTCATAGAGGATATTGAATAAGTGTGTTTTCAGCATTGAATTTGTTGAACAAATTGAATAAAATATGTTTTTAGCCTTGGGGAGCAACATATCATTTTATCCAACGAGTTCAATAAACACACAAATTTGATATTCTGTTTATCACATAAACAACAACTGACACAAAAATCCGAACTTCTTACTTTAACTTTTTCCTCAGCTATTCGTCATAAGTGTTGTTAGGTTTTATTCATCTATAGATAAAAACACCTGTCAAACTAAAATAAAGAAAAACAACATCAATGTGTTGTGAAAAGACTTCTTAGATACCATATTCAAATTTTAAATTAATATTTAATCTAAAATTGTGCTTATTGATTTACAGTCTGCGTAGTAGTACAGTATTTTGGTGATTGGAAAAATAGTATAAAATATATGCACAGTGCACCGTACGACGGAACTCTGTATTTTGCACATTTATGTGATAAATATCGAAATGCATTTTCCACTTACGATGATTATCTTTGTCAAAAACCTAATTTTTTTATACTAATCTACATTTTCTGTACACTTAATCTTTTTAGCTTATCCACTTTAAATTTCTGTTGTGATTCAGTTGGCATACATTTTGACTTGATGGGGTTTATAAGCTTGTTATTCATAGTGTACTATCTCAGAATAGAGTTATGGTTAATATGAAGGTTATTTTGTCTTTTTAATAGATAAAGCACTGCTGCATTAAAACAAAACAAAAATTGCAATTAAACCAATAATTTAATCAAACAATACAATTTATGTACATAAGAAGCTGCAGTTGTCACAAAACTGGTGATTATGAAGAATATTGAAAATTTAATTGGTATGATCAATCATGTGAATATAGTTTACAAAGTTGGTAAAATTGAAATTAGACAAGAGTTATCAGTGTCTTCTTTTTCAGATATTTTTATGCCCCTGGCATCTAAAGATGCAGAGGCATATAGTGATTGTCCGTCTGTCTGTAACATGTTGACTAGATTTTACTGTTTCGTCTAGTTTCAGCACTGCTTACTCAAATGATTGGATACTTATACAGTTGTTGCCTTGGATCATTCCTTATCCACCAATATAACCCAACAGTGATTTTGACCTTGACCTTAACCTAATTTTGACTTAAAATATTGTAAATTGGCTATTTTTTGGTTAACTAGATTTTACCCTTTCTTCAAGCGTCTACACAATTAACTACAATGCTTTTATACTTATACAAATGTGCCTTGAACCGCTACCAATCCACCCAAATTACCTAACCTTGATTTTAACCTTGACCTTAACTTACATTGGACTAAGAATATTTTAAATTGGCTATTTCTAGGTTAACTAGATTTAACTGTTTTGTCTAGTACAGCATCAACACTATTGACTACAAAGCTTTGATACCCTTTGCTGCCTTGGACCATTATCATTTCACTCATATTAACCATTCTCAATTCGACCTTGACCTTGACCTAATTTGGACTTACAAAAGATTCAGAATATATTGTCAAGGATGCCACCGGGAGCATATGTGTTTTTTATTGAACACAGACTTGTTTTAACTTAGAGCACATTTGCATGCTTTTATAAATGAGGAAAAAGCACACTATCTGTACAGTTATTACGTATTAACCCTTTTACCCACAGTCTGTTTCTAATTTTGAAGACAGGTGACCACTGACCAGTTGGTTGGAAGTAAGCAGAATGCTATTAAAGAAGCATTCCGCTTTACTTTCGACTTCCTTTAAGCTAGAAAGATACTAGAAATGTCTTCAGTATTATTTGTTTAGGACTTCTTAGTTAAGGACTATTTTTCTTAGTGTTGAAATAATTAGAGGCGTAAAAAGGAATATGTGTGGGATAAATGGTTAAAGTAACTGTTATTGATGAAACTTTCAAATATTTGCGCCTTTACCATCATCTAGCTAAATGTTAAGATTTAAACTATAAATGATTTCAAATTGCATATTAAAGTTAACCCTTTGCCTGCTGATTGTGACTTCACTGTTTTTTGCAAACAGTTTGGATCCAGATCAGACGTCGCATGACGCGGAGTCTGATCTGGATCCAAACTGTTTGACACTCATCAATAGGTTTCTTTAGTTTTAAATTGTATAAATCTAGATTTAAAACATTTTGCAGACGACACTTTCAAAGCAGAGGATTTAACAGCAGGGTAAGGGTTAATATACTGCAGAATTTGTAAGCATGATGTCTAGATACTATGGCAAATGACACCATTCTTTTTTCCTTCTATAACTGTTTTACAATGTATTTACTAACTTTTTTATGTCAAACTTATTTGTTCATTATTATTTGCCATCATTGAGTCTTTTTTTTTTCTTTTTTTTTTAAATACGTTTGGTATTAGTTATGTTCTTACCTATATTATTGTACTATTATTTTACTTTTACTTTGACATTTTAAGGCTAATGTTTTATTGCTGATTAATTTTAGGAGTTCTCTCATATCTTTAACCTTTAACTTCTCAGCTGGATCCCAAAAGTTTGACTTGCATGGTTAAATGGAAGGAAGAGTTATTTTCATATGTGTCAGAGACAACCATTTCGAAGAGCACAACTTGTTTTGCAAGTGAAAACAAAATCTGTTAGACTGTTAAGTTTCAAAAGCTTGGCCCTTAACCTCATATATTGTTAATTTTCAAGACAGAAAGCTGCTTAAAGCAGACTAAAGGTAAAGCAGAAATCTCTCTGTAGGTAGATATTTGCTTTGCTTAATTTCAGATCTTCTTAGTAACTACTTGAAATATGTGATATCTGATCTGAATCTACATTGTTTGCAATACAATATGTCGGGTTTTCTCATGGCATAGCTCATTTCTTTGTTTATTTTCCAGCTTGGACAGAGCACCAGTCTGGTACCCTGGGGTTGTTTGCCGAGCCGGTCAGCAGCTATTACACGTGACATGCATGCCTGGGACCTACTTTTAAAGTTCTATGAGATGAAAGTAAGAACTTGTCTCTAAGATATCAAATTTTCAAGTGTTTAATCCTGTACTCCATAACTTATTTCTAATTTTGAAGACAGCTCACCACATGCAGACAGGGAAAAAGGTGTAGACTAGAAAACATTTACAGATTAGGAAAATTTAGCTCTCATACAAAAAAATATCATCTGACAATCATTCAGACAGGTTTCAGCCTTTATAACCCTTTTCCCCATAGAAGCGACTTTTAGCGTATTTGATTTATTCATCCACAAAAGAAAATAGTTCAAATTTAAACGGTCATAATTATTTTTCCAACAAAAATATTTTCTATATCCTGACAGATGGTAGCTTAAAGCAGGTAGAAAGTAAAGCAGAATGTGCCTTAAGGCGCATTCTGCTTTACTGTCAACCTACTTTAAGTTGTCACCTTTCTTGAAAACTAGAAACTGGCTATGGGGCAAAGGGATAATACAGAGCTGCCTCCCTACAACCTCCCTTCAAACAAGGATTCCCTCAAAACAATAACATTTTCCGCTGTTCCCCAAACAAGAGAACTATGTCCAACTTTTTTACGGCAGCAATATTGTCTGCTTAAAATTGATGCCTGATGTTTTTCTGAAAGTCACATAATGGACACAATGAGTGACAAACAGCTTGAACCTAGATAGACGCTGTGTTAGGTGATTGATCTGGATTCAAGCTGTTTGCAAATGTAAGCCAATTTCCCTCCCTATAACAACTCCATCCGAATAATGCACACACGCTTTATCCTCCATAGGGTAGAGAGGAATACTGTTATAATGCAGAAAACTCATATAGGAACTTTTTGCATTACTATGGTCTTGCATTAAGCAACCTTTTATATTTAGCGATCTCTTAGGACTTCGCTTTCAGCAAATGGATGCTTTGTGCATTTGGAAATAAATTTTGAGTTTTAAGGAATAAGGTTTTGTTCACTGTATTATGTTTCTCATTTTCATTACTTCTTATTGTCTGCAAAGAATAAATATAATAACGAGTGACAAACAGCTTGAATCCAGATCAGATGCCGCGTTATGCGGCGTCTGATCTGGATTCAAGCTGTTTGCAAATGTAAGCCAAGTCTTAATTTCCTCTCTATAACAACTCCCTCCAAACAACAGACACCGTATGTGTCTCCCATTGGGTGCTGTTGTAGAGAGGGATTACTGTACTATTACTTCTTCTTGTCAGCATGGTTTGGAGTATAACCAGTCACCGGCCAGGAAGCTGTCCCAGTCTTTCCACCTGGACATTGTGGGCGGGAAGGCTATTACATCCAAACAGACCCTGCTAGGTGCTATAGACACAGTCATGTCCTCACATACACCCCTCAAGAGATCAGAGGACTCCCACTTCAAGGCATTCGTGTCACTGGCTCTAAAGTAAGCTCATTTAGCCTGTTTCATAGACATATCTTGGTGGAGAGAGTCTAACTGTTTACCTCATAGCATGTTTCTAGTTTTAAAGACAAGTTATCGCTTAAGGCAGGTTGAAACTTTGAAAGTAAAGCAGAATGCACCTTAACCCTTTCCTTTATAATGATGTTGTTTCTAGAATTGAAAGTGGTGGCTACTTAAAGCAGCTTGAAAGAAAGCAGACTGTACCTTAAGGCACATTCTGCTTTACTTTCAATCTGCTTTAAGCTACCATCTTCAAGGATATAGGAACTATTTCTTATGGTACATATTCATGACTATAAAGTTGAAATATTTTCTTCATTGGAGAAAGGACGTAAAAGGGCACATTTTTGGAGTATTAGTTTTATAAAAAGGCACATTTTTTGAGTATTAGTTTAAACAGTCATAAGACCTTAACTCATTATCCCCTGAAACTTCCAATGGACAAGTACAGTTTGCAATAAAGGGTGGTCCATTTTCAACTATTTATGAATGTTTTTATAATATTTTACAAAATGACAAACAGTGAAGACCCTGATCAGAGGGCTACTGCAGGAGCCCTCTGATCAGGGTTTACACTGTTTGCATAGGACAACAGTACTCTTCACAATTTGGGTAAAAGACGCATATATGCGTCACTAGGGCTCAATGAGTAAACAAAAACCATGGCTTTTTATTTGTCTTTTCCTGAACAGATAAAAGTATTTTACTTTTTCCTTAACACTTATTTATTAAAAGATGCTCATACAGTTTTGACTGATATATTTGTTTCTGTTGCTATTCAATTTATCTGACAATTTCCTGTGTCAAGTTCAGGGCCTTAGATAAGGGGAGAATTTCAAAAACTAAAATCTTTATTTCTGCATTAAACCTTATTGTGTTGATACTCATTAGAACCATCTCTTTGAGATGATTCTAATGAAAAGTTACATCATAGTAGTTGGTGCTCACATGGGAGAGAAAATGTTTGTTTACTCCCTCTTAACTGGAGCCCTGTTAAGTGTGGTGAGGATAATAATACATCTTTAGCGATAGTTCATTTATGAGTATGAGTATGTTTGGTATTAGATCATTCATTTGTCAAAGGATGGGCAACTCAAAAAAGCAATAATTACATTTGATTATCTCCCTTTCTGCTTAAACTTTAGTGTACTTCCTCTAAGCTGAAGCCCTGATGTAGTTGATACTTATGTTATATATGGTGAGGGTAATACAGCACCTTTAGTTCAAAGTATGAGCAACTCAAAAGAGCCATAGTTATTAAATTGATTATCTCCTGAAAACTTAAACCCTGATGTAATTGGATATTTATTTATATTACAGTGAAGGCAAGCTGCCACAATGGCTGAAGTTAATATTCCGCACACAGACGTTAGTAGACAACTACTATCAGGACTGGAGTTATGTGGCCAGAACAGGTATGTTATAATGCTCAGTATAAAATACCATTTACTCAATAGGCTGTTTACTGGTTTTGCAGATAGGTGACTACTTAAAAAAGGATATGTTATAAATCAAAATATTTTCACCAAATACTTGTGATTTTGTTATAATATTGAGAGGTTATACATGAAACTGGAACCTTGTTCATTTGTTTGTCTTCTCAAAAATGTTATCCATTTATGTATATGAAAATAAGTTTTCCTTTCCTAACATAACTACCCCTGATTTCTATAGCGAACAACGATCATGAATTTTCTTGTCTCCAATATATGTGAGATAGATTTGATGACGTCACTATTTATATAGGCATTATTACGTCACTGGAATTCCAAAAAAGCCTATTTCTTTGAAGAATAACTTCAAATTGTTGGTTATGTGAGCAAAAGAATCTTCACTTGTCGATGTTTAAGACAAGTTGATATTAAACTTGTCTAGAATAGAAAAACTATTAAGCTCGCCAGTGCTCGCTTAATAACATTTCAATCCTAGACTCATTAGAGATCAGCTTGTCTGTTACATCGACTCATGACAGATCCTACATTTCTTATGCTCTCTTGGATAACATGTGATGAAGGTTTCTCTGTATCTCTTCTAAACCCTAAAAACATTGATATACATTGTAAACAAGAGACAAATTAAATATTTTGCCACTTTTTCAAGGGTTTGATGATGGCATCAAGACTTTGGATCGCCTGGGCTCCATCAAGTTCCGACTTCCAGTTGACCTGGCTATCCGGCCTTTCAGCAATATCAAAGATGCTTTCTAAACAGACCGAGGCTTTATGGACGACCCAGGGTACACAGTATAACCCCTGCTGTTATGACCACTCAAAAAAGGCTCAGTTCTGATGTTGATCTTTCCAGTTTTAACAACAGGAAAAAAAAACACTCGGAAACCCTGTGCAATGAAATGTAGAAAATGACTGCTTTTTAGCTCACCTGGCACGTAGTGCCAAGGTGAGCTTTTAGGATCGCTGGATGTCCGTCGTCCGTCGTCTGTCCGCGCCACCGAAATGGGTTAGAGGGCCTTTTCTGGCCAGATAACGGTAAACAGAACAAAAGAAGACAATAGAGTTCATTCCGTAACAATAGAATAAGGGGCCGTGGCCCGTTATTCAAACAAAAGAAAATAACAAAAGAAAAGGCCCTCTAACCCACTTCGGTGGCACGTCCGTCCGTCCACAATTGTTCGTTAACACTCTAGCAGGTTCAAATCTCATTGGATCTTGATGAAACTTGGTCACAATGTTTGCCTCAATAAAATCTAGGTCAAGTTCGAATGTGGGTCATGTCCGGTCAAAAACTAGGTCACTAGGTCAAATTATCGAAAAACCTTGTTAACACTCTAGAGGCTACAAATTTCATTGGATCTTCATGAAACTTCATCAATATGATTGCCTCAATGAAATCTAGGTCAAGTTCGAAAGTGGGTCATGTCCGGTCAAAAACTAGGTCACTAGGTCAAATCTTCGAAAAACCTTGTTAACACTCTAGAGGCTACAAATTTCATTGGATCTTCATGAAACTTCATCAATATGATTGCCTCAATGAAATCTAGGCCAAGTTCGAATGTGGGTCATGTCCGGTCAAAAACTAGGTCACTAGGTCAAATCTTCGAAAAACCTTGTTAACACTCTAGAGACTACAAATTTCATTTGATCTTCATGAAATTTCATCAAAATGTTTGCCTCAATAAAATCTAGGCCAAGTTAAAATGTTGGTCATGTCCAGTCAAAAACTAGGTCACTAGGTCAAATTATCGAAAAACCTTGTTAACAATCTAGAGGCTACAAATTTCATTGGATCTTCATGAAACTTCATCATTATTATTGCCTCAATAAAATCTAGGCCAAGTTCGAATGTGGTCATGTCCGGTCAAAAACTAGGTCACTAGGTCAAATCTTCGAAAAACCTTGTTAACACCATAGAGACTACAAATTTCATTGGATCTTCATGAAACTTCATCAAAATGTTTGCCTTAATGAAATCTAGGTCAAGTTCGAATGTTGGTCATGTCCAGTCAAAAACTAGGTCACTAGGTCAAATTATCGAAAAACCTTGTTAACACTATAGAGGCTATAAATTTCATTAGATCTTCATGAAACTTCATCAATATGATTGCCTCAATGAAATCTAGGCCAAGGTCGAATGTGGGTCATGTCCGGTCAAAAACTAGGTCACTAGGTCAAATCTTCGAAAAACCTTGTTAACACTCTAGAGACTACAATATTCATTGAATCTTCATGAAACTTGAACAAAATGTTTGTCTCATTGAAATCGAGGTCAAGTTAGAATGAGGGTCATGCCCGGTCAAAAACTAGGTCACACGGTGTACATGGTTACATGGTTACCAGGTGAGTGATTTAGGGCCATAGTGGCCCTTGTTTAAATTTTTCGCAACTTTTATCTGAGTTTCAAACAGTTCGGAGACAGATCAGACGCCGGGTTACCAGGCGTCTGATCTGTCTCCAAACTGGTTGCAATGAAAATACATGTATGAACACAAACATGTTAAGTTGGAAAAAATAACATCTTTTTCACTGTTTAAGGCATGTGGCTGCTTAAAGCGAGGTTAAAGTTAAGCTGGTAGTTATTTCAGAAGGTATCTAGTTTACTTTCAACCTGCTATAAGCTGACATGTGTGTTTTACCCTTTCTTCTATATTAATTGATCCTTTTGAATAGAGTTTACAGCTTAAAGCTAGATGAAAGTTCAGGTTTCTGCTATAATTTCATTATGCTTTAAGCAGCTACCTGCCTTACTTGCAGTTTTCACTTTAGACTGTAGTGGAAAGGGTTTCCATGAAAGGGACAAAACCGTGATTTACCCGTATCTGTGAGGGAAAGTGTTTACAATGTTCACCAGTCTTTTGAGTGGTGGTAAAAGCTTGGGTTTGCTGTACATACAGACACCAGCGTGGACCAAATCTGTAGCTATATATGACCAATCACAGCTGAAATTTCCAGTCACTTTATATATTCCAGGACTCCAGATAAGGGGGGTATTTCAAAGATTAAAATCTTTATATCTGTTTTAAACCCTATGTTGTCACTACTCATTAGAATCGTCTCTTCGAGACAATTCTAACGAGTAGTAACACCATAGGATTTGATGCTGAAATAAGTGAGAAAATGTTGAATTTGTGCAGTTTACTCCCTCTTATCTGGAGCCCTGTATTCCATGTTAAGACACCTGTTGAACTGTTTGGATCTGAACAAATCCATTGTAAGCATTTAACGTGATATTATAGTTAGCAATTTATTGTATTTACAGCCTTTGAAATCCTGTCAAATAAGCTTTTTTTTTCTTCTGAAATCCAGGTTTTTTGACTCACTTTTGATTTTATATGCTGTTTCATTTCATGTTATACAGTATTGTTGTTTAAGTTTTTACTGATACTATATGCATAATACTCTTTCATTAACTGAATTTCAAAACAGTTGAAAAGTTAAACTTGTGTTAACATGTGTGAAGCGACCACATTATGAAGATACATGTAATCTGTACGAAAGGTTACCTCTAAATGCAGGACAAAAGTAATGTAGAAGGCTCATATATTCTGCACTACTTGTGTCCTGCATTGAGCTGTGGCCCCTTATAGATACATAAGAACCTCTCTATTATTGCTATACAATAGAAGTATTTGATAGTTTTAAAGATTGGTGACAGCTTAAAGCAAGATGACAGTAAAGCAGAAAGCTCCTAAAGGAGCTTTCTACTTTACTGTCATCTTGGTTCAAGCAGCAACCAAACAAAGAAGAAATAACCAGAGGGGTTCTGCTGTAATGCAAGTGTATAATTTTGAGTGGTCACTTAACCCATTACCCTATAGCTTGTTTCTAATATTGAAGATAGGTGACCACTTAAAGCGGGTTTAAGGTAAAGCAGAATGCACCTTAAGGCGTATTCTGCTTTACCTTCAGCCTGCTTTAAGCTATCATCTGTGAACATATTTCTGATGATATATATTTATGACTGAATAAGTTGGATCTATTTTCGTCAGTGGAGAAATATGTAAAAATGTTTATCTATGGAGTAAGGGGTTAAAACAGGTTTAACTATATCACTGTTTATTCAGATCTATCAATAACTTACTTTCCTTCTTCAGCATTTACCTTTGTTTTTAACCCATTACCCCATAGCCTGTTTCTAGTTTTGAAGACCACCTAAAGCAGGCTGAAAGTAAAGTAGAATGTGCCTTAAGGCACATTCTGATTTACTGTCAGCCTACTTTAACTATACTTTACTAGGATATAGAAACTGTGGATCTAATTTCTTTAGTTGGGGAATAAATGAAAGGCATAAAAAAGGCACATTTATGGGGTAACGGGCTAAGATAATATGTGCCAACATGAGTGTCATCTCACACGCCGTCCATATTTTTGTTACCCCATGACAATGTTTTTTTCTTGAATTTCTCAATTTTATATTAAAATCATCTTTTTCACATAATTTTAATATTCTTAGGTAAATACACACACACAAAATTTCGGACATATTGACGTGAAAAATTTGTGGACGATACCGGAATAGATATTCTTGGCTTGCAAAGCTAGTGCTCAACTGATTAAAGGTATATTACTGCCCAAACTCATGTTTAACTCTTTCCTCCCTGAAACTTTAAATGGACAATTCCAGTTTCCATTTTAGTCTAGTCCATTTCTGAATTTCAAGGGTTGTTTTTGTCAATGTTTGGCATCATGACAAACAGTGAAGACCCTGATCAGAGGACTCCTTTCGGAGCCCTCTGATCTGGGTCTTCACTGTTTGCATAGGACAAGTGTACTATTCACATGTTGAAAAGGACGCCTATATGCGGGACTAGGGTTCAAAGGGTTAAATTCCGCATTTTCTGATACATGTGCATTTTCTATGTACTAAAACTAAGTGAAATTGGTTGTAAGATGCATGCCATATGTCCCCCCTTCGTTAAGAACCATGCATAATAAGCTATTTGTTTACAAACAAACCTTCGGGTTAGTTTCCGAGAACGGTGTAAAGGTCACGTGATCGATACGCCCAGTGATATTACGTGTACTCAAGTGACTCTTTCAACCGGTCAGTGTCACATTTAGCGAGAAAAAATTGAGGAATTGTCTCTCTTTGACTGAAAGCGCTATAATTCCTATCTTAAAATAGCTATCAAATATGCTAATGAGCTATAGCAGAAAAATCTTGTCCGACTTCGTCAATGTTCGTATGTGAACAAACTCGATTTAAAACTTGACTATTTCCACAAATTTCACAGGTTGTAAGCAATATTTCCCCAAAATGTACCACGCAATACTTCTTTTTATATGATACCATTACGAAGCTGCCATAAATTTCATGTAAGAAGAATGCACAATTTTGGTAGTCTGTGACGAATATTCTGGCGTTAAGCATGCTGTTCACCTGTGACAAGCTTTTCAAGTTGAGTTTGATTCTGGCATTGGTCACAAATTTTTCAAGTCAATATGTTTCTAGTTCGAAATATTAGAGTCTTATAACTATTTGAATTACCAGGCTGATTAACCGTCTACATGTTTAGTATGGACTAAGTAGTAATCTAAAGGATTACATTCTAGACTAAACGAGTTTCTCACAGATTTCTTTTTCTTTTCTGCCAGAATGTGTTCTGAGAGACCTATTGATTTCTGTGTTCAACTGCGCATTCTATGATTTAATTAGGGCTCCAGAAAAGGAGGTGTGTTTCAGAAACTAAAATCTTTGTCCGCATTAAACTCTATACAGCCTATGGTGTGACTACTCATTACAATTGTGTCTTTGAGACGATTCTAATGAGTAGTAACACCATAGGATTTGATGCTGACATGAAGGAGAATATGTCGGATTACTCAAGTTTACTTCCTCTTATCTGGAGCCTTGGTTAACCTTTCCCCCCGCACAACTTGTCAGTGTTTAAGTAATACTGTCTATTATTCCTGATGTCTTTACCTCCAACATCCCTTTAAACTTTCCCTAAGTTATGTTTACATGTGCCTCTGTTTTGTATTATACACTCTCTGTTTTGATTTATTATATAGCTTACTTATTATTTTTTTTATTAAGTTTATATATATCAATATCTGCTTCATTTCTTTTCAACTCTACAAGCTGCATTATGTCCATAAGGGTTCATGCAATAAGCTTAGACAGAGATCAGTAATTTCTTTTAAATTAGGCATCTCATCATGCTCTTCACTGTTACTCAATATTTCTGCAAATATTGCAGACCTGCTGATCTTAATCTATGCTCTATGTTTTGGGTCAAATCTCATTTGTCTTGATGCATGACTCATTTGAATTCATTGTACCATTGTTTATTTTATAACTTCTCTCTATCAGTCTTTCTTAAATCATTTTCTATACCATATGAGCATTTGTGTTATTCACTTGAACTTTGCATTTCTGAACATTAGACCTATTGAGAGAAATGGTTTACATCCCACTGGGAATCTCAAAGATGCTTTATGACCATTTACCTTACTGCCTGTGTCTAATTTTGAAGCATGTAAAGCATGATAACCATGTAAAGCAGGTTGAAAGTAAAGCAGAATGTGCCTAAAGGCACATTTTGCTTTATTTTTCAGCCTGGTTAAAGCGCCCATCTGCTAGAATATAGAAACATGTTCATCATGACTGTATAAAATGGATCTATTTTCTTTAGTTAAGGAATGTTAAGATGTTTATTTATGGGGAATTGAGTTAACTCTCTTTGCCTGCAAAGTAATTTCCCTGTGTTATTTTGTTAGCTTCCATGACCTACAGTGGAAAAGATATTCTTTCCCATTTAAACACAAACGAAACACAATACAATAAAATGTAGATGATGGCAGGTTTTTGGAAATTCTTACTTTTTATTTTTATCTGAGAGGCAAACTGTTTGGAGCCTGATCAGATGCTGGGTAACCTAGCGTCTGATCTGACTCCAAACTGTTTGCAATGGAAATGATAATTTTAGCATATGAACATGTTTATTGGGAAGGAATAACATCTTCACTGTAGTAGATATTAAAACAATTTTAACCCCAGATTTGCAGGCGTTGCATCTGAGTGACAATTTAGATTCTATTATAGAATTATTCAGAACGTTTGTTAACATTTTGGATCAAGACTCGGTGTCCGTTCAGGAAACAAACTTGTTGATGATTGTATATCTGCAAATATAGATAAGGGCGATCCAAATTTAGACTTATTGTAAACAAATATTCACACTAAGTGGGAATTCGAAGTTTGGTCTTAAGTTTTACTGTACTAATATTAACTTACATACTGGGACCGGTTTTATTAAACATCGTATGACAAAAACGGTTGTAAGTCAAAACTTTAAAATACATTTTATTACAGATTTCTCCATCTAATCCTATCTTTTGACATCTCTTTGGAATCGTCTTTTTAAGACGATTCCAAAGAGAGGTCACAAGACAGTATTAGATGGAGAAATGAATAATGATTGATAGTTTTAGAATTTGACTTACGACCATTTTTGCAGTACAAAGTTTCATAAAACGGGCCCTTGATCTGTTAACGTTTTTGTTATGTTATTGGTTGTGATGAGAAGAGTTTATTGGGGCCATTGCAATATGAATCTGTTTCTATGTGTGTCAAAGTAATCTTGTTCTAATACAGTTAAACCTGTGATGAAATCTTATTAACTCAGGGCTCTAGATAAGAGGGAGTAACTTGGACAATTCCAACATTTTCTAACTCATTTTAGCACCAAATCCTATGGTATCACTATTCATTAGAATCGTCTCTTTGAGACGATTCTAATGAGTAGTGACACCATAAGGTTTATGTTAGAAATAAAGATTTTCATTTTAGCACCAAATCCTATGTTATCACTTCTCATAGAATCGTCTCAAAGAGACGATTCTAATGAGTAGTGACACCATAGGGTTTAAGTTAGAAATGAAGATTTTTAGTTTTTGAAACACTCCCCTTATCTGGAGCCCTGTTACCTTAATCAGTACTAGTGACGAGTATACTTGTCTTTTACATACAATATATCTGTGAAGGGTACCCTTGTCTGAGGCAAACTGTAAAATTTGATCAGAAGACTCTTACAGCCTTCTGACCAATCAGGGTCTTCACTGTTTGAGTGCCAAACAGATTTGATACTGATCAACTTGATCTGATCTGGATCTAAACTGTCTCCAAGGCTATTATATAATATTCTGTAGCAATTTAAGTTTTAACCCATTACTTCAAATGAATACTTAAAGCAAGTTGAAAGTAAAGCAGAATGTGCCTTACTTTCAACCTGCTTTAAGCTATCATTTGCATGAATACAGAAAATATTTCCTACTGATATTCATGCCTATAAAGTGGAACTATTTTCTTCAGTGGAAGAATATATGAAAGTAGTAAATATGTTTATTTATGGGGTAATGGGTTAAGTGATCCATTCCATTTACTGAGGTCGGTTTCTTAATTTTGATTGTTTTGCCAGATGAAGCTACATATTTCACTTTATAATGCAACAAATTTTCTTTCATAAATGATATAGTTTTATGCATGATTCAAAGAAGGGCCATTCCGTTTATTATTCTACTATTCCAAGTCTGTTCAACAGACAGGAGTTTCAATAACAGTTTTATGTAGAATAATTAAATGATCTTTTATTTTGTTATTGTTAAGAAATGTGCATTCCAGTTTAACATTTTTTTGACAACAGTTTTATCTAAAAGAAGACGTTATTCTTTCCCATTAACCCTTCCATGATCAAATTATTCGGGAGAGTTTTACCCTCTTACCGCTTTAATGTTGTCTACATTAGTAATTTAGTATTGTTGTCTACAAGACACATTTCAAAGTTAGATTTAAGGTTGTATGACCTAAAAGATATCGATAAGAGTGTCAAACAGTTTGGATTCTGATCAGAGGCTGCATAATGCGGCGTCTGATCAGGACCCAAACTGTTTTCAAACAGGCTTTATGGCTTCATTGAGAGTGAAAGGGTTAACCCATTACCCCATAGCCTGTTTCTAGTTTTGCAGTCAGATGACTACTTAAAGCCGGTTGAAAGTAAAGCAGAATGTGCCTTAAGGCACATTCTGCTTACTTTCAACCTGCTTTAAGCTACCATCTACTAGAATACAGAAAATATTACTTTTAGTACATATTCATAACTGTATAAAGGGGAACTTTTTTCTTTAGTGTCGGAATAAATTGAAGACGTAAAAAGGTGTATTTAAGGGTTAATGGGTTAAACATGTTTGTGCTACACCAAAGATGTCCATTGCAAACAGTCTGAAGTCTGATCAGACACCGGGTAACCCAGCGTCTGATCAGACTCCAAGCTGTTTGCCACTTCTTCTTCTTCTTGAAACTTCTCTCCATCAAGAATGATGATTATGAGAAGGCACTGTATCCTAAATTATTATTTACAAATGTGAAAGTGATAAATATACAGTGAATTGATAACAAAATAAAATAAAAGCAGTATACACTTGTATTAAAATGAGTTGTCAAAATTTTCGAAATATTGTCATTTTCTGTATTTGATTAAACTATGTTTGTGTTTAAACATGAATAACGTCTTCTCCCCTGTAGAAATTTGTAAGCATGCTTAAAGGTTGTGTTTGTTTGTGTTATTTTGTCATGAGAAAATCGTTTATTTTATGTTGTTTAAAACAGTTAGTTTATAGAAGCATCTCTTGATGCTTTATAGAAGCATCTCTTGATGCTTAGTTTATAAGGGGGAATGGATTATTGGTGAGAGGTATATAGAGTTTATTATATACATATAATTAGCTAGTCAGAGACGATAAGTTCTTTATTTTGTTCCTTTGGGTATTGGAAAATATTATTTGCTATACAGTAAAAAACTTTCTGTTACAACCACTAAAAGAAGGCTAACTGATTGCATATAAGACAGGCGACAGCTGAACTCATTCACCCCTATAACTTTTAATGAACAAGTCCAGATGTCAATTAAGTCCAATCCATTTTCAACAATTTAGGGGTGTTTGAACAATATAATAATAAACTGACAAACTGTACAGACCTTGATCAGAGGGCTCCTTAAGGAGCCCTCTGATTAGAGTTTGCACAGGGTAAGAGTACTCTTCAAAGGTTCAAGAGTATTCTCGTCGCTAGGGTTGAATGAGTTAATACAGAAAACGCCTATGGAGCTTTCTTTTACGTTCGCCTGGCTTTTAGCAGTTACAGTAAAACCTCTCTATAACGGCCACTAAAGTGTGCTAATTTATTAGTTGTTTTTGACAGGTGACTGCTTAAAGCATGGTGACAGTAAAACAGAAAGCTCCTGTAGGAGCTTTCTGTTTTACTGTCACCTTGCTTTAAGCTGTCACCTGTCATTTAAACAACCAATTAGTCCTCATTTTAGTGGCCGTTATAGAGAGGTTTTACTGTATATGCCTTGACTTTCTGATAATTAATACAATTTAATGGGCGTAATAGAAAGGTTTTTACTGTATTTATATTTTGTTTTGTTCTTTTCAAAGGTATGTACACATATTTAATCTTCATGTAGGTGTTAATTTGATGGAATTTTTTCATCTGCAGCATTTTATTTTAGAGTTAACATATCTGCTGTTTCTTTAAGGAATTATCAGAAGTGTCAAATAGTTTGGATCCAGATGAGATGCCAAGTTACTTGGCATCTTATCTTGATCCAAACTGTTTGCAAAAGTGTCAACACATTTCTTTATGGCATCATACTAAAGGTTACATCAACAAACTGTCTTAGAACAAAAGAGAATTCTCAACATTACAAGCAGTGAAGACTCAGATCAGGAGTTTTGTTGATAACCTGTATCTGATCAGGTTCTGCTCTGTTTGCCATCAATAGCGGACTAAATTCTGGTGACTGCAAGGTTAATATTTATTCTATGGTCATGGTTTGTGGCACAGGGATGGATCTAGGTCTACACTGTCTGATCCTGGTCTATGCTGTTTGAAATGTAGGAGGACTCATTTAATATGATTTGTCTTATACAGTAAAACTTCTCCATTACGACCACTTAAATTGAGTAAATTATTAGATGTTTAACCCTTTACCTCATAGCCTGTTTCTAAATTTGATGACAGGTGACCACTTAAAGCAGGTTGAAAGTAAAGCAGAATGTGCCTTAAGGCACATTCTGCTTTACTTTCAGCCTGCTTTAAGCTAAAAACTGCTAGGCTATATAAAATATTTGTAATGGTAATTGTTCATGAGGGTATAAACTGGAACTATTTTCTTCAGCGGAGGAATAAATTAAATACGCTAAAAGTCGCTTCTATTGGGGAAAGGGTTAAGAATCCTATAGGAGCTTTCTGTTTAACAGTCACCATGCTTTATTAAGCTGTTATCTGACCTTGACACAATCAATTAACCTTCGTTTTAGTGGTTGGAATATAGAGGTTTTACTGTACTATGTAAGTAATAGAACTAAACATAATGGAATGATATTATACTGCAGTTGGTTGTGATTCACAAGTATTTTAATCTAGACACTTTTATGTTGTTTATTAATGAAAAATGCTGTTCATTCATGTTTTTATGCGGCAAAACTTTGTTGGGCATATTGTATTTTCCCGGTCTGTCTGTACACAACTTTAACCTTTGCAATAACTTAAGAACTACATGTGATAAAGACTTCATTCTCAACTCAAGAAAGTCTTGAGCTCAGTATAACTTGGGTCATATCCAACAAAGGTCATGGTCATTATAGGTCTTGGTCACAGCAGGGGCAGTTTTACTGTCACTTTGCTTTAAGCTGCCACCTGTCTTTTATACAATCAATAAGCCTTCCGTTAAGTGGTCATTACAGAGAGGTTTTACTGTAATTATGTTGTTACTGTTGTATAGCAGAGTCAAGACAGAAACACCCTTATTTGTGGTACAGTTTCTTTGCACTACCAGTATTACCAGTATTATCTTCAAAAGCGTTGAATCCTGAAATCACCCTCTGTGCTTCTGCTGTTTGGTATTTATTTTGCAAAGTTTATTCCATATACATACATGTAATATTCTGTTAATATGATTGGTTACCATGACAACATTTGCATGGCAGAAAACTGACATTTTGTTTTGATATTCTGTAAATCTATTAATGCTTGTACAATCAAAGATGCATTAAAGTGACCATTCAGTATAACTTCAATTAACATGCCGATTCAGGTGGTTGCTTAACTCTTTCCTCCCTGAAACTTTAAATGGACAATTCCAGTTTCCATTTTAGTCTAGTCCATTTCTGACTTTTAAGGGTTGTTTTTGTCAATAATTGGCATTATGACAAACAGTGAAGACCCTGATCAGTACATGTACATGTACAGAACATGTACACTGCTTGAATAGGACGCCTATATGCGGGACTAGGGTTAATGCAATGTGAAAATAATGCTGAAAGCTTCAATAAGAAGTTTGTTCATCATTTTTACCCTGCATTAAAGCAATCACTTGTTTTGCTTGATACATCAATTAGTTTTCCCATAACACAAGATTAACTGTAATAACATTTGGCTGCTTTTAACCCTTTACCCCATACTTTGTTTCTAATTTTGTAGTTAGGTGACTACTTAAAGCAGGTTGAAAGTAAAGCATTCTGCTGCACTTTCAGCCTGCTTTAAACTACCATCTGCTAGTGATTTAATAAATTAAAGGCGTATGAGGTAATGGGTAGAACCTGTCAAAAGAAGATGAATTGACTATTCCACATTCACTTTGTCCCTTTGTCTGGTTTAAACCGTCATCTTACCAGAGAAACGAGCTTTAGTTTGGATGGTAATTTTAGCATAGTATTCACTGAAATGACCAAACTCGATGTATAGCGAAACCCTTCTACGACAACCCTTCTAAGCAATCACTTAAATTATGTTAACTATTTTGTTTAACCTATTACCCAATAGCCTTATTCTAGTTTTGAATATAGGTGAACACTTAAAGCAGGTTGAAAGTAAAGCAGAATGTGCCTTAAAGGGACTCGCAACCGGATGGTGTACTTGTCAAAATAAAATAAAATACTCAAATAAAAGCAAATTTGTGGCATTATTAGGCTCTTATAGCAGGTTGAAAGTAAAACAGAATGTGCCTTAAGGCACATTCTGCTTTACTTTCAACCTGCTTTAAGCTATCATCAGCTAGGTTATAGAAAATCTTACTGATGATCCACATTCAATACTTTATTAAATGTAACTAGTTTCTTCAGTGGAGGAATACATTAAAGGCGTATTTATGGGGGAATGGGTTAGCATAGATGTCTGCTTAATGCAGAACTACAGTAATGCAGAAAGCTCTGCATTAAGCTACCGTCTGTTTTTAAGATGGTCCATGCATCCTTTATCAAATGGTCTTTATTATAGAACAAGTTTCACTGCATGTGTGAGTTCCATACCCTAATAAAGACTTTATTAAATGACAATGCAAAGTAGATGTAGTGTTGTTTTCTTTTTTCCCACTCTTGTATGATCCTGTTTTCTATTAGGCCTAGTCCAATTTTGATTACTGTTATCTTTATTTCAACAATATACAGTAAAACCCCTCTAAACCAGACACGTGTTGGGCCAACAAAGTTCCGGTTTAGAGGGGTTTTAACACAATGGACAATGTGACTTGTTTCTAGTATGGAAGATAGTGGACACTTAAAGCAGGTTGAAAGTAAAGCAGAATGCGCCTTAAGGCGCATTCTGCTTTACTTTCAACCTGCTTTAAGCTATCATCTGCTAGAATGTATAAAATTTTCTTCAGTGTAGGAATAAACCAAAGACGTAAAAATGTGTATTTATAGTGTAATGGGTAAAAATAAAGGAGGGTTGGAAATGAAACCAAAGCTTTTGTCCAGTTTAGAGGGAATTCTTGTATTTAGAGATTCCGGTTTGGAGGGGTTTCACTGTATTGCAAGTTAACAAACATTACTGATCATACTCAGATGGCCTCTGTAGGAGTCCTCTTAAGCGCGAAAATAGCACCAATCAATGAGTTTGGGACAGGACAGGAATGTGATGACGCCACACGGTCATTGACTGGGCGTTTGGACTTATTGATTTTTATGAGTGAAACGGGCAGTATGCTCGATTCGCATGTGTTCATGGTGACGATTGTCATTCTATGCAAGACTTAACCCTTACTATGCCGATTATGTAAACTGACTATTCCAGATTCTGGAATGATGTCCAGTTACCTAATCGACTATTTATTGTTCTGAACCCCTACTGCAAGTATTGAAGACCTAAATAAGTGGGATCCATCATGATCCCTCTGATCTGGGTCTATACTATTTGCGCAGATAGAATATACTTGTTCACGCACAGTAAGGGTTAAATCGTGTTTGTTTTTGTATCATTCGTAAATAACTTATGCAGATCTAGGCCTGGGTCAAATATTCTGCACGCGGTGAACAATTGTTATGACTGATTCAAGCGATTCGGGTCCATTAATGACGCCAAGTAACTCGGCGTTTCACTTGGGCCTTAATTGTGTGAAAGACTGCCTCCTTCTCTCCCTCTATACGTTAGTATTCTAAAACAAATAAAAAATGAATCGATGTTTTTGATACCACCCTCGAGATATTTTCGAAATTACTTCATGTAAAATAATTCTGGCTAAAAGTTCGTAGATCTAGATCTACATATCAAATTTGACCTTGTATTATATGTTATATTGTAAATATTTATGTATTATGACGAGAAACTGTATAGTTTAAGTCAAATAAACGTTCTTCTTCTTCTTCTTCTTCTTATCAAGGCCTTCATTGTTAAAACCTTCTCTGTAAATGGTTATCATTAAAACTCACATGTCCTACCTTTTGAATGTATAACATCTGTACTGGCTATAACTACGCCTTATGCTTTTTAATGCCAAATAAAGATTATGTTAAAAAAATGTTTCAACATATTGAACCCTAGTGACAAGTATACTCTCATTGACGACAAGTGTAAGGTTTGTCCTAGGCAAACAGTGCAGACCCTGGCCAGAGGGCTTTGTCCTTGCGGAACCCTCTGAGCATAGTCTGCAATGTTAGTCATTTTGCAATTTATTGAGAGAGAGTAAAAAAAATCAACATTAACCCTTTCAACGCCGAATTCGCATAAATGCGACTTTGCAAACAGTTTCGATCCTGATCAGACGATGGAAACTTGGCGTCTGATCAGAATCCAAAATGTTTGACACTCATATCGATATATCTTAAATCACAGGGCCCCGACACGATTAATTTTTAGGGGAAAAAATTGTCAGAAAGTATACTTTCTGACAATTTTTTCCCCTAAAAATTAATCGTGTCGGGGCCCTGTGTCTTAAATCGCACTTCCTTAAATCTAATTTTGAAACAATATTGAAGCAGACGACAATAAGGCGACGCAGGTGTAAAAATCTCACGATTAAATGTGCACCAAAAGGGTTTAATTGCCAATAATGCACTAAACTTACAGGGCTGTCATAAGTTCATAATAAAAATCCTAAGATTTCATATTTTCAATTTTTCAGACGCAATTTTACTAATCGTACCTTTACCCCATAGTCTGTTTCTTGTTTTGAAGACACATGCCTGCCTAAAACAGGTTGAAAGTAAAGCAGAATGCACCTTAAGGCGCATTCTGCTTAACTTTCAGCCTGTTTAAAGCCCACGATCTGCTAGGATAACAGGCCTACCATTCCTCCGGATTTTTCCTAAATCTCCGGATTTTTCGTCATTTCTCCGGATCTCCGGATTTTTTCCGAAATCTCCGAATTTTTTCAAAAATCTACCAGAAAAAATCCTAATCCCCGATTCAGTGCGGCAGACAGCACCTTCTCGGACTTTTAAATAAGAGAAAAGCAATAAAAGTATTCCGAATGCTATTTTTATTGGTTCTTATCGGGTCATTGACTGGATTAGCAGCTTGTCCACAACCAATCAAACATGTAATTACCACCTGTGGTTCTGATTCGACTGAGGGCTGAGAAGTAGATACGGCATGCACATTATTTATGACACGTCTGGTTCTACATGTTGCAGAGTGTGGTGTACACACTTCTTTTTATGACACGACAGGTTCACGCATTACATAGCGATAAAGTGATATGGTATTGCTGGCAAACAGTGAGATTGCCGATATCGTAAAGAAGCTATACACGGGAGCAAAATTGCTATACCCAAGAGAAAAAATGCAGCCAAATGAAATCGGCTTTGAATTTTTCAATTTTTTTTAAAATTACGGCACGGTGTCATGGAATAAAGGCAGGACGTGACGCCCTGCTAAAAGTGTCTAGCCATGAGTATATTTATATGAATATTATTAACTTACTGGTCTAAGTGGCCTGAAATGTGCAAACTCAGATATAAGACATTGATACTATAACTTTTCTAATCCTTATCACAGAACACAGTTGTCTGACCGGGGTCTATAGGATCTACTGCTAAAAAGAGTAAATATTTGCAACTATGGAGAATACAGTTGAGTTGCCCCTAGAAGTATTTATGATGTTTCCTTCTTTTTCTTTTATTAAAGTTTTTATTTTACAGTGTTTATTGCAATAAAGTTTATACTGTTATTCTTTGTGTGTATGTTTGTAATATATAGATAATGTTTGCAATGGTGTGATTTATATTTGAAAAGATGGTTTTTAACTTTTAAATACAAAAGCGCAGAAATAAAGATTTTCGATTAAAAAGCGCGCTTTTGGGAATCGAGCCTTCAAAGGCGCGATTTTAAAAATCGCGCTTTAAAATCAAAATTTGGGGAAATCTTAGGATTTTTTTTTTGAAATTATGGTAGGCCTGGGATAAAAATCCGAATACATAGGAAAAATCCGGAGAAATGGCAGCCCTGAACTTAATTGGAGGTTAGAGTTTCAGGGGTCAGTGAGATATACAGGTGTGTACACGCATCACTAGGAAGCCATGTATTAACTTTTTCCTCCCTGAAATTTCAAATGGACAATCCCAGTTTCCATTTAAGTCCTTTCGCTACCGGAAGTCGGTCTTGCGGGCGAGCGGATATGCGTCTGGACGACACAGACTTTTTTCGTACGTGTTTATACTAGAACATTTATATAAAGGAAATGTTGATATAAATTAGTATAATCCTTCATAGCGCAGTTAGTATAGTGGTTGACTATAGTGGTTGACTAGCAATCCAAAGGTCATAGGTTCGAGACCCATCCGATCCAAATATTTTTTTTTAGTGTCCGATTTATTGACTTGTCAATCCATAACGCAGTAATCAAGAACCATGTTATGTTTAGTCTTCGTTGATTAGTACTAGTGATGTTTACGGTCCAAGTATATGTCCACTTACCTGTACGTTTTAGTTTAATGACTTACAAGTCAATTAAATCGGTATACATGTAAACGATTTGATCGAACTATAAAGCCACACATTGAAGCTTATCAATACGCTAACCTTTTCAAGATCGATATTGCCCATTATAATTATGTTCAAACAATATAATAAACCTTGTATGCAAGTCCATGAATAAATAATAATGCATTTTAATGACAAAGTTTTAATTCTAAGGTAGGTAACTGTATCTAAACAACAAATATCCCACTTTTAATAAGAAAATATGTTATTACAACAAATCCTGACTGTAAAATTTTCTAAATTTTTCAGACTGACTAGTTCATCAACCATATATTTGAATAAAATGAAAACAAATATACATTGAATGAGTCAGTTTTTTGTAATTCAATTTTTTAGCATTTTGCAAAATTTAAATAGCTGATAACATCTTTCTGAACACCTTTATTCAAAATGTTTTTAGCTTTTCTTGTAATGAATGTTGTGGACTACTTATTGGGCGAGAATTATAGTCATTAGCTTTATTCATTTTTAAGAAAAATAAAATCATCAAAATTCTAGGTTTTTGTCAGAAAAAAGACCTTAAAGACAAACCACACGATAAATTTTGCCTCTATTTACACACATTGTTTCTTAGGGTATTATCATTCTTCATGACAATTTTCATAACAATCGTATGGAAACTACGCGCATATGCGAAGTACCTTAAGTCTAGTCAATTTCTGACTTTTAAGGGTTGTTTTTGTCAAGGTTTGGCATTATGACAAACAGTGAAGACCCAGATCAGAGGGCTCCTTAAGGAGCCCTCTGATCAGGGTCTACACTGTTTGCATAGGACAAGTGTACTCCTCACAATTACACTGTTTGCAAATGACACATATATGCGTGACTACCTAGTCTACCCTAGGGTTCAAAGAGTTCACAACTTCACTGCAATGACGTCATCATCATCTTCTTTTATTTCTCAAATTGAACTCTTAGGTAATTTGACTAACGATATATGAAAATGAGTGTCAAGCAGTTTGGATCCTGATGAGACACCGCGTTACGCGACGTCTGATCAGGACCGAAACTGCTTACAAATGATCAGTGTACTCTGGGTAAGGTAATGAAGGGGTTTAACGCAACGACACGGAAACAAATTTTTTAATCGGAGCGTTAAAAATTTTATAGTAAAAATGACACGATTCAATGAAAGATTACCCATTTATTTGAACTGCGGCGAGATGCAATGTCATTATAGTGTGTCAAGTAGGTAATCCATCATTTTGCACCCATCTCTGATCGGCACTGGCTATCAGTGGGGTTATAGATCCCTTCAATGCCTTACACAGAGTACAATGGTCATTTGCAAACAGTTTGGATCCTGATCAGACGCCGCGTCACGCGGCGTCTGATCAGGATCCAAACTGTTTGTCACTCAGTTTTATACTTTATAATTAGAAGTATCTAACATTTAAATTTGAGAAATAAAAACAGACAATTGGTTAATTCTGATGACGGCTTGGCAGTTAAGGGGCTAGCTAATAGTTTACACGTTAAGCGAAATGTTACCTGGAAACAACAAAAGCATTGATTTGTTTGCTTTTTTGTGTAGAAAATATCATCAGAGTGTCAAACAGTTTTGATTCAGACGAGACGCCGAGTAACTCGGTGTCTTATCTGGACCAAAACTGATTTTAAAGTTTAACTACCAGTAGACTGTAGCATCCATCGCGTAAACAAGCGCAACTGATATTGTGTACAACGATTGAAATTGGGCCACCATGAGCAACGCTCACCAACGGCCAGCAGGACAAAGGTAAACAAAAAATATCATAATTCTTTAAGTCTCTTTTCGGAAAATACTGAAGTATATGGAAAACGAAATGAGACTGATACATTGTAAGTATACATCTTGTACTTGTAAATGGTTATGGTTTTCACTAAGAACGTGTACTTTTGCCCAGGGAGATGATCAGAATAAGCAGCACGCTTTCGATCAAATCCCTTTTCGCTTATATTGTGTGTCATTTACATGATTGTGTACTATATTATGAAATAAAATACGTTCAATCTTCAATTCGACCGTAGCGTGCGCAAGGCTGAACTATTCTATTTACAATACCTTGTGGACACTTACAAACGGTTTGATAATGATACAATGTACAGAGGAGAGGGGCCGCCGCGACCAGGGTCAGTTTCATCAATATTTGCGATCGTATCATGTAGATATGGTCACTGTGACTGACAATCAAATACCCCTTTGTCTCTTTGCCTCTTCGAATCTTGGTCTTGGTACAGAGTTTTGAACGGAATTAAACGCTATAAAATAAGATTTTGAAATTGAAAGAATTTCTGAAAATATCGGTGATTTGTTTTTATCTGATTGGCAAAATTTTGGAGCCAGATCAGGCGACGGGTTACCCGGTGTCTGACCTGGCTACAAACTGTTTGCAATGAAAATAACGATTTCAACACAGACGCGTTAATTAGGAAAGACTAACGACATCACAGTGTGTACAAATGGGTTTTTTTCTGTTCAAACTCTAAAAATCTAAATTTTAGAAATAAAAGCAGACGAAATTTTAAGCAGACGTCAATTATGGCGTTTCAAGAGGATAACTATGTTACTTGGTTCAACTGGGTGTTTTCCCGGTGTTTTCCGTAAAAATCCCTTTCCGGTGCTGAGCGCTTCACTGTTTTCAGTAACGCCTTTAACGCACCTGTTGTCATAGTAACAATTCACGTTAAATTTGTCTGCTTAAATGTCAACTGCAAGAAACTTACGATATTTTGATTGCCGAAATGACAATACGAGAGGCAAGCAGTTTGGATGCAAATTTAACGCTGAACTGCTCTGTGGTTTTTGGATCTGGATTCGAACTTTTTGTTATGCGATTCAGGGATTGTTACCAGTCGGATAATGCTGTTAACACATTCAACCCGAGCGACGAGTATACTCGTCATTTACAAACTGTACCTGTAAATATTACACTTATCCCATGCAAAACGTGTATACCCTGGGACTACACTGTTTGTCATTTTGAAATATATTGTTTCGTTTCATCCTTTACTCCATAGTCTGTCTCTAGTTTTGAAGCCGGATGATCTATTAACTCACTGAGCCCTAGTGACGGAAATATGCGTCCTTTACCATATGTGTACCTGTGAAGAGTATACTTGTCCTATGTAAACAGTGAAGTCCCTGATCAGAGGGCTCCTGCAGGAGCCCTCTGATCAGGGACTTCACTGTTTGGCAATTTTGCAATTTATTGCAAAAACAACCCTACATAGTCTAAAATAGACCCGCCTTTATTGCAAACTGGAATTGTCCATTAGATGTTTCAGGGGATAATGAGTTACAGCATGCGCATTCTGCTTTACTTTCAGCCTGCGTTAAGAAACAATGAGATATAATATAGAACATATATTTTATGATACATGTTCATTACTTATTATTTTTATACCAACTCACTCCGAACAACACAATCAATCTTTGTCTCCCATTGGTAGAATGCTATGTTTACTCCATAGTATGTATTCATTGGAAGTTACACATTTCCAAATCGTTTTCATTGTTTCGTTCAATACATTTATCAAAGGAACCAATTTTGATTTATTGATGATTATTTTCTTATTGATAATATCAGATAATGAGTATTGTTTTCTTGAGCGGATGCGAACTGAGTCAAAGTTTTCAAAGGATTGAAACCATCTAAATTGACTAAACTAAATTGGAAACTGGAATTGTCTACATGTATTTAACCCTTTACCTGATAGCCTGATTCTAGTATTGAATATAGGGGACCACTTAAAGCAGGTTGAAAGTAAAGCAGAATGCGCCATAAGGCGCATTCTGTTTTACTTTCAGCCTGCTTTAAGCTTCCATGTGCTAGAATATAGAAAATGTTCCCTATACTATATATTCATGATCGATTAAATTGGAACTATTTTCTTTAGCGAAGGAATAAACTGAATACGCTAAAAGTCGCTTCTATGGGGGAAAGGGTTAAAGGATCAGGGAGGAAAGGGTTAAATCGATTTCATAAAACGTAATGTTTTAAAAAAGACTGACAACAGATTTGTCCTAGACGCTGTGTTTTATATCCTATAGCCTGTTTATATATAGTTTTGAACACAGGTAAACACTTAAGGCAGGTTGAAAGTAAAGCAGAATGCGCCTTGAAGCACATTATGCGTGACTTTCAGCCTGCTTTAAGCTATTATATACTAGGATAAAGAAATTATTACTTTTGGTAGATCAACATGTTTATGACTGTATAAATTGGAACGATTTTTTCTTCAGGGGGGAATAAATCAAATGAGCTAAAAGGTGCTTCTTTAGGGAAAAGGGTTAAAATGGCTGCCAGACTTCAGTATGAGCACATTAGGTGTGGTATCAACCTCATGTATTTTGAAATCAACGTTAAAAAGACGATGAACGGGTGGGTTTCAAGACACTGCGTCACAGAATATGTCATACAGCGCCGATGAATGATGAGGGATAATGAGATAAGATGGTGATAATTTCAGGAAGATGATTTCGATTAATCTCATTCGTTGAGGAGCAGAGCATGGGATCAACACCACCGACCTGCTTTCCTTTTAGTTTTTGGCAGAGAGGATAATCTCGGTCTAATAAACAGAAATATTCCCCACGACAACCGATCATCCGGACTGTGGCAAGGTAGGAACGTCTCTGGGGACGTTAAAAGAAGTTATTAGGTTTCAAAGTAGGGGTTTTGCGACAATATAAGTGAGAGTCGAAAGGGCATAAACCTTCCGCGCTTTAACTTGCTGCTCCAACTCGCCGCAATGTGACAGGGCACTTCATCCGTCAGATATTTCAATTCTAATGCCCATGCCACTCATATACATGTAATTGATATAAATGCTGTTTGGAAGTCAAAATGGCTGAACTTTTCAACTTTAGAAATAAAAACAGACGATAGTTTTACAACAAGACTATAGTAAGGTGGTGAATCTGTTAACCCATTTCCTCATAAATTATGAATTATTTTTGCAGATGTCACTTATGAACACGACTATGTAATATAGTACCACATACTATACATGTAGTAATTAGTTACAGTTTCTAAAATGTTGGTTCCTTTGTTTTTTTATTTTGCATAGAGATATCAAATTTTTGCAATATTGAGAAGTCCACATCGTACAGTGTCAACTGATGGCGAAGCTGTCATTATTTACCAGAAAAATGTTATTGTTGTTTTTTCTTCAAACAAAACAGGGCGTATTTAATTTCAAATAGTTTATAATTATCTATGGTTTAGTCATGTATCACGGCTTACCGCACATGTCTTAACCCTTACAATCCTAAATTTATCTTGTGGGTATTTATCATCCGTTTGGACTCTTCTAGTACAGGCATTTTGAACCAGTCTACTGTTATATATTTGTATGACACCGAAAACAAATGAAAATATCAAACAGTGCAGGCCCTGATCAGAGGGCTCCTATGGGAGCCCTCTGATCAGGGTCTACACTGTTTGCCTATGTAATCAGTAATCTCTCCGGAGGGCTGTAGGATTGAAAGGGTTAAACCCCTTTTAAACTCTCAAATAAATAGTTCGTTAACCCTTTCACTGTAATTACATGTATGACGTTATAACTCGTCTACCAATCAGAATCTCTGCCGTATCTTCTGCTCATAATTTTCGTCCGCTTTTATTTACATGTATACATTTTGGAATTTTATGCGTTTTTGACTACAACTATTGGTATGAGTGTCAAACAGTTTTGATTACGATCAGACGCCGTGTTTCGCGGCGTCTGATCGGGATACAAACCGTTTGTAACTGTTAGTGTTTTCGACATTAGCTGTAAAGGGTTCAAAGGTTCAAATGGTTAAAGCTTTATGATCAAATTTATCGTGAGGTTTTTACCCCCCTTCACCGCCATTTTGTCGTGCGATTCAATATTGTTGTCTGCAATATCGTTTCAAAGTTTGATTTAAGACCGCATACCTGACGTACTTTCAAAACAAGTTGCAAACAGTTTTGATCCTGACCAGACGCCGCGTTACGCGTCAGGATCAAAACTGTTTGCAAACCACGCTTTATGACGTCATTGAGAGTGAAAGGGTTAAGGCGTTTTACTATCAAATATTATAATTATGTTTCCGATCATTATTTAATAGGTTATTGTATGTAACGTTTTTATGGTTATGACGTTGGTGTTTCCGGGTGTAACATTGAACCATATCCTGCAATAATATCGTCTGCTTAGCAATGACGTCTGCAAGGTTCGTCACATCCAGATTTCTTTACTTTTGAATTGAAGAAATCGTAACACAATGTCAAACTGTTTGGTTCCAGATCAGACACCGCGTTACGCGGTGTCTGGTCTGGAGCCAAACTGTTCGTAAGTACTAGGCATGTCGCAATTGGCAGAATAAAGGTTAAACTATTCTTGATATTTAACCTTTTCACTCTCAATGACGCCAAAAGGCGCGTTTGCAAACAGTTTGGATCCTGATCAGACGCCGCGTAACGCGACGTCTGATCAGGATCCAAACTGTTTGAAACTCGTCTTGAAATTTCTTCAGTCATACTGCCTTAACTTTAACTTTGAAACTACACTGCAGACGACAACTTTGAAGCAGATGACAATATGGCGATGAAAGGGTAAAACATCTCACGATAAGTTTGAATGAAGAATTAAATTTATCATGGTGATTATGTGATATATGCTTTACAAAAAATTATATTGTTTATGAATCGGGGAACGAGGAAAGCCGAGAAAGCTTCAGTCGATAAAAATTGTCTGATGATGAAAGGAATAGCTTCAGCGTTCATGAACATTATATTGAAGATTTGAAAACAATTCTAAGAAAATAGAATTGAACACTTTCTGTTTGTTTTTTCTCAATTTCAAATTTTTTGCATAATAATCGTGATCATCATTCATCATCATCATCATCATCATCATCATCATCATCATTCATAATATGTCATTTATCATTCATCATTATCATCATTCATCATCAATCATCATTCACAATCATTCACCATCATTTATCATTCATCACCACCAATCATCATTTATCATTCATCATCATCTATTCATCAACATCAATATAATAATTTATCATCAGCTATCACCCATCATCATCAATCATATATCATCAGTTATCATTCATCATCAAATCAACGTCATCATTCATCAACTTTCACCGATCATCAATCATCAGTTATCATTCATCATCATTATCATTTGATTCATCATCAATCATCATTTATCACCAATTATCATCAATCATCAGTTATCATTCATCATCAAGTCATATTCATCATTTGATCATTCGTCAATCATCATTTTTTGTCATCAATCATCATTTAATCACCCATCATCATCAATCATCATTTATAATTCATAATCAATCAACTTCATCAATCATCACTTGCCATCTCAATCAATCATCATCAATCAACTTCATCATTCATCACCATCATTTATCATTCTACATTATCAATCATCATTCATCAAGAAACCCCTTAGAGAATTCTCCAAAGAGTAGATACGTGCATTATTAGGCCCTAACATAAGAATTCTCCATAGAGTAGATACGTGCATTATTAGGCCCTAACATAAGAATTCTCCAAAGAGTAGATAAGTGCATTAATAGGCCCCAACATAAGAATTCTCCAAAGAGTAGATAAGTGCATTAATAGGCCCCAACATAAGAATTCTCCAAAGAGTAGATAAGTGCATTAATAGGCCCCAACATAAGAATTCTCCAAAGAGTAGATAAGTGCATTAATAGGCCCCAACATAAGAATTCTCCAAAGAGTAGATAAGTGCATTAATTGGCCCCAACATAAGAATTCTCCAAATGGTAAATAAGTACATTACTAGACCCCAACATAAAAATTCTACAAATAATAAATGTGTGTATTAGAGACCACCCTCGTGATTTTAATATTAATTAACTTCTCATAATTCTGGTTAAAATTTAGTAGATATAAATCTTAATATCATATTAGACCTTATATAATATTGTAGGTATTTATATGTAGGCCTGTGTATATGTATGAAGAGAAACTGTAAAGTTTTAGTTATCACATTCTTCCTCTTCTGCTTAAATTCCGATAGGAGTTTTCTGCATTTCTCTTTTATGTCTTGCATTAAACCACTGTTTGCACTGCGAGACGGCCGAACAGTGGGAAAAAACGTTATTTTTTCCCGTTTAACGCGAACGAAACGCAAATGCATTGTAATAAAACATAGAAAAGGACAACTTTTTGACAATATTGGCTATTCATGTTGATCTGAGTGGCAGACAGTTTGGAGCCTGATCAGACGCCGGGTAACCCGGCGTCTGATCTGGCTCCAAACTGTTTACAATGGAAATAATTGTTTTAACATAAACGCGTTTATTGGAAAAGAATAACGTTTTCTCCAATGTACTTCTTTATAGCGTGGTCGCTAAACTAGGTTACAGTGGCAAAGTGTAAATCTTCCCAATAAACGCGTTTGTGCTAAAATATCATTTCAATTGCAAATAGCTTGAAACCAGATCAGACGCCGGGTCTTATCAGGACAGAGATTATAAAACTTAAAACAAACTATGTGCCCAAAACTCAGATTTTTTCTTAGCTCATAACTTCAGCAAAGATCTTATTATATAACTATATATAGTATTTGCAAAGATAATTCTACTGTAAAACTAGAATCACGGGTTAGATCTACTAGATTCTGTTAAAGCGTGTTTTGTAAAAACAACTAGAGCCCGTAATCGAAATTGAGTTTTGAGCACAGTGTTCGTTTTAAGTTTTATAACCTCGGGCCCAAGTCCAAGGTCATTCACTTATTTGTCGCTCAGCACAGGTTAGCCTACATATGAGTTTCGTAATAAATCAGTTAACTTTAAGCATGCTACGGGTGGAACCATGATGACGTTTTGAAACAGTTTGAAACCTGATGAGACGCCGCGTCACGCGGCGTCTCATCAGGATTCAAGCTGTTTGACAAACTGACCCTGTTTTGTAAAAACAAAAGTTAAATCCAAAATTCTATTGTAAGAACAGAAAAAGACGAGCATTATTGCAGACGAAAACATCACTCCGCATAGATATACCACAAATTAATTTTTGATAACGTGGGTGTGGTTACTTAAAAATGCAAAAAAAGACACTTGAACAGATAAAATCACCACTTACTCTGTCAACCTACAGTGGAGAATACGTTATTCTTTCCCGTTAAAACGCAAACGAAACGCAAACGCATTGCACAAAAACATAGAAAAAGGACAACTTTTCGACAATTCTTACTATTTATGTCGATTTGAGTGGCAAATAGTTTGGAGCCTGATCAGACACCGGGTTACCCGGCGTCTGATCTGGCTCCAAACTGTTTGTTATTGAAATAATAGTTTTAGCGTAAACGCGTTTATTGGGAAAGAATAACGTTTTCTCCCCTTTATGAACACTACAAATGTGTACCTGGCGTCTGCAACGATTTCAAAAGTTGATTTATCTCAAAATTCCATCTAAAATTTATCACCTTAGTGGCAAATAGTTTGGAAATAGATAATACGCACCGGATAAACAGATAAGACGGCGAGTTTAGACGACGTCTATGATAGATCCAAACTTTTTGCAAACACTATCAAGCCTTGGCCCAGTTAACTGCTATCATGTTAACCCCTTCACTGCCATGACCTCATCAATTTTAATCAATTGTCGTCTGCTTTTATTTTTTTCAAATTTGATTTTTTGGTATTTTGACTTTAGAAATATTGATATAAGTGGCAAACAGTTTGAATCATGATCAGAAGCCGCGTAACGCGGCGTCTGATCAGGATCCAAACTGTTTTCAAATTATCGGTGTATTCGGGGTAAGGTAGCGGAGGGGTTAAAATTTGTTATCTCAATTTTTATCGTCTGTTTCAATACGTGTGGCGACATAATATATTCTGCTTTTTTAGATATTTTTCGTCTGAACTGTCGTTTATTTTATATATTAATATCCTTTTTTTCTTCTATCAAACTGCATATGTCCTGACCTGATACCGAATTACATGGCATACTGGTATGTTTTTCACACAAATAACAATTTACAGCCAGTCCTGGGCCTCACTGGCCCTGTAACCTACATTACTAAGCTCACCGCCACTGTTGGTTCTATTCTCGGTCTTGGCATTCGGCTTTTTCATGTGGGGAAGTCTTCCAGCTGATTTGCGGAAGGCCGGTGGTTGTACCCAGTTACCGTTTTATGCCTGAAACAATGCATACACGGCTTCCTGGGTCTTCACCCACCTGAAATTAGCTTGACGTCGCGATATGACTGAAATACGGTTAAGCCTTTCCCCCTTATAAGCGCCACTGAAAAAATAGTTCAAATTTATACAGTCATAAACATGTACCATAGGAAATAATTTCTATATCCTAGCAGATGGTAACTTATATCTGGCTGAAAGTATAGCAGAATGTGCTTTCAGGCGAAATCCCTGAGCTTTCAGGGATTTCACGTATCCCCTGATTACACTTAATCCATGTAATATATATATCATTTTAAAGAACAATTGTTTACACGATGGTATAATTCACAATAAGCTCGCATAACTCGATACGTCACAGCACGAACCTAAATGACCCATACTCCAGGGGCCCGTTTTACTAAACTACTTACGCAAAATTTTTGCGTAAGTCAAAATTTTAAATTTTAATTTATATTTTTTATTATTACTTACTACAGACAGCAAATAGCCATATCAGAGGACGCGCTTTTAGCGCGTCCTCTGATCTGGCTATTTGCTGTTTGCAAACGTTTATGATAGAAAAATAAGAGTTAAACGATTTTGACTTACGCAAAAATTTGGCGTAAGTTGTTTAGTAAAATGGGCCCAGGACACTGAAGTAATGTTATGAGGTAATGTTAAGGCTTTATACTATGAATACTATCAATAATCAATAGTTCATATACAACAAATATAAAATGTGCAGATTATAATATACTTTGCAGATTATTGTTATAAGAATGACTGCCCGTCATTACTCGTCTTTATATGTATTATATTATATAATGCTGATAGACATGTATGTCTTTGCTGAATAAAACATATCACATATCACATATATGAACTAAAAAAACACTAACATCTAGATTCTGTATGAAAGTTTGAACACCAATGCTCCTGTTTGACACTGACCGGTACATGTAATTAGCCCCAAAGTTTCATGTTCATATTGTGTTTCTTTAATGAATTGTTGCACTTCATAAAATTTATATAATTGAGAGTATAAGCTGATTTTACAGACGGGATACCTCAATATGTCCAGGACGAGCTCGTGTCCGAGTTGTATACGTTGTTATATAGATAGAACAAGGGTCCCAAAAAAAAGTCTACTCGAGAGAACCATCTATGTGTAAAAGGGCAGAGTCCAGGCCAGGACAAGAGCACTAGAACATCAGGGCTACCATTTCTCCGGATTTTTCCTAAGTCTTCGGATTTTTTTCTATTACATGGTAGCTTAAAGCAGGCTAAAGGTAAAGCAGAATGCGCCTTAAGGCGCATTCTGCTTTACTCCCAGTCTGCTTTAAGTAGTCACATATCAACAAAACTAGGAACAGATTATGAGGTAAAGATACGATTCGTAAAATCGTACTTGAAAAATTCAAATTTGGAAATCTTAGGATTTTTCATGTCAACTTATGGCAGCCCTGGAACAAACACAGACTTGGTTGTTTAATTCAATAATGCTTATTGTTTCCAAATGTAGCTATTAACAAACAGAGTGAACCCGGATGAGACGCCGCAATTTGCATCTGGGTCTGCACTGTTTACTATGTCATATATATAATATATAATGCTCTGCTGTATGGAAAAATGTTACACTGTCTTTACTCTCTTGTACTTCTATAATGAAATCATCCAGCAAGCGCATAGGGAGAGCGTATTGCAACATCAAACATTTCTATACTAGAAACAAGCTATAGGCTAAACCCCCTCTTAATAGGAAACCCCGCTAACAGGAAATTTATGTTGTCCCCTCATATGCCCGGTTTAGAGGGGTTTCACTGTATAAATCTACCCACTTTACGCGTTTCTTACGCGTTTATTATCCGTTTCGTTAAACGCGTTTCCTAGCCGTTTCTTTACGCAGTTCTTTACGCGTTTAAAAGAGCCCTGATGAAAGGGTCATCACTTAGCCGACGGACATCTTAGCCGAGACTGCATTGGTATATACACATTACCAGTTGACAGTGCGCTACAGAGTGATGTATTTAGCTCGAGACGTTTTGGCGGAAATAGCCGATCTGACGAGCGCATTGGCGCGAGTCTGATCGGTTGTTTCCGCCAAAAACGTCGAGAGCTAAATGCAACACTCTGTAGCGCATTGGCAACTGGTGATGTGTTTATTATATGCCTTGAATACACTCCAGAAACAACTAAATAGTTGTTTAAATCATTTTATATCCAAAATTTATTAGTTATTTGAAGCAGAAAAAGATTTTTTGCATGCCACAAAGAATAAGGCGGCACTTATACATGTACGTAAAAGCGAAAGCGACGTCAGAGTAAAATACAAAGTGGCTGATACAAGGTGGCTGATACAGACTCTTGTATTTTACTCTGCAAATACACGCGGAAACGCTCGATATCATACGAAGGCATATAATAAAATCGTTTATCACATAAACGTGCAAAATATAGAGGGCCGTAAAAATCGTATGGCCCACTGGGCATATATTTTATACTAATTTTCGAATCACCAAAATACTGTACTACTACGCCGACTGTAAATCAGTAAAGAGAATCTAGACAAACTTAGATCACCACTAGGTATTGAAACATTCCCAAGTGTCCTAGAAACATTATTCCGAGCAGTCCCTCAAACTCAGGCTGCAAATCAGGCTGCATAGAGCTCTAGTATTAACAGTGATTCAGACTGTTTTTCAAATTCAGACGTTTCAATGATAATGACGTCATGTTGTTCTAACGACGTTATTTTGAAAACGAAACTAGATTCTAAATGTCAACTGATCATATTTAGTCAATTACAGCAATTTTTAAATTAAATATTAATTTAAAATTGAATATGGTATCAGAGAAGTCTTTTCACAGCACATTGATGTTGATTTTCTTTATTTTAGTTTGATAGGTGTTTTTCATTACGGATGAATACAACCAAATAACGCCTATGACGAATCGTTTCCTAAGAGCCGAGGGCAAAAGTGAAAGTAAGACCGTTTGGATTTTCGTGTCATTTTGGTGTTTATGTGATAAATAGGATATCAAATTCGTGTGTGTTCAGTCTTGAATTTATTGAACTCGTTGGATAAAATGATATGTTGCTCTCCAAGGCTCGCAACATATGATTTTATCCAACTCGTTCAATAAATTCACGACTGAACACACACTCATTCAATATCCTCTATTTATTAACGCGTTTAAACGCGTTAAAATCGTTAGGCGTTAACCGTTCACTATGCGTTTCTTACGCATAGATTAACGCGTAAATGGGTAGGAATAGCGTATTTACCACATGTAATGAAGGGGGTTTGTTGAAAAATGATATATTATGTCTCCCTAAAAATAAGTCCTTAGAAATGATGCTCACAACTAATATGTCAGCCCTCGGATATCGTACGCAACATTAGTACTAAAATAATGTTTTATATTAAATCATTAAACTCGAGTAAGCGTGTAACGACTGACACATGTGGCATTAACTACAGTAAAACTGATCTATTACATGTACGACCATAAGAAAGAACGGCAATATATTGCATAGAAGACAGGTGACATCTTAAAGCAATATGAACCTATAACAGAAAGCTCCTAAAGGAGCTTTCTGTTTTACGTTCACATTGCTTTAAGCAGCTAACTGCCTTAAACACTTGATAATAAAAGCACTTTAATGGTTGTAAAAGAGAGGGGTTTACTGTATATAAAAAGTTTTGACAGATATAATACTATTGTAGCTTGATAGAATTGTGATAAAACGTTGAGTTGCCATGACATTGAGGCCTTATTGCCCTCAAAAAGGAAGTACTATTTCTATATTTCACACCTCATAAAACCAAAAGCATTTGTAAGCCATTAGGATTAGAATTCTACGCTAATATTGCTCGACCTACAGTGGAGAACACGTTATTTGTCCCGTTTAAACGAAACTAAACGCAAATGCTATTCAAAAGATGTAGAAAAGGACAGCTTTTTGAAAAGTTTTTTTTTATCAGATTGACAAATTATTTGGAACCTGATCAGGCTCCAATTTGTTTGCAATCGCAATGCTTATTTTAACACAAACGCTTTTATTGAGAAATAATAACGTCTTCACCATTTTAAAAATAGCAATGAAACCTACTTCAATCAGACATGGATTAATCCTTTCCTCCGTGAACGCTCAAATGGAAAATTCTAGTTTTCAATTGACATTTTAGGGATATAGGTCAAAATAACAAACAGTATATACCCTAGCCAGAGGGCTCCGTTAGTAGCCCTATAATCAGGGTCTACACTGTTTGCATAGGACAAGTGTACTCATCACAGATACACTGTTTGAAAATGACGCATTAATGCGTGGCTAGATTCAAAGAGTTAAAGAGTCTTTTAAAAGTATACTCATAACTGGTCTTTACTATAGGTTGTCGTTCAAAACCGGACATAAATAAAGTAGAACTCTCTTATGGAGTTTTATGCTTTACTTTTGTCTTGAAATAAACAACATCATGTCTTTAAACCCATTACCCCATATCCTGTTTTTAATTTTGAAGACAGGTAACTACTTAAAGCATGTTGAAAGTAAAACAGAATGCACCTTAAGGCGCATTCTGCTTTACTTTCAGCCTTCTTTAAGCTATCATCTGCTCAACTATTTCTTATGATGTATATTCATTACTGTGTAAATTGAAATTATTTCTTTCGTGTAGGCATACATTGGAGGTGTTAAAAGACTTATTTATGGAGAAATGGGTTAAAGCGAACTCTAAACTACTGCAAATTTTGATGATTACGTATTTCGACTTTAAGTAGTGTTCTCATATTGTCATGCTTGATTCGTAGTATTAAACATTAAAATATTTACAAATGGCTGTCAAGCGTTGTGAATAAGTACAGACGGAAAACGATAAATAGTTAGAGAATTGGATGTACGTCACGGTTCGACGATCCCCGGTCCAGAATGGCTCAAACTACACATTGAAATAACCTTTCAATTTAAGTAAAATATTACAAATAAAATGACTTTTTTGTCTAAAACAAAAAGCAGAAACGAAAGGTCTTCTTGTTTTCCTCGAGCATAAGCCAGTGCTAAATAGGTTAGACCATGGTTGCGCGCGAATAAACGTCGTTTATTCGCGCGCAACCATGGTCTAACCTATACTTACACAGCGGATAAGACGTTATTCTTTCCCGTTTAAATGCAAACGAAACACAAACGCATTGCACAAAAATGTAGAAAATGATTTGTATTGGACAATTTTGCCTATTCATTTTAATACGTGTGAAAAATGTCCTGGAGTCTGATCTGGCGCCAAACTGTTTGCAGTGGAAAATATAGTTTTAGCGTTAACGCGTTTATTTGTAAATACTAACGATTCCCCCACTCTACGTAAATACACATTTCTGTGGAACCCCTCCAAACAGGAACATCTAAATACCGGAATTATCTCTAAACCGGACAAAAACTTTGATCCCGTGTCAAACCTTTTTTTTTTTAACCCATAACACCATAAATATGATTTTTTTTTATGTTTTTGGTTTATTCTTACTCTGAAGAAAATAGTTCCACTTTATACATTCTAATAGATGATAGCTAAAAGCATGTTGAAAGAAAAGCAGAATGAGTCTTAAGGCGCATTCTGCTTTACTTTCAATCTGCTTTAAGTAGTCAGTTATCTTCCATACTAGAAACAAGGTATTTGGTAATAGGTTGAAGGTAAAAACCCTCTCAACTGGAAGCCCCTCTAAACTGGAAATGTGTATGTCCCCACACATGTCCGGTTTAGAGGGGCTACATTGTACTTACAATTTTATTGCTTCAATGCAAATATCGTTACATTTCTATATACTTTTTGCACCACAAATATTTGAGTACAAACCACACACACATGACACCATGTTAACCCATTTTATTCTAAAATATAACCTACTTTAATATATTTTTTGTATTTTATCTCCGCGATATTCTTTTGTAACTTTGGTACAGGGAATATAAAATTTAATGTAAATGTCAAACAGATTGGACCCAGATCAGACGCCGAGTTACTCGGCGTCTGATCTGGATCCATTCTGTTTGCAAATGTCAGTGCAGCCGGGACTATGGTGTAAATAGATAACTTTATAACCATGGTTACAATTCACAAAACTGCAAATACAAAATCATAAAATATGTGATTAAAACCATATCCCTAAAAATACTTTTAAGTTAAGATTAAGCAAACCATTTGAAATAGCTTAACTTAGAACAGTTAATAAATATTACCTTCATTCCCAATAAAGGCGGTTACGCTAAAACTTTATGTGTATTGCTACATGTAACAGTTTTGTGACAGATCAGACGCAGGGTAACCCGGCGTCTGATCAGGCTCCAAATTGTTTTCCTTAAAAACCCCAACAAAACATCTAATCGGTAACAATTGTAAAATAGTTTACATTTTCAAAAAATTAATTGCATTGCACCTGTGTTTAGTTTATGGTGAACAAATCAGTAAAGTATTGAAATATCTAGGAATATACAAACATATGGCGTTAACTCTTTCATTGTCAAAATTGTCGTGAGGTTTTTAACCCTGCACCGTTATATTGTCGTCTGCTGCAATATTGTTGTCTGCAATATCGTTTCAAAGTTAAATATAATTTTAAGGCAGCATGACTGAAGAAATGTCGAAATAAGTGTCAATCAGTTTGGTTCCTAATCGAAATTATTTCAAACAGTTTGGATCCTGATCAGACGCCGCGTAACGCGGTGTCTGATCAGGATCCAAACTGTTTATAATCGCGCCTTTTGGTGTAATTGACAGTGAAAGGGTTAACCTTAGGACATTGACAGTATGCAACATATAGGCAAAATGTGCTGAATTTTGCGCAAAGAGCATTACACGTATAATTGATACATCATGGTTAAACAGAAATTGCTGAGTCGAATTATTTGAATGTTTGAACGCATGGCTGAATACTGTTCATATGTTAACCTAACCAAACTAATCATACATCCCTTCAAGCTATTAACCATTATCGTGCTAATCGCGAATTGCCAAGATTTTGCAAATACAGTGTTCCCTCCATACAACGGTCCTCCCAACAACGACTCCCTCCTTACAACGCATCTTGTCGCAATTCCCAGGAAAACGACAATGTTTTAGGCTACTGCTGCAATATTGTCCGCTTAAAGTGGTCGTATGCTGTTTTTCTCAAAATTTCTCATGAAATTTGGACAGAAAAAAAACTTAATGACGAGTGACAAACAGCTTGAATCCAGATCAGACGCCGTGTTACGCGGCGTCTGATCTGGATTTAAGCTGGTTGCAAATGAAAGCCAAATTCTCTCCCTATAACGACTCCCTCCGAACAACGCACATACCTTTTGTCTCCCATTGGGTGTCGTTGTAGAGAGGGAGCACTTTAGTTTGGATTCAAATTAGACGCCGCGTGACGCGGCGTCTAATCTGGATCCAAACGGTTTGGAAATCATTATTAAAACTTTCTTCAGTTAATAGAGATTAAGTTTTAATTTTGATATGTAATTGCAGACGAAATATTTGAAGCAGACGACACTTTAGCATCATAAAGGTTAACGTATTTCACATTGATTACAGTGGAGAAAACGTTATTCTTTCCCAATAAACGCGTTTACGCTAAAACTATTATTTGCAGTACAAACAGATTGGAGCCAGATCAGACGCCGGGTAACCCGGCGTCTGATCAGGCTCCAAACTGTTTGCCACCAAGATAAACATGAAATATCAGAATTGTCCAAAAGTTGTTCTTTTCTACGATTTAGTGTTTTGCGTTTGCGTACGTTTGCGTTTAAACGGGAAAGAATAACGTTTTAAGGGGCAAAAGCCTCACGATGAATTCGATCATGAAATTGTTATACTATACATGTATATGTTATAACTTATTCACCCCTGAAACTTTAAATGGGAAATCCAATTTTCCAATTTAGTCCAGTTCACTTGTAACTGTTTAGGGTTTCTTTTTGGAATATATTGCAAACTGTCATACAGAACAGGCCAGTACCAGAGGTTTCTTTTAGGATCGACACTTTAATCGTGTATCGTTTATTTCATATGGTTCAATAACCTATATTACAGAACAGAACATCTTTTATTCAGACTTGTACATAAGTACATCATCTTAAAACATAAGTAACAAAACCACATATTATGTCATATTCAATTAAATTCAAGTAATTACTAATATAATGTAACTGTTTTAGTTACAGTGGAGAACACGCTATTCCTTCCCGTATAAACGCATACGCGGTGCACTAAAATGTAGAAAATGGCAACTTTTCTATGTTTCCACATATTCATTTTAATATGAGTGGCAAACAGTTTAGAGCCTGATCAGACGCCGGGTTACCCGGCGTCTGATCTGTCTCCAAACTGTTGCAATGGACATAATAGATATAGCGTAAACGCGTTTATTTGGGAAAGAATAACGTTTTTTCACTGTAATATTAGCCAAAAGTTCATAGGGCGAATGTGCTTTTACAGAAACACTGTTTGTAAATGAAGCGTCACTAGGTTTCAATAATGTTCAAAACTCATGACGTGTTTTTCGTCGCAGATTTCTGTTTTTACTATTGACCAAGGATCGTGAGTTTCAACCAATCGGAAATTATCAGAAGCATTTACTGTAAAAGCAATGTTCCTATTGACACATGAGCAATGCTTGTGTATTGACAAATTTAACTGACATTATAATCAACGCAATATCAAGAAATGCAGTTTGAATAAGTCCATATGCTATGTAACGGCAGTGCACATGTGGCCCGTGTTCAGACACGTCGTACGACAGATATTGTCATAAGATAATAAAAGACTCAATCATTATCCATTTCTCTATCTTATCCTGTCTTGTGATATCTCTATTTGGAATCGTCTTTTCAAGACGATTTCAAAGAGATGTCACAAGACAGGATTAGATGGAGAAATAAGAAAGTATATGTTTTGTAAGTTTTGAACTACGACGCTTTTTGTCGTACGACGAATAGTAGGACGGACCCTTGATTTATATTTTTTTTTATATATACGACCATATACGACGCTCATTTTTATAAAGATATGTATTTACTTCTGCAAGAGTTTTACGGGTTTTTTTCACAATAAAAGGACCATAACTTTACAAATCAATATACATTTACAGCAGGTGGTTCCCTATAGTTCCAAGAAATATGTTACTCCGGTACATAAGCCGATACACACTAAAGGGTGAATGTCATTATGTTTGGCGATTACAGGGCTGCCATTTCCTCGGATTTTTATCCTAGCACATCGTAGCTTAAAACAGGCTGAAAGTAAAGCAGAATGCGCCTTAAGGCGCATTCTGTTTTACTTTCAACCTGTTTTAAGCAGACATGTGTCATCAAAACAAGAAACAGACTATGGGGTAAGGTACGAATAGTAAAATTGCGTCTGAAAAATTGAAAATTTGAAATCTTAGGATTTTTATGATGAACTTATGGCAGCCCTGCGATTATCGGTGCATATATATATATATATTCCCTCTAGAAACTTGTCTTCTTTTTATTAATGTCTCAGAGGTAGCTGCTTATTTAGTGCAATTTTAAACAAAAGATACTTGAAACAATATTTAAGCAATCAAATTGATATACGAGTAGTTCTACCATTTTCAAGTGACGTACTTTTGCTTTTACCGTAAATATTCCCAGTATACTCATTCTCTCTGCATCTGCGTTACTAAAGAAACTACTAACCCTGCGACGATTATTAAAAAAATAAAATAAAAAAAAAATAAAAGAAGACATTTCTTGTTAATTTTAATTTCGTTAACTATAACACTATGTGAACAAGGTTAGTCATTCATGTACTTATCTTTGCGAAAGAATTTTCTAACGTGTTTTCAAAGTGTATTTTCTTTTTAAAGCGGAAAGTCAATTGTTCTAAAACACGCCGAAAGGTTAGTAAGCATTTGAGTTGAATCTGCGATAGTTTTTTAAGCATTTGATATAAAACAACCCTCAATGGCAAATTTTGAAATTAACTTTATTGGAAATCGGAAAAGTCTATTTGCAGTTTCAAAGTAAAATAAGTTTCCTCAACCTTTTAATTGTCAAAGTTGTCGTGAGATTTTACCGCATCACCGCCATATTGTCGTCCGTTTCAATAATATTGTCTGCAGTATCGTTTCAAAGTTAGAAATAAGGCAGTATGAATACAGAATTTCGAAATGAGTGTCAAACAGTTTGGATCCTGTTCAGACGCCGCGTAACGCGGCGTCTGATCAGGATCCAAAGTGTTTGCAAACTCGCATTTTGGCGTCATTGAAAGTGAAAGGGTTAACTATATTTTTTATAGTAGTAAGGTTTGATCCAGTGAACCCTAGTAACACGTTCACTTGTCAATTACAAACAGAACACCTGGGACGAATATACATTTCCTACTAAAACTCCCCTTCAACTATGTTACAGCGAGGGGTGTACCTGCCAGAAGTCATGTTAAGGTTTCCGCTCGGAACTGTTACGGCGCCTGTCCATATTTTAACAACGCGGAGCGAAATGAAACTTAAAAACTGACATTATCATGTAGTTAAGTACGATTTTCTTTATGTTTTTATTTTTACAAGTATTTGATTTATCTGTGGTTTATTTCATTTGATTTTATTTTGATTTAATCGATTTTATTGAGGATTATGTGAAGTATTATATATCAGTTAAAACAAAAAATATATGTTATATACAAGCATGGTTTTAAAACTAATAATTGACCGGTTTTTATAACAAATGTAATCGCTTTTAACTGATTACATTTGTATAAGGCAACTCGGATGCAATTTCGTAAAACTTCAATGTTAAGGGGTCTGCAGTATTTAATTATTAATGCATTAACTTCTAAGCGAGACATGCCAATTTGCATGCTTAAAATAAGAAACCAACATGTTTATTTGTTTGGTCAGTCGGTAATTTTGTATATATGACGTCATATACCAATTCTCGCGGTCGAACTCTGTAAACGCAACAGAAAATGGTCAGAATTCACTAAATTTATGTGATAAATAAAATTTAACTGTAATATTTACAAAAGGAAGACTGTAAAACGATTTAATCCCAAAATAATATTTTCAAAATTACTGTTTTATACATGCAGTGAAACCTCTATCCTTCTGGGCATAGAATACACCGGAAAGGGGTATTTTTCCTTACCCCTTTCATACCTTTGATGTTGCAAGTTTAAACGAGCTTTTTTTTTTTTATAAGATTACCCAAATAGGTCAGCTTTGATTGACAGGAAAACACCCAGTTACAGTGGAGAAAACGTTAATCTTTCCCAATAAACGCGTTTACGCAAAAACTATTATTTCAAATTTCAAACAGTTTGGAGTCAGATCAGACACCGGTTAACCCGGCGTCTAATCAGGCTTCAAACTGTTTGCCACTCAGATAAAAATGATTAGTCATAGTTGTCAAAAATTGTTTGTACATTTTATTGCTATGCGTTTGCGTTTCGTTTGCGTTTAAACGGGAAAGAATAACGGTTTCTCCAATGTAGGCGAGAACGTGTATAACGCGAGAATAGCTATGACGCGAGAATTGTGATGCAGATTCTTTTTTTCAGCGGTAGATGTAAGAGTGATGAGTGCAGAGTTGTCCTGCGCGGACTCATTGTTGTTGTCATCAATTGGCACGATAACCTCCACGCTTGTGTCACTTCAGATGGTTTCCTCTTATGGAATTTTCCATTAGAGACATTATGGCAGAGGCCGCAACACTGTAGAGAAGAGACCTAACATGCGTCAGTTGAGCGGACAGATGTTGGAAGAACTTGTCAAAATCAATTTAAAACCTGCAAACTGAATGCAGATGCGGACGTGTCGTTACATGCTAAATAAGGAATTATAGGTACATACCGTTTAAGATGTTTTACCTGTAGTGAAACAAAATGTAAACCAGCAAAACATTCATGTCTTGAATAGTTAATTACTTTTAAACCCCCTTTTCCGCGCACTTATGTTGTATAATTCGATGCGATTATATACGATATTGCCTAAGTATAGAAAATATATCAACACTAAGAAAAAATAGCATCCTACCAATCATTGGCTTAAATCATCTGGTTCCTATCTGTCACACATTTTCGAGCGGAAACCTTAACATGACTTCTGGCAGGCACACCCCTCGCTGTACATAAGGTTCCTTCTATGCAGCTTCTAAAGTCCTAATATTTGCGACTTGAATTTAGATTTCTTATACCGTTGTTTCTGTGAAATACTATGAATGTCGGGCGAAAAATAAAAGAATAAGAGCACTTTTCCGCGTATTTTCTGATCACCCCTCGTAGTTGACAGGGAGTGAGGGTAGACCCTGATCAGAGGGCTCCTGCATGAGCCTTCTACACAGTGCCTGCACTATTTTTCAGTCAATGATGTACTGTAAAAAGACCAACACTAAATAATATTCAAAGTACTTGAGAGTACTGATGATGATTTCAAACTGAAATACAGAGGTATGGAATAGAAAGAGAAACAGGAGATTAATAAAGAGCATTTGAAAAACAATATTTATGTTTTAATGTCTCGGATAGTAGGATTTATAACTGTTTATATATACAGAGAACTTGTAACATTGAATAATACTGTAAAGAGCCTGACTACCGGATTTGGCAACCCTATTTTGTAAATGATTTCATGAAAAACGTCAAAAAAATTCAGGCATATTTGGAGATTATCTATACACTTAGCCTTTAAATCTCATTAAACATTTCAGCATGTCACCTTTTTGATTCCGAAATAATTTGTTCTCAAAACTAATTTTATGGTCATCTTATTTTATTCAGAGTAGATAATGTATATTCACTAGAAGTTAATATTGTCGAATCGTTTCACTGTTTCTTCCAATACAGTTTTTAACATTAATCGAGTTTACGTTTTTAAGGAACTTTATGATATCCTACGATATTACTGAGCGCTGCTTAAAGACTTTTCCTCAGTCCATTGAGGGACCACCACCCCATTGTTCTGGAGGTGTCAATGTGCAGCACACACTCAGTATACCTGGTGAGGTCCAGATTATACTCATGCTCTAGTGATTTTCAATGGTTTTTTCTAACCAAACTATCAAATATAAAGGTAGAGTCTCACACGAGAAGCTTCAATGGTTCTTTGCTAGCGACATGTCCATAAGATCCATGATTATTGCAAGGAAATTGTCTGGCAAGGCGTTATGATCGAAAGGTCATCTAGGGATGTCTTTAAGTCGCCGCGTCAATGACGCTGGTTGATCTACACTGTTTGACACCCACATACATCTAAAGCGTTGTTTTCAGCAGTATTGTATACGGTATTTAGCTGTGTAGACCAAACTCGGATACAGAACAGCCTACTGGGATGACAACAGTGCTTGGTATAATGTATGTACACTATTGCAATGCAATAAGGCAGGTTCTGTCATGGCACGGCTACTCCGCGTCTGATCAGGATCCAAACTGTTTGTAATGTTAACTTTAGCCGCCCATGGCGTAGAAAGAGTTCATGAACAATAACCATTATTGTAACATGCACATTTATACAGCCATTTTATTCAACAGAACTGGATTGACTCATTTTATCCTGTCGACGAGTATACTCGTCCTTTTTTTTTTTTTTACAAACAATTGTACCTGTGAGGAGTACACTTTTCATATACAAACAATGAAGACCCTGATCGGAGGGCCTCTGATCAGGGTCTGAACTGTTTGTAATTTTGCAATATGCATATATTGCTGAAAGACACAAACCGTCGTACACACAGTCATAAATGGACTAGCTTTAAATGGAAACTGGAACTGTCCATTAACAGTTTCATGGATGAATAAGTTAACTTGATATACCGTATGATTGCCTCCAATTTGTATGGGCGGGGCGCGTAAAAGTGAGATAATCACCCATATATTCTTTCGACACCCATACACAGTGGAGAATCTGTTATTCTTTCCCGTTTAAACGCAAACGAAACGCAAACGCAAACGCAAAGTACTAAAACGTAGAAAATGACAAATTTCCCACGATTCTTAATGTTGGTTTTAACCTGGACAGCAAACAGTTTTGAGCCTAATCAGACGCCGGGTAACCCGGCGTCTGATCTGGCTCCAAATGGTTTGCATGAGAAATAATAGATTTAGCGTAAACGCGTTTATTGGGAAAGAATAACGGTTTCTCCACTGTATATCAGCATTTTAAATCATTTTTTTGGTCGTATATATTTCTTCAACTGTAACTGTTTCTCTTCTGTAATAGTGTTTGCTTTCAAAATTACCGTCTACAATTTACTTCAGGCATTTCAAACCAGAAAAATGATACAATATACACCAGCTTTGGTCCAGATCAGGCGCCGAGTTACTCGGCGTCTGATCTGGACTCAAGCTTTTTTGCAAATGTTTGATGCAGCCGTGCTACAGAGCGGAAGTGATAAAACGCGGTGAAGACAGCAATCAGTATATGCATGTAATACAAGATCAAAGCTAAGTGCTAGTTGGGTTGTAATTTAATTTTTAAAAACAATAAAAGTTGAGAATAGTATACTACAAAACAACAAGGGTTATGCAGTTTGTCGTTAAGCATGTGCTAAGCGGCAATATAATTAGAACTTTCTGCCTTTCTGTTTCCTTCATTAACTCTTTACCTCATACCCTGTGACTAGTTTTGAAGATACATGTAGATGTATACTTAAAGCAGGTTGAAAGTAAAGCAGAATGTGCCTTAAGGCACATTCTGCTTTGCTTTCAGTCTGCTTTAAGCTATCTTCTCTAAGGAAAATGAAAATATTTCTATGATACGTATTCATGACTGTATAAATAATTAATTGGAGCTATTTTCTTCAGTGGAGGAATAAATTAAATTCGCTAAAAGGCGCTTCTATGGGTTAAGCCGCCATTTGCCCATAGAACGACATTTTAACTACAGCGCCCCCTCCCTTCAACAACATCCGAACAACGATTCCCTCCCTACAACAACGTTTGTCTCTGTTCCACAAACAAGACATTTATCTGCTGCAATATCGTCTGCTTAAAATTGTCGACTGCAGTTTTTCTCAAAGTTACATATTGGACATTTTCACAGAAGAAACGTAATGGCGAGTGGCAAACAGTTTGAATCCAATTCAACCTGTTTTCAATTGTAAGCCAGTTCGTGCATATCCACCACCATTCGACACACAAGACACCATAAGTGTATATTGCATTTGTTTTCAAGCCAATGGACAATATACGTGTAAGTATGTGGCATAATTTTGCTCACATATGAACTTATCTGTGATTTGTTAATTTAATTGTTTTCATGAAAAAATACCATAATCTCTTGTAATTCAATAATGAATGGCATGGTTCATATATATATGTATATGATGATATTTTAAACTGTGTAACAATGAAGAGACATAAATAAAGATTATACTACATAATGTCGGTCTCCCATTACATTTTTTGTAGAGTGGGAACAATGTACATGCACGCTCAAGTGACTACTGATCACATACTTTTATTACTTTGCCATAATTAACCAATCGGTATCATTTATAATCTAAACCTGACTTTCGTTTTTGCCATGTCAGCCCTTTCACTGCCAATAGCGTGAAAATGCACATTTGCAAACAGTTTGGATCCTGATCAGACGCCGCGTTACGCGGCGTCTGATCAGGATCCGAACTTTTTGATACTCGTTTCGGAATTCCGTGAGTCATACCGCCTTAAAATCTAACATTGATTTACGATATTGCAGACAACAATATTGAAGCAAACGACAATATGGCGGAGAAAGGGGTAAATACCTCACCATATATTTGAAAGTGAATTGGTTACTGTGCGAATGGTAAGTTGTTTAAGGTTAACGTCCGTTTGGACATTCGGAGAGCTTAGTTATAAGCACACCCGATTCTCACTAAAGCCATGAGTTCGATCCCTGGTCGGGACAATATTACGAGGAGATATATTGGTCATGCGTACGCGTGTACGCTGGTTTTCTAATGGAATTCCGATTTCCTTCTACAGAAATGACGCCATACGCCACCATTCGAGACATCAAACGTTATCTATATAAGTCAAAATAGTTTAAGCTAACTGTTTCGTTATCAATTTCAAAATAAAAGAAATTGAACCTTTTCACTCTCAATGGCGCCAAAAAGCAGGTTTGCAAATGGTTTGGTTCCTGATCAGACGCCGCGTAACGTATGGGACTCGAACCTAGAACCTCTGGATTGCTAGATAATCACTCTACCAACTGCGCAAACAAAGAAGACGCTGAAGTTTATCAAACTTTTCTTTATGTAAATGTTCACTATAAACACGTGCCGAAAAAGATCATGTGAAAGTCTTCAGCATTTCCGGAACTCGAGATGCGGACCGCCCGCTGTCAAACCACCTTAACGTATTTTTACCGGGCTTACATTCATTACCATTCTAATCTATACAGTAGTCTGGTTTCTTCCCCTGACACTACGTGATTGGGTCAGACACAAACGAATAATGGCGGCACCCATGGAGAAGACCAGGTGAATTAAAACACGAAGGAACAACTTAAAGTATTGATGGCAGGCGCTTAATATATTTCATACCATTACGATAGGATTAAATATGACAATGCTTAGTGGTGACATTTTAAAGCTTGAAGTCACATATTTCCGCGACCGTGCTTGCAGACGGTATCCTTGTAGATTTAAATGAAAAGTAACGATGTGTCAGCATTTTTATTCCCCCATACTACTTAGTCTGGAGCATATTGTTTTTGTCTGTCTGTCTGTCCGTCTGTCCACAACTTTACCCTTGTCCATAACTCTGCAACTACATAGGATAGAGACTTTATATTTGGTATATGCACTCAACTCAAAACGCTCTTGAGCTCAGTACAACTTGGGTCATGTCCGACAAATGTCATGGTCATTTAGAGGTTAAATCGGGTAAATTAAACATTGGCCATCATTTTGTAGCTGCATGTGATACAGAATTTATATTTGGAATGCGTACGCAACTCAAGAAGCTCTTGAGCTTGGTACAACTGAGATTGTGACCAACAAAGGTCAGGGTAATTAAGAGGTCAAATATGGGTTGTTTAACTTTTGACGTATCTCTAGAACTACATATGACAGAGACTTCATATTTAGAATGTGTACTAAACTCAAGAAGCTCTTGAGCTTGGTTTAACTTAGGTTGTGGTCAACGAAGGTCAAGGTAATTAAGAGGTCAAATATGGTAATTTAACTTTTGCCGTATCACTAGAACTACATGTGACAGATACTTCATATTTGGCATGTGTACTCAACTTAAGAAACCCTTAAGCTCAGTATTGTTGGGTTATGTCAAAGGTCAATGTCATTTAGAGGTCAAATAGAGTTACATGTAATTCAACATTAGTCTAAACTCTAGAAAAGGCTTGTATCTTACAGAATACATCTTAACTTTTATATATAGGCCTAATATACACTTTCCAAGTATCGTATTTGAGTTCTTAACAGAATAGAACACATTTTATTTTGACTTAAACACACAGTATATGCCTGGTTTAATTAGGGTCGTTTTATTATATATTTAATCGCTGTTGATCACTGTTGTAACCAAAACATTTACGTCTCCGTAACTGTCCATACTTTGGACGTGTGGCGTGTTCATATAAAATAAAAATTGTTTGTAACAGTATCATTGTTAAACATCTTTTTATATAACAATTGGCGATTATATTAATGTTGTAAGACATTATTATTCGAACTCTAAATGACCTTGACCTTTGACATGATCCAACTCTACTGAGCTTAAGCGTTTCTTAAATTGAGTACACATGCCAAATATGAAGTCTCTATAACATGTAGTTCCAGAGTTACGGCAAATGTTAAATTAACCATATTTGACCTCTAAATGACATTGACCTTTGTTAGACATAACCCAAGTTGTTCCAAGCTCAAGAGCTTTTGAGTTGAGTACACTTCTCAAATATAAAGTCCGTATCACATGCAACTCCAAAATTATGACCAATCTTTAATTCACCTGCTTTTACTTCTAAATGACCTTGACATTTGTCCGACATGACCCAAGTTGTACTGAGCTCAAGGACTTCTTGAGTTCAATACACATTCCAAATATAAAGTATATATCACATGCAGCTCCAAAGTTATGGCCAATGTTTAATTCCCCCGATTTTACCTCTAAATGACCTTGGCCTTTGTCGGACATGACCCAAGTTGTACTGAGCTCAAGAGCTTCATGATTTGAGTACACATACCACATATATAGTCTCTATGCTATGTAGCTCCAGAGTTATGGACAAAGGTAAAGTTGTGGACAGACGGACAAACAAACAGACAAACAAACCAACTGAACTGGCAGACAAAAACAATATGCTCCCGACTAAGTAGTGAGGGAGCATAAAAATACCGATACATCATTATTTTTCATTAAAATATTTAGGAAACGTATACCGTCTGCAAGCTCGGTCGCGAAAATATGTGACTTTATGCTTTAAAACACAAAATACACAACGTCATTTCTAATCATTGTCATATTTAATCCTATCTTAATATTATGAATCATATGTTAAGATATTAAGCGCCTGTCATCAAAACTTTAAGTTGTTCCTTCTTGTTTTAACTCAACTGGTCTTCTCCATGGGCGCCGCCATTATTTGAATATGTCTGACCTAATAATCGAAGTTATATTAGACAGGGAACCAGACTAATCTATACAGTTGCATTGTGGCGATGGCTTCTGATGAAACTCTCTAATCTCATGTGCTAATATTGTCTTTGTTTTACCGCAGGTATAGAAAGGTTAGTTCTGTCCCCCCTTGTTCCTATATTAGATCCATTGTGCATGTTCTTTAACCATCTTTAGATCTACATTATTTCGAGGGCAACAAGGAAGCTTAGTTGCTTGTCTGTACTAATTGTATTACCTCTTGAAATAGTCGTTATCATCATTATTATTATTGGTAGTAGTATTAGTGTTATTATCATGCTTCAAACTGTGGCCATTCAGGTTACAACTTAACGTTTATGTCAACCCTTTCGCTCTCAATGACGCTTAAAAGTGCGTTTGCAAACAGTCTGGATGCTGATCAGGCGCCGCGTAACGGCGTACCGGTTTGACACTCGTTTTGAAATCTCTTCAGCCATACTGTCTTATTTTTTTAACTTTGAAAAAATTGGCAGTGAAAGTATGGAATGCCGGTCACGACATGCTAAATGCTAAATGCTGCTTTGCCAGTTGCTAAATGCCAATACATCCAAAATAGCTTACTTTGATGAAATTGTCAGATCAAACTACAGCACCAGGCTTCACCAGATGTTGTCCTTAGACATTGCCGTGGAGGTAGTGTGAAATATTGTAGCATGTTGTCCCTCACAATAGATGCAGACATGTATAACATTATTAAGCAACTGGCAAGTGGCATATTGGCAATTGGCAAATTAGCATTATAGAACATATTAGCATTTAGCAAATGGCAATGTAGCAACTGGCAAACAAGCATTTAGCATCTAGAAACTGACTTAACTGGTCAAAACAGCAAACAAAGTGTTGTGGGTTTATTGTTTACACTCATGACCACCATCTAGTCGATTAGACGGTGGTACAGTAAACATTTGACCCCGAAAAAACACTCTTCAGTTAAAAGATATTAAATTAATTGCAAATGGTGAAAGGGTTAACACAGCAATTCCCACAAAACACCGTTTGAAGCCAGAATAGACACCGGGTAACTATGTCAGGGCTGCCAGTTCTCCGGAGTTTTCCTAAACCTCCGGATTTTTTTCCAAGTTCATGGTAGCTTAAAGCAGGCTGAAAGTAAAGCAGAATGCGCCCTAAGGCGCATTCTGCTTTACTTACAACCTGCTTAAAGTAGTCGCATGTCAACAATACAAGTAAAAGGCTATGGGGTAAAGGTACGATTCGTAAAATTGCAATTGAAAAATGCATTCCAACACTTAACATTTTCTTTATTTTATTTCATTACATTAAGCTTAAACTCGAAATCATATACCGTATTCTACACAGTATCAGCCATTTTGCGCTGAGTGGAGCAACATTTCGTACAGTAAAACCTCTATTACGACAACTAAAAAGAAGGCGAAATAATTTTTATAACAGTCAGGTGACTGCTTAAAACAATTTTATTTTAAACATGTTTTATTTCCAATATTTCAACATGGAAATGGGGTTGGGCCGCAAATTGCAAAAACATTACTTACGGCCCTTCCCCTAAAGGGGAAGGCTTATGCCCCTATTCCACACCGACTACGAATCCCACGAATCGCTACGAATTGGAAAATGCTAGGATTCGTAGTTGATTCTTAACAGATTCGTGAAGTTCTTACCTGATTCGTAGTCGATTCTTGCAATTCGTGAGCGGTCGGGGATTCGTGGCAAAAGTTTTGAGCTGTTCAAAGTTTTGGCCAAGATCTCCACGAATGGAACAATGGGTAGTTAATTCGTAACAAATTCGTAGTGCATTCGTAGGATTCGTAGCTGATTCGTAGGATTCGTAAACGGCTTTTTTGGCGTTCGTGGTATTCTTAACTCATTCGTGGGATTCGTGAGTACTAGTTTGATACCTTTCTCCTGTAGCCAGGAGTCTGAGAGTCAATGCCAGCTTCACTCCGGTATATATATTTGGTCTCACGTGATGCATGGATGACTGACCTATAATCCTTGCATTCTTACATACAGCGCTCCCTCTCTATACAACGACACCCAATGGGACACACACACAATTTGTTCGGAGGGAGTTGTTATAGGGAGGGAAACTTAAGACTTGGTTTACATTTGCAAACAGCTTGAATTGAGATCAGACGCCGAGTAACACGGCGTCTGATCTGGATTCAAGCTGTTTGTCACTCGTCATTTTTTTCTATCAAAATGTCCAATATGTAAATTTGAGAAAACCAGCAGACGATAATTTTAAGCAGGCGATATTGCAGCAGCAAAAATGTTAAACGTAATTGTCATGTTTGGGGAACTGCCGTAAGGGTCGTTGTACGGAGGGGTCGTTGTTGGGAGGGCCGTTGTAGAGAGTGAACACTGATGTTGGTAAAGGTATTCTCATCTTTACACTAAGCTAATGTTCTAGCGTTCTAGATGGAGTCAGCCACTGTCTAACCCAGTACCTTGTGGATCTTCCCCTTCTTCTTCGGGATATCTTCTTGCTATTAGCATGCAGCTAGCGTTGGTTGATACGCCGGTTCCAAATCCAGTCCCACTGCTGCTCTATCTTAAAAGTCCATTTTTGGACTGATGCCCGAGTTGAAACGGGAACTACAGCGCTACATCTCTACAATTGGAGACAAAATGTGTGCGTAGTTGGAGGGAGTCGTTATAGTGAGGGAAATTGGCTTACATTTGCAAACAGTTTGAATCAAGATCCGACGTCGAATTACGCTGCGTCTGATCTGGATTCAAGCTGTTTGTCACACGCCATTATCTTTTTTCTGTCAAATGTCTATTATGTAACTTTGAGAAAAACAGCAGCCAACAATTTTAAGCAAACAATATAGCAAGCGTGAAAGTTTGGGCATATTTGTTTTTGGTTGGAAAACAACGACAAGTGTTGTTGTAAGGAGGGAATCGTTGTTGGGACGGCCGTTGCAGGGAGGGAACACTACATACCTTCAAGAATCCCACGAACCGTCAAGAATCAAACATCATTCGTAGCTGATTCGTAGATGCATTCGGCATATTCGTAGATGCATTCGGCAAATTCGTAACTGATTCTTAGCGTTCGTGCAGTAGTCGTAGTGGATTCTTGCAATTCGTACTGAATTCTTGACAGTATTCGTAAGATTCGAGCCGAATCCCACGAATATTCTTAACTCGTTCGTAGCCGATTCGTAGAGGGCCACGAATTGGATGGAAAGAAATGCCGAACTCCACGAATCCCCACGAATCACAGCATTTATCAATTCGTGGGATTCGTGGGATTCGTAGTCGGTGTGGAATAGGGGTATTAATTCAATGTGGCAAAAAAAAAAAAACCCACAATAAGCTCCTAAAGGAGCTTTCTGTTTTGCTGTCACCTTGCTTTAAGCAGTCAACTGTCTCAAATACCTAATACTTAACATGATTTAATGATAGTAATAGAGAGGATTTACAGTACAGAAAATAGCGGTTTCACGTTACATTTTACCGCCTCAATTTAAAATGCATTAAAGATTAGAAATGGGGTGCCATAAGTTGATCATAAAAATCCTAAGATTTCAAATTTCCGATTTTTCAGACGCAATTTTTCTAATCGTACCTTTACTCCATATTCTGTTTCTTGTTTTGATGACACATGTCTGCTTAAAACAGGTTGAAAGTAAAGCAGAATGCGCCTTAAGGCGCATTCTGCTTTACTTTCAGCCTGTTTTAAGCTACGATCTGCTAGGATAAAAATCCGAATACTTAGGAAAAATCCGGAGAAATGGTAGCCCTGTTAAAATAATTGGACAGATTGATTAGAGAAATGTCCATGCCTGCGAGTGCCAAACAGTTTGGATCCTGATCAGATCACGAAATACTCGGCTTTTTATAGGGATCCAAACTGATTGCACTGCTGTTTCAGTCGCTTTCTATGGCGACTAAAAGCAGAAATAAGAGTTTTCCGAACCATGCCTTTTTCATACCCGTCGATTTTACAGGCTCGGCTTTTTATTACATGAATGAAACACAGTGCTTGATAACATCTTCACCGTTCAGTTATTAATTTAATTCGGAATTGAAAATGTAGCCTGCAACATAATTATTTAAACGTAGTTGTTTTAAACATTTGAGCACATATATATACTGAAATTAAGTCATAAGACCATTGAGTTACTCGGCGTCTGATCTGCATCTAAACTGTATAAAACCTGTTGTTATGCATCTGCTTTCTGCTCTGTTTGGCACATATGCTCGCTGTAGATATTATTAAAAAGATAAAGAGGTTCTTTATCGAAGATTGATCTACGTAACCAGTCTGCCTTGCAAAACTAGCATACGCCCTCACTAAAATTCACGGGCCCGTCTTCTGAAACGTACGACAAATATTGTCGTAAGTCAAATTCTTAAATTTCAAATTATTATTTATTTCTCCAGCTTATCCTGTATGTGACATCTCTTTGGAATCGTCGTGAAACGACGATTCAAACGAGATATCACAAGACAGGATTAGATGGAGAAATCAGAAGCTCGATGTATTTAAAAGTTTTGACTTACGACCATGTTTGTCGTACGACATTTTGTGAGACGGGTCCCAGTACTTTATAGACTAATTTCACTGTATGAGGTCCGTGCAATAGAGATAGTTTTCTTATTGCTTTACTTATGTCTTAAAATAGAGGTCAGTATCTTAAGCGATCTATTTTAGTGAATGTTTGCATGCTAGCGGCCGATATATCAGCCACAGTGATTGTCTTTGCAAACAGTTATGATCCAGATGAGACGCCGCATAAAGCGGCGTCTCATCATGATCCAAACTGTTTGATACTCTGACCATGTTTTGAAAAGGGTTTTAGAAAAAACTTTATTTCGAACAATAGCAGACGACAAATGTTGCAGACGAAAAAAAAACACCACAGCATGCAGAGTTAAAGACATTAAGCCAGTCCATTCATTGATTCCCCCTCCATTGTTCTCACTGGGTGTCAAACTTTACTGTAAGGCATGGGAACACGGTGAATAAACGTACACAGGATATAGACACCGAAATGATTAGGAATTGAAAGTGAAAGTAGCGAGTTGAGTACTTTTATTACGTTTATCTCTAATATCTTCTTACAAATAAAGTAAACATGAATTGCAAGATAGTCTGTAGACATATGTGACCATACTGGTGCCAGGAATATAAATAAATTGACATGGAAGACTGAATAAAAAGGCTTTAATCACTGGCCATAGTCGCATCTTCGTCAACATTTGTCATTATTTTCGCTGTTTATACACGTTATACAAAAAAGTGAATCGACAGATCTGTTTATTTTTCATTTAAATGTAACTATGCAAAAGCTGCTTAAAAATCGACCAACAATAGCTAAGATATACCATGTCAAACCGATCGCCAAATGTACTGGGGATAGTGTCCAACGGTTATTTATTGTACTGGGTATAGTGAAAGGCCGTACTGGGGATAGCCTCTGAAAACTTAGTGTTTTGTGTCGTAAAATGGTATTATGGTACATTGCGTTTGATTTTTATGGCAAACTACATGCTGTTACGTTTCCAGCATACGAAAAAATGGATAATCTTCATTTTTCTGGGAAGTTAAGTCCAAAGCCACTAAATTTATCACATATCATTTTCCCTTCTTACGCCTTTATGCGATGGTAGTAGTTTGTGGTGCAATACATGTCGAATGTATTTAACAGAGTAAACTATAAATTATCAAAGCATTCTTGAAAGAATCACGGCTATTTGGACTCGGCTATTTTGTAGTTACTCATATACCAACAATGCGCAACCCTTCACACAACACTGGTTTTCAAGGTAAGAACATACAACGTGTTCATCTATATATGTATGAGCCAAAATTAGACTTTACCTTTGCGACCAGTGCATATCCGGAGCAGCCTGCACATCCACATTTTGATCAAGATCTGCACCGTTCTCCTTTAAGTTTCTAGATGTCGTCATACTACTTCTATTACAATAAAAACAGCCATTATTAAGCATTGACAATGCACAGTTTTCTTAGTAATTGCACTTGCCGAAAGGATTACAAGGAGTGTTGCCAACGATTTTCTTCTCTGAGACCGGTTTCATTGAACATATTAATCTTTAGTTGATGCTGCTTCAATGTATGTGTGTGCGTGTGTGTGTGTGTGTGTGTGTGGGGGGGGGGGGGGGGGGTTGTATCGGTCTACCTGTATTGCTACATGTAGCACATAAGGCTTTGCAATATTTTACAAAACAATGTTGTTGCCTATATATGCGATAAAACCAAAAATCTTTTCTAAACTACTGGTCCATTTGCATCAACATTTACTGTCAGTTATCCTTGGGTAATATCTTCGTCTATTTTCATAACAAGTCTGATTAGGCTCCACAATGTTTTAAAAAGAGATACTTTTGAGAGAAAAATTAAGATCTTCAAGCTCCGAAACTACGGTTCGAGTAGAAACATATACCATATAGCTTGTATTTTCTACGGGGTAGAAATTGCTGTCATTTGCGGTTTAATCATCGGATCGCTGAAAGAAAATCGGCAAAATAGAATTACCATACTAATTTATCACGTACAATAATTGATAATCCTTCAGTACGCAAATACACCATTATAATAACAACAGACAATACCCACTCGGCAACTTAGACCATTAAAATTGTGTTTGGTTTTTAGTTTTTATCAAAATTCCTTATATAAGACACTGGAGACCCACTAACAAATCGTGTTTAAAATTTACCGATATTTACGACAAAGTAAATTTTGAGCGAATGAGTCCAAGGTACTCCGAGTACAACAAAATTATAGGTAATACCAGTCCAAGTTGTTTGCTATACTGTTAGTGCTGCCGGGTAAGGTCGTGAAAGGTATGATCTGTCATATATACTCGTATTTTTTGTGATAGTTACTGATGTAATTCAATTCCATTCAATTCAATCATTTATTGCCTAAAACATACATCAGCATGTTTAGAGCAAGATCAAATATGTACACACAAGCAAAACATGAATTTACAGAAGAGCTATAGAGTCGTGAACGGTTATTTGTGGTTTTCAGAAGTGTTTTGAATATACAATGAATTGATTTGTAAGCTTTTTTCGTGTATCTGTATTCAAAAGTCAGGCATTGCTATCGAGATGTATAGTAATAGCAGACGTTTGGATCCGATCAGCACTATTTTCTTTTAATTATATCACATTTACTTATTCAGAGTTTTTAACATTATTCTTTTGACTCGTACCTGTTGGCAGACACTATATACATGATAAATGAATCCATGAATGAATGAACGAGTGTTTTCCAATCAAAACAGCCCATGTTGCTCGCATTGGCCGTGCGGGTGTAAAAAAGTCACGTTGTATTCATTGAAAACCTAGTGTGTGTGTACACACGTACAGGCTATAATGTGAAAATTCCCACGGATTGTTTTGTTAATAAATATAAAGTTAAAGCAAGGAATATTGCCACCGTTGCTGTTTTGATTGCATTACGCTACTCGCTTAGTAAGTAACTATATATACACATATACAGTAACATATACAGTTAAACTCATTACCCAATAAGTACGCCTTTTTACGCATTGGGTTTATTCCTTCATTGTAGAAAATAGGGCAATTTTATACAGCCATGAATATGCCTCATAAGAAATATTTGCTAGATCCTAGCAGATGATAGCCCAAAGCACGTTGAAAGTAAAGCAGCATGTGCCTATGGCTATGGGGTAATAGGTTGAATACATTGTAGGTCTCACTCCGCATTACCAGGCGTCTCCAAACCATTTGATTGTAGATAATTTGGTATCTATGATACTCAATTATCCGCAATCAGACTGTTCAAATTTGTGATATAAATGTATATAATTATAAAGTTACAAACTCAGTAAATTTGCGAAATATATATTTTTAGACAAATTTATTATTTTCAGTTTAGAGGATTCTGATAGCAGACTGATGAATTTCTGTAGTGTAGGCCATGTACAGTAATACCTTTTTATGTACTTAAATCTTAGTTCTGAGCGTTTACTACATGTCATCATAAAATGAACTTCATTTTCAACTAAATTAGAAGTACAATTAGTGCATATTCTTTCTTCACTAGGTACATTAATATATCTTCCTTTTAAGCCCAATTTGAAAGTATCGTAGATCTACATACCCGCTACTCTATACATGAAACGTCGATTTTAGGATTAGGCTTTAGCCCATATCGGAAGTAAAATGAATCTTACGTACATGTAAATAACAATGAGCGTGTTGACAACTATCTAAGACCCGAATGATATGCAACAGACCGGAACCATTTGAACAAAATAAGTAAAGGATATTCAGACGTGTGACCATACCGAATATCAAAGCTCTGGCCATATTAGTGTCAGAGAAGAAGACGTTTGAAATGTTCACTATATAACTCGATGTAAAACTGTGACCCTGGGACGGGGCCAATTTTGACCACATGGGCATAATTTGAACAAACTTGATAGAGAATTTGTTGATGATGATATGTGCCAAATATCTAAGCTCTGGTCCTTGTAGTTTCAGACAAGAATATTTTTTAAGATTTCCTTATTTTTTCACTTTGGTTGCCATGGCAACCAGAGTTATACATTGTTTTTAATTCTTTGAATAAATTTCAAAGAGCTTGACCCAAGTAACATTCCTGTAAAGTTTGGTTGAAATCTGTCAAGCGGTTTAGGAGATGATGTCATATAAAGCAATTGTTAAGGACGACGGACGACGCCCGACGGACACAGGGCCATCCCAATAGCTCACCTTGAGCCTTTGGCTCAGGTGAGCTAACAATGCCTTACCTTTTGAGATATTTGATGCCCAACAAAATCCGTCGGGGTTTAATAAAACATGGAGCAAAATATAACCTCTCAATGACCTCTTAACGCCTGTGTACTGTGAGGGACAGCGCCTGAAGTCTAACATTAGCTCGATGTCCATAACTGTACACATCTGATGGACTGTGAAGATGTGTGTATTGTTTATACACGCTGACTATTATTGCAATACTTCGTACTTCTCGAAAAGTGGCCCTAGTTTCATATTTTATATTCGTCTATCCCCAGTACAGATATATTTTTTGAAATGCTATCCCCGGTACAGTAATATACTATCCCCAGTACAACGTCCTATCGGTTTGACGTCAACTATCTCAGCTATTGTTGGTCTAATTTTATGCAGATTTTACACAATTACTTTGAACAGAAAAATAAACAGATCTGTCGATTCACTTTTTTGTATAACGTGTATAAACAGCGAAAATAATGACAAATGTTGACGAAGATGCGACTATGGTCAGTGATTAAAGCCTTTTTATTCAGTCTTCCAGGTGAATTTATTTATATTCCTGGCACCAGTGTGGTCACATATGTCTACAGACTATCTTGCAATTCATGTTTACTTTATTTGTAAGAAGATTTTAGAGATGAACGTAACAAAAGTACTCAACTCGCTACTTTCACTTTCAATTCCTAATCACTTCGGTGTCTATATCCTGTGTACGTTTATTCACCGTGCGGAAGCGTGCGCTCAGCCAATGTCAGCAATCTCAAGTTTTCTATAGAGGCCCTCACATGCTCACACTCAAGGTTTTTTTCAATGGGTTTTACAAACCCAACTATCCTATTATAGGTACGGGCCTCACATGAAACGGCTGACTGAGTCTTTGCCTAGACATCTGTACAGTATTGTAACAGTAAAATCATGCTTTTCATGATTTAATCCTACCTTTTTTCAGACTAGGCGTTACCACCCAAGTACTGGTGACAATTTCAAACAATTTTAATCTAGATCAGCCTGCAAAAATGTTGTATTGATAGAGTCTACCGGTTTATCTTGAAATATATTTTACCCCCTTTTTGCTTAAGGTACTTCGCATATGCGCATAGTTTCCATACGATTGTTATGAAACTTTTCATGAAGTATGATAATAGCCTAAGAAACAATGTGGGTAAATATAGGCAAAATTTATCGTGTGGTTTGTCTTCAAGGTCTTTTTTCTGACAAAAACTTAGAATTTTGATGATTATATTTTTCTTGAAAATGAATAAAGCTAATGACTATAATTCTCGCCCAATAAGTAGTCCACAACATTCATTACAAGAAAAGCTAAAAACATTTTGAATAAAGGTGTTCAGAAAGATGTTATTAGTTATTTAAATTTTGCAAAATGCTAAAAAATTGAATTACAAAAAACTGACTCATTCAATGTATATTTGTTTTCATTTTATTCAAATATATGGTTGATGAACTAGTCAGTCTGAAAAAATTAGAAATTATTACAGACAGGATTTGTTGTAATAACATATTTTCTTATTAAAATGTGGGATATTTGTTGTTTAGATACAGTTACCTACCTTAGAATTAAAACTTTGTCATTAAAATGCATTATTATTTATTCATGGACTTGCATACAAGGTTTATTATATTGTTTGAACATAATTATAATGGGCAATATCGATCTTGAAAAGGTTAGCGTATTGATAAGCTTCACTGTATGGCTTTATAGTTCGATCAAATCGTTTACATGTATACCGATTTAATTGACTTGTAAGTCATTAAACTAAAACGTACAGGTAAGTTGACATATACTTGGACCGTAAACATCACTAGTACTAATCAACGAAGACTAAACATAACATGTCTCTTGATTACTGCGTTATGGATTGACAAGTCAATAAATCGGACACTTAAAAAAAATATTTGGATCGGATGGGTCTCGAACCTATGACCTTTGGATTGCAAGTCAACCACTATAGTCAACCACTATACTAACTGCGCTATGAAGGATTATACTAATTCGTATCAACATTTCCTTTATATAAATTTTCTAGTATAAACACGTACGAAAAAAGTCTGTGTCGTCCAGACGCATATCCGCTCGCCCGCAAGACCGACTTCCGGTAGCGAAAGGCCTTAAGCTATCTCTCTTTTTTTATGACACATTGTACTTTTCTCCGCATAAGGACGTAAGAGTGCTTCTACACTGTCTTAAAAATTATGAATACATGCAGACGATACTGTGAAGAAAAGGTGTCTTAACCCTTAGCCTGCCACGCACAACTATAGCTCCATATGCAAACAGCTTGGATCCGGATGAGACGCCGAGTAACTCGGCGTCTCATCTGGATCCAAGCTGTTTGACACTCGGACAACATTTTCAGCAATTTTGAGCAACTTTGAAGCACTTTGAAACTTGAAGCAGACGAGAAATATAGCAGACGACAATTTATTTGGCGGGCTAAGGGTTAATCCTTTTACTCTCATTGACGCTTAAAAGTACGTTTACAAACAGTTTGGATCCTGGTCAGACGCCGCGTCACGCGGCGTCTGATCAGGATCCAAATTGTTTGACACTCGTTTTGAAATTTCTTCAGGCACACTGCATTGTTTTTTAACTTTAAACGGCACTTTAAAAAACAAAAGTGAAGCAGACGACTATGAAACGGTGAAGGGGTAAAAATCTAACGAAAAATTTGGCAGTGAAAGGTTTAGTAAAGCAGGGTTAAAACCATGCTGAAACCCGTGAGGATTACACTTGTCCTATGCAAACAATGTAGACCTTGATCAGAGGGCTCCTTGATCAGAATCTACACTGCTTGTCATTTGGAATATATTGTTAAAATCAACCCTAAATAGTAAAAAATGGACTAGACTTAATTTGAAATTGAAATAGTCCATTAAAAGATCCAGGGGTGAATAATTTTAGGATGTTTCGCAGGTAAGACACGTGCAGTACAATGGAGAAAACGCTAGCTCCATATTTAACTCATTCACCCCTGAAACCTTTAATGGACAATTCCAATTTCAAAAAACGTCTAGTCCATTTTTGACTATTTAGGATTGATTTTAACAATATATTTCAAAATGACAAACAGAATGTGTTTTTTAATATCATTCAAAATGACAAACAGTTTAGATCCTGATCAGAGGGCTCCTTAACGAGCCCTCTGATCAGGATCTACATTGTTTGCATAGGACAAGTGTAATCCTTACAGGTATACTGTTTGTAAATGAGGAGTATATTCATAGCTAGGTTGAATGTGTTAAACGAGTTTATGCCAAAACCAATGACTACAAACAGTCAGGCTATAAGCTGTTCACCCTTTCCCCCATAGAAGCGCCTTTTAGCACATTTAATTAATTCCTCCACGAAGAAAATAGTTCCAATTTATACAGTCATAAACATGTACCAAAATAAATATTTTCTATTAACTAGCAGATGATGGCTTAAAGCAGGCTGGAAGTAAAGCAGAATAAGCCTTAAGGCACATTCTGCTTTACTGTCAACCTGCTTTAAGTGGTCACCTGTTTTCAAAACTAGAAACGAGCTATGAGGGAAAGGGTTAAAAATGAACCTTCAAAATTTACAAAAAACTTTGTTTTTTGTTCCATTATAAAGCACTGCGTTTGCGCTTCGTTTGCGTTTAAATGCAAACATATGACATCTTCTCCACTGTGCATGAATAAAACTTAGTTATGGGTAAGATCGTACATGTAATTGTTAATCATATTCCGTGTTAAACTACCGTCTGGATTAAAATTGCTGTCTGCGAAATAATATTCAGTTTGGTCAATTTCGGCACCGACTTACTTGACGGATTCAGCCCTTTCCCATTGACTGTAGTCTGACGGTAAAACTCACCAGGCGACCACATATAGTGCTCCCTCCCTACAACGGCCCTCCAAACAAGGATCTCCTGCTTACAGCGACCCTTGCCGCTGTTCCCAAAGTAAGACATGTATGTCAAAACATTTCATGGCTGCAATATTGTCTGCTTTAATTTGCCGCCTGCTCTTTTTTCTCAAAGTTACATATAAGTGGACAACATGATAGAATTAATATAATGACGAGTGACAAACAGCTTGAATCCAGATCAGACGCCGCGTATCGCGGCGTCTGATCTGGATTCAAGCTGTTTGCAACTGTAAGCCAAATCTTAATTGTCTCTCCCTATAATGACTCCCTACGAACAACACACACAATCTGTGCCACCCATTGGATGTCGTTGTAGAGAGGGATCCTTGCACTTACTAATAGGTATACGCTTATCTTATCTAGGAGAGTAGGCCGATAGTACAAGCTTTTTCTTATCTTATATTGGGCAGTAGGCAACCTGTTAAACCTACCAAACCATTACACAATATTAAACACACTTACATGTACATAAAGACGTTAAAGGCTAGGTTAGACGAACATCTTGGAGATTTGCAATGCGCTCCCTCTCTACAACGACAACCAATGGGAGACACTGATTGTGTGCGTTGTACGGAGGGAGTCGTTATAGAAAGGGAAATTTGCTTACATTTGCAAACAGCTTGAATCCAGATCAGACGCCGCGTCACGCGGCGTCTGATCTGGATTCAAGCTTTTTGTCACTCATTATTAAGTTTTTTTCTGTCAAAATGTCGAATATGTAATTTTGAGCAAAACAGCAGACGACAACTTTCAGCAGACGATATTACAGCAGTAAAAGCGTTAGACATAATTGTCCTGTTAGGGAACTGTGGCAATGGTCGTTGAAAGGAGGGAGTCGTTGTCGGGAGGGCCGTTGTAGAGAGGGAGCGCTGTACATACATTATTTTTCCCGCTGTTAGAAAAGGTATTCTAAAAGTCTTTCAACAGAATCCGACGTGTAACGACGTTTATTCGAACCATTCGATGCAATCAAAGCGTTATAGAGTACGCGCCAAAGGTCACTTGCTGGCACACTTCTATAATTGATCACCTTTTAGATTTCCTGAGTGAAAAACACTAGATTGTTAAACGTTCTTATGTTTCTTTTCAACGTAACTAGGATGTGACGTGACGTCGTCACTGACGTCATCTACATAATAGCGCGCATTCCTAGAGTAACATAATTTATTAGTTCATTAGTGAGAATCTTATCTAGACCAAAAATGATTCTAGCTTTAAAAAAAACATTCTCTTTTTATTTTACTATTGTGACAAGAATAAATAGAATATTTGGTGACTAGCTTTGAATGAGAAATGTTATCTGGCTCGGCTTCTGAAAATATCAGGTTCGCCTGCGGCTCACCTGATATATTCATCCGCCTTGCCCGATAACATTTCTCATTCAAAGCTAGTCACCAAATATTCTCTATTTATCTGTCCGGACAGACAAGCCGAACTAATGGAACTATCTTATGATTGGTTGTTATTGCCAATGTTTTGACGTCGTCATGACGTCGTCATGCATGCATTAGCGCCTTAAAATACAACTCGCCACTGTATAGCAAGTTAAACGCGTTTTTAGGGTTGACGAGGAGAGAAAATAAATCTAACACCAGAGTTGAGTATCAGATGAATATCCCACCCTCGTTTGAAGATATTTTTGGAACACTCGGCAAAGCCTCATGTTCCAAAAATATCTTCAAACCTCGGGTGGGATATTCTTATCTGACACTCACGTTGATGTTAGATTCACTATGTCTAGAGTTGATCTGCACTTTGGTGTTCGCATGGATGTCAACCGTAGAACAGGAACATGCACTCTCATGAATATCAGCATCTTGAAATAATTTTACCACACATGCTTCGGTTTATTTCTATGTGTAAACAGTATCAACTTTCCGGGGTTTTGGTACCCGAAAATTGGCCCATTTTGCCTTTCTGAAAAGTAGAACTACAACTTTTTCAAATTTGCCGTGAACTTCTATTGTCAAGGGATATTTCATATCATTTATAGAATAATTTAACTCCTGCACTACCATGACGTCATCACTTGTAATAAATTGTGGATACGTGTATTTTATTTCTCAAATTTGAACTTGAGGTATTTTGACCTTAGAAACAATGAAATGTGTGTCAAACAGTTTGTATCCATATCAAACGCCGCTTTACGCGGCGTCTGGTCAAGATCCAAGCTATTTGCAAATAACCATTGTACTCCGGGTGAGGCAATGATGGGGTAGCGCTTTCTTCCATAGAATAAATATTTTGCACATTCTGACAGTTACTCTTAAGTATGATGAACATTCTTACTTGTGGAAATCTCTTTAACTATGTGACTGATTAATGCAAGACAAAAATTATTAAGAAGTGTTCCGTTAAAGACATAAGCTACACATTAAAGTTCGTCAATTAAATTAAAATCAATTCGAATTTATTGGCACTAAATACATGTAATTATATATTATACAATGTTCATAGCCATATTACATATTATTATGTACATGACTAGTAATAAGTAACTCTATGGTAGTAGAGCAAGAAATACACTTAGCAACGTGGTGAAATACAAAACAATGGCATTTAATGTATGTGTTATGACAGTGATTTAGCATTCCGTAGTAGACAGTAGAATATATTTTCTATACTGTCGTTATTTTTGTAAATAAACTAAGGTCTTTACAATATCACAAAATAACAAGACGTATATTTACTACTTTTACACCCTGCCAAGATTTAAGGTTCGTAATAAATGTTTCAATTACAATTCTTTCATCAGAATCTTTTAAAAAGCCGTCAACTGGTGCCTGTTTTATGAATCGTCGTACGACAAAAATAGTCGTAAGTCAGATACTAAAATTATCAATAGCTATTTATTTCTCCACCTTATCCTGTCTTGTGACATCTCTTGTGAATTGTCTTGAAAAGAAGATTCCCAAGAGATGTCACAAGACAGGATTAGATGGAGAAGTGCGAAATTAGATGTATTGCGTTTGTGTAATATAACGTTCAAACGGGATGAAATAGTGTTTTTCTCCACGGTATGGTTGATGGTAAAAGTGGACATTTAACATACCTTTAATAAGACAAGAAACTGGGTGTATATTTGGTTTAGCTTGACAACACATTATTATTGATAATCATAACTTCATAGGTGTACATGTATGTCATGCCCAACTGACTTCCACAGTGGAGAATACATGTACATTATTGTTTCCAAATAAACGCGTTTACGCTTAAACAATTATTTTCATTGCAATCAGTTTCGAGCAAGATCAGACGCCGGGTAACCCGGCGTCTGATCAGGCTCCAAACTGTTTGCTACTCAGCATAAAATCGGTAGGTGGAATTGTCAATAAAAGTTATCATTATTTGACTATTTAATGATTTTCGTTTGCGTTTAAATGCGAAAGAATAATGTTTGCTCGACTGTAGATGAAGCATTGATGCGCAACAAATCACAAATGCCATGGTTTGTATCCGAATCAAAAGTCGAAGGAATCAGCGTCTGTTGAGAATGTACATATTTACAACACACGTTTTAGGTGTTATTTCCAAGTTAAAACACTATTAACTTATTCGATGCAATTGTATTGTCTGTTTAGCTCTCGTTTGAATTATTATTTATATTCAGATTGGAATTTGAATGATGACAATTTGGAATTGACGTCAATCAGTTTGGATTTTGATCTGAGTACCAGTTTCTCGGGGTATGGGTTTGACCAATCAGTTTGTAAATGCCCGTGAAGGCGGGATTGTGAAGGTCTTTAAACTTACCTAGAAACAAGCAGTAACGTTTTAAACATATTTCATATATCATGTTAAGGGTTTACCCACTGAATTGGGTGTGTCACATTTAAGGACCTCAACCTAGTCTATATATAGACTATCTACAACTTTACTTAATACATTCTAATTGGGTGAACATGTTAATATCGACGCATGCGTAGTTCGATTTCTGTCATGTATGACCATAATTATTAAGAATTTGTCATTAAGAGGAAGTTTCATTAATGAGCAAAGATCGTGATTTTCTAGGTAAATCTTTATACATTCAATCATGCAAAATAATTGTTTAACGTGTTCAATATGGGCGTGACTCATAAAAATAGGTATTTTACAATTTTGAAATAGAAGAGAAACTACAAAAATTAAACGACGGTACATCAAGATCGTTAACGCCCTTTGGCAAAATTCTGCTGCTCATCATTTCACCGTATAAATTATCATTATTCGCTTTGTGGACTTAGTGATTACATTTTCGTCGATATCTACCCTCAAAATCACCAACTAGAGGAGTAACAGTTGTATGTTTTGTTTTTAATCACACGAAAGGTTTACAAAGCTAGATACGAGGTAAGTTCGTACGTTTTATAGGGCTTCCATTTATCCGGAATTTTTTGTACTTGGGAATCATCGATATAGGTCTCAAACAGTTAAGATCAAGATCAGACGCGTCTGATTTTGGTCCAAACATTTTTCATAATTATGTTAGTGTTATGGAGCCTGCCAGAGAAACGGTTACTTTTTGTTAAGGAATGATTTCTCAAACTGCGCTAAAAACATTTCCAATCATAGGAATCGTATGAGCAACATTTGGTAGCCTTGGTTTAATAACAAACCATTGAAATATAGATGTATAAAATTTATAATTAATCTAATCTAGAATTCAAGTGCTGTATATAGTCCCAATTGGAAGTTTCCTTAATAATTTTCGTTCTTTGGTAACTGGCCAGTTGTATGGTCGAATTTCGTCATTGACTTATCATTTAAAACTAATTTATACAGGGATGCCATAACTTGATTATGAAACATCCCATGAGTTCCACCTTTTACTGTTCAAGTGCGTTTACTTAAAGCAGCTTAAAAGTAAACCAAAATGCGCACAGGTGCATTCTGCTTTACTTTCAACCTGCTGTAAGCTACTATGTTCTAGGATAAATACCCGAAGATTTCGGAATAATACGGAGAAATGGCAGCCCTGTTTTAAAGAATACAATAAAACGTTATATAATGAAAGCTAAGTAGAAGGCTACATTCGATGTTAAAATACAGTCGAAAACCAAAACTTCGAAATCGCTTAAATCGGCCATACCAGTATTTCATAAGTTTGATTTCGATAACTCGATCTTGCTTAGGTAGAATTTAACCGTATTTCAAAGTTAAAACGTGGCTAAGGTTTTAACTTTGAAATTCGGGCATGTTCAAACTATAGCGAGTTCGAATTATTGACTTTAAATGTTCGAACTAACGAGAGTTCGAAATATCATGTTTGTATATACTATAGTTCACTTTCTACTGATAACGTTCTTAACCCTTGACCCCATAACCTGTTTCTAGTTTTGAACTTAGGTGACTACTTAAAGCAGGTTGAAAGTAAAGCAGAATGCGCCCTAAGGCGCATTCTGCTTTACTTTCAGCCTGCTTTAAGGTAGCACCTGCTAGAATTAAGAAAATATTCATTCTGATACACATTCATGACTGTATATATTGGAATTATTTTCTTCCGCGGAGGATTAAACGGAATGCGCTAAAAGGCGCTTCTATAGGATGAAGGATTACTTGAAACTCATCCCGAACTCAACCAATCATTGTACTTGGCCATGAGATTTTATCACAATGTAGAAGACAATTGTGTACCTAAACAATCGAAATATATTTATAATGTACCGTCAACTATCTAAACTGATAAGAGTGAACCAGCAGGAGATGAAATATGACTTTTAAAAATTAAATTAGCCGTACTGGTTTCAGTAGATTACAGTAGAGAATACGTTATATTCTTTCCCGTTTAAACGCAAACGAAACGCAAACGCAAAACACTAAAACGTATAATAGTATAACCTTAAGACAATTCTGATAATTCATGATTATATTGGTAGCAAACAGTTTGGAGCCTGATCAGACGCCGGGTTACCCGGCGTCTGATCTGTCTCCACACTGTTTGCAATGGAAATAATAGTTTGAGCGTAATCGCGTTTATTTGGAAAGAATAACGTATCCTCCACTGTATAATAGTTTGCCTTTTCCTTTATATAATTGGCGCTTGCACATTTTTATTAGAATCAATCGTCCTAATGTTTCAAATGAATTTTAATAGCACCAGTTATTTGAATAAATAACTTTCATACATATATCAACACTTTTGATTAGAATATCCCCATATCTGGTTACTTAACCGGTGTTTGTACCGTTCAGGTAGTAGAGTAGTCTCCCGTCTGATACGTCTGATATACCGTTATATACACTCAACAACCTTTCTAATTGGTCACTTTACTTTTCCTAATAATTCTCGAAATTCAACACGCATCACGTTCAGGTTTCACACAGGAATTACTTGTCTTGTATAAATTGTCAAAATAGATGCTCTGATACCCGAGACACGTAATCTTCGCATATTTGGCATGCATGCATGCTATGCATGATTTGCACGTGCATAAAACGTGAGTTGTCAAATACGTGTTCTTTTCATTCGACCGAAGTCTGTAGATATATGCTGGACAAAAGCACACATAATATGACCAGAATGACATTGCAAGAGCATGCTGTTGCCGTCGGAAAGTTGGAAGCTGGGACGCATTTGAGAGAAATTAACATTTCATTACAAAGGTTTATACAGACACCAATTATTCATTAACTAGAGAGTGCAGAACAAAGCTCTATGCCATGTTGCAAGGGTAACATTGGAATTATTCAAAGCAAATAATATTCACATGGTTACTATTCCGTCGAAGAGCCCAGATGTTAGCCATCTAGAACATGTCTGGGACTTACTGAAACGTAGGGTACGTGCTTAACCACATCAACATACTTTACTATGCCACATTTTGACGTACGGGCAAGTTCGATTTATCGAAAGTCAACACAGGAATTATCAATAGAATCGAGTTCGAAGTTTCGAGTCTTGACTGTGTATTGTAATTGATATGAAAAGGAGAAGAATTTATATAAGTTTACCAAAACTTGTTTTCTAATCCTTATATTTATATGTGAAATTGTATGTATTGTCATTTATGACTGTATCTATTTTGAAATAAAATACTGTTTAAACTAACATACTTAACGAGAATTAGAGCTTGACGCCATCCAGGAGTGGAACAACATATTACAGCGTCACATGCAGAGATATGTTGCTCTGATGAGACAACATTGTCGCGCCATCACTATGTTGTTAGGGGACATAATTATACGCTACTAGCATATCATTGATTGGGAAAAATGTTTGCGGTTTTTTAATTTGCGAACTTTTTCGCAAGTTTCATCATAAAATTATAATTACTGCTGGTAATATCATAAAATCTAATACATGCATTTATTGATCATATAGCAATCAAATACAATTGGAATCAGGAAAGAGTTATTACTTGTTGCTAAAAAGTCCCGACTTATGTAGGTGACCAATTAGAAATTTTATTGAGTGTTTATACCGTGACAAAACCTGCTTGTTTGCATTGCAAACTGTGTAGATCAAGGCTAGCCGCCGCGTCAAAGACGTTGAAGAGACGGAGTACTGTATAAGTTATTGCAAAGGTTTCTTTAACTAACCCGTCCTTCATTTCGTTTATGTCGTATTGGCAGAAATGGCAGGGCTGCCATTTCTCCGGATTTTTCCTAAGTATTCGGATTTTTATCCTAGCAGATCGTTGCTTAAAACAGGCTGAAAGTATATAGCAGAATGCGCCTTAAGGCGCATTCTGCTTCTCTTTCAACCTGTTTTAAGCAGACATGTGTCATCAAAACAAGAAACAGAATATGGGGTAAAGGTACGATTAGTAAAATTGCGTCTAAAAAATTGAAAATTTGAAATCTTAGGATTTTTATGATTAACTTATGGCAGCCCTGAAGTGGCAAGGCGCTAAGTGCTTACCAAATTAATGAAGCCGTATGTGCATAAGTATAGAATAATCCGCATACAAATACAAATGAACCGTGTTTTTCAGAAATGTCATAACACAATGTGATTGTGAATTCGTAGTAGTTTCTTTGTAGACAATTCATTGAACAAATAGACGTATTTCATAGTATTTGCCGTTTTGGCAAATGTTAAATTGAACAACCCGACAATGATTTTATGAAAGCCGTATTGGCAGAAAATGCATTAAAAACAGACTGTCAAATTTTATTTGCTGTATTGACATAAGTTACATAGAACAAATCGTTTGTCGAATTGTATAAGCCGTATTGGCGAAATTTGCAAAGTATAACCTGACCAAAATTTCCTATGAGACATATTGGCATACATTTAATAGAACAAAAACGCCTATCTATTTGTATGAGTGTTAGTGACATGAATTTCATAGAACAAACCCGTCTACACATTTGTATGACCGATACTGATATAAGTTTTACAGAATAACCCGACTACCAATCTGTATAAGCAACATTGATATTAGTTATATATAACAATCCGACTATCAGTCTTTATTATATACCTATTCTAAAAACAAGCGAATACAGGCCATACAATCTTTTTCCGTATCAGATGGTCCGTATCAGATGGCATATATGCTACACAATGTTGACGTCACTGCTTTTATGCAACACAAATTGTACACGATCTATTAATATAAAGAAGCGTTGCGCGTGACGTTTCGGAATTCCAGGTCCGATGCTATTTTTAAAAAAATGTTGAAACTAAGAATTGGTCAACTTTAAATACTTAATTTCCATTTTAAGCGTGAATAATCCAAATCACACACGTTTACTAATGTTTTCCTCCAAAGGATAAAGCTTAAAACAGTTCAACTCGTGTTCTGAAACGCTTAAATGACCGTTATTTGCAAAACGCCACTTCTTAAATAACGGATTCAATTGAGCAGAAAGTGATACGTTTTAAAAAATTAATGACGTAATTTATTAGTGGTCACATGACTTCCATAAATAGTTTTGCATAGAACTCATGATATTTAACATATAGGGGCCTACATGTATGCGTATATATGATTATTCGGTTGAAAAATATATAGATCTAGATCTAGTCCCAAACAGTTTAGGTATATAACAAAAGGAACATCACCACAGTGTGTGATCCGGGGTATTGTATCCGTTCTCGTTGGTTATGTAATCCAGATCACACTCGAGGCTGCGCCTCTCGTGAGATCTGAATTACACAACCAACTCGAACTAATACAAGACCCCGGATCACACACTGTGGTGATATTCCGTTTGTATCCTTATCCGGAAAAGAAAGACTCAAGAAAATGCATGTCTGTTGGGAACAAGTAAAACGTTGCTATAAATTTACAGCAAAGGGTAGAAGGGCTGCGCCAGAAAAAGGCTTGTTTGAATTTGACAGGAAACAAATTTGGATATTAACCCTTTCCCCAATAGAAGCGCCTTTTAGCGGCTATGATTTATTCATCCGCTGAAGAAAATAGTTCCAATTTAATCACCAATGAATATGTATTTTAGGGAATATGTTTCTATATTATAGTACATGATAGCTTAAAGCAGGCTGAAAGTAAAGCAGAATGCGCCCTAAGGCGCATTCTGCTTTACTTTCAACCTGCTTTAAGTAGTCACCTATCTTAAGTACTAGAAATAGGCTATCAGGTAAAGGGATAAAGAAACCAAAACTGAATGATATGAAAGTTTTATTATCAATAAAAAAAGATGAAATAGGCCATGATTAAAACATTGGTGACATGATAAGGAACAAAGTTAAATAGCAAACACATGAGTAAAAGTCCAAAGGTTCCTAAGTATTGGCAGGTTGTAAGTGATTTGATGAAGGATAGCATGTAGAAGAACAGTGAAAAGTAGTGAAATCAATCTGAAGACAATTTGGTGCGAAAATGCCGATTTGACGTCATTTGGAAATGACTTCATCCTTAAAGTAGGATAAATATATCGATTTTTGTCATAGAGAAATGCATACAGCTACTGTTTATAAGGTATATCAATTTTCTTGCAATTGATCTCATTAATACAGAAGAACGTAATGACATATCCGACCAAATGAAATATCCGAAGGTTCTCTATGAAAATTTCAGCATGGTTCTGCAAACATATATAAGTATCATGGCAAAAAGAAAAGCATAGGTTATAATGGTATATTTGGTCTATAGGCATTTGAATTGTATAATGTAGCCATTCTCGGCAAAGAGTCGGCATGCATTAATTTTTGGTTTCTAAAATGATGTCAATTAATAATTGGCACTAAAAAACATTAAAAAAGTTAAAAAGTGACGCTTACTAAAAGTATGATGCAAAGAGTATAGATTCTAGTTTGTTGCCTGATATAAATACATGTTTACTGCTCAAATTCAATAAATCACTACTAAATCAAAATCTACCGGAACAAAATTGATCCAACTTCACATAATAAAAGCTATAGGTGTGAAGAGTAGGAAAATGGTAAAAAAAGCATAAGTTACAATACTCCTTTTGTAACTATAGGCACTTTTATACATATACCAATGGCCTAAATAAGCAGACGGTTTTCTCTATGTGTTTTCGGTTTCACGCTGATATTCAATTTGATTGAAGATCTGGGTTATAAACTTAGCCTTATGAGATAGATTATTTGCCAAGTTTCACGTACATTAATTAACCAAGTACAATTCCATGTATTTAACGTTTATATTACGCGATTACTGGAGATGGTTTGAAACCGAAAGTACCCACGGGAGGTAACCGATACGCTCAATTTCGTTGAGCAATGATGCCTGATTTATCGTACTTCGTTAAAAGCCAATAGGTGTCGCACGCATTGGAAGTATTATGTCCTTAAGTCGGTAAACATGGTTTCCGCTAATAGGAAGGCATTCATCGGTTAAGAACACGTTTTTGAAAAATCCGCAGAATGTTTGCTGTCCGAGTTCCAAAGATTAATTCGCAAATGAAAAATGTCCCGCCCTCTCTGCGAATCTTATCCACAAGTTCCGTCCTCTCGATAAAAAGCGTTTGCATGAATTGAACGTCACTTCTTTTAATGGATTTGAATAGGGTGACTATAAGTATATCAAAATTACAAGTAAACAATTAGATATACATGTACATTAAAAATATATACTTTGAACTCGCTTACATCGATCGTACCAGTATTTTCTAAATTGAACTTCGATAAGTCAATCTTGCTTAGGTCGAATATTTCCGTATTTCATAGTTAAAATGTTACTAAGCTACGTTTACTTTGAAATATAAGTATGTCGAACTAATGCGAGTTAGAACTATCGAGTTTCGACTGTACATCTTGCTATGTCACATATATCTCATCACATGTATAGTTGTTTCGTTAACTCATTGAAAGATGAGCAATAGTTGTGTTTGTATTGTTTATCTAACACTGATGTCATCGTCAGGTGTACAGTGGAGAAAACGTTATTCTTTCCCGTTTAAACGAAACGAAACGCAAACGCAAAACACCAAAACGTAGAAAAGTGCAACTTTTGGACGATTTTGATAATTCATGTATATCTTGGTGGCAAACAGTTTTGAGCCTGATCAGACGCCGGGTTACCCCGTCTGATCTGGCTCCAAACTGTTTGCAATAGAAATAATAGTTTAAGCGTAAACGCGTTTATTGGGAAAGAATAACGTTTTCTCCACTGTACGTGTATTTCTGAATTCTTTTTTGTCAAAGAAATACCGAGATATCGAACAGCCAATAGTCTGTATCTCCTTTTGTTATGCCTTCTTTTGTTGTCTGAAGAGTGACACACAGCTTGAATACAGACCAGACACCGCGTAACGCGGCGTCTGATCGTGATTCTAGCTGCTTGCAAATGGAAGACAAGTCTGAATTTCCCTCCCTATAACGACTCGCTGCGAACCCATCGTGATTCATTGTAGAGAGGGAGGAGTGTACAACAAACTAATCGAATACAAGACAAGTATTCCGTCGAATGACCTAATAATGAATTTGCTTGCTAAACTTCAAATCTCAAATATAAAACATTACGTACACATATTGCATAGAACAACAATAGGATTCCATGTATTCATATTCACGAGGCAAACAAACGAGAGTTTTACATTGAAGAACAAACATTAAAGAGCAGGTTCATCGAATGACATTGATTCCACTATTTTGATACACTAACTTTAATATAAAATAGTTCTAAGAGTGCAAATGAGACGTGTCATTAGAAACTTGGCTTATTGCATTATAAACAGTGTAGATGAGCCAGCTAGATGTCGCTTGTTTTTATATACACTACCCACACGCATCTTAAGCAATCTATGTACCTGTGTTATGTACGGTATTTGGTCGTGTGTACCAAACTCAGATACAGAGCTTTGGATGACGAACGGTGCTTGAGTCTTTACAATGTTGCGATACAATAAAGCTCAATTTGTCATGGCACGGCTCAAATATAAGTGCCGTCATAACCAGACTAACACATAATGCCTCCTTTTCGTCTGTCGCAAATATATCGTCTGCTTTAAAAATCTAAAAATTTGGAATTTTAATATGATTTGTGCATTTTTTTAAAAACACTTAATGTTTATTTCAAACAGTTTGTATCCTAATCAAATGCCGCGTTATCTAAGTCCAGATTGTTTGACATACTAATATTTTCTGAGAGAGAAATGCATATAAAAAAACACTGACTTTTATGGAATGCCGGTCACGACATGCCCATTGCTAAATGCTAATTTCTTCTTTGCCAGTTGCTAAATGAAAATTGCTTATTTGCAAATTGCTCAATTTTCAGTTGCTAAATGCTAATATATGTCATTTGCTATTTCTATAATACTTATTTGCGAATTGCCAATACGCCGTGTGCCAGTTGCTAAACGATTATTGCCATTTGAGAGAAATGCATATAAAATAACACTGACTTTTATGGAATGCCGGTCACGACATGCCCATTGCTAAATGCTAATTTCTTCTTTGCCAGTTGCTAAATGAAAATTGCTTATTTGCAAATTGCTCAATTTTCAGTTGCTAAATGCTAACATATTTCATCTGCTAGTTCTAAAATGCTTATTTGCCAATTGCCAATATTCAATTTGCCAGTTGCTAAATGTTATGTGGCATTTATCGTAGATCTAATGCCGGTCCGGACATGCCTACTGCTAAATGCTATTTTTATTTTGCCAGTTGATAAATGACCATTGCTTATTTGCTAATTCGCCATTTGCTAAATGCTAACATATTTCATTTGCTAATGCTAAAATGCTAATTTGCCAATTACCAATATGCCATTTGCCAGTTGCTAATTTCCATTTGTCGTAAATCTAATTTCTTCTCACTCAAAAGTGTTGGGACCTCAAAGGGATTAGATACGATCGTTTCTGTAACTTACACAGTATTCTCTATCCTTTGTGAATGATATTTACGTACCAGTTTTATGAAACAAGAACTAACATTAAGCAACTGGCAAGTAGAATATTGGCAAATTAGCATTATAGAACTAGCAAGTGACATATTAGCATTTAGCAAATTAGCAATTGGCAAATAAGCATTTAGCATTTAGTAATTGGCACGTCGTGACCGGCATTCCATAAATATGTTATTACAACAAATCATGACTGTAATATTTTCTCTTTTTGTTCTGACCAACTATTTCACCAACCATATATTTGAATTAAATGAAAAAAGTATACATTGAATGAGTCAGTTTTTTTAAATAAAAAAAATCGCATTTTGCAAAATTTAGATAGCTCATAACATCTTTCTGAACACCTTTATTCAAAATGATTTTAGCTTTTCTTGTAATGAATGTTGTAGACTACTTATTGCGCGAGACTTTAGTCATTACCTTTATTTTTATTTTTGAGAAAAATAAAATCATCAAAATTCCAGGTTTTTGTCAGAAAAAGAGCCCTTAGAGACAAACCAAACGATAAATGTTGCCTATATATTTCACACATTGTTTCTTATGCTATTATCATTCTTTAAGAAAACACCTAAACTCACGCGCGAAGTACCTTAACCCCTTCACTGCCTTAACCCGAGTACGATGGTTATTTGCAAACAGTTTGACTCCTGATCAGACGCCGCGTGACGCGGCGTCTGATCAGGATCAAAAATGTTTGACACTCATTTCAATATTTCGTAAATTAAAATACCTAAAAAATAAATTTGAGAAATAAAAGCAGACGACAACTGTTTAAAATTGATGACGTCACGGCAGTGAAGGGGTTAAAGTCCAATTGTGTTTTCACACCTTTCCTAATGCCTGAAATACAATAACGGTTAATAATAATTAACATCGCTCACGAAGGCCTCGAGCGGTGTTAATCCCCAATGAGAAGTCAATTCAGTTGGCTGACGCAGTCCGAAGTACTCGGACGAAAGCTACCAGGTAATGCTTTCTACAATATGTGTGTGAAATTGAAAAGTTTAGACTAAAAATGAAATGAATGACACCACACAGTTAAACCTTCATCAAAAAAATAAATAAACGGTTAATAAAAATGTTTGAACATTCTTATGGGCCAAACTGATCTATGAAATGATGAAGACGGACCTAAATCACCAAAAAGAGCGATTTAAAATCATAACAAACCGAAAGTAGAACGTCTGACATAAACATTACCACATGGCTTAGTATCATGTGATACAGTCGGAATCAACTTCACCGTGTGCAACCGTATCTACCTTCGCCTGTCAATCCATCAGTCAGTTAGACTATCACACTTTTTTGTCCGCTCTCTAACTCAACTATTTTTATTCGATCTTCCACAAACTTGCTTAAAATGTTTATTGATATAAACTCAAGGTTTAGTTTGATTACTACTAAAATCGCATAAGGTATTTTTGAGTTATTGCCTGTTAATTAATAAAAAATGACTGTTTCAGTCACTTTTGCACTCTAACACATACAGTTTTATCGGATATTCACTAAACTTGCTGAAAATGTTTAATTATATAAAATTTAGGTCTAGTTAGATTACTACAAATATCGCATGTGGCATACCTGAGTTTTGCCCTTTATGTATTAAAATGACTGTTTTCAGCAAGGTTTGCTCTCTAACACAAATACGTTTTAAAATATTGAATCTTCACCAAACTTGCTGAAAGTTTGAATCATACTAAAATCGCATAAGGACTGTTGGAGTACTAGCCCTATAATTATTTAAAAATGTCTGTTATAGCCTTTTTTGCTCTCTAACACTAAGAGTTTTCATCGGATCTTCACCAAACTTGCTGATATTCTTCATTTATATAAAATCTAGGTCTAATGTGATTATTACTAAAATCCCATAAGGATTATCTGAGTTATTGCCCTTTATGTATTAAAAAGGACTCTTTCACCATTTTTTGCTTTCTAACACAAATACTTTTTTTATTGATTTTCACCAAACTTGCTGAAAATGTTTATTTATATGAACTCAAGGTTTGGTATCAATACTACTAAAATCGCAAAAGGCATGTCTGAGTTTTGGCCCTTTAAGTATTAAAAATGAATGTTTCAGCATTGTTTGCTTTCTAACACATACACTTTTGTTCAGATATTCACCAAACTTGTTGAAAATGTTTATTAATATTAAATCTAGGTCAATCATCTTAACTACAAAAATCGCACAAGGCATATTGGAGTTATTGCCCTTGAATGACTAAAAATTGACTACTTCAGGCTTGTCAACTTTTTGACTCAAACAGTTTTAATTGGATCTTCACCAAATTTGCTGAAAATAATATTTGTATAAAATCTTGGTCCAGTTCTATAAATACCCAAAATCGCCGAAGGCATGTTGGAGTTATGGTTAATCAATTTTTAAAATTTTACTATTGTATCCTTATTTTTGCCCTGTCCACTCTGTAAAAGGACCAGTTTTTATTCTATTTTTAGCCAAATATTTGGTCAATGGTTGCATGTGCTTCATCTTAGCAGTGTTGGTTATAAGTTAAGTAATAAATGACCACTCCATTTCTCCTTTACCTCTTGGAAGATTTTCATTCAACTGTATTCGAGTTTTTTCCTTGACCTAGATATAATACCAATACACGTTGTCAGCAAGTTTGGTGAAGATCAAATAAAAAGTGTTTGTGTTAGAGAGCAGAAAATGCTGAAACAGTCATTTTTAAATTATTCAAGGGCAATAACTCAGACATGCCTTATGCGATTTTGCAAGTTATTGAACCTGACCTAGATTCTATACTAATAAACATTTGTAGCAAGATTGGTGCAGATAAAAAAAGAAGTGTTTGAGTTAGAGAGCGGACAAGGCTGAAACAGTCATTTTCAGCAAGCTCAATGTATAGATTCTCCGTAATTTTTTTAATCGCTTACCCACCGTGATTAATATTTACACGTTTTGACTGGATCTCATAGTGTTTAACCCTGTGCCTACTGGTCGTAACTTTACGGAGTTTACAAACTGTTTGAATCTAGAAAGACGCCGCGTAACGCGGCGTCTCATCTGGATCCAAATTGTTTGACACTCGTCTTAAGGTTTGTTTAATTAAAACAATGCATAAATCTAAACTGAACAAATTTTGCAGACGACAATGTCAAAGCAGACGTCTGTGCAGCAGAATAAGGGTTAACCGGATGGTCGAGATACACATGTAAGTGGGAGTAATCTGAACTAATCTAACATTTTCTCACTCATTTCAGCACCGAATGCTATGGTGTTACTACTGATTAAACCGTCTCTTCGAGACTCTTTTAATGAGTATGACACCAATAGGTTTAAAAGCAGAAATAAAGATTTTAGTTTTCGAAATACATGTACTTTCGTTATCTGGAGCCATGTATTTACAGAGTTGTCCTTCTTTCCATTCACAAGGGAGGCTTTTTAATGTGTGATGCACAAAAATATTATAAATAAAATTTAAAAAGCGAATTTCTTGGATAAAGCCGGGTTTTTGTGAAAGAATCACGTCCCACGTAGTTCAAATAGGACCCCAAACAACCGTTTTATGCAGGTTTCTCAAAAACACAATGCGACTTTAATACGAGATAATGATTTATAGAATTGTGTTTTGTACGATACAAATTTGTGTGTGGCTTCTTTTTCATCTCCTGTTAAAATAATAACAGTAATAGAGCTGTGTACAATAGTAATTATATGAATGAATGAATAATTGAGGTTTTACGGCCCATTGACACAAAAAGGTCATTTAGGGCTGAAGTAATTACAGTGGAGAAAACGTTATTTTTTCCCGTAAAGCGACTCGCAACCGGATGGTGTACTTGTCAAAATAAAATAAAATACTCAAATAAAAGCAAATTTGTGGCATTATTTGGCTTCTGACATTAAAAAAATATGATCAGTCCAAAAAAAGTCTCAAGAATCGTTTCCGAATCTTAGTTTTTTTTAGATATATTCCATCGTTTTTTCAATAGCGTCAGCTTACGGTTTTGCTGTTGTTGTTGCTTCTCTACACGGGCTCTGACATAAACCGGAGCCGAATAATGTAGTTTTAAGCGCTACCAGTGAAGTACGTTAATTCGCTACCATATATATAGAGAGCGTCCGTGGTCGAGGCGGTAAAGGCGTGTCCTCATTTTTAGACTGTCGGCACGACAGGGTTTTGAAGTGTATAAGCTATTTTCCAGGGTAATGCTTCTTGAGACTTGCAAGGTTAACTATTTCAGATAAATGCGCCAGATGCGTATCCACACACAAACAATATTGAGTGGAGCAGAGACTTACAAAGTGTAAATGTATGGTCTCTGAGTGGAGCAATATAGTGGTTAGGATCTACATGTAGTAACACCATTTACATTTGGACTTTTACTCACATATTATTTTGTAGACGAATTTGGAAGTTATTTACTGAAAAAAAGAACTAAAACACGCATAGCGTTTGCAGAATGCGTATTTGATTCGGTAAAGGAATTGCTGATCCGCCCTTGAGCTTATTACAAGCTGGCGCGCATAATTCTGGTAAGTTAGCGGGTGTAGGCTTACACAGTGAAAAATAGTGCGCGTGATAAAAGTTTTAAAGCAATATTTCAAGAAAATTCTTGCAGTTTTTGCTAATTTCTTTGTAGTAAAACCTAATTACTTCAATAAAGCAGTGAGTGTTGCCTTACACAGTATATCCCGTGTTAAAATACCAAAAGCAAATCAAGATTATGTGAGATCAACACCTGTTTATTTCACGCTGGTACCCTAATCGACCTAGGGTCTGTTAATAAAGCCTGGTACCAGATACCCCCCTGCACATGTCAATCCTTAGGCTGCGGTGATGTCGTCTGCTTCGAAATTGTCGTCTGCAAAGTTTGTTTTAATTTAAATTTATAAATGTTTAAGTAAAGAAACCTAATGAAGAGTGTCATGTTTAACAGTTTGGATCCAGACCAGACACCTCGTAACGCGGTGTCGGATCTGGATCTAAACTGTTTGCGAAAATCAATATAGTCGCGACCAGCAGGCAGAGGCAGAATAATTCCGTGCTTCAGTACATTGACTCTCGTGCGATTTTACAGTTTGGATTCAGATAAAATATTAACCTTCTGCACGTTACGGGCGATTTCGTGATTATTACTGCAAATAGTTTGGATCCAGTTCAGGTCGTGATATGAACTGTTTGACACTCGGTGCGATTTTACAGTTCGGATCCAGATGAATATTTTCCTTCTGCACGTTACGGGCGAATTCATGATAATGGCTGCAAATAGTTTGGACCCAGACTAGATCGTGATACGATGAGTTTGGTACTCGGTGCGATTTTAGTTTGGATCCAGATGAATATTAAGTTTTATTAACCTTCTGCACGTTACGGGCGATTTCGTGACTATTGATGCAAATAGTTTGGATCCAGTTCAGATCGTGATACGAACTGTTTGACACTAGGTGCGATTTTAGTTTGGATCCAGAAGAATATTAACCTTCTGCACGTTACGGGCAATTTCGTGATTATTGCCACAAACAGTTTGGATCCAGATCAGATCGTGATACGAACTGTTTGACACTCGGTTCGATTTTACAGTTTGGATCCAAATGACTACACGCTACGAGCAAATTCATGATTATTGCTGCAAATAGTTTGGATCCAGATCAGATCGTGATACGTACCGTTTGACCAATCGGGTGCGATTTATAAAGATATAAAAAAAACTCATGGAATTGTTGAAGACGCAAAGTTTGCAGACGACAATTACATATCAAGCAGCTAGAGGGCTAACCCAGAGGCGGAGGGTCGAATCTAACGCTGTGAGAATTTGTGATCCGACCCCATTTCAATATGTATATATGGAAATAAAATATGTTTAAAATAACCCATGCAATTGGCAAAAGTGATTATTTGTAAAAACATTTTTTTTGTGCAAATATTTTAGATCGAGATTAGATCTGGAACAACTGCTTTACACTCGGATGCTATTCTATGTTGATATGAAATGCATTACAATCCACTAAGACGAAATTTGCAGACGAAACTTTCATACTTGATCAAGGAGAAGGCTAACTCAAATTGGAAGTATGATTATTGATGGAAATAATTTGAATCAAGACGATTATTAACCTTTAATATATACACGCTACCGCGAATTCATTATTACTGTTGCAAACAGTTTGCATCCAGGTGAGATCTGGATCAACTGTTTGACACTCTGCATGCTATTTCATGATGAAGTACAATGCATAAAAATCACTCGTGTAGAAACATTAACTTTTAATTGCATCATGTATATAAGCCAGTTCTTAAATTAACACTTCTGCATTTATTTGTTTTTTAATTATCAAATACTTATCGAGTATTAGTTACAGACTGTAAAGATTGCAATGGGTGTCATTATGATATATACTAAACTCGCGGCAATACATTTTTTTATACATCAAAGTGTTAGCAGTGTGGACCAAGACCTCGCGTAACGCTGGGTCTAATCAATATCCAAACTGTTCGACATATTTTAGATCAGACAATGTCATTATGACATTCCATACATTACATTAAATTGTTGTTTTGACAGGTTGCAACAAGTACATGTTTTACTCAGCGGGTTCAAGATACAAGATTTATTTAACGTCGGATACAATATAACAGTAAACATTAGCTGTAACAGCCTTATTCCGACAAACACAAGTATAATATAAACAAGAGTAAAAGGCTGTAAAAAGTAGAACTGTAAAAGAAAGGGTTTACATATACAGTGGATGCAAGCTAGGACTACAAACTATCAAAGGGACTCGCAACCGGATGGTGTACTTGTCAAAATAAAATACTCAAATAAAAACACATCTGTGGCATAATTTGGCCTCTGACATTAGAAAAATATGATCAGTCCAAAAAAAAGTCTCAAGAATCGTCACCGAATCTTAGTTTTTTTTAGATATTTTCCATCGTTTTTCTATAGCGTAAGCTAACGGTATAGTTGTTGTTGCTTATCTACACGGGCTCAGACATACACCCGAGCCGAATAATGTTCTATCGATCGCTACCAGTGAAGTACGTTAATTCGCTACCATACAGATAGAGAGGCCCAGTTGCCGCGTGGATAAAGGCGTTTCCCTTTTTGTCATGTTTGTCTCCGCATGGAGGGTCACGGGTTCGAATCCCACCAGAGCTTCTTTTTTTTTTTGAAATGCGTTTTTTAACAGAATTTATTATCCTAAACTAAATCTTACCCATTTATATAAGCATTTGACATATATTTACAAATTACTATTTTTAATGCTAAATCCGGTTGCGAGCCTCTTTAAGGATGTTTCGTTTTGTTTTCCAGGACTGCCATTTCTCCGGTTTCCCCTAAATCTCCGGATTTTGCCCCAGTACATGGTAGCTTAAAGCAGGCTGAAAGCAAAGCAGACTGCGCCCTAAGGCGCATTCTGCTTTACTTACAGTCTGCTTTAAGTAGTCACATGTCAACAAATTAAGGAAAATGCTATGGGGGTAAAGGTACGATTCGTAAAATCGTACTTGAAAAATTCAAATTTGGAAATCTTAGGATTTTTTATGTCAACTTATGGCAGCCCTGGAACTAGGAGCTTTGATTCATTAGTCTCTGCACGGTAAGTATAGTAATAATTGATCAGACACTAAATCATCGAGAATCAGAATCAACTTTGGAACTAATTTAAATAATACGTCTACTCAATGATAGGTCACATTTGAAGAGAAGTTGTTGCTTAATGAAGGCAACAGTAATCATCAATACTTGAAACAGACAATGGAGTAAAGGGTTAAATGACCGCTTAACACAAATTTTAAAGAACAGAACATCTTTAATACGCTCAGGCATGCAAGCAGCATTTGATGAGGTATGAATAGTATAGCATGTACATATAATATCACGTGACAACAGGGAAACTAATATTCGTATTGTATCAGCCTGAAAATGGAGTGAACATTCTAAGGGTTTAAGCGGGGGCTGGGTCTATTTACGTGCACTGTCGAAACCTTCGAAATATTATAGGCATGCATTATATTTAGCTTAAATCAGACTGACGGTGAATCATACTAAAGTGTACATTGTATTATGAGGTCACCTCTCTCCAAAAAAAAACCACTTAGTACGAGGTGATGATCAGTTAAACAATAGACGTTTTAGAATATAAAAACGTTCAGTGTTTGCTGTTACGAATAAAAAGCTCCATTTCCCACATTTTACAACAACATTCAAAACTTTTCATAATGTTGAACAATTTAAAAACATTTACGACGTCGCGGAAGAGAATGATATAAGTTAAATTGAGCATCGGCGACTCGAAGGAAAATAATTGATTGTCGACCATCTAGCGATAATCGGTACACACCTAATTTTTATACTATATAGATATAATAATAGTATATTGTTTTACGAGAAGAAATTGCCTTCATCTTAAAACTCTCCTGGTTTGTAACAGACCAAGTTTTCCAATCGTAATCTGACTAAGAATAGGTTAAATGTTGTTGTTTTTGCTAGTTGTTAATGTTTAATTGAATGCACTTGCAATTGGAAAGGAATAAAGGACATTTTTGCCCATTGCTTTTTTACTTACAGTGAAGAAGGCGTTATTATTTACCGTTCAAATGTTACAGAAATGCACACGCAACACACTAAATGACAACTTTTAGACAATCCTGAATATCCATTTAAATCTGAATGGCAAACAGTTTATAGCCTGATTACACACCGGGTTACACAGCGTCTCCAACCTGTTTGCAATGGAAATAATAATTTAGAGCAATTTTTAGTTTTTTTTTACACGTTTATTGAAAAGAATGACGTTTAATACACTGCACATATCCCCTTATGTAGCTGGTTTGAGATTATGGTGAAACAGATTGATAGACTTCGCTGGCTGGCTTGATAGCTCAGTGAGTAGAGTGCTGGCATAGTAAGCCAAAGGCACTAGATTAAAGTCCCAGTTGAGTCACAACTTTTTCACCATGTTACATTTTGCGCACGAAGTAAACAAAACCGTTATTCTTCATTACGGGAATTTGCATGGAATTATCTCTGAACGTTTAATAAATAGAATGGTACAACTGGAAGCAGGTGTTCTTTTATCATACCGACAGTCTTCCAGCGCCTTCAGCGCTTTGATTCTTGTTTGTCTCCGCAATGGAGGGTCACGGGTTCGAGCTTCTGCTTTTTTTTTGGAAATGCATTTTTTAACAGAATTTATTATCCTAAACTAAATCTTACCCATTTATATAATCATTTGACATATATTTACAAATTACCATTTTTAATGCTAAATCCGGTTGCGAGCCTCTTTAAACGCAAACGCAAAACACTAAAATGTAGAAATGTACAACTTTTGGACAATGCTGATAATTTATGTTTATCTTGGTGGCAAACAGTTTAGAGCCTGATTTTTTTAGCTTGGGCAATGAGTTGATCAACATCCCTAAACTCATTCTTCTCTTAAACTTTTAATGGACAATTCCAATTGCAAATAAGTCTATTCCGTTTTTGACTAATTCAGGGGCTGTTTTAACAATATATTACAAAATCACAAAAACAGTGTAGACCCTGATCAGAGGGATCTTTAAGGATCCCTCTGTTCAGGGTCTACACCGTTTGCATAGGACAATGGTAATCCTCACATGTACACTGTTAGTAAATGAGGAGTAAACTCGTCGCTAGGGTTGAATGTGTTAAAAGTAATTTTCTTGATACACTGTACTGTACAAGGAACATGACCTCTGTGTAAAGCTGTACTCTTTATGTTATTCTATAGAAATATTATCGTCTTGTAGTGGCCGATTAACGTTATATAACTACATAGGCAATTTGGTCTATATTTGTTGTTTAACCCTTTACCCCATAACCTGTTTCTAGTTTAGAAAAAAGGTGACTACTTTCAGCAGGTTAAGAGTAAAGGGCGCATTCTGCTTTACTTTCAGCCTGCTTTAAGATACCGTCTGTTAGAATTAAGAAAATATTCCTTCTGATACATATTTATGACGGTATAGATTAGAATTATTTTCTTCCGCGGAAGATTAAACGGAGTGTGCTAAAAGGCGCTTCTAAAAGGTAAAGGGTTAACGCGTGGCTGGCTATTGAACCGTGAAAAGGTAGACTTTACTTGTGGATTAACCCTTCTTCTGATAAAATATCGACTATTAAACAATGCTCGTCTGCTTTTATTCCATAAAGTTAAATTAAAGGCACAGCTGCCCTAAAACACATCGAGAAGGGTGACAAATAGTCTTGATCCTGTTTAAATATCGTGTTACACTGCGTCTAATCTTAATCAGTTCTGTAAAGGAATGTAAGACGATTCCCGCGCAACATTCTTAGCATTTAAGGTAGCAATAGTGTTTGGTCACGTGGTACGTGGATTAAAAATAGATCGCTATATAAAGGAAATGTAGAGACTGAAGCAAATCATACTCTAGTTTGCACTGTGTATGGGAAGGTTAACATAAATCATACTTGTGGGAAAGATTAAAGATTGGTTGCTAAATTTCGTTGAGGATGGTAGCCCAGCAATGTGGAACGTCTCTGTTACACTCGGACTTGTTCTAGATTCTCCCCCAAATTGACGGGTACAGTGCACCCTCTCTACAACGACACTCCCAATAACGACTCCCTCCTTACAACGACCATTGCCGCAGTTCCCTAATGACAATGACAATTTGTTCTAACGCTTTTACTGCTGAAATAGCGTCTGCTTAAAGTTGTCGTCTGCCGTTTTCTCAAAGTTACATTTTCGACATTTTTCACAGACATTTTTTACATAATGGACATTTTGACAGAAAAAAACCCTAAATGACGAGTGAAAAACAGCTTGAATCCAGATCAGACGCCGCGTAAAGCGGCGTCTGATCTGGATTCAAGCTGTTTTCAAATGTTACTTGATTTTACTCCCTATAACGATTTGATTTGATTTGTTTTGATTTTACGTCGCTTTCAACAGTATTTCAGGCATATCGCGACGTCCAGCTAGTCATAGGTGGAGGATGATCCCCTATAACGACTCCCTCCGAACAACGCACACATTTTTTGGTCTCCCATTGCGTGTCGTTGTAGAGAGGGAGCGCTGTACTACATGTAGTTTGTTGCCCAAACACTGGCTATTGCATCCCTTTTGGCAAGTCCTTAAATAGGGAAAACACTATTGTTTCCTGTTTTCAAGAACGAATTTATATGTAATCCAGTTAAAGTAGAAAATTAAAAGACCTTGAAAATGGGGACTATTTATGTCGAAACTCGATACCTCGAACTAGCTTTAGTCCGAACATACCCATATTTTTTAAGATAAAATGTTGCTAAGCCACGTTTTAACTTTGAAACACGGGTATGCACGACCTAACCGAGATCAATTTATCGAAACTAAACATGAAATTCCGGCTAATTCGATTTGACCGAGTTCGACTAATCGAATTTCGACTGCTAAATCTGAAACATTCAGCTTCTAATTTGACGCCAAGTGGTTTGCAATTAGCATAAATGGTCCCACACAACAGCAAGAAGTGTAACGCGTTCAGTTACCGTATCGATTGCATCGATTGCATAAAAAACGTAACAATTTAACTAAAACGGACTGTTTGCACGATTTCGATTGCGAACGGCACGAAGACCTCAGAGGTAGTTAGCCAACACGAACAAGAAAATCAAATTGGCGATCAAATGAGTTTAAAAATTGAGCGAACAGTCCCGAGTTAATTTCTCATCAATATATCAACATTTTCCGATGCTTAATGTATCAAACAAAGCAACATACATCTGAGCACCTAAATCTTATTTTTATATGCGGTAAAATTGATGCATTTCAGTTGATTAGTACGCGGTTGCTTGTGTTATTACGATTTGTGCATAAATCGTTCGTACCCTTGAAAAGTAATTAACATGGGGGCGCAATGAGTAATTATTGAAGAGTATTGGTGAACGTTAGATGTCGTACTATAAGGGTTGTTTGCATCGGTTAACGTTGCTGTTCACCGATACGGTACTTGAACGCGCTATTGGAAAGATTGTAACGTTTTTGGTTTTATTTTAGCATTCATTGACTAGTAGTACAGCGCCCCCTCCCTACATGTACAGCGATACTCAATAGGAGACAGACATTCGGTGCGTTGTTCGGAGGGAGTCGTTATAGGCAAGGGATTTGCAACAGCTTGTATCTAGATCAGACACCGCGTAACGCGGCGTCTGATCTGGATTCAATCTGTCTGTAACTCGTAATTTAGGGTTTTTTCTGTAAACATATTTATTATGTAACTTTGAGAAAAAGAGCAGACGACCATTTTAAGCAGACGGCTTTGCAGTCCGGAATAGGTTGGACATCATTGTCCTGTTTAGGGAACTGCGATAAGGGTCGTTGTAAGGAGGGAGTCGTTTTTGGGATGGCGGTTGTAGGGAGGGAGATCTGTGCCATATTATGGTAATAACAGAAGCTGGTTCACATTTAACTGATATTACAGGGAACAAAACGTTATTATTTTCATTTAACCGCGTTTATGCTAAAACTATTTTTTCTACTGCAAACAGTTTGAAGCCAGATCAGACGCCGGGTCGTCAGGCTCCAAAATGTTTGCCACCAAGACAAACATGAATTATCAGAATTGCCCAAAAGTTGTACTTTTCGACGTTTTAGTGCTTTGCGTTTGCCTTTCGTTTGCGTTTAAACGGGAAAGATAACAGATAGTCCACTGTATATTAATGTAATGCATCGTTTTCTACAATTTAATTCAACGCATTGCATTTACTTTTGTTCTTGCAAATTGCTGCATCACGGTTGGTATTGTTAGGTTATTGTTAATTATTTGTTTTGTATGAAAATGCCTTTTGTTTTGTGTGCTTGTATATATGTTGAGGGCCTCATGGAGGATTGGTTTTTACATAATGAGCTCTCTCGTTAAGTAAAGTCTTTATTATTATTATTATTATTATTTCCATTCATATGATAATGTGTAACATACCATCCTCTATACCGAGGAGGAAACGTTATTATTTCCAATTAATCACGTTTATTATATATATATCGATGATTTATAGAGATTTCTCAGTTAGATAAATTTCATATCGTCACTGTTGATATCATCACTACATGTAGTGATGATATCACCTTTTGTGACGTCACGTCATAATTAGTTTTGTGACGTAAATAATCAATTTTGTGTGCGTTTTTTTCTGTAAAAACGTCTTTAAAATATATATAATAAATAGAATAATCAATTCCTTTGAATAGATATGAAAAATATATCACTCGAATGGGTTGTAATCTGTAATTGATTATTCTCTATTTATTATATACATAGCAATGATTTATAGAGATTTCTCAGTTAGATAAATTTCATATCGTCAATGTTGATATCATCATTACATGTAGTGATGATATCACTTTTTATGACGTCACGTCATAATTAGGTTGTGACGTAAATAATCAATTTTGTGTTTTTTTTTTTTGTAAAAACGTCTTTAAAATATAAATAATAAATAGAATAATCAATTCCTTTGATTCCATTATTTGTTTAGTGGCGTTGCTGTAATCCATTTGTGTGTTTTTTCTGTACAAACGTCATTAAAAAATATATAATAAATAGAATAATCAATTCCTTTGAATAGATATGAAAAATATATCACGAGAATGGGTTGTTATCTGGTAAATAAAAACGTCATGCGGACTCGTTATATATTTTACAAATCAATCCAACGAAATTGATTATCCTCTATTTATTGTACGTCTGCTCTGGCTCCAAACTGTTTGTAATGGATATAAGGGGTTTAGCATAAACGTGTTAACGCTTTTAACCCCTTCACTGCTATGACGTCATCACATTTAGGCACTTGTCGTCTGCTTTTATATCTCAAATCAAATATTTAGTTAGTTTGACTTATGAAATATTGAAATGAGTGTAAAACAGTTTGTATCCTGATCAGACGCCGCGTTACGCGGCGTCTGATCAGGATCCAAACTGTTTTCAAACAACTAGTGTACTCGGGATAAGGCAGTGAAGGCGTTAACACCATGGACCTGTTTAATATATAGTCTAAATACATTTGCAAACATCGTAGACCCAGATCAGAGGGCTCCCATGTCTGCAAATTAAGAGCAGTATTTATTGCACTACCCAGAACTCAAAGAAGACTGATTCATGTTTTTGGTATCTTAAAAGATCCACAAGGGAACGTATTGATAATAACCCAACTAAGAGTTGAAAGAGTGAATTGGGAATTATATCCGTCGTTTCCACTTGACAAACACCAACGTAACAGTTGTCCGTCGTTAACCCACTATATAGGGCTCCAGATAAGAGGAAGTAAACCACCTAAAGCAGTGTCTGATCTGGATTTAGACTGTTTATCACTCGCCTTTATTTTTCTTCTCTCAAATTGTCCAAAACAGCTATCGAAAATTTTAAGCAGACGATATTGCAGCAGTAAACGGGTTAAGCATGATTGTCTTGTTGGGGTACAGCAACAAGCGTTTTTGTAAGGAGGGAATTGTTGTTGGGAGGAAAATGTAGGGAGGGAGCAGTGCACGTCTTATCAGAATCGTCTCGAACAGACGATTCTAATGAGTAGGACATCATAGGCTTTAATGTAGAAAAACAGACTTTAGATTTTGAAATACAGTGCTCCCTCTCTACAACGACATCCAATGGGAGTCACAGATTGTATGCGTTGTTCGAAGGGAGTCGTTTTAGGAAGGGAAAACTAAGGCTTTGCTTACATTTGCAAACAGCTTTAATCCAGAGCAGAAGCCGCGTTACGCGGCGTCTGTTCTGTATTCAAGCTGTTTGTCACTTGTCATTATGTTTATTCTATCAAAATGTCCACTTATATGTAACTTTGAGAAAGAACAGCAGACGACGATTTTAAGCAAACGATATTGCAGAAGTTAACGCGTTAGCCATAAGTGTCCTGTGAACTGTGGCAACGGTCGTTGTTAAGAGGGATTCGTTGTTTGGAGGGCTGTTGTAGGGAGAGAACACTGTAATTAAAAAGTAAAGTGTAATGTTTTATAGACTCTTAAACTAACGCCCGTCTTCTATGTTGTTTTATCGCAGAGATCGCAGAGTGAGTACATGTACCATTAGTCGTACGCTTTAATATACAGTCAAAACTCGTAACTTCGAACTCGCTTTAATCGTTCGTACCAGTATTTCAGTACATGTAGTTGAATTTTGAAAAAATCAATCTCGCGTATTTCGAACACACCCGTATTTCAAAGTTAAAACGTCGCTAAACCACGTTTTAACTTCGAAATAAGGGTGTGTTCGATCTAACGCGAGTTCGAAATATCGAGTTTCGATTGTATTTGAAGAAAATTTGAATAAAATCTTTGGTTACAAAAGGTCATACGACAACTAAGGGTTTTAACGATTAAAGACAAAACAATGAAACGAACGTACGTGACTTTGAAGCCCCCCCCCCCCCCCCCCCAAGTCCGCTGGTAAGCATGTGCAATGAAGGTTGATAATTAACACTAAACCACTTCAATGCCATTCAAACGATTGTCGTCTGCTTTTATTTCTTTTAATTTGCTTTTAGTTTAGGCCTTTTGACTAACGTAATGAATGTCAAACAATTTTTAACGGCGTTTGATCAGTACCCAAATAACTATTTACTAGGTGTAAACAGTCTGAAGCAAGGGAAGACGCCAGGTCACCCGGCGTCGGATCAGGCTTTTAACTGTTTGCCATAAAAATAAATCTTTGGAAGTTTCAAAATACAGTGTTCCCTCTATACAAAGACAATCAGAGGGAGACAAACATTGTGTGTGTTGTTTGGAAAGAGTTGTAATAGGGAGGGAAATTGGTTTACATGGGAAGACATCTTGAATCCAGATCAGACGTCACTCGTTATTATGTTTGTTTCTGTCAAAATGTCCAATATGTAACTTTGTGAAACACGGCAGACGACAATTTGAAGCAGACGATATTGCAGTAAAGAGAGCTACAGTGTTCCCTCACTACAACGACACCCAATGGGAGACACAGATTGTGTGCGTTGTTCAGAGGGAGTCGTTACAGGGAGGGAAATTGGCTTATATTTGCAAATAGCTTGAATCCAGATAAGACGCCGCGTTACGCGGCGTCTGATCTGGATTCAAGCTGTTTGTAAACCGTCATTATATTTATTCCATCAAAATGTAATTTTGAGAAAAAACAGCAGACGACAATTTAAAGCAGACGATATTGCAGCAGTAAAAGTGTTAAACATTTTGTCTTGTTTGGGGAACAGCCGTAAGGGTCGTTGTAAGGAGGGAGTCGTTGTTGGGAGGGCCGTTGTAGAGAGGGAGCGCTGTATATATATTTCTCTGTTTTGGGGGAACAGCGACAAGCGTCGTTGTAAGGAGGATATCGATGTTGGGAGGGCCGTCGTTCAGAGGGAGCACTGTACATCTTTTACAATTTAGTGCATTGTGTTTACGTTATGTCTCGTTTAAATGGAGAGAATAACGTCTTCTCCACTGTTACATTATATAAATATCAAATCTCACAGAGAGTGAGAGAACGGATTGGTCACCCGAGGCAAGTAATGTCAACCGAGGCATCAGCCGAGGTTGACATGTACAAATGTACTTGTCGAGGGTGACCAGTCGAGGGTGACCAGTCCGTCTCTCACCCACTGTGAGATGTGATATTTATTTTATTATACCGACCAAAAATATAGATCTAATTACCACTGTTTCCAATACAGAACAACGATCGTGAATACTTGTATTGCAACTATTTTATTTTCAATACTCGAAACAAATAGCGGAGAAGTTAATTTTTTACGCGCGGAAAAACACAATAAATATGTTTTGCTAACCAAAAAGAACAACTTTATTTAAAAAAAAAAGGTTTTGTACCGAGCGGGAGTCGACCACTTATTCGTTAGACCACGGAGCCAGTTCACTTGATGTTGACTTAAGTTGTATATAAAGTTTGTATATTGACGCGTTTTTTTTTAAAAAAAAAAATCAAATTGCAAGTAACAAAGCATTATTCTGAATAAATATTACCTACAAAGCACATATCCATTCGTTATTTGTATTCTCATATAGTTCTACGCTGTTATAGACCATTCTATAATTGTCTCCAATTCTGTCTTCTGATAAGACAAGCAATACGGTACTGTAGCAACCAGTTGACAGATACTTTAGGTAGGCTTATAGACAAAGCAGAATGTCAGATTTAGTAGCAAATTTCGACTTAAACATTGAACAGGATGCAGAGTTTGAATCTAAGGAGTGACAAAAGAAACTATTAAGAAGAATAGAGAAAATAATATCATATAGAGTGACAAAAAGAAAACCATATACAGGTAGAGTGACAGTGATTTTGGATACATGTCAATTGGTTTGATTTGCGTCGCTGTCAACAGTATTTCAGTCATATCGCGACGTCCAGCTAATTTACAGGTGGATACATGTCAAAGACATGCAAAATATTTCTTTTAGTATATGGGAACTTAACATTGTAACTCAAAGCGAGGTGTAATAAAAATCAATATTTGAGTATTCTGATGATTCTTTCATGACTCTGAGCTGTAATTTACCTGGTGTAATTTTCGGAGATCTCTCATCTCCTTTGTCAGCACTACTGGGTAGTAGGGTTGTTTTGGCGGGTCCGAAAACTACACCAGGTAAATTACAGCTCAGAGTCATTAAAAAATCATCAGAATGTCAAATCTTCAGCTTTGAAACAACCTATTCAGTTGTATATTTAAGTAGTTAACTGCCATAGAAATGAACGAGTCCATGTATATTTTCAGTGCTTAGAAAGGGACGTCAATGGGGGCGCTGGCATGGTACGGGTTCCTCACGGTGGTATGTCTAATATTACGTTATACCGATGGTGAGTATATTTAAAGTCTGGTAACTGTTTAGCTGTACAACAAATCATTGTAGTACTTATTAACATGTACTGTTAATGTCCTGATAGTTCTCGTTCTTAAATAGCCTGAGAACCAAATGATGTATGTGCCACAAAATGAGAAGAAATGCTCAAATTAAGGAAATATGTAGCAATATCGCTCTTATGGCATTCAAAATATATTCAGTCTAAAAGCATCCTTAAGAAAAGTCACACATCTTATTATTTGTTTTAGATAATTATTGTCCATTACTACTCCGTCCATGGACGGAGTACCATATTGTTTAAAACCTCGCCACCAACAATTATAGTAAGATAAAACAGTCCGTTAGATAAGAACATATTTTAACCCCTTCGCTGCCATGACGTCATCAAATTTAAACAATTGCCGTCTGCTTCTATTTGATTTCTATAAAACAATTTTGAAGTATCTTGACTTAAGAAATATTGAAACGAGTGTCAAAAAGTTTGGATCCTGATCAGACGCCGCTTGCAAATGACTACTGCACTCGGGGTAAGGCAGTGAAGGGGTTAAAGCATAATTACCCCTTTTGACTTCTATTGGTTTTGTTTTACACAAGAATTAGTTTCTTTAACTAATATATACAATTTTATAAAGACGCCTGGCAACATTTACATAAACAAGATTTAAGACCAAATTAAGCTTTCAGTCTCTTTAACCCTTTCACTCTCATTGACGTAAAGCACGCATTTACAAGCAGTTATGATCCTAATCAGACGCCGCGTTTGACACTTGTTTTAAAATTACGTCAGCTATACTGCCTGAAAGCGAACTTTGAAACGATATTGCAGACAACAATGTTGAAGCAGACGACAATATGGCGACGGAAGAGAAAAATCTAACGAACAATTTTGATCATGAAAGGGTTAACTGACAATATAGTTTTATTACAAGTAACTAATGTCAAGTTGTGATTAGCAAGCTTTTGAATCAGTTGGAAAAGACGATAATCTTTTCCAAAAATACCATATGATTTTATGCGTCAATTCTCACGACAATTGCAACTTGTAGCCGAACAGACGCCGGGTAACCCGGCATCGGACCAGGCTCCAAACTGTTTGCCACCCAGTTTTGAAAAATCGTAAACATTTTTCAATTTTCTTTTACTTTAATTGCAATTCGTTTTAAGTTTTGTTTAACCCTTTCGCTATCAATGACGTGTTTGCAAATAGTTTGGATCCTGATTAGACGCCGCGTAACGCGGCGTCTAATCAGGACCCAAACTGTTTGACAATCTTATCGGTATCTATGAAGTCAAACAACCTTAAATCTAAGTTTGAAACGTGTCTTGCAGACAACAATACTGAAGCAGACGACAATAAAGCGGTGAAGGGGTAATACTCTCCCAAATAAGTTCATCATGAAAGTGTTAAATGAGAAATAATACCGTCTTCTTCATAGTAAAGGGTTATTGAACATAACTGAGTTATTAACTACAGTCGAGAATAAATACGTTATTATTTCCAAATAAACTCATTTATGCTAAAACAACTATTTCCATTGCAAACAGTGTGGAGCCAGATCAGATGTAGGGTAACCCGGTGACTCATCAAGCTCCATAACTGTTTGCAACTTAGATTAAAATAAATAGTCTGAAATTTTAAAAAGGTGTAAATTTATACATTTTCGTGCACTGGGTTTGCGTTTGCACGGGACAGAATAGCGTCTTCTCCACTGTATATATAGGTGATAGCATCACTTTGTTACACTTGAACGCCATTTGGGCGTGGAACATTAATGTGTGTACATGTACAGCACTCCCTCTCTACAACGACATCCAATGGGAGACATCAATTGTGTGTGTTGTTCGGAGGGAGTCGTTATTGGGAGGGAAATCGGCTTACATTTGCAAACAGCTTGAATCCAGATCAGACGCCGCGTAACGCGGCGTCTGATTCGGATTCAAGCTGTTTGTCAATCGTCAGGAAGTTGTTTCTGTCAAAATGGCCATTATGCAACTTTGAGAAAAACAGCAGACGACAATTTTAAGCAAATTATATTGCAGTAGTAAAAGCGTTAGACATAATTGTCTTGTTCAGGGAACTACGGAAAGGGTCGTTGTAAGGAGGGAGTTGTTGTTGAGAGGGCCGTTGTAGAGAGGGAGCGCTGTATTACCCCTTTTACTTTCAATGACAACAAAAAGCGCGTTAACTCTTTCCTCCCTGAAACTTTAAATGGACAATTCCAGTTTCCATTTTAGTCTAGTCCATTTCTGACTTTTAAGGGTTGTTTTTGTCAATGTTTGGCATTGTGACAAACAGTGAAGAACCTGATCAGAGGGCTCCTTTCGGAGCCCTCTGATCAGGGTCTTCACTGTTTGCATAGGACAAGTGTACTATTCACATGTACACTGTTTGAAAAGCACGCCTATATGCGGGACTAGGGTTCAAAGAGTTAAGGAAACAGTTTAAAAAACTGTTTGGCATTCCTTTTGAAACTTCTTCAGTCATACTGACTTACATTTAACTTGAAACGATATTGCAGACAACAGTTTTGCAGAAGAAGACAAAGCAACGGTGAAGGGGTAAAAATCTCACGATTTATTTAGCAGCGAAAGAATTACCCCCCTCACTGATTTACCCCGAGTACAATGGATATTTTCAAACGGTTTGGATCTTGATCAGACGCCGCGTAACGCTTCGTCTAATAAGGATCAATTGTTTTGAAATTCATTTCGATATAACTTTAGTCAGTTTATCAAAATGTAAATTTGGGAAGGCAAAGCAGACGACAGTAATATCAAGCAGATGACGTAATGTCAATGTAAGGCTTAATAACTTTCACTTTTCAAACCCTATCCCGTAATATGCGATCACCATGCAAACGCGTGATAATACATTTTTTACGGAATTTTGCAAACTGGTTACATGTAGTCTCATATCAAACACCGAAAAAGACAACGTCCTCTCTACGTCACAGAAACAAAACAACAGACAACAGTTGTGCAAGTTTATTGGACTACATCTTTAACCCATTACCCTATAGATACGCCTTTTTACACCATTAATTTATTCCTCCATTGAAGAAAATAGTTCCATTTTATAGTCATAAATATGTATGATACAAAAGATTTCTAATATTCTAGAAGGTTTTAGCTTAAAGCAGGCTGAAAGTAAAGCAGAATGCGCCTTAAGGCACATTCTGCTTTACTTTCAACCTGCTTTAAGTGGTCACCTATTTTCAAAACTAGAAACAGGCTATGGGGTATTGGGTTAATAGTGCAAATAAAGACTAAACATATCTGATTATTATCAGCACAAATACATGTACATGTATTAGGAAATATGTAACTACATCATTTCTTAGAACTCAAAATCCCACAAAATAGAGTTCAATGAAAAATGACCTTTCAATGCAAGTAACAACAGATCCGTCAATACAATTCTAACAAATCTTAGCAAATGTTATAATTTTATAAACACATAAATCGAAAGCAACTTTGTCACATAATTTGTCTGCGATGTTGTCAATTCGCCCATACAAAAACAAGAGGTAAAAACTTCTTAAAGAAAAATCTCTGGAATATGGTACCCGTATGGCAAGTATCGATTTGCATAAAGCAATACCACGTATATGTCGGGGCTCATCTTCGCTTACACATTATGTATGCGAACAGAATAGACATGCAATAACAACATTGGCAGGGCTGCCATTTCTCCGGATTTTTCCTAAATCTCCGGATTTTTTCCCAGTACATGGTAGCTTAAAGCAGGTTGAAAGTAAAGCAGAATGCGCCCTCAGGCGCATTCTGCTTTACTTACAGCCTGCTTTAAATGGTCGCATGTCAACAAAACAAGAAAAAGGCTATGGGGTAAAGGGTACGTTTCGTAAAATCGCACTTGAAAAATGCAAACTTGGAAATCTTAGGATTTTTCATGTCAACTTATGGCAGCCCTGCATTGGATAAACCAGTCGATAAAACGTTTGGAAGTACACACTGAAATTTGAAAATACTGTGAAGAGACTCGCTAGAACTGACCACACTCAGTACATGACAACGTTTAATCGCCAGTCATGTGACTTACAAACCCCTCTTTTTGTACAGAAGAACACCAATAGGACAATAGCGCTCCACTATACGATGTACCGTGCAGCGCTTATAAATCTGATCTGGTTCAACAGTTCGACACTACTATTGCTTTTCCTTCTGTCAAAATTAGTATAACTATTATTATTATTATTATTATACCAGATTTATATAGCGCTCTTTTCACTCAGGGGTTGGGCGTTCAAAAGCGGGTTGCATAAAATTACATAAATGTACCTACGAAGCGAGAAAAGACAAATTACTACATCTAAAATAAACACGATATCTTATGGATTTACATGGAAACAAATTCCGAACAAGGGACATTCTTTCAATGTAATCACCAAGATTATAAAATAATTTAATTTAGCCAGAAATATGAAATTGATATGTCGCGTAGTGGACTTAATAACAGCACATATTAAAGGATATGTAACTTTTATAACACACATATAAACAAAGTCTTAAGACGCATTCTCCTGCACGTACAGCCTACTTTTAGCTGCCATATTCTAGGGTATAGAAAATACTTCACATTGTGCAAATTCGTGACTGTATTAAGCTGAACATTTTTTTTATCAGTTAAAGATTACATCAAATACTTACAATGTAAAGACACTTCCTTAGTCCATTGATGGACTACCCCCCACCACCACCACTGTTCTCGAAACTAACTGAAATGCAGGGAAAAAGTGTGCCCAGCCAATGTCACTAATCTAAAGATGTCTAGAGAGGCCCTTACATAATCACACTCAAGGGTTTTTTCAATGGGGTTAACTAACCAAACTGTCAAATATGAGATGCGGGCTTCACATGGAACGACTGACTGGTCATAGTTATACAGGTATGGATAAAAAATCATGCTTTTTGTGAGGAAACTGCTTTTTCTCAAATTACATATAAGTGATAGTAAACATATAATGACAAGTGGTCAACATCTTGAATCCAAATCAAACGCCGCGTATTGCGGCGTCTGATCTGGATCAAAGCTTTTTGCCATTGTTTGTCAAGTATGAAATAATTCCTCCCTATACTAATCTGTTTCGAACAACACGCGAAATAGTACAGGACTAGGCCTGTAGACCCGTTTGCAAAATGGTGTTGAGAGAGTTTCTCACTTGATGTGAGTTAACGATACCATAGACATCACAAATCACCGAGGTGCTTGTCTGCCACACGGTCGAGAGCCCCATAATATTCAAATCCAATATGGCCGCCGTCAGCCATTTTGGAAAAACTAACTTTTTTGTTTTTTGGAGAATAAACAAGTGTAATACCTCTAAATTGATTGTTTTTTGGTGTGGAACACATATCTGATGCCCTTTGTGCAATCTAGGGTGTCTTTGATTTGGAAAGGTCAAGTTTCACATTAGCCAAATCCAATATGGCCGCCGCAAACAATCAAAAATAATACTTCTAAATTGATGAATTTTAGAGTATAACTCACTTCTGATGCCCTTTGTGTAATCTGGGATGTCTTTGATTTGGAAAGATCAAGTTCTACGCTAATAAAATCCAATATGGCCGCAGGAAGCAATGAAAAAAAAGCTAACTTTTTTCTTTTTTTGGAGAATAAACAAAATTAATACCCCTCAAGCGATAATTTTTGGGTGTTGAACTCATTTCTGATGCCCTTTGTGCAATCTGGGATGTCTTTGATTTGGAAAGATCAAGTTCCATAATAGCAAAATCAAATATGGCCGCCGAAAGCCATGCTAAAAAAGCTTACTTTTTCCTTTTTCGGAAAATAAACGAATGTAATACCTCTCAATTGATAATTTTTGGGTGTTGAACTCACTTTTGAGGTCTTTTGTGCAATCTTGGATGTATTTGATTTGGAAAAGTCAAGTTTCTTAATAGCTAAATCCAATATGGCCGCCGGAAACCATGTTGGAAAAGCTAATTTTGTTGCTTTTTGGACAAAAATCAAATGTTATACTTCTAAATTGATTACTTTTTTTAGAGTAGAACTCATTTCTGATAACCTTTGTGCAATCTAGAGTGTCTCTGCTTTGGAAAGATCAAGTTCCAAAAGAAGCAAAATCCAATATGGCCGCCGCAACCATGTTGAAAAAGCTATTTGTTTTCATTTTTGGAGAATAATCAAATGTAATTTACCTCTAAATTGATAGTATTTTGGTGTGGAACTTATTTCTGGGGCCCTTTGTGCAATCTTAGGTGTCTTTGATTCAGAAAGGTCAAGTTCCACAATAGCAAATCCAATATGGCAGCCGCAAACAAGATGGAATAGCTTATTTTTAAAAAAAATTTAAGAAAGATAAAAATTAATATACATGTAATACATGTATATCTTAATTGATTATTGCTTGTGTATAACTCATATCCTCTCTGAGGTCCTTTGTTCAATATGGAGAGTCATAATGGTTTGAAAAGGTCAAGTTCAATGTCTATTGATTTTGATACGCCAACGACCTTGGGCTTAGCTTGAACAGAAGTAGTCAGTATGTAAACAGGAAGTAAGTAAATGGCAACTCTCTGACATTAGACAGAGAAAAACGACAGTGAGCGGGACTCAATCCTACGTCCTGAGGTGAGAGGCTGTTATCCAAACCACTAAGACTTCCACAACCCCATGGACAGACGGTAGGGCCGGGACAGAAATACATGTATAACACCTTGTTCCACATGCATGGAAAGGTACATCAATAAAGCATCAACAATTGATTGGATACACATGTAGTTCCAAAGTCATTTCGTGACGGGTTTTCACAGGGCGAAGAAACTGAAGTGTCCAGTTTTCCATCACAAAATGTGTTGCAAAAAGTACCTCGACACCACCGAGTATCACATGTCTCTGTACACTAATACAATGTGAGCAGACTCTATGGTAAAGGCTTAAGGCACTTTGAGGGCAGCAGAGTACCAATGTGCTCCTTACCACAAGGATCCGACCAATTGATTTTGAGGGGGAAAATCGTCAGAAGGTATATATAGAGAAATGAGATACAACTGATTGTCATTTTATTCTCACCCTGTCTCGACAAAACCGGGCATATCACGAATAAATATTGATGAAATGACACGTTTGTTGCATTTCTGTCTTCAGTTGCTTCACCCTGTGAAAACCCGACACGAAATGACTTTGGAACTACATGTGTATCTAATCAATTTTTTTTATTGATGTACCTTTCCATGCATGTGGAACAAGGTGTTACATTTCTGTCCCGGCCCTACCGTCTGTCCGTGGGGCTGTGGTAGTCTTAGTGGTTAGGATTATGATAACAGCCTCTCACCTCAGGACGTAGGATTGAGTCCCACTCACTGTCTTTTTTTCTCTGTCTAATGTCAGAGTGTTGTCATTTACTTACTTCTTCTTTCCATACTGACGTCTTCTGTTCAAGCTTAGCCCAAGGTCGTTGATGTATCAAAAAGATATTGAACTTGACCTTTTCAACCTCCATATTAAACAAAGGACCTCAGAGAGGAAATGAGTTATACACAAGCAATAATCAATTAAGATATAGAGGATATTGTATGAGTGCTCATTATTTATCATTTTTAATAAACGAGTTGACTAAAATAATATGACGCGAGCCTTGGCGAGCGTCATATTCATTTTAGTCAACGAGTTTATTAAGAATGATAAATAATAAGCACGAATATGATATTCTATTTATCACATAACACGTCTAAGCACATGTAAAATTAATTGAAGCCGTAGTCTGTAGACCCTCCGCTATATAGAATTTCCGCCAAACGTAACGTTGTTTACGTTAACGTCATAGTAAATGACATCATCTGGCGTCCCGCTACATGCAGCGCTTGTGGACGAACAAGTTGGGCCGGAGCCCAAAAAACGATATTCCACTAGTGGAATACGATAATTTTACAATCGCTTTATGCAACTCCCAGACCGCAAATTATGTGATAAATACATGTATCACATGTATATTTGATCTTTCTTAATTTATTTATTTTTTTAAAAGTTTGCTTTCCATCTTGGTTTGCGGCTGCCATATTGGATTTTGCTATTGTGGAACTTGACCTTTCTGAATCAAAGACACCTAAGATTGCACAAAGGGCATCAGAAATAAGTTCAACACCAAAATATTATCAATTTAGAGGTATTACATTTGATTATTCTCCAAAAAAGGAAACCAAATAGCTTTTTCAACATGGTTGCGGCGGCCATATTGGATTTTGCTTCTTTTGGAACTTGATCTTTCAAAGCAAAGACACCCTGGATTGCACAAAGGTTATCAGAAATGAGTTCTACTCTAAAACATAATCAATTTGGAAGTATAACATTTGATTTTTGTCCAAAAAGCAACAAAATCAGCTTTTTCAACATGGTTTGCGGCGACCATATTGGATTTGGCTATTGAGAAACTTGACCTTACTATATTAAATACATCCCAGATTGCACAAAAGGCCTCAGAAATGAGTTCAACACCCAAATATTATCAATTGAGAGGTGTTACATTCTTTTATTTTCAAAAAATCGGAAAAAGTTAGCTTTTCTAACATGGTTTGCGGCGGCCATATTGGATTTGGCTATTGTGAAACTTAACCTTTCTGAATGACATACATCCCAGATTGCACAAAAGGCCCCAGAAATGAGTTCAAGACCCAAAAATGATCAATTGAGAGGTATATCATTGGTTTATACTCCAAAAAAAGAGAAAAAAGTTGGCTTTTTTTTCATGGCTTGCGGCGGCCATATTGGATTTTATTAGCGTGGAACTTGATTTTTCTAAATCAAAGACATCCCAGATTACACAAAGGGCATCAGAAGTGAGTTATACGCTATAGATCATCAATTTAGAAGTATCATATTTGATTTTTCTTAAAAAAACCCAACGAAAATAGCTTGAACAACATTGTTTGTGGCGGCCATATTGGATTTGGCTAATGTGAAACCTTTCCAAATCAAAGACACCCCAGATTGCACAAAGAGCATCAGATATGAGTTCCACATCAAAAAACAATCAATTTAGAGGTATTACACTTGTTTATTCTCCAAAAAGCAAAAAAGTTAGTTTTTCCAAAATGGCTGACGGCGGCCATATTGGCTTTGGATATTGTGGGGCTCTCGACCGTGTGGCAGACAAGCACCTCGGTGATTTGTGATGTCTAGGGTCTCGTTAACTCACATCAAGTGAGAAACTCTCTCAACACCATTTTGCAAACGGGTCTTCAGACCCGGTACTGGACTAAACACTTTGTCTCCCCTTGTGTATTGTTGTAGAGAAGAGCACCGTATGTTGTTTTGTTATTGAACTTTAAACCTTTAATGATCAAATTATTCGGGAGATTTCAAGCCTTTCACCGCATTCTCGTCTGCTTAAGTATTACTGTCTGCAAGAAACGTTTCAAAGTTAGATTTAAGGCAATATGACTGACAAAATTTCGAAACGGGTGTCAAACAGTTTGGGTCCTGATCAAACACCGCGTTACGCGGCGTCTGATCAGGACCCGAACAGTTTGCAAACGCGCGTCATTGAGAATTAAAGGGTTAAGAAATTAGCATTAACCCCTTCACTGCCGTGACGTCATCAATTTTAAGATTAATTTTAAGGTATTTTGACTGAAGAAATATTGAAATGAGTGTCAAACGGTTTGGATTCTGATCAGACGCCGCGTTACGCTGATCAGAATCCAAACCGTTTGCAAATAACCTCGGGGTAAGGCAGTGAATGGGTTAAAATAGCTCTTTCAAAGAATTCTTCTCTTAGATCATTGTACAAATGGCAGTTCAAAATCACATGTCTTCATTTTCTACACGTTTACTATTTGAACCCTAGTCACGCATATATGCGGCATTTGCAAACAGCATATCTGTAAGGAGTAGACTTGTACTATGCAAACAGTGTAGACCTTGATCAAATGGCTCCTTAAGGAACCCTGTGATCAGGGTCTACACTGTTTGTCATTTTGATATATATAGTAAATTTCAACCATAAAAAGTAAAAACATGGACTGAGTCTCTTCAGTTACCCTTTCATGATCAAATTTATCCTGATTGTTTACCCCTTAATCGCCATACTGTCGTCTGCTTCAATATTGTTTAAAAGTTTGATTTAAAAACATTGCTTCAGTCCTTTAATAGACTCCCTCCATTGTTCTCAGTAGGCCTGAAAGTAAATTGACTGTAAGGCAGGAGTAAAATGTGCAAGCCAATGTCACTAATCTCAAGTTGTCTAGAGAGGCCCTGACATACTGACACTAAAGGGTTTACTCACCAAACTAACAAATTTAAGGGCACATGAGACGCTTTAATGAGTTGTTCACTCGAAAAGCTAATAGTTACAGCACAACTCGCATATGATTGCATGCTTTTATACCTGGCTAGATGTTATTACCAAAAGTAGTTCAGAAAATGTCTTTAAAGACATTTACATGTACTCAGTCCTTTGATGGAATCCCCCCATTGTTCTCGATAGGCTTGGAAGTAACTGTAAAAGCATGCAGCATAAGCTACCGATGGGGTATACCAGTCTCAGTTTACCATGTGAGGCCCAGGAATACTCATGCTCAAGAGGCTTTTCATGGTTATTATAACTACAACAACTACAACTATTACTTTTTATTTCTCACTACGTATAACATGTACATATGAGACAATACAGTACAGTGTAACCCCTCTAAACTGGAACCTCTAAATACCGGAATTCTCTCTAAACCGGACAAAAATGTTGGTCCCGTTTCCAAACCTTCTTTATTTTAAACCATTTCACAAATAATATGCCATTTTACGCCTTTGATGTTTTCTTTCAATCAATAAAATACATTCATGAATATGTATCATCAGAAATAGTTTCTAAATTCTAGCAGATGGTAGCTTAAAGCAGGTTGAAAGTAAAGCAGAATGCGTCTTAAGACGCATTCTGCTTTAATATCAACCTGCTTCAAATGATCAGCTGTATTCCATACTAGAAACAAGCTATGGGCTAAAACCCCTCTAAACCGGAAACCCCTCTAAACCGGACAATTATGTTGTCCCCTTACATGTCCGGTTTAGAGGGGTTTCACTGTAATAAGAATCAGACACTGAGTGTGGGTGGGGAAAGTATGAGAAGAAGTGCAATTGTGTCTTTAAGTAAGGTGTTCAAAGAGTTCAGTGGTTCCTTGTTATCGGCATGAGCACAAGACTCATGATTTTAGCCTGTCTTTAAGGCAGCATAACTTACGTAATTTAAAACCAAGTGGAAAACAGTTACGCGGCGTCTGATAAGGGTCAAAACGGCTTGCAAATGCGCTTGATGGCGACATTGAGAATGGAAGTGTAAACATTCATCCAAGAGGCATACAAAGCTTTTACTCATTCACTGCCAAGTTTTATCGTCTGCTTAATCTTTTCATGATCAAATCATTCAAGAGAATTTTACCCAATTACCGCTTAATTGTCGTCGGGTTCAGTATTGTTGTCTGCAAGACACGTTTCTTCAAAGGTTGGTTTAAGGTTTTATGACTTAATAAATATCGATAAAAGTGTCAAACAGTTTGGGTCCTGATTAGACACCGCGTTTCGCAGCGTCTGATCAGGACCCAAACTGTTTGCAAACGCGCTGTTTGACGTCATTAAGAGTGAAATGGTTAAGACACTCATAGAAAATTATCAAATTATCTTTCAAAACACCCACACGATCATCCATCGTGTAACCAATACATTTGTGCGCATTTTGAAACCAAAAGTTTCTATGTTTTGTACTTATAAGTTTAACAAAAGTCCCTCAAACTTAATGCAGTTTGTTTAGTGTGTGAGAACATTGTATATATGTCAACTTACTATGGCGCAAACCCATTTTGTAGAACGGTTATTTGTTCTCTTTTGTAAAAAACGATATTAAGTCGTACACTGTAAAATGCGTTGGTCTGATTGATCGTAACATGATTTGAAAACTCTAAACTGTCATTTTGAAATATATTGTTGAAATCAAAACTGCTGCAAAAATAGTCAATAATGGACAAAACTTAAGGAGCCCTCTGATCAGGGTCTACACTGTTTGTCATTTTGCAATATATTGTTGAAATCAAATCTATATAGTCATTATTGTACAAAAATTATATTATTTTGAAATTGGAATTTTCCATTAAAACTTTTAGGACTGAATGAGTTAATGAGTTAACACCAGGGCTGTCATTTCTCCGGATTTTTCCTAAATCTTCGGATTTCTTTCTAGTTCATGGTAGCTTGAAGCAGGCTGACAGTAAAGCTGAATTCCAGCCCGCTTTAAGCAGTGACATGCCAACAAAACTAGAATTAGCAGGGCTGCCATTTCTCCGGATTTTTCCTAAATCTTCGGATTTGTTTCTAATACATAGTAGCTTATAGCAGGCTGAAATTTAATCAGAATGAGCCTTAAGGCGCATTCTGCTTCACTTCCAGTCTGATTTAAGTAGTCAAGTGTCAACAAAACTAGAAACAGGCGATCGGGTAAAGGTACGATTCGTGAAATCGCACTTGAAAAATGCAAATTTGGAAATCTTAGAATTTTTCGTGTCAACTTATGGCAGCCCTGAATTAGGCTATGGAGTAAAGGTACGATTCGTAAAATCGCACTTGAAAAATGCCGCAAATTTGGAAATTTTAGTATTTTTCATGTCAACTTATGGCAGCCCTGTAACGCTGGTATTCGCTGAACATCGAACACATTTCTCTATCACAAACCTTTAGTGTAACTTGACATAAACCCTTTCATGGTCAAATTTAAATGGAAGGGTAAACACATTCAACCCTATGGACGAGCATACTCTTCATGGTGTCAATCCTGAACGAAATCGTTCCATAGAACTCTATATAGTAAATTGTCAATATTTTCCTATCTCTATCTAGTTCCCTGACCTTCCGATTAATAGACTGGCCCTGTTTGCTTGGAAAGCAATTATAAGTCAACAGAATTATCAACAGAATAAGGTACTTTACTCAATTCCAAAAGAAACTGTGCACTTTGTTTTCTGTATTTAGTCATTGACTATTTTTCTGAAAGCCTATGTATTTGGTACCACAATTTAGATCTTTGCACGAACAATATGGCGGTCATTTCAGATTTTGAGATGCGGTCGTTTTAAGTGGATGTTTTTAAACGAGAAAAGACGAAGTGTTAAAATCAAAGTTGCAAAAATTTTAATAACTCTGAGAGTCAGACTGTGTTCAGTTTGGAATTTTATGTCGGTTTGGTTGTAATCTTATGATAATTTTTTTCAGTATCGTATGTGTCCATCTATGCTCAGTCATGATGTAAACGGCAATGAGACATCGTGTAGACCTAATGTAACGGCTAATAATGGTGTCGGGAATGAAACGTTGTCCTATCCCTGAATTAGGGCCTTTGCAAGGTCCATAATGTAGTTTCTCCTAAAGCCTCGCGTGCGAGCATCATATCGACTAAGAATTATATTAGACCTATCAGAGAAAAGACTCGAGTCCACTACTGTCGCCCTAAGTGGAAATGACGCCATCCTCGCTGCTGACGAGCAGCCCAATGACGTGCTGTCAAGATCTGTCCCACAAAGGGTCCCCTAGCCCGGATTGGTGTCCGAATTTGCCGGAGCCAACACAATACGGTCTGTCAGCTGACACCGTACGGTTTTCCCGAATTAGACGTTGTTTGAAAACGACGTCTAAGTAACGTCAACGTAACAAATTCGTTTGTTGAACTGCTGTTCTAGGTATCTGTGCGCTGTCTGTGGTGATTTGTCACACCGCTTGCATGTTGAAAATGTTTGAGAAACCGAATGATTGTGTTTCTTTGTTATCCTAACCTTCTACTCACGTTAGTGACGTTGAAGTTATGAACAAGCATTGAAAGACTCTAATTTGCCTATTTGCAATTAATCTCAGCAAGTTCGTTGTGTACCGATGTGAAGTAAAATGTGTTTTTTTCTTTGTATGTGGCATGCAAATTACACTCATGCACGTTTTCGATGACATGTGCATATTCCTTGAGCTGCACGTGCAAAACATGCAAAATAATGTATTTCCCAATTAATTAAAATTTCTTCATACTAAGTTAAAAGTTTTGTTATCGATGGATGGCAAATATACATGTGATATTGTGTGAGAAATTTTAAATCGATACGTCTTCTAGATATTGAAATATTGGAAAATAAAAAGTGAACAGTTTCTTTTGGAATTGAGTATATTAAGGTTTAACTTTTCCACAAATTTCACAAAAGGTCACCGTCAATATTCACAAGACGAAAGTTGATACCCCGCCGCATCACACTCACATATATGATCGCATGTTCTCGCAAAGTAGTTCCCAAATAAAATCAAGACACACCTATGATTTATCAACAACATGACTGTTTCAGCTAAAAACCAAATATATCTGCAATTATTCAATAAATAGTATGACAATGAAACACATACATCAATGTTTCACTATGCTACAGTGGAGAATCTGTTATTCTTTCCCGTTTAAACGCAAACGTACGCAAACGCAAAGCACTAAAACGTAGAAAAGAACAACTTTTGGACAATTCTGATACTTTTTGTTTATCTTGGTGGCAAACAGTTTGGAGCCTGATCAGACGCCGGGTTACCCGGCGTCTGATCTGGCTTCAAACTGTTTGCACTGCAAATAATAGTTTTAGCGCAAACGCGTTTATTGGGAAAGAATAACAGATTCTCCACTGTATAATTAGGCACTCTACGACCACGGAAGCACTTTCGTTCAGGTGTGACACCTTATTGTACACGTCTCGTATATAAATAGTGAAGACCCGGGGCGCGTTTGATAAAACTTCGTATGACAAAAACGGTCATAAGTTAAAACTTTGAAATACATATAATATCTAATCCTGTCTTGTGACATCGGTTTGGAATCGTCTTTCCAAGATTATTCCAAAGAGATGTCACAATACTGGATTAGATGGAGAAATAAATAATAACTGAGACTTTTATAATCTGACTTATGAAGTTTTATGAAACGGGCCCCTGGACTAGAGGGCTCTTAGAGGAGTCTCCTGAATAAATATGTAAAATGGACAAGATCTACGTGTAGCATTGAATTTGATTAGAATTGTTCATTGGAGTTGTCAGAGGCTAACGAGTGAATCGATGTTTTTCGGCTGATGTGGAATAGTTTTGTAAATGCCAATCAATTTGTTTTAAATTGTTTATAGCACAGTCACCTAATACTGATACGTCATCAGCTAGTCCAGGAGAAGAAAGTGCGACTACCAGTAAGTAATATATTTCTGTTTAATTAAACATTTATCTTTCATTATGACGTCATCACTGGTATACATCGATCACCGGATATTGGCACAAAGTGATTCTGAATCAACGGTAAATTGAAGTAAACAATGTCAGGTCAGTTAAGAAATGCGGCTATTATTCAATGATTGGATTACATAAGTATTAAAGTCCCATTGTGTTTTCAGACCTTTTCATTAATGTCTGAAATACAATAACGGTTAATACTAATGTTTGAACATTCTGATGGGCCAAACTGATCTATGAAATGTTGAAGACAGACCTAAATCACCAAAAAAAGACGATTTAAAACCATAACAAACCGAAAGTATAACGTCTGACATAAACATTACCACACGGATTAGTGTCACGTGGAACAGCTGGGATCAATATCACAGGGGGCGGGCGTATCTACGATATTGCTATAAAATGAGTCACATTTCGTCACAACGGTGTTTCAGCCCTTTTTTCTCTCTAACACAAAGAGTTTTTATCGGATCTTCACCAAACTTGCATTAAATGTTCTTTTATATAAAATCTAGGTACAGTTACATTAGTATTTAAATCGAATAAGGCATGTAAGACTATTTTCCCTTTATGTATTAAAAATTGACTGTTTCAGCAGTTTTTGCTCTCTAAAACAAACATTTTTTAGTTGATCTTCACCAAACTTGCTGAACTTGTTTATCATTATAGAATCTTGGTCCAGTTTGATTACTACTAAAATCGCATGTGGCATTTATGCGTTTTAGCCATTTAAGTATTAAAAATGAGTGATTCAGCAATTTTTGCTCTCTTTCACAAATAATTTTATTAGATCTTTACCAAACTTGCTGAAAATGTTCATTAGTATAAAATCTAGGTTTTGTTTGATTACTACTAAAATCGTATGAGGCATCCAAGTTTTTGCCCTTTAAGTATTAAAAATGACTGTTTTCAGGTAGTTTTGCTCTCTATCACAAATACTTTTATTGAATTTTCACCAAACTTGCTGAACATTTTTAATAATATTAAATCATGGTTATGTTTGAATACTACTTAAATCGCATAAGGACTGTCGGGTAATTGCCCTTTAATTATTAAAAATGACTGTTTCAGCCTTTTTGCTCTCTAACATAAAGAGTTTTCATCGGATCTTCTACAAACTTGCTGAAATACTTTATTTATATAAAATCTAGGTCCTGTTTGATTATTACTAAAATCTCATTTATGATTATCTGAGTAATTGCCCTTTATGTATTAAAAAGGACTGTTTCAACATTTTTTGCTCTCTAACACAAATACTTTTTTGTTGATTTTCACCAAAGTTGCTGAAAATGTTTATTAATATAAAATAAAGGTTAAGTTTGAATATTACTAAAATCGCATAATGTATATCTGAGTTATTGCCCTTTAATTATCAAAAAATGACTGTTTCAGTTTTTTTTTACACTACAACACATATAGTTTTTAGTGGATATTCACCAAACTTGCTGAACATGTTTATAAAATATAAAATATATGTCCAGTTTGAATAGTACTAATATCGCATAAGGCATATCTTAGTTTTTTGCCCTTTAGTTATTAAAAATTTATGTTTCAGCATTTTTTGCTCTTTATCACAAACATTACTTTTCGGATCTTAACAAAACTTGCTGAATTTTTTTTATTTATACAAAATCTAGGTTCAGTTCGATTATTACTTAAATCGCATAAGGCATGTCTGAGTTATTGTCCTTTATGTATTAAAAACTACCTGTTTCACCATTTTTTGCTCTCTAACACAAATAATTTTTTTGTGATTTTCACCAAACTTGCTGAAAGTGCTTATTTATATAAAATAAAAGTTTAGTTTGACTACTACTAAAATCGCAAAAACTATGTCTGAGTTTTTGCCCTTAAGTACTAAAAATGAATGTTCAGCAGGTTTTGCTCTCTAACACATACAGCTTGTATCGGATATTCACCAAACTTGTTGAAAATGTTTATTAATATAAAATCTAGGTCAATCATCTTAACTACCAAAATCGCACAAGGCATGTTGGAGTCATTGTCCTTGAATGACTAAAACTTGACTACATCAGGCTTGACAGCTTTCTGACTCAAACAGTTTTAATTGGATCTTCACCAAATTTGCTGAAAATAATATTTATATAAAATCTTGGTCCAGTTCTATAAATACCCAAATCGCCGAAAGCATGTTGGAGTTATGGTTAATCAATTTTTAAAATTTTGCTATTTTATCCTTATTTTTGACATGTCCACTCTGTAAAGGACCAGTTTTTATTCTATTTTAGCCAAATGTTTGGTCAATGCTTGCATGTGCTTCATCTTAGCCGTGTTGGTAATACGTTAAGTAATAAATGACAACTCCATTTCTCCTTTACCTCTTGAAGGATTTTCATTCAACTGTATTCGATTTTTTTCTTGACATAAATTTAATACCAATATACATTGTCAGCAAGTTTGGTGAATATCCAATAAAAAGTATTTGTGTTAGAGAGCAGAAAATGCTGAAACATTCATTTTTTAATTATTCAAGGGCAATAACCCAGACATGCCTCATGCGATTTTGCTAGTAATAAACATTTGTAGCAAGTTTGGTGAAGATCCAAAAAGAAGTGTTTGAGTTTGAGAGCGGACAAGGCTGAAACAGTCATTTTCAGCAAGCTTGGTAAAGATTCTCCGTATTTCTTTTACACGCTCACCCCGCGTGAATATTATTTACACGTTGTGACTGGATCTCATAGTTTAACCCTGTGCCTACTGGTCGTAACTTTACGGAGTTTACAAACTGTTTGAATCTAGAAAGACGCCGCGTTACGTAGTAACGCGGCGTCTCATCTGCATCCAAACTGTTTGACACTCGTCTTAAGGTTTGTTTAATTAAAACAATGCATAAATCTAAACTGAACTGAACAAATTTTGCAGACGACAATGTCAAAGCAGACGTCTATGCAGCAGAATAAGGGTTAACCGCATCATTTTCAGCGCTCCAGATAAGCGGAAGTAATCTGAACTAATCGAACATTTTCTCACTCATTTCAGCACCGAATGCTATGGTGTTACTTCTGATAAAACCGTCTCTTCGAGACAATTTTAATGAGTATGACATCATTGGGTTTAAAAGCAGAAATAAAGATTTTAGTTTTCGAAATACTTCCGTTATCTGGAGCCCTGTATTTACAGAGTTGTCCTTCTTTCCATTCACAAGGGAGGCTTTTTAAATTGCGCCGCAAAAAAATATTATAAATAAAATTTAAAAAGCGAATTTCTTAGATAAAGCCGGTTTTTGTGAAAGAATCAAGTCCCACGTAGTTCAAATGAGACCCCAAACAACCATTTTATGCAGGTTTCTCTAAAACACAATGCGGCTTTAACCATTTAATCGTACCGAATCAGATTAACAAGCCTCTTCTTTTACACGTCGGCTGGTCCGTGAATAATGAGCGTTTAGTCTACCCGATCACTGCCAACGAGTGCGGAGTTTGCACAAATTGGCCGAATATTTGCATTATATACATGTTAAAAATAACCGTCTCTCCTCTACAGATAGAAATTAATTCTATCAATAAGGGTCGAAACAGTTGCACATTTCTGTAAATTTGACCATTTATTCTACAATCACTGTACTGCGTCTTGCAAGCAGGTGACAGTTTACTGTACCGCATCTTGCATTGCTACTGTACTGCACCTTGGAAAAACAATCAGTAAAACTACAGGTGCGCCACTTTGGTTGACTGGTCGTAAGCCCCGTCTCTATGACGTCATCATTCGACACGTCATCGTCGCCCCGAGTCATCGTCTACTTTTAGTAACGGACCGTGGGAACGGGGCCCACCGGAATCGTTCTAGCCTTATACAGAAAGACGCTAAATGGACTTTAGTTCGCCACGTCGACGTCGGAAAAGAATTCGCCATATACGGAAACCGACGCTATTTTTCCCGCCAAACGCCGTCGACGGCTATATATATACGAACGCCTCGAGACCTTTTTTCAGCGAAGCCGCGTGGTATCTATTCGTTAGCACGTAACTTTGGAATCACATCTCTCTAGCCGACGGCAGTTTTAACAAAATAGGTAAGTTTACCGTTCTTTCCTTATAACGCGCTGTCGATCATGAGGCTTTCTTTTAGGTTGGATCTAGATCCAATTCATCTTCTCTTTACTTCTATACCCCGTCGAACGCGATCCGTTTTAAATGTCAAACGTTTTAGTGAAAATCGAGCGTAAACCATAGTAAACGCTCTTCATAACGAATTTACTTCTTAGCGGACGGCATTTTCCCGTTTAGGCGAAGGATTCTATGAACCGATTCAGTGGAAGCGTGCTTTTTTAGATTCAGCCTCTTAACTTACGCTGTAGGGAGAAGAGACACGCGCTTGAGATCTAACCGTACGTCGATGTATATTTGCACATTTAGGCCATTTGTCTGACTCTATTGTATAAATATATGATCATAGACAAAAAGGAACGAATACTTTACAGTTCCTAATCAACCATTACGTGTAGCAGACTACATCTATTTCTGTTAGGCGAAGGGGTAACTTATTTACCAAGCATCGCGGTAATGTTTTCCTTAACCCGCAGGCATTCATCTTTTCTTTTAAACGTTATTGGCCAATAATTCCGTGCCCACGTAAAATGTCTCGCCGTATATGTTAAATTCGACGCAGTGTGGAACCTGATCTGGACTTTCCCCTTGGTATCGTCTCGGCGCATTTTGAAATATTGCGCTATTAAGTGTACCCCGTGCAGTCAGACTAAGGGTGAAATGCGTTCTAGAGTGAAGCACCGAGAAGGAATAGTTCACAGTAACGCTTATATTGACCGGAATAGAAACTGTGAAGGAAATGATATCGGTCATTTATGTCAGCGTAATCGAATGGGTATTCCTAGACGTCTTATCATAGCACGGATTTACATTCATTGAACCTTTTGCACGCGATTTAAATGTGTTGATTTAACGATTTAAAGATCGATATTACGTGGAGTATTGTATGCGGTGGATAGAAAGTAGCAGACGTCATTTACGCAGTTCCAAACAAACCATAATTTTAACTTAGAGTAAATGCATTCAGCCGAGAGTGTGTATTACACGAAAGACGATGATGAAGGGGTCAGATGATATATACAGTAACTTTTATATATAAAGAGGGTAGACACTCGGGTAAATTATATCGGTATGACGTTGTTGTTATCATCACGTAAAAAGATTTGCTAATTAGAAAGTTGATACATAAAAACCTTTAATGTGTTAATAAAAAAATTGAAATCTCAAGGGATTAAGTATTCTAACTATACGTTCTCAACTTTAGTGCTCTCACTCTGTCTGTCTTTCTGTTTGTCTGTATGTTTTTCTTTGTCTCTCTCTCCCTCTCTTTCGTTTTATAGCGGCGATAGTATATATCGCTAACAGTGCATGTCTCTCTAGGACTGTCTGTTTCCCTCACATCAAAGTGATTGGTCAAACTAAGGTGACAATAGCGCCGCTATCAAATGAAAGTAGGAGAAAGCGTATGTCCTATACATCGTATGACGTAATAGAAGGGGGGTAACATAGGCAACAAAGTCGATATCGGGTGTTTGGTATTTTTATTGATCAGATAATACATAGAATAAAGACAAGTATATTGTACAGAAAGTTCAGTGTCTTTGGCGGGAATGCCCGGTGGTCTCATCGAATAGTCGAGCGGCGCCTCTGAAGGTCTCTTCACTCCTCGTCCCTTCTTTGGTTTCCGTTTTTCTGTTAGACGTTTCAGTTGAGATTTAGCCAGTTCGATATCTCGAGCGAGGGGCGTGACCCAGGAAATGGTCCTTCGGCCTTGACCCGTTTGTATAGGTTCGACGATGTAGTCTCCTCGACCATTAGGGATTACTTTGCCTTAGGCTATGCGTCGAAAATGACTCTTCCATTTGGCCACCGGGTCATCGGTAGAGTCTTCGGCTCCTTCCTCTTGTAGTTCGTCGGAGTCTACGCTTTCCGTATCGTCGTCGGATTTAGGCTCCTCGTCGCTGTCCGTCTGCCAAGGCGAAGCGTCTTCTATTTTCTTAGGGCACCATTCTTTGACGTGCGTTTGTAAATAAGGAACGTTCGATAGCATCGATCCGTAATCATCGCAAGACGGCGAGTGGATAGGGAGTGGCGGTAGATAAGGCTCCGTTTGGCTGTAGACGTCCGGCGAGTCGGGCGTGTTCTCGACTCCGACCTCTTTCAGTACATTCGCGCGCATGCGCCTGTGCTCCGGCGTGGTTGGTTTCAAATCGATCAACAAGTACCCGTAGGTTGTCTGACGGCGTCGACGAAATGACGTAGCAGATATTGAGGATGGGTCGGGTATATTTTTCTGGCTAGAATCATGACGTGTTGTCTGTCCATGAGATTATTGAATAACACCAGGTAATGGCAATTTCTTCGCTGCGTGGGATCCTTGCTGTAGTACAGGTTCTGATTGAGAGCGATGACCGATACATTTTTATGGTGGCTGCCTTCGGTGAACAGGTCGTTGACTCTAGGGTCTTTGGCCGCTTCCGTGGCCATGTCGTCTAATACGATCAGATTGCGGACGCCGGGGTCTAGAAAGTCGTCTCTGTCCAGGTTCAGCGGAACGCCTCGAATAAACTCCACCCTCGGGATGACGGTTCTCCGAATGCCGTCGTACAGCGACTGCCATCGTTTGTATAACCAGATAACGTGTTGTGGAGACGGTCGTATCTTTTCCAGCGCTTTCCCAAAGATTTGAGAGCGGAATTGCGTCTTGCCGCAGGGAGTAGGCCCGCTCACGATGCAGGTAAAAGGGTGTTGAAAAGCGAATGGTTCCTGCTGCTGCTGTTCCTGCTGCTACTTCTGCTGCTGCTTAACCTGCTGCTGCTGCTGTTCCTGCTGCTGCTGCTGCTTCTGCTGCTGCTGTTCCTGCTGCTGCTGTTCCTGCTGCTGGACTCCATACTGGGCGTTCTGCGACTGAAAGTTGTGCTTATGATGTAGGTGCCTTTTTAGGTCGTGACACCAAACGTACGAATTTTGGCAGCGGTTGCAGCGATACATTCTTGTTGGTATGGATAACTGATAATAATGGCGACAACTTTCTCCCTCTTATAAACTCTGGTCATTTCTCTGAGCCGGGTATGTTGTTTTTGTTGTTTTTTTGTTATTATTGATGTTGTTGTGATGTTGAATGATTCAGGCGTACTCTTTTGATTCCGACACGATTTTCGCTTTACCATTTATTATTAACGTTCCCGTAGAAGTTAAAGAGTTATCAGGTCTGGCTGACAGTTCATATCCGTTCTACACTTGACGTTGGTGATCAATTTCTTTTCAAAAACGAATTTGACGTATACATTACTCCGTGTCTTCACGCGGTTGAAGCGTTTTCACAGTGTTTAACAAGTCATTACTGCCCAATATCTCTATGGCAGTACAATTATAGCCGATTCCTGTAAAAGCGGCAGCTGCTAGTTGGGATTTTCGTCGGAGCAATTAATCACCGTTTCGTACTACTTGTACAACATCACATACAGTAATTTTTGAAAATGCTGAGAGTACGTCTGTTTCAAACTGTCTATTTACGTTTGTTGATAACCCATCTCAATCGTAACGAACTGCCTGTTACATCCGATTCGTTAAGAAAACATATGCAGTTCGTGGTCCGTTAAAACGCCATTTTCAAATTTGTGTCGGTTATTATTCATACAGGGTACCACGCTACAGAGTTCGAGAATGTAGTCATTATTTAAGCACGCCAGAGACGTCGAGGCGAGTTCTTTCTGGGTTAAGGTGTCGGCCTGGTCAGGAATCACTTCCGGTCTTGCAAGTAGTACCTTGAAAAATACAATTTCAAAGATTTGCACGGTTTAGTTTTGCCTGTGGGTGAGTTTGAATGGTTTTCTTGATGGAAACTGGCTATTTGTGGTCATTTCCACCCAAATGGCATTGTTTAAGGCATCTCATTTCAGGACTTTTCTCCAGGCGGATGCATATGGAAACACAGTGAATGGGATAAAAGTGAAAGTTGTTTACCTTTTTTTTGACAGTGGCCTTAGCAAATCATTGATAGCAAAAAATATAGACGGCGATGTGATAGGTTTACTGGCCCCAATCAACAGGGAAATGTCTATAGAATTGAATGGTATGTCTTTTATTGCCTAGGAATTGTTTTGGAGGGAGCTGTTGGCTCTGAAAGTTATGCATTTTACTAATAATTATATAGGGCTATATTGACCAGGCCGACACCTTAAGGTACTTCGCGGGTGTGCTTAGTTTCCATACAAGGTGTTATAAAAACTTTTCTTGATTAATGATAATAGCCTAAGAAACAATGTGTGAAAATATAGGCAAAATTAATTGTGTGGTTTGTCTCTAAGGGCTCTTTTTCTGACAAAAACCTGGAACTTTATGATTTAATTTTTCTCAAAAATAAATAAAGCTAATGACTATAAGTCTCGCCCAATAAGTAGTCCACGACATTCATTACAAGAAAAGCTAAAAACATTTTGAATAAAGGTGGTCAGAAAGATGTTATCAGCTATTTAAATTTTGCAAAATGCTAAAGTATTGAATTAAAAAAAAACTGACTCATTCAATGTATATTTGTTTTTATATTATTCAAATATATGGTTGATGATATAGTTGGTCAGAAAAAGTTAGAAAATATTACAGTCAGGATTTGTTGTAATAACCAATTTTCTTATTAAAATGGGGGAAATTTGAAGTTGAGATACATTTACCTACCTTCAAATTGGAATTCTGTCATTAAAAAGCATTATTATTTATTCATGGACTTGCGTACAAGGTTAATTGTATTGTTTAAATATAATAATGGGCAATATCGATCTTGAAAACGTTGACGTATTGATAAGATCCAATGTGTGGCTTAATATAGTTCGATCAAATCTTATACATGTATACAGATTTTATTGACTTGTAAGTCATTAAACTAAAACGTACATGTAAGTGGACATTTAATTGGACCGTATATAACATCGCTAATTCTAATCAACGAAAACTAAACATAACATGTCCCTTAATCACTGCGTAATGGACTGACAAGTCAATAATTCGGACACTTAAAAAAATATTTGGATCGAATGGGACTCGAACCTATGACCTTTCGATTGATGGTCAATCACTCTACCGACTGCGTTATGAAGGATTATACTAAGTCGTATCAACATTTCCTTTAAACAATTTTTCTAGTATAAGCACGTGCTGAAAAGGTCTATGTCGTCAAGACGCATTTCCGCTCGCCCTTACGAGTGACTTCCGTATGCGAGGTACCTTAAGGCGGCATCCCTGAAATCAGGAGACCATGGCTCAAAGTAGGCCGAATGGTTCAACCTGACAGGCTCGGGAGATTTCAAATTCATTCTGAAAGGAAGAAGACAACTGTGGTAGAGAAGTATTTAGCGAGAAAAGAAAATGTGAGAAAGGGAAATAACTCTCACGGTATAAGAGTTAGGCATTATTAGGAGACAATTCCACCGGTCAATTTATTTCATCTATAACTTTTCAATATAAGCTTTACTGTTTATAACATATGGTCCCTTTCTCATCGTCTTTCGTTTAATACATGTGCTACTGTATTACTTTTTAACTCGAACTAGTATTGGCTAACAAACAGTCACATGTGTAATGCAGTCGATATCGTATTAAGCGACAAGTAATTACAGCATGGTTTAGATCAACAAAGGTAGATGGCTGTTAAATGCATGTCGCCGTTATAAAATGAGAGAGAGAGAGAGAGAGAGAGACAAACAGACAGACAGACAAACAGACAGACAGACAGACAGTGAAAGCACTAAAGTTGAGAACGTATACTTAGAATACTTAACCCCTTGAGATTTCAATTTTTTTATTAACACATTAATCCGGCGGTAGTGGCCCAATGGTTAACACCTTGGACTACGGTACCAGGGGTCGTGAGTTCGATCCCCCGCCGGACCAGCGGTCTGACTAGGGGATTTTTCTGAATCCCCGATGATGTACAGGAATGTTCTTGAGCAAGACATGTACCGCGAATTGCTCCTCTCCACCCAGGGGTTAAAATGGGTACCTGTGAAGCGTCTGAGTCGGTACTGCGGCTGCATTTGACTGCGCCATATGTTAGCAGTGCTCATAGGCAAGATGGCTCGATTTACTCTAAGTTAGAATTATTGTTTGTTTGGAACTGCTTAAATGACGTCTACTATTTTCTATCGTCCGCATACAATTATCCACGTAATATCGATCTTTAAATCGTTAAATCAACAAATTTAAAACGCGTGCAAAAGGTTCAATGAATGTAAATTTGTGCTATGATAAGACGTTTTACGCGTTTAGCTAGGAAAACCCATTCGATTACGCTGACATAAATGACCGATATCAATTCCCTCACAGTTTCTATTCCGGTCAATATAAGCGTTACTGTAAATCATTCCTTCTCGGTGCTACACGCTAGAACGTATTTCACCCTTAGTCTGACTGCACAGGGTACATTTATTAGCGCAGTTATTTCAAAAGCGCCGAGACGATACCAAGGGGAAAGTCCTGATCAGGTTCCACACTGCGTCGCATTTGACATATACGGCGAGACATTTTACGTGGGCACGGAATTATACGGCCAATAACGTTTAAAAGAAAAGATGAATGCCTGCGGGTTAAGGGAAACATTACCGCGATGCGTGGTGGATAAGCTACCCCTTGGCCTAACAGAAAAAAGCTGTAGTCTGCTACACATAATGGTTGATTTGGAACTGTAACGTATTCGTTCCTTTTTGTCTATGATCATATATATTTATACGATAGAGTCGACAAATGGCCTAAATGTGCAAATATACATCGAGGTACGGCTGGATCTCAAGCGCGTGTCTCTTCTCCCTACAGCGTAAGTTAAGGGGCTGAATCTAAAAAAGAATCCGTTCATAGAACCCTTCGCCTAAACGCCCTTCCGCTAAGAAGTAAATTCGTTATGAAGAGCGTTTACTATGGTTTACGCTCGATTTTCTCTAAAACGTTTGACATTTAAAACGGGTCGCGTTTGACGGGGTATAGAAGTAAAGAGAAGATGAATTGGATCTAGATCCAACCTAAACGAAAGCCTCATGATCGACAGCGCGTGTTATAAGGAAAGAACAGTAAACTTACCTCGTTTGTTAAAACTGCCGTCGGCTAGAGAGATGTGATTCCAAAATTACGTGTTCACGAATGGATTCCACGCGGCTTCGCTGAAAAAATGTATTGATGGCGAGATCGTTTCCGACGTCGACGTGGCGAACTTAAGTCCCGTTAGCGTCTTTCCGTATAAGGCTAGAACGATTCCGGTGGGCCACGTTCCCACGGTTCGTTACTAAAAATAGACAATGACTCGGGTCGACGATGACGTGTCGGATGATGACGTCATAGGGGGCGGGGCTTATGACCTGTCAATCAAAGGGGCCAAAGGAGCGCACCTGAAGTAGTGAATCTGAGCGAAACTGATCGAAAATGAGACTTGGGTCCGTATTCTGAAACATTCTAAGTATTTTGGTTTAGATGTTTCTAACTCTAAGTTTTCGCTATGTTAAATTATTGTTTAACTTTTTCTCTAAAATTACGTTTAGCGGAGGCTTTTGAGTCGGCTTTTGTGTTTGAATGGCTTCGTGAAATTTGGCCAACTTCGGGGTGGGGGTAACGTCATTACAAACGACTGAGGGTACTGTTTAAGACAGTTTTACATACACGGTCTTTATTGCAAAAACGTGTAAACGATCAATATCTATTCAAAATCGGTATTTGTGTAATAAATGATCACTTTATGTACCAAAAACTATCGTAATTACTTAGTTAGTTCCAACATTTTAAATACATATAACTAACTAACGAACTGAATTTCAACGAAGTCGCCGTGGCCCAATAGGGAACGGGTCAGACTAGCACGTCTTGGATAGTAGGTTCGAACCGCACAGGGTACAACTTTTTTAAACGATCATCATTATTTTCATAGATTTGTTTCTTTAAATACAAATAACTGCTTAACACTTTCACCGCCAAATTTTCCGGGAGATTTTACTCTTTCACCGTTTCATTGTCGTCTGCTTCAATTTTGTTGTCTGCAATATCGTTTCAAAATTAATTGAAAGCAGTATGACTGACAAAAATTCAATACGAGAGCCAAACAGATTGGATTATGAGCAGACGCCGCGTAACGCGGCGTCTGCTCAGGATCAAAACTGTTTGCAAACGCACCTTTAGGCGCCATTATTGAAAGGGTTAAATCATGCTGAAAGTAAAGTTAAAGTCTCCAATTAGAAGGTTTCCTGCTTATTGTAAGCCTGCTTTAACACTCACTTACTATGCTATTTGCGACTTGGTTAAAACATGAAGTAATTCCTTTGTGGTTAAAATTTGCGAACAGTTTGCACACAGTATAGATCAAGACCAGACCCCGCGTTACGAGGCGTCTGATCTGGATCGAAACTTGTTTGCCAGCCATATCTAATTCTTCTTAAGTTTTGAAAGCAGAAAATTGAATGTGATTTTTCCGCAGATGATGTGTTTGCAGCAAATGACAATTCGGCATGACAAGGGTTGAGCAGCAACCCGCAGGACATTTTTCATAAAGCTTTTAAAATATAGCAAAATAGTAGTAAAATGAAAGTCATTTCTAGAATTTAGAGATATATTTGGTAAATGGTATTTGACAAATAAAGAAAACAGACTCTCAAATTACACCACAAAAAAGCAGTCATTTCTACGTATGAGTTTGCGAGAAGAGTGACGTCATTTTAGTCGGGAAAGCCCTTGGTACGTAACGGCCGTATTTAACTCGAATAATTTTTCCTTTAGTAATTACTATAGTATTTTCTTAGAGGAAAAGTGAGACCCTAGTTTTACTTAGCGAAAAACGTTAGAGTTAGAAAATTCTTAACCAAAATACAAAGAATATTTCAGAATATGGTCCTGTTTGTCGGTTATTGATGAAATTAAGATTGATGTTCAACAGTATTTCTTCAAAGTGTTACAAATTCAGTCAAAACAGTTATTTTGAACTTTAAGTCCCACAGCAGGATAGTTTTATCCCCATACGAACGCTAGGTTGTTAAATTTGAATGATTCACACCAAAGAACACTCTATGTGGTGATCACTTGTTACGAGGGGCATTTGAAAAGTGCGCGATAACTTTTCATTGAATGGTCCGATTTCATAAAAGTGAACATTTTCTGAAAAATCAACATTTCAGCGAGACATTCGTAGTAAATTTGTCCCAAAAAAGTTTGAGGAATTCTGTTTTATTTGTATTCAAACAAATCTTGGTTTAACCCTTTGAGCCCTAGTCCCGCATATAGGCGTCCTTTTCAAACAGTGTACATGTGAATAGTAAACTTGTCCTATGCAAACAGTGAAGACCCAGATCAGAGGGCTCCGAAAGGAGCCCTCTGATCAGGGTCTTCACTATTTGTCATAATGCCAAACATTGACAAAAACAACACTTAAAAGTCAGAAATGGACTAGACTAAAATGGAAACTGGAATTGTCCATTTAAAGTTTTAGGGAGGAAAGAGTTAAGGTATTGACCGAAATCCCTCTTGACTGCGCGAGATAATTGCATTGTATTGGAAGCATGTATATTTCAGAGCGCACTTTTCAAGTATCGTTCAGGCTGATTGAAATAAATTTGATAAACAAATTTGAAATATGGTTTACAGTAATAACCCGTCCATGTTCACGACATAAATCAGGGCTTATTTCGTTTTCATCAACAACACGATATTTTATTTCTTTACTGGGGTGGATTGCTGTGGTGTGTTAAATTATCCCTCTAAATGTTTGGAATGAATCTACGCAGTAAGTACACTTGTTATCCGTGGTAGACCTTGAAATAAACGAAAAACGGTCATTTAGTATTAACAATAAGCAGTACAGTAAATTTCACTAGCCTCTGCATGAAACAGTACATACGTATTGCAAGACGCAGTACGGTGATCCTGCCACAAATCGACTAAATTTGCAAATTGTACATCATTTTAGCCATCACTGTGATATATTTCCAATACACGTAGTTATGTGTCATTGATCCAGTGAAAAACAATTACATTTTAACTGTATATAATGCACATTTTCATCCAATTAGTGCAAACTCCGTACTCGTTGGCAGTGATTCTGCAGACTAAACGCTCATAATTCACGGACCAATCGACGTTTTGTAATAGAAGAGGCTTGTTTGCGACAGGCAAACCTTATTTCGGCTTCGGTACAATTAAATCTTTTTTCAATACTTATATATTGCAATAATTGTGTAACAGACGTATAACTTACCTGCTCTGTCATTGTTTACATCAATTCACCAAGGTTTCCGAATCACTTTGGGCCAATATCCGGTATACGGTGTATACCAGTGGTCATTACCAGTTTAACCTCTTTACTGCCATGACGTCATCAATTTTAAACAATTGTCGTCTGCTTTTATTTGTCAAAGTTAATGTTTAGGTATTTTGACTTAAGAAATATTGAAATGAGTGTCAAACAGTTTCGATGCTGCGTCTGATCAGAATCAAAACTGTTTTGCAAATAACCATTTGGCAGTGAAGGGATTAACATATTAACAACCATAACATCGTACGCCCGCAAACAAAGCGACGGCTTTTATTTCTACAGTTCCGGGGCCCGTTTTATAAAACGTCGTAAGACAGAAACGGCCGTAAGTCAAAATTTAAAAATGCAGTCAACTTCTGATTTCTCCAACCAATTCTGTCTTATGACAGCGCTTTTGAATCGTTTTTTCAAAACAAATATAAAATGGGGAAATAAATAATTATTGAATTTTTTTAGAAAGTGACTTAGGACCTTTTTTGACGAACGACGTTTCATAAAATTGGCCCCAGAATGTTATGCATTTTGACATAAAAGGCATCAATCATTATGAGTGTCAAGCAATCTTGATCCTGATATGACGTCACGTTAAACTGCGTCTGATATGGATCGAAACTTTTTGCATATGTAAGTGATACTTAGTGTTATAGAGAATTGCAGCGAAAGGTTTACCGTAACAAATATAGTAATGCCTGTAAAATATAATGATATTTAGAGGGCTATATCAGGAGCCCTTGGATCTGGATCTTTGCTGTCTGCCCAATCCTGGCATATTGGATAAGATTTTCATAAATGGGTTAACAACTTAACCCTTTACCTGATAGCATTGTTTCTAGTATTGAAGATATGCGACTTCTTAAAGCAGGTTGAAAGTAAAGCAGAATGCGCCCTAAGGCGCATTCTGCTTTACTTTCAGCCTGCTTTAAGCTATTAACTGCTAGAATAAGGAAAGTATTAAATATGACACATATTCATTACGGTATAATTTGGAACTATTTTCTTCAGCGGATGAATAAAATGCATGTGCTAAAAGTCGCTTCTATAAGGGAAAGGGTTAACAGTAATCAGTTTCCATTATCAGTGCAGTGTAATAAACTAACTAGAGGATGGACCGTACCTATTTTTTTTATTTTGTTACCAAATCCATTTCCATTTATGAATATTTGGAAATAAAATACAGTGCTCCCTCTCTACAATGGCCCTCCAAACAACAACTCCCGCCTTACAACGACCCTTGCTGCTGTTCCCCAAACAAAACAAAATTTTAATGGATGCATACCGTCATCTTAAAATAACCGTTAGCTGTTTTTCTCAAAGTTACATATAAGTGGAGATTTTAATAGAATAATAATATTATAATGACGAGTGACAAACAACTTGCATCGAAATCTGGATTCAAGCTGTTTGCAAAGGCATGGCAGGTCTTAATTTTCCCTCCTTATTTGGACTCCTTCTGAACAACACATACAATCTGTATCGCCCATTGTGTGTCGTTGTAGAGAGGGAGCACTTTTAAAATAAGAAGAATCAGAACGACTTTTTCTATTTGAGGTAGCAAGCGGAATCAGTTGGTGTTTATTGGATATATATTTGTATTTATAGGATATTCAGTAACAATGCCCAGTGGCACCTTTCCCCAGACTGCAACAATGGCCGAATTGCTGCAAGCCGTAAGTACAGACAGGAAATGAGCAAGATGATATAGTTTACAAATAAAATCCTAGTGACGAATACACTCGTCCTTTACAACCAATGTACCTGTAACGATGTAAATTTTCTGCGCACACAGTGTAGACACATATCAGAGGACTCCTATAGGAGCGAGTTGATCAGGGGCCCGTTTTATGAAACGCTGTACGACATGAACGGTCGTAAGTCAAAACCTTGAAATACAGCGCATTTCTTATTTTTGATCTTATTCTGTCTTGTGGTATCTCTGTGGAATTGTCTTTTCAAGACGATTCCATAGATATATAATAACACAGGATTAGATGGAGAAATAGATGACGTAATCGGCTGCCGTTTTGACCTACTTTCGGATAGAGGTGTTTCTATGTATAGTAACATGGATGAAGCTCCTTTACATATACTACTAGGGTTTCGGAAAAGCGGTCATGTTGGATCAGGGGCTACACAGTACATGTATACAGCTTTCATATATACCTAATTTGATAAGAACTCGACAACATTAAATGATCATGCGGGCTCTTAGCATAGTTTCAGGACTGACTGGACCTAGCAAATACATGTATATAACATAATAATGCAACACATATTAGTGTGTATTGTGGTTTTCCCCAGCTTTCCCACCAACGCTTGGGGAATATCTAATAAGTTAAAATGATCTATTGTGATTCTTTTGAACTCAGTTTTGTAAACATATAGTGTACCAAACATTTACAACCTTTATGTAACAAAGTGATAGATATGTTGAGGATATATTTCGTTTACACTAAATTGCTCATTAATATGCATAATTATGCCAATAAACGTATTAGCAAAACAACACATCAAACAAATTACATAACGATTTGCTTCAGTTAGGCATCGTTGGGAATGACGTATATCACGATGTGGCATATATAACACTTTATTGCAACTTGAATTATTGCGTATTAGGGTTTCCCCCCACCCATCCCACCGTCGCGTTTGCGATATTTCATCAGTTAAAACTATCGATTGGGACATGTTAGACTTCGAGCTACTGAACACCCCCTCCCCCCATGTGGGGACTTTTGAACACCATACTTTTCTGAAACCCCATGGTCTTCCGAGTACATTCTGATTTTCTGCACTTTGTACGTTGGGGCTTTACCTGGCCAGAGCAAATTGAAATTACCTCCCCTTTGTGAAAATTAAATTCTGATAGATAATGTAATGATGACTTGATTTAGTCGCAAAATAGCTGGTCTTCACAAATATCACCATTGTTTATATGGATACACACTATCTATCCCAAGAATCAATCGAAACGAGTGTTTTTTCTTATTTTTACTGAATTATCTCCCCTTGAATATATCAAATACCATAAAATATAGTTAATTCATAGTTTTATTACATTTAAAGCTTCTTAGAAAACCTAGTTTTTCTTTAAATGATGATAACATATTCAACTGGGTATAGTGAGGATATTTTCTAGCATATATTTAATATATTTTCGCAGAATATATTGTCTTAAATTATGAAATAACAAAAATACCGACAAAGACTTAAATACTGTTAATAACTGTAAGAAACAAGATTCGGAGAATTACGTAGCGATCATGGATCATGGAAATCAATTACACATGGATACAGTGCAAAAAAACTTTTTCTAGAGATGACCTACCAACGGACACTGTGCTACAAACCGTTTGTAGATGCGGTCCATCAACGGATAGAGTGCAATAATTATTATGTAGAGGCGGTCTACCAACAGACACAGTGCTATAATCTTTATCTAGAAGCGGTCCACCAAAGGACAGTGCTGGAAACGGTATATACTGGCGGTCCACCAACGGATATAGTGCTAAAAACGTTATCTATAGGAGGTACACCGACGGATACAGTGCTCAAAACCTTTTCTAGAGGCGGCCCACCAACGAAAACAGTGCTACAAACCTTTTGTAGAGGCGGTCCACCAACGGAAACAGTGCTATATAGGTTATATAGAGGCGACCCACCAACGAATACAGTACTAGAAACGTTATATAGATGCAGTCCATTAATGGATACACTGCTATGCAACGGTATCAACAGACTGTTCACCAACTGATACACTGCTATAAACAGTGTCTTGAGGCGGTCCATCAATGGATACAGTGCTAGAAACGCTTTCTAGAGGCATTCCACTTACATATACATGGATAAAACGTTATCTAAAGGCGGTCCATCTACTGATACAGTGCTAAAAAGTTATCTAGAGGCAGTTCACCAACGGATTTAGTGCTAAAAAGTTATCCAGAGGAGGGCCACCAACAGATACAGTGCTAAAAGGTTATCTATAGGTCGTCCACTAACAGAAACAGTGCTAAAAAATTATCTAGAGGCGAACCACCAACATAATAATTATACATTGCTTCAAACGTCATCTAGGTGGTCCACCATTGGTTACCGTGCTTAAAAGGTTATCTAGAGGCGGTCCACCAACATATACAGTGCTTTAAACGTTATCTAGAGGCAGTCCACCAATGGATACAGTGCAAAAATGTTATCTAGAGCTGGTCCACCAACGGATAAAGTGCAAAAAAGGTTATCTAGAGGCGTCTCACCGACGGATACAGTGCTAGAAACGTAATCTAGAGGCGTCCACCAACGGATACAGTGATAGAAACGTTATCTAGGAGCGGTCCACCAACAGATACAGTGCTACAAAAGTAATCTAGAGGTGGTCCACCGTCGGATGCAGTGCTAAAAAGGTTATCTATAGGCGGCTCACCAACGGATACAGTGCGATAAATGTTATCTAGAGGAGGTCTACCAACGGATACAGTGCTAGAAACATTATCTAGAGTCGGTCGACCAACGGATACATTGCTAGAAACGTTTTCTAGAGGCAGTCCACCAACAGATACATTGCTAGAAACGTATTCTTGAGGAGGTCTTACAACCGATACAGTATTAGAAATGTTATCTATGAGGCAGTCCATCAACGGATACAGTGCTAGAAACATTTTCTAGAGGCAGTCCACCAACGGATACAGTGCTAGAAATGTTATCTAGAGGCGTCTACTAACAGATACAGTGCTAGAAAGGTTATTTAGAGGAGGTCTACCAACCAATACAGTGCTAGAAACGTTCTCTAGAGGCAGTCCACCAGCGGATACAGTGCTACAAACTTAATCTAGAGGAGGTCTACCAACCGATACAGTACTAGAAAGGTTATATAGAGGAGGTCCACCAACGGATACAGTGCTATAAACTTAATCTAGAGGAGGTCTACCAACCGATACAGTACTAGAAAGGTTATCTAGAGGCAGTCTTCCAACGGATACAGTGCTAGAAAGGTTATCTAGAGGCAGTCCACCAACGGATACAGTGCTAGAAAGGTTATCTCAAAGCGATCCACCAACGGATATACAATTATGTCCAACGTTTTTACAGCTGCAACATCGTCTGCTTAAAATTGTCGTCTGCTGTTTTTCTCAAAGTTTCATATCGGACATTTTGACCGGAAAAGAAACTACATGACGAGTGACAAACAGCATGAATCCAGATCAGACGCTGCGTTACGAGGCGTCTGATCTGGATTCAAGCTGTTTGCAAATGTAAACCAATTTCCCTCCCTATAACGACTTCCTCCGAACAACAAACACAATTTGTGTCTCCTACTGGGTGTCGTTGTAGAGAGGGACCGCTGTAGTGCTAAAAATGTATCTAGAGGCCGTCCACCAACGGATACATCAATACCTCTATACATGTATGACCTTTCTAACACTGTATCCGTTGGGGGACCGCCTCTAAAGTTTTGTGTTTCTTGTTTTGTCCGAAAGGGAGGCAATTATCTTACTCCCATCAAAACTTTTTTTAAAAGCAACCATCAAATTGAATGCATTTCACTTGATAATGTTGTAAAATAACATGTTATTGGAAACAAAGGGCCTATGTTAATATGCAACTAGCAATATACAAGTACATGTATATCATAAAACTGTTTTTAACCCTAACTCAAGGGCAGACAATTCAAACAAACGAAGAACTTTAGTTGTAAACATTATCCTTTTCTATCAATTATGTGTAAACCTAGAATTGCCAGTTTAAATTTATAAATTGAAGTGTCTCTTTCTGCCCCAAAATAATGTTCGACATAGTAACAATATGACAGAAATTATAAAGGGAGGTAATATTCTTGTTCAATTTCACACAAAGACTGTGCCATATAACCCTAGGGTTATATATTTAGTTTAGGAATATATAAGGCTATTATGTAAATAAAGTTTTCATGATTAGATCTTGTTTCTATGATATATATTCAACATTTATAAAGGGAAAAGTGAGTTATTTTGTATAAAAATTGCATTCTGTACTTTTAAGGGGAGATAACTTGAATAAAATATGAGTTATGTCCAATTGTTTTTGCATTTTTACTTTCAGTTAGTTATGTTGCATAAATTAATCACTTTGTATTAGATTTATAAGTTTGATTAAAAAGATTATATTAGCGCAACTACACATAAAATTACATATTTCTCCATTTATGCAAGGGGAGGTAATCTTCAAAGTCAGATTTTTTACTAAAGCCCCAACGCCCAAAGTGCAGAAAATAGGATCTGAACCTACAGACCCTGGACTTTCAGAAAAACATAGTGTCCAAAAGTCCCCCTATGGGGGGAGGGTTCACATTATTGGCCAGCAGCTTAGACTTCGAGCTACTGAACACCCTCTCCCCCATGTGGGGACTTTTGAACACCATACTTTTCTGAAACCCCATGGTCTTCCGAGTACATTCTGATTTTCTGCACTTTGTACGTTGGAGCTTTACCTGGTCAGAGCAAATTGAAATTACCTCCTCTTTGTGAAAATTAAATTCTGATAGATAATGTAATGATGACTTGATTTAGTCGCAAAATAGCTGGTCTTCACAAATATCACCATTGTTTATATGGATACACACTATCTATCCCAAGAATCAATCGAAACGAGTGTTTTTTCTTATTTTTACTGAATTATCTCCCCTTGAATATATCAAATACCATAAAATATAGTTAATTCATAGTTTTATTACATTTAAAGCTTCTTAGAAAACCTAGTTTTTCTTTAAATGATGATAACATATTCAACTGGGTATAGTGAGGATATTTTCTAGCATATATTTAATATATTTTCGCAGAAAATATTGTCTTAAATTATGAAATAACAAAAATACCGACAAAGACTTAAATACTGTTAATAACTGTAAGAAACAAGATTCGGAGAATTACGTAGCGATCATGGATCATGGAAATCAATTACACATGGATACAGTGCAAAAAAACTTTTTCTAGAGATGACCTACCAACGGACACTGTGCTACAAACCGTTTGTAGTGGCGGTCCATCAACGGATAGAGTGCAATAATTATTATGTAGAGGCGGTCTACCAACAGACACAGTGCTATAATCTTTATCTAGAAGCGGTCCACCAAAGGACAGTGCTGGAAACGGTATATACTGGCGGTCCACCAACGGATATAGTGCTACAAACGTTATCTATAGGAGGTACACCGACGGATACAGTGCTCAAAACCTTTTCTAGAGGCGGCCAACCAACGAAAACAGTGCTACAAACCTTTTGTAGAGGCGGTCCACCAACGGAAACAGTGCTATATAGGTTATATAGAGGCGACCCACCAACGAATACAGTACTAGAAACGTTATATAGATGCGGTCCATTAATGGATACACTGCTATGCAACGGTATCAACAGACTGTTCACCAACTGATACACTACTATAAACAGTGTCTTGAGGCGGTCCATCAATGGATACAGTGCTAGAAACGCTTTCTAGAGGCATTCCACTTACATATACATGGATAAAACGTTATCTAAAGGCGGTCCATCTACTGATACAGTGCTAAAAAGTTATCTAGAGGCAGTTCACCAACGGATTTAGTGCTAAAAAGTTATCCAGAGGAGGGCCACCAACAGATACAGTGCTAAAAGGTTATCTATAGGTCGTCCACTAACAGAAACAGTGCTAAAAAATTATCTAGAGGCGAACCACCAACATAATAATTATACATTGCTTCAAACGTCATCTAGGTGGTCCACCATTGGTTACCGTGCTTAAAAGGTTATCTAGAGGCGGTCCACCAACATATACAGTGCTTTAAACGTTATCTAGAGGCAGTCCACCAATGGATACAGTGCAAAATGTTATCTAGAGCTGGTCCACCAACGGATAAAGTGCAAAAAAGGTTATCTAGAGGCGTCTCACCGACGGATACAGTGCTAGAAACGTAATCTAGAGGCGTCCACCAACGGATACAGTGATAGAAACGTTATCTAGGAGCGGTCCACCAACAGATACAGTGCTACACAAGTTATCTAGAGGTGGTCCACCGTCGGATGCAGTGCTAAAAAGGTTATCTATAGGCGGCTCACCAACGGATACAGTGCGATAAATGTTATCTAGAGGAGGTCTACCAACGGATACAGTGCTAGAAACATTATCTAGAGTCGGTCGACCAACGGATACATTGCTAGAAACGTTTTTTAGAGGCAGTCCACCAACAGATACATTGCTAGACACGTATTCTTGAGGAGGTCTTACAACCGATACAGTATTAGAAATGTTATCTATGAGGCAGTCCATCAACGGATACAGTGCTAGAAACATTTTCTAGAGGCAGTCCACCAACGGATACAGTGCTAGAAATGTTATCTAGAGGCGTCTACTAACAGATACAGTGCTAGAAAGGTTATTTAGAGGAGGTCTACCAACCAATACAGTGCTAGAAACGTTCTCTAGAGGCAGTCCACCAGCGGATACAGTGCTACAAACTTAATCTAGAGGAGGTCTACCAACCGATACAGTACTAGAAAGGTTATATAGAGGAGGTCCACCAACGGATACAGTGCTACAAACTTAATCTAGAGGAGGTCTACCAACCGATACAGTACTAGAAAGGTTATCTAGAGGCAGTCCACCAACGGATACAGTGCTAGAAAGGTTATCTAGAGGCAGTCCACCAACGGATACAGTGCTAGAAAGGTTATCTCAATGCGATCCACCAACGGATATACAATTATGTCCAACGTTTTTACTGCTGCAACATCGTCTGCTTAAAATTGTCGTCTGCTGTTTTTCTCAAAGTTTCATATCGGACATTTTGACCGGAAACAAAACTACATGACGAGTGACAAACAGCATGAATCCAGATCAGACGCTGCGTTACGAGGCGTCTGATCTGGATTCAAGCTGTTTACAAATGTAAACCAATTTCCCTCCCTAAAACGACTTCCTCCGAACAACAAACACAATTTGTGTCTCCTACTGGGTGTCGTTGTAGAGAGGGACCGCTGTAGTGCTTAAACGTTATCTAGAGGCCGTCCACCAACGGATACATCAATACCTCTATACATGTATAACCTTTCTAACACTGTATCCGTTGGGGGACCGCCTCTAAATTTTTGTGTTTCTTGTTTTGTCCGAAAGGAAGCCAATTATCTTACTCCCATCAAAACTTTTTTTAAAAGCAACCATCAAATTGAATGCATTTCACTTGATAATGTTGTAAAATAACATGTTATTGGAAACAAAGGGCCTATGTTAATATGCAACTAGCAATATACAAGTACATGTATATCATAAAACTGTTTTTAACCCTAACTCAAGGGCAGACAATTCAAACAAACGAAGAATTTTAGTTGTAAACATTATCCTTTTCTATCAATTATGTGTAAACCTAGAATTGCCAGTTTAAATTTATAAATTGAAGTGTCTCTTTCTGCCCCAAAATAATGTTCGACATAGTAACAATATGACAGAAATTATAAAGGGAGGTAATATTCTTGTTCAATTTCACACAAAGACTGTGCCATATAACCCTAGGGTTATATATTTAGTTTAGGAATATATAAGGCTATTATGTAAATAAAGTTTTCATGATTAGATCTTGTTTCTATGATATATATTCAACATTTATAAAGGGAAAAGTGAGTTATTTTGTATAAAAATTGCATTCTGTACTTTTAAGGGGAGATAACTTGAATAAAATATGAGTTATGTCCAATTGTTTTTGCATTTTTACTTTCAGTTAGTTATGTTGCATAAATTAATCACTTTGTATTAGATTTATAAGTTTGATTAAAAAAAATATATTAGCGCAACAACTACACATAAAATTACATATTTCTCCAATTATGCAAGGGGAGGTAATCTTCAAAGTCAGATTTTTTACTAAAGCCCCAGCGCCCAAAGTGCAGAAAATAGGATCTGAACCTACAGACCCTGGACTTTCAGAAAAACATAGTGACCAAAAGTCCCCCTATGGGGGGTAGGTTCACATTATTGGCCAGCAGCCTATGTGTATGTACTAAATTGGTAATTATATTGTGTATCAAATATTTCGAGCCTTCATTTTGCAAATGTAGAGAGATACTGTTGATATTTAGGTTGAAATAGGTGTATATATGGCGAACTTCATGCTAATTTATAATTACCCATTGTGTAAATTAGCTTATTAGCTAAACAACACACCAAACAAATTGTACGACGAATTGCATTGTCAGGGCTGCCATGGCATGAAAAATCCTAAGATTTCCAAATTTGCTTGGGGCCGAAGAACTACCTCTTGTACACAAAACCTGTCGGCTCAATTTGCAGAAATCATCAGCTGGATCATCATTTCTATGCAGATGATTCACAGTTATACTTGTCATTTAAGCCTAAAGACACACCTTGTCAACAAGAAGCCCTTTCAAAAGTCGAAGGGTGTCTAAAAGACATAGTATCATGGATGTACCAGACCATGTTGAAGCTGAACACTGACAGAACTGAGGTCATACTGTTTCATTCAAAAAAGTTTAACGTTCCTGGAGATTTTCACGTACAAGTGGGAAACTCTAAAATCAAACCATCAGTGTGTGTGAAGAATCTTGGTGCTAGATTAGATTCCCAAGTGGATATGACACAGCACATTAACGCTGTGTGCAGGTCTGGCTACTCACAGCTGCGGCAGATATGTCATATTAGACAGTATCTTTCTCCAGAAGCTACAAAGACCTTGATCAATTCTCTGGTCACTTCAAAATTTGACTACTGCAACTCACTGCTGTATGAGATTCCCCAAAACTCACTATGCAAACTACAGCGTGTGCAAAATACACCAGCCCGTATCATTACCAGGACCCCTCTGTACAATCCCATCACTCCGGTCTTGAAGGACCTTTACTGGCTTCCAGTTCAACACAGAGTTGAATTCAAAGTTCTGACACTCACATACAAAGCCATGTGCAATGATTCTCCAAGGTACATTATCAATATGCTTGACGTGTATAAACCTTGAAGAGAGCTGCGGTCTGCGACTAAATCAGTATCGCTGGTTGTACCGATGAATCGTTTGGTGAGGTTTGGAGATAAAAGTTTCATGCATGCAGCCCCAAAGCTCTGGAACAGTCTACCATCAGACATCAGATATGCGAGCTCAGTTGCAGTTTTCAAAAAGCGTCTGAAAACACATTTCTTTAATATTTGTTATTAGAACACTGCTACCTATGCGATATGTTCTTGCTGTATATGTTATAGGTCCAAATAGGAGTTCTGGAGTATTATCTGTTTTTTTTGTCTCATATAGAATTTTTTAGTTATTGTCTCATGTTATTTTTCCTAGTTATGTTACATTGGGCGGTCTGCATTGGGCGTTCTGCTATTATTTCTATCAGTCGGCATATAGAAGCCATTTGCTTCGCTGCTAATTGATTGACGAGGTAATGTAATCGCCGTTTTGGGGGCTGTCTTTTGTGTGTTTAGTGGCCTTCATTGGGCACTCTACTGTTATTTCTCTCAGTCGGCATTAAGAAGCCATTTGCTTCATTGCTAATTGATTGATGGGGTAACGTGATTGCCATTTTGGAGGCTGTCTTTTGTATGTTTATTCATGTTTATTTTAGATCTAATTGTAGTTATTTGTCTTTTCCTGGCGGCCTGCATTTGGGCACTCTACTATTTTTTCTATCGGTCGACAATCAGAAACCGGTCGCTTTATTGCTGATTGATGGGAATAATGTGATCGCCATTTTAATAATAATAATAATTGTCTTATTGTATGTGACAGAAAATTTCAGGAACTTATTCAAAATAATAAAGCCGTAATAATAATTATAGTATCAAATTGTGTTCAGAAATTAACACAAATATACACAAAAAAGGTCCAGTGTCTAAACTATATGGCTGATAACAACTCCCTCCTTACAACGACCATTGTCGTTAGTTCCCTAAACATTATAATTATTTCTAATGCTTTGACAGCTGAAAATTGTCTGCTTTAAACTTAATGAGGAGTAATAACAGCTTGAATCCAGATAAGACGCCGCATTACCCGGTGTCTGATCTAGATTCAAGCTGTTTGCAAATGTAAAGTAATTCCCCTCCATTTAACGAAGTCCTCTGAACAACGCACATATTTTTTGTCTCAAATTGCGTGTCGTTGTAGAGAGGAAGTACTGTATAGCAATTGTTAGAAGATAACAGAGCAGTTTTTAATAATAGATAGGTGATCGCAATAATTCTATTTGTTTTTTATTATATTTGACAGTTCACTGACTATATCCAAGAAAGAAGCGATGTGGATGCCACTCTATTATCAGCTGTCACCGTTACTTTACAGTAAGTTTGTCAATTAACATTATCCCTAGCAACGAGTATACTCTCTTTTTACAAACAGTGTACCTGTAAAGAGTACGCTTGTCATTTGTAAACAGTGTAGATCCTAATTGAGAGGACTCCGACAGGTATGCACTGTTGTCATTTTGTAATATATCACAATTATCTCTGGTCTTTCAAATTGTGCGCCCAGTATTCGTTTGTAGTTTATGGCTGTAAATGAGAACTCCTTAATACTTCAATATTTAGTAATAATAGTATACCTCTGCACATGCAAATATATTACACATGTTAAAACTAACATCATACAACATTCAATCTGAACCCCCAAAGACGTAGTTTATATACTGTCACTAATAGTCAATAATCCACACAGGATAATGCCACATAGGCTCAAGTCTCCACACAGGAAAAATACCACATAATTGTAATGTATCTGCCACACAGGCGGACAAATATTAATGCCACCAAGGCGTATTAATGTCTATGCCACACAAGCTGGGTACTAATAATGCCGCTAAGGCGTATAAGTGTATATAAATATATATGCCACACAGACTATGTCACATAATGTGCCACACTCGTTTTACCATCTTATGTTTCTGTAAACGTTTATCAACACAATTCAACAGTCTACATTGTATATTGTTTCCAAACTCTCTCACACACCACAGAATGTAAAATAAACCGAAGGTTGACCATATCAACTTGGTTATTTTAAAATAAAAGGTAAATCTAGATAAGACTAAAGTATTTCATCATAAAAGTTAAATTGTGTAGACTTATACCAGACATATGAGTAAATTAAGTCATACATAATATCTTCATGCTACTGAATATCTTGTATGAAAAGAAGACCCTATATAGTACCAGTTACTGTACTATTAATCATACACTAAAAGTTTGTCCCTAGCTCCTTGACTAAGTCCTAAGTGCTAATTTTTATACTCTGACTCCTGGACTAACCACTCTCAATGCTCCGGAACTATTGCATCGAAATGATTAAAAAATATGCCTCCATTATAAGGTCTCCACTAGTAAAATTCATATGGGATGTCACGCCAAAATACTGTCAAGTACATTCGCATTAAGTGTATGTCGTCTCCAAATAGATCTTTAAACTTCTACGGGTAAATGATGATAAGCATAGCTCATGCAGGACAGGGAATGGCAAATTGTCTCAACCAAAAACACACATAGGAAATTGCATCTCCAATCTACAAATCAAAGGGGGCTACTAACTACCAAGGCCCGGGTGCATGACACACAGTTAGTGACTACCTGTATGCTAAGTCCCTCCAAGTTAGTTTATCTATACTGAGTATAGTAGTAAAAAAATCAATATTTAACTCTCAGCGATGGACTTAGCATACAGGTAGTCACTAACTATGTGTCATGCACCTGGGCCCTGGTAGAACTAACAACATATAGCATACAAATTCCACGCGAAATACAGAATACAGCATATCTAATTACATGTATGTGTATGGTCGGGACGGGAGGAAAGGACACTTACATATATCTCCCAGACTCTACTGTACTAACGGCCATGTTCCAACACTGTTGAGAAATACTTCTGGGCCCGTATTCTGAAACATTCTAAGTATTTAACTAAGAATTTTCTAACCTCTAACATTTTCAACTAAGATTATTTTTCTCTAACTTTTACCCTAAGAAAATACTTAAGTATTTACATAGCTATGGTGGCATGGTTCTGACACCAGTTACCACTTAGCTTTTCTGAAAAAAGTCCAGTTAACATCTGACATAATTATCTAGTAAGTGGAATGTGGATTTTTTTTAGTGAAAACCTGATAATTATCTTAACACGACAAAATGACCTGTTAGTGCCATATACTGTCACCACAAAGGATTTGGTAATGTTCGGCGATATTCATTGCAATAATCATCCTCCTTCACTGAAGAGTCATATGAGTCCTAATAAAGGTTCGACACAACTAAAAATGCACTTATGATATTAACTAAGTATATTAACAGTGCAGAGAATGTTATTATTTCCCAATTAAGGCTTTTACGCTAAATCTATTATTTTTCTTGCAAACAATTTGGAGTCAGATCAGACGCTGGGTATCCCGGTGTCTGACCGGGCTCCAAACTGTTTGCCTTCCAAGTTTAAATTAACATTCAGAATTGGCAAGAAGTAGTCATTTTCTACATTTTATTGCAATGCGTTTGCGAGTCGTTTGCGTATAAACGGGAAAGAATAATGTTTTCACAGATGTATTTGACCTATGCAAACATTGTAGATCCAGACCGAAATGCTCTTAGACTTCGTTAATAGTTTGTTTTGTTAATCAGGTGGCTGCTTTAGGCGGGTGAAGGTATAGCAGTAGCCTATGAGCTTTCTGATTTACTTTCATCTTGGTTTAAGCTGTCATCTGTGTTAACTCATTCGACCCTTGCGACGAGTAGACTCGTCCTTCACAAACAGTGTACCCTAGTGAAGTGAATCTGCCCTGGGTAAACGGTGTAGACCCAAATCAGAGAGCTCCTAAAGGAAACATTGGACCATTGTCTACGCTGTTTGTCATTTTGTAAATAGGCCTACATGTGTATTTTTAAAAGAATCCGAAATAGTCAAAGTAAGAATACAATGTTTCTATTTTTAGATAACTGGTAACACGAAACTTTTCTTGTTAATTAACTAGTTAAATAACTAGATAAATTCGTTAAGTGGTGGCAGTTTAAAGCAGCATCATGACAACGTTCGTGTTCAGATATTTATCTGGTTATCGTGAAAAAAATTCCACATTCCATTTACCAGATAACTATCTGAAAACTAACGCGAAAGTTTTCTAGATAAGTAACTAGTTAAATATTTATGTGAGATATTAACAGGAAACTTAACATGATAATTAAGTGGTTAACTGGTGTCAGAAATATGCCACAAAAAAAACTAAGAGTAAATTATGGCCGTTGTCAGGGACTTTCCCGACTGAAATAACGTCACTCTTCTCGAACACTAACACGTATACGACTGTTTATTTGCGGTGTAGTTTGCGGATTAGTTTTCTTCTTACGTTTATAAAGCAGCAATAATTGTCCCAGAATAGGTAGAATATATAATTTATTGAAAAAAAATCGTTATAGACCTATAGATACGTTTAGCAGAGGTTTTTGAGCAGACGTTTCTGTTTGAGTGGCCCTCGTCAAATTGGGTCAAATTCGGGGTGGGGTAACGTCATTACAAAGGACTGAGATTACTGTTTAGAGTTTGAGACATTATTACCTACGGTCTTTGTCGCGAAAACTTGGAAAAGATCGATATCTATTCAAATTCTATATTTTTAATAATAAATTATCACTGTATGTACCAAAATTAGCGAAAATACATAATTAGGTTCACAATTATAATTAACTAACAAGCCTATTTCAACGAAGTCTCCATTGCTCAATCAGTAGCGAGTCTTACTGGCGTGTCGGGGGTAGCCGGTTCGAGCCACACAGGGTACGTTCTTTTTTTTTCTTAACAGCCTTTTTTTTCTTTTAAATAATCATCATTATTTCCATAGATTCGTTTCTTAATATACAAATAACTGCTTAATCCTTTCACTGCCAAACTTTCGTGATAGTTTACTTCTTCACCGTTTCTATGTCGTCTGCTTCAATTTTGTTGTCTGCAATATCGTTTCAAAGTTAATTGTAAGACAGTATGACTGAAAAGATTTCAATACGAATGCCAAACAATTTGGATCCTGCTCAGACGCCGCGTTACGCAGCGTCTGATCTAGGTCCAAACTGTTTGCAAACGTGCCTTTAGGCGCCATTGACAGTGAAAGGGTGAAAGCATGCTTAAATTGAAATAAAATTCTCCAATTAGAAGGTTTCCGTCTTATTGTCAGCCTGCTTTAAAAAAACACACTCATTATGCTAAGCGCGACTAGGTTAAACTTTGTCAACAGTTTGTATACAGTATAGATCCAGATCTGACGCCACGTTACGTGGCGTCTGATCTGGATCCAAACATATTTGCCAGTTATTATTTACTTTTTTTAAGTTTGGAAAGCATCAAGTTTATAATGTTGTTTTTCTGCAGATGATGTGTTTGCAGCAGATGACAATTCTGCATGACAAGGGTTAAACAGCAGTCTGCAGGGCACTTTTCATAGAGCTTTTCAAATATCAAGAAAGAGTAGAAACATTAAAGTCATTTCTAGAACTAGCAGGCTGACAATAAGAAGGAAACATTCTAATTGGAGACTTTTACTTCAATTTTAGCATGAGTTAACCCTTTCATTCTTAATGGCACTCAAAGGCACTTTTGCAAACAGTTTGGACCTTGATTAGACGCCGCGTGACGCGGTGTCTGATCAGGATCCAAACTGTTTGGCACTCGTATTGAATTCTTTGCATTCATACTGCCTTACAATTAACTTTGAAACGATTTTGCAGGCAGCAAAATTGAAACAGACGACAATAAAACTGTGAAGAAGTAAACTGCGTGTATCACGAAAGTTTGGCAGTGAAAGGATTAAGCAGTTTGTATTTAAAGAAACGAATTTGTGGTGATAACATGATTATATATATAAAAAAAATGGGGTTGTTAAGAAAACAAAAAAAGACTGTACCCTGTGTGGCTCGAACCCACTACCCCCGACATGCCAGGAAGACTCGCTACCGATTTCGCCACGGCGCCTTCGTTGAAAATAGGCTGGTTAGTTACATGTAATTATAATTGTGAACCTTATTATGTATTTACGCTATTTTGTGTACATACAGCGATCATTTATTACTAAAAATATAGAATTTGAATAGATATCGATCTATTCCACGTTTTTGCGATGAAGACCGTAGGTAATAAAGTCTTAAACAGTAATCTTAGTCCTTTGTAATAACGTTACCCTCGGAATTATACAAGATTGTTTTTTCTGTGCGTTACCCCACCCCGAATTTGACCCAATTTGACGAGGCCACTCGAACACAAACGTCGGCTCAAATACCTCCGCTAATCGTATCTATAAGTCTATAAACGATTTTTATTCAATTAATTATCTATTCTACCTATTCTGGGACAATTATTGCTGCTTAATAAACGTTCGTGTTCTAATCCTAGAAAATTCTAAAAAGTTAAGAGAGGGTCACAGTTTTCTCAAGTTTTGAGAAAATTCTATAGTAAATTTGGCAAGTTGAGAATTTTTTTTAGTTTTTTTCATCTTTCTAAGAGGGAATCTCCAAATAGTTAGTTAAAATGGCCGAAAACTAAGACTATATTGATTTTCTAAGAGTATATATCGTTAAACTTAGTTTAATTGGTCGAGTTTAGAATTTCCTTATTGTTTTTCACTTTTTAAGAGTAAATCACCAAATACTTAGAGTAAATGGCCGGAAACTAAGAGAATATTAATAACTTAGAGTAAAAGTTATCTTAGAGTGTTTCAGAATACGGGCCCTGGCCACTTCACGTATCTAATATATTCTGCACCATGTGCATGGAAAATATACCACACACGAGTTAACCATAGTCAATCATGCATTACGCCAGTGGACAGCCAATTTCTATAGTTGTAAACCCAAACACCCAATGACCACTTCACACAGTATTAGTGTTTTCTTCTGACCTGTCAGAGTTATTTTTAGATTGGAACATTCTAAAATTTTAAAAGGGATGATCACCGTACTCGTTGATTTCCGCACTGTCAGTCAGGGATACGGAACGCTGTATTTATTGTGCGTAATGTACAGTAGAGAAGACATTATTATTTCCCGAATAAACGCAAAAACAATGCACTAAACTGTAGAAAATTATTTTTATCTTTTTAATCTGGATGGCAAACAGGTTGAAGCCTGATCAGACGCGGGTTACCCGGCGTCTGATCTGGCTCCAACCTGTTTGCAATGGACATATAGTTTTTAGTATAAACACGTTTATTGAGATTGAGTAACATATCAGTAAAATTAGCGCAGCTGTCTCGTGCTGCACAAGGATCATGCTTATCTCAGGTTGGAAAGTGTACGACTATATAGATCCGATGTAACCCTGTTATCTAAGTACCATTATGAACTATTCTGTTCTAAAAATAACTCTGACAGTTCAGAAAAATCGGGCAATACATTGGAACCCTATTACATACAGTGGAACCATGTTATAACTAAAATACTTGACAACATTGTCAACATCAACCCTTAATACATTATTTGAAACTAGACCAAACATAATTTGAAACTGGAATTATCCATTCAAAGCCTCAGGGGATAATTCATCAATATTTACAATCGCCCCATTCAATTCCATTGACAAAAAGTGTGTTCATTTCATATAAACACCAATTTTCGAGAGGGCGGGACTGGTGGAAAAGTTTCGAAGGGGAGGCGGGTCATATGCAGTTTTCCTTCGAGAATTAATATTTGGAACTTGGGGCAGCAAAAATTTGGCGGATTTTTTCAAAATTTGTTCTCAACCGATCTATGCCTTCCTACTAGTGGAAACCATGATTCCCGACTAATACTCTTCTTTATAAATGAGATAAATTGCAAGAAAACTGACATAAGAATCTACCTTATAAACAGCGGCCTATATCTGCGTTTCTTTATGACAATAAAACCCCGATGTATTTATCCTACTTTAAAATTACGTCACTTCTAATGACGTCATAAATCGGCATTTTTCGCGCCAAACTGTCAAGTTGTTGACAATGGAACTTATTTTTTCTGCTTTCGAATGTACACAGATTCAGTAAATCGGTCATGGCTGTTCCTTATAGGTTACACATTATTCGTGTTATCGACCTCTAATATGGATTAAACATACATGCGTACTGACAAAATGTTTATTTAATGTTAGAAATCACAGCAAATATATTGTAAATCTAAGAAATAAACTGATTGTTTTCGGCGTTCAAGCGAAATGAACGACAGAAAATTATCGGCAAATTTACCATGAATCGCTAGCGCGATTCATGGTATTTGCCGAAATTTTCTGTCGTTCATTTCGCTTGAACGCCGAAAAAAATCAGTTCATTTCTTAATTAAAACATAAAATGGACAACCAAATTGTTTAATTAAATTTAGTCCATATGTGACTATTTTGAGCGGATTTCGAACATAGCTTGCCAAACAGCACACACTAAAGATCCTTAGCAAATGCCTAATAAAGTAGTCCCCTGATCTAGGTCTACACTGCTTGTATATGAAAATTATACTAATCGCATGTGTACTATTTGTAAATGACGCTCTCTCATCTGCGTCTACTTACTTTTCATATGACAATTGCACTCTTCACAGGTACGTGTATATATGTTACAGTCAATCTGTGAAATATAATATATTTAATACATTCCTTTTTTGATACAATTTATGATGATATACAATGATATTGTTTTTAAATGTTCAAAGATTACATGCACAAAACACCATATTTATTTCCCATCTTACTTCAGTCAATGTGTGAAATAATGTTTTGGACCTTTAATGTATGCTACATGCTTTTTTGTTTGTTTTGCATTTATGTTTAATAATAAATTTGGCAAATTGAGTGATATTTTAGTAAAATTGTGTTTATTTATTCACAAACTACTTGGCCTTTTAAAATATCATTGTATAAAATTACAAACTGTATCATTAAAGAACGAAAGTGAAAAATTCATTTCACAGAATGACCGGTCATTTCGTGAAAAGACTGATTACAAAGATTGACTGTAACATATGTACGCCTCGATATAGAGTAAGGACTTAAAAGTCCGATGACCTTTTCAGCAAGTAAGGTAGGAGAGAAAATCAAAAAGTATAAGCATCTCTCTGTTGTAGGGTCTCTTCTTCTAATACAAATAGTAAATTTCATTTCCTGTGTTTCACCCTGGTTTTGGAATCGTCTCGCTTGCCTTTTATAAAATCAGAAGAATGGCGTTCTTAATAATACAGAAAAAAATTAAAGATACATTAGAGTTACTTGCCCCTATGTGACATATCAAAGAATGTCACATAGCAAAAGAATGCCGCATAGCTCAGACAGCAATGTCGTACAGCGACAGAGATCACGAGACATGAGAGTTACTTACCCATATGCCGCATAGCAAAAGAATGTCACATAGCTCAGACATAAATCCTATTAATTGACCATAATGTATCATTCTGTTCGAATGTGTTAACTATCCGAATGGTACAGTGGAGAAAACGTTATTCTTTCCCAATAGACGCGTTTACGCTAAAACTATTTTTTCCATTGCAAACAGTTTAGAGCCAGACCAGACGCCGGGTAACCCGGCGTCTGATCAGACTCCAAACTGTTTGCCACTCAGATCAACATGAATAGTCAAAATTGTCGAAAAGATGTCATTTTCTATGTTTTAGTGCAATGCGTTTGCGTACGTTTGCGTTTAAACGGGTCTCCACTGTATTAGCCATGCCAAAATTAAATGCTTGAGTCTTTTCCGCTTCTCTTACCCAGATTTCTGAGACAATGTCGTTGTAGAAACTTGCTGCGACTTCTTATACATGTAGGTGTGAACTCCTGTCCAAGTTCGATAACTAGCTATATCACATAAGGCACGGCATGATTGTCCCCTCGAATTACACAAGCTTGATTATTTTAGCCTTGTCCAGCAGTTTTCAATCAGTCTTAACTGTATTGTTCGTTGGTGTATAGTACTTGCTTAATCCGCTAAATAAGAAACAGAACAAATGAGGGTCGTAAATTATTTTTGGCTGACTGGTCGGTCACTATAATGCAAGGAGGTCCGAAGTGGATTGTACTATTTCTTATAGTATACCGCACTCCGGATTTGGATCAAAACTGTTCCCGAGCGTAAGTTAATTATTATGTCGTTCCGCGATTACATCCCTTTAAACTACTAATATCATTTGTTTAATACAGGTGCTCATACTTACAAATGTAACGGAAACACTTCTATGTAGGAAAGTTTAATAACAAATAATAGTAGATCCAACTCTATTTCATATTTCTTGACACAATATAGATAAATATAGATATGGTTTTGTTTGAAATTAAACAAAGATCTAGAATTTGATCTAGATCTTCAGTGGATCTCGACAAGATCCATAAACCTCTCAGTGTGTTTAAATGAATCTAACCAAACCTGACCTGACGCATAACATCGAGCTCTTTTTGTAGGTTTTTCCATTTTGGAGTAAAAGTTATTTTTTTTTCTGTATGTTTCTAAGTCTGTTTCTTCTTCTTTAAATTTGGTAGATCTTGCCTATTTAGTTTTTAATGCACTGCAAGTTTTAACTTGTTTTGTCTTCTTTGCAACTGTTCTTTTATTTATGAATTTGTGTTCGACAGACACAAATCTGCCACTTGGCTCCAAGGTTACAAAGCTTTTTAGTTGAGTCTAAAGTCATTTTGAAGCATTTGATTGGTCAGATTTGCGACTAGGCTCAAATCTGAACATCAAATGCTTGAGAACACACTCTAACTCAGCTCAAACGCTTTAAAACCATGGACCTTGAAGACTATAGCAAGTTTGTGGCAGGTTGACCACAGGGGTCTATACATCTTTCTAAACACTACATTTGTGTAAACAGTGAAACTCCTCTAAACCGTAACCTCTAAAAACCGGACAAAAATGTTAGTCCCGTTTCAAATCCTTCTTAATGTTAACCCATTACACCGTAAAAACGCCTTTTTGCGACCTGTTTATTCGTACACTGAATATGTATCATTAGAAATAATTTCTATATTCTAGAAGATGATAGTTTAAAGTTGGTTGAAAGTAAAGCAGAATGCGCCTTAAGGCACATCTGCTTTACTTTCAACCTGCTTTAAGTGATCAGCTAACTTCCATACTAGGAACAAGTTATGGGTTAAAACCCCTCAAACCGGAAACTCCTTTAAACCGGAAATTCATTTTGTCCCCACTCATGTCCGGTTTAGAGGGGTTTCACGATATATATACTCAAATCCAAGACATTGTTCACTTTGTTTTCTGTAATTATTCATTGACTGTTTCCTGAAAGCCTAGGTATTAGGTACCAAAATTTAGATCAGGTCCCGAACAATATTGCAATTATTTAAGATTTAGAGATGCGGTCGTTAAATAGTCTGCCTACGGATCGAAAATAAGGCTCTGGAAAAAGGGTTTCATGGCATGTCGTGTAGACGGGCAACATCCAATTTATTTATATTCAGCATATGTATACGAACAATTCTAGGGGGGATGTAAAGTTCTTAGGCGCGTATTAAGGTCAGAAAATGGTCAAAGGTCATAAGGTGCAGATTTTAGAGATATGATAATTTAATTTTTATTTTATTTGCAATCACTCATAGATAACCTACAAATAGTTTAATTTATTGAATGTATAATTGGTCGAAAAATCTAGAATTAGAATTTTCGTGACAGAAAAAGCAATTATTAGTCACAAACAAGGGCGATAACTCTTAAAAGAAGCCATTAAATCGCGTATTCTGTTCATTTCTGCTATAATAGCTGCTTGGTTTTTAGGAATTGTGCAATAAGGTGTTTGCCACTATAAGGGAAACACGTCCAGCTCAACACAATAATTGCATTAAATATAACTTATCTCATGGCTTGTCATACATAGCAATCGCAATGTTTTCAAGACTTAACTGTTTCTACATTTTAACTAATAGTAAATATACAATGGATTTTGTAAATGTATCATTGTTTCCATGAAATGCATTCACTGTGGTCCAATGCAGCCTTTTCTCTTTCCATATGAAAACCATATACGAATTAATAGAACACGAAATAATATAATGCGTTGATTGTGTATGTTGAGATCTCACAGGGTCAATTGACAAAAATATTATCTTCATTACGGGAAACCAGCTCATGTTTGATTGTTGTCCAAATGAAACCAACTCTTTCTGTACTACGACATTGTTTAGCAACGGTAGTTCTAAGCCCTTGCTGCATTGGTCGGGTTGTTAGATGTATTTTGCATTTCGACAAGTGAAAAATCGAAAGACGCATCCTATGCTGTAGACCAACTGGTGGATACAGCGTTTAAGGATGCTGCAACAGATGACATTAGGAATGATTTGTTGGATGCAATGTGATTGCAGAAGCCGTTTATTGGTTTATTGACATTTTGCTCCACCCCAAAACCAAAGACAAAGACATTAGCAAGTTTTTATAAAGACACGAGATCAGAAAACAAAAATGTGATGAATGCTATTCCAAATTATTTCAAAAATCTTGAACCACCTATTATTTGTTATAAGTATAATAAATCTGTTAGAGGGTTAATTTTTAACTACAATAAAATTGTTTCTGATCTTAAAATTCTCGAAAACACACCAGATACATGAGACTGTACCTCTTCTAAATTCTGTTACGCTCCAGTGGGTCATATAATAACTGGCAATTTTGATATCATTAAAGATAAACGCATTAGAGCGCTTTTGAGTAAGGGACCTAAATTTAGATTACCTGCCTTAATTGATTTCGATACTTGTCGCAATCATATTTCTGAAGCTTTGAATAAGTATAGTACCAACTGGTGCCGCAGAGAACATGCTGAAAATGACGCTCTTACAAAATGGAAAGAATTAATTTTTAATATTATCGATACCCGGATTTCGTTCTATTTATCCAATAACCATCTTTTACCACCTAAACCTAAATTTAACATTCGTCACTTAAAGAAGGGCATACAAGACTTTCATTCCAAATATGTACTCGTTCCTGCAGACAAAGCATCCAATAATGTGATAATTGTATGACGATTACATTATGTTGATACTTTAAACCAGGAACTTGTGAATACCAATTCCTATACAACGACTAATTTAACGGAGCATAATGTAGTATCTGATCATCTTGATACTTGTAAACAATTAAAAGCTGACGTCAACATTACATGTCATAAACTTCCTACTATGTACTGGATACCAAAACTCCACAAAACACCATATAAGTCTCGTTTTATTGCTAATTCAAGTGCATGTACTACTACTAAGCTTTCCAAACTTTTGACATCGTCTTTAATTAAAATCAAAGAACATGTTCAAAGGTATTGTGACAAGACTTACGAAAATTCTGGACTTAATCTGTTTTGGTCTATCAAAAACACTAATGAAATTTTGACGAAGCTTGAACATAGAAAATACCAAGCTTGCAATATTAGTACGTATGACTTTTCAACATTATATACTACCTTACCTCATAATTTAATAAAAGCTAAACTTATACAACTTATTGAAAAGACTTTTGCCAGAGAAAGGAAACTATTTCTGGCGTGTAATGCTGATCGTGCATTTTTTACAAATGACACGGTTAAGCATTACACTATGTAGACTTGCACCGATGTCTGTAAATCACTATCATTTCTTCTGGATAATATTTATGTACGTTTTGGGAGTACTATATACCGCCAAGTGATTGGTATCCCTATGGGTACAAACTGTGCGCCCCTTGTCGCAGACCTATTTTTGTACTGTTATGAGAGGGACTTTATGCTAAGTCTAAAACCTGATACACAGGCAGATATGATCGAAGCCTTTAACAACACATCGCGCTATCTAGATGATATTTTAATATAGACAACCCATTTTTTGATACGTTGTTTCCTTTTATTTACCCAAAAGAATTACGCCTTAATAAAACAAACGAGTCAAATTTATCGGCACCATTTTTAGATTTGGATCTTTTAATAAATAACGGTATTGTTTCTTCTAAGATTTACGATAAACGAGATGATTTTGATTTTAGTATTGTAAACTATCCTCATCTAGATGGCGATGTTCCCCGTTCTACATCTTACGGGGTTTATATTTCACAACTTATTCGTTTTGCTAGGGCTTGTACCTCTGTTGAGGACTTCCACATTCGTAATAAAACGATTACTGAAAAGCTTCTTAAACAGGGGTACAGATTTCATAAACTTCGTAAAACCTTTTCTAAATTCTTTTATAGAAATCTTCCTCTCATTAACAAGTATAAATGTAACTTAAAGTCTTTTCTGCGGCAAGGTATTTCACATCCGGAGTTTTATGGTGATGTGATTTACAGACTTCGTAAGATTCTTGGACATATGCATTTTCAAAACCTATTTGTGAAACGTATTAGATTTTTCCTCAAAAAAGATTATGATCCAACTATATTGCTGCGCACTTCACGTTTGGTTATCGATCAATCTACAATTGATAACTATGCTTTCCTCTTTGGTTGTGCGACGACAGACAGGGCTTAGCACTACATGATGATGTATCTCTAAAGCCGTCCTTAACCGGGAGAGTTATGTCGGATTTTCGTGCTTTGGTTTTTCTCTCCCTCTCTGTCGTACCCTAAACCCTCCCATGTCTTACAGTTACTCGTGACTACAGACTATTCGCTTGAGTACAATTTGAGCGTTGCCATTGTGGGTTATTTTTAACACGGGCTTGAATGTTTAATTCTTTCCCGTGTTACTAATAATCCTGTCAGAGAATTTTGTTAGATGTTTTACATGTATTTACTTACTGTGCTGGCGGTCTTTTTGATTGTAAGGTTGTGGATCAGGGTTTATATTTTATGTACACTGTTCGTCTTTATAGGTGAATATAGGAGATAAGTGTGAGGTTGGGCGCCCCTAAACCCAGGTTTAACCCCCCAGTGGTTGTTAATAATTAATTAATTTATAATTGATTATTGATTGCTACTGACCGTACCAAGGCGGGCTCCTATGTTCACTTAGCTTTATGTTTGTCTTGCGTGTTGTTTTCTATTTAGTGTGTAGATGAAGGAATGGTATTACGTGTGTGTGTTTGTGTGTTTGTGTGTGTGTTTGTTATGGTATGGATGTGTGTGTGTTCTGCTTTAGAGATGGGTGTATTGTTTGTGTTGCGTTTCCTGCTTGAGTCTTCTTTCGTATTTATTTGAGCGTCTGATTGCAATATGCAGGGACACAGACGTAATCCTGTTGATGCTTTGTAAGAGATGACGTGGTAACATGGATGTTATCCGGTATAGCAAAGCAAAGGGGATGATTCCTTGTTAACAAAATATATTAGGCACTCAAGGTCTACAACACATCATAGGTTTCTATACCTTTGCTGATATATAGACACATGCCGGTATAGGCAACTCATGAAATTCAAGACTGTCTTGGACCCCACTAACTATGTATTACCCCCAAGTGGATAAGAAATCCCTCTATTCCAATGGCATACATGCAACTCGCGTCTTGCTATTGCAAGACAAAGTGCAGCTCGGCAAGATGTGCTTGCTATAAAAGCCAACACGTATGAATGTGGATTTGAGGCAACACACTGTGTAACTCAGATTAATTAGTAGCATGCGTCTGTATTAAACTCCCGGCATGCTCACTTTTGCTAGACGCGTCATTGTAAACTGAATGTATGTAGATCGATGCTCGGATTGTTTCATAAAAAATCATTATGCATGTCTAAGTAATACTATATCGAATTGGTCAAGCTTGGTCAAATGATACCACGAGTGAATGGTTTGTGATTTTTCTTCTTCGTTCAAATATCTCTAAAAGGGGATTTGTAAAACTGTACGTTAAAGTATGTGAATAATTATACTGAATATTTACATCTAATTCATTCATGTATGTGTTAAAATAACACATATACAGACTATAAAGCAAACTTTCCCTTCACAACATATTTTATAGCAATTCGAACCTAACATAGTCATCCATTCTGTATGTGCATGTCAATCCAGTGTTCCTAAGAAAGTAAAACTTAATATAATGATAATTTCTTAAAAGTGAATTCAAGAGAAACTCAATTGGCATCGTACACAATTCAATCTTTTGGCTGATTTTATATAACGGGGTTGTCTGTATTTTTACCCTTAAACGTATATTTCAGTGATGAATTTCCATAGTGAATTGCTGCTTCATGCCAATGGTGTAGATATACATATACAAAATTTATTTGATTTTATAAGAAAACAGATAATATATAACCAACAAACAAAGAATCCATAACAAGAAAGAGAAAAACCAGAGTTACAGTTGAAAGTTGAATTCCGCTTAAGCTGGTGCTAGGGGGCGTGAGCACTGTTGCATATTTAAGTATTGCTCATGAACAGACTCAATTAAACCGAGTCTACAATTTTCAGTATTTGCTTTGTTTTCTGTGCTTTCAAAGGATCTCCCCTTATTTAGATTATATAATTTACAACAGCAGATGTTAAGTGCTTGTGTTGCGGCTGTAAAAATGCGCCCTGTACTTCATTCTCAGTGTTGTTATACTTTCTGGTCCTTTGGAATCATTGATTTCAGCGCATTTACAGTTGAAAGTTGAATTCCGCTTAAGCTGGTGCTAGGGGGCGTGAGCACTGTTGCATATTTAAGTATTGCTCATGAACAGACTCAATTAAACCGAGTCTGCAATTTTCAGTATTTGCTTTGTTTTCTGTGCTTTCAAAGGATCTCCCCTTATTTAGATTATTTAGATTTAGGTATATATTATGGTATGCAAAAAACTGCACTCGTTGACCTTTGACCTCATTTCTGACCTTAAATTGAACTTATCAACTTTACATTTCCCATAGAATTTCTAAGATATGTTCACTTAACACAAATCAGGTCGATGTAAACCGTCTACACGACATGCCAGGAGGGGTCAAAAACGTCAAAATGTTGGAAGACTAAAAAGTGGGTGTTTAAAACGAGAAAAGACGGAGTGTTAATATCAAAGTTGCGATTTAACCCTGATAATCAGGCTGTGTTTTTTTGGGAATTTTATGTCGGTTTAGTTTTATTTTTATGTTAAGTTTTGTCAGTATCGTATGTGTACATCTATGCTGATGATCCAAGCGGCAATGAAACATAGCGTATACCTAATGTGACGTCTAATTATAAGACCTATCAGAGAAAAGATACGAATCGACTACTGTCGCCAAAACGGAAATGACGTTATGCTCACTGCAAACGAGCAGCTCAATGGCTTACTGTCAAGATCTGTCTCACAAAGGGTCCCCTTGCTCGGATGGGTGTCCAAGCTTACCGGCGGCAACACGATACGGTCTGTTTGCTGATACCGCGATGTAGTTAACTTCTAGACGCTGTTTGAAAATGACGTCGAAGAAACGTCAACGTAACACATTTGGTTGTTGACCTGTTGTCCTAAGTAACTGTGCAATGTCTACGGCGGTCTGTCACTCCAATTGTACGTTAAAAACTGTTTGTGCAACCGAATAGTTGCGTTTCTTTGGTGTTTTACACCTGATTCACGTAAGTGACGTTGTAATTATGAACAAGCATAGCAAAGACTTTAATTTGCCAATTGTCATTCAATGTCAGCAAGTTCGTTGTGCATCGATGTGATGTAAAATGTTGTGTTTTCCTTTGTATACAGCATACAGTTTCAGTTCGAACTCAATTTTCAGCTCAAACATGCTGTACATGTTTATCGCCATAAACAAAGAGAATAATAAGCGGAACATATTTCATAGCAGTAAGAAGAGTATAACATTACTTATCATTAATATTATACCAAATTTAAATAGCGCTCTTTTCAAACAGCACAGGGGTTGTGCATTCAAACGCGTTTAACATGAAATTACATAAATGTATCTACAAAGCGAAAAAGACAAATAACTACATTTAGATCTAAAATAAACATGATACCTTATGGATTTACATGGAATCAGATTCAAAACAAGTGAAATTCATTCAATATAATTACCAAGATTATAACAGAAAAATAGTAATTTGTTAGTTTGTAAAATCAACTTTAAAATGTGTCAAATATTTGAAAGACCAAATGGCATGGTCAAAAATGATAAAAGCTAACCAAGAATTATACCACAGACCCCCGCCAGCTGGTTTCAGATGATATCAGAGTCGCTGCCCCTACCATCAAGATTCCGGGTCGACCGTTCAACCCCAGATCTCCAATTCAGACCCGCAACATCTACAAATTGAACAAAGCCCTAGAGTAACCGTCAGCTATCATCTAAACCCCACACCCGGGACCTACATAATCCATGCCTAAAATTACATTCTTAATTTATAAGCCATAAAGATGAGAAGGTGTCGTAGAACTATACCACAGACCCTCAGCCAGTCGATTTCAAAGAGATCGGGGGCAATCCCTACCATCAAGATCCACCAAACAGGTACGGACAAACGGTACAACTCTAGAGCTCCCATTTAGACCCCCACAATATATACAGCAAGAACATTGCGTAGAGGTAGCAGTCATCCATTTCCTACTATGTTCTTATAACACGTTTTAAAGAAGTGTGTTTTCAGACGTTGTCTGAATAAATACGAAAGACTCAAGCAGGAAACGCAACACAAACAATACACCAACCTCTCAAGCAGAACACACACACAGTCATACCATACAAACACACACACGCACATTCCCATTCCTTCATCTACACACTAAATAGAAAACAACACGCAAGACAAACATAAAGCAAAGTGAATATAGGAACCGCCTTGGTACGGTCAGCAGCAATCAATTATTAATTATAAATTAACCATTAACAACCACTTGGGGGGGGGGGGGGGGGTAAACCTGGGTTTAGGGGCGCCCAACCTCACTCTTATCGTCTATATTCACCTATAAAGACAAACAGTGTACCTAACATATAAGCCCTGTTCTACAACCTCACAATCAATAAGATCGCCAGCACAATAAGAACATGTAAAACATCTCACAAAAATTCTATAACAAGATCATGAGTAACATGGGAAAAAATAAGACATTCAAGCCCGTGTTAAAAAATAACCCACCACTAGTCTGTAGTCACGAGTAACTGTAAGATATGGAAGGGTTCAGGGTACGACTGAGAGGGAGAGAAAAAAAACAAAGCACGCAATCCGACATAACTCTCCCGGTTAAGTACGGCTTTAAAATGATGAAGACTGCAACTGAGCTCGCATCTCTGATGTCTGATGGTAGAGTGTTCCAGAGCTTTGGGTCTGCATGCATGAGACATCTATCTCCAAACTTCACCAAACGACTTCTCGATACAACCAGCGAAACTGGTTTACTTGCAGACCGCAAATCTCTTCGAAGTTTATACACGTCAAGTATACTGACAGTTTACTTTGGAATATCATTGCACATGGCTTTGTATGTAACTGTCAGAATTTTGAACTCAATTTAGTGTTGAACTCGAAGCCAGTAAAGCTCCTTCAGGACTGGAGCGATGTGATTGTACCGAGGAGTCCTGGTAATGATGCGGTCTGCTGTATTTTGCACACGCTGTAGTTTTCGTAGTGATTTTTGGGGAATCCAATATAGTGGTGAGTTGCAGTAGTCAATTTTCGATGTGACCAAAGAATTGACCAAGGTCGTTTTATTGTCACGGGTAATTTACTTTCTAATATGTCCATTTTGCCGAACTCTGCGTAGCTTGACCTGCGCACAGCGTTAATGAGCTGTGCCATATCCATTTGGGAACAAAATCTAGTACTAACATTTTTCACTCACAATGATGGTTTGATTTTAGAATTTCCAACTTGCACGATAAAGTCTTCTGGTAAACTGAAACTGATTTGATTAAACGCCTATTTTTTACAAATAGTATATTCAATGGCGTTGTACAATGAATGCTAAAATGAAAATGAAGAATCAATACAACAAAAGTACACATATCAGTACTATCTATTCTTACGAGTCACTCCCGTAACGAAGCATAGCAGAAAAATCCACATTGGATATTGAGAATCCCCGGGCAGGGATTGAACCCGGGGCGCTGGCGTGACAGTCAAATACCATAACCTCTGAGCCAAAGAGTCTATCCCCTAGCGCAGAAGCTAGGTATCGCATATGTCATAGGCTGCGCCGCTACATGTATGCTATGCTATTTATAGTACACAGTAAGGTCAGTGTGTGGGATGTAACACACCCCCTCTTAACGAAGTCATCATTTATGATGACGAACGAAGCCACTTCGCCATTTAAGGCAATTCGGCATATAAGAATTCGGCATATTAGAAGCTATTTCGGATTCGTATAGTTCATTTCGGACGAGCCCCCATCTTATGAGACACTCCCGTAAGGAGGCACAGCAGAAAAATCCACATTGGATATTGAGAATTCCCCGGGAGGGGATTGAACCCGGGGCGCTGGCGTGACAGTCCAATACCATAACCTCTGAGGTAAAGAGTCTATTCCCTAGCGCAGAAGCTAGGTATCGCATATGGCATTCGCCGCGCCGCTACATGTATGCTATGCTATTTATAGTACACTGTATGGTCAGTGTGTGGGATGTAACACTATATATTTATAAAGAATACTGACAAATAGTCTTGTTCACACATTTATTTAAACTTCGAGTCAACATTTCTTAAAAATAATGTTTTGGGATTTCTCTGAAAACTCTCACTGATTCAGAATTTCTCACACGTGATGGTACATTGTCCCATAAATTTGGTACGACAATTTTAAAAGCTCTGGCGGCGAAGCTTTTTCGTCTATTAAATGGAACATTGTAGCAACCTGTTACTGGATTTGAAGATCTTCAATTACGCTTTGTCACCTGCTCGGTCAACTGTTCGGTTGAATAACCTGGAGCTTGACCAACTGAACAGTTGAACATCACAGTTAACAACTTAAATTCAATTCGGGAAGCCAATGCAGTTGGTACAAAGCTTGCATAGAACTATCATACTTGCTTAATTTTAAAACAAGCTTGGCGCACATGTTTTGTATTCTTTGCATATTTTGCAGATCACACTGAGAGATTCCATACAAGATTGCATAATCTGAAATGAATAGTGATAGTACAAGAATCTCAGTAGCACCCTTGGAAAGATATTTTCCAATATTTTTTATCCTAATGTAGTAAAATATAGCTATTTGACACGTCCGTTTAATATAGTCTTTGAAGTTTAGGTTTTCATCTAAGAATGCACCTAAATACCGTATACCACAGGTACTTGACACATACATCTAAATCTATTAACCCAACCCCCTTTTAAAATTTTTTTTTTTTTTTTTTTTACTATACTTCTACTTCTATTATAGATACAAGGTAAACAGCGCAATTCGACACCTAGTCTTTACTATCGACTTAAGCTGATGCTAAAATAGACTCGATCGCCGATATTCTCTTGTGGTACCGTCGGGAAAGGGTTTATTTATCAATATCTACTTTTTATTTCATCAAATTCCGTCAAATAACGCCACAGTACGTGAATTATAACGAAAATGTGCATCAAAAAGTTTTATGTCGTCAAAGGCTTGAATGACAAGTATAACTGTGAATAATCTGCATAGAAATGATGATCCAGATGGTGATTTCTGCAAATGGAGCAGACAGATTTTGTGTACAAGATGTAGGTTTTCAAATTACTAATTGAATCATGAGAAACAGAAAGCTGCTGAAAGGAACAGGAATCTATGTAAATGACGACCTGACGAAGGCCAATCAACTAGCATTATCCTGCGTTAGAAAGAAGCTCCCAGAGGACATAGAGAATGCATGGACACGAGACGGTCGTATTAAATATAAGAACAAAGTGGGAAACATTCATACATTGAATTTCGAAGAGTACCAAGCCTGGTTTGATTTAACTTGGCCTACGTCGACAAGACCATAAACTGTGACTCTTTAATTTTCAATGAGCAGTATAGCAATAACGAGAGTGTACGTATATACAGTGAAACTCCTCTATTATGACCACTAAGTTCCGGTGATAAAAGTAAGCGATCGCTTGAATCGGGACGAATGTAAAGCAAGAAGCTCCCTTTAATACAATCATTTTAATCCCATTTTAAATGGTAGTAATAGAGAGGTTTCTACTGCACAATAATAGTCGTAAAACAATAGTGTGTATCACATGACGCTTCGTACACAACTCAGCATATCGCACGTGTAAAATGAAGGTAACCAAACGACAACGCTTCAATATTGTGAAAAATTAATACGAGACTACATCAACTTGTGCGTCATTAGATCTACCTCAACCACAGCAATATTATCTTTGACTTGCTACTTAACCCTTTGCCTGCTGATCGCGACTTAACTGTAATTTGTAAACAGTTTGTATCCAGATCGGACGCCGTGTAACGCGGCGTCTGATCGTGATCCAAAATAATTTTACACTTTGTTCAAGGTTTTCTTTATTGATAATGTTTTAAAACTGTATGGAACTAATTTTACAGATGCTATTACAGCAGTATAAGGGTCAATAACCTTTAAAATCTGAATAAGGTGAGATCCTTTGAAAGCACAGAAAACAAAGCAAATACTGAAAATTGCAGACTCGGTTTAATTGAGTCTGTTCATGAGCAATACTTAAATATACAACAGTGCTCACGCCCCCTAGCACCAGCTTAAGCGGAATTCAACTTTCAACTGTAAAAGCCCTGAAATCAATGACTCCAAAGGACCAGAAAGTATAACAACACTGAGAATGAAGTACGAATGAAGCCTGTGTCATATTTGTACTGATGTGGTATACACCTATTATCCCTCTTCATGGCTAACATCATACTGGGTCCATATTTGAGACCGACTTACTCGGCGTCGAATCTAGACCAAAACCGCATATAACAGAAAAAACAAACATTATACGGGTCTGTCTCTTTTCTCAAAACAAGCATTACTAGAATAGCAAACAGTATAGACTCTAATCGGACACCCAGGTTATAAGCTGTACGATCTGGTAGATACTGCTTGAAACGACATACTTTACCCGTTCATTGTCATGACGTCGTAGGTTTAAACGAGTTGTCGTCTGTTTTTATTTCTAAAATTGAATATTTAGTTATTTTGACTTATGGAATATTAAGGTGAGTGTAAAACAGTTTGTATCCTGACCAGACGTCGCTTTACGCGGCGTCTGATCAGAATCCAAACTGTTTTCAAATTACTACTGTACTTGGGGTAAAGCAGTGGAGGGTATAGAATGTAGGGAAATATGCTATTTCGATGAAGTCGACGACTTTTCAACCAGACAGGCAACCGATTGAAATCTGATCCGAGACCGATCTGGTCGGTGTCCGAGTTGGTTCCAAATTGATGCGTTCTTTCATTTTCCTCCATCCTCTCCCTGTCTCGATGCATGTCGGTCAATTTTATCCGTGAGGTCTTTACACATTCACCGCCATATTGTCGTCTGCTTCATTATTGTTGTCCTTGATGTTGTCTGAAATAACCCTGACTCCTAAAAACAGTTGATGTTTTTGGTTGAGCGGAGTACTATTGTGTCAACCCGTTATAATATAGAAAATATGTAATATGTTTATACTTATGTATATGTAGAAAATTAACCATTCACTCGTATTGACGAGTTAATCGGCTTTTACAAATAATGAACCTGTTATGAATACCACATGAAGGCAGTGTAGACTAAGATACTAAATGATCAAAGGATCACATATGAACATAAAAAGAATTAGAATTGGATCGTTTGAAAGATTTAAGAAGAAATTAATTATAGTGGCTTGAATGTAAATAACGCAGAGAGAGTTCGACAGCAAGCTGTCTTCGTTAACTATATTCGGGTTTGTTTAGATTTATGAGGCTTATCTATAATTATAAGGGATGGCCAGTCTGTAAAAGCTCTTGACGAGATGATACAAATGGTAACATAGATATTATAAACGAACAACATAATATAGATTATTCTTCTGCTAAACGCGTTTATTGACGCAGTTCAAAACGGTGTACAGTGTATACTCAAAGCGGAGAGTCCAAGAAGGAGTCCTCCGAGTGGAGTAGACACCGTTTGTTGTTGTTTTTTATCAAAATATTTCTCTGAAATGTATCTGCTATCCTTTTCTTGAAATAATTTAACCCGTTTTGTTTTGTTAGCGGATGTAGTATTTCGGATAGCAGTCATTCATAGTCGGTGGAGCGTAAAATATGAATATTCATTAGGAGAAGGATTTACGCTTTGTGGGTCTGTTTTTCTCCAAATAACAAGACCAAAGACATAGTTATTATAATAGTGATGCTCCTTCAACCCTAGTGACGAGTATACTCGTCAGTTACAACCAGGGTATCTGTAAATAATACTGGTGTTTTATACATTCAGGGTAGATCCAGATCAGGGGGCTCCAAAAGGAGCCCTCTGATTAGGGTCTGCATTGTCCGTTATTTCCGCAAAATGATGTTACAAAACACCTAGTTAGTCAGTAATGGTATAGACCTAATTAGAAACTCTAAATGCCCCTAGGTGGTTCTATGAGCGGATGAGCTAATAGTAGGGCGATTGGTATTTTATAATTAGATTGATGGTACCATTGACGATTACGTCCTGCGTCACGAAAAACAATAACCGTATGAAACTGCCATGCTATAAATGATGCATATTTTGTTTACCAAATACAGATACGCTCAATTACCCAAATATATGCTCTAATAAAAATATATTTATGCAAAATGAACGATGATGATGGTGGTGATAATAAATAATGATGATATTATTATGATGGTAAATATGGCTGTACGGAAGATAGTAATGATAGTTATTATGATTATGATAATGTTGGCGAGGTCGATGAGATTGCTAATGTAAACGATGATCGACTATACTGGTGTTAAAGATAGCTTTCTACAGTATCTGATACTGACCCCTTCACTGCCTTACCCGAGTATAAGGCTATTTGCAGAAAGATTGTATCCTGATCAGATGACGCAAAATACGACGTCTGATCAGGATCCAAACATTTCGACACTCGTTTTGATATTCTTCGAGTCAAATACCTAAAGCTTTAAACCTTGGATATAAAAGCAGAACACACTTATGTAAAATGACGGCGCCATGGCAGAGAAGGGGCTAAGGTAGTATGCGACAGCATCTTCTTGTTGTCATATTTACTTCTCAAACATAAGATTTTAATATGCACTTCTAGTTTTAGTGTTTTTTTTTTAAATCAGTGGTTTACAAAATAAGCTAATCAGGCGGATCAGTTTTAAAACGTTTAGCTGTCATTTAAACGGATGAAACCTCTTCACGCCATTAGGAACTAAAGTCGACCACTGTGCAGACAGTTTGAGCCAATACCTGACCTCGTGTTTCATGGCGTCTGAGCAGGATCCAGGTTGTACTGCACTCGTATCGCTTTCTTAATAAGCATTACATCTTATGCACTACAAGAACGTAGCGTGTAGTTTTTGTAAATAACGCTGAAGATGCTGTTGTAGATATTGTCCACATAACATTTCTCAGTTTCTTTTATCTTTTACAACACAAAAACAAAAAAGTATTGTTTACTAGTAATTTTCGTTTTGCATTGCAAACACACTGTAAACTTACGTAATACCGTACTCTATCTTGTACTGCTACTGTATATGACCCCGATTTGTGATACGTTATTTTTTGCATGCCCTTTTGGCAACTTTGTTTGAAATGTTATTGTTAAATGTAATATATGTTTCATCATTATTTACTCTGAGCAACTCCTCAAACGTTAGCGTTACACCTTACAAGAAACATTGCCACCTCTATTAGTTTTCTATCATTAAATTTTCGAAGTATAGGAAACAATGAAAAACGTACAAAAGTATTTCAATGGTTAAAAGACCAGGCTAACACTATTTATTTCCTACAAGAAACTCACGTTAATTCGACACGAAAAACCTTTTGGGAAACAGAATGGGGAAACAATGCTTTCTTCAGTGGGAACAGTTCAAATAGTGAAGGTAAAGCAATATTGATAAACCCAAAATTCCCTAACACAAATGTAGGATTACATACCGAAATTGTCCCAGGTAGAATACAGGCCTTAGAGATTAATATTGACGACAATTTTTTTTCTACTAATTAACATTTATGGCCCTAATGTAGACGACCCTCTTATGTTCCAAACCTTAAATGATTTTGTTTCAAAAAATGATGACAAGTATATTATCTTAGCTGGGGATTTTAATACTGTTTTAGATGTAGATTTAGATAAAAAGGGGGGAATCCGGGCTTCACACAAAAAATGTAGAAAAGTTCTTAAGAATATGATACATCAAAATGAATCAACAGACATATGGTGGCTTCAGTATCCTTTGAAAAAACAATATACCTGGCATTCAAGTCAAAGGCAGCACGTATCGTCACGCCTTGATTACTTTATGATATCTTCATGCCTTATAAATACATGTAGTACAAAAAGTAGCCAAATCAAAACCAGTTATAGGACAGATCATTCTGCAATAACATTATTTATCAGTTTTGCAGAGAGCACAAAGGCACATTGTGGTTTTAAATTAAACAATAGTCTACTAACAGAAACCGAGTATCAAATATTAATTAGAAAAAGTATAAAATACATTGTAGATTTCAACAGAAATTCTAATCCAAAAACACTATGGGAAATAATAAAAGGCGCTATAAGAAATGAAACTATACAATATGCATCACACAAGAAGAAAACTGTCGACCAGAATGAAAAACAACTTTTAACTGAAATTGATCAAATTGAAGAGAATATATCTGGTCCAGAAGACGAAACTAGCATAGAAACACTAACACAGGATTTGGCAAACAAAAAACACGAACTAAACAATATCTTAGATAACAAACTAAACGGCATACTATTAAGAGCAAAAGCTGATGTGGTTGAGTTCAATTAAAAAACACAAAATACTTTTCGGCGCTAGAAAAAAAAATTCAGAGCGTAAAACTATTTCACTATTAAAAGCAGGTAATAAAACGTTAACGGATCAGTGCGATATATCAAAAGAACTAAAAGTCTTTTATAGCAATTTATATAGTAAAATAAAGACCAGTAGCTCCAAATATAACTTTTTCAATCATTCAATAAATAAATTCAGTGAAGAAGATAAAACTAAATGCGAAGGGGGACTAACAGAATACGAGTGCGAAAACTCTCTTCAGCAAATGAAGAACAATAAAAGTCCTGGCTCTGATGGTCTTACCGCTGAATTCTATAAAACATTCTGGAACGATATTTAAAAATTATCTAATTAATTCATTAAACTGTTCCTATACAGAAGGTAAGCTAACCGAAATACAATCACAAAGCCTGATAACCCTGCTCCCAAAATGTGAAAAAGATACAACACTTCTACAAATTTGGAGACCTATCAGTCTACTAAATACAGACTATAAAATTGCATCAAAGGCCATTGTTAACCGAATAAAATCAGTTTCACCTTCTATTATAAGTACTGCGCAAACAGGTTTTATTAAAGGGCGATACATAGGTGAAATATTCAAATAATTGAGGAAATTCTCGACTATGTTGAAGCAAACAATATCCCTTGCCTTTTATTTTTTTCAGACTTTGAGAAAGCTTTCGATAGTATAGATCACACTTTTTTATTTGATACTCTTGCACATTTTAATTTTGGAGAGTCCTTGATGCACTGGATAAAAGTGTTTTACACGGATGCCAATAGCTGCGTCTTAAACAATGGCTTTATGACAGACTTCTTTGATATAGAAGGAGGTGTACGACAAGTTTGTACGCTTTCTCCGTATCTATTTATTACTGCTGTTGAACTTTTGTCCAATGAAATCCCAATTAATAAAAACATTAAAGGTATATCAATTGACGACGTCGAAATAAAAAACACACTTTTCGCAGACGATGCAACTTTCATTACCGATGGAACAAAACATTCATTTAAAAACCTGATAGATATCTTAGATGAGTTTGCAAACATATCTGGAATTAAATTAAACAACTCAAAATGTAATGTAATGAGAGCTGGCTCTTCCAAAACAAAAAAGGAAAAATACCTCGAACACAAACCCTTTCAATGGCTTTCCGACAAATCAAGGGCACTTGGCATTATATTCACAACTAATAGGAAATTGACACAGGACCTTAATCTTGACCCTAAAATTGAAGAATTTAAAAACTGTTTAAATCAATGGCAACATAGAAAACTTACCCTGCTTGGTACAGTTACTGTTATAAAAACATTCGCATTACCCAAACTTATATATCCTTTAACAGTTCTTGGAACTCCAACTAAAAATATGGTGAACAAAATAAACAGTATTATGTATGAATTTGTATGAGACAAAAACCCCAGTAAGATTAAAAAAAGTATACTAATACAGGGTTACTAAGATGGCGGTATTAAAATGATAGATATACAACTGTTTATCAATTCCTTAAAATGTACCTGGATAAAAAGAATATTTCAAATGGTAAATGAAAATCCTCTTAGATATATTTATTTTAAAACATTAAACAAATATGGTGGACAGTTAATATTTGACTGTAATTTAAATGAAAAGGACGTAAATAATATCTTGTGTAACCATGTCTTATTACGAGACTTGCTGATTTCTTGGAGAAATATTGTTTCAAACGATTTCAAAATATCATTAAACAATGTCACCTGGTACAACTCATTGATACGTTCAAATGATAAACCGATCTTCTATAAATCATGGCTAGCGAAAGGAATAAAAACACTCGAAGACATATATGATAGCCGGTCAAAACAGTTTTACTCTTTCAATTTCATCCAGTTTCTGTATAATATACCAAGTAACGACTACTTGAAATATTTATCACTGATTAGTAGCATCACAACTGTTATAAGAACTGTATAAGCAACGGACACTCCACACACTCTTAGATGCGGCAGCTTCCTGCAGGAAAAAATAATTAACTGTGAAAATATTAACACAACTCTATATGTATACCAATTAAAGGGACTAAGGGTAGACTTTAAACAAAAACGAAAGTGGGAGAACTTATTTGAAATTGATGAAAACGACTGGAAAATAATATTAAAACTACCATATGAAATATCACTGGAAAATACACTTAGAAATTTCCAATACAAATATATTATGTGGATCGTAAGAACAAACAAAGATCTCTTCAAATTCTCCAAAGTCAGTTCAGTGCTCTGCAATTTTTGCAATGGATGTACAGAAACTGCCAGCCACTTGTTCTGGGAATGCGAATATACACAGCAGTTTTGGGTCAGTCTTACTACAATGCTACGAGACTGTAATATAAATATTCAAATTAACTTTCAAATCGATTCACTGGGAATATTGGATTCAAAACTGCACAAGGTACCATTGAATTTCATTATAATGCACGCAAAATATGTTCTGTTTAAGTGCAAATGTTTAAAAGAAATGCCAAATATTGCCTTTTTCAAACGCTACATAAAGCAAAAAGTAGATATTGAAACTCTGATAGCAAAACCAAAGGGTAAACTCGAGAAACACAAAGCTATATGGAAACCTTTTCATCGAAATCCATTCTTATAAATGTCTACGTGGAGTTGCTCATTGTTTTTGTTTGTTTTTTGTTTTCTTTGCTTATGTATGTGTCTGTTTGTTCAAAAGACCTGCTCCTCCATGTAAACATAACTTTTAAATAACTCCCTGAGATCTTCTGATATCACATTGAAAGCTGGTCTTTGGAAAATCTGGTGATTTTGTATTCGTTTTGTTTTCGTTTTTGGCTTTTTGGTTGTTTTATTTATTTTTTTTTTGGGGGGGGGGGGGGGGGGGGATTGGGGGTCTTCAAATCTTTTTTTTAAAAACTCCAAAACTATATTTTTTGTATAAATACCCATAACATAACCTTAAACTTTTTCGATGTTATGTAAGAAATAGTTTGTTTAAACGATCTGCATGTACATTTATATACAGAATTATAAAGTCTTTGAAAAAATAAAATGATAAAACAAAAAAAAAAACAAAAAAAAACTAATTGAATGTGCAAGTTTACATGTAGTTAAACTGATATATACATACATGTACTAAGTTTGTATCAGTTTATACATCATTGTAGACTGTTATCAGAAAGCGTTTACCACCTGTGATATATACCTGTATAATTGAGTAGCCAGCCCACTCACGCAGAGGAACTCCCTTATACAGGGCGTACATATATAAAGGGAGAAAACTAAGGGGTGACCACAATGGATACAATAAAATGTCGTTCCTATTTTAAAGGATCCACTATATAACATCTCACGCAATAAATCCCTTGTACAACGGTGTATACATGCAACAAGGGAGATAACCACGGAGTGGATACAAGGGATGAAATGAATAGTATTTCCTACTGTGAATTGATGTAACAATTCAAAATAATAGAATGAAAAAACCCAACAAGTTAACACTATTGCTTGTTATAACGGAAAGAACTGCATATTATACCCAACGGACAAAAGCAGTGACTATGTCCTGTAATTACTAGAACGTCTGCTTATTCTAAACTTGGTATACTTTATGATACAGGATTAACGCTGTCACCAGTGATATACATTTATAAAGCAATAACCCTGGCCACTCTCAATGACGCCAAAAGCAAATTTACAAACAGTTAGGTGACTAATAAGGCGCCGCGTAACACAATTTCTAAGTACCAGTGCTGGATATTCCGGTCACGTATACGTTCAGCTCCATTTTCAATCTGTAATTTTGACACGTTTTCAACATCTAATAAAAAGCATAAAATCCTGCTTCAGAAAGTAGAGTCCACTGATTTATAAATTGACCATTTTAGTCTCTCATGTCATAAACCTTGTAATAAGTGAATCTCAAGTGTAGTATTCTGTACAACTATTTAATAGTAATACAAGCCTTGAGTTACAATGTTAATTTCCCATCGACCAAAATTTTTTTTTATGCACGTATTTTACATCTTCAAAAACTATACTGTCACTCTACGTGATATTGTTTTTGTGACGTCACTCTATATGATATTATTTTCTCTATTCTTGAAAATACTGATACTCTATATGATATTATTTTTGTGACGTCACTCTATATGGTATTATTTTCTCTATCCTTGATTTGAGTTTATATAAACAATGTGACGTCATTTCGCGCGTTACATGCATGGCGGCTCTAAATTGGTATTCACAACATATTTTATAAAATAAGAACAAGACTATTCCTCATCCAGGGTCGATAAGCTCGGTGTAATAAACATAAATATTAGATGGCAGTTTGGGTGACATTCAAATTGTCAACCCTCGAAATTCTGTTTCTCGTGTTGACAATTTGAATGTCACGCAAACTGCCACCTACTTTTTATATAATATCATTTTTTACGCACACTGTGTAATGGAAATCTTCCTTATTATCCATATTTAGCTGCATTTGGTGTTTGTTGTCTTACACCAACAGCTTGTTTTAAAAAGTTCAAAAGATATCTTTCAATGCCTGGACTCTTATGAAAGTCCAAAATTGGTGATCCATAGTTTAAAATCGGCAATATCATTGCCTCAAACAATTTAATTTTTTCTGAAATGTTAAACGCAATAATTGCAAATAGTGTATTAAAAAGTGCTTTATTTAGATACAAATTGCACTTATGCACATTTTGGTGGCATGTGCATTTTCCTTGAGCGGCAAGTGCAAATCATGAAAATGACGTCATTCCAAATAAACTAAATATCTCTTAAAGAGGCTCGCAACCGGATCAAGCATTAAAAATAGTAATTTGTAAATATATGTCAAATGCTTATATAAATGGGTAAAATTTAGTTTAGGATAATAAATTCTGTTAAAAAATGCATTTCCAAAAAAGAAAGAGAAGAGGCTCTGGTGGGATTCGAACCCGTGACCATCCATGCGGAGACAAAAATGAAAAATGAGGCATCGCCTTTACGCCCTCGGCTACGGACGCTCTCTATATATATGGAAGCGAATTAACGTACTTCAATGATAGCTATTAATAGAACATTATTCGGCTCGGGTTTATGTCTGACCCCGTGTAGAGAAGCAACAACAACAACTATACCGTTAGCTAACGATATGAAAAAACGATGGAAAATATCTAAAAAACTAAGATTCGGTGACGATTCTTGAGACGTTTTTTGGACTGATCATATTTTTTTAATGTCAGAAGCCAAATAATGCCACAAATTTGCTTTTATTTGAGTATTTTATTTTATTTTGACAAGAACACCATCCGGTTGCGAGTCCCTTTAATTAATAGACTCGTACTTATCAAGTAATATATGTTGTTATGGGTGGATTGCAAATATACATGATATAAAGAACCAAGTTTTCATCTGGCAGGGCGGAGCTAAACTGTGGCAAAGATAAACTAATTCACTTTTTATGTTAGGTGTGATACGTATATAGTTCGGTATTGAATAGTTATAGGCTAACCAACGAGTAAGACAGGTCAAAGAGGCAATTCACATACGGAGAAAGAACTCGGTTAGCCTCCTTGCAAGTATTCTGACAAAAAAACGAAGAGGAAAATGTTTATTTCAAGTAACAGTAATATTGCCTAAAGCAGTTATTTCCAAATGTCAACTCGTCATTTACATGACGTCATCACATGAGTCAACCTTGCTCAACGGGCAATATCGTAAAATAGTGACCGTCAGTTTGAACACAGATATGAAGGAACATTTGTAGGTAAAGTTCTAAGGTAAGGTATACTATATTGCAATAAGTATGTCAGACATCAATACATTTGTCTGTATTAGTATTGTCCTACAGTGAATCATTAACTCAAACAGTTTTCACGCGACCTTACACAAACTTACTAAAATGTCTATACCTGTTACAATTTGGCCAATATTGATGACCAACTCAACACTCACAATGTACTATTGTGCTAAAGCAAGCATTTTGACTGTAAATATGTTTAAGGCTGATCAGACGCCGAGTTACCCGTCGTCTGATGAGACTTCTAAACTGTTAATCATATAGACTAAACCAAATCTTCAACATATTCATAAACCAGTCATTTTATGTCCCTGTAATGTAAAAGCCGTGGTATATAATGTTAAATCTTTCATTCCTTCCGTCATTACATGTATGTCAGTCCATCATTCCGCCATCATCCAGTTTCCGTTCAATATCCCTGCAACAACAGGGCTGTCATAAGTTGTCATAAAAAATCCTCAGATTTCCACATTTGCATTTTTCTTGTGTGATTTAAAGAATCGTACATTTCCCCCATAGCCTGTTTCTTGTGTTGTTGACTTGCGACTACTTAAAGCAGGCTGTAAGTAAAGCAGTGCATAGATACATTATGGCAATACGCACGTCGAGTGTGAATTTGGTTTCATCAAATTATTTTTTGACGGAACTATGCTCCAATGAGGTATCTGACAATTTGTAGTATCTGTGCGTTACGTCATGCATTGACTTTTTGAATTGAAATCAGGACTAGGCCTGTAGACCCGTTTGCAAAATGGTGCTGAGAGAGTTTCTCACTTGATGTGAGTTAACGATACCATAGACATCACAAATCACCGAGGTGCTTGTCTGCCACACGGTCGAGAGCCCCATAATATCCAAATCCAATATGGCCGCCGTCAGCCATTTTGGAAAAACTAACTTTTTTGTTTTTTGGAGAATAAACAAGTGTAATACCTCTAAATTGATTGTTTTTTGGTGTGGAACACATATCTGGGTGCCCTTTGTGCAATCTGGGGTGTCTTTGATTTGAAAAGGTCAAGTTTCACATTAGCCAAATCCAATATGGCCGCCGCAAACAATGTTAGAAAAGCTATTTTCGTTGTTTATTTTAAGAAAAATCAAATATATTACTTCTAAATTGATGAATTTTAGAGTATAACTCACTTCTGATACGCATTATGTAATCTGGGATGTCTTTGATTTGGAAAGATCAAGTTCCACGCTAATAAAATCCAATATGGCCGCAGCAAGCCATGACAAAAAAGCTAACTTTTTTCTTTTTATGGAGAATAAACCAATGATATACCTCTCAATTGATAATCTTTGGGTGTTGAACTCATTTCTGGGGCGTTTTGTGCAATCTGGGATGTATTTGATTCGGAAAGGTCAAGTTTCAACTTTTTTCTTTTTTTGGAGAATAAACAAAATTAATACCCCTCAAGCGATAATTTTTGGGTGTTGAACTCATTTCTGATGCCCTTTGTGCAATCAGGGATGTCTTTGATTTGGAAAGATCAAGTTCTACAATAGCAAAATCAAATATGGCCGCCGCAAGCCATGTTAAAAAAGCTTACTTTTTCCTTTTTCGGAAAATAAACGAATGTAATACCTCTCAATTGATAATTTTTGGGTGTTGAACTCACTTTTGAGGTCTTTTGTGCAGTCTTGGATGTATTTGATTTGGAAAGGTCAAGTTTCTTAATAGCCAAATCCAATATGGCCGCCGCAAACCATGTTGGAAAAGCTAATTTTGTTGCTTTTTGGACAAAAATCAACTGTTATACTTCTAAATTGATTTTTATTTTTAGAGTAGAACTCATTTCTGATAACCTTTGTGCAATCTAGATTGTCTCTGCTTTTGAAAGATCAAGTTCCAAAAGAAGCAAAATCCAATATGGCCGCCGCAACCATGTTGAAAAAGCTATTTGTTTTCATTTTTGGAGAATAATCAAATGTAATTTACCTCTAAATTGATAGTATTTTGGTGTGGAACTTATTTCTGGGGCCCTTTGTGCAATATTCAGTGTCTTTGATTCAGAAAGGTCAAGTTCCACAATAGCAAAATCCAATATGGCAGCCGCAAACAAGATGGAAAAGCTTATTTTTTAAAAAAATTTTTAAGAAAGATCAAAATTAATATACATGTATTACATGTATATCTTAATTGATTATTGCTTGTGTATAACTCATTTCCTCTCTGAGGTCCTTTGTTCAATATGTAGAGTCATAATGGTTTGAAAAGGTCAAGTTCAATGTCTATTGATTTTGATACGCCAACGACCTTGGGCTTAGCTTGAACAGAAGTAGTCAGTATGTAAACAAGAAGTAAGTAAATGGCAGCTCTCTGACATTAGACAGAGAAAAACGACAGTGAGCGGGACTCAATCCTACGTCCTAAGGTGAGAGGCTGTTATCCAAACCACTAAGACTTCCACAGCCCCATAGACAGACGGTAGGGCCGGGACAGAAATACATGTATAACACCTTGTTCCACATGCATGGAAAGGTACATCAACAATTGATTGGATACACATGTAGTTCCAAAGTCATTTCGTGACGGGTTTTCACAGGGCGAAGAAACTGAAGTGTCCAGTTTTCCATCACAAAATGTGTTGCAAAAAGTACCTCGACACCACCGAGTGTCACATGTCTCTGTACACTAATACAATGTGAGAAGACTCTATGGTAAAGGCTTAAGGCACTTTAAGGGCAGCAGAGTACCAATGTGCTCCTTACCACAAAGATCCGACCACTTGAGTTTGAGGGGAAAAATCGTCAGAAGGTATATATAGAGAAATGAGATACAACTGATTGTCATTTTATTCTCACCCTGTCTCGACAAAACCGGGCATATCACGAATAAATATTGATGAAATGACACGTTTATTGCATTTCTGTCTTCAGTTGCTTCACCCTATGAAAACCCGACACGAAATGACTTTGGAACTACATGTGTATCTAATCAATTTTTTTTATTGATGTACCTTTCCATGCATGAGGAACAAGGTGTTACATTTCTGTCACGGCCCTACCGTCTGTCCGTGGGGCTGTGGTAGTCTTAGTGGTTAGGATTATGATAACAGCCCCTCACCTCAGGACGTAGGATTGAGTCCCACTCACTGTCTTTTTTTCTCTGTCTAATGTCAGAGTGTTGTCATTTACTTACTTCTTATTTACATACTGACTACTTCTGTTCAAGCTTAGCCCAAGGTCGTTGATGTATCAAAAATATATTGAACTTGACCTTTTCAACCTCCATATTAAACAAAGGACCTCAGAGAGGAAATGAGTTATACACAAGCAATAATCAATTAAGATATAGAGTATATTGTATGAGTGCTCATTATTTATCATTTTTAATAAACGAGTTGACTAAAATAATATGACGCGAGCCTTGGCGAGCGTCATATTCATTTTAGTCAACGAGTTTATTTAGAATGATAAATAATGAGCACGAATATGATATTCTATTTATCACATAACACGTCTAAGCACATGTAAAATTAATTGAAGCCGTAGTGTGTAGACCCTCCGCTATATAGAATTTCCGCCAAACGTAACGTTGTTTACGTTAACGTCATAGTAAATGACATCATCTGGCGTCCCGCTACATGCAGCGCTTGTGGACGAACAAGTTGGGCCGGAGCCCAAAAAACGATATCCCACTAGTGGAATACGATATTTATACAATCGCTTTATGCAACTACCAGACCGTAAATTATGTGATAAATACATGTATTACATGTATATTTGATCTTTCTTAATTTATTTATTTTTTGAAAAGTTTGCTTTCCATCTTGGTTTGCGGCTGCCATATTGGATTTTGCTATTGTGGAACTTGACCTTTCTGAATCAAAGACACCTAAGATTGCACAAAGGTCCTCAGAAATAAGTTCAACACCAAAATATTATCAATTTAGAGGTATTACATTTGATTATTCTCCAAAAAAGTAAACCAAATAGCTTTTTCAACATGGTTGCGGCGGCCATATTGGGTTTTGCTTCTTTTGGAACTTGATCTTTCAAAGCAAAGACACCCTGGATTGCACAAAGGTTATCAGAAATGAGTTCTACTCTAAAACATAATCAATTTGGAAATATAACATTTGATTTTTGTCCAAAAAGCAACAAAATCAGCTTTTTCAACATGGTTTGCGGCGACCATATTGGATTTGGCTATTGAGAAACTTGACCTTACTATACTAAATACATCCCAGATTGCACAAAAGGCCTCAGAAATGAGTTCAAAACCCACATATTATCAATTGAGAGGTGTTACATTCTTTTATTTTCAAAAAAACGGAAAAAGTTAGCTTTTCTAACATGGTTTGCGGCGGCCATATTGGATTTGGCTATTGTGAAACTTAACCTTTCTGAATCAAATACATCCCAGATTGCACAAAAGGCCCCAGAAATGAGTTCAACACCAACAAATTATCAATTGAGAGGTAAATCATTGGTTTATTCTCAAAAAAAAAAAAAAAAAAATTGGATCTTTTTCATGGCTTGCTGCGGCCATATTGGATTTTATTAGCGTGGAACTTGATCTTTCCAAATCAAAGACATCCCAGATTACACAAAGGGCATTAGAAGTGAGTTATACGCTATAAATCATCAATTTAGAAGTATTATATTTGATTTTTCTTAAAAAAACCCACCGAAAATAGCTTGAACAACATTGTTTGTGGCGGCCATATTGGATTTGGCTAATGTGAAACCTTTCCAAATCAAAGACACCCAAGATTGCACAAAGAGCATCAGATATAAGTTCCTCATAAAAAAACAATCAATTTAGAGGTATTACACTTGTTTATTCTCCAAAAAGCAAAAAAGTTAGTTTTTCCAAAATGGCTGACGGCGGCCATATTGGCTTTGGATATTGTGGGGCTCTCGACCGTGTGGCAGACAAGCACCTCGGTGATTTGTGATGTCTAGGGTCTCGTAAACTCCCATCAAGTGAGAAACACCATTTTGCAAACGGGTCTTCAGACCAGGTACAGGACTGTAGTACACGCATACCTCATGGCAATAGACATGTCAACTTCAAATATGGTTTCGGCCGATAAATTATTGCCAGACAGATGTCCCATGGATTTAGAAAACACGATCATGCATTGACATTTTGAATTATTCTATAATGTACATCATGTAAATTTGCAGGCCAAGTTAAAACAAGGTCTCATTTAAATAATTCTTGCGTAGTTATGCCCCTTGAAAATGTTCTATTGGTTCATTGTTTCCGCTCAATATCAATGTCCAAGGGTTAGAACAATTCTGTTAATTTATCAGGGCTCCAGATAAGAGGTAGTTAAATGAACAATTCCAACATTTTCTCACTGATTTCAGCACCAAATCCTGTGATGTTACTACTCATTAGAATCGTCTCTTCGAGACAATTCTAATGAATAGTGACACGCGAAGAGACGATTCTAATGAGTAGTGACACCAGAGGGTTAAATGCAGAAATAAAGATTTTAGTGTTTGAAAAACTCCCCTTATCTGGAGCTCTGATGTATGCTTTCCACTCGTAATCTGAGTCATACATAAACATTTTGAATTGTATTGTTCTATAGTGCTACTTAAGGACAGAACGCAGGCCAAGTTTGATTTGGATTTTCATTAAAAATGGCAGAGTTATGCCTCTTGGACTTATACATTCTCAAACATTTCTATGGTTTGCTCATAATCTCACATTGCATTTCATTGCGGTTGCTGTTCACATTTTTAACCTTTCAACCCTACAGCCCTGTGTAGAGATTACTGATTTAAATTGCAAACAGTGTCGATCCTGATCAGAGGGCTTCTATATGAGCCCTTTGATTAGAGTATGCACTTTGTGATAGTTTCATTGGATTTTTGTTATCAGACCAAAAAGTGTAACAGCAGACTAGTTAAAAATACTTTACTAGAATAGTCCAAAAGGTTTATAAATACACACAAGAGAAATTTAGGATTGAGAGGGTTAAACGTTGAAACCGTTCACTGCCAAACGCGACAATTGTTTTGACATTCACATCTGATTCAATATTTCTAGAGTGATAATAAACGTAAATAATTTTAATTTTTAATAGATACAAGCAAGCGAAAAGTTTAAGCAGGCAAGGTTATTTTCACTCTAGAACTATTGAATCAGATGTGAATGTCAAATAAATTGTCGGGGTTGGCAGTGAACGGTTTCAACGTTTAACCCTCTCAATCCTAAATTTCTCTTATGAGAAAGCGACTGTGTTGGGCGGGTTAAAGTTACTTTTTTTATCCCTTTCAACGTCAAATTTATTTTCAGGATTTTATCATATTAGTTGCCATATTGTCGTCTGCTTCAATATTGTTGTCTGCAGTATCTCAAAGTCATATTTAAGATATTATGACTGACGAAATTTCAAAGATAAGTATTAACCATTTTTTTTTTTTTTTTTTTTTTTTTTGTAATGAATTTTATATCATCATTTTGCTTTACAATTTCGTATTACATAACATACATTTATACACATGAAATGAAAATTATTTTTTTGAGAGAGAGAAAAGAGGGATAGTGAGAGTAAGGAAATTTGTTTGGGAAGGAGATGAAATTTGACTCTATTGTTACGAGCCAGGCGCAACAGAAAGACAAAAGCCAGCAACAAACTTTATTAAAACAAAACTACAAGTTGAAGAAATACTTAAATACCTGTAAATTAAAGTCCGAAATTATCCTAATTCCTGTCCTTTTGAATAACAAAACACTGCACTTTTAATTGAAATTTCCACACTCTCAATAATCCAGATATTCTATCTATATCCAAACTATTAGCAAGTAAATGTCTAGTACACTGATGACTGTCGAAAGATTCAAGATGAAACAGTGAATTTTAAGTCTCTATATATACACAGTTTTACCATTCTAGAAAGGTATTGAACAGTCATAGAATTTCTTGAAGATCATGTGATCAGTTGTTTACCATAAAATTGCTAAATATAGACTTTCAGGGGCATTCTGTCAACAAAAGAAGATCACGTGACTCAACTTGTTTACCAGTGAATATAAATTTCTAGAACATTCTAAAAACTTCTAAAGGTTCTAAAGATAAAATTTACGCATTTTAAGGTATTTAAATCATAAATAAACCACAATCTCAGATAATAAACATATTTACATAACACTATTTTTGGACTACAGTACCAGTCTAATTTTTTTTATTATAATATTTTCCAAAACACACAATCTGATTCGTGTAAAGTATGAACAGCCCATGTCCACCAAACCTCAGAAGCAAATTAACGTCTGCAGTTTAAGCCCAAGATCAATAAAAGATAAAGCGTTGGCTATACATTACTATATAATCTCAAATGATATTGATGTAATGGCCGTCACTGAGACCTGGCTTGGTAGTGCTGCAGATAAACCATGCTTAGGTGAACTGGTTCCTGACAGCTATAAGATCAAACATGTCCCTCGCTGTAGTGGAGGCCGGGGTGGTGGGGTGGGGCTCATATATAAGGCATCAATTGATATCAAAATCCTTTCCTCTACCAAAGATAATGATTTTTCAACTTTTGAGCACATTGACTGTACTTTAAGCATCAAAGATTTCACAGGGCGTCTAGCAGTCATCTACAAACCCCCTCCATCCACTGCAAACGGTCTAACAATCTCAGACTTTCTTGACAAGGACTGGCCACTTTTCTTATCAAAATTTTCAACCATTGATAAACAAATCATCATTGTAGGAGATTTAAACCTTCATCTTGATATACATGTATCTCAAACGATCAAAACACTGTCAATTTCGACAGTACAATAGATTCATTCGGTTTTCAACAGCATGACAAAGAAGCCACTCATGTAGGGGGACACACTCTTGACGTTGTTATCACAAGATATAATGAAGACTGTGTGTCAAATATCGAAGTCACAGACCCTGGACTATCTGACAGTAGTGGCAAAATCTCAAGAGACCATTTCTCTGTGTCTTTCAGAGCAAAGGCAGAAAAACCTCCACCCATCAGAAAAACTGTTTCATTAGGGACATTAATGTCGATTTATTTAAAAGAGATATCCTTAACTCAGATTCAAAGAAAAAAAGTCAGAAAATGACAGATATTGACGAAATTGTCAGTGTATACACACATGAACTTAAAGCTCTGACCAATAAGCATGCACCATTGTGCACTAAGACCATAACTCTCAGGCCATCATGTCCATGGTATACCCAGGAACTTCATGATGCTAAACACTTAAAGCGTAAGCTTGAATGAAAGTGGAAATTATCCAAACTCGCAATTGATCATCAACTGTACCGAGACCAGTGTGCTAAAGTAATCAAATTGTTGCCAAAGTCAAAGGTTAATTTTTACACAGAAAAGTAGAATCCTGTCAACGGAACTCGAAGAGTCTTTTTAAAGTCACTAAGCATCTCCTGGGTGCAAACAGTAAACATGCACTGCCGCAAAATGTGTCCTCAAAACAACTTGCGCATGATTTCAGCGACTTTTTCATTGAAAAAGTGGACAAAATACGAACAGGCATTGCCTCTGAATCAACGGCATGCACCCCAGTCATCACATAAACTTTGAATTCAATGAGCTCTTTAGAAAGTTGTGACACTGCTACAGCAGCAGAAATCGAGGAGATTGTCAAGGCATCCCCATGTAAGTCCTGTGAACTCGACCCAATACCTACATGGCTCCTAAAGTTATGCCTTGGCGAGTTCCTACCGTCGTGAACAAAAATTGTGAACTCTTCGCTGGAATCTGCGTATGTTTCAAAATAATTCAAAAAGTTGCATGTAAGACCTCTTTTGAAGAAACCTGGTCTCGATACAAATGATCTTAAGAACTACAAAAGTGTAGACAGACGCATTGAGTCCCATTTGGCCACACACAATCTGCATGAACAGCATCAGTCAGCATATTGTAAGCATCACTCTACAGAAACTGCTCTTGTTGAAGTTCAAATGACATCTTGCAATATTTGATAAGAATGAAATCACAATTCTGGTGATGCTTGACCTATCAGCCGCATTCGACACAATTGATCATGAAACATTACCCAATCGCCTTGAAAAAAGACTTCAAAATCATTGGAAACCCACTAAAGTGGATGACCTCATACCTAAATGACCGTTACCAAACAGTCGCAGTAGATGGAGAATTATCTGCCCCAGTTCAAATGAAATATAGTGTGCCACAGGGTTCAGTCTTAGGACCCACAAACTACATCTTGTACACAAAACCTGTCGGGTCAATTTGAAGAAAGCATCATCTGGATCATCATTTCTATGCAGATGATTTACAGTTATACTTGTCATTTAAGCCTAAAGACACATCTAGTCAACAAGAAGCCCTTTCAAACGTCGAAGGATGCCTAAATGACATAGTCTCATGGATGCACCAGTATATGTTGAAGCGGAACACTGACAAAACTGAGGTCATACTGTTTCACTCAAAAAAGGTTAACGTTCCCGGAAATTTTCATGTTCAAGTGGGAAACTCTAAAATCAAACCGTCATTATTATGAATAATTTGATTCCCAAACGGATATGACACAGCACATCAACGCTGTGTACAGATCTAGCTACGCACAGCTGCGGCAAATTGGTCATATTAGACAGTACCTTTCTCCAGAAGCTATCAAGACTTTGGTCAATTCTCTGGTCACATCAAAAATTGATTACTGCAACTCACTGCTATATGGGATTCCCCAAAACTCACTACGAAAACTACAGCGTGTGCAAAATACAGCAGCCCGCATCATTACCAGGACTCCTCGGTACAATCACATCACTCCAGTCTTGAAGGAGCTTCACTGCATTCCAGTTCAACACAGAGTTGAATTCAAAATTCTGACACTCACATACAAAGCCATGTGCAATGATTCTCCAAGGTACATTGTTAGTATGCTGGACGTGTATAGACCGCGAAGAGAGTTGCGGTCTGCGAGTAAATCAGTATCGCTGGTTGTGCCGAGAAGTCGTTTGGTGAAGTTTGGAGATAGAAGTTTCATGCATGCAGCCCTTAAGCTCTGTAACACTCTACTATCAGACATCAGAGATGCTAGCTCATATTCAGCCTTCAAAAAACGTTTGAAAACACACTTTTTTAATATCTGTTATTAGAAGAAAGTAGGTAATAAATGACTGCTATCTCTGGGCTGTGTTCTTGCTGTGGATGCTGTGGGTCTAAATGGCAGTTCTGGAGTTGTACCATTGACCTTGTGCCTGTCTGGTAGATCTTGCTGGTAGGGATTGCCCAATCGCTTTGAAACCATTTGGCCAGGGGTATATGGTGTAATTCTTGAACAGCTTTATGTTTATGAACTAAGGGTGTACCACGGCCATGGATTATACAATACTCAACCAAACAACACGGAGAGTGCTGTGGGTCTAAATGGCAGTTCTGGAGTTGTACCATTGACCTTGTGCCTGTCTGGTAGATCTTGCTGGTAGGGATTGCCCAATCGCTTTGAAACCATTTGGCCAGGGGTCTGTGGTGTAATTCTTGAACAGCTTTATGTTTATTAACTAAGGGTGTATCACGGCCATGGATTATACAATACTCAACTAAACAACACGAAGAGTGCTGTGGGTCTAAATGGCAGTTCTGGAGTTGTACCATTGACCTTGTGCCTGTCTGGTAGATCTTGCTGGTAGGGATTGCCCAATCGCTTTGAAACCATTTGGCCAGGGGTCTATGATGTAATTCTTGAACAACTTTATGTTTATGAAGTAAGGGTGTACCACGGCCATGGATTATACAATACTCAACCAAACAACACGGAGAGTGCTGTGGGTCTAAATGGTAGTTCTGGAGTTGTACCATTGCCCTTGTGCCTGTCTGGTAGATCTTGCTGGTAGGGATTGCCCAATCGCTTTGAAATCATTTGGCTAGGGGTCTATGGTGTAATTCTTGGACAGCTTTATGTTTATGAACTAAGGGTGTACCACGGCCATGGATTATACAATACTCAACCAAACAACACGGAGAGTATTGTTTTAAACATTCGTTTTACGACTTGTGAACCGCTCTCCGGCTCTACACTGAAACAAACAAATAAACAAATCATGCCATTGATCTTTTAATTACTTGACTCATTTTAAAAATAATTTTACAAACTTACTATAACAATTTTATAATCTTGGTAATAATATTGAAAGAATTTCCATGTTTCTATGTATCTCAATATTGTATCATTTTTTATTGTGAATGTATTTATTTGTCTTTCTTGCTTTGTAGGTACATTTATATAATTTCATGTGAAGCGCTTTTGAACGCACAATTCCTGTGTGAAAAGAGCGCTATATAAATCGGGTATTATAATAATAATAATAATAAAGGAAAAACAATATATGCATGTATAAATGTTTTTGTGTCTGTTCTAGGAATGGTCTCCATTTTATAATGGGTATTTCTAGTTTATCTCTGTTTTGTGCTATTTGCTTTTCAAGATTTATTTTTCGTGTAAGGGTATTTTTGAAATATTTGAAAGTCGGTATTTCTTTATTGTTTTTTGTTTGGAATATGTAGTGTTTTGCCGCTGTAAGTATATAATTCTTTGCATTCTCAGTCATATTGTTTCTGTTGCTTGTTATTCCTAAAGTGATTGTTTGGTAATGTATATTTATGCTAGTATTTATATTTTCTAACCAATTAGATAAGTTATTCCAAAAGTGTTGTACATGATTGCACTCCCAGAATAGGCGTTTTATTGTTTCTACCTGCATATTACACAGATCACATATATTACTTTGTTTGATATTAAATTTCATCAGTAATGTTTTTGTTGGAATAATTATATTTTTAAATTTGTACTGGAAGCTTCTGAGTGAAGTGTAAATTGTAGCGATATATATGTTTTTGTAGGTATTATCCAATTTATGTCTGTATTACCTCAGTCCTGTTCCCACTTTTTCTGTGGTTTTGGCTTGTCAAATTTGAGTTTTTTTAACTGAATATTGTATAAGAATTTATTTGTTTGTTTAGCTTTTGCAGTAAGGTTTCATGTTGTTGTATTGCATCATTTATATTTTCTAGTTTTAATTTATCTCTCCATTGTTTTGGTATACAGGACTTAAGTTGATTATTAAAGAAAATCTCATTTTCAGCTAGATTGTATAGGTCCTTTAGGGTTTCAAATTTATAAGATTCGTTTGTTCTACAGTCGTATATGTTTCTAAAGAGTTTAATTCTTTTTTCGAACCACTGTTTTCTAAATATAGTTTTGTTTTGAATTAATAAGTTTTTATTGTTCAATAAAATTCTATTGCTTATTTTTGTACTGTTTGTGTCATCATTTATTTGTGTCCATGCAATCATGATTTCTTTTAAGAAGGTATTTTGTTTGAACATTTCTGAAATGATAGTTTTATGTAAGTCACTTTCGAAAATAAGATTTCCGCCATATTTGTTTAAACATTTTACATATTGCTGTTTCCAACGCCCATTATTTGTTTCTTCTATAGTTCATTTTTACCAACTACATTTTAGTGCGTTGGTGAAAAGGTTTAGATCTATCATTTTCAAACCTCCAATCAAATGATCTCGTTTGATGGTTTGTCGGCTTATTTCGTCGGGTTTCGATTCCCAAAGAAAATCATACATTGTTTTCGTTAGTTTTTTTTTAATGTTTCCGCTGCGGGGTTTTGAAGAGTACTAAAGAGGTATATGAGTTTTGCAAACGTTTTTATGACTGTGATTTTTCCAAAGAGTGTTAACTTTCGATGTTTCCAACGGTTTAATGTTGAATCAAATTCTTGAATTTTTTTGCAAAATTTTCTGTAACCATCTTTGATTTATCTGTGTGGAAAATTATGCCAAGTGCTTTAATTTGTCTTTTCCGATGTCCAAGTAAATTTTCTGTTTTGAAAGTATTCTGTGTTTGTGCGTCTTGTAGAACCTATCCGTAACGAGTAGCATTCGGTAGAATTCAATCTTAGACCAAAGATATAACTAAAATTGTCCAGCGTGTGTATAATGTTTTCAAAAGACTTTTTTGGAAACATCAGTTATAAAAGTTGCATCGTCCGCAAACATGGTTCTTTTTAATTCTTCACCTGCTATAACTTGCCCTTTAATGTTTTCGTTGCTTTTTATTTCGTTCGATAGAAGTTCGATGCATATAATAAATAGATACGGGGATAGAGGACACCCTTGTCTCACCCCGCTTTCTACTCTGAAAAACTCTGTGATGTGTCCATTATTTAGAATTGCATTCTTTGAAAACTTATAGAATGTCTCAATCCATCTGGTGAGTTCATTACCAAAGTTAAAATGCCTTAGGCATTTCATCATAAATTTATGGTCTAGGCTAGCGAATGCTTTCTCAAAATTTGCAAAAAACAATATACCAGGTAAGTCAAGATCATCTGTGTTATCTAAGATATCGCTTATGATTCTTATATTTTCACCTATATATCTTCCTTTTATAAAACCTGTTTGAGAATTGTCAATTAAATTTTCCAAGATTTCTTAATTCTGTTAGCTATGGATATTGTTGCTATTTTATAGTCAATGTTTAATAGACAGATGGGTCGCAAGTTTGCCAAATGGGACAAATCGTTATCGGGTTTGGGGAGTAGTGTTATAAGACCTTGTTTTTGGAGAGCTGTTACATTCTTATTTTTAAAGGAGTAATTAATTGACTTTACGTAGTATGATTTTATGTCTCTCCAAAATATTTTGTAAAATTCTACAGATATACCGTCCGATCCTGGGCTTTTTGAGTTATTCATTGTTTACGAGCATTTGCGCATTCGTATTCGGTTGAAAGTCCTTCAAATATGTTTTTGTCGTTTTCGCTTAGCTTTTTCATGTCTTCTTTGAAAAAGTCTATCGATGATGTGTCTGTTTCTTTTTGTTTGTAAAGAGTAGAGTAAAATTGCCGCTCTTATTTCTGGTTGGCTTGTGATTGAATTTCCATTTACTGTTATGTGTGTTATAATTTTAGATTCAGCTCTTTTTTTCTCTAAACTAGCAAAGTAGTTTTTTTTCATTCAATTCTATTTTGGTTGCTTTTGCTCGAATTATAATTCCTTTTAGTTTATTTTCTATTATCTTATCTTATTTTAATTTTAATTGTTTTAATCTAAGCTTTTGTATTTCTAGTTCTATGTTGTTCCTTGTAATCGCACTTACATTTTCAGCATTTGATATTTCAGTTTTTAGTTTGTTTTCTCGTTCTGTTTCTATTTTCTTTTTTGCACTTGTATATTTTATAGTTTCGTTTCTGATTGTCCCTTTGATAAGTTCCCATAGGGTGTTAGGATTCGCTTTTTTATTTATGTCTGCTATATCATCTATGCTTTTTTTGATCTGGTTTTGGTAATCTGTTTCTAATAGAATGCTATTATTTAGTTTAAAGATTCCCGGTCCTCTTTCGACTTTTGTCAGATCTACCGATATATTTATAAGTGAATGGTCAGTGTTGTAGCCATGCTTTATATCTGCTTTTTTTTAACGCAGTTTAAAATACTCTCTGATATTAAAAAATAGTCTAAACGACAAAAGATGGTTGGTCTGTTGTTGGAATGCCATGTATATTATTTTTCATTTGGATGCATTTGGCGCCATATATCTATGAGAGAATTTGTTTGAGTGAGTGTATTTATTTTTTGACGTATTTTTGGGTGTGTGTTTTTGTTACCATTTTTCTTATCTTTGTTTTCATTTATGACCGTATTGAAGATCTTCTATTATAAAAGTGTTTTCATTATTTTATAGTTGTCAAGATTTTCAAAAATTAAAGTGTCGTCTGAAGATGGTCCATAGATATTTATGAGTGTAATTATTTTGTCCTTAATTTCTCTTTCTAAAGATTGTAACCTACCTGGTATCAACTCTTGGTAATTTATAATGTTATAATTCAGGTTATTGTTTATTAGTATAGCTACGCCTTTACTTTGAGTGCTAATTCCACTAATAATTTGCTTTTGATCCCCACTGCTTTTCCCAAATGTCTTTAGTAACTGTTGAACTATGTGTTTTTTGTAAGAACATAATTGATATTGCTTGATCTTTGACCAATGTAAATATTTTTTCACGTTTTTCCTTGTTAGCCAATCCCCGAACATTTAGAGAGCTTATATGTATATGTGTTGTCATTGTGTTTATGGTGGTTTAAGGTAAATTGTTTGCTTTATTGCTGGTTTTTGTAGTGTGTTGGTATCTTTAAAGTTGAAAGGAAAGGTGGATAATATATAGAAGTACAATACTGAAAAGGATGTATCGTACAGTCCAATTGAATACATTGTCTGTTTCTAAATGCATATATGAAGGCAAGCGTCTTTACGAAAATATTTCTATTGATAATATTAACCAGTTTTGATCCTGATCCACGGCGTTCGATCAGGATCCAACTAGTTTGAAACCGCGCTGTTGGCGCCATTTACAGTGAAAGGGTTGTGGCAGTAAACGGGTTAAAGAATAACGTCATGTCAACTGTATATTCACTGTGTATACCCGTACACAGGATATTGGTACCAGCGAGTCGAGAGAGTTATGGAGTTGTTAGCAGATCGCTCTGCAGTGCTGGTATGTTTTCATGATTTTCTAGATTTATATGTCTAGGATCAATATGTAAAATAATACTTTATCAAAGCGTGATGTTCCCGGAACATGCTGATGTCATAACATTTTAGTTTAACTGAGAGAAACTTTCGTTAGAGGTATAAAAAATGCTGCCTTGTACCTGTAAATAACAACGGTTGCTGACCAAATAATATTGTAATTTTTATTAATAATTGCATAAGAGAATAATTATATGAGTAATTTATGCTATCTTGATTGGGATTTATGAAATTTTAACTATTGTTTTTGACGTATGTGCTTTAAAAACCCAAAATGAAATTCGGTTACGTGTACAGCAACTTGCTACGTTAGGGAATAGCATATTGCTAAAGGATTTCGATCCAGTGTCCAAATCTTGCTTAAATCTACATCGAAATCGACGGTAGTGTGATTTGTACAAGTATACATTCTGTCCATTGTCATCTATTTTTACAGATTTTAGACCTGTACAAATGTTCGAGCTGTAAGCAACAACTACCCACGTAATATCTCACTTGATAGAGATGCATGGCTATCAAGAATTAAAAAACCTTCGCCAGCGTGGCTTTTCCGCAAAAGTGTGTAACTTCAAAATTATACCTGAACAATGTAGAGAGGAGGGAAGAGTTATAACTATAATAGACGAAACGGAAAAAATCATATATCTAAACGATACGTTGCACCCAAAGAATCTCCATTGAAAAAAATGTGCAAGTAAGCTAATAATGAAGAACATGAAAATGCTTGTTTGCAAGACACCGAATTGCCTGTTGTAGAGGAATCTCTGGAGTATAAAGAATTACTATCCCTGATCCCAAGCGTCATCATAGGGAATAACAAGCAAGTGTAACACGGTCGCGGCTGTTTTCTATAGACATTGACTCTAGGTTAAATTAAATACTGCACACTTTAACCTATTACCCCATATCCTGTTTCTAGTTTTGAAGACATGTGACCACTTAAAGCAGGTTGAAAGTAAACCAGAATGTGCCTTAAGGCACATTCTGCTTTACTTTCGGTCTGCCTTAAGGTAAAATATGCTAAGCTGTATAAAATAGTTGTAATACTAATTGTTTATGAGGGTAAAAAGTGCTTGTGTGGCGGCTGTAAAAAGTCGCCCCGTACTTCATTCTCAGTGTTGTTATACTTTCTGGTCCTTTGGAATCATTGATTTCAGCGCATTTACAGTTGAAAGTTGAATTCCGCTTAAGCTGGTGCTAGGGGGCGTGAGCACTGTTGCATATTTCAGTACTGCTCATGAACAGACTCAATTAAACCGAGTCTGCAATTTTCAGTATTTGCTTTGTTTTCTTTGCTTTCAAAGGATCTCCCCTTATTCAGATTTATAAACTGGAACTATTTTCTTCAGCGGAGGAATACATTAAATACGCTAAAAGTCGCTTCTATGGGGGAAAGGGTTAAAGTTGGCAACTTATTCTGATCGCACTGTGGTCAATGATACCACATAACCCTGTAAACATACTGCACAATATGTTCGTGCAAAAACGAAACAAACATAGATGGAAAGTATAGTGTTCGTGTATTTTAATATTTTAGAAGTGGATGGATTAGTTAGTTTAATATCATAAATTGACCACAATCATTATTGACTCTGTGTTAGATATTTAATAGAAGTCTTCGAATTAGATATAGCCAGCTACTCGTTCGATTCAAAAGTGTTCTGTTACGTGAACAGCTATTAAAATATGTTTTTGTGATACATCAATATGCCGTACAGTGATATTTCATACACAACCAAGATGTCGTACACTTAGCACAAATTTGTTTTAATTAAATTCCTAAAATTATGACCAAACAGTGTGGTATTAGTGAGATACGGGAATTATTATGAAATGGACTAAGTGTTTACATAAAAATTGAAGTCAGGAGCGTTTTAAACAGTTGATATCATAATTTTTCGTCAACAATCGTTGTTTTTAACGGTACTAGGCAGCATATTTCTTTGTTTTATTTATTATTATTATTATTATTATTATACCAGATTTATATAGCGCTCTTTTCACACAGGGGTAGTGCGTTCAAAAGCGCTTCACATGAAGTTACACAAATGTACCTATAAACAAGAAAAGACAAAATAACTACAATATGATCTAAAATAAACATGAATAAACATATAAAAGACAGCCCCCAAAATGGCGATCACATTACTCCCATCAATCAGCAATGAAGCAACCGGCTTCTGATTGTCGACCGATAGAAACAATAGTAGAGCGCCCAAATGCTGGCCGCCAGGAAAAGACAAATAACTACAATTAGATATAAAATACATGTAAACATAATAAACGTACAAAAGACAGCCCCCTAAATGGCGATCACGTTACCCCATCAATCAAGAGCAACGAAGCAAATGGCTTCTTTATGCCGACTGATAGAAATAACAGTAGAGCGCCCAATGAAGGCCACTAAACATACAGAAGACATCCCCCAAAACGGCGATTGCACTACCTCAACAATCGAGAGCAACGAAACAAATGGCTTCTTTATGCCGACTGATAGAAATAATAGCAGAACGCCCAATGCAGGCCGCCCAATGCAACATAACTAGGGAAAATAGCATGCGACAATAACTAAATTTCTATAAGAGACCGAAAACCAGATAATACTCCAGAAACTCCCATTTGGACCCATAAACATCTACAGCAAGAACATATCGCATAGGTATCAGTGTTCTAAATAACAAATATTAAAGTAATGTGTTTTCAGATGCTTTTTGAAAACTGCAACTGAGCTTGCATCTCTAATGTCTGATGGTAGACTGTTCCAGAGCTTTGGGGCTGCATGCATGAAACTTCTATCTCCAAACCTCACCAAACGACTCCTCGGTACAACCAGCGATACTGATTTAGTTGCAGAACGCAGCTCTCTTCGAGGTTTATACACGTGAAGCATATTGACAATGTACCTTGGAGAATCATTGCACATGGCTTTTACGAGAGTTTCCCTGAACAAACCCCCAAAATGTTTTGACATCAGTATATCCCTGAAACATCACGCTTTAATACGGTATTATACACACGTTTATCATAGACATTTTATTCGATAAAATCTTGAATAAAATACCTGCATTGCAGAGCGACCGGCTTACTCTCTCCACTCGCTTGTACAGTACCAATATCCTGTGTACGGGTATACACATTGGTATTGCCTTCATTTATTACAGCCCAAATGGTTCAACTTCTTTTCTTGTTGATGTGGACGATACTGAAGAGGGACGAAGTTCGATAACAAACTTGGTGGCTGCGTTACTGACTAATTCGAGCCCTTTTGTGCTTTTAGACGCAACGTATCCGATAACTATCACGAATATTAACGGCACAGAACTCGGTAAGTACTTATTCGTACCGGGAATTTGTAACACGGTTCCGAGGTTATAAACAGGATTGCCACTTCTCCGGTTTCTTCCGAAATCTTCATTTTTTTCTTAAATTCACCGGACCTTTAAATCTTCGGATTTCTCCTTTGCTTTTAATACATGGAACATTTTCATGCGTGTTGTACTTAGGGGACATAGCTATAGGTGTCAAACAGTTTAGATCCAAATCAGATGCCACGCAACGCGGCGTCTGATCTAAATTCAAACTGTTTGCATCTTTATGTCAGTAATATATCTCCCAACAGCGAAAGGGTTAAGTACACTTACTAAAATCGCGCTGGAAAATGTGGAAAATTTAGGATTTTTATGAATATTTTATAGTAGCCCTTTATCAAACTTTTTTATAAGTAAGCGTGCAACTTATTACAAAACAAACAACAGCATTGAGCGTTTATCGTGGGCTTTGGTAAAGGAATACAAAGAAGCGTACAAAATCGAAGTTTGCAGATCTGTTACATCTACTAATATTAACCGCATGCTGATCTAAAAACACTATAAAATTACAAACAGCGTAGATCCTTATATGACAAAATGATGAACAGTGTAGACCCTTATCAAAGGGTTTCTTATATTACAAAATGACAAACAGTACACAACTGATCAGAGGGTTTCTTTAGGAGCCCTCTGAACTAGGTTTAAAGTGTTTGCATACGGATAATGTACTATTCACTAGTCAACTGTTTGTAAATGACACATATACGTGTATCTACCATCTGTATCAAACACTTAAAATAATATATGTAAGAAAAAGGTTACATTAATGACGGAAAATGGTCACGAGGTTATGAAACTTCCATAGTTTTAGCACTCAACTATTTTCTCACACATATCTGAATGATTGTGGGGCCTCTATTATTTGCTAAAATTAGAAAAAGATATGATGCAAGTGTGAAATATAAAATATCATAATATGAGAATACCTTTGATAAGGATCTACGCTTTTTGTCATTTTGTAGTATATGGTAAAACGTCCAATGATATATGTAGTGAAAATAAATTATACGTAATTAGACACTCGAATCGTCCACTCGACGTTTCAGGCGAGAATGAGCCTTCTGCTTCTCATTTAGTCTGCTTGAAGATACTTCCCGTTATGATATAGAAACTACAAGTATTTCTAATGTCTAGGATAGAAATGTTAAGTATTATAGTTAGAACATATTAAGTGAAATCTTAATGGTTAAGAATGTCAAATCGAGCGTCCAGCGAGCGTGACCCTTCTTAGCCATTAAGATTTTACTTAATATATTCTAACTAACTTAGAATATGACCTATATTTTGATTGGCCCATTCATAAGCTTCTAGAAAACAAATCTCGCTCATTTCGGTTCTGAGATCGCCAAATATGGCAGTGTTTACAACTAGTTGCTACGAGTTGGAGCTATCTACTCGTATATCGCGCGCAGACAGCACGCGACGTCAAACAAACAACACAATTCGTAATGATTAAGGGTGTATCAATATTATGACTTTTGGAAATTTTCAAAGTATATGAAAACACTCTATGATGGTTTTGTATTGAAGAGCTATTGAAGATGAATGAAAAAATAGAAAAAGTGCACATTTTGGTGAACAACAGTTGGCTCTACGGCAATGTAAAATTTACCCCACCCACTTCCTCTTATTTTGTCCTTTTCAAACAGCCCGCTTCAATAAAATCCATTTTGAATGAAAACAAATATGATAATTTGGTTTTGTGTTATTTATTTCCTATCTATGGTAGTACTTCTTCATACAAAAACTAATTTAAGAAAAAAAAGGCACCAAATGTGAAATTTATAAAGCTCTAAATATCATCGATATGGTACTTTTTTGTAAATTTTGTAAGGGGAGATAACTCTTTTTACTTTAATAACTCAAAATTTTCAACACTGACCTTTCAATTTCTTTTCATATTTTGAACTGCCTTAGCATGGGCTTTCATCTGGTAGAATATAAAAAAAGTTTAATACTAGAACTATTTCATTTTCAAACTTTTTTACTTTTTTTCATAAAATAAAAAATCTAATAAAATCATGCCCTATAAAAAGCATATTTTTGATATTCAAGGATCCATATTGTTCAAACCTGGTGCCTGCTTTGTCTAAATTTGGTTTCTATATGTGAAAATACCACCATAGACATGAAATAAATAATGAAAACCCAAATTATCATGTTTGTTTTGTTTTGAAATAAATTTTACTGAAGCTTGTACTCTGAATGGGTGAAATTTGAAAAAAACGTCCAAATTTGACATACCTTTTTCAAATCGCTGTAGCTAAATGTAGCTTATGACATTGATGCACCCTTAAGTGCCGTACTTATTGGGTAGCAAAAGGCTGTTTGATTGGTTTGAAATGTAGTTTATATTCTAATGAGCGATTATTGGCGAGCTTAAGTAATAGTTGGAGTATATTTCAAAGTTTTTTTCATAATTAAGATAACCATTTTAGTGTTTGACCCGCCCACATGTGACGTCACTTGCAGAGTGAAGCCAAATATCGGGCATAACGCATGTTGACTCCGTCGACAGCACTGGTGTGTGTGCACAGCCTATGTTTTCATGTCGAAGCAAATATGGCACATGGTAATTACGGTTAAAGCGGGGTTGAAATGCTTTTTTAAATGGGTGCTAAATAAGTGATTTATAAAAAGAATCACATCTCAGTTATTTGACATTAATAGAATACCCATTTGTTACATTAAATCTGCAAGTGGCTGCATAATGCAGCATAAAATAATGCAGAAAGCTCCTATTGGAAAATTTCTGTATAAAGTCTATCAATAAGTTAGGATACTCAATAAAATACACAATTGTAGCATTAAATACAGACAGTTGGTTAATGCAGCTTGGAATAATGTAGGAAGCTCCTAGATCTATGAAAGGTCTGCATTAAATCGAGTTGTTTTAGCATTAAGCAGTCAGCTTTTAGAGATCTCAGTAGAATACCCATTTGTAACATTGAATACAGACTGTTACTCAATGCAGCATAAAGTACTGCAGAAATCTCTAGAGTTTTCTGCTTTAATTTGGTCTTGCACTACATGTAAGCAGTCGCTTGACTTAAGTGATCATGTGGTCTTGCATTAACCCTTTCCCTTATAGAAGCGACTTTTGGCACATGCATTATATTCATCCGCTGAAGAAAATAGTTCCAATATATACCGTAATGAATATGTGTCATGTTTAATACTTTCCTTATTCTAGCAGGTAATAGCTTAAAGCAGGCTGAAAGTAAAGCAGAATGCGCCTTAAGCGCATTCTGCTTTACTTTCAACCTGCTTTAAGTAGTAACCTATTTTCAATTCTAGAAATAGGCTATAAGGTAAAGGGTTAAACCGTCTGCATGTATTTGGTCTTGTATTAAGCCGTCGCCTGTCTTTAGAGATCTGGATGCCTAGACCAATTCAATGTCATTCTTTTCCTCGAAATTAAATTGTACATTTATGCACTGCTGTGTAATGGTTTTCCGATGTTGTTCTTTTCTACGTTTTAGTGTTTTGCGTTTGCATACGTTTGCGTTTAAACGGGAAAGAATAACAGATTCTCCACTGTATCTTAAAAATCACGCCATTGGGCGTAGTTGACCCAAATATTAACGCATGCACAATAACGTTTTTACTCGATATCTCGCACTCTAAATAATTAAGAAGCCAAATCTCGTTAAATCCCGAACACTTAATGATTAAATCGAGCGAAAATTTGAATTGTGTGTCTTGCTGATTGGCTGAAAGAGTAGACCAAACACCAATTTAGAATATAACTTATATTTTTAACCAATCAAACTGCCGTTTGCACCCCGTTAAGTACAGCACTTAATCATTTTGTGGGGTTATGATCTCGCGCGGATTTTACCCGCGCTTTCATGACTCCGCCTACTAGCAGATATTTGTAAACACTGCCATATTTGGCAAATCTTACAACCAGCATGTATGGTAAATCATGCTGCCACGGGGACCGTCTCAAAAGTTCAGTCGGTGTTTTTTTCTTAGAAACACGGGTTTGCATTCGAGATCCAAACTGCCCGACTCATTACAGACGACAATCTAGCAAACGAGAATAAAGGACGTATCAAATTATTCTGTGTTTAACCCTTTACTACATATATACGAATATTACGGTTTTTGTTGGATAAAAGAGTAGATAAAGATCAAACATATTCTGTATGAGATGTTTGATCAGGATCTACTCTGTTTGCTTTAATAATAATGCAAACAATCTAGTTCTATACTGTCCACTATGATAAAACCTACAATTCAGATCTAATTAAAATTCGGAAAGATAGTAATGCTTACATCAATATAAATGCAGTTAAGGGTAAACTATCTAGTCATAAAAGGAAAACAACATATAATTTAATGAAAAAACACTTTAATTACCGTAACATGTGCAAGCATGTGCAAACTTTTATTTTCAAGAACCTTTAAAATTCAACATTAATAAACTCCGTCTCGTAGTTTCCAAAACACCCGAACCAAGAAGCAGTCTAAGTATCATGAAACATGCCTAAGTTTTTTTAAATGGTAATTTCAAACTTTTTGTCACCTTTAACTAGAACTTCTTTACTGATATTTTCTAATACATGTATTTACAATCGCCCCATTCAATTCCATTGACAAAAAGTGTGTTCATTTCAAATAAAGACCAATTTTTGAGAGGGCGGGACTTGTGGTAAAGTTTCGAAGGGGATGCGGGGTATAATTATGCAGTTTTCATTCGCGAATTAATCTTTGCAACTTGGGGCAGCAAACATTTGGCGGAGTTTTTCAAAATTTGTTCTTAACCGATCTATGCCTTTCTACTAGTGGAAACCATGATTCCCGACTAATATTCTTCTTTATAAATGAGATAAATTGCCAGAAAATTGACATAAGAATCTACCTTATAAACAGCGGCCTATATCTGCGTTTCTGTATGACAATAAAAACCCGATATATTTATCCTACTTTAAAATTACATCACTTCTAATGACATCATAAATCAGCATTTTTCGCGCCAAACTGTCAAGTTGTTAACAATGGAACTTATTTTTTCTGCGTTCGAATGTACACAGATTCAATAAATCGGCCATGGCTGTTCCTTATAGGGTACACATTATTCGTGTTATCGACCTCTAATATGGATTAAACATACATGCGTACTGACAAAATGTTTATTTAATGTTAGAAATTACAGCAAATATATTGTAAATATAAGAAATGAACTGATTTTTTTGGCGATCAAGCGAATGGTATTTGCCGATAATTTTCTGTCGTTCATTTCGCTTGAACACCGAAAAAAATCAGTTCATTTCTTAAGTAACACTTACTGCAAGCTGTAATAAGGCACCACAGGGTTGGCCTTTGCAGGTCTAGCACTGTCTATATCAGTCTCATTTTCCGATTTCTTCAACTCATTCTTAACAGTGCCTGTCGGTAACGGTTCACCCAGAGTATTACTTATATCGTTAAGAATTTTGAACTGCTCCCTCTGGTATGTTTGAACTGCAGTGCTTCTGTGATTGCTTCTGCTGACAATAGCTTTGTCGGGAAAACCTTCGTCGTATATAGTCTCGTGCAGTACGTTACGCGTCCAGAATAGTTTGATACGTTTCTTCCTGTAGTGTTATTTTCCGCTTATTCATAAAATCTCATAACATCTTCGACAGGGCTGCCATAAGTTGAAATGAAAAATCCTAAGATTTCGAAATTTGCATTTTTCAATTGCGAAATTACGAATCGTACCTTTACCCCATAGCCTCTTTCTGGTTTGTTGATACGTGACTACTTAAAGCAGGCTGTAAGTAAAGCAGAATGTACCTTATGGCGCATTCTGCTTTACTTTCAGCCTGCTTTAAGCTACCATGTTCTAGAAAAAAATCCGAAGATTTAGGAAAAATCCGGAGAAATGGCAGCCCTGCTTTGACATCTGACTGACCGGAATGACGTTAGCACTAAAACGCGGCCCGTATGAAGATACACTATAGGGATAAACAACATCTTTTTGCCGTTCACGACGGTATGAATATATTAGCTTCGCAGGGGGAAAGTTTCGTAAACGCCCAAAGGGCGTTTACGACAAACTTACACGCCATGGCAACCACTAGCTGGCTGCTAGGTCGGTATATCTCCGGCGGAGACTCCGCCCTCTTTCTCAGTTTCGATTTGTATGTTCTTTGAGAATTGACCTGCATATTTGTAATACGATTACATAAAGACTTTACAGGGCGAATGTAAATATTCTCAAAAGGTTTCTTGTAGAAATGACCTGTACCGTGTATGAATCTCAGATAGGTTTCGTATTACCTTACCAGGCAGCGGGGGTTATTTGGATCCTCATAATATTTGATTAGATTTATTTCAATGCGACGATGTTTCAGTCAACATTGTACATTTTTTGTTACACGGGGTGTGTATTTCACGTACCTTGTTTTCATGATCTGTCAAGATTTCAAATTGGTCAACCAGGGCTGCCATTTCTCCGGACTTTTTCCTAAATCTTCGGATATTTTTCTAGTACATGGTAGCTTAAGGTAGGCTGACAGTGAAACAGAATGTGCCTTTAGACGCATTCTGCTTTACTTCCGGCCTGCTTTAAACAGCCATGTGTCACAAAAACTAGACACAGACGATGGGGTAAATGTACGATTCGTAAAATTGCACTTGAAAAATTCAAATTTCGAAATCTTAGGATTTTTTTTGTTAACTTATGGCAGCCCTGGTCAACCATGCACTGTCGGTGCTTTTGCATTCCTCGAAATGCGAATGATTTTTCCGTTGTAAAAATCACAGCATTGCTGAAACCTAATGGAATTGTCATAGAGAATACACCTGTCTCCCACATTGTGCTTTCATCTGCCTGCGTTACGGGAGCACAGTGGTTTTTTGTCTATGCCGAAACCTCGACTTGTAAAGTATTGCATCATCGCATCGAGTGTCTTTCTAAATTCATGAACCTCCACGTCCTCTTCCTTGAAGAAGTTTACCTGTCTTCCAGGACAATTTTACTTTACAATGCCGTTGTAATAAATAAATACGAAAGACTCAAGCAGGAAACGTAACACAAACAATACACCCACCTCTCAAGCAGAACAAACCCGCTACAACTTGCGTTCATGTATTTGGAGGATAGTCACTTCCGTCCAACAATAAGTCGTTGCATCGATTAATCCTACTGCACATTGCCTAAATCACTAATTTCTTCACATATAGGCTTGCAATGAAGCTCACACAGTGTCTCTGTCTTTGATTGTTTGCGTTTGACCCAATCCTTCCAAAGATTTAAAGTCCAATTATTTGCCTGCCTAGTTTTTTTGGAATCCCATCCTCCTGTTGTTGTTTAATTTCCGTACTGGACACAGGCTCCGAAAATATTGATCTGCTGACGCCGTCGTTTTGCAGTAATTACTGCGTTGGAATGTCGAACAGCTGAGTTAAAGTAGCCGAGTCTATCTCCTCGACTTTATCATCTTATAAAGATTCAATATCCCCGAGATCGAAATCGCCAGCCATTTTGGACTGTTTTCAAGGTATGGAAATCAATGACGTCGCACGTACTTGGCGGAGAAGTGCTGTTGGCGGGCAAGTTTTGTTTACTAGAAAGCACGGGAACATAAAATTACTGGGCCAATCAAAATATAGATCATATTCTTAGTCCGAACTAACGCTCGTTACGCCCCCTTCTAAACCATTAACATTTCACTTAATAAGTTTTAACTATAACATAACTTTTCTACTCTAGACGCGATGAGGTCAGCTTGTCTCAATAATACGAACGAAAGATATTTTTTTCATATAGGTTAGACTCCGTTATGATAAGTCTACTTGGCGGAAAAACTAATTAACCAACTCTGATTTGCCGACAGCACAGTGTTTCCCCCAAATACGGTTTAAACGTATTAGACCTCGTTTTTGGTGAAATTATGTGCCGTTGGCCAACCAGTCACTTATTCATTTCTTCTTTTTATTCTCGCCAAAGTGAAACTCTTGTGAGGAAATTTTGATTTTCATACTATATCGTTGCTGGCAGCTTAAAACAGATGAGTCAGGCGGGTGTATAGAATAGCAACCACACTTTTTTTACGTCACATAGTGACGTAGCTTTGTAAAAGAATATTAATTATTTTGGATTTATAGGAGGTCTAAATCGATAAGACTGCAAAGCACAGGTCTTTGTGAAAAAATTCGAGCTCCGCTAAAACCCCGTTCCGTCTATTTCACGAAGACTTGTCCTAATACAGTCTTACCTATATAAAGAATCTACTAGTTTACTACTACACATTATCGGTCTAATATTACTACTACTACTATTACAAATAGTACGACTACCACTAGTATTATAAGTATTATAAGTTTATCTAAAGACAATACTTGACCTACCTTAGGTGGTAACACCTATCTTCGTTAAAAGTTTGAGTCAAACTACGGAGAGCATGTACTTACGATGGTAGCGTCTAGGCAAAGAATCAGTCAGGCGTCTCATGTGAGGCCCGCCCCATATATTTGATAGTTTTGTTAGTAAAACCCATTGAAAACTCCCTTGAGATTTAATATTTAAGGACCTCTTTACAAAATTTCAAATGACTGAGCCGTTGCCTGTACAATGTTCTCATGCTTTACCTGTATTTTCACGCCTAGTGAGAACAAAGCCGGGATCAATGAATCGACTGGGGTAATGTCTTTGAGTTTAAGACCCTTCGCTAGTCAGAATTTTCTTTGCGTGCGAGCGGAAATGCGTCTCAACGACATAGATTTTTATTTTCTGCACGTGCTTATACTAGAAACGTTATATAAAGGAAATGTTGATATGCTTCAGTGCTCTTGAATAGTTCAGTCGGTAAAGTGAGAAACTAGCAACCAAAAGGTCCTAGGTTCGAGTGGCATTCGATCAAAAACATTGTTTTAAAAATATATTGTCCAATTTTGTTGACTTGTCAGTCATAACGCAATGGTCAAGGGACATGTTATGTTCAGTCTTGGTTAGTTAGAATTAGTGTTCGCTATAAACTGTCTAATTATGTACAATTACGCTTTTGTTTAATGTCAAAATACAAGTCAATAAAATTGGAACATAAGATTTGATCGAACTATCAAGTCACACATTCGAAGCTTATCAATATGTTTGTGTCTGTTTTTCAACATGTTCAAAATCGATATAACCCATTAATAATTTAAATCTGTTATTAATATTGTATGCAATTCTATGAAAAATTAACAATGCACTTTAGTGACAAGTTTGAGAAAGGTATGCTCAGCAAATGTCAGCAATCTAAAGTTTTCATACTCACACTCAAGGGTTTTTCTAATGGGTTTTACTAACCAAACTATCAAATTTAAGGTACGGACCTCATATGAGATGCTTCAATGGTTTTCTTGCATAAACATTTATACAGGTAAAAGTATGCAGCATGCTTTAACTCAATCTTTCGATGGGATTATATGTCAAGTCAAGTCAAGTAAAAAATTCCTCATTTGCACCGACTTCATAGTACACCTCCCTTACATTCAAGCGGTTATAACCAAGCACGAGAAGAGCATTACATGCACAGACTCGTACATTATTGTCCGATTTTTCTGACCTGTCAGAGTTATTTTTAGAACAGAATAGTTCATAATTGTATATAGATAACAGGGTAACATCGGATCTATATAGTCGTACAGTTTCCAACTTGAGATAATGATGATCCCCGTGCAGCACGAGACAGCTACACTTCTGATATGTTATTCATTCTCAATAAACGTGTTTATGCTAAAAGCTATTATGTCCATTGCAAATAGGTTGGAGCCAGATTTACGAGTCACGGAGCATCAGAAATAATACTATTTAAATACAAAATATACAGTAAAGCATTAGTTCTACTATGCTTCAATTTGCAATGCGCAACACATATGCAAACAGATTTGATTCTGATGGGACAACGAGAAATGCAGCGTCCAATGAAGATCCAAATTGCTTAAAACACAAAGTAAAATTATTCACAAACATTAAAAGAACAACCAAAATGTTAAATACATTACCCCAGTCCATTCATTGATACCCCCAGTGTTCTCACTAGGCATGAAAGTAACTGAAGCATGAGAAAGTTGTGCAAGCAACGGCTCAGCCATCTAAAGTTTTAAAAAGAGGCCCGTACACACTAGACCTCAAGGAGTTTTTCAATTGGTTTTACTAACCAAACTATCACATATTGGGTGCAGACCCCACATGAGACGCCTGAATGATTATTTGCCTAGATGTTAGCTGAGTAAGTGCATGTTCTCTTTGACTCCAACTATATACGGTGCTAGGTGTTACCACCCAAGCTAGGTCAAGTAATGTCTTTAAATCAACTGCGCACGCTTCAAAATTGCATACTCTGACCAATATACGCAGAGTTCTCTGTCGCTGACTATAAAATACATTCCCTGACATACTTTCGGTGGTAACACCAAACCAGGCATAAAACATGCAGCCCTGTGCGAGTTATGCTGTTACTGTTATCTTGTCTAGGGATATACTCATCGTAGCGTCGCACGTGAGGCACGTACCTTGAATTTGTTAGCCTCGTTGGTAAAACTCATTGAAAAAACTTGACAGTGAGTATGTCAGGGCTTCTCTAGACAGCTTGAAATTAGTGATAGTTTGAACATATTAATTTGCATAATAACATGTGCAAAGGGATTGGGCTACAAGTTATTACAACATTATCATTGGTCCTTTCCCTAGATATATACAAAACAGTGGCATAGCATAATAAAGTAGAAAATACAATAGTTACTTTGCTAGAATAGCAATCGATGGCACAGCCGGAGTGTTGTTTATACTCATTTACTTTAATACACATTGTTTGTTTAACGATTTAAAAAAAAAAGTTGTAATCGGCTATATAGTCCTGGTATCGATATAGTGTTTAGTAGGATAAGTATGATAAGTTTCAAATACTCTTTGGAGTACAACTTAATGGCAAAATGCCATCGGTTAAACTGAAGCAAAGCAACATAACTATATATAAAAATAGCATAAACTTGTTATTGCGTTTTCTATGATTTAAACTAGTGACCTAGTTTTTTAACTGACATGACCAAAATTTAAACTTGATCTAGAAATCATTAAGGCAAACATTTTGAGCAAGTTTCATGAACATTTAATGAGATTTGTAGCCTCTAGAGTTCTATGGCTTGACCTTGTGATCTAGTTTTTAATCGGAAGTAACCCACATTCCAATTTGACCTAGATATTAGTATGTCAAATATTTGACCAAGTTTCATAGAGATCTTAAGAGATTTGTAGCCTCTAGAGTGTTCACAATGTAATTCTATCATTTAACATAGTGACCTAGTTTATTAACCAACATGACCCAAATCCAAACCTGATCTAGAAAATAATTATAATGACAACATTTTGACCAAGTTTCATGAAGATTTAATGAGACGTTTATCCCCTAGAGTGTTTGCAAGGTTTTCTATGCCTTGACCTAGTGGCCTAGTGTTTGATCCGACAATACCCATATTCAAACCTGACCAAGATAAGACATACATTTTGACTAAGTTGCATTAAAATCCAATTAGATATTTTGCCTCTAGAAAGTTGACAATATTTTTTAACATAACTCAAATTCGTACTTGACCTAGATAATAATGAGACAGACATTTTTACTTCGTTTCTTGCAGATCTAATGAGATCTGTATCATGTAGTGTGTTCACAGTGTTTCGTCCTCAACAAAAATGATTTTCATGATCGTCTCGTTTCTGCAACAGAGTCGACATGCAGGCGTTAGACAAGAAAAAACGTCGTCTACGGTGTGCGTTACATACACATCGTTAACTGGATGTCCACCAGATTCTCAATTTCTTGTTATTGGTTGAAGCAAGTAACCGTTAATTCACTGATTTATGAGTAACTTGCATGACTTAACACACTCAAACTTTTTATTTAATTTCCAAAGGAGTTATTGTAGCACAGACACGTTAAATAGACATGTCTAAGGGTAAACGATGACTTTTAACAGGCCATTCTTTAATAAACGTAGCTCCAAATCCCTTTTAACTTGTCGTTGGTATCGTATATTTATATTAAAACAATATTGCAAAGTTTTCACCAAGCTATATTGAACAAAATGCCTTTGTGACAGACCTGAGCTACTACATATGCAAAAAGAAAAGAACAATTGTTTACAACATCAGCAATGTTAATCGTCGCAGAGGCATGACCATGTGTCGTCCAGTTTCCAGTTACTGTGTGACAGAGTTCCTCCCAGTTCATTTCTTATATTTACAATATATTTGCTGTAATTTCTAACAATAAATAAACATTTTGTTAGTACGCATGTATGTTTAATCCATATTAGAGGTAGATAACACGAATAATGTGTACCCTTTATGGAACAGCCATGACCGATCTACTGAATCTGTGTACATTCGAGAGTAGAGAAAAAAGTTACATTGTCAACAATTTGACAGTTTGGCGCGATAAATGCCGATTTTTGACGTCATTGGAAGTGACGTAATTTTAAAGTAGGATAAATATATCAGATTTTTTTGTAATAAGGAAACGCAGATAGCCGAGCTGTTTATAATGTAGATTCTTATGTCAATTTTCTTGCAATTTATCTCATTAATAAAGAAAAATATAAGTCGGGAATCATGGTTTCCACTAGTAGGAAGGCATAGATCGGTTAAGAACAAATTTTGAAAAACTCCGCCAAATGTTTGCTGTCCCATGTTCCAAAGATTAATTCGCGAATGAAAAATGCATATGCTTCGCCTCCCGTTCGAAACATTTTCACAAGTCCCGCCCTCTCGAAAAGTGGTGTTTAAATGAAATGAACACACTTTTTGTCAATGGAATTGAATTGGGCGATTGTAAATATTACAGAATACGCCCGTCTTAAGTTTCTCCTTGAAAGATGATGGTTATTTTAAATGTTAGAAAGGAGTGAACAATCAACGGCTATTCCGCCCAAATCGTACTTGCGTAATAAAGGTTGTTGTATAGAAAATATACCCTGAAGAAACATGGTACGGAGTCAGAGTCACATCTAGCTTCGGGAGCATAAAAGTAGCATTTTATAGTGATAGAACAACAATTACGTTGGGTGTTACATGCGTACATGTACATGCTTGTAATTAATAGCTCCACAGAAATGAGGAAATCACCAATTTACTTTGAACTTCTTAGCAATATGTTCCATTTGCTTATATTCGGCTATAATGGTAGTCAGCAGAATTGCTTTCTCAAGCCAACGTCCAGTCGAAGTGTCGTAATGATGGCCCTTGATGAATTGGGTATTGTACACAAAACGTACTTATTTCGATTTAAGTGCACGTGAACTTAACTATGTCATGTAAATGTCCTTTTTGTTTTCATTTCAATTGTGTTGTATAGAATACTGACGCCTTAACGTCACAATAAGATTACAGTGAAATACAGAGTTATATACTGCATTCAACCATATATTAAGAAATCAGAGTTTACAAGAATTATACTAGAACCGTAAGGCTAACGAATACCCTGCACACCATCCAACTATCACACTTAATGACTGTGAGCACATATGTAAACAATTGGTATTTGGTATTTTATAAGAAAATGGTGTTGACATATGCTTAGTTATTAAAGTTGATTCATAGATTATAAAGAGGATCATCATGACCATGAATCGTTACCAGGTAGTACATGATAACAGTCATTGTGATATCAAGTTTGAGCGAGTGGTTTCGATAAAAGAGTTGTATTCAGCTTTCACTGGGGTCATATAAGAAAACCCTTAACAATCCAATGGAAGTTATGTGTCAAAACTTGAACAATATTTTAAGAAATCACTCAGTCATTAGTCATTTGTGTAAGATGATTCTTAAACCAAGCCAGTAGTTTCAGACAAGATTTGTCTAAGGGTTTCACTATACCTGTCATAGGTAGACATTTTCTCTATCCACTAGCATCCATGTTTTTAAAAAATGAGTATCATTTTCAAAGCATTCGTATAGTGGGTGACCCATAGGGTTTTTTTATTAAAAAATATCATATATATGTTGCTTGGACAATGCTCTATCAAAATTCTTGAAATATTGATTATCCAACTAAAAAAGTCGTTGGTGTAGTATCTTAACAGTGACTCTATACCATGATATCGTATATTCTGTGGTAAATAACAACTGATCCCTAGTGTATTGTTACTCCCTGTAATTGGCGCATGTGCATTGTTCTTCATCCGGTATTAAAGTTATATGGCAGTCATGCTTGTTTTCGTCTTAGGTTAAATCCTGATTAATCCGTTGATAAACGTTATAGTTGGCATAGCAACCAATTAAAAAAATCTATAAAACTCATTTTTTAAGAACTTATTGGTCAAGACCTCAGCTATCACACATTGACAGAAACCTAGCCGAAGGTAAAACTAATCATATAAAAATATTTAATTTATCTCATCGAAAATTATCAATTGAAGAACAAAACGTCTTGTCAAAGGGTCTAAAATTTACCCCTACACCAGAAACAAAAAATACAGAGGAATTACAAACAGACTTAGCAAAATGTCATAGAAGACTGAAACTAAAGAATTTGTTTCACGATAAAGATAGCAACACAGACGAATCCATTGTAAGAAATAAGTTCGATTTTGAACCTAATAGAGGAAGAAATCAAGCTTTAGATCGATTGATTGATATAACCAAACAACTACCACATCAAATAGAAAGTAAAGAAATTAAACACAACATAACATTGCAAGAGAGGAAAGCGAATGAATCTCTTAAAAACGACAATTCAATAATTATTAAAGAAGCAGATAAGGGTGGAGGTATTGTAATTATGAACATTGAATTTTACAAAAATAAAATACTGGATATGCTATCGGATAAATAGAGGATCTTGAATGAGTGCTCATTATTTATCATTTTTAATAAACGAGTTGACTAAAATAATATGACGCGAGCCTTGTCGAGCGTCATATTCATTTTAGTCAACGAGGCCAAACGTTTCGTTGTTTACGTTAACGTCATAGTAAATGACGTCATTTGGCGTCCCGCTACATGCAACGCTTGTAGACAAACAAGTTGGGCCGGAGCCCAAAAAATGATATTCCACTAGTGGATTACGATATTTATACAATCGCTTTATACAACTCCCAGACCGTAAATTATGTGATAAAGACTTTTATAACAAAACAAATGAGCAATGCTCTACTAAAACCTTTAAGAAAATTAAAGACTTATTTGAACTCAATGTTAATTTCACAGCAAAAGAAATGGACTACATAATTAAATTTGAAGCTAAAGTAAGTCAGTTCTATAGACTTCCGAAAATTTACAAAAGTCAACAAATTAAGGAAGGTTGCAAAAATATAAACACAGAATACGTTGAAATTACTAATCCCAGTGATTAAATTTAGACCAATTGTTGCAGGCCCAGTGTGTGAAACACATAGACTAAGTAATTTAGTGGACATTTTACTTAAGCCATACGTTACGCATGTTAAAAGCTATGTTAGAGATGACCTAGACTTTCTAAATCATATCCCATCAAATATAGATCCTAAATCATTTCTTGTATCATTTGATGTTACGAGCCTCTATACCAATATCGCACACGACCTAGGTCTGCAAGCAATTGAATTTTGGTTAGACAAGCACCCAGAACTAATATACATCCGTTTTAGCAAAGAATTTTTTTTGGCATCAATCAAAACAATTCCAGAAAATAATAATTTCTCATTTAACAATCAATACTATACTCAAATTAAAGGAACAGCAATGGAAACTAAATTTGCCCCTACTTACGCAACGCTTGTACTTGGCTATCTATAAGAACTTTTATATGAAAAATTAGAACTAAAATTTGATAACGAACTTGCAGCTAATATTAATTTACACTGGAAAGATATCTTGATGACGGCTTTTCAATTTGGAATGATACACTTGACAAATGAAATGAGTTTCATGAAATTCTTAATAATATTCACCCTGACATCAAATTTACCATAGAATATGATAAAAATCAATTTATCCTTTTTAGAAATTTTACTCTACAAAAAAGGATGACAAATTAGAAACAGACATTTATTTTAAAGATACTGATTCAAAACAATATTTAGATTTTAAATCATGTCATCCAAAACACACAAAAATAGCCATCCCATACAATTTAGCTAGAAGTTATCCTAAAACAGTAGTACAAACAGGAATTACGAAGGCTATATACATACCAAGAAACACACTATTAAATGTTCAAAGTAAACAAAACGAAGACATTTTACCTTTGGTTTTAACCTTAAACCCTGAAAATCCAAAAATATTCAACGAAATACGAAATTACCTTCCAATACTGTATAGCGACGAGGTCATGACAAAGTCATGTCAAAGTCATTAGAAAACTCTAAATTCATAAAAAGTAAGAGACAGATGCCAAACCTTAAAAAATCATTAACGCGAGCAAGATTTGACGATGTAATACAAGACACAAACACAAGATATAATGTAACGAGTTGCAATACACCAAGATGCGGTTTGTGCAAGTATCTAATAGAAGGTTCAGATTATGATTTTAAAGGGAAAAAATTCTATGTAAGACAAACTATGTCCTGTGAGGTTTCAAACGTTATATATACAATGATTTGTAATGGGTGCAAAAAATATTACATAGGCCAAACAGGCGACAAGTTACGCAACAGACGTACTGTTTATGCCCAGCAAATACGCGACCCGGCAACAAGACAGCTGCCCTGCCCCTAAGCGCACACATAGACATGTGTTGCTCATCCGACCCAAACTTTTCTATATTTCCATTTTACAAAATGAACACAGACAGTACATCGGCTAGGTTAATAAAAGAAACGTACTTTATAAAATGTTTTAAACCAGATTTAAATACAAGCGCTTAATAAGTTTTCCTTCCAAAATTACACTATCACAAGAAATAATACGACGTCGCGTCATGACGTCACAATGACGTATTGGTTTTAGACGACGTTACGCGACGTCGTTACCACGATACCATATAACAATGAAGAGCCGTAATGGCGAAACAAGTTTGTTAGTAGATTATCACATTAAAACTTACATATCAAGGAATGTGAAGTCATTTATTTAATTTTTCCGATATATAATTGTAAAGATAAAAACGACTAAACACGCTTTCTATTATTCCTTGTATTTTCGAACGCATTTCGTTACACGTCTCCTTAGTGATAATCGATCAGCCGTGTGGCGAAACGAGTTCGAAAGTACAAGGAATAATAGAACGCGTGTTTCGTCGTTTTTATCTTTACAATTATTTATACTTTTGCCGGTCCGGCATTTGCCGGACTATTTTATCTTTTCTGTCTATAAATATATACGAGGCAGATAATTTCAAGATCTCTTTTATATGGTTAGTCATTTATCATTAATATATATAAATTCATGATAAATGACTAACCATATAAAAGAGATCTTGAAATAATCTGCCTCGTATGAAAGTCATGGCGGCCAGTGGGTGGGGTAAAGTTATCTTATACTTCAATGCCGAATGAATGAATCAAATTTTAACAATATGTTTGTATGGGACCTCTATGTTGAATTGTTATTTTACGCAAATGGTCCTCTTGTGACCTATTTTAATTATTCTTTGCAATTTTATCTTAGCTTATCAATCATGGCCGTAAGTGAGTAGGGGTATTTTTCTTATATGGCCATTGCAACCAAAAGAAACAAACTTTAAACATCTAATTATCTGAAACTTCTATGTTAATATGATTATTTCTTATAAATAAATTTCACTAGTGACCCACTTCACAAATTCTTGCAATGTTTTTTTAGCTCATAAAATATGGCCCCTAGTGGGGGGGATGTTTTCCTTATATTTCCATAACTTCCAAAAGAAACAATATTTAAGAATATTTTTGTATGGAACCATTATATTGAGTTATTTTACATATTTGATCAATTAGTGACGTACTTCTATAATGTTTCAAATAATTTTCTTAGCTTAAAAAACATGGCCGCCAGTGGACGGGGTAAGATTTCCTAATTTGGTTATAGCAACCAAATTTTGATGATATTCTTGTCTGAAATCTCTGCACTGATTTGTTTTGATACAAGCTATCCATTAGTGACCCACTTCATTTTTTTTTTAAAAATGTTTGTCTTAGCTTATCTAACCTGGTTGCCAGTTGGTCGGATACTATTTCCTAATAAAGTCATAGAGGACAACCAAATCATTGAAACTAAAATAAACAAACTTAAACACTATCATTTTCAGACACTACTAGATCGATTTAAACATAATTTTGTGCAAGTTACCTTTTGGTAACATGCTACTGAAATTCGTCAGATACCCCCTTGTGACCTATCTTAAATGATTTTACACAAGTTTTTTTCGGGTGACCGTCAACTGGATTTCGTCAAATATGGTTATTGTTTCTATCGTACAAATATATTCCTGCCATTGGGTGGGGTAAGTTTTCTTAACATGACTTTTGTGAAACCTGTGAAACTCTTTTTGACAGACAGTTCTGTCCCTATTTAATATAATGTCACACAATTGATCCCTGGTTGACTTTTTACCAAAGTTATTAATTCGAAGACGGGACGTATAATATGGAAGTATTGTAGTATTGTTCGTCCGTCTGTGTGATAGACAACAGAGATAATCTTGTCATGTGGCTAATTATGAGCATTATGTAGAGAATTTAGTTACATGAAACGAATACATTTCTGTTCATGCGGACGTTCGATCCAATATTGGTCGGTTTCATCATATACTAGATACAACAGTTCATTCTCCAAAGCTTATAAATCATGGCCTCCAGTGGATGAGAAGACGTTGCTTATATGGATAAAGTAACCCATTGAAAACATTGTTATTTGAAACCCCTGTCTTGACTATGAACTAATTTTCCAAAAAAGTAATTAGATTCATTTTCATATTTGAGGATATGTTGTCATTATATATCTGAAGTGAAAACTTAAAAAGTCCCTTCAATTGAAACATATTGCCAACTTGGTACCAACTGTGTCTTTGATAATCTTTGTAGCAATCATTGTCAGACTAAACCATGAGTGCAATGGTCATATAGTGTTCACCGGAGTCATTGTAAAACAATTCTATTGAGTTGTCTCTCATATACGTACAAATGTATATGTAAAACAAACAAAATAAACAGACATTTTTAAAAGATGACTCCGTGGTAGGACAAATGTTCGTCATAGGTGTATGCCTTAAATAATCTTTGTAAATGTCTACTAGGAGATGCTTTATGAGCAATGTTCGAAACGAATTGCATATGGTAGTGACACACCATTTTCAAAAGGAATTGTCAGCAGGTTATCTTTAGTAAATATCTACATAATGTTACATCATATCATAACTGTTTCAACAAGTTGTCATTATTTCAACGTGGACAGTTAAATCAACCACTTCATCAAAAACTGGTTTGAAAACTAGTAATAACTACTGACGATCTTCAGTCTTATATGAAGTTTGTGGAAGACTCGGTTTAAAGAGCATTTTCTCAAAAATAACCAGTGATGCTTGGTATTCTTAGAGGTGGTTTGCAGATGAAGAAAGATATTTGATTAAACTGTAGTGTATGTTGATAATGCTACACAATCAGGTTGCTCAAAAACAGGAACATGTGAAAAAAAAAATCAAAAAAGTATGTTTGATATAAAGTACTTGATATTGCATGTATTATTTGCAATTCACCATCAAGAGCTCATTTTATTTTAAACAATATTTGCTAAGAGGGTACTCCATATTTGACTTAAAACTAAACATTGTTAAATATTGAAACTGACAACGGATTTTACAAGTGTCCCCAGAATACGACTAAATGGTAATGAAAATGTTTATAAAGTAACCTAGGTGTATTATTTAGCAAACGAGAAAGGTAAGAAACAAATATGGAATGCGAATGTTTGCAAATACATGTTGAGAGCAAATACAGTTTTGAACGCCGTAATATTCAGTACAGAGTACAACAAAATGGTAGAAATATGACTGAAAGATAATACCTTGATGTTATCTTTCAAGCATCGAACAAGTACTTCTAGGAGAAAAGATTGAAGTCGTAGTGACTTGCTGTTATACCGTATTCACTTATTATTACCAAGATCTGGTGAGTTTGGTTTGGTTGTTAACGTCTAATTCTGGCGTATATGGTCTAATAAGACATCTTAGGGAAAGGAGAGTGTATACAAGAACCCGGGCGCGATGCCCTACTCTTATAATAGACAGAGGTATCTGGTTCTTTCATATGGCTTATGTAAAACAGTTAAAAAGCACTGATGCATTGAACCTTATAAAGTCGCTTCTCCTAAGACCTGGTGTCATAAGACTTATATCGGTTTCAAAACTGGTAGTTTCGGGTATCCATCGAAACCTCCGAAGTATAGCCAAATCAGCCGACGCTTTCCCGAAATGAATCCATAGACTATTAAGTTAGCAACTTTTATCATCGGAAACATTTTGAGGGTATGAAGTTAAAAGAATCGAACAATACATAATACTCGTACACAAACTATCTAAGCTTTTGCGCTGTAGATTTTGAGCAGAATACTTCTATTTTGTTTGTATTAATTAGTGACCAGGGGTAGGGCCAGTATTCTCCCATATGTTATGCTTTTGACAAGTTTGGTAGAAGTAGAAGATACTGATAATGCCAAATATCTAAGACCAAAGACACTTTGTTCGTAATCCAATAATGCTTATTTTCATTTAAACACATTAGTTTGCAGATTGGAAGGCAAGTTGAAGGACGTTTGTACGTACATACGGATGGACAGAAGTAACATTATATGACCCACACTTCTACATGGCACGACATTAAACGCATACACATTGTGATTGCGTTTTACTTTGTTTCATACAAAAACACTAAACTTCTATATTTATATTTTCAGGCAATTTCTTTTATTACTTATTTAAAATTTATTTTACGTAAAATGGCTTCCGTTTTAGTATTTTTATGTGAATCGGCTGCAATTTTGATTTTTCTTCATCCAAATATAGACTTCTATTTATATTTGAATTCATCGACCCTGAAAGAGTAGGTATATATGTCAAGATTTACTTTCTATTGATATCGTTAAACTAGCTACATGGATTTGAAAATTGAAATGAAGGCAATTTTAGAAATTGCCGCGTTAGATTCCATAGGTAAAATCTGATTACGGTCTAACTGAATCAATAACATTAGGGCAAACATTGTGTTTTCAAAAAAGTCATAATGTGAATAATGTGAATACTTCCATATTTCATTTTGGAAACAAAATATTTGATTATTTCGTATTATTTAGTTTATTTTACATAAAATGGCTGCCATGTTAGTAATTTGTACGTAAATTGGCAGTCATTTTGGCCTTTCTTCCTCAAAATATAGTTTTGCTTTATATTGTATTTAATTGACCCTGAAAATAATAGGTATAGCTGCCAACATTTACTTTATATCCCTATTATTATTAAAATTGAAATGGCGGCCATTCCTCATTGATCGAATCTAATCACGGTCTAATTTTCAAATAAACAATAATAGGTCAGTAAGTGTGTGCCAAATATCATGAAAGTCGTCAACTCTGCTTTCCAATTTCATCTACTTTGAGAGGATGTATTTGATTTTGTTTACTTATTTTCAAGTAAACTGATTGCATTTTTAATAATTCTTTTAGATGTAATGGCAATTATATCATTTTTTTCTTCAAAATACAGACTCGTGATTATATTTGAACTCAATGACCCTGTAAACAGAGGTACATGTATAGATGCCGACATTAACTTTCTTCCACTATTACCAAACAAGCTACTAAGATTAAAAATTGAAATGGCCGCCAAAGCGCCAAGGTAAGCTATTTTGATCGTGCTATGTCCTACGTCCATCGTCGTCCGTCCGTTGTCAACAATTTCTTAAAACGACATCTCCTCCTAAACTACTTGATGGCTTTTTACCAAACTTGGTAGAAATTATCCTTATATAGTCTTCTTAAAAAGTTCCGGTCCGTTGCATATCTAGGTCACAGGAGGTAAAATAGATTGTTTAAAAAAAAACTTAAAACATCTTCTTGTCTAAAACCACAGTACCCTCAGCTTAGATATTTGGCACAAAGCATCATCTACAGGTCCTCTATCAAGATTGTTCAAATTATGTCCCTGGGGTAAAAAATGACCCCACCTAGGTGGTCACACATTTACATAGAGGTTATAGGGAAATATTCAAACCTCTTCTTCTCTGAAACTAATATAGCTAGAGCTTTGATATTTGGCATGGTGTAACTTCTAGATGTACTTTACCAATATTGTTCAGATGGTTCCAGTCCGTTTCATATCCAGGTGACAAGAGCTAAAACATTTTTATTTTCAATAAAAACTTAAAAAATCTTCTTGTCTCAAACCACAGTACCCTGAGCTTAGATATTTTGCACCAAGCATCATCTCCAGGTTTGTTCAAATTATGTGCCTCGGGTTAAAAAATAACCCCGCTCCGGGGGTCACAAATTTACATTGAGTTATATAGTGTTCACATTTACATAGAGTTATATAGATAAATCTTCAAACCTCTTCTTCTCTGAAACTTATATAGCTAGAGCTTTGATTTTTAGCATGGTGTAATTTCTAGATGTACTTTACCAATCTTTTCCAAATGTTTTGGGTCCGTTGCATATCCAGGTCACAGGAGCTAAAATTAGATTTTTTCAATAAACACTTAAAGGGACTCGTAACCGGATGGTGTTCTTGTCAAAATAAAATAAAATACTCAAATAAAAGCAAATTTGTGGCATTATTTGGCTTTTGACATTAAAAAAATATGATCAGTCCAAAAAACGTCTCAAGAATCGTCACCGAATCTTAGTTTTTTAGATATTTTCCATCGTTTTTCCATAGCGTTAGCTAACGGTATAGTTGTTGTTGTTGCTTCTCTACACGGGGTCAGACATAAACCCGAGTCGAATAATGTTCTATTAATAGCTATCATTGAAGTACGTTGATTCGCTACCATATATATAGAGAGCGTCCGTAGCCGAGGGCGTAAAGGCGATGCCTCATTTTTCATTTTTGTCTCCGCATGGATGGTCACTGGTTCGAATCCCACCAGAGCCTCTTCTCTTTTTTTTTTTGAAATGCATTTTTTAACAGAATTTATTATCCTAAACTAAAATTTACCCATTTATATAAGCATTTGACATATATTTACAAATTACTATTTTTAATGCTTGATCCGGTTTCGAGCCTCTTTAAACAATCTTCTTGGCACAATCCTATTGTCATTTTTTTCTCAGCTTTTCAAGATATGTTACATTTACATCAACGGTTCCAGGTGAGCGATTAAGGGCCGTATATGCTTTACATGGCCACCACAATCACAATAGGTCAAATCTGACTGAGGTCCCATTTTAAAATAAACCGTAATAGGTCAAAGTAAGTTTGTGCCGAATGTCATAGGTGTATCAATAAATGCACGATTCTGGCAAAAACCGGTGTAACGCAGTAGAATGACCCACCCCTGCTGAAATGACCCATGGGTCATGTCACTACGTAGAACAGTGTCCCGGGTCATTTTACTACGTAGAAAAATGACCCCAGACCGTAGAAAAAGACCCTATCGACTCACGGTATGGGGTCATTCTACTACGTAGTATAAAGACCCGGGGTCCTTTGGCAGGGGTGGGTCATTCTACTGCGTTACACCGGCCTTAATCCTCCGGACTAAATAACTTATAGCGGTGTAACAAGAACTTACGAGGCATTCTACGCGCTAAATCAGTCTTTTCATAACATTTTGTTTAAATGCATTTTTGCATGTCTAGGTCGCTTGAACTAAGCTTGTTCTTTTTTGTTGGTGTTTGTCTTTATATTTAAAATAAGAAATCATAACTCTCAAAAAATATCTTATTGTCTGAATTAGAATGGCCAGACCTTATAGGGTATAACAAGGATGCAGATTATCTGCCACGATTGAATGAGTTATACTCCTTCAGCAAAACATTAGCTCCATACTGTATCATTAGATTGAAGTGATATAGAGGATAACTGGGTTTTTTTCAGTGTAAGGTCGAAATTTAATCCATTGAGTGAACATCAGACGTTATATTTTCACGAGTGGCGAGGCCACGAGTGAAAATATAACAGTCTGATGTTCACGAAATGGATTAAATTCAATCTTACACTAAAACAAATACAGTTATTCTATTTATTTATGCTTTAAACCACTTTTTAAACGAAATTGTTTGGCAATTGAAAGCGAAAGTGCACTATTTATCCCATGTTGAGCCCCGAGTTTTATATCGAACACATGTGCGTGACAGTTGGCGGTACAATGACGTCACTTATTTATTGATTTGTCGTCAGAGTAATTATGTCGTTACTTCCGATCTTGGATTCGTTTTTCTTCCGTTAAGTGGTTCGCGACAAAACGGACTGCCGGAATTGAACGACAAGACACGATTGAAGTGATAATCCACTGCTTTTTCCACATTATCCACCGAAAAGCATAAATAAATGTTAATACTTGAAATGTGTGCCCTGCCCATCAATTCTAGGCGTTTTGTGAACAGCCAGCATCGTCAATGTGTCAACATCCACTCAGAAGAAGTTTCTGTAGCTGCTGATACTGTCCGTACAGTTGTCGTCGTGTGGGCCCCTGATGCATCAATATATGCATTCGCCGTTGCTGTTTACGACTTCTTTTGCGTCTTTACACTCATCGATATCTTCTTCCTCTTCAAGCTCCATTACTGTCCTGACTCTGTCTCTCTTGATCTCTAGATACCCGTAACTGCTCTTTCTCCATGAGATAATTATAATGATGATACGTACTAATACCTATTCTCTGAGACATCTGAATTCTGACCAAAGCGTTCGGCATTAATACTACCATTTACCGTACACGACATTCACGACATGCTCACGACCTATTCACGATCAAGTCGATATGGTCCGGTCAAAATCGGTTAGAGGTCGAATTGGTCGAGCTGGATGTGTGAAAGTCACGTACAGATCGTGTATGGATCGGAATGGTTGAGTAGAGATCGGCATGTATGTCTGGTTGAAGTCGTGAAAGAGTCGTAAATAGTCGAATGCGGGTCGTGAACGATCGTGTGTTATCGTGTAGCTACCGGGGAGAGGTCGTGTACCAGCTCTTTTTTCAAGCAGATGGTCGGCTACTCTTGGCGGTCTTGTTGATCTGATCGGCAGTGTGAATACAGCATTAACTACCACGAATGCATGACGTGATGTGACGTCTTGCATTCATTCGTTACAATTTTTTTAAATTTCAAATGTCATTCCTCATAGCCCGTGAAGGCGGTACTTTTTAACCAGTCATGATACTTGTCATTATCCCATTGTTTTGTCTTATTAAATGTTATGTTTGTTCAGTATCAGATGGCACATGTATATCGGTAAATATACGTTTTGGGTGTGCAATTCTCTGCTGTACGTAAGTTTGCTCAGGGGATGTTAGATTCTTAAAAAAGTCGAGGGAAAAGTGATTGGGTCGGAAAACTGCACCCGAAGAGGAAATAAAAGTGAACATTTCATTTCTTTTCTAATTGATTTTTTAAAGCTAGTTATGTTAAAATCTTAATAATCTATGTTCTACCGTTGTTAAGCTACATGTACGAGGGGTGTTCACATAGTTTTGATACTGGATCAATAACTTCAATATAATGAGTTCAACATGCGTGTGTGATTTATCATTTTAAAGAGTAATTCTTCGCCTACACGATGGTATAATGCACGATAAGATCACGTAACTCGATGAGTCACAACATGAACATAAATAACCCCTACTTGAGGACACTGAAACATAGGACATTTCAGACATTACTTTTTGAACATTTCCAGATTTTAGGGGAACTATATCACTTTATGTCTGGATTTTAATGTAAATAAAATTTTATTTCTATTGAAAGGGTAAGATTCTAACTGTCTATTTTTTTTCAAAAACCACATGTCTTATTTTGTTAATGACGATAGTGGACATGTGTTTTTGAACGCTATTGAAATGTTCTAGACGGTATATCTACATTTTGATTTTTAACGATGAAAATCTACTTCAATGGCTTCAATTATAGCCTGATTTAACCCTTTCCCCTATAGCTTGATTCAAGTGTTGAAGATAGGTGAATACTTAAAGCAGGTTGAAAGAAAAGCAGAATGCGCCTTGACTTTCAGCCTTCTTCTTTAAGCTATTTTCTGCTTGAATATTGATTATTGTCTTACGATACATATTCATGACTGTATAAATTGGAACTTTTTTCTTGAAAGGAGGAATACATTAAACACGCTGCAAGTCGCTTCTATGGGGGAAAGGGTTAATATAAAAAATGAGTTGTGATTTCACTAACAACTTTTATACAGAGAGGTAGATGAACATTTTTATTATATTTTCAGTACGTGTTTAATTTTAACTCTATTTTTTATATTTTATATACATGTATAATAATAATAACATTTAAGACTGTTCAGTGTTTGCATAATTGTCTGAACTTATTTACAAAAATATTCATTAACCTATTCAAAGAATATAAAGCCGTAATAATAATTGTAGTATCAAATTGTGTTCAGAAAATTTACTCAACAATACACAAAAAGGTCCAGTGTCATCGAGGAGGGGTCATTTAGATTCATGTTGGGGCTGATCGAATAATGTGATCTTATCTTGCATTCTACCACCGTGTAGGCAAACACTTGTTTTTTTAAATGATAGAGCACACATGCATTTTGCACTTATAATAATGAAATTATTAATCCAGTAGCAAAACTGTTTGAATTGTCCTCGTAAATTTGCAAATTCAATTATTTATTTGTAATGTTATACAGTGGATAATCTGTTATTCTTTCCCGTTTAAACGCAAACGTACGCAAACGCAAAGCACTAAAACGTAGAAAATAACAACTGTTTGGACAATTCTGATAATTCTTGTTTATCTGGGTGGCAAACTGTTTGCACTGCAAATAATAGTTTTAGCGTAAACGCGTTTATTGGGAAAAAATAACAGATTCTCCACTGTACATGTACTCTTCTTACTGCTATAAAATATGTACCGCTTATGTTTTCACTTTGGTTATAGGGATAATCATGCACAGCAAGTTTGAACTGAAAATAAAAACTGAAAACTGTAAATGACAGTTTTACAACGTAGGACCTAGAACATAAATAAGTTAAGTACACTTCACTTGTTTTCACTGAGGAAATAGCAGTGTTTCCGTTGTAAATATTTATTGTTTGTTTTAGGAACCCTTTCCCAACAGGAACAGACAAGCTTGATAAAATGCACTATTCGGAGGATACTGGGTCCATGTGAAACTTGTGAAATTGAGGAGGAGTCTCAAAATGTAGTGTGTTCGGCGTAAGTTTTCTCTATGTAACATAAAATACAATATCACTAGAATAACGAACGCTTCCGGGTTAACCCTTTACCTGATAGCCTATTTCTAATATTGAAAATAGGTGACTACTTAAAGCAGGTTGAAAGTAAAGCAGAATGCGCCCTAAGGCGCATTCTGCTTTACTTTCAGCCTGCTTTAAGCGTCCACGTGTTAGAATATTGAAAATTTTCCCTATACTATATTATCATGACTGATTAAACTGGAATTATTTTCTTCAGCGGAGGAATAAACTAAATACGCTAAAAGTCGCTTCTATGGGGTAAAGGGTTAAGCAAAATGTTCAGAGAGATTTTCAGATTGGGTTACTATGATATACAGTAGAGAAAACATTATTCTTTCGAAATAAACACGTTGGTGCCAGGGCTTAAGAAAAGCGGGAGTATACTGCACAAATCCAGCATTTTCTCATAGTTTTAGCATCAAAACCTATGGTGTTACTATTTATCAAAATCGTCCCGAAGAGTACTGACACTATAGGGTTTAAAGCAGAAATAAAGATTTCAGTTTTTGAAATACAGCATTCCCTCTCTACAACGACACCCAATGGGAGACAAAAAGTATGTGCGTTGTTCGGAGGGAGTCGTTATAGAGAGGGAAATTGGTTACATTTGCAAACAGCTTGAATCCAGATCAGACGCCGCGTAACGCGGCGTCTAATCTGGGTTCAATCTGTTTGTCACTCGTCAATAAGTATTTTTCCTGTCAAAATGTCCATTATGTAACTTTGAGATAATAAGCAGACGACAATTTTAAGCAGACGATATTGCAACGGGAACCGCGGCAAGTGTCGTTGTTAGGAGGGCCGTTGTAGAGAGGGAACACTGTACCCCCTTATCTTGAGCTCTGATTGGTGCCAAAACATGAGCTCCATTGTAAACAGTTTCAAAGTTGATCAGATATAGGTAACTCGGCGTCTGACCAGGATCCATAATGTTGCCACCGGGACAATAATGAATTGTACATTTTTTTTTAGCTTACCTGGCACAAAGTGCCAAGGTGAGCTATTTTGATCGTGCTATGTCCGTTGTCCGTCCGCCAGTCGTCAACAATTTCTTTAAACGATATCTCCTTCTAAACTACTGGATGGATTTTTACCAAACTTGGTAGTAATTATCCTTATATGGTCCTCTTTGAAAATTGTTCAAATAGTTCCGGTCCGTTGCACCTAGGTCACAGTAGCTGAAAAAAAATTGTTTCAATGAAAACTTAAAAAATCTTCTTCTCTGAAACCACAGTACCCTGAGCTTAGATATTTGGCACAAAGCATTATCTACAAGTCCTCTATCAAGATTGTTAAAATTATTTCCTGGGGTCAAAAATATCCCCGCCCCGCGGGACACAAGTTTACATAAGAGTTGTCTACGCGGCGTCTGATCTGGATTCAAGCTGTTGGCAAATTTTAACCAAGTCTTAATTTCTCTTCCAATAACAATTCCCTACGATCAACACACACACTCTTTGTCTTCATTTGGGAGTTGTGGTAGAGAGGGAGCATTGTATATACCAAATGTGGATATTGGTCAACGCATTAATTGTGTTTCTTAAATTTGAAAGTATCGGACAATAACGATATAATACGGAGCTATTGTAATGATATAATTAAATATCATTTGACACGCATGAACTTGTATTTGTGTATTTTAAATGTATATGGTCGTGTGACCAAGATGCTTGGTCAGTGCAAGTAAATATATCACTGTCAATGGGACCACGCATACCATTCAAATTGATGTCGAACTGTCAATTTGACGGGGTCGTACGTGTTCCGACAATTAAGCAGGTAATTATAAATACTGGAGAAACATTGAGATCAAGGGAGATTATGGAGAGTCCAGTAGACTAGAGAACCAGACCAGGCAGGCTCGGTACGCATTGTGGCGTGATGCCATGTATTAAAGTATCTAACTTGAAGTACTGGAGTTGAGTTGTCACTAGTAGGCCATATCACCACACCTACGAATTTGGTGCCGTGACCAGGATTATACGATCACAAGGCCAGAGGAAAACGTGAGTACTGTTGAAACTCTTTGTGTTTAGAAATGACAGATCAGAATATTTCAAAATTGTTGCAAAATGCTAAAGTCTTCAAATGCTTGCAGTATTACAGAGAGCATATTAGTTTCCACGGGAATGTAAAAAAATGTTAAAAGGCTAGGTTAGCAAATTGAAAGATAGCACTGTTTTGGAATAAATTGGAAACAGCTCAAATTAAGAGATTTTCAAACAAATGAAATTATTAGCGATTATGCGAAAGTACTTAAGTAAAAAGTTTTAAGAATGAACGCGAAAACAACGGGAACATATTGTGTTGAATTGAGTCAAAAGGTTAGAGAGATAGATAAACTCTAAACAGAAATTAAATGGAGGTTAGCAAAGGGTTAAATGTGTAGAACTATAGCAGACATTTTATCGAGCGTTTTGCTGAATAAAGTTTAAAGCGGAAATAAAATATGTATCAGAGAGCTATGGAATTACGATCACCTTTTGCGGCTACAGGTCTAAATAACAGAGCTTGGGTAGGCTAATTAGTAAAAATAAGCAGATACATGTAATTAGAAAAATGTCAAGTTATCGGCAGGAAAGAGTTTGGAAGTTAGCAAAAGAACCAAATTTTAAAGAATAATTATTAATTGTGAAACGCGTTGTTTACAGCGTGATTGTTTAACTAAATAAAGCTATGTAAATAAAGAACAGAAAATATTTTCAGAGTCAAAATGTAGTCAGCTATAAATTGAGAAAATCTGTCAGATACATGTAGATCTGTCGTTTTAAGGTTAAGGAGAAAAGTCAAATATTCGCGGTTACCTGTAATTGAATTGACAGGTGAAACATGCAATTGCTTCCAGGCAAATGCTGAGAGTACGTGTTTATACTGGTTAACTGAGGTAATCTAGCAAATACTGATAGACTGTCAAGTTTGACTGTTCTGCAGAGGTAAGGCACATGCAATAGGAAATTTTATGTAGTTTAAAGTAGGTCTTACCATGTTTGGTAATGACTACACGCATATATGGCCGGGAGTAAATATGTCTGGTTTGTAACAAACGTCCGAGATGGACAGTACAAAAAAAAGTAGTTAATATGGTGTTTACGCACGAATACTATGGTTCACCATTTACACTATACGCTTCGAGAAGAAGTAACTAACGTTCGTTTTTAGCAATTTCCTGTCACAACAGTGACTAGGTACCGTTTAGGTTGGGAAATATGCTAACCTGTGGTTAACAGTAAAAGCGACATACGCCTTTTATATATTATAGGCCTTAGAAAAAGCAGAGAAATAACCTTTGCTTGGACCTGGGGGCTGATATTCAGACTTTCGCTCTTACAGCAAGTGACCTTTTATGCGTGAAGTCATTGGCTTTTCATGTGTATTCCTCTGTAACTGTTAAACATTGAGTGTGATTATAAAGTAACGCAAATAAAGCAGGCTTTTTCTCAAAGTAAAGCAATAAAGTAAGTAGGTTACAGAAAAAAATTGCATAAGTTATGTACTTCATAGACAAAATATAGTTAAAGCAAGGGCACCTGTCAAATAGACTTCCGTAGTGGACTGGAAATGGCATATAATTATGTAAAGCAATATAGCTGACATTCGACAAGTTGGCTGGGGGTATATGAAACGACATGGGATATGTCATAAAAGGTGACAGGCAGTACAGGTAAAATGTGTACCAAATACACAACACTCCATTAATCAACTGTCAACATAGGATAAAAAAATAACTCATGTACGTGCTTAACCAATTAACCGTGACAAACAAACATTGCCATGCTAATTAACAATAAAAAAGTCATGTAACTATACTGAAAAGTAGTTAAAAATTGTGGAAACAATAGGAAGTTCTCGGTGGTATAGCAAATATTTCAAGACAGAAAGTATCTTTATTAATAATGAGAGTATCTTTATTAATAATGAGAGTAATTACTAGGAATAGGTTGTATTAATATTGATCTGTTTGGAATGCACAAAGTGGGTTTACACAGTCCTCGAGATGGTGGCCAGCAACATGGCGTGTTTGAATAAGACTTTCAAAGGCTGATTATCCTTGACACCACATAGAAAATGGAAGGAATTTAGCGGAGAAATAATCTCTCTGGCTATGATACTCATTGTATTTGAGTTGGGGACTAACTGTGAGATTCATTAGAGTGCAACTAGTGATGTATTAATATGTACACAGGTGTGTATATACCGGAGACTAAGTAAATGTCTGACAATATGCAATCAACGCAAAGGAGTGGACAACTCTCAGACCCTTCTTACGGAGACTATCGGCTGGTTCAACTGTAGTTTTGGAAGTTGGAGAAAACTTTCGAAACAAGATATCTGATTTACAACTGGACTTAAACTTAACTATGGATATTAGCAGACATTCAGCGGACGATACCTACAACTGGACTTAAACTTAATTATGGATATTAGCAGGCATTCAGCGGACGATACCTACACCTGGACCTAAGTTATCTAGTGACTTTAACAGTGAATTACAAATATTAAAGATTAACAGTTTTGGAATGGATAGGGAGGGGTAAAATAGTATTTGGTAAATAGTATTTGTTGTATTTGGTAAATTTGGTAAATAGTAATTGTTGTATTTTGCCGTAGTTGTAGTTTATAGTAAATATTTTTGTATGGTAAAATAGTTAGGAAATTTTCTATATTGCCGTACCAGGTGCTGTTATAATATAATAAATTTCGATCATTATATTGTGAGGAGGGAAGGTGTAATGATATAATTAAATATCATTTGACACGCATGAACTTGTATTTGTGTATTTTAAATGTATATGGTCGTGTGACCAAGATGCTTGGTCAGTGCAAGTAAATATATCACTGTCAATGGGACCACGCACACCATTCAAATTGATGTCGAACTGTCAATTTGACGGGGTCGTGCGTGTTCCGACAATTAAGCAGGTAATTATAAATACTGGAGAAACATTGAGATCAAGGGAGATTATGGAGAGTCCAGTAGACTAGAGAACCAGACCAGGCAGGCTCGGTACGCATTGTGGCGTGATGCCATGTATTAAAGTATCTAACTTGAAGTACTGGAGTTGAGTTGTCACTAGTAGGCCATATCACCACACTATACCTATCGACCCTAAAATGAAAAGTAAATTAGTTTATCGTTTCCAAAGGTAAGCTCCGCCCTGCCAGTTGAATAAAATCGGCCTATACCTAGGATGAAAGCCTGCATGAAAGTTGATATAATTTCCAGCGGATTTGGTTAACAGTGTATAGATTTACAAGTTTTAGTTAATTTTTCAAACTTTTCTCTTTTGCAACAGGGCGCCATCGACAGGTAGGTGTCTTTCGTTTTTATCTTACACTGAAATGAATATTAACAACATAAACCTTTGCAAACAGTTTAGACCCTGGCCAAACGCCGCGTCAGAATCAAGCTGTTTGACAATCATATCAACGGATTTTTCAATGCACAAAAACGAAAAAACATCCAACATTTTAAATAAATTGTAACCCTTTCATGATCAAATTTATCGTGAGATCTTTAACCCTTTCACCTTTTCATATTGTCATTTGCTAAAATATTGTTGTCTGCAATATCGTTTCAAAGTTTAATTTACTGCAGTATGACTTAAGAAATTTCAAAACGAGTGTCAAACAGTTTGAACCTTTATCAGACGCCGCGTAACTCGTCGTCTGATCAGGATCCAAACTGTTTGCAAGCGCGCCTTTTGGCGTCATCGGGAGTGAAAGGTTAAGATGATGATAATATGGCAGTGATTTGTGGGTAATTACGTCCGTTTCACTTAAAGTATATCGCATCATTTATATGTATAACCATTTCTCATTTATTGTCCGATTTATCTGACCTGTCAGAGTTATTTTTAGAACAGAATAGTTCATAATGGTAAATAGATAACAGGGTAACATTGGATCTATATAGTTGTGGACTTTCCAACTTGAGATAAGCATGATCCTCGTGCAGCACGAGACAGCTGCGCTAATTTTACTGATATGTTATTCATTCTCAATAAACGTGTTTCTGCTAAAAACTATTATGTCCATTGCAAATAGCTTTGAGCCAGATGAGACCCGGCGTCTGATCAGGCTCAAACCTGTTTGCCACCCAAATTAAAAAGATAAAATCAATTTTCTACAGTTTAGTGCATTGTGTTTGCGTTTATTCGGGAAATAATGTCTTCTCTTCTGTACATTACACACAATAAATACAGCTTTCCGTATCCCTGTTAGTGCGCTCACATTTGCTCTACGGCGGCCGCAGAAACGTGAAATCGAGAGAATCCTACGGCGGCCTAGCGGCAGCCTACGGCAGCCTAGCGGCAGCCTACGGCAGCCGCACGGCGTATCCCAATAGTTTACAGGCCGTAGAGCTCGCCGTAGAATTATAACGCGGAGTTATAACATTTTTTCATGTCTACGGCGGCCGTAGAAACACACGCCGCAGAGTGATTCTACGGCTGCCGTACGGTCGCCGTACGGCCACCGTGCGGCCGCCGTAACTCAATGGTCAATTTTCCTATTGTGCATTTGTACTTTTGTTCATATATGTAAAACATGTATATTATCTAAAAATGGATTATATGTTCTTAAATGCTGTCCAAATGTGTCCTTTGAGTTCATGGTGTTGTTAGACTGATATTAGTTGTGTGAACATGTAGCAAAACCAAGTTGTGTAGCAGGAGCAGCATTTTGGTTGCATGGCATCTGGTGGGACATCCACGGCTGCCGTACTGCGGCCGTACGGTCGCCGTGCGGTCACCGTACGGCGGCCGCACGGTTGTCGCAGGTTTTTTAACCCAACAAAAATAAAATCTCGCCGCGCGGCAGCCGTAGCAAATGTGAGCGCAACACACGGCGGCCGTAGGAATTCTGCAGCGGCCGGGGAATTGCTACTCGCCGTAGAAATGATTAGCCGTGCGGCAGCCGCAGCAAATGTGAGCGTGGCATTACTGACCGTTTAGAAATCAACGAGTACGGTGATCATACCCTTTAAAATTTTAGAATGTTCCAATCTAAAAAAAAACTCTTACAGGTCAGAAGAAAACACTAATACACAATCGTCTACTAAAATGACATGTCTCAAGATAACGGGAGTATTTCAATAACTAACATTTTTATTTCTGCTTTAAACCCTTTGGTGTCACTTCTCATTTGAATCGTCCTTTCGAGATTATTCTAATGATTAGTCACACCATAGGATATGGTGCTGGTGTGATGAAGCATGAAGCAACAACTTGATTTTTCAAGTGCACTCTCTCTTATCTGGAGCCCTGAATGTGTCTTCAATTTTATGCCTATTTCAAAATTTCTCACCCAAGGTATATGTGAAACCCCTCTATTAAGTCCACTAAATTATGTTAATTATAAGGATGTTTACGGTAGGTAACCGCTTAAAACAAGGTGACAGTGAAACAGAAAGCTCCTTTGTGAGCTTTCTGTGTCAATGTTACCTTGCTTTAAGCTGTCACCTCTCTATTATACAATCAATTGGCCTTGGCTTTAGAGCATAGGTGGTTCTCTCGAGTAGACTTTTTATGCTCCCCTTTAGGGGGGGAGCATATAGTCGCCGCTTTGTCCGTCCGTCCGTGTATACGTACGTCCGTCCGTGCTTACGCGGGGGGGGGGGGGGGGGGGGGTACTTACGTGCCTAAAATTCTTATCCCTTATAATTGAAAAACATTAACCTGGCCGTCTCTTGTGACATTAACCTGGCCATTTCTTGTGACATTAACTTGGCCAGTTGTGGGACATAGGGTTAGGGGTAGGGTTAGCCTCAAGATCATTATTTTTCAAGTTAGAGCAAAAAGAAATTGTCGGTTGTGTGGCTAGCCACGCAAAAGAAACCAATATATAATTGCCACATAAGTATCCTCCCGTAAAAACGTCCGTCTGTCCGAGCGCACGAAAGGTCTTTTGTTGGTTAGGGAGAACAATAGATTCCATTCATTCCGTGATTACCCTATTGTTATTGTTGGGTATTATTTTTTGTGTACTGTTTGGTACTTTTAAAAAAAAAAAAAAATACCCAACAAATGTCCAACTGTGAGAACGACCGTCCGTCACGTTTTTTTGTCCGGAGTATAGCTCTTTAACGGTACACCGTAGGTTGATGAAACTTGATACAGTGATAGAAAAGGACAGTAGAAGGTGCAGTGCACAAGAACCGTAAATATATCATCTCCCAATGTTGAATTATCTCCCTTTTTCTCATAAAAAAACCCAATTTTGTCCGGAGCATATCTCTGGACTGTTACATCGTAATTTGATGAAATTTGTTGCAGTGATAGAGAATAATAAAAGGAAGTGCAGTACACAAAAAATCGTAACTATCTCATCTCCCAATATTGAATTATCTCCCTTTTTCTCAAAATATTAAACAATTTTGTCCGGAGTATATCTCTTGACTGCTTCACTGTAAATTGATGGAACTTGATACAGTGATAGATGATGACATAAGGAGATGCAGTACACAAGAACCATGACTCTGTCATCTCCCAATATTTAATTATCTCCCCTTTTCTGTTTAAAAAAAATAATTTTTGTCTGGAGCATATCTCCTGAACATTCTATTGTAAGTTGATGAAACTTGATACAGTGATACGGGATGAAAGAAGGAGTGCTGTACTTAAGAACCATAACTCTGCCATCTTCCAATATTGAATTATCTCCCTTTTTCTACATAAAAATTAAAAAAAATCAAATTTTCTGCTGCACTGTAACTTGATGAAACTTGATACTTTTTTAGAACATGACAAAAAAGAAATATAGTACACAAGAATTATAACTCTTGTCATATCAAAATATTGAATTGCCACCCTTTTTTCATAACAAAAATCATTTTTTGTTCACCTACTCAACATGCTATACATTGGGCTTTTTCTTCGTTGGGAGCATCCATCGTTTGGAACGATATTCTTGTTTGTACCCATGTTCCATTTATAGATATACTCTAGTTATGTATATTACCAACTCGAGAGAACCACCTATGTTTTACTGGTCGTAATAGCGAGGTTTTACATGTATATTGTAAACTTACCTTCTGATAAATTCTACAATGTAGTCACTCCATTTGTCAATCAAGGTTATGCGAAGACCCCAGAAAAGCTATATTGGATCTTTGAAAATATGTTTAGGGCTTTTACAAGTGTTTCTCTAATTTTCATAATGATTTATCAGTTTGAATCATGATCAGACAACGGATAAATCGGAATGCTAGGCAAATTGATTAAAACCAGCTTTATCAGTGTCAAAAACATTTTGAATCTTGATCAAGATCAAAACTGTTTACAAAGTCGATTAATTGTAATACAGCTGTAAAGGGTTAACACTTACAGTGGAGAAAACGTTATTCTTTCCCGTTTAAACGCAAACGCATTGCATTAAAATGAAAAAAAAAAAGATTACTTTTTGACAATTCTGAATGTTGATTTTAACCTAGACGGCAAGCAGTTTGGAGCCTGAACAGACGCCGGGTTACCCGGCGTCTAATATGCTCCAAACTGTTTGCTTTGGAAATAATAGGTTTAGCGTAAATGCGTTTATTGGGAAAGAATAACCGTTTCTCCACTGTATCCTGCAAATGACGTATGATGATGTTTGTTAGAAAACCATCAATACCCGAATCAGACAGCTCCTAAGGGACTGTCTGACTAGGGTTTGCCCTGTTTGCGTATGCACTCTGTCCCGAGTAATTTCTCTTACATTGTTAACTAAGAGTTCAGAATATAGATTTTCATAGTGGGTTCAGCTTTGAATATGAAAATACAGCAGGAAAAGCGTTAACATAATTTATATCTTTGTTTTGATGGCACAAGGAAGACATAGAGAAAATGTTCTTTCCCAGTAACGTTAAAACGATGACATGTAAAGAGGAAACTAAGTTATGTTTATCCAATAAACGCGTATACGCTAAAACTATTCTTTCCACTGCAAACAGTTTGAGCCTGATCAGACGCCGGATTAATCGGCGTCTGATACGGCTCAAAACTTATTGCCACTGAGATTAACGAAGGGTCTGAAGTGTCAACAAATTGTCATTTTTCTATATTTTATTGCAATGCGTTTGAGGTTCGTTAACTCTTGAATGGGAGAGATTAGCACCTTCTCCACTGTATGTTCACAGGGGGCTATACCGCTTTCTAGTTTCTACACACTATACATCGAGGGCTTGGTGCAAAACTATTGTAACTCCTTCACAATTGTGAAGGAGTTACAATAGTTTTGCACCAAGCCCTCGATATATATACTATCAAGGGGTGCAACTCTCTGACTGGACATTCGTACATGTACACCACAAGTATAAGAAAGACTGTAACTCTACCAATTTACATGAAATGCTCATAATTCATTGAAAGCTAGGATATTCGTCTACTAATTTAATACACTCTTCTTAAAGATTCCTACGCATTTCGACAATTCCAAGAACGATTTTATCCGAAGCTGACGTGTTTTTATTATTCTCGACTGACGTTTGTTCACCCGGGTCTCACTATATCACCTCGGGGGAGAAATTCCTACCCTTAATTCTTTCCCGTTTAAACGCAAACGAAACGCAAACGTAACGCAAAGGTATGTTGTAATGAAATATAGACATGGATAACTTTTTGACAATCGTGACTATTAATGTTAATCTGTATATAGCAAACAATTTGAAGCCTCATCAGGCAAAGGAATACTCAGTGTTTGATCCGGCTCCAAACTTTATGCAATGAAACTATTAAGTTAAGCTTAAACTCGTTTATTGGACTAATTTCCTTAAACGTCTTGTTGAGTAATATTATTTCAATTGCAAACCGCTTGAAGCCAGATCAGACACCGGGAAACCCGGCGTCTGATCAAACTCTAAAGTGTTTGCATCTTAAATTAACCTGATTATTCATAATTGTCAAGCAGGTGTCCTTTATAAAAATTTATTCTAATGCGTTTCGTTTATGTTAAAACCGGGAAATAATAACATTTTCTCATCTGTAAATATTTAGGTAGCAACGCGGCTACAAACGCCGGTATTGTGGCTGCAACGATTCTTGGTACCGCGATCGCCTCAAGCTGTTGTATTTGGTATTTTGTTTGCCGACCGAAGCCAGAAACCGATTCAGAGTCAGAGTATGTATATCAAATTTTATTTCACACAGGACTATAGATTACATGTAAACCAATTGGAAGCTCCTCTTTCTACAGTAGATAAAACGTTATTCTTTCCCAATAAAGGCGTTACACCCTAAAACTATTATTTCTATTGCAAACAGTTTTGTGCCAGTTCAAACGCCGGATAAACCGGCGTTTGATCAGACTCCAAACTGTTTGCCACCAACATAAACATGACTTATCAGAATTAGCCACGAGTTGTACTATTCTACGCTTTAGTGTTTTGAGTTTGCTTTTCAATTGTGTTTAAACGGGACAAAATAACGTTTTCTCCACTGTACTACGTGGCGATACAGGAGAAATTAGTATTGTACTAAATTGTAAAAATTGTTATTATTTTATTCCCCCGCACAACTTAGTCGGGAGCATATTGTTTTTGGTATGTCTGTCTGCTTGTCTGTACACAACTTTAACATTGGCCATAATTTTGGAACTACATAGGATAGATACTTAATATTCGAATGAATTTAGCCTTGGCCATAACTTTAGAACTTCATGATGATAGAAGTTACTTCATATTTAAAATGTGTCAAAGGTCAATGTCATTTTGAGGTCAAATACGGTTAATTAAATATTGCCGATAACTCTGTTTTCATGTGATCATTTCTAAATTTAGAAAATAACACTGAATATGACAAACGTTGTTATGACGATGACACCTTTTTAACGTCATCAGGGTGTTATCATGACACCAGAATGATGTCATGATACTACGGTGATGATACATTTGAATATGAGGTTTGAGGATTTGACAAACTGTTTGTTTGTTGTCTGCAATATCGTTTCAAAGTTAAATCCAAGACAGTATGACTGAAGAAATTTCAAAACGAGTAATAAACAGTTCGGATCCTGATCAGACGCCGCGTACGGCGGGGTCTGGTCGGGATCCAAACTGTTTCCAATCGCACCTTTAGGCGTCATGGCAATATCCCGGCAAATGCCCCGATTACCCCAAAAGGGACTCTTCCGATTTGACTAAAAATACAGAATGGCAGCATCTATGGTTTCAATAATAACGTCTGATCATGATTATTGAGGCGCTTTATTTTTCCGAAATTTGTCGGATATTCACGAGTCCGTATTACGGAAAATCCCAAAAACAAGCGAAACTTAAACTAACCTAGTCCTGCTTATTCCGTTATAATTACTTACCAGGGCCCGTATTCTGAAACACTCTTAGATAACTTTTACTCTTAGTAAATCAATATTCTCTTAGTTTTCGGCAATTTACTCTAAGTATTTGATGATATACTCTTAGAAAGTGAAAAAACTAAGAAAATTCTAAACTCGACATTTTTAACTAAGTATAACGATATACTCTTAGAAAATCAATATAGTCTTAGTTTTCGGCCATTTCAACTAAGTATTTGGGGATTCCCTCTTAGAAAGATGAAAAAAAACTAAGAAAATTCTCAACTCGCCAAATTTACTATAGAATTTTCTCAAAACTTTAGAAAACTGTGACCCTCTCTTAACTTTTTAGAATTTTCTAGGATTAGAACATGAACGTTTATTAAGCAGTAATAACAGGTAGAATAGATAATTTATTGAATAAAAATCGTTTATAGACCTATAGATACGTTTAGCGGATGTTTTTGAGCCGACGTTTGTGTTTGAGTGGCTTCGTGAAATTGGGTCAAAGTCTGGGTGGGGTAACGTCATTACAAAGGACTGGGATTACTCTTTTTAAGACATTATTACATACGGTCTTCATCGCGAAAACGTGGAAAAGATCGATATCTATTCAAATTCTATATTTTTAGTAATAAATGACCACTGTATGTACCAAAACTAGCGTAAATACATATTTAGGTTCACAATTATAATTAACTAACAAGCCAAATTTCAACGTAGTCGCCGTAGCTCAATCGATAGCGAGTCTTACTTGCATGTCGGGGGTAGCCGGTTCGAGCCACACAGGGTACGATCTTTTTTTCTTAACACCCCCCCCTTTTTTTTTTTTTAAAACAAAATCATCACTATTTCCATAGATTCGTTTCTTTAAATACAAATAACTGCTTAATTCTTTCAATGCCAAACTTTCGTAATAGTTTACTTCTTCACCGTTTCATTGTCGTCTGCTTCAATTTTGTTGTCTGCAATATCGTTTCAAAGTAAATAGTAAGGCAGTATGACTGAAAAGAATTCAATACGAGTGCCAAATAGTTTGGATCCTGATCAGACGCCGCGTTACGCGGCGTCTGATCAAGGTCCAAACTGATTGCAAACGTGCTTTTAGGCACCATTGAGAGTGAAAGGGTTAAAGCATTGCTAAAATTGAAGTAAAAGTCTCCAATTAGAAATTTTCCTTCTTATTGTCAGCCAGCTAGTTCTAGAAATGACTTTCATGATTCTACTATTTCTTGATATTTGAAAAGCATTAAGAAAAGTGTCCTGCAGATTGATGTTTAACCATTGTCATGCAGAATTGTCATCTGCTGCAAAAACATCATCTGCTGAAAACAACATAATCAATTTGATACTTTCATAACTTAAAAACAGTAAAATATGACTGGCAAACAAGTTTGGATCATATCAGACGCCGCATAACGCGGCGTCTGATCTGGATCTTTACTGTATACAAACTGTTAACAAATTTTATCCAAGTCGCGCTTAGCATAATAAGAGGGTTTCTTTTAAAGCAGGCTGCCAATAAGAAGGAAACCTCTAATTGGAGACTTTTACATCAATTCTAGCATGCTTTAACCCTTTCACTCTGGCGCCTAAATGCGCGTTTGCAAACAGATTGGATCTATTATCAGGATCCAAACTATTTGGCACTCGTATTGAATTATTTTCAGTCATACAATTAACTTTAAAAAGATACTGCAGACAACAGAATTGAAGCAGACGACAATGAAACTGTGAGAATTAGACTCACTCTCGCCTAAAGGAACGTTTGCAAACATTTTGCACCTTGATCAGACGCCGCGTTTCGCGAAACGTGGCGTCTGATCAGGATCCAAACTGTTTGACACTCGTATTGAATTCTTTTCAGTTATACTTCCTTACATTTAAGGCTTTGAAACGATATTGCAGGCAACAAAATTAAAGCAGACGACAAGAACATTTAAAGGAGTAAACTATCACAAAGGTTTGGCAGTGGAAGGATAAAGCAGTTATTTGTATTTAAAGAAATGAATCTATGGAACTAGTGATGATAATTAAAAAAAAAAGAAGGTGGTTGTAAAGAAAAAAAAATCGTACCCTGTGTGGCTCGAACCGGCTACCCCCGTCATGCCAGGCAGAGACGCTATCGATTGAGCTACGGCGACTTCGTTGAAATTTGGCTTGTTAGTTAATTATAATTGTGAACCTAATTATGTATTTACGCTTATGTATATGGGCCATTTTCAAAAAATGTACATATTTCATGGGGGGAACTTGCAAAAATTAAAAATGTACATAGTAACGTTTTATGTGCTTTATAAGCTTGTTTCAGCTTTCAAGAAACACGACAACTGCAAACAACAACACACATAACTCAGAAAACTATTAGGTTTTACTAAGCAAATGTTTTGTTGGATATCACTGTACATTGTGTAACCTATGAAAATAAATGGGTATTTTTGAAAAAATAAAATTTACTATTACACCTTATACCTATCATATGGTCTCAGCCTGTATGATCCACACCATGTATTAAGTTGGCTAATTTTTATTCAAATCCCATTCTATTGCATGTACATTTTTTTGTATCAGACACTACAGTACAGACAAAAGTATGATGTTTTATTTCATTACTAATTTCTGAATCAAACATTCAAGTCAGTATATCCCGTTCCAGATACAATACATTATAAGGAAAGCTGTAATCAGAATCTTGAAAATAAATTGCCATACACCAAAGCCATGCAGTTCAATATGTTGTGGTAACACCATGGACATCATAAATGTAACACAATGGACAGTAAAGTAACACAATGGACTTCAAACCAAAATCGTTTCGTTTGAACATTTCTATAACTTAAATAAGCTAAATGACTACGAAGGTATCATTTTTAGACATAGTTGCGCAGTGACAAGATAAAATTTGCATAATACTATGATAAGTCCCTGAGATAATTTGGTATGATTTCTTTGTAAGTAACACAAATGACCTGAGATATAACTACATGGACATTATTAGGCAAACTTGAGGAAAAAAGTTCTTGTGACATACTATTGTCGAAGTTACACAGTTAACTATTATATTACATAGCAGCTCTATTTTACTAATTATATTACAATTAACTAATAACCACGGAAGAACTTGTTTATTGTAGATAATTTGGCAGTCCTATATGTAACCTCATGTCATTTGTGTTACTGTCCCATGAAGTGTGTTTGAATAATATAGCGAAGTCACATTTAATACAGTGCACTATTAACACTGAAATCGGTTATATCTGTGAATCGTGTTGTCTTAATGCTATAAGGATTAAGGTCATTCGAAACACTATATCAATTGATTATCCAGTGCATAACTGCAATATAGTAATTTGTGTTACACAGAATTTCATATTCTTACACACAAGGAAGTTGAATATTTGCCAGCATTCAACTTATGCATATTTAAATACCCAGAGCACTGATTTATATTTTTCTTATTTGGATCAATCACTAATGCATCTATTTGTGTATATGAATATGCATTTGTGTAAGTTTGTCCCTAGTGTTACCAGATCATGTCACTTGTGTTACAATTTGTGTGTAATCAGATCATGTCATTTGTGTTACCATTTTGCATGTCACTGCCACAAAGAATATCATCACACATTTTGTTAACCCTAATACTTGTATAGTGAAACAAATTTAAGATTTCTACTTATCTAACCCAAGTTTGAAATTTTTCATGCATTTCCGAAGAATAAATCAATAAACATCTTTAGATGTCTTTCAACAACCCAAACCTGTCCATGTTGTTACGTAACACCAAGGACAGTAACACCAAGGATATATTCCATCTAAGTTAGAATTATTTCATAAAATGATTGATCCCTAGCAGCACATTAATTTGAAGAAAACATCAGCACACTGTGATAGTACAGTTATTGCATTTACAACAACCATAAGTCGCCAAAATGTCTTTGAACATACAGTAACAACATAGACATAGAAAAAATATATTATCTTTTTCATAGATACTTTTTGATAAATATTTTCAAAAATTAAAAATGCCGCCTCATGGTTGCCATTTTTTTGAAATCACAAGAAGTGATGTCATAAGGTAAGGCTGCTAAAACATATTTTTGACATAATCATAACTATTACAACTCCTATAGATCAAATGGTAACACCATGGACACGGCGGTAAGTTACATATTTTGAAAGTTATTTTTCAGTACTTTTATCGCAGATGTAGGTCAAATAATGATTTTAGCATAAAAGTATAACTGGAAACAACATATTGGTGTAGTAAGCAGTATTCAAACTGCATAGAACTGACCCTAATCTCTTGCACAACATAAACTTCCGGCGAAGTCACAACATAATATAGCGTTTAAGGAGCTATTACAATGTTATTTCCATTTATATTAAGGTGTGAACAACATGTACTAGTTGCTGGTTTTACTGTATCTGCTAACACTGATAAGATGAAAACATAAAACTTTGTAAAATGGACAAACAGGCTTTTGAAAATATGTATCACTGAATTATGTACTTTTTTTGAAAATGGCCCATATACACTTTTTATTCAATTAATTATCTATTCTACTTATTCTGGGACAATGCTTGCTATAGGCAAATTTTGTCCGCTGAACCGTGACTGAGCTTTTCTATTTATAGAAGTTGCAACCATTCCATGTTATGGGTAAGTTAGGGTTCAAACCTTAACTTGATATTTAAAATAAGATTTCGATATATATTAGTCATCGTGGCCAAGATAGTAGAGTAGTTGCTGCACATGGAATAGTGTTTTGCTGAGTAAGGTCATGAGTTCGATACCAAGTGGATGCTATTTTATTTACGTGTTTGGTTTGGAAAGGTATTTTTTATACTATACTCATATGACGATAACCACAAGGAACCTATAGTAACTGATCAGCATTTAAAAAATATACATTATTCAATTTTTTATCACATTTCTGTATAACCACATTGTTCAAACTAAAGATTCTACTACCACGGAGTAAACACTCCGTTCTACTACGTAAGACAGAACCACCGCGTCAATAGTCTAAAATTCCATGATGAGGAAGCTTGTAGAAAAATTCTACGAGCCTGTAAGAAGGAGAAGCAGAAGCGATTTAAAATCCCATATAACTTATATGGGGTAACCATAACGACAAGTATACTCGTCATTTAGAAAGAGTGTAATTCACTTGTCCCCTAAAAACAGTGAAAACCCAGATCAGAGGGCTCCTTACGGACCACTCTGACAAGGGCTTAACTTAATTAGAAACAGAAATTGCCCGGAATTTCAGTGATAAATGAAAACAAATTACATAAATTAAAAAATTTCAATACTTCACAAAGTTTAACGTCTAGGTCGTCCGTGACACATTTAGCATATATGTTGAACAATTCAAATAATTGTTTGAAAACTAATGCAATAAAACATAAAAAAATTAATTATAATTTTAAGACAAAATAATTCCTATTGGGAATCGAACCCACAGCCTTACCATATTACAAGTACCCTTACAATAAGGCTTACACGCTACCTATTACTCTAACTCGATTATTGATTTAATCTCAAGACACAAGGCACAATATCGTTAGTATACCATGAAAGGTAGGTAACTCCTGAACAAATTCATGGTTTGTGATGCGTTTTACCTCTACGGATGGACTCGTCCTAAAGGTCACGGCTCACGGGTCAAAATCCGACTATACCTTATAAACGGGAGAAGAAAACAAACCCACAAACTACACCGCAAATAAACAGTCACACATGTTAGTATGCGAGAAGAGTGACGACATTTTAGTCGGGGAAGTCCCTGACAACGGCCATATTTTACTCTTTTATTTTTCACTAACTAAATACTTAAGTATTTTCTTAGAGTAAAAATTAGAGAAAATAATCTTAGTTGAAAATGTTAGAGTTTAGAAAATTCTTAGTTAAATACTAAGAATGTTTCAGAATACGGCCCCTGAATTGAATGGAAAGGTGATACCCTGACTAAATTATTTGTACGTGAAGTGCTCACCCGATAAAAAAAATCCAACCATTTCATGTACATTTGGGATAAATTCATGCAGAGAATGTTAACTGTTCAGGCACACCACATCAACTTGGTGTAAATCGATAGGAAGGTAATTGAGATATACCTGTATTGAACACGATCTAGTCCTTATTATTCATGTATTGTGATTTTCATTGATTTGATACTGAGTAAGCTGAACTGCAGATTCGTTGACTCCCCGGGGCATCTCCGTTTTTTCTGGTTTATTTTCATTATACCAACGTATTTAAACTTTAAATATCCTTATAACCCCCAACATATTAGCCAAGCCCCATTTTTATATATATCTGTCCCCCAAAGAAAACCCTTTTCCCGGGAAAACTTCCCCTTATAGGGGAATACAATGTATTTTTCAGTAATTTGTCACTGTATATACAGTACTGAACCTTATTAAATTAAATTGATAATCGCAAGCGAATCGCCATCGAATTGCCATCGAATCGGGCGCTTCAAAAAACAAATCCTACGTTTGAATATTTTTACGTGAATTTTCCGACGCGGTTGTGACAAAAATGGATTTGAATAACTTAACGAAGACATATTTGCGAACATTTTTGAGATACACCATTCACGAAAACTTACCCAAGGGTAAAGTTAGTATTTTGAATCGCAAGCGAATTGCCATCGAATTGCAAGCGAATCGCAAAAATTGTTAATTTATTAAGGTTCAGTACTGTATATATAGTACCGTCAAATGCCCCGGGACGTGTAACGGGACTACATAAATCCTTCATGCAACTTATTCCGTTTTGAACATTTTCTATACAATAGTGTGTTAGAGCTAATACCACATTCAATGGGCAATGTAATCGTGCAGACAGTTAAACAGCCTATTATACGAATTTCGTCGCTCTATATATAGTCCCGGAACACGTCTCTCATTTTTTGACTGTAATGTATATTTAATGTTGAAAGTGTTTCTTTCGGCATATAAACGGAATAAATCGTATAAAGATATTGAAAATGATGGAAGTTTATACTAATATTTCTTTAAAATGCCGTTTTATAGGAATTTAGATGCCTTATATATAGTGCTGTCATTTAGTCTGGGACGTTTGCCGGGACTATATATATAGCAACGATTTCTAAAATGAAACTAATTTCATTGCTTGTCAGGGGGAAGATACCCCCTGGAAAAAGTTTTCTTTTGGGGTTATATCAAATAAAAAATTGGGCTTGGTTAAAGTTTTGGGGGTATAAGTGTTTTAAAAGTTTCACTACATGAATAACACAAAATTTACTGAAAATGAAAAATTGAATCCGCAGATGCCCCGGGACATCGACGATTTTATTCTGAGTGAACTTGAACCTATAGGATATCACTCACTCATGCCCGACACGGGCTTTTAGTTAACCGAACATATTTGCCTGGAGTTATTATAACGGAATAAAGGACATGCTGGTCAGTACATGGCTTGATCCATACGCATATACAGTCATACCTACCTTAAGGTGGTTCGACAGCGGGCGGCCCGCATCTCGAGTTCCGGAAATGCTGATGACTTTCACCTGGTCTTTGCGGCACGTGCTTATCGTAGAAAATTTAGATAAAGAAAAGTTTGATCTTACTCAGTGTCTGTTCTGTTAGCGCAGTGGATACGGTGATATACTTGCAATCCAAAGGTTCTAGGTTCGATTCCCACTCGGTTCAAAACTTTTTTTTAACAAATTGTCTGATTTTAGTGACTAGTCATTTCATAACGCAGTGATCAAAGGACAGGCTATGTTTAGTCAAGTAATAATGAATAATATCAGATGCAAGTATAGTCAAGTGACAGCTAAATTTGTGAGTATTTATAGCCTATATGACAGATGGCAGCTTAACACAGGACCAAAATAATGCTAAAAGATAGATCCTCAAGGAGCTTTTATGCATTACTTTTGTTATGCATTAAGCAGTCACTTGCCTTTAAAGATCTACAGGCTACCGTTTTCAATGGTCCCTTATTACAGGTTTGACTTATGGTATTATTTAGAGCTGACGGCATTTTAAAGTTGAACTCAAGGGAGGTTACTCGTTTTGTGTTTACATTTTGTCAGTATTTCAGGAAATCATGTATAAAATGTAAATTCCACTGTTGATTTTCATTAAATTTCTGTGACTAGTTGAATTAAGTTATATCTATCTAATAAGAGTAAAATAAGTGTACGTTAAACAGCTAGATTTTTTGTAATTTGAGATTTTCAGAATTTGACTTTTTTAAATATTGATATTTCCAACAAATATGTCATAAAATACTTTTGTTTGCCCAATATCTTATAGTCTATGTACAGTTTACTTGAATGTACAGAAATTATTGAGTTATATCATTTTATAAAGAAAATATTCCTGTTTATCAAAAAAGGAGCTTTTTTCGACAAAAGGTCCTGTCAGAAAAAAACGGCACTGTAACTTTTTTTTATTTTAACGATTTTTCACTCTCCATATGGTATATTTCAATTTAATCAAGGTTTCAAAGAATTCTGACACAGAATAAGCTGACCCGCGAACCACCTTAATAGAATATACCATGTGGAATCATAGCAACGGGACTAAATAAATCCTCCATGCAATTTATTCCGTTTTAAACATTATCTACGATAGTGGGTTAGAGGTAATACTCGATTAAGTAATAGATACACGACGGGTTTCGCCTTAAAAGTGTAGGGTATTGAATCGTAATAAGACTGTTTTGCAAGGACGGCAACAAATTGTCCGAGGCGAAGCCGAGGACATATTTGTTGTTCGTCCGAGCGAAACAGTCTTATTACGATTCATACCCTACACTTTTAAGGCGAAACCCGTCGTGTATCTGACTTATACGTAGATTTTAATAAGTATCTTACACCTAGTCAATAATGATTGCGGTCAATGTAATATAGCAAATTAATATATCTATTTCTAAACTATTAAAATTCACGTAAACCAACTATTATTTTCATTGGTCCTTTTTATACTTTGCACGAGCATTCCGTGCAGCCTGTGTGCTGGGTCATGCCGTAAAATATACTACTACGTTTTTATTTATCTGCGCTCAGAATGAGTATTCAGCTAGTATAAGGTAAGCGCTGTATTTAACAATTTAGATGACATCTTTTTTTAAGCATTTAGTTTTAAGGTCAATAAATATTTTATCATTTTAGCCCGATATAATTCCTTTTCCGCTCCTTATAACCAAAACAAGGTCCAGATATTTTTCTCCTGGACAGGCACACTATTAAATAGCGTTGTTTATATTGTCGTCTGCTTTGAAATTGAAATGCACTTATTTTCCAACGCAAAGTTTCGGGATTTGATTGCACGAATAAAGTGTCTATCAGTTTGGATCCTGTTCAAACGCTGAGTTACTGTGTGTTTGATATTGATCCAAATTATTTGCGAAAGTTCGTTATCCCTTATCGTGCTGAATTGCCGTCTGCATCAAACTTATCGTCTGCGGAGAATCTCAAAATCTTTCTTATACTTTCTAAATTGAATCAAAAATGAAAATCAGTGCCAAACATTTGGATCCAGATCACATGCCGTGTAACATGGCGTCTTCTATGGATCTAAACTGTTTCCAAATGTTAGACAAGCGGTACTCACAGTGGAACAACGTTATTCTTTCCCAATTAACGCGTTTGACGCTTAAACTATATTTTCCATTGCAAACATTTTGGAACCAGATCAGACGCCGGGTAACCCGGCGTCTGATCAGGATCCAAATTGTGTGCCACTCAGATGAAAATAGATGATGAAAAATGTAAAAAAAAAGTTATTATTTTCTAGATTTTGTGTTTTGCGTTTAAACGGGAAAGAATTATGTTTTCTCCACTGTAGCATAACAAGGGTTACCTCGTCAATTCCCGGGCAGTGCAAGAGTTAAACCGATGACCGCATGCTCACCACGTGCACCACGCCCGTAAAAAGTATCCGGTAACAGAAAGTAAAACTGTTCGGTAACAGAAAAAAGTGTCCGGTATCAGACGTAAGAGGACACTTTTTGAATAGCTTTGCGGGGGGTATCTGCGTATAAATGTAATAACAGGCATTTAAACGGAATAAAGCGTATAAAGATATTGGAAATGATGGAAGTTTATGCAAATATTAATGCCGTTAATAGGAATTTAGATGCCTTCTATAGTCTAGTCTACAGTATATAAACGAGATTCGTTGATGTCAGTACAAATGGCATAAATTTCTCATCCTCGGATGATGATTTCAAATGAATACAGACACTTATTCAGTAATGAAAATATTATAATTCAAACAAGTTGCATTCTGGATTCTTTTTCCTTAAATGTGTAACTCTTACAAAATGATAGTTTTTCGAAATGCAAGCGTCTGAATGATCATGATAAAAAACAACCACTCACTAGGGTTGCCTTTTCAGACTTGTTTTTGATCACTACCCCGCGGGGCGTTTGCCGGGATATTGCCGGCGTCATTGACAGTGAAAGGGTTAAACTAATTTTAAGAGTGTTATTAGCTCGACTTTTTCGAAAATCGAGCTATTGTCGTCACCATGTCGTCTGCGTCTGCGTTGGTTAAGTTTTTTGGTTAAAGTTTCTGTAAGGCTTTGTTTAGATTTCGAAAGATGCTTATAACTTCTATGTCCCTTGAGGTATTGATTTCATAGTTGGTATGTGTATGTATATGTACAAGACTTTTCCATGCACAGAAAAAATGGATCCCTGTGACTTTGACCTTAAATTTAAGGCCCATGTTTAGGTTTCGAAATCTGCGTTTAGATTTCGAAAAATGCCTATAACCTCTATGTCCCTTGAGGTATTGCTTTCATAGTTGGTATTTGTATGTATATGGACAAAACCTTTTCATGCACAGAATAGAATCGACCCCTGCGACCTTGACCTTAAACTTAGGGCCAACGTTTAGATTTCGAAATATGTGTTTACGTTCGAAAAATGCCTATAACTTATATGTCCCTCTTGAGATATTTAATTCAAAGTTGAGTTGATATGTGTGTGTATGGACAAGACCTTTGTATTCACAGAAAACATTTGACCCCTGTGACCTTGACCTAGAACTTAGGGTCTACTTATGGTTTTGAAATCTGTGTTTAGGTTTTGAAAATTGCCTTGATACATTGATGTATTGCTTTCATATTTGATATGAGTGTGTGTATATGGACCAGACCTTTCCATGCATAGTAATATGTGGACCCCTTGACCTTGAACATAGGGCCCGCGTTGAGGTTTCCATATCTGCGTTTAGGTCTCGAAAAGTGCCTATAATTTCTCTGTCTTTTGAGGTACGGTATTGCTTTCATAGTTGGTATGTGTGTGGTTAGGGACAAGACATTTCCGTGCACAGAAATACTTGGACCCTTGTGACCTTGACCTTGACCGTCTCAAGTACATATATGTGAAAGTCGAGCGCCCATCACCTGTTTGCGGTACCCTCGTGTTTTGAAGTGTAGCAGCTTAAAATTGATTCAGACGAAAATACAAAGAGTTAAACTTATTTCTCAAATAAAATTTCAAGTTGAAAAGCTATGAAAACATTTGAAAGAATTAAAGAAAGGGAGATGAGATAACAGAACTTGAGAAGTTTCTACTTTGTAGTTTTCAAACGAGCATTTCCGTGTTAGAAAAATGACTAGTGCATTTTGCGGAAAAATGTACACAAAAACTGCAGTTATGTGGTTATTTGTTTTATGTTTTAATGGTTTAAATGGGAGAAGAAAAACCCCACCATTCGTTTTGTTGATTTAAGAATTTCTCCCCCTCGGGACAGAAAATTCACACATGGACTCAGCAAGCCTCGTCCCTGCATGATTTTTCTAACCCTTGGGGGAGAAATTCCTATCCTGCATCATCACTTGTGATGGATTCTTATAATCGTTCAAAATAAACTCGTTTATAACAAGTATTTTCTTTGCAAACAATTTGGAGCCAGAGCAGACTCCGAGAAACCTTGCGTCTGATCAAGCTCTAAACTGGTTGCCACAAAGACATAAGTAACCCGTCATGTGTTTCTAAGTGTTGTCACTTTCAACTTTTTATTTATATTTCACTTGCGTTCAGTTTCATTTTAACGGAAAAACAACTGTATCTTTCACAATATCCATCATAAACAACAGTTATTTAAGAATAAACTGGTTTTTTTTCTTCGCTTAAACGCCGAGACAAACCAGTTCATTTCTTATATTTACTTTATATTTGCTCTAATTTCTATTCTAACACACCTCGGGCACGCCCTTATAAAACAAAGAAGGAACGTATCTGTGTTTAGATTTTCTATAAACACACACGCGATGTATGACTTCGAAAAACGTACGCCAAAAAATGTAGTGTAGTTGCGTCGGTGCATATTGTGGTCAAATGGAATCGGAATAATGAATCAACACCGGTGTTTTACCGGTGTTTTTGGCCTCGTGATTAAATTACTACGCATCTCAACTCCTATCCGTGTTTTATTGCACGATAAAACACTGGTATGAGTTTATTATTTCTTAAATATTAAATGAACATTTTACTAGCATGCATGTATGTTTAATCCATATTAGAAGCTGTAAACGAATAATATGTACTCTGAAGGGACCGGCCATAACCTCATAAATGAAGCTGTGATTCGAGGAAAAATTATCTATACATCCCCGGCCGTAGAGCAATTGCGTCTATACTAATTAAAAGTCAATTTTATCAATGGAATTGAATTGTGCGAATGTAAATATTTTTGTATGGACTTCTTTTTACCTTTCAGAGTTTATGACTCAGAGCTGCCAACGTTTTGGTTTTTTGGTAATAAACAATATGGTTACGCACAAGAAGCATCTCCATGAATTCACCGGTCGTAAGTATTTAACACTGTTACATCCCACAGACTCACCTCTCTGTGTGTACTTTAAATGCATAACGACGGCGATAGGATTTGGTGCTGACAAAAAGAGAAAATGATTTTCTCCCTCTTTTATTGACTCTCTCTCTCTCCCCCCTCTTTCTCTCTCTCTCTCAAAATTTTCAAAGTCAATTGACATTATTTCAGTCAAACCATCGGGAATTGTAATACTTTGTATGTTTGCGAAAGTTTGTGGCACGGCGGCAATCTTGAATATTTTGTTCGCAGCAAAAGAATTAAACAGATTTTACATGTAATGACATAAAATGAATGATACGTACGTCCATTTTGTAATGTTTGAACTCAATTGTTATCAATTTTAGCAAACTATAAGAAAAAATGTGTAAGAGTCACTATGCTCCTGTTATTTTCTATTTGTGGCAGCATCTTGGATGCCTTGTTGAATATTTTGTTTGGAGTAGAAATGTTTAAAAACGCTCTTTATCAACATTAAGTGAATAACGTGTCTCTTATCAGTATATGGCGATTAAAAATGTATATACACATGAAATGAATAGCAAGCCCCTATTGTAATGTTTGAAGGCGATTGTCTTCATTTTTATTAAAACTATAAGAAAACATTTGTAATAGTAAGTATCTTTTTGACATTTTGTATTTGTGGCAGCCATTTCGGACGCCATCTTGAATATTTAAATCAGAGTACAGGGTTAAAACGGTCTTTATCCATATTAAGTGAAAAACATGTCTCTTTTTGTAAGGGCCAAAGTTCAAAATCCTTTCTATCAACCAAACTATACTCAAACGCAAAAGAAACTGTGCATGTTTCATGTTAGGTTACATATGGTAATATCGGTAGTAGGCATGTGATTTTTGTACCATGTAAAGCGCGCATGAACAATGTACACATTCGGTTAGTATCAGCTTAAACGTTACGTAACGTCCCAAAGCAGGATATTTGCATGGATTTCTCGTGAAGCTTGTCAGATGTGAAATCGGTCACATAACCTCTCATTCCTTTCTTGGAACTTCTAGGAGTTAGAAAAACACACAGCAATCACTGTAAAATCAGAACTTGCCATGCCAAGACTATCGCTGCGTCAGCCAATTGAGACGTTGGTGATGCTCAATAAAAGTACTCTATTTATAATGTTGCGCGGGCCTTTAATTGCCACAGAAACACTATCAGTAGTCTTCGTGAAAGCTTCCAGCAAACAGTCAACGTTGCAGGTCGGCCTCGAAGCGGTATTCCTCGCGTTACTAACGCCAGATTAGACGTCACACACGACGTCTGTTTCAAACGGCTATCGCTACAGCGAGACAGTGCGGTATTAGCATGTTGAGACATGTAGCAGTTCGATTCATCCACTTTGATGCATGACAATACGCGTCCGCATATGCTCTTGTCATGCGGCAATATCTGAATGCAAGCGGCGTTTACGTGCCATTTCCGCACACCTAAATCCAATGGAGTAACTCTGGGATATTTTCGGTAGTAGGGTACCGTCACGGCATGGAATCAACAACTTGCAGGAGCTACATAATGCTTTCCAGGTTGAATGGAATGCAGTTCTTCCGCACCTCGTTCAACGTTACGTCAATTCTGAGAGACGTACGAATGTACAGGTAATACGCCGAAAAATGACGTAATTCACGATATAAAGGAATTTATCAGAATTAAACAATTAAAAGAATCTTAAACTTCAATTTTATTCCTAATAACACCGATTTCACAGTTTGTGAATGTTTTATTTTGACCCCTACCGCGCTTAAACATTTAACACCTTTTTTTTTTTAAATACGCTATTTTCGAAACATCTTCTTTGAATTATAGGCAATTGAATAAGCTAAAATTTGATATAAAACACGACACACTTTCATTTATGAATGTCTGCAAAAATACGTTAAAACCCCATGCACAGTTTCTTTTGCGTTTGAGTATATATGTATAAGACAAAAATGTAAAAGTAAGTTTCTTGTATTTTTTGTCTTTGGCGGCCATCATGGTCGCCATTTTTATCATTTTGTTTATATGCGTGTTGACAAGAAAACCTTGGCATGAGTGTCAAACAGTTAGAATCTTGATCAGCCGCCGCACTATGCGCCGTCTGATCTGGATCCAAACAGCTTGCATAATTATGCAAGTGTTAAGGAGCCTGGCAGCGAAATGGTTAAAGGTACGGTTCCTATAATCGAGCTTGAACAAATGAAAAATTCGGAAATCTTAGGATAATTAATGAGCAACTTATTGTACAGTGGATAAAGCGTTAGTCTTTCCCAATAAAGGCGTTAACGCTAAAACTATTCTTTCTTTTGCAAACAATTTGGAGCCAGTTCAGACGCCGGTTAATCCCACAGACAGGGTAACCCGGCGTCTGATAAGGCTTCAAACTGTTTGCCACTAAGCTAAACATGATTTATCAAATTTGTCCAAAAGTTGTACTTTTTTACGTTTTAGTGCTTTGCGTTTCGTTTGCGTATAAACGGGAAAGAATAACGTTTTCTCCACTGTAGCCTTATGTTTGACATCGATCACACAAACGGCTTTTCTAATTTTAACTTATTTGTGCCAAATGTCCTATGAATTGGACGTATGAAAACAGCCCTGCTGGCAGTGATTTCAATAGAAATATATACATGTAATGCAAAATCAAATTCTACATTAAAATAAAATGCTGCCTTTAAATAAAAAGTCGGTTAATCTAATGTATTATATAACTGTCGATTTTGTTTAGAGATTTCCGAGTAAGATAAACGTTATATGCGTCAAAGTTGATAGCATCACTAGACTAAGTGATGATATCACTTTTGCAGCGACGATATTATATATATTTTAGATGGCAGTTTGCGTGACATTCAAATTGTCAACCCGAGAAACAGAATGTCACCCCGAGAAGTAGCCGAGGGTGACTTTCTTGTTTTCGAAGGTTGATAATTTGAATGTCACGCAAACTGACATCTAATATTTATTTTATTACACCGAGCTTATCAACCCTGGCTTTGGAATCGTCTCATTCGTATTTTATAAAATGTATTGTGAATACCAATTTAGCGCGGACATGTACTTAACTCGGGAAATGACGTCGCCGGGTACGACGTCTCATTGTTATATTACAAGAAAGAAAGAAGAACGTTATGACAAGAAGATTGATGACACAGCGTCATCTCATTGTCTATTTGGCAAATATCCTCTGCCGAAATGATGGCAAATCGTTTATCAAGTTGGATTCATGTAAGAAATTCGACAAATGTAAGCAACTTGTACAGAAAATGCCAAAAGTTTATTAGGAGTTACCTCTCTTTAAAACGTTCTTTTATGTTTCCTGTCGAAAATCATATAATAGTTGACAGTACCTTTAAGAGAGCCATTAACTTTAGGTCTATGGGAAATTAACATTGTAACTCAAAGCGAGGTGTAATAACATTTTTTATTATATACCTGTTCAAAAAACAAGCGAATACAGGCCTACAATCTTTTTCCGTATTAGATGGTCCGTATCAGATGGCATATATATGCTACACAATGTTGACGTCACTGCTTTTATGCACACAAGTTGTACACGAGTTATTTATATAAAAAAGCGTTGCGTGTGACGTTTCGGAATTCCAGGTTCCGATGTTTTTTAAAATTGAAACTAAGCGTTGATCAAATTTGAATAGTTAATTTCCATTTAAAGCGTAGATAACCCTGAACATCCATTTTTACTAATGTTTTCCTCCAAAGGATGAAGCTTTAAACAGTTCAACTCATGCTATAAAACGCTAAAATGACCGTTATTTGCAAAACGCCACTTCTAAAATAACTTATTAAATCGAGAACAAAGTATTACGTCATTAAAAAAATAATGACGTAATTTATTGGTAGTCACAAGACTTCCATAAATAATTTAAGATTGCATATGAACGTAGAATCTTTAACATATTTTACATGTATGCATTTATTTGATTATTCGATTGAACAACATATAGATCTATATCTAGTCCCAAACAGTTTAGGTTATAATAGAAGGAATATCACTACAGTGTGTGATCCGGGGTCTTGTATCAGTTCTCGTCGGTTGTGTTATCCAGATCACACTCGAGGCTACGCCTCTCGTGAGATCAGGATTACACAACCGACTCGAACTGATACCAAACCCCGGATCACACACTGTGGTGATATTTCGTTTTTTATAACGCCCCTGGTAAACAATTTTTATGTAAATTCGTTATTTAAATGTAAAAAATAAATAGAATAATCAATTCCGTTGGATTGACATGCAAAATATACCCTTCCAATGGGGTTTTTCTTGTTTTAAAACTCTACCAGCGGACTTGTTTTTTAACCAGATATCAACACAATCTCGTGATGAACTTTTCATATCAATCCAATGGAATTGATTATCCTAGACTATACAGTGTATAAACATCGAACATTCGTCTTGGCATAAATTGTGTTTCTTTTCAGTGTGCTTTAATGGTTACATTTTTAAATATGTACAATATACGAAAAAACTATTTTACGTTGAGTCTGTTGCAAAATTGTTTGAGCGTGCGGTTAACCCTTTCTCCCATAAAAGCGACTTTTAGCGTATTTAATTTATTCCTCCGCTGGAGAAAATAGTTCCAGTTTATACCCTCATGAACAATTACCATTACAAATATTATATATAGCCTAGCAGATTTTTTAGCTTAAAACAGGCTGAAAGTAAAGCAGAATGTGCCTTAAGGCACATTCTGCTTTACTTTCAACCTGCTTTAAGTGGTCACCTGTCTTCAAAACTAGAAACAGGCTATGAGGTAAAGGGTTAAACGGTGATTAATTGCGTCTTCTCCACTGTATGAACTGCATCGGAGACTATATTTCTTTACAGTACATCCGACCAATGCCGTGGCTCATATTGTATATTCTCTATTTTCAGAACAATGGTCGGGTAGTTTACCGAGGGACTTTGTCTCTGATTTTTCCCGCTGGGACAAACGATTTTGCATTGTTTGCAAACATGATATTATTTTCTTGGTGGTGGAATCGTACGGGCACTGTATCTTCTCAGGTGCATAGTATCAATTAAATATTTCGCTGCCAAAATTATTCATTAGGTTTTACCCCTTCACCGTTACCTTGTCGCCTGCGCTATTATTGTTGTCTGCAAGATCGTTTCCAAGTTATATTTAAAGAAGTAAGAATTAAGAAATATCATTACGAGTGTTAAACAAATTGAATCCTGACCAATCGCCGTGTGACGCGGCGTCTGCTCAAGATCCAAACTGTGTGCAAAGTCGCATTGTGGCGACATTGGCATGGAAGAGTTGTATTAACTCTTTCCTCCCTCAAACTTAAAACGGACAATCTCAGTTTCCATTTCAGTTGAGTCCATTTCTGACTTTTAAGGGTTGTTTTTGTCAATGTTTAGCATATGACAAACAGTGAAGACCCAGATCAGAGGCTCCGTACGGAGCCCTCTGCTCTGGGTATTCACTGTTTGCATAGGACAACTGCACTTTTCACATGTATACTGTTTGAAAATGACGCCTATATGCGGGACTAGGGTTCAAAGGGTTAACCCATTTATGCCAAGTAGATTATCTCTTTCTATATTGGTTGTGTCTTTTTTTTCATTTGTATTATACTTGCTTTATTTTTTAAAGTTTTGTTTAGTTTTGAAAGACATGTATGTAAGTAAAAAGGACATATTTAGATAAGGTGCCGCATAATGCGGCGTCTGATCTGAGTCTGCACTAAATGCCTGCGCCCCATGGTAGGTAATCTAGGCACAAATGTGTTAACACATTCAACCCTAGCGACGGATATACTCGTCATTTTCAAACAGTGTATCTGTGAGCAGTACACTTATCCTATGCAAACAGTGTATACCCTGATCAGCGGGCTACTCAAGGAACCCTCTGATCAGGGTCTTCACTCTTTGTCTATTTGAAATATATTGTTAAAATCAACCCTAAATAGTCAAAAATGGACTAGACTTATTTTGAAATTGGAAGTGTCTATTAAAAGTTTCAGGGGAGAATGGGTTAATACTGTGTCGTATCAGAGCAAGCGTATCAATCAACTGAATGTATGCATGAGATACAGTGGAGAAGACGTTATTCTTTCCCAATAAACGCGTTTACGCTAAAACTATTATTTCTGTTACAAACAGTTTGGAGCCAGATCAGACGCCGGGTAACCCGGCGTCTGATCAGGCTCCAAACTGTTTGCCACCAAGATAAACATGAACTATCAGAATTGTCCAAAAGTTGTACTTTTCAACGTTTTAGTGTTTTGCGTTTGCGTACGTTTGCGTTTAAACGTGAAAGAATAACGTATTGTCCACTGTACTTTAGGATCTTTTATCAGCAATTGTGGTCGGCCGTAACACGATAACGTATTGTCAGTTTTCCCCTCTCTACTTTTAGAAAATAATAGTGTACAGTGAAACCCCTCTAAAACAAACACGTAACTATATTATTACAGTGGAGAATCTGTTATTCTTTCCCGTTTAAACGCAAACGTACGCAAACGCAAAGCACTAAAACGTAGAAAAGAACAATTTTTGGACAATTCTGATAATTCTTGTTTATCTTGGTGTCAAATAGTTTGGAGACTGATCAGACGCCGGGTTACCCGGCGTCTGATCTGGCTCCAAACTGTTTGCACTGCAAATAATAGTTTTAGTGTAAACGCGTTTATTGGGAAAGAATAACAGATTCTCCACTGTAGTGTTTTCTTCTGACATGTCAGAGTAAGTTTTAGATTGGAACATTCTAAAACTTTAAAAGGGATGATCACCGTACTCGTTGATATCCGTACGGTCAGCTTGGGATACGGAAAGCTGTATTTATTGTGTGTAATGTACAGTAGAGAAGACATTATCATTTCCCGAATAAACGCAAACACAATACACTAAACTGTAGAAAATTAATTTTATCTTTTTAATCTGGGTGGCAAACAGGCTGGTGCCTAATCAGACGCCGGGTTACCCGGCGTCTCATCTGGCTCCAAACTGTTTGCACTGGACATAATAGTTTTTAGCATAAACACGTTAATTGAGAATGAATAACATATCAGTAAAATTAGCCAGCTGCCTCGTGCTGCACGAGGATCAGCTTATCTCAAGTGTACGACTATATAGATCCGATGTTACCCTGTTATCTATTTACCATTATGAACTATTCTGTTCTAAAAATAACTCTGACAGATCAGAAAAATCGGACAATACTTATAAGCTGTTTAAGTCTGGTGTCTGCTAAAAGGATTGTGAGACTAAACAGAAAGCTCAATATGGAACTTTCTGTTTTACTTTCACCTTGTTTTCAGCTGTCAGCTCTCTTTCATACAATCGGCCAGCCTTAGTCGTTTCCATGCTTCCATCTAACTCCATAATTCATCATGTTTAATCTGAATGTAGTTATTTGTTTTTTGTCGCTTTATAGGTAGGCCCTACGTTTATATAATTTCATGTGAAGCGCTTTAGAACGCACAACTCCTGTGTGAAAAGAGCGCTATTTATTTATGCTTTTCGGTGGATTATCACGAAATAGCAGTGGATTATCAGTTGATAATTTCACTGCTTTAAGCAATGGGATTATCGCCACGTGGGCTTTTATTATGAATTTCCCCGTAGGGCTCCCAAAAAATCGTAGTCAATCGTGTCTTATCGTTAAATTCCGGCAGTCTGATTTGTCGCGAACCACTCAACGGAAGAACGCGAATCCAAAATCGGGAGCAACGACGTAATTCGGATGACTTCAAATCAATAAATCAATGACGTCATCATACGGGAAACTGTTTTGTTAATGTGTTCGATGTAAACTTGGGGCTCAACACGGGGTAAATCATATACTTTCGCTTTCACAATTGTCGAGTAATTTCGTTTAAAAGTGGCTTAAAAGCATAGATAAATATAATAATTGTATTTGTTCACTATAAGATCGAATTTAATCCATTTCGTGAATATCAGACTGTTATATTTTCACTCGTGGCTTCGCCACTCGTGAAAATATAACGTCTGATGTTCGCTCAATGGATTAAATTTCTATCTTATACTGAAAAAATCAATTATTCTCTATATAAATCGGGTATAATAATTATTATTATAATAATAGGCTAATATTAATAATTTATGTGGTCGTTGTACAGGGGTTTTACTGTATCAAACAGTTTGAATCCAGATGGTGCACCGAGTTCTATGTAGATCGCGACTGGTTTGTTATGTGCATGTGCTAAATTTTATTGCACAGTGGAGAAAACGTTATTCTTTCCCGTTTAAACGCAAACGTACGCAAACGCATTACACTTAAACTCAGAAAAAGACACCTTATTGACAATCAAGTCAATTTATTTAAATATGAGTGGCAAACATTTTTGGAGCCTGATCAGACGCCGGGTAACCAGGCGTCTGATCTGGCTCCAAACTGTTTGCACTGCAAATAACAGTTTTAGCGTAAACGCGTTTATTGGGAAAAAATAAAGTTTTCTCCACTGTATCTGGTCATCCGTCAAATCAAATTTAGAGGCTGCCATATGTTATATTTTATTTTTTGTTTTTTGTACATGTATAAGCGTTTTCTTCTGACTTGGCAGAGTTATTTTTAGAATGGAACAAATTTTAACCTTTAAAAGGGATGAGTATGCCCTACAGCCAGCAAGAGACATTGAAAGCTGTATTTATTGTGCGCAAAATACAGTAGAGATAACATTTTTCATTCCCGTTTAAACGCAAACGCAATGGAAATTTACTTTTAGAAATTTAAACTATTTTTTTAATCTGAATAGCAAACAGGTTGGAAGCTGATCAGATGCCGGGTTACCCGGTGTCTGATATGGCTCCAATCTGTTTGCAATGGAAATGATAGTTTTAGTATTTTTAAATGCGTTTATTGGGAAACAATAAAATATCAGTAAAGTTACATGTAGCGCAGCTGTCTCGTGCTGCAACAGTCGTACGTATCTCAAGTAGGAAAGTGTACGATTAAATATTCGATGTTACCTTGCTTATCGATTTACCATTATTACCTATTCTGTTCTAAAAATAACTCGGACAAGTCAGAAAAAAATCGAATATTTTGTATATATAGGGGTGTTTTCCTCCTGTGTTTAGATCATTTTATATAGAAGAAATATTTAATCTACAAAATTGTGTTGCGCCCAGTCTAAAGCAGACACGTTGTCTCTCTTGAAATAAATAGGTAAACAGTTTGGATCTTGATCAGATGTCGCGTAACGTGGCGTCTGATCAGGGTCCAAACGGTTCAACACTCTTATAAATGTTTTAAAGTCAAAGTGACTTCAATTCTAAATTTTAGGAGTAGAAAGTAGACGATTAGTTTACGAGCAGAGGCTGCCATGACACATAATGTGTAAGGCGATCGTGACGTCATACGTATTATGGCAGTGAAATAGTTTGGGTGGACTGTCTATCTATTTTTGGGTGACCGCGAAACACAATTTTGTTACATTTAGAGAACCTGCTCCGAGTTTTGCATTACCTGTAACATAAAGAGAGTAAAATCACGTGGAACTATAGTCCGGTCTATAGTCGTCTATAGTGAGTATAGCTCCAACAGAACACCGATGGTTCGACCCGCAGACGGATTAGGGCTGCCATAGGTTGGCATGAAAAACTCTAAGGTTTTCAAAATTGCATTTTTCAAGAGCGATTTTACGAATCGTACCTTTACCACATACATGTAGCCTGTTTCTAGTTGTGTTGACCATGTGACTACTAAAAGCAGACTGGAAGTAAAGCAGAATGTGCCTTAAGGCGCATTCTGCTGTACTTTCAGCCATGTACCAGAAAAAAATCCGAAGATTCAGGAAAAATCCGGAAAAATTGCAGCCTTGGCCCATTCTAAGTTTTCATTGGTTGGACAAACGGTGGTCTTATGTCGACCTTAATGCGCATGCGCCGGCCTCACTTTCGATGGACTATAGACCGAACTATAGTTCCACGTGAAGTTGCTCAGAAATTATATAGCCTACATGTAGAGGAATGTATTGGTTGCGTAATAAGTTCAAATTACATTTTTCAAAATCGTTGTCTCACAGAGATTAAGATAATGACTTCTTTGTGGATATAATATGACTTGACTTATATTGAGTGCTTGCTTTTTATGCCCCCCAAACACAGTACGGGATTCAAACATCATTTGGACTGTGCGGTATGTGTCCGTACATCCGTCCACTCGTCTGCTGTATGAATAATTGTGCCTGTTTTCAGGAGGATATTTTCTATACAGCAGCAACACATATATAATGTTACTCCTTCTGTGGTGTGGTTAATACGCTATTCCTACCCATTTAGGCGTTAATCGATTCGTAAGAAACACATAGTGAACGGTTAACGAACGGTTAACGCCTAACGATTTTAACGCGTTTAAACTCGTTAAAAAAGATTATACCAATGCCGTCTGGGCTAAAGGGTCCGTCGTCTTATCGATGACCCTTTCACCCGGGCTCTTTTAAACGCGTAAAGAAACGCGTAAAGAAACGGCTAGTAAACGCGTTTACGAAACGGATAATAAACGCGTAAGAAACGCTTAAGAAAGCGTACAGTGGGTAGAAATAGCGTATTTACCACTACTGTATCGTCTGCTTTGAAAATCTCGTCTGTAACATTTGTTAAATTTAGTTTTATTCACTTTTAAGTGAAGAAACCTAAAGACAAGTGTTCAACAGTTTGAATCCAGATCAGACACCGCGCAAAGCGCGGCGTCTGATCTGGATCCACACTGTTTGAAAAACTCAGTAGAGTCGCAATCAGCAGCAAAAGCGTTACAAAAGTGTTGATAAGTACTATATTGACAGTTTTGCTTACAAAATCTAAATGCATTTTAGTCTCAGTGCAAAACTTTGGAAGCACACGTCCCTGAATTAATGTCATTTTGACTGATGTAGATGTAGCATCAATATGAGTCTCGAAAATTTCAGACCCAGTCAAGGCGCTGATCAACCAGGCTTTTTGTTTCTGATCAAAACTGTCTTAAAATGTCAGTTTTAACCCTTTGAACCCTAGTCCTGCATATTGGCGTCCTTTGCAAACATACATACGTTTGAATAGTACACTTGTCCTATGCAAACAGTGAGGACCCAGATCAGAGGGCTCCTAGGAGCCCTCTGATCAGGGTCTTCACTGTTTGTCATAATGTCAACCATTGACAAAAACAACCCTTAATAGTCATAAATGGACTAGACTTAAATGGAAACTGGAGTTGTCCATTTAAAGTTTCAGGGAGGAAAGAGTTAAGTTGTGAAGGGGTTGCTATGTATCATACCTAGAATGTTCCAGTAAGACAGACGTTAAACCTATTTATACATGTATATTGCATTATACACACTCTTTCTGCTTGCTGGAAACGACACCAAATAAGACACAAACAATCTGGGTTGTTTGGAGGTAGTCGTTATATCGAGGGAAATTGATTTACATTTGCAAACAGATTGAATCCAGATCAGACGCCGCGTAACGCGGCGTCTGATCTGGATTCAAACTGTTTGTCACTCGTCATTATGTTGGTTTTTTTAAATGTCCAATTTGTAAATTTGAGAAAACCAGCACACGATTATTTTAAGCAAACGATATTGCAGCCGTGAAAGCTTTAGATATAACTGTCTTGTTTGGGGAACAGCGGCAAAGATCGTTGTTTTGGAGGGCCGTTGTAGGGAGGGTACAAATGTATAGATATATTTCGTGTTGGTTAAACCTGCCCTGCGTTCATTATCGAAAGCGCCTCGTGACGCCTTACCACGAGCCGCTTACCTCAGGGCATACACAGGTTTACGTGCCTTCAACATTTCATGCTTTTGTAGTTCTCCATAGTCACTCCAACTTTGTGCGACTTAAGGTAAACGGGCCGTGGCAAAGCGCCACGAAGCGCCTTCGTTACTGAACACAGGGTAGGGTGACCTATAGGCACCCTTTTTGGTAGTGTCTAATTTGGGTACTATCCGTTTGAAAAGAGGCTAAGCTCATGATCAAGCACTCTGCTCAAATCCGACCAATCAAAAGCTTGAGAATTAGTTCAGACTCGTCTCAGACGCTGTGAAAGTTAGGATCTGTTGTTGAAGAACGGCATTTATGGTTAAATGTATATGTTTTACATATAGAGAAGACGACATTATTCTTTACTGTTTAAATGCAAACGAAATGCAAACACATTTCAATGCATGCATCATAACGAAAACATTTAATCTGACTGGCAAATAGTTGGTAGCCTGACCAGGCACCGGGTTACCTGGTGTCTGAATTTGCTCAAACTGTATGCTATAGAAATAATGATTTAGCTTAACCCTGAGCCTGCCACTCGCGACTATAGCTCCATATGCAAACAGCTTGGATACGGATGAGACGCCGAGTTACTCATCCGGATCCAAGCTGTTTGACACTCGAACAACATTTTCAGCAATTTTGAGCAACTTTGAAGCACTTTGAAACTTGAAGCAGACGAGAAATATAGCAGACGACAATTTATTTGGCGGGCTAAGGGTTTTAACGTTTATTGGGAAAGAATAACGTCTTCTCCACTGTAAATAATCATAGGGCTGGGACCCGTTTCATAAAACTTCGTACGACAAATGATGTCGTAAGTCAGATTATAAAAGTCTCAATTATTTGTTATTTCTCCATCTAATCCTGTCTTGTGACATCTCTTTAGAATCGTCTTTTCAAGACGAGTCTAAAGAGATGTCACAAGACAGGATTACATAGATAACTCAGAAATTAAATGTAGTTTTGGCTTACGATCGTTTTTGTCGTACGAAGTTTTATAAAATTGGCACCTGATCTTTTACATTTGCAATTCAAACCGGTACAAAACCAATGTGATATATCAATATATGTTTATTATGAATTGTGTTTATTTATTGTCTATGTTCATTCTTTGTTGACATGACGGATTGTGCAAAATTCAGTAAAGCTCACTTATAAGGAAGTCATCGGGACCATTTTTTTGGTTATATTAAATTATTTGTTATATCCGTTCCATTTAACTATAAATTAATTTGGGTTGGGGAATAAATGTTTTGTTGCATCTATTATTTCGTTATATCCGTTATCGTTATGTAGGGCTCCAGATAAGGAGGAGTAAACTGAACATTTTCTCACATATTTCAGCAATAAATCCTATTGGTGTTACTGCTCATTAGAATCGTCTCGAAGAGACGATTCTAATGAGTAGTGACACCATAGGTTTAAAGCAGAAATAAATATTTTAATTTTTGAAATACTCCCCTTATCTGGAGCACTGGTTATGAGTGAGTTTTAATGTAATTTGGATCAATACATAGTTCATGTTATTAGACATTTCATCATCAAAAATACTTTCATCGAATTTTAAGAATTTTTTCGGCCGAAAGAACATGTAATCCGGCTTGTAAACGACCGTGTTTTCGAAATGTATCAACCCAGTTATGCCAAGTGGATTCTTTACTGTACTACTACATGCATAGTTTGTCGTTGTGTAACATAGTTTTGTATATCAATCCATGACCAGATATATACGCCTCTTTAGGCCTTTAATTTATGTTTCACACTTAAAAACAATAGTTTTAAGTAATACAGTTATAAATACAAATGTATGTATAAAAAGAAATATTTTCTAAATTCTAGCAGATGTTAGGTATTTGTATATTTATTGGAAATTTGATCCACACGTCTGTGTTATGCGTATATTTTAAATAAGACGGACGGACACTTTTTTACACTTAGGGATAATTTTTCCGGCGTATGTCCATCCGTCCGTCCATCTGTCTGTCCGTCACGCTTATGGCATCACGCCTAATAACTTTAAAACTGAAACTTCATTGATGGAAAGAGCGTGTCAAGTTGAAAAGAATTGCACACGGGTCAACACATTGCTTCAAGTTTGTGAGAATGTTTCCCCTTTTCAATATTTTCTTTTCCTGCAGATTTCTGAGGATTTTGAAATAAAATTTATTTTAATGAAAGAGTATGTTGGACTGAAAGTTGCTTGTAGGTGACACACCTATTCCGAGGAATCCTTCTATTTTTTTTTAAAAAAGGGTTGGCTAAATATTGAAATAAAAACAATACCTTAATCAAATATGGTTAGTTAAAGGAGTGAACGTTTTCGAGGATCCTTTGTTGTTGATTGGGTAATACTTGTCCATATACAGTAGTAAAACAAATATAAAGTTTTTGAAAGGACTGTACCATTGAATTTAAAATTTAAAACTAAGCTTCCACCTCTTTCATATGAAACGGCTACATAAATATGTCCATCATTTATTCGATGACCGCTACACACAAGTTTAATTAAGTTAATATTTTTTTTTATTAAATGAACTATTGAAAAATCGTTTCGAGAACCAGTTCGTAATTTTGCATTATTTGTAATCAGGGCTCCAGATAAGAGGTAGTTATTTCAACAAATCCAACATTTTCTCACTCTTTTTAGAACCAAATCCTATGGTTTTACTACTCATTAGAATCGTCTCGAAGAGACGATTCTAATGAGTAGTGACACCATAGGGTTTAATTCAGAAATAAAGATTTAAGTATTTGAAAAACTACCCTTATCTGGTGCTCTGGTAATGTAAACGACGTACATGTATATGTGTATACTTATAACCCATACATAATGGAATATATTGGTATTTTACTAAGCTCAAATTGCATTGTTTAACCCCTTCACTTAAACTTAAACTTAAACTTATTAATTTGATTAAACGCCTATGTTTACACATAGTATATTCAATGGCGTTGTACAATGAATGATAAAATAAAAATGAACAATCAATAAATCACTGCCTTGCCCCGAGTCCAATGGTTATTTGCAACCAGCTTAAATTCTGATTTGACGCCGCGTCTATTCAGGATTCAAACTGTTTGACACTCATTTCAATGTTTCACTCAAAACACCTAAACATAGAATTTGAGAAATCAATGCAGACGGCATGTGTTTAAAATTGATGACGTCACGACAGTGAAAGGGGTTATAACCATGTCTCACAGAGAATAAGACAACATTTTTTCATTACTATAAATATTGTCTGCTCGAAAGTTAGCAGCTAAATCGTTTTAATTGACCCTACTACATGTACATGTACATGTAGTACAGTGGCATATACGTTGTTCTTTTCCGTTTAAACACAAACGAAACGCAAACACAGAGCACTAAATCGTAGAAAAGTACAAGTTTTGGACAATTCTGATAATTCATGTTTATCTTGGTGGCAAACTGATTGGAGCTTGATCAGACGCCGGGTTACCCGGCGTCTGATCTAGCTCCAAATTGTTTGCGATAGAAAAATTCGTTTTAACGTTAACGCGTTTATTGGGAAATAGTAACGTAACTGTGTCATATTAACACTTGCAATATTTACATGTACCCGATGACAAGGTTGTTCTATGTGTCTTACAATGAACCCATGTTTGCATTATTTTTTTATATACTATTTGAATGTTTATACATTTATTTATTTACATACTTAGCACATATGTTTCGTTAAGTTTTCTGCAATCACTATCCATCTGTATTTTATTACACATGCAAGGCTTCCATTTCTCCGAATGTTTCCGAAATCTTCGGATTTTTATCCTAGCTGAAAGCAGGTTGAAAATAAAGAAGACTGTGCCTGAAGGCGCATCCTGCTTTACGTTCAACCTACTTTAAGAAGTTGTTGTCTGCAATATGGTTTCTTAATTATAGTTAAGGCAGTATATCAATCGTAATTTCAAAACAAGTGATAAATAGTTTTGATCGTGAAAAGAATCACAACTGTTTACAAATGCACTTTATGGCGTCATTAAGATCGAAAGGTGAATGACGTCATTAGTAACATCAAACAGAGGAAAAGACGCTAGTTTATCCCAATAAAACCTCTGAAAAAACTCTAATAAAAATAGTTAATAGAGGATCTTACATGAGTGCTCATTATTTATCATTTTTAATAACGAGTGGACTAAAATGATATGACGCGAGCCTTGAAGAGCCTATGCGAGTTTTGACTTCATAAGGGCAGCGAAAATGTTAACAAATACTGCGTTTGATTTGCGTTTCGTTTCCACAGGGGAATCCCTAAAAGGATAATCAATATTGAAACACCGACACTCAAGAACCCATAAAGGAGCTTTAACTTTCCAAAATTGCCCTATGAGCATTCATGTAAGATTCTCCAGGGCTGCAGATAAGAGGGAGTAAACTGCACAAATCCAACATTTTCTAACTTTACAACACCAAATCCTATGTTGTTACTACTCATTAGAATCGTCTCTTTGAGACGATTCTCATGAGTAGTGACACCAAAGGGTTTATTTGAGAAATAAAGATTTTAGCTTTTGAAATACCCCCCTTATCTGGAGCCCTGTTCTCTTTTTATATTTCATCATCTCCGTGTAAAGTTTGACTCAAATTTGTATTAGGCTGTTTCTATATGTGTGATATGGTTATTAAATGGCTATGGTATGGTTTTGATACGAAGTGTAACGTATAGTTATACTATGATACGATGACATATATATAGAGGATTTTGCATGAGTGTGTGGTCAGTATTGGATTTATTGAACAGAACAGAACAGAACATATTTTATTCAGATTTGTACGAAGTACATCATCTTATTCACATAGTAATATTCATACAATAAATATCATCACGTGACACATGAGAAAGTAACTGTTGTTCCGTTGAGGATGAATACATCAGTTAATTTCGTTAAAGGAATGCCTTATTCGAATAGCCTCTCGTGTATATATGCTTAAATTGTACAAAACATATTTGTTGGATGATTTCAATAATTCAATCAATTTAAAAATTGATGGTCTTCTAAAGTAATAATTCTTCAGATATTTTACTCTTAAATCTACAAAACAAGAGCAGACGCATATAAAATGGTACTCGTCTTCAATATCTCCAGAATTACAGCATAAACAAATTCTCTCATTACGAGCTAATCGATTACGTGCAAATCTGCCTGTTTGAATTCTGAGAGAATGTGATGACAATCTTATTCTAGAAAATATACATCTTAGCGAATAAGGTAAAATATCTAAATAATTTTCATATTCAATATTATTTTTCAAATATTTATAAGTATCTAGAACAGGACTGTTCTCAACTGAAACATGCCACTGCTGGACACAACTATCAATAATCCTTTGTTTAAAAACATATGAAAATGTCTTTAAATTTACCTGGTTGGTATTATAAAAGACAAACCCAAATCCATAATTGTTCAGAAGATTCTTAACACTTGCAACCCAATTATTGTGCCCTTTTTCACAATCATCTAGACCTTGCTGATACAATGCTTTAATTAAAATGTTATCATTATTATTCACTAGTTTTAACCAATACTTTATAATACGGACATACCGTAAAATATACAAAGGATACCGACCCAATTCACCATACACAGCATTAGAGCTTGTGTTTAACCTCACCCCTAATAATCTTTTGCAAAATTTCAAATGTATTCTCTCTATTTCTTTTGACTTACCAAACCCCCATATCTCTGAGCTATAACTTAATATAGATCCAACGAAAGAGTCAAACAACTGACATAAAATATTTGGCTTTAACTTCACTTTTTTACAATTATACAATAATACATTTAAAGCTTTTAAAGATTTCCCAATTAAGTGTTCTTGGTTTTTCGAGAATTTACCGGTATAATTAAAAACTGTGCCTAGATAATTAAAGTCATTAACCACATCAATTAATTCCCCATTATATGTCATTACTTCATTTCTAAGTAATTTGCCTCTTTTTCTGAACACCATGATTTTACTTTTCCCAGTATTAACCTCCAAGCCCCAAGTCAGTAGTGTATAATAAATCTAAGTTTTTCTGTAACTCTTCCACCGTTTTCGCTAGAATTGCCATATCATCTGCAAATAGCAATAAAATTAATACTATATCATCAATCAATAATCCTGAATTAATATCATCCTGTAAAAACAGCTCTAAGTCATCAATAAATAAAGATAGTAAGATTGGGGAAATTACCTCCCCTTGCCGTAATCCAACTGCGTATTCAAAATATTCTGAGTAACTATTGCAGTGTTTCACGCATGGTTTAACCTTATTGTACATGTCTCTAATAATACACAGTAACTTCCCTTGTATTCCTGCATGAAACAGTTTATACCAGAGAGCGTCCCTGTTTATACTATCAAAACATTTTTTTAAGTCTACAAAACAAACATACAATCTTTTATTCTGATTTAAATAGTTTTGCACCATAGAAAAAAGTATAAACATCGCATCAACAGTTTAATGGCCTTTTTTAAACCCAAACTTAGAGTCGGAGATTTTATTGTTCTCTACACAAAAGGATTCAATTCTATTGTTCAGGATAGTGGTAAATAGTTTCGACATACAACTTACTAAAGTTACGCCTCTGTAATTATTAGGACAACTCTTGCTACCCTTCTTGTGTACAGGTATAATTACACCTTCCATCCAACTTTCCGGTAAAAAGCCAGAATTAAGTATTGCGTTAAAAATATCACATAAATGATCAACCAATATGTCAACACTTTCAATAAAGTATTCATTTAAAAGAAAATCCCGCCCAGGGGCTTTGCCAGCCTTGAGCTTTTTCACCGCATTTAATATTTCCGTACAACTTATAGGCGAGTCTAATTCTTCATAAACACTAAACTTATCGTCAAAGTTATGGGTATCACAAAATGCCTCAGCTTGATCATTTTTACATTGAAATATATCATCTCCTAATGTAGAAAAATATTCATAAAACTGATCTATAGATATAGAACTATCCTGTTGGTTATTATTACCCTTAAAATACTTCCAAAACTCTTTCGGTTTACTTTTACGTAAATTCTCAATATCTATCAATTTTTTGCTTTCTGAACATCGCTTCTTTTTGCGACACATATATTTATACTTCATTTTGCATTCGCATAATCTTTCTCTATTTAATGCTGATTTACAACTATTGAAAACACACAGCGCTTCTAAATACACATTTTTAAAGTACATACATTCATTATCGAACCACTCCGCACGTGCAACTACCGACTGGTCTGAAAAGGAATAGTTTTTACCGTTGGATACATGCTTTACAAATAGTGGATCAGCAACATCCCTTAAAGTGCTTGTAAAATTATTTATCAAGCTATTTATAGATGAGCGATCACATACATTAATGTTACTAGTTAAATCATTTAAAAATGGCAATTTACCAATCAAATTCGAACGAAATTCCTCTTTACAGTTTTGCTTCCATTTATACTTAACATCATTTTGTAAATTCACTTCTGTCGGTACTGCATTGCAATGAATAGAGTAACACAGCGGACTGTGATCACTCCATTCATTGACTGCATCGACACTAAAATTAACAATACTTGAAAAATGTTCTTCTTTTGTAAGAAGATAATCAATCACGGAAGCCCCGTGCTGAGATACAAAGGTATACGTTCCAATATCATAGTCATCGCCCAATCTACCGTTAACTATCCGCAAGCACGAGGATTTACAAATGTCGAGCAACTTTACCCCGTGGGAGTTACAGGTGCGGTCAAGGGAGGCCCGACATAGGGAATCATCGGGAACATAATCAAAATAATCAATATAATCAGTATGTCTATCAAAAACAATAAAATCATCCCTGTTACCAACCCTTGCATTTAAATCACCACTTATATATACACAACCAAGTTTATCATAGTAATTAATATCATTTTCTATAATATCAAACAAATCAACATTCACAATATTGTAAGCGGGAGAATTTTCTCCCCAAATATAAGCACCACATAAATAAATATCATTTTCTAAATGAAAGAAATCTTTGTCAAGTTTAACCCAAATTATACTGTCAAAATGGTTTTTTACTATAGAAATGCCGTCTTTAATAGAGTCTTTATAATATAAAACAACCCCGCCACTAGGCCTTCTAGCGTTACGATGCTGAAACTTACGATAGAAGTTATGAGCAGTAAAACCAGAAAAACCAATGTCAGTATTGCTGCAAGCCCACGTTTCATAAAGAAATATGATATCATGTTTTAACAAAGTATAACGAGTTGCATAAAATAATATGTTGCTAGTCTTGGCGAGTAACATATAATTTTATCAAACGAGTTGAATTGAATAGATTCACCGCTGAAAACACACGAATCTAATATTCTATTTAGCACCTAAACAACAATTGACACAAAAAATCAGAACGTTCTTACTTTCACATTTCCTCAGCTGTAAGGAAAACGATTCGTCATAAGTGTTGTTAGGTTTTATTCATCCATATAAAATTGTATATATAAATAGTCAATACAACTTAAACCCTTTCACTGCCAAATCTTTTTCGAGAGTTTTACCCCTTAACCGTTTCATTGTCGCCTGCTTCAATTTTGTTGTTTGCAATGTCGTTTCAAAGTAAGATTCAAAGTAGTATGACATATCGATACGAGTGTCAAACAGTTTGGGTCCTGATCAGACGCCGCGTAACGCGGCGTCTGATCAGGATCCATACTGTTTGCAAACGCGCTTACAGGCGTCATTGATAGTGAAAGGGTTAAATTCAGTTCAACTTGCGTTAAACGGAAATCTTCGGAGAAGCATGGGCAGCCATATAAATAGTTTTCTCATATGCTGGCTGATGCAGCATATAAAAAGTTCAACAGTAATCTGCTTTAGGATATTTCTATATTACTTTAGTATTGGCTAAGGCAGTCACGTGGATTTAAACTCCCAATGTTTATTCGATGAAATGTCGCTTAACTAAACTCTTTCAACACCCTGGGCCTGTTTACAATATACCCATTACATTTGCAAACAGTAAATACCCAGATCAGAGGGCTCCAAAGAGCCCTCTGATCAATGTCTCCACTGTTTGCTGATTAAAAGCAGTGTTTATATAACAACCAAGAACTCCACGTAGACTGGTTCATGTTTTTGGTGACCTAAAATATCCACAAGGAAACCTTATAACCCAAACGCGTTACTTGGTGTTGAAAGAGTCATGGCTAACTATATATAGCCAATATACCTCTTGTGCTTGAAGAAACATAATTCACCCTTCTGCTGCTGAATATTTATATATAAAACTGATTCTACTATTTACTATTACATTGCCTTATAACATGAGAACATTTTCCAAAGGAAAGCATGCAATCTAATGACACACAGATCATACATGTATAAGAAAACAATTCTTTAACAGTATTCCCTCTTTACAACGGCCCTCCGAACAACGACTCCCTCCTTACAACGACACTTGCCGCGGTTCCCTAAACAGGACAAATATGTCTAACGCCGTTACTGTGCAAAATCGTCTGCTTAAAATTGTCGTCTGCTAATTATCTCAAAGTTACATAATGGACATTTTGACAGGAAAAATACTTATCGCGTCTGATCTGGATTCAAGCTGTTTGCAAATGTAACCAATTTCCCTCTCTATAATGTCTCCCTCCGAACAACGCACATACTTTTTGTCTCCCATTGGGTGTCGTTGTAGAGAGGGAATGCTGTAGTAGGTTTCTAAACCATGGTTTTCAAATTGCGCCTATACAAGTACATACAGTGGTAAATACTTTATTATTTCCCTTTTAACCCTTTCCCCATAGAAGCGACTTTAGCGTATTTAATTATAAACCTCCGCTGAAGAAAATAGTTCAAGTTTATACTGTCATGAACAATTTCTATAACAAATATTTTTATATAGCCTAGTAGATGGTAGTTTAAAGTAGGCTGAAAGTAATGCAGAATGTGCCTTAAGGCACATTCTGCTTTACTTTGAACCTGCTTTCACCTGTATTTATTGTTATTAACGGATTATTGGGTAAAGGGTTAAACGAAAACGAAATGCACACGCGTCACGCAAAGCACTAAGCGTAGAACAGTACAGCGTTTGGACAATTCTGATAATTAATATTTATCTTGGTGGCAAACAGTTTGGAGCCTGGTCAGACGCCGGGCTACCCGGTATCTGGCCTGACTCTAAATTATTTGCAATAGCAATCATAGTTTTAGCATAAACGCATTTATTAGGAAAGAATAAACTAGATCAGAACTAACTGCAGTGTATTTCAACATTTCTTAAGTCAGAAAACCTAAAATTTTGATTTTAGAAATTCAAAGCAGACGACACGTTTTTAAATTTGGATGACGTCATGGCAGTGAAAGAGTAAACACTGATGTTATTTTTTGACCAATTAATGGTCAAGTTAGTTCTGTTTGTGTCCTGGTGCACGTTTCATAAAACTTCGTGCGACAAATATTGTCGAAATTCTGAATATAAAACTGTCAATTATTATTTATTTCTCCATCAAATCCTGTCTTGTGACATCGTTTTGGAATCGTTTGAAAAAGGTGTCACAAGACAGGATTAGATAGAGAAATCAGAGATTAAATGTATTTTAGAGTTTGACATACGACAACATTTGTCGTAAGAAGTTTTATGAAACGGATCCCCAGATTCGCATCTTCGTTATGTAAACATATTTGGATTATATCTTGTTAAGTCACTGTTTAGACCGGTTTTCATGAAGTAGAAAACATAGGTATCCACTTCATTGAAAAACGATAAATTCAAATACAAAGTAAAGTGAAATTAGTGAAATTTGTTGTTTATTCAATACCCCCAAAACATGCGCCATCATGTCACTACTCTGACCAGAAAGAGAGCAACAGGAACAGTCCTTACATTTTGACAGCTGTCTGCTTAAAGCAGATTGGACCTCCTTCTGCTGAAATTCTGTGCCGTTGGCCAATCAGAGTCGGTTATTCAGTGTTTCCTTTTTCGTGAAGACTGGATTTTCCCGCCAAAAATGAAACAGTTATAATAATAATAATAATAATAATAATAATGATAATAATAAAGACTTTATTTCAAGAGGGTTACACAATAAGAACACACAAGCAACTAATCTCCCTTGTAGTCTTCATCGATGCTTGCAGCTTAAAACAGCGGAGTCAGGCGCGTGTATAGACTAGCAAACACTAATTGCAGTTCACATAGTGACGTAGCTTTGTATTCCTTATTTTGATTTATGGGCGGTCTAGGTTATAGTTAGAACATATTAAGTGAAATCTTAATGATTAAGAAGGGGCGTAACGAGCGTTAGCGAGTGGCCCCTTCTTAACCATTAAGATTTCACTTAGTATGTTCTAAAAAACTTAGAATATAACCTATATGTGTATTGGCCGAGGACTACATAATTCCCACGTAGCGTAAACAAAGGTGGTACCGTTGTATATATGTAATACATTTTTCCGGCAAGCACACGTCGATAGTTTATTGTTATATCTATGTATAAATTGGTAAAACCTCTGATTTATTATGGACATTTCTAATGTGAAACATATAGGTACAATGTAGTTCAATCATACTGAAAGAAAAGCAGAAATCTCCTGGACAAAAATATCATTTACTTCCTGATATTGGTAAGACTGCATTAGGACAAGTCTTCGTAAAATAGACGGGGCGGAGCGTTATCTATTTCATGAAGACTTGTATTTTTTTCCTTTGCAACAACCGGAATAAGCGATGTTTGTGTACTAGAACCTTTCGAATGGGCCATTCACAATATATGTTATATTCTAAGTTAGTTAGAACATATTAAGTGAAATATGAATGGGTAAGAAGGGTCACGCTCGCTGACGCTTCGCTGTGACCTTTTTAACCATTATACTTCACTTAATACATGTATGTTCTAAAAGTTATAGTAAGAATATAACCTACATTTTTAACCAAACAAACTTCCCTTTGCACCCCATTAAGTACGGCACTTAATCATTAAGACTTTTGTTGTTTTTTGACGTCGCGTGGTGTCTTTGCGCGATATAGACCCCGACTCGTAGCAACTAGTTGCAAACACTGTCATATTTGCCTTTCTCACAACCTGATTGCGAGGTTTGTGTACTATTAACTTTGGAATTAGACAGGCCATTCAAAATATAGATTATATTCTAAGTTAGACTAACGATGACGCTTCGCTTTGACCTTCTTAACCATTAAGGTTACCCGGCGTCTGATCTGGCTCCAAACAGTTTGCAATAGAAATACTAGTTTTAGCGTAAACTGTACTCTGCATTCTACACACGGGGCACAAGCTGCTAACCTAAACCGCAAACAATGGCAACTGAACACGCTACAGAGTTGTTATTGCGGAGTTATTTTACTCAAAGTAAAAGCACTAAACCAACATACATGTACGTCATATTTGGGATGGCACTCCTTTCATGAACTAATGCGACCGCAAAGGTACTACAGTACAATCTATGTACAGTAGACGCTCAGAGAAGGATGATGCAGTAATAAAGCTCATTTGCCCTTAACATTTTGAAAAAAGTAATACAGAAAGCCCCTTTAGGCGTTTTCTGCATTTTTTTGTGTTGAACATATGGCAGTTATATGTTTTGAGTGTTAGACAAGTTCCCTATCTACAAAAACATCTACTGAGAGATATGGATAGCATGTGTTTTAGGGAGGTTATTTTAGGGAGAGAAGTTAATACCTTAAGAGTGTTGAATGTGACTAGGCATACATTTGCAAATAGTTTAAACACAGATCAAACGCCGCGTAACGTGGCGACTGATCTCGGTGTATACTGTATTTCTATCGTCATTATGTTTCTTTTCTCAGTTTGTGTAAAACATGAACGTAACTTTGTGAAAACAAGCAGACAACAAATTGAAATAGACGGTATTGGAGCAGCGAAAGATATACATGTAGACATAATTGTCTTGTTTGGGGAACAGTGGCAACAATTGCTGTATGGAGGGAATCGTTGTTCGGAGATGCGTTGTAGTGAGGGAGCACTGTTGTGCTTAACATGGCTTAACAGGTCGTCCCTGTAGTTTGATAATTTCTGTTATCGTGGACTATATATATCGTCAATTATTGCGGAGAAGATATTATTCGTTTTCTATAAACGCGTCCATGCAAATGCATTATTTCCATACCAAACAGTTTTGGCCACTTCATACGCAGAGTGAACAGACTCCCTGGCATACTGTTGGCCACTCAGAAATAATTAATAAATTTAGAATTGTATAAAGCTGTTCGTTTCTACATTGCCTTTGCGGTAATGTTTGATTAACCCTTTTGTGCCCACGATCCCATATATGGGACATAGGCAAACAGTGTAGACTCTGATCAGACGCCGCATTATGCGGCGTCTGATCAGAGTCTACTCTGTTTGCTGATAGGAGTTTCAATATAAAACAAAATGAAAATGAATATTTTGATCAGGTACTCCTTTGATAAAAAGGGACTAATCAAATATATAAACATGGAAGAATCCACCTGGCTCAAATGGGTTAAATGGGAAGGATAAAGGCGAATGAGTTCACCACTGTACGGCCTCGACCCGGCTTATCTTGATGGTTGCCTGATAAACATTCTTTGCATTTATGAGTTACCTGCTTAACATTGGCGTTTGAAAATAAATAAAATTAACGAAATTTCGACTGTAGAAACATTAATACAATGGCTCAAACAATTTGATATTATGACCTGACGGCCTGTCACTAGGGGTCTCGTTTGAATCCAAATTGTTTACAGTAGCGCGTTCAAGTACCGTATCAGCGAACAGCAACGTTAACCGATGCAAACAACCCATATAGTACGACATCTAACGTTCACCAATACTCTTCAATAATAACCCATTGCGCCCCCATGTTTATTAACTTTTCAAGGGTACTAACGATTTATGTACAATTCGAAATAAAACGAGCAAATGTGTACTAATCAACTGAAATACATCAATTTTACCGCATATAAAAATTAGAATTAGCTGCTCAGATGTTAGCTGCTTTGTTTGATACATTAAGTATCGGAAAATGTTGGTTTATTGATGAGACATTAAGTCGGGACTGTTCGCTGGTTTTATTAAATTAATTTAGTCGCCATTTTGTTTTCCTTGTTGGCGATAGCTAACTACCTCTGAGGCCGTTCGTGTCGTTCGCAATCGGTAACAGTCAAACGGTCGTATAAGGTAAATTATTAGCGTTTTCTGATTCAATCGATACAATCGATACGGTACTTGAACGCGCTACAGATGAAAACGTTATTCTTTTTCGGTTAAACGCAAACGAAACGCAAACGTATTGCAATAAAATGTAGAAAATAACATCTTTTTGACGACTCTGACTACTTATTTTTATACTAGTGACAAACAGATTGAAGCATGATCAGACGCCGGGTAACCCGGCGTCTGATCTGGCTCCAAACTGTTAGCAATTGAAATAATAGTGACAAACAGATTGGAGCCTGATCAGACGCCGGGTAACCCGCCGTCTGATCTGGCTCCAAACTGTTTGCAATGGAAATAATAGTTTTAGCGTAAACGTATTTATTGGGAAATAATCTTCTCCACTGTAATCCATGTCACCACAGACGTCAATACAAATTATCTGGATCCAGATAAGAGGACGATTAACCAGTGACTTGTTCAGGATCAAACCTACTGTCGCTCGCATTGATTTTTTTCTATAAACTCAAATCAGACTAATTTTAATAAAAGTGTGAAGATCATAGTATCGAAAATGAGCTCTAAGTATGTTAATAGTTCAAACATTTCACTGCCAAATAATTTATATTTATTGTTTTACCTTTTAATAGAAACATTGTCATACAGTTGAGACATTATTCTTTCCCGTTTAAAAGCAACGAAACGCGAACGCAGTAAAATGAAGAAAATCACAACTTCTTGACCATTCTGAATGTTGATTTTAACTTTGACGGCAAACAGTTAGGAGTCTGATAAGAAGCCGGATTACCCGGCGTCTGATCTGGCTCCAAACTGTTTGCATTTGAAATAATATATTTAGCGTAAACGCGTTGATTGGGAAAGAATAACATTTTCTCTTTCTTTCTTTCTTTCTTTCTTTATATACTCCATGACACTGCTTTCGCGTATTTTATGGAGGTGCAGGTGAGCATCCGTGCCAAGGATAAAAGTTGGTAAAACAGCAGTGAATAGAAAATACTTTAAAAAGTTTGATAGTGAAGAAACAAATTGAGATAGATTTAATGTACAAGGAGTCTAAAATCAGGTTAAAAACATCATCCAAGGACCCTCAAGGAGCCCTTTTTTATGAAGGACGGAGGGGGTCAGATAGCTTTTGAACACCTCAACGTCAGGTTGTAGAACGGCAACTGCTGGTATCTTGTTCCAAAGTACAACTGCGTGTGGAAAAAGGAGTACTAATAGTATTTAAAACCGGGGTGTATGAGTATGTAGGACAGTGGATGTATATGGCGCGACATACTCTCAGGACGCTCGAGATATAGAAGGGTATTGGAACAGCAACATACCCATATACAATTTTGAAAAACATCGTCAGTCGGCTAAAATCTCGTCGGTCTCTCAGCGTACCCCAATTTAAAAAGTTTACTAGAGCTGTGACAGCTTCCGTACTATTCTTGACATAGTCTGAACTTACCCATCTTGCAGCTTGCTTCTGTACCTTTTCTACCTTCTTTATATTTTCGTCAGTGTTGGGACTCCATACTGTGGAGGCATACTCAACCTGCGGTCTAACGAGTGTCTTGTAGGCTGTCTCTCTGATTTTGGTGTTTTTGTCGGGCTGTTCCTGCGGAGAAAGTTTAGGGTATTTGTTGCAGCCGATGTTATATTGTTTACATGTTTATTCCATGACAAATCTTCTGAAATGGTAACACCTAAGTATTTGGCACTGTCAACTGATTTTAGTGTTTGTCCATGCAGTGTGTAGTTAAATGAGAATTTCTTACTCCTAGCAATAGAGAGAACAATACATTTACTGGGATTAAACTCCATGTCCCACGTGAGTTCTCAGTCAACAAGCTTGTCTTGGTCATCCTGGAGTTTCTGACTGTCTTGGAAACCCAGGAATACAGCAGTGTCATCTGCGAAAAGTCTCACTTGGGATGTAATATTGTCAGGGAGGTCGTTTATATACAGTACGAACAGAACTGACCCTTTGGGAACTCCTTATGTGACTGGAACCTGTGAAGAAAATTCACCTTCGAGTGCAACCCGCTGTGACCTGCCAACCAAGAAATTCCTTATCCATGTGGCAATTGAACTAATGTCACCATGTATTTGCAGTTTATAAAGACGTTTTAGGTGATTTACTTTATCAAAAGCCTTGGAGAAATCAATAAGTACAAGATCTGTTTGTTGTCCTTTCTTCATATTTCGTGCCAGTTCGTCTACGAGTTGGATGATATGTGTTTCACACGATCTTTTCTCTCTAAATTCGTGCTGCAATTCATAAAGAATGTTATGTTTGTCAAAATGGTCTGAAAGATTTGAAGAAATAATATGTTCTAACATTTTGCAGAGTATACATGTAAGCGAGATTGGACGGTAGTTTGCTGGGTCGTCTTTGCTGCCTTTTTGTAGAGAAGAACGACGTTTGCGGAGGTCCAGATCTTTGGTAGTTCGCCTGTGTCAATAAGTTTCTGGAATAACAATTTCAAGATTGGTGCAATTTTTCTCCACTGTTTACAATGTTTTTGTCCGCAATATGGTTATAAAGTAGCAATTAAGGCAGAACGACTGACGTAATGTCGATACGAGTATCAAACAGTTTGAATTCAGATCAGACGCCGCAATACGCGGAGTCTGATCTGGATATAAACTGTTTGCAATTGCTACTTCGGTCGCATACGGCGTTTAAGAGTTAGAGAAGGCGATACATTTTGCAGGGAAAGTGGTTGATAATATAAAGACAAATGTGGTTATAGACCGATTTTATTGAGTTTCGATGCGAACCATTGCATCTCAACTTTGGGGGAGGAAGCACGCTCTTTTATTACCGGAGTTTACATTTGCACCGTTGTCGTCTGCCGTTAGTTCTCAATATTACATATTAGTGGACATTTTGAGAGAGTGAAGATAATGAAGAATGATAACAGCTTGAATCAAGATCAGACGCCGCTTTACGCGGCGTCTGATCTGGCTACAAGCTGTCTGCAAATGTAAGCCAAGTCTTAATTTTCCCTCCCTCTAGCAACTCCCTCCGAACAATGCACGCAATCTTTGTCTTCCATAAGGTGTGGTTGTAGAGAGGGAGCACCGTATACATGTACACCATTTTCACGTGGATATGGATGTACGCATAGATTGTGTTTCATCGGACAATAACGATATAATACGGAACTAAACCTATAAAAAAAATACCAACCCTCAAATCAAAAGTAAATAAGTTTATCTTTGCCAAAGGTTAGCTCCGCCCTGCAAGTTGAAAAAAGCCGGCCTATAAAGGCCGTTATCATACTCGATTATTATAGTAAGCGATCTTAACAATCATGAAGGTGTTCGTGTTCATATTGGCAATTTCCCTGGCATACGGTACGTGTTTTAGTATGTTCCTACTTTCCATTTCTACATGACAATGGGCGTATGTAATGGGAAATATGTTATTCTTTCCTGTTTAGAAGAAACTGCAAACCAAAATCCAATACAGGAATATGCAGAAAATAACAGTGTTCTGAAATCTTGTCGAATCATGTTTACATGTAAAGAATGTATCTGGAAAACATTGTTTGCAGTTGGCATTATATTACTGTTCTATAACAAAGACGTTTAGTAGGGAAGGATATTGTATCCAATATATACATGTAAGTGTAGCATGTTGAGAAACTATGCAACCAGACCGGGACTCGAACGCGGAACCAATCGCTTACAGGCCTGCGTGTCCCGTCTGAGCCACCCTGGCCGCTTACACAAATATCTCATCATTTGACTATGAGCTCACATTCACTCGACACAAGAATTCGTCCCAAATTATTATTTACCTTGATTGCCAAATGCGGCATGATGAGAAACTATGCAGCCATACCGTAACTCGAACCCAGGATCCCTCGCTATATAGGACGACTGCTCTACAGACTGAGCCACCCAGACCGCTTACACAAATCTCTCACCATTTTACCGTAAATTCAACCAGGCCACGTATCAACTCCAGTCTATATAACCTTATTAGAAAAGTCATTATATATACGAATCCTCTAAAGTATTTATATTCGTGTTTTTGTAATCATTTTTGTAAATTATGAGTGCATTTAGAACTTCTCTCTTTTATATTTCTACCATTTTATGAGTATACTAATACGTCAGATCCTTTTTAGTTCTACCTGTTATTGAATGCATCTATACCACTTTTAGTTTCTACAGATGTATGCGTGTATTGGTTGATACGTCATCTTGATCACATTTCTTCCCTTTGTGATAGTTTACACCTGCACCTTTTGCCTGTTAACGAGTATATCTATACTCAGCAAAAATAGAAACGTCCCACGTTTTGAATGGACAGTCTCTAACGTTATTTAAGTTATACATCATATGAATGTACTTGTGGAATACTGGTCAGTTGGAGTTACACATGTGTAAAGTTTTCATAAAATAACGCAGATAAAACCCGTTAATGTAACGGAATCATGATTTGCACGTTTTGCACGTGCACGGTACACACGTTTCAATAAAGTAAGTATGTCACCTTCGTACAATACACACGATACATGCTAATGAAAAAATTGAAAAACACCATATGAATTCAATCCTTGCATCATGCCACGCTCGTCTGAAGTTGAAAGAAATCAGGCAATGGCGGCCATTGACGTCGCCCACTGGATCGGCTGCTGTCGAAAGACCAAACAGAGGCTTGCGGCCCGGTACCACCAGGCTGGAACTGTTCACAATCGTTTTCTCCTTGGTCACTCCGTTTTTCCTCCGTCAGTACTGACCACTACGGCACGTTAACGCACGTACGTCTACGTCATTTTCCAGCCACCGGAACGGCTAGTGAACACGGTGAGTCATCACAGACCTTTGCAATCGCTTGCAATCCAACGCTAAACCAATCAGAGCATGACGCCCATATTCCGGTCAAATTTGGACGACACGTCACCGTGGTGCTAAGTTATCTGTCGTCACGACGTCATTTGAATTGGAAGCAAACTAACTGGTACCAAGTTCTTTTTACTGACGAATCTCGATTCATACTTAACAATTCAGATGGTAGACTACGCAAATTGATTACATTTAAGATTCAGCATTCAATATTTGACACAGACCTCACAGCAAGAGTGAATGACTGACGTTCTCATTAAACGTTACGTTACGCCGTAGAAATGGAGCGTATATTGGTGCAAACGGTGGCCGTATACGATATTAATCTTACTGAATATAACTTGGGACTTTTTATGAGAATTCAGTAATCAAATAAACCCCTACCAACTTCTTCATTACATCACTCGACACGTTTTTATATCAGCAATATGAGGTCAACTGATATGGATTAAAAATTGAATAAACTTTATTTTCTGTATAGGTTTTACTACCATCAACCTTATAACTTTCAAGTAAATTTCTCTGTAATAGGGTGGGATGTTTCTATTTTTGCTCAGTATAGTAACACAATCGTTATAGTTCTACCTTTTCACGAGTGTAGTTCATATGTCTACATGTTTATGAGTAACTTACAAGTACATGTATTAAACTGCCCATTTTATATTTCAACTTGTTTGTATAAATACATGAACGCCAAACACTACACTCTCCTCATAAGTTTTCTATTGCCTTACTAGAAAACTCTAAGCTTTCTAAGCTTTGTGTTTCTACTTCTTCATGTGCGCAATATTAACTCAAAGTCGTGGCATGACTTATTGCGTTGCAAACGGTGTTGACTCAGACCACCTTTCGCGTCAAAGAAGCAGCCACTGACCAAACTCTACACTATTTGACATTCAGTAATTTGGACGATATTTTGTCACATAATTTGTTTACCAGTATTGACCTTGATCAGGGGTCGATACTCTTGTACTTTCAACTCCTCCTTCACTTTCAACCCGATTCATTTGATACTTTGCATAAATGTTACTCAGGTGTAGTAGATGTGCAAGACATAAATGTCAAGTCTCTGTGACCTTGACCTTTGGCCTTGAAACTGGTCTTGAAATTAGCAGGCAAATCCTGCAAAATCTTGTACTTTAAACTCCAGTTACATCCCAATTCATTTGATACTTTGCATAAATGTTACTCAGGTGTAGTAGATGTGCAAGACACAAATTTCAAATCTCTGTGACCTTGACTTTTGCCTTGAAATTGGTCTTGAAATTGGTAGGCAAATCTTGTATTTTCAACTCCTCCTTCAGTTTCAACCGGATTCACTTGATACTTGGCATAAATGTTACTCAGGAGTAGTAGATGTGTAAGACACAAATTTCAAATTTCAAACTTTGAATTTCAAATTTCAAACTTTGAACTCCTCCCTCAATTTCAACCTGTTTCACTTGATACTTGGCATAAATGTTACTCAGGAGTAGTATACATGTATGTGCAAGACACACATTTCAGGTCTCTGTGACCTTGACCTTTGTCCTTGAAATTGGTCTTGAATTTGGGAGGCAAAATCTTGTTCTTTTAACTCCTCTTTCACTTTCAATCTGATTCACTTGATACTTGGCATATATGTTACTCAGGAGTAGTTGATGTGCAACACACAAAAAGGTCTTCAGCGTGTGACAGAGTGCTGTATAGTGGTGGTTTTTTTTATCACCTTTAGTGATAGCCGTTCTAGTTAGCTTAATTTAGTGGTCGTTACAGCGAGGTTTTACTATACATTATTGTTCTCTCATGTGACGACTTATCGTCTAAATTCTTTCAGCTTTAAAGGACTGTGATTACAATGTTATCACAAGTTCATGGACTCCGAGGGGTGCAACACTTGCTTCTGTTCCAATGGTGAAGTAGCTTGTACATGTACACTGAAGTTTATGCTCAAACAATTATTCCTATTGAAAACAGCTTGGAGCCAGATCAGACGCCGGGTTACCCGGCGTCTGATCAGGATCCAAACTGTTTGCCAATACATTATCGTTATCTCATGTGACGACTTATCGTCTGAATTTCTTTCAGCCTTAAAGGACTGTGATTACAATGGCATCACAAGTTCATGGACTCCGAGGGGTGCAACACTTGCTTCTGTTCCAATGGTGCAGTAGTTTGTACATGTACACTGAAGTGTATGCTCAAGCAATTATTCCTATTGAAAACAGCTTGGAGCCAGATCAGACGCCGGGTTACCCGGCGTCTGATCAGGATCCAAACTGTTTGCCAATACATTATTGTTCTTTCATGTGACGTCTAATCGTCTGAATTTTTTTCAGCCTTGAAGGACTGTGATTACAATGGTATCACGTACCACCCCGGAAACAAGTTCATGGACTCCGAGGGGTGCAACACTTGCTTCTGTTCCAATGGCGCAGTAGCCTGTACACTAAATTTTATGCTAAAACCATTATTCCTATTGCAAACAGCTTGGAGCCAGATCAGACGCCGGGTTACCCGGCGTCTGATCAGGATCCAAACTGTTTGCCAATACATTATCGTTATCTCATGTGACGACTTATCGTCTGAATTTCTTTCAGCCTTAAAGGACTGTGATTACAATGGCATCACAAGTTCATGGACTCCGAGGGGTGCAACACTTGCTTCTGTTCCAATGGTGCAGTAGCTTGTACATGTACACTGAAGTTTATGCTCAAACAATTATTCCTATTGAAAACAGCTTGGAGCCAGATCAGACGCCGGGTTACCCGGCGTCTGATCAGGATCCAAACTGTTTGCCAATACAATATTGTTCTCTCATGTGACGTCTAATCGTCTGAATTTCTTTCAGCCTTGAAGGACTGTGATTACAATGGTATCACGTACCACCCCGGAGACAAGTTCATGGACTCCGAAGGGTGCAACACTTGCTTCTGTTTCAATGGTGCAGTAGCTTGTACACTAAAGTTTATGCTAAAACCATTATTCATATTGCAAACAGCTCGGAGCCAGAGCAGACGCCAGGTTACCCGGGGTCTGATCAGGATCCAAACTGTTTGCCAATACATTATTGTTCTCTCATGTGACGTCTAATCGTCTGAATTTCTTTCAGCCTTGAAGGACTGCGATTACAATGGTATCATGTACCATCCTGGAGACAAGTTCATGGACTCCGAGGGGTGTAACACTTGCTTCTGTTCCAATGGTGCAGTAGCTTGTACACTGAAGCTATGCCTACCGAAAAGTAAGCAGCATTGGAAAGATGTTGTTTTTCCAAGTAAAAATGTTTATAAAAAAAAAAATATGCTTAATCAAGTGTTCCTATTGCAAACAGCTTGGAGCCAGATCAGACTTCGGGTTAGCTTGTACACTGAAGCTATGCTTACCTAAAAGTAGACAGCATTGGGAAGATGTTTTTTTTCCAAATAAAAGCATTTATGATAAAACAATTATTCCTATTGCAAACAGCTTCGAGACAGATCAGACGCCGGCGTCTGATCAGGCTCCAAACTATTTGCAAATCAGATAGATAACAGTTGTAAGAAAATTCAAATAAATGTCATTTGTTTCAGGTCTTTGCATTTCGTTTACGTTTAGTCGCGTTTTAGCCATTTATCCCATTTTCGCTTATGTTGCATAGGTATATGACCCATGGGGAATTTCTCTATTCTCCATATCAAGTGACGTCAGATGTTTGCCCCGCTTAACCACAAGCGCTATTATGAAACTTTGCTTGAATAATATTTATTGTCTAAGAAACAATATGTGACAATATAGGCCAAATGAATCGTTTGGTTTGTCTTTAAGATCTTTTATCACATAAACGTGCAAAATATAGAGGGCCGTAAAAATCGTACGGCCCACTGGGCATATATTTTATACTAATTTTCGAATCACCAAAATACTGTATTACTACGCCGACTTTAAATCACTTTAGAAAATCTAGACAAAATAAGATCACCACTAGGGATTTAAAATAGTTCCAAGTGTCCTAAAACATTATCCCAGGCAATCCCGCAAACTCAGGCTGCAAATTAGGCTACGTAGAGCTCTAGTAGAACAGTGACTCAGACAGTTTTTCAAATTTAGACGTTACAGTAATAATGACGTCGTGTTGCTATAACGACGTTATTTTGAAAACAAAACTTGATTCTAACTGTCAAATGATCATTTTTGGTCAGTTAGAACAGTTTTAAATTAAATATGAATTAAAAATTTGAATAGGGTATCGGAAGAGTCTTTACACAACACATTGATGTTGATTTTCTTTATTTTAGTTTGATTGGTATTTTTATCTACGGATGAATAAAACCGAATAACTCCTATGACGAATCGTTTTACTAAGAGCCGAGGGCAAAAGTGAAAGTAAGAGCGTTCGGATTTTCGTGTCATTTTGGTGTTTATGTGATAAATAGGATATCAAATTCGTGTGTTGTCAGTCGTGAATTTATTGAACTCGTTGGATAAAATCATATGTTGCTCGCCAAGGCTCGCAACATATTATTTTATCCAACGAGTTCAATAAATTCACGACTGACAACACACTCATTCAATATCCTCTATTTATTTTAGCAAAACCTTGGAATTTTGATGAGAAAATATTTCTCAAAACAAAACAAATAAAGCTAACTACTATAAGTTTCGTGAAATAAGTTGTACACAATATTCCTCACAAGAAAATCAAAACACATTGTAGAAAAAGGTGTGCATTAAGATGTTATCAACTAGATCTATCTAAATTTACAAAATGCAAAACTTGAATTACAAAAACAAAATGGCTCATTCAATGTATTGTTTTCATTCTATTCAAAAGTATGGTCGGTGATAAAAAAAAAAAAGAACAAACTTACAGATGGGATTTGTTGTAATTACAGATTTGCTTTTAAAAACCGAACTTTGAAGCTTAGGTACAGTTACCTCCCTTAAAAAAAATGAAACTCTGTCTTAAAATTGCATTATTGGTTATTCGCAGACTTGCACAGAAGATTAATAATAGTGTTTAAAAATTATAATATTATCGATCTTGAACATGTTGAACACATTGTAGTCATCACTGTAGGCACTCCACACTTTATAACAGTGGAGAAAATGTTTTAACTTTGAAATACTGTTTGACCTATTAATGCGAGCTTGACTTATTTAGACTCTATTGTACAGCACAATCGTCTAGTCCAAAAGAAGACTTAACACGAGAAAGGACACCTGTCGGACCCGACTGGCAGATGATAAGAAATACAGTAAAACATCTCTTTAAACCACAGTAATTTTGACCATTAAACTGTGTTTTAGCAGGTGTTTAAGGCAGGTGACTGCTTAATGCAAGATGATCGTAGTACAGAAAGCTCCTTTAGGAGTTTTATGTTTTACGGTTACCTTGCTTTAAGCTGTCACCTGTATTTTATGGAATCAATTAACCCTTTTTAGTAGTCGTTATAGAGACGTTTAAAGTATTACACAAATATAACTGCCCCTTTTGATATGTCATGGTCAAAATAAGGAGATAAAGGGGTCATCAAATATTGTAAACGATGTAGTCCGCTATAGAGAGGAGAAGACGTTTTCCATTCCCAATTAACGTGTTTACGGCTGAGCTATTATTTCCATTGCGAGTAGTTTATAGCCAGATCAGACGTTGGGTAAGGACACAGGTTGACATGAATAGTCACAATAGTCAATATTTTGACATTTTCTGCAGTTAATTGTATTGCGATTTGGTTTAAACGCGGTGGAGGAATAACGTTTTATCCTCTGTATGAATGTAATAGTAGAAGGGCTGGCACCATGAATGAACTTTTTTTATTTAACACATCCAGTACAAAAGTTATGTTGATTTGAGGGAATAGTATACATACAGAAAATGACACTGGAGAGTGGATGCCAGACTCAGAAGTGGTGCAGAATTTTGTTACAGTAGTTTTATTACCCCACCCACTCCATTTAAGTGGTAAATACCGATGTCGTGTATAGTCTTATAATCATGTCACATATTAATCAATTGACTCACAACACCTAAAAAAGTCTTCTTATATACTTTTATGTAGAATCATGGTATAAAGGTTTGTTTATTGTTAATATATGTCTCCCTCAACCTTCACTCCCACCTTCCCCCCCCCCCCCCCCCCCCCCCCCACAACCATCAAGCTTTTGGGGAGTTAAGACATTTTATTGTGCTTTCTGTCTGTCTATTTGTCTGTCTGTTAAAACTCGTTTGGAACTAGCTCGCATAACAAAACTGAAAGACTTTTCTCAAATGTTCACAAGTGAGTTATTTACATATACGAGACACCGTTGGACATTGGGCTGTGACCAACTTTACTATAAACTGTTTTCCTTCATAGATATAATGGGGAAAACCACGTGCAGCTGTTAATCTATAAATGATGAGTAACAAACATTTAAAGAACCATTCAAAAATGAGTTATGAGAGATAGTGTAAATCTTAAAATATAACAAATAATTAGATCTACAAACCGAAAACAATGCAACTTAGTGTATGCTTATAAAATACTAAAAACAATTTAACATTCATCACAGCGTACTCAAAGTTTTAAAATATACGTGCATTATATACATCATCACAGGATTATATATACAACTGTTGTCGTCTATACATTATAAAATCTTGACAGATTTTGGCACTAGTTTTAACATCATAAACATCAGACAGTCTGAGAATGAATTCAAATTTCGCATATGTGAATGTGTATAAAATGGTTTGGAAAGTTTACTGCGACCATTTTGACTGTAGTTATGGCGCTTTGAATATATTTCCTACATAAAATATCTAGGACAAAAAAGTGTGCACCGAAATTCCTCTACACTTTTGAAGGGAATTATACTAAATTTCCAAGATTGGCTACTTATATGAAATGTCTGAGGGGTTTGCTATTTGAGCTGCAATTATTTTACATAGAATGCATGTATACATAAATAGGAAAATATCGTGTACAGTTAATTCTTCCTACACTGTTGGAGGACTTTTATAGACCAACTACGTGTATTTGAAGGTGTAGAAGTGGTTTGGAATTTCGACTGCGACCATTTGGATATAAGTTAATGCCCTTCAAATTAAAATGTGTACAACTTCCTCACTATTTGGTTCAAACTGTCATAGATGAACCACCTGTATTTTGAAGGGATATGGGTGGAAGTATTGCGGTACTTTATATTAGTAAGTATTTTGAAAAACTACATTGAAGTTGGAAATAGTGATATTGATAAATAATTAACTCCATAAATGAGTATGGTTCTTATAAAGAATTAAGATGATTGGACTTGTATAGGCAAAGTGAAAATAACTAGTATAAAAGCTGCTATTCTTAATGAAACAGACTGGAACTATTCCATGTCCGACTTGGAATTGAAACCTGCAACCGCTCTCCCGCGTCGCTATAAGCAACCACAACTTATCACAAGCATTATACTTTAAGTTAATTAATTAGGTGTCCAAGTAAATATTTTCATATATACGAGTACATTCACCTTTAGCACAATTATAACGTTTGGTTCCTTAAGCGACTTCTCACTATACATGCTAAATAAGAGCATTATACTGGAAATATGTGTCAAATTCCAAGCTTTTTGAACAGCAAGTACATCAACTTACATTATGTATTTCAATTAATGTAAATTAGTTTCATAAGGGGCGTGCATTTTCATTGTCATATAAACACTCACTTTAGCATCAAAATAATATTTGGTTATTTTAGCAAGCAATGACACTATATATATACTCTTTATTTCCTCTTATTATAGAGATTATATCATTTGACAAGATACATCACAATACATGTAATAATTATGATATTACAACATTATGACCGAAACACAAATGAAACAAGTATCTAATACACTATTTGAACATAACCTATGGGTACAAAGAATACAGAGATCATCATTTTAAGTTTGTATGTAGCGTTGATATGATACAAATCTCAAAGTGAATGAAACATTAACATCGGACTTCAATTTAGTAATGGTTGAATTACACCTTTATACATAAATGTACATTTTTGTATTTTCTCAAATAACTTGAGAACAATAGGTTATAAGGAAATGGTAACTTGAACAGGCACAATAATTCGTAGCTATCAGTTTTATATAAAATTAAACTTGATTATGATTGACCCTTAGTGCATGATATCTCAAATACGGCACTTAGACAGAACAGGCATCAAGAGAAGTCAAAATCAATATAAAGGCTCAGTGGTATTCCATTACTGTTCCTTATACGACTCCTTTTTCGAAACCAAACAAAATAAGGTGTCAGTAGTGTGCTGCTTTCTAGTAGAAACACAAAGAATTCATTTTATTATCACCGCAATGCACAGAATAAAGAGTTTGGTTAGTCTAAATTGTATACACACTGATACTATGATAAAACAGTAAAGGCAGTAAAGCAATAATCATAATCCTGTTCACGGTTTATGCTGATCAAATATAAACCATTTTTATGCACATTGAAACAAACAACGTGGCTTTTGACAGAAATAAATTGAAAGTTTAGTTTGACCAGGTCTAACTCAAAGTTGCGCATTCATTATGTTGCAAAAAATCAGATCAGACGCCGCATTACGTCTGATTTGGGTTCTAACTGTTCGTAAATGAAAGCGAAGTCATGCTCAGCATTCTTAGAGTATTAATTTCCTTCCCTTTAACAACTCCCTCCGAACACCACACACTCTTCGTCTCTCATTGGGTGTTATTGTACAGAGGAAGCACTGTATATTGCTCTCATTTGGCATATTGTGTGAGTGGTTCTGAAGGTAACTAAAAGTATATTTTGTGTCAAAAAGGAATTATTTTATAACAGTATTAATTTACAAACCTAAAATGCGACTAAAATACACTGGTTCTAATACGTGCAATATACTTTCCCTTTAAGATAGCTTAATTTGACACATATATTTGACATACATTTTCAATATAATTTTCTCATTTTGCAATTACTGTGAATGGTTGCTAAGGTAACCATTTATTATTTTCATTTTACTGTTTTACGACAATGTTAACTTGCAAACTGTAATGAATACGAGCTTAGATAGTGAACTTTCAGTACAATGGTTTTGACAGGTTCAGTGGTTGACTTCAAAAATGCTAGAATTCATATTTTGATTATAATGCTATTATTCAGCAATTGTTATGGGTGGTTGCTATGGTAACCAAATACCAGTTTCATGCTAAACGCGAACGTGTATATGACAATGGTTATTTGCAAACCTTATAATGAAACTAATTAAAGTAATTGTTTAATGATTCTGATAGTTTACTGCATTTTACCTGCCTAATGTCTTGCCTTTGACACACGTTTCCAGTAAATTAAGTCCTTTTGGCAGGTGTTACCATAGTTACCAAGCACTATATGCATGTATTTCTTCTATTTGTATTTTATAACGCCACGCTTCAATATGGTGTTATAGCCATTTAAGAGTGATCATGGTACATTTCAAGTAATACAGCTCAGTTACATACCGGTAGTAATAAAAACATTGAACATATTATAGTTTCGTTTCCATGGTTACCTCTTAGCAACCCAAATCCAAAAGGTTTCTTCCCAAATAGTAATCAACACACATTTGTTATTTTTGTTTCTTAGTGATCATATTCAAATTCAACATACACTCAGTACAAAAAGAAACACACATTTTGTATCACAATCTTATTTTTATGTAGAAGGAACGTATTGGTGAATTATTATTAAATCTTTATTGAATTGGTAGCATCACAACCTGCACTAATCGGTGCGGTATTTTAAACAAGCTGTAGTTAATTCCTTCGCTGCCAAATTAATCGTGGGGTTTTTACCCCTTCACCGTCTTATTGTCGTCTGCTTCAATTTTGTTGTTTGCAAGATCGTTTCAAAGTAAAATTCAATGTGGAATGACTTAAATGAAATCGATAAGAGTGTCAAACAGTTTGGATCCTGATCAGACGCCGCATTACGCGGCTTCTGATCAGGATCCAAACTGTTTGCAAACGCTTTTTGGCGTCATTAGGAGGGAAATGGTTGAAAGGTAACACAATGTTTTTTGAGTATTTTTTTCTGAACTTGTTGCAGAATTAAATAAATCTTGAGATATGGTCTTTCTTTTCTAACTTTCCTCAAAACAATGTATCCTAATCTGCGCCTGAGCACGATGTGCGTTTCTTTTTGTACTGAGTGTAGATGCATGAATTTTCTACCAGTCCTAAAATATGCCAAACTCATAGTTTCTTTTTTCAGTATACTAACCCCTAAACAGTGCACGTGCGTACCAATTAGGTATAATGTTGACCTGAAAGTTACAATGTTATTCTATAATAAATATGTCGTGTTTCGAAATTCAAATGTCATTGTATCTGAAACATGTACTTTTTACCTGAAAAATGCTATGAATTTGATGTTTTTTGCACACCAAATACTCTGGTTTGAGGTGGAAATCCTCTTTTCACGTTACCATGGTAACCGGATACCAGAAACAAGTTTTGGAGGTATTATTTTCCATTTCATGCATAGAGGTATAAATGGTGTAACTTTCATGCAAATCGGAGCCATGGGTGTCGACGCCTTTTATAATACAGAGAATTACTGTTACATAGTGTTAAATCTGATGACAGAGTTATGGCCCTTGTTTTAAAAAATCTGCACCACTTTCAGATCTGGCATCCACCATAAATTAAAGCCTCATGGTCTAAACTATTCGAAAATATCATCAGAAATTTTATACTAGATGGGTTAAAAAAGAATCCAGTTTAAGGCCCTTTTATTCAGTTGGCCCTTCTACTAAAATAAATAACACTCATTTTTTATAATAACCTCTTCCCAAATTGATTCGGCACAGAATATCTCAAGATCAGAAACCCTTCAGTGCACTAGATTTTTGTTCAAGTATACAATAATTCCACCTCCATGGTTCGTTCTGTCTTTCCTGTATGGTTCATCAAAAGAATTGGATACAAACAATGATTCATTTGACATTAAGTTATCTAAATGAGTTTCTGTGAAGCATAGTATGTTAAAATCGAGAAAATGATCTTTGATAAAGTCCAGTTTGTTCCGCATGCTCCTTATTTTACAATGCATAACAGATAGATCAGATATGACAGGACCAGGTTTTGTTTTCAACGTCTCCTGCTTCAAAAAGTAGTAGCAGGACAACCATACTGAAACTGATATTGTAAATTATTTCTTTTGAAAGACATATTCCTTTATGTAGAAAAACTCGCAAATTTTCAAACAGCCATATACAATATCTAAAGAAAACAAAAATATCATGATGCACACAAAATCGTTTAAATACACTAAAACATCTGCCATGAAACAGTCCAATGGATATCCTCTAAGTCGTTACCTATGTGGTAATAGCACCACCATTACTTGACAGATATCCATCTGGACCATTTCATGGCCAATGTCTGTCATTGGGGCACCTGTATACCAAATTACAAACTTATTATAAACATAACATTGAAAGAGAGAAGAAGAAAGAAGGAAGAAAAGAAGTAGAAGTAGAATAATACATGTTGGAAAATATAAAGTTGTAGTCATACTGAAATCAAATCAGTGGAAAGGAGAATTCGAGAATTTTGGTGTTACAAAAGATCGATATGGTTGATCAAAAACAAAGAAACCAAGAGACCAAGATTTGTATTTACTAGTACCTATGAGAAAAAATAGAGAAAATTATGGAGACGAAAAATTTTTTTTTTTTCATTTATAGTTTCGAATTTCTTTTCGTCTCTCATTTATGTTTAATCTTCAGCAGAAACACTAGCCAGTTTAAGTTATCAAAAACAAAAACACTAAAAAAAAACACTCTATATATTCACACCGGCAATGAAATCTAAACCAAACAACTACACACAAACACACACACACAGAGACAGCCACACGCCATACAATCATACATATACTAACACGCATACACCCTCACGCACGAGCTTACACACGCTCGCTTGCACTACAAACTTACACACTACAAGCCACTTATGTCATGTATATGTACATAATCTCCAAAACCCAGTAGGAGTAGCAGTAGCCGAACTAGTAGAAGTTATAGTAGTAGTAGTAGTAGTAGCAGTAGTCGTACATAATGTAGTAGTAGTAGTAATAGTAGTAATAAGAATAGTAGTAGTAGTAGTAGTAGTAGAAGTAGTAGTAGATGTATTAAAACTACAAGTAGTAGAATATACAAAAGCAATAACGAAAACAATAAGAGTATCAGCAAAAGTATTAGTAGTAGAATTTGTTGCAACACAAGCGATAGAAATAGAGTTAACAGCAGCATTAACACCAATAGCAGTCGTTTAATAACTACAGTGCTCCTTCACGACAACGGACCTCCGAACAACTATTCCTTCCTTATAACAGTGCTTGCCGCTGGTTCCCAAACAAGAACATTATGCCTAAAACTTTCACATCTGCAATATCGTCTGTTTAACACGGTAAACCCGCTGTTGTTTCTCAAAGTAACGTATTGGACATTTTGACAGAGTAAACATACATGTTCATCTAAATAAGTTTGAAACCAGACTAGACGCCGCGTACCAGATCAGACGTCGCGTTATGCGGTATTTGATATTGGCTCAAACTGTTTGCAAATGTACTTTAAGATAATCTTCCCTCCCTATAACAACTCAAGCAGACAAACAAAAACACTATTTGTCTCCAATTGGTTGTTGTTGTAGAGAGGGAGCACTGTTATATCCTTATTTTCACTTATAGTATTTCAGCTACAACTTGCAGATACAGTGGAGAATCTGTTATTCTTTCCCGTTTAAACGCAAACGAAACTCAAACGCAAAGTACAAAAACGTAGAAAAGTACAACTATTGCACAATTTTGATAAGTCATGTTTATCTTGGTGGCAAACAGTTTGGAGCCTGATCAGACGCGGGTTACCCGGCGTCTGATCTGGCTCCAAACTGTTTGTAATAGAAATTATAGTTTTAGAGTAAGCACGTTTATTGGGAAAGAATAACGTTTTCTCCACTGTACAGTGGCCATATCTACAGCTCTGGGGCGAACTTCAAATCTCTTGACTGCTGTAACATGTGTGATTGTCAAAATGGCTTCATATCGTGTACAGAAATGGCATGTATCAACCCCAAAGATAAAGTAGTATCGTAAATGACCAATAAAACTCACCTCTATATAAGCGTAGTAGGTGTTTGTAGTTTCTTTACCTTCCTTCGGCATCTACAGTAAAACCTCGCTATAGCGAATTGTTGTAAAAATTATGTGATAACGGCAGGTTACTGATTTGATCAAGATGACAGTAAAACAGAAAGCTCCTGAAGGAGCTTTCTGTTTTACTGTCGCCTTGCTTTAAGCTGTCACATGTATTATTACAACTAATTAGCTGTCCTTTTGATGGTCGTAATAGATTCAAAATTCAAGATTCAAACATTTTTTTAAGTAACGTAAACATAAACATGTTTCTTGTTTCATGATAAAAAGGATAGTCAATATAATATACATGACAATTTCTTTGTATAGACTCTGTTGCCCACCATCTTATCCATATCTGGATATAAGATACCAATATAACTCGGAATTCTTTGTATTACCTGAGGCTGGACGTATCCGAACCACATACAATCAAAATTGTGTACAATATTACCTCTTAACGGCAACCGTCAATTTCGGATGGTATATAATCTCAGAATCACATGACTTCCCACTGGAAAACAAAAGCAACGCAGGACGTTCCTACAGGAGCCCTCTGTATTACTTTCGTACAACAGTGAACCGCCACCTATTCAACTACGCTAGAGCTGCCTGGTTGCTCAAGAGGGACAATAAATTAATATGAAAATATACTGTAAGGCATGAAACCTAATGCTCTTACATGTAAACAACGGAATTACAAATGTTATACAGTAATATGAGGGTTTACTGTATATGATATTGATAGGAGTGAATTTTTTCGTTTAGAAGAACGTTCCATATCACTTGGGACAAACTAGGTATTACGATGAAATATTTTGCTACGACAACTTATATGAGTATTATAGCCGATTTGTATTCCTACAAAGGCAATTTTGTTTTCGTAGCAAAACGGTTCTCACTATAAATACTACACGTATGCACTAACTTCGTAGGAATACAATTATATTATAATACACAAATAGGTTGTCGTAGTACATGTAATACATTTTGATGATACATGTAAAACCTAGTTGCCCCCCCCCCCCCTCCCGTGCATTTTGCCTCTAGCTATTTAACCCATTCTCCACCATTGGCGACAAAATGTGACTCAGCAAAGTACAACAAAACCTCTCTTTAAAAGGCAGATGTCAGCTTAAAGCAAGGGGAATGTAAAACAGAAAGCCCCCAACAAACCCCTTCATAAAACAAGGCTTGCCCCTGGCGCCTGATTTTGATAAGACGATACATTTTAATTTCTTCTACCTTCAACAACTCCCTCCGAACAACCCACCAACGACATTTATTTGTCTCCATTTGGGTGTAGCTGTGGGGAGGGAGCACTTGAATTAAAGGCATGTAAAAAGGTAGTAGAAGTAGAAGTAGTAGTAGTAGTAGATGTAATAGTAGTAGTGGCAGTACATAAAGTAGTCGTAGTTGTTGTTGTGGAACTATTAAACTATGAAGTAGTTTAGCAGTAGTAGTGATACATGTAGAAGAAACAGTAAGCGTAACAGAATTGGCAGCGATGCCATAATAAGAAATGTTAGCACCAGAAAATGCGTTAGCTATGTTACAAATACTAGTACCCATAGTTTGATTATCATATTTCAGCTACGACCTGCAATTATGGTGGCCAAACCTACAGCTCTGGGGCGGGCTTTAAATCTCTTGATGGTTGTAACACATGTGGCTGTCAAAGAGGATTCGTGGTTTGCACGGAAATGGCATGCATCAACCCCACCGATCTATTAGTATCGTAAATGACGAATAAAACGCACTCCAAATCGCAGGTGTTTGTAGTTGTTTATCGACCCTTTAACAACTAGATGATATTAACTATTTCATCCCCAAAACTTTAACGGACCATTTTAGTTGCCCATTTGGTCTAGTCAATTTGATGTAAAATGACAAACAATGCATACCCTAATCAGACGGCTCTTTCAGGAACCCTCTGATCAGATGTTACACAATTTGGATACCACAAATATAAAACGCTTCTGCCAAGAACTAAAGAAGGCAGGTTGGTGGTGTTGATCCCATACGCTGCTTAGCAACGAATGAGGTTTGCCGAAATCATTTCCTAAAATTATTATCATCTCATCCCATCATCTCTCATCATTCATCGGCGCTATATAACCTTTTTTGTGTCGCAGTTCCGTATAACCAATTCATCCATCCATTAAGAACCCCATTTACTGCCTTACTAAAAACAGTGGTTTCAGCGTCCCTCTCTATTGGCAATCCCAACAATGATCCCCTCCTTACAACGACAATTGTCACAGTTCCCTAAACAAGACAATTATGTATAAAGGATTACTGCTGCAATATCGTCTGCTAAATATAGTCGTCTGCTGTTTTTCTCAAAGTTTCATATTGGATATCTTGACAGAAAAAAAACCTTAGTGACGCGGCGTCTGATCTGGATGCAAGCTGTTTGAAAATGTTAACCAATTTCCCTCCCTATAACGACTCCCTCTGAACAATGAACACAACAGCTGTCTCCTATTCGGTGTCGTTATAGAGAGGGGGCGCTGTATTTGCAAACAATTTGGATACCTACTAGATACCGTATCAAGCTGCGTCTGATCAGGATTCAAACTGTTGACACTCATTTTAAAATCTAAATTTAGTTAAAATACCTAAATGTCATATTTGAAAAATCAAAGCAGATGACATGTTTAAAGCAGATTACGTCATGACAGCAAATGGGGTTTAGGTAACTAGTCAATAAACATGTGCAATATATGAAACAAAACAGCGTTTATTGTAAACAGCCGATGGATAAAACATGACAAAAACTATATAAAAATGTTTAATGCATTATCCGTAGTAGATCATACATCATACTTAGTTTGAAAGATTGCTCTTGTCCTCTCGAACGCTTATTTGTTTGTATACTCAGCCAAAAATGATATACTAGGAACTGAAATATTTTCTGACTATTATTTTTATCTAGATTGAAGAAGAATTCCTTAGTGACGTTCTGTGTAAAAATTGAAGTCGACGCGATATTTTTTTTATTGTAAAATATTGAGCGAAATGACATAGGGGTCAATTTAAAAAATGACACTTTCTTTGATAAGACTGGGTTCACACACAAGAAAGGTTTAATTTCGTTTTGAATGTGGTAAAAGCACCCAAATTAGGCTGTAAGTATTGAATTTGGAGTCATTATCGCATGAATCCACCATTTTGTCCAATGCATGTCATGAATCGGCGGCGAACGCTGTTGACGTAACGCTGTACATGTAATAACACTGTAATAATGACGCAGGAAAATTGTTCAATTTAACTTGTAACGCTGATACAAAGTCATTTACCGTGTTGATTGTGTGATTTGTTTGAACACGGCGTCCTATTTCGTCCCACATGTGTTCTATAGGATTTAAATCAGGCCTATTTGCAGGCCAGTTTAATATACGCAGCAAAAAAGTAAGTTGCCCACTTGGTAACTTTTACTATACATTCAGTAAATTTTCAAGCTCAATATCTTTAAAAGTACTTTATCAACTTCAGTTTTGTTTGAGGTTTTAAAGGCCCATATGATCACCAATGTATTCCAGTAAAAATATTCAGGTTAAATGACACAAGCAACGAAAATTAAACACTTAAAGTTTGTTCTTATTTCAATGCAAAGGGAGGTAATTTGATATTATAAGACTTTCTAGTCTCAATAACGCCGTTAATATTGTCATGAATGAAAGTCTAATTGGATTTTATTTTCTTCCAGAAAAAGTTCTAGCTGCTGAATATGAGTAAAATTGTTTTGATTCCATGGAACAAAAATTCTAAGCAAAAATGCTGTTTTCAGAAAAAGAGTTATGGACCTTTTATTTTCAATACAATCTGCTAGTTATTTAGCCACAATGATTTCATGTCGTCTGCTTCTTTCTATGAAATAAAATTCAAATACAGTTTATGAATAAGACGCTGATAATTTAGAATACAAAAGTGGGTACTTTGGTTTTGGCTGAGTATATACATACAAATTATAAGGACATAATCAGGTTACGAGGTTCGTTCCCGAGGAGAGCATATAAACGAATATTGTTTCCTTTTTCTTATATAATAGGGAGACATACAAAGGACAAATGAATACGAAATGTAATCCATATTCTGAAACACACTCGCAAATAAAACAATCTCTCTTCTCTCTTTTAATATTACAGCTTCCATTGTACTCTATTATTACGATAAAAGATGATATTCTAAAACAATTTATTGGGTTTCCAAACTTTTGAAAGACCGGCGGCTAAAATACCTCGCATATATATATTATATATCATTTCCAGCGAAAATTGTGCTTTAAATCTACAGTGGCAAGATAATTGGGGAATATAGTCAACCGCTGGCACAATCTATTTCTGTATAAGTTGAATCTGGATTTGTTATTTTCGTGGCAAGACAGAGACCACGCCGCTATTTCTTCTTTATACACGCGTTTGTGCTGAAAATAATGCATGCATTTCTAGCATGATCGGACTCCGGGTAACCCGGTGTCTAATCAGACTTCAAACTGTTTGCCATATCAAGATAAAAAACTAAATCATTAGAACGTTAAAACGCCTGTCGTTTTCTCTAATTTGTTGTAATACTATTTGATTCACTTTTGTTTAAACGAGAAAGAAACACTTCCTCCCAACTATATGATAACATGGCTATGCATTTGTTTGTTGGCTATACACGTATATGTAAATACGTTTTACACCAAGAACATTTGGATCTTTATATTGGCCAAATTATGCTACTTGCAATACATACATGTACGATTACAGTGTAGAAAACGTTTTCATGACGTCATGCAGAGTAGAAACCGTTATTTACTACACTTAAACGAATTAGTTTATTGTTTTCTAAGGGTTCATGGTCTAATTTTTCATTTTGTTTTATATTAATTTCCTATCAGCAAATAGTTAATACTCTGATCAAATGCCTCAGTATACTGCGCCTGATAAGAGTCTACACGGTTTGCCTACCTTCTATGTTTAGGACTGTTGGCAAAAATGGGTTAATGGTAATGTAAAATAAATGGCATGTTTTATATTACAAGTGACGTACAAAATAGAGAAAATTAGTATTAAAAAGAAGAAAAAGTAGCAGAAATAGATGATTAAGAAAATATTTAGAAGAATAATACAACACACTACATTGCATATCACACGCAGACCGCATATCTTCTCATAAATTGTTTGACAAAGAACACTGTTAACATAACACGACGAATGGCAATTGTAGTGAAGAATAACGTCATTGGCTGCAAACGAATATACTATTAAAGTTACAAATGTAAAAAAAGAATAGGAACCATTTGAATCATTAACAAATAGTTTTTTAACTGAATGACAAACAGACTGGATCATAATCAGACGCCGGGTAACCCGGCGTTTGATTTTGCTCCAAACTGTTTGCAATGGAAGTTATATGAGTTTAGCAAAAGCATGTTTGTTTGGAACGGATAACGTCTTCTTCATCGTGTCGTGATCAAAATTTCAATTTAAACTCCTCATAATCAACATTTTTTCTATCCTTTGACTTCATAGCTTGGCCATTCTTCTTACTGACACTTGGAATTTCACTTTCTTTCACACTGGCACCTCCAAGTACGAGAGGTAAATCATAATTCTCATAGCTCTGCGACGTTTCCAATTTGGGCTTTGTGCAATTTCTTACAGGCTTTAATACGTCATTGCCGTTAACGTTTTGACTTTCTATCTTCTTTGTTATATCTGAAATTTCATCTTCAGGTAACTCCTCATACATGCCCTCACTGACTCTCTTATTTTTATCATCTTCAAACAAAGGGTCGTCATATTCCTGGTCTACAAGTTCTTCAAGTGGGTTGTTCTCAAAGAGCTTACCTATGTTCGACAACATTTTATTTGATTCTTTTGATATTCTACTTGCAGTTTCTGTCTTGTCATATACATCTGTGTCATATTTCAAACAGTTTTTATCCTTGTTCTTGTTTTGATACTCCAGATTATCATACGAATCACTACTACGAGTGTCACTGTCTGCAGATGCATTGTTTGGTTTGACGCTTAATTTTCTCATTTGTGCAAATGTATTGTAATCATCTTCAAAATTCTTTTTCTTCGCATTGTTTCCTTTCTGTTCAACAACATCATAGTCATCTTGTTCGGAAACATCGGCTTTGCGAACTTCTTCAAATGTGTTATAAGTATTGTCTGAAGGTGATACAACAGTTCCGGCTTTAGCATCACATCTATCATAAGCATCATCGCCCTCAACATCCTCAACTATTTCTGCTTTAGACTCTCTGTCACTGGCTGCAGGAACCTGTGTGTTTGGAGGTTCATTGTCAACGTCTGCATAATACTTTTCATCATCGTCATCCACTACGACTTCTTTAACTACGTAGATATCTGACTCGCGATTTTCTGCTTCATGTCTGTGGTTGTCGTTTGATGATGTAGATTCTGTGTCGTCGTTTATCTCTGAATTGACCTCCTCGTTCTGGGTATGTGCATCCATAGGACACGTTTGTATTAAACCTTCATCAAATACTACACTTACAGTGTTGTCGTGTCCGCCCTGGAGTTGGTCAATACGTTTGGTACTGGAATAGTCTAAGAGAAGAAAAGAAATTTATTAATCCATTTGTGCATAAAAGGGACATATGAAATCAGTTAAAACTCCAATCGGACGCTTCATGGTTCGCCAGCTTAGAAGAGGCTATTGTTTGCAAACAAAAAATACTAAATACTTTTTTAAAATAAAACAAAATAGCCAAGGTACTCTTTAAATGAAAATGGACGCTTGTTACATATTCCCGTTTCTGCCCGCTCTACCCAGAGTACCCTAATTAGTTGCACAGTCTTTTACACTAATAACGATATTATTCTAATCCGTTTTTACATGTACCTTAACCATTTCCCACATAGCATATCTCTAGTATTGAATATAGGTGTCCCCTTAAAGCAGGTTGAAAGTAAAGCAGAATGAGCTTTAAGCGCATTCTGCTTTACTTTCAGCCTGCTTTAAGCTATCATCTGCTAGAATATAGAAACTATTTTGTATTATACATATTTATGAATGTATAAATTGGAACTATTTTCTTCAGGGCAAGAATAAACTGAATGCGCTAAAAGGCGCTTCTATGGGGGAAAGGGTTAATATAACATTTGATTAACAAAAGCAAAAGACAGTTGTTAAAAAAAGAAGGCCTCATGGCAATGAAGGGGCAAAACTAGTTTAACATAAGTCAACAAAAGTACCAGATTTACATGTACAGTCCAAGGTCGATATCTCGAACTCATTTAACCCTTTATTGATAAAATATATCGTATGTTTTTCACCCTTTCATGGCCATTGTGTCGCCTTCTTTAATATTGATGTCTGCAATATCGTTTCAAAGTTAGATTTAATGCAGTATAATTGATCTAATTTCAAACAGGTGACAAACAGTTTCGATTCTGATCAGACGCTGCGTTACGCGGCGTCTAATCAGGATCAAATTTGTTTGCAAATGCATTTTAAGGCGTCATTGAGAGTGAAAGGGTTAAATCGGACATATCCGTATTTCACAGTTAAAACGTAGCTAGACGACGTTTTAACTTAAGAAATAAGGATAAGTTCGGCTTAAGCGAGTTGAAAATGTTGAAATCAAACTGTAAACATACGGATAATATAAGTTCTACTTAATCGAAATCGAGCTACCAAAGTTAGACTTCAATTATACAGTGCTCCCTCTCTACATCAACACCCAATGTGATACTACATTGTATGCTTGTTATTCGAGGGGAGTTACTATAGGGACACGGCGTTTGGTCAGGATCAAATCTGTTTGCAAAGGCGCCTTTTTGGCGTCGTTGCATGTGAATGGTTAAAACAATACTGATAAAAACTCTCACCGTTTGATATGGTGCTACCTACTGGCTGCAGTTCATAATCTTCCACATACTTTTCTCTGAAATACAAAGCGAACTCGGTCTGTTTTCGTATATAAGGCGCCATTCTTTCCCGAAAAAAAGCTTGTGTGCTAAACCCTTATAATCATTACAGAAAAAATGGAAACTGATCAGACACCGGGTAACCCGGCATCTGATCAGGCTTCGAACAGATTTTTGTTCAGACTGAACGTTATAGTAAATAAATTGTAATTTCCTACATTCTACCGGATTTCGTTACCGTCTAGTTTCGTACAAAAACATAAGATATTTTCCATTGTAACAACAGCGGATATACTGTGGTGAAAACGTTATTCTTTCCAAATAAACGAGATAACGCTAAAACTGTTGTTTCTATTGCAAACAGTTTGGAGCCAGATCAGACGCTCAAAACTGTTAGCCACACATATGAAAATGAATTATCAGAATTGCCCAAAACTTGTTCTTTTCTACGTTATGGTCATTTGCGTTTGCGTTTGGTTTGCGTTTAATCGGAAAAGAATAACGTATTTTACACTATCAAAGACAGGATACCTTTATTTGTTGGGGAAATATCTAAATTTAATTGATTAAGTGAGCATCAAGTGACAAATATAAAAGTCAGATGTTCACGATTGAATTTAATTTAGGTTGTTCACTGAAAAATATTCTGTTATTTTCATGCTTTTAAACAACTTTTGAACTAAATTATTTGTCAATTTATAGCAATTATACACATTTTATCCCGTGTGGGGCCTCAAGTTCATATTGAATACCTTTTGGTGTTTGGTGACAGTTTGCCGTACCATGACGTCACTGACAATTGATTTCACGTCATCGGTAATACGTCTTTACATGTACTTCCGATCTTTGAGTCATTGTAGTGGTTCTCGACAAATCGGGATGCCAGCAGGGCTGCCATTTCTCCGGATTGTCCCCAAATCTTCGGATTTTTTTCTAGTTCATGATAGCTTAAAGCAGGCTGAAAGTACCTGCTTTACTTCCAGCCTGCCTGAAGCAGCCACGTGAAATCTAGAAACAGGCGATGGATTAAAGGTACGGTTCGTAAAATCGCACTTGAAAAATGCAAATTTTGAAATCTTAGGATTTTTTATGTCAGCTTATGGCAGCCCTGTACCGGAATTACACGATAACACACAATTGACTACGATTCTTGAGGAGCCATACGGGAAAATTCATTAAAGAAGCACACGTGACGATAATATCACTGCTTGACAAAGTGAGATTATCTAGTGATAATCCACTTTTATTTCCCAGTAAACCACCGGAAAGCATAGATAAATTACAATAATGATCATTAGTATGATAACTACAATTACATGTATAAACAATGTATTTACCTACACAATTATATAGATTGCCTATGAGCTCTATCAGTATCTTGCTGGAGAGATTTTATTAAAGATACTATATAGTATTGTACATCATTTTATATCAAATTGCAAACAGTGACGAACCTGGTGAGTTTGCGTACAGTGGTGTCTTATCGGGGTCTATACTGTTTGCTATTGTTAAATTTTGTACTATATGGCATCCCAAAAAGTTGGTTTTCGGTCTCTTTAACATACTAGTATGTTTGCAACGGTTTCAGAAAATAAACCACATACCTATCACGGTGTCCCTTTCTCTTTATAAATACAATGATTATCACTGCTATCGCAATTACGGCCCCCACCCCTGCTATGATGTAGATGTAATACCGTGGGATTGTGGTATCCTCTGACACCAATGGGCTAGCTGAAATGAGTAATAAAATGGAGAAAACGTTATTCTTTCTGGTCTAAACGAAATGAAAGGCAAATGCATGTAAAATCAAAGTAATGTAGTACTGCAGGCTCGGACTTGAAGTTTAATGTAGAACAAAGTAATGCAGAAAGCTAATTATGGAGTTTCTGCATTACCATTGCCATGCATTAAGCAGAAACCTGCAGCGCTTAAAGACCATAAATGATTTTGTAATGTGCATGTCTTATAATGCATCGTCTGCTATGACTACTAGGTGAATGTTTATTACAAGGGAGTAAATACAGTGTTTAAATCACCACAGGTACATACTCAGGATCCTGAGTTTAACTCAGTGCTGCTACACGGTTTATCTGATAGCGACGTACATGTATCCAGCAACTGAAGCTCCGTTAGATAGCATATGTAAACCCCGCATGACAGGATTTGTTTGTAGGGGGAGCTAGACTCGCACACATTTTATACTTTAGGATTCGATATAGGCTATCCGAGCCAAAAATTAGACATGTATACTTTTTCGCAAATGCTTACGATTTATTGTTAAATGAGTGGCAAACAATTTGGAAGCTGATAAGACGCCGGGTAACCTAACGTCTGAACTAGCTCCAAGTTAGACGATAATTGTATTCACAAGGAAATTGACATTAATAAACTAATGGCAATGTAGACGCAGCTCAGCTAAAAATAAATTGTCAGAAAGGTGACCCATCGGAGTATTCATTATCTGTTGTGGCAATGGAACGAACATTTTAAATTCAGTAGTTTACAAGCAAGTTAAACCAATTAATTAATCGCGTCTCAAACGTTAATGTAAACAATGGTCAGCACTGTTTCAAAAATGTATAGGAATATTTTAAAAGAAATAATAAATTCATACCGGCCAAACAAGTCAATGACTACCCGTGTTATATTGCACCATAATGCACTGGCAGGACCTCTTACATGTATTTCGATTAAAACACTTCCATTTAACTGCAATTTGCACCATGACGGCGCTACATTTCTTGTTGCACGAATTATCGAAACTATATCACGTTAAAGTATGCTGTTACAGCGCGTGCGTGTATTGTAGAGAACTTAAGTATATATAAGTTTTCTATTTTGTTTTAACCCTTTCATTGTCAAATATTTCGTGATATGTTTACTCCTTCCCCGTTTCATTGTTGCCTGCTTTAATTATATTGTCTGCAATGTCGGTTCAAAGTTAAAAAAAATAAGGCAAGATGACTGAAGAAATTTCAAAACTAGTGTCGAACAGTCAGGATCCTTATCAGACGTCGCGTTAAGCGGCGTTTGGTCAGGATCATATCGGTTTGCAAACGCGCGTTAAAGAGTCATTGAGAGCGGAAGGGTTCAAGAGATGTACGCGAGGTGTGTTAGAATATTGCAGTGATCATTTACCTTCAACACAAGCGTCTCCATCCCAACCATGCACACATGCACAGCTACCGTTGATATGGTGACAAGTACTCGACTCAGTACAATTGCATTTTAGAGCGCATCCTATGCCATATTTTGAAGAATCACAGACTGAAGTAGATTAAAACTATCAGTGCCAAGGTCGACGTTGTTTAGTATTTCCCTGCCGCTATGACGCAATAAACCGTCTAACACAATCATTGACACTCTATCGTCTGCTTAGATTTGTAGTCTTGCTTTTACATGTATGTGTAAAAATTTGGATTTTAAGCGTTTGTATCTTAAGAAACGTTAATACGAGTTTGAAAATAGTTTTAATTCTAATGAGACACCGCATGAAGCGGCGTCTGATCTAGATCAAAACTGTTTGCATACCTTTATTATAGAGCCTGGCAGCGAAGGGTTAACATTCCAAAACAGTTTGGGTTCTGGTCAGTCGCCGCTTAACGCGACATCTGATCAGGAACTACACTGTTTTACATTTATATAAATGTTTTGTCAAAATGCCAGAAATTCTAAGCTTAAGACGAAAAAAAGCAGACTATATATTTCCAAGAAAATCTTTATGATTTTGTTTTATTTGACATGTAAGACGGGTTACGAGTATGACGTCATGGTATACAGTGGCTAATCTGTTATTTTTCCCGTTTAAACAATACGAAACGCAAACGCAAAACACTAAAACGTAGAAAAGTTCAACTTTTGGACAATTCTGATAGTTCATGTTTATCTTGGTGGCAAACAGTTTGGAGCCTGATCAGACACCGGTTTACCCGGCGTCTGATCTGGCTCCAAACTGTTTGTAAAAGAAATAATAGTTTTAGAGTAAACGCGTTAATTGGGAAAGAATAACATTTTCTCCACTGTATGTACATGTAGCAGGGAGAGGGACAGGTAAAGCCTCTAAAAAAACTGCGCTTCATGACCGGACAAAACCATTAATGTAGACACTTTGCTGCATAAGTGAGACTGTGGAGACATTCCTAAACATCAGTTTGATAACTTTTGAGACATGTAGTAACTGTATGCAGAACATCTGTAATACTACAGTGGAGAAAACGTTATTCTTTCCCATTAAACGCGTTTACTCTAAAACTATTATTTCCATTGCAAACAGTTTAGAGCCAGACCAGACGCCGGGTAGCCCGGCGTCTGATCAGGCTCTAAACTGTTAGACACCAAGATAAACATGAATTATCAGAATTGTTTAAAATTTGTACTTTTCATCGTTTTAGTATTTTACGTTTGCGTACGTTTGCATTTAAACGGGAAAGAATAACAGATTCTCCACTGTAATACATGGCCATTGTTTATATGCACAACAAATACGAAATCACTTTGAAAACGGGGTGATTGCGCGATCGATACAGATTCGAGTCATACACATGTACAAAGTTCTCTAAAATTGTATTACACAAAGTAGCTTCTTTTGAACTTAAACTGTGAACAAACAGTCAATCGAGTGGTTCAATAGTGTTACAATAAAGGAGTTAAGATCGGTAGTGTTGATCCAATTGTTATTCATAAAGTTCTTCACATTGAACGAAGAGTAACAAATGTTGTTTTTTCAATTTCTAGTAATAATTTGCTGATTTTTCCAATAAACCATACACTCAGTGCAAAAAGAAACGCACATTTTTCATTACACTATTTGTTTGTAGATGGAACGTTTATGTGAATTAATCTTTTCATTAAGGTCAGTAGTTCTGTCTGGGGGTATCAATGTTGAAAAACACAACCTGCACAAATCGGTGCGATGATTAAAACAGGCTGTAGTTTTCTTTCGCTGCCAAATTAGTCGTACGATGTTTACCCCTTCACCGTTTCATTGTCGTCTGCTTAAAATTTGTTGTTTGTAAGATCGTTTCAAAGTAATATCCAATGTAACATGAATTAAAACATATCGGTACTAGTGTCAAACCGTTTGGATCCTGATCAGACGCCGCGTTACGCGGCGTCTGATCAGGATGCAAACTGTTTTCAAATGCGCGTTTTAGCGTTATTAATAGTGAAAGGGTTAAAAAGCAGCACACTGGTTTCGAGTTTTTTTGTTTCTGAAATTGTTACAGAATTAAATCAATCTTGAGATGTGGTATTAGTATTCTAATTTTCTTCAAGAAAATATTCTTAATCTGTGCATGAGCACAATGTGCGTTTCTTTTTGCACTGAGTGTATGTTGTACATGTAACGACTCATTAGAATCGTCTCTAGGAGACGACTGCAATAAGTCGTCGCAACAAAGGGCTAAGGGAAGATATATGGGAACCAATAAGTGGCGACAACATAGGGTTATGTCCAGACGTACAGGAGCCTATTCTTGTAATTTTCAGTTGACCAAGTTTTATCCCATAAGTTGGTCATACACATCCTGAGATTTCAAAATGTTTCCAGCGCGACTCTAGAAATAGTACCTTTAACCCACCTTCTGCCAGGCTCTGAAACACTAACATGATAAAACAAACAGTTTGGATCCAGATCAGATACCGCGTAAAACGGCGTCAGATCTGGATCTAATTGTCTGTTTGACAACCATATCAGTGTTTTCTAGTGTAAAAGTACATATATTTCAAAACCTTAAAAGTAAGACCAGGCTCCGAGGTTATACATGTAAAGGTTTTGACTTAAGTCTAAACTCGTTCCCAAGCATTTGATTGGTCAGATTTGAGTCTAGGCTAAATGCTAGAGAACACACTCAGACTTAGCTCAAACGCTTTATAACCTTGGACAAAGGTATGCAGATGATCCTATGACAGCGACTTTCTATGACGGGTATTTCCGTCAAACTGGCAGGGTAAAGTGCGCTAATAGTGTGTTTTTGTGTGAATAACTCTATCTCGAATAATAAATTCTGAAGAAATTGATGCCCTTTGGAACCCTGAATTACCATGATCTAGTCCCTGTGAAAGTTATGTTACCTCTTTTACACCTGTGTCCGGTGAATCCAGGGTCGCAATAACAGTGGCCATTGGTTTTGTTACAATGTTGTTGTTGGCTACATTTACACTGTGAGGAGCAGTTGAAACCAAATGTGTCGTCATCGCACGCTGAAGAACACCAGATACAGTGGAGAAAACGTTATTCTTTCCCAATAAACGCGATTTAGCTAAAACTATTATTTCTATTGCAAACAGTTTGGAGCCAGATCAGACGCCACCAAGATAAACATGATTCATCAAACGTGTCCAAAAGTTGTACTTTTCTACGTTTTAGTGCTTTGGGTTTGCGTTTCGTTTGCGTTTAAACCACAGGGGATCACAATAGAAGTCTGAACCCCAAAAGAAAAAAAAAGTATAAACACTAGATGTATAGACAAGGGGTCGAACTTCCAATTTCCGAATTGTACGCCTCTCCTAAGTTATGCCTCTATGGACATTCGATCAATCGGTATATCGGGTAAAGCTATTTGCCAATACGTAGTTTAAAGTATAAACTTCGTAATTGCAAAGCAAAAAACTCCTAGTTGAAACGGTTCTCAGATGCCACAAGGCAGAATCCCGAGAAACATCGCAATTTTGACAGGTAGGCAACGACCTCGTAAACGCCCTCTAATGGGGTCATTTCACCGAGTAAGACCTGGAAAAGTCGCACGCGACCACGCGCGACCTTGATCGCAGCTCGGTTTTCCCGTAGTCGCGGGCAAAGACCGCGAGACCTACCACATTATTTTCTGTGTACGCTCTATGTTCGATGTTAGCTCGTTCTACCTTCGATGTGTACGCTCTACCTTCGTCATATACGCTCTACAAACGCTCTATATACGCTCTACCTACGACCTTCCATTCGATCTGAAACGATCTTAACACGACCAAGACTCGTTCTGTTCGACCAGTCTGTGACATATCCTCAACCTCCTGACGATCTATCCTCGAAAGCGCGCGACCTCGGTAGACCAAGACTAATGCCCGGCCGATCTAGCTACGTTCGAGTTTCATTGTACCCTCGATCAATACGACTTAGATGCGATCTCGAACGTTCTAGCCTCGCTCAGACAATCAATTCTCGATCTTTTCTCGACAGAGTCTCGCTCGAGCTACGCGCAAATTCGTTATGGTCGCCTGGATTTGCGCGCGACCTTTGCGATCTCAATAAAAGTTCTGGCGATCGGTGGACGACCTCCAGGTTTTGACCAGTCTCCGAAGGGAAATCATGGATCAAATTGATTGGTTCGGTTCGGAACAAATCGGCAGTGACGATAATGGCCAATCGCTGTTCGTAGAGCTCGTGTTCGTATATTTGGTCCGATCTTATCAGGGGTCCTCAACATTATCTGAAGTTTTGGTTGTATTTTTTTTTTATCACACCATAATTGGATAAACATACATGTATAAAAAAGCACCCCGAAAAAATACAAAAAACTTGAATTAATACCAAAATATATTTATGTATTCCTTTACCCAATAACCTGTTTCTAGATTTGAAGACAAGTGACCACTTAAAGTAAGTTGAACGTGAAGCAGATTGCTCCTTCAGGCGTATGTGGTCACTATTGTGGGAGGAAACCGGAGTACCCGGAGAAACCCCACTTTTTCGGATGGGCGACCACTGCACCCTTTAACACTGCCGGTATCGAGCTCGGACGGCATTAGTGAGAAGCATGTGCGCTAACCACTGCGCTGTCCATGCAGTTTGACTCTGATATTTAGTGTTTTTTATGGGTTTTTTTTTTTGGGGGGGGGGGGATTTTTTCTTTGTTTTATTTTTGTTTTCTATGGGTTTTTTTTGGGGGTCTTTTTTACCCTTTCACTGCCAATATTACGGAAATCCCCATCTTACACTGTCGCGGCCTTATTATAATATCGGCTTATATTTTTTACATTGATACGAGAGTCAAATAATTTGGATTGTATTCAAACACCGCATTAAGCGGCATCTGATCAGGATCCAACATGTTTGCCAATGTTGATGTTGGCGGCCTTGGCAATGCTAGGGTTAATATTTTCATTGTGTTCATTAATCAAAGAAACAAGTCTATAATGAAACAATATTTATGAAACAGTTTATATATTTGAGCAAAAAATACATTATTTTCAATATTTACAAAGCGTTATATTCATTAACTCATAGTAACTTTATTGGTTGAAGTTTAAGCGTACATAGGTCGCACCTTAATCCTTCTATCTCGATCCAATCATGCCAATAGAAATAATATGGAGCGTACGGGGCTAGGGAAGGTCTGGGACAGGTCGCTTGGAGCGAGGCTTGATCGCAAAAGAGCGAAGCTAGATTACACGGATCGAGCGAGGATCGAGCAGGGATCGAGCAGCACGACCATGCGCGCGATCAGTTCTCGCTCGAGTAGACTGAGCCTCGCTCAACCCCGCTCTAGTTTCGATCGTCCCTCGACCAATACGTTCTTTCCTCGGCTATGTTCGCTCTTTCGACGCTCTCCGTGCGACTTTTAGGTCGAGGCTGGGTTTTTGGACATGTCAAAAAACTGAGCTACGATCTATTTTTCCGGGAGACCAATCCTCGACCATGTGCAACTACGGGAGACCAAGGTGTGACCAACCCTCGGTCAACCGTCGACTACGTGCGACCTGGGGCGACCAAGCCACGCTCTGAGATCGCAGCTCAGTCTTCCGGGAAGATTTCTTGGTAAAATGACCCCTTAAACCGACTATACAGCAAGCGTTCAAATGACGTCACGTAAAATGGCTGCTCAAAGCGAAACAAATAGTTGGAACCAATTTAATTTGTCCAGCAGTGTACATGAAGTTAATCTAACGCGGTTTTCACAGGAAGTGTCATTGTTGCCTTACCTGCTATTGCATGAAGCCCTGATTCCGACTGGCAAGCATTCTTATAGCCGTATTAATGGGTAAGAGGGCGGTTACGAGGTCGTTGCCTACCTGTCAAAATTGCAGTGTTACTCGGGATTCTGCCTTGTGGCATCGGATAACCGTTTTAACTAGGAGTTTTTTGCTTTGCAATTACGAAGCTTATACTTTATACTACGTATTGGCAAATAGCTTTACCCGATATACCGTTTGATCTAATTTCCATAGAGGTATAACTTGGGAGAGGGTACGATTCGGAAATTGGAAGTTCGACCCCTTGTCGTATATCTAGTGTTTATACTTTTTTTTCTTTTGGGGTTCAGACTTCTATTGTGACGGTCCCCTGTGGTTTCAACGGAAAAAATGACGTTTTCTCCACTGTAAGAGGAAGTCAAAATTAGTGTCTTCTTTACCCCTATATCAAAATCTATGTTTTACAATCGCTCTTGTATTAAGTAACTGCTCAAATGAATACCCTTTTGCTATATTAAATACACGTGAAAGTTCGGTGAAGATTTCAATAATGGCTATGCAAGATAATAATAATGATTATTAGTGTCCTGTTTTAAACTGTCACACGCTAAAGATACATTTGCGCTACAAAAATGAGGGGTCGCATAAAACCAGAATAATTTATAAATCCTCATCTAAAGTGAATTATATTTCATCCTTAGAGGCACCTTTTTAACACTTTTCGTGGCGTGTAGTCAGGTAAAGTCGACTTTGGAAATGACAGGTTTGTTTTAAAAAATACAGCGTCAAAACTATTTATTATAAAGTTTCGTATTTTCTACATTTCATTGAGCTTGGTTTCCTTGACCCATTACTCGATAAATACAAATGTATGCCTTTTACACCTTTAATGTATTCCTCTACGTTAGAAAATAGTTCCACACTTTATACAGTCATGAATACATGTATGCACCATAAGAAACAATTTATACATTGTAACAGGCAAAACATTAAAACAGGTTGAAAGTAAAGCAGTCACACTTATTTTGCTTTATTGTCAACCTGCTTTAAGTGAACACTTGTCTTCAAAACTAGAAACAAAATATCGGGTTAAAGAATTAACCAATTATCCCATAATACGCCTTTTAACGCTTTTAGTTTATTCCTTCATGGAGGAAAAAAGATCTAATTTATAAAGGTAAGAATATGACCAGAACTATTTTCTATATTCTAGCAGATAGTAGCTTAAAGCAGGTTGAAAGTAAAGCAGAATGCGCCCTAAGGCGCATTCTGCTTTACGTTCAAACTGCTGTAAGTGGCCACCTTTTATCAAAACAAGAATCACGCTATGGGGTAATGGGTTAAACAGCAAAAAATATTATGTTTGATATGTACCTTGATCACAGCTCTCCCCTGTCCAGCCAGGTAGGCAGATACACTCCCCTGTCACTGGGTTACAGTATTGAGTGTCGGTGCAGTTGCACTGAGAGGAACAATTCTGACCATACATGTTATTTGTGCACACTGTACATGAAAAACAAAATAAGAACAGTATAACCTCCCTGTTACGACCACCTGCTTAAAGCATTGTGACAGTAAAACAGAAAGCACCTATAGGAGCTTGCTGTTTTATTATCACATTGTTTTAAGCTATCACTTGTCTTTTAAACAATCAATTAGATTTATTATAGTGGTCGTATTAGAGCGATTTTATGACATATCTAGTCTATTCCACCACTGAAGTGTTTTTTAGAGCTTTAATCCCTACACTCTTAATGACGCCTTAAAACGTCCTTGCAAAAAGTTTGGGTCCTGATCAAACGCCGCGTAACGTGGCGTCTGATCAGGACCCAAACTGTTTGACACTCTAATCGATACATGTATGTATTAAGTCATACAACCTTAAATATAACTTTGAAACGTGTCTTGCAGGCAACATTTCTGAAGCAGACAACAATAAAGCGATGAAGTGGTAGCACTCTCCCGAATCCCAAATAACTTTGAACAGTCACCAAAAAGTGTTGTTTTGTACAATATACTTAAAAACATAAAGCAATCTAAACTCTAATCAGAAGTTCTACAATATGTCCCATAGAACAAATCTGCTCTTCACAGCATACATGTATACTCGTTACTAGGTTCCAAAAGATTAACCTATTCCTCAAATAATGGTTCTACCATGACCATATAATATGATGAAGGGAACTTTCTATCAACCCTTGCAGGTAACCGCTAGAAACAGGCTTCAAGTAAAAATGGAAAGTCCTAAAGGAGCTTTTTGATTTCCTTTGACCCTGCTAAAAGCAAACGTCTGTCTTAAACACTGAACATAATCAGTTGTGGACAGTGGTAAGAGACACTTAAGTACTACAGACGTTATTCATTCCCAAAATACGCGTTTATCATGAAATTACTTTTCCAATTGCAAACAGTTTGGAACCAGATCAGACGCCGGGTAACCCGGCGTCTGATTCGGCTCTAAATTGTTTGCCATTCAGATTAAAATAAATCGTAAGAAGGTTCTATGAAAAGGTGACATTTTCTGCATTTTAAGACTATGAGTTTGTTTTGAAACGGGCAAAAACCACAATTTTTTCTACTGTAATACATACACGTCTAAATTCTGAGTTCTTAGACATGATTCGTCTTTTGGACTAATGTTGAATGTTTAATGTTGCCGACTACACTTTTTGAAAAGATTTGTCAAGAAAACTACTATACAGTTAAACATCTAATAAGCAACATCCTATGCAGATCTCATTGTCAATAAAAATTCCAGAATAGGTTTGAATTATTCTGACAATGGGAGTTTCTTGTATAACTCTGGTAGACCCAAGTTAACACGTAGTTTAGCTATGTGTTGACTCATAAAATAAGATCAAGTTCCACTAACTGTATCAGAGTCAATTTTGTATTAAGCAACATCTCAATAAAGTACCGTGTAGATCACTTATTACAAATGACCGCTTCATGTAGGATATAAATAATAACTCCTATATGAGCTTTTTGCATATAAGTTATCCGGCACTAGGCAACCACGTGCACCACAAAATGCTAATTAGTCTTCTGCTGAGTAATAACCTAAATCAAGATTGACTGTATATCGACTTTTACATGTAGAATTCGAGTGTTAAACGCATACAAAACGTAAACGCAATGCCCTTTAAAGTAGAAACATTACAACCTTTTGAAATTGCAAACTATTTATTTTAATGTGAGTGACAAGCAGTTTGGATCCCGATCAGACGCCGGGTTACCCGGCGTCGGATCAGGCTCCAAACTGTTTCCAAGTAAATGCTAGTTTAAGCGTTAACGTGTTTATGGGGAAAGAATAACATCTTCTCCAATGTATGTATACATATACTTACCGTCAGAGCAGTCATCACCCTTCCATCCGGCCGTACATTCAAACTTGGCGATCAATGGGTCACATTCATTGAAAAATCGTATCGACTGACATGGTTCTGACACGAATACTGGACATGCTACAAAAAGGTAAAAATATAACCATATCTGTACTTTGTACATATATATATGTTTTAAGTATATATGTTACATGGATTACGTGTAGTCAGGGAATACGTGAAATCCCTGAAAAATCATGGATTTCACGAAAACCCTAAATCTCCAAGGAAAGCGTAATTTTGAAGGTTTTCGTTTATTTTTTATAAAGATTTGGTAGTTACTTTTGGGTTAAAATAATGAACCTTACCTTGTTTAGTTCATTAAGTTCAAAGGCAATTATCACGCTATAATATATACGCAACACAATTTCTAATCGGTCACCTTATAATTCATTCAGAAAAAGAAATATGAAGAAATTATAAACAATGTAATTGTGTTACTATGCTAATGTAATCAATTTGTAAACAATGTGTCGGCTATCACCTTTCTTTTTAAGCTTTAACAACAATTTCTGTATAGGGACCCCATATTTTGAAAGTCACAGGAGTTCTTAGGCCCAATGTTAGTAATGCGTATTGCTCCCGTCAGTTGCAATAACAGTTTCGTATCGATCTCTCACAGACGAAAATAATTCAGCAAAAGTATTCATAACCTAAATGTCTCAGTCACGCACCAATGCGTCAAAGTTTGGAGACTGAGGTAAGGAACGAACGCGTTTCTTGAGAATGTCACAAAACGTGCTCTGTATGGTAAAATCATCATCGGGCCCAAGCTGTCTGGTGATGACTTCATCTTTAAGTGGCCGTCCGAAGCGACTGCTCACCTCTCGCAGCCGTTTACATGACGTCTTGGGTGTGACGTTACGGCCGTATTGACCCTTAAACTGTCTTGCCGTCCTTGCAGCGGGATGAAACTTGTCTCTCAGGTGTGTCACTACAATGTATCGGTCCTAGGGTTGTTGTAACCCGCCGGTTTGGTTTCCTTGAGCGGTCTCCTCTACTTCCGGTGACGTCAAATTTCCGCGTTATAGCCTAATTGGTCGAAAGTTTCAGGTTAAAAGTTCTAGCCACATGCAAATGGACGGAAACATTTCCTAATAAGGAATACACGGAAATTAGTCTTGTTTTGTTTCAACTTCCGGATTCCTCGGTGGTTGAATATTATTTGCCGTAAGGATACTCCGGTGTGCAACATCCCGACGGCTCTGTCCCTCTCTTCGTGTGGTATTCTCGCTTTTTTGGGTGTTTTTCGGATTTGGCAGTCATTCGAGATTACCGCAGACAGAGACTTTCTTCCGTACTTTACACGTGTAAATTAGGCCAAACAAGCCACATGGTTGTTCTGACGTTCACGAAGTAGGGCAACGTGTATAAATTCAAAAATAAGGAGCGCTAGAACCCATCATATTATGTGTAAAATATCATAAATGTGAATTAAGTATTTAAAAACATATGTAGCTTTAGAAAGTGACCGATTAGAAATTTTGTTAAGTATATGTTGTTTACCTTATTAACAAGACATTTGTCTCGTTTTTTTTTAAATTGTCCTGACTGAAATGCACACTGTTCACTTGTTTTTATTCACTTGTGCAAGAAACTTTGTATGAACGTTCATTAGACCATGATATTTCAAGAAAGCATGATGTTTAAAACCAATAGAAATGTCATTATAGTACAAATCTAATAATTTGATGAAAAAAAGGACATTTCATCAATTCCCTAAAACGTATAGTGATTACACGTAATCCCTGTAACATATATACACATGTATAATGCAGCAACTGAAAGCCAGTTGAATTGAGGATCTTTACATGGAGAAGGGTACACATGTACACGTGTCTCGTTTTCATTCCTCTTTAAATTAAACACAAAGTCAATGCAGTAAAATATGAAGAAAAAATGACAACTTTATAAAAAATATAATATATGAATGGCAAACAATTTACCCGGCGTCTGATCTAGCTCCAAACTGTTGCAATGGAAATAATTGTTTAAGCAAATACCTTAACTGGGAAATAATTGCATCTCCTCCTTGTTTTTATAGTTTGATTTTTCAAAATTTCGTACAAACATTAAAAACAAAAGATTAACAGAAAGTTTTATGTTACATATCCTTGTTCCTTTATGGAATGACAGCTTTGATTGAGATCTGATGTCGGCGTCTGACCAGGTTCCAAATTCTTTGATACTCATGTCTATAAATATTCACCCATACTGCTGTAAATCTAACGTAGAAACTGACAACGTATTTAAATTTGGCTAACATTCTTATACCTATATCACACGTAAATCCAGTCCAACCTTCGGTACAGTTGCAAGCCCCGGTGCACGGGTCACACGTGCCGTTGCTATTATTGCCATTGCAATGGCAATCTTGGGAGCATTCGATGCCAAACTGTTCCACAGGACAGTCTAAAACAGTAAACAGTTTATCTATTGTTACTGTATTCAATGGAAAAGACGTTATACTTTCCCGTTTTAACGAAACAAAACGCAAACATAATGCATTAACTGAATATAACCGGTTGTATACCAATTCTGAATAGTCACACACAAGGGAAGGACCGAACCTAAATTTGCGAGATTTGTTTTTACCAAACCCTATTTCAGTGCATATTTATGAAATTCAACATGTTTAAACTAAAACTGAATAAGATCATATTTTGAGTTGTGTAAAGTGGAGACGGCGGTATTCTTTTTACGCTATAACCAATATTCATGTTACAGTGGAGAAAACGTTATTCTTTCCCAATAAGCGCGTTTACGCTAAAACTGTTACTTCCATTGCAAACAAATTGGAGCCAGATCAGACACCGGGTAAATCGGTATGAATAGGCTCGATACTGTATGCCGATCAGATTAGCGTGCATCATGAAAACCTTCAAAACAATGTCATTTTTACCACTTTATTGTCATGCGATTGCGTTTAACCCTTTACCCTGTGGACTGTTTCAAGTTTTGAAAGTAGGTGACACTTTAAAGCAGGTTAAAAGTAAAGCAGAATGCGCCTGAAGGCGCATTCTGCTTTACTTTCAGCCTGCTTTAAGCTAACAATATTCTAGAATATATAAAATAGTTCTTAACACACATATGTATATAACTGTTTACATTTGAACTCTTTTCGTTAGTGGAGGAACACATTAAAGGCGTAAAAGAGCGTTTTATGGGGTAATGGGTTAAACAGAAAAATAACATCTTCTATACCGTGTCTGTTCTGACTCCAAACTGTTTGTCACGGACATAACTGTTTTAGCACGAACGCGTGTACGGGGAACGAATGGCATGCTCACTACTATACCTTTCGTGCAGTTTGGTCCATGTTTCCCGTAACAGAGACACGTGCCATTCACGTGGTCACACAGACCGGTTTTGCAGTCAGTACAGTTGAAGGCACAGTCATTGCCGTAGGTTCCGGTAGGACATTCTAAAACATAGACACTAATACATGTATTGCTATATTAATCATTTATATACATGTATATACATTGTCAAATGTTGTCATCATCAGACAGTCTACTGCAACCCATAAACTTAACTTCCATAACGCCGTCTGCGACTAAAAATCTCGTATGCTTTTATTTCTCAAGTCAATATTAGATAAGTTGACAAAAAGTTGTATAGTAACGCGCTTCTAACTGTTTCGATCCTTATCACACGCCAAATTACGTGTCTGCCCAGAGTCCAAATTGTTTGCAAATAACCTCTTTATTCATAGTAAAGTAATGAAAAGGGTAAGCATGTTTGTTATATCAGACTACGTATGATCCAACCTTTGATCAAGATCTAAACTGGTTGCAAAGTCAACTGAAGTCATTTACGTCGGTTAAAGGCTAATCCTCCGTTGGATGTTTTTGCTACGTTTTATCTAATTAACGGGTCAGTTTAGAAAACTTAGCATTGAGGGGTGCGTGTAGATCTACCTAGAATACATGATGAACTTCCAACCAACTTGTTCCTGGTTCTATTGAACGTGTTACTATACGAGTACAGTTTAATCTTTCTAGTACGACCACTAAAGTACAAACATTATTTCGTGCTTAAAGTAGGTGACTGTCTCAAGCAAGGTGAAAGTTAAACAGAAAAATCTTGAGGAGCTTTCAGTTTAACTTTCACAATGCTTTACACTAACACTTGTCTATCATATAATCAAATTAACATTCCTTTTAATGATCGTAATGTGTGTAGGTTTTGGGTTAAGCGAAACAAAACACAATGTAAATATGTTGAAATCTGATATTGTTTCTTAAAATATTAAAGATTCTTAAAAAATATATATAAAGGGTTGAACGATTTTCTAATTTGACCCTACGCCGGGTTATTCGACATCTTATTCTGATACAGAGCTTTTTGCAATGGACTGTTGTTTAGGGAATACATATGTGCCCACTGGTACTTGACACATACATCTAGATCTATAACCGATAAAATAAATAAAAAACATGTTGTTTTTTTACTAGACATCTATTATAGATACAGGGTAAACAGCGCAATCCAACACCAGTCTTTATTGGCCAAAATAAGGAGTAATCCAGTCGGTTTGCACATTTAACGACCTTTACGGCTGAAACTTTCACCTATTTTCATTAGAGCAAATGCGTTTATGTCAAAATATGACCCTCTTCGCAATCAGCTATATGAAATATACATGTAAATTGGCACGAACTTGACAAGTGAAAGACTCATTTCATTTTCAATGCTATTTTGAATACCGGAATGGATCGAATGAACGGAGCGATTTCATTGGCCAAAATTACACAGGTAAAGGCTTCTTTTAATTTTGCAGTCTAAATAAATTATATGAAACTGAATATATTTCATTTTAAGATGATTTACAATATTTTGTGAGAGTTCAAGAGGCATAGGTCGTTAACTGTGAACACCTAACAGATCATCCCTGCATACATGTAGGCCCGTTGCTAAAGGGAGAGGACCGTCAGATCGACATAAATCTTTTTGATGCACATTTTCGTTATAATTCACGTACTGTGGCGTTATTTGACGGAATTTGATGAATTAAAAAGTAGATATTGATAAATTAATCATTTCCCGAGGATACCACAAGAGAATATCGGCGATCTAGTCTATTTTAGCATCAGTTTAAGTCGAAAGTTAAGGTGTTGGATTGCGCTGTTTACTTGTATCTATAATAGATGTCTAGTAAAGAAAAATGTTGGTTTTTTTTGTTTTTTTTGGGAGGGGGTTATAGATCTAGATGTATGTGTAAGGTACCTGTGTATGTGTCATGCCATGACTTAACCTGCCTTATTGCAATGCAGCATTGTAGGGACCAAGCAACATTGTCACCCCAGGCCTTGTATCTGAGGTTTGTCTACACCACCAAATACCGTATATAATGCAGCTGCATTACATGCTTTAAATACACGTATGTGTTAAACATTGTAGATTGAGGCCAGCTGCCGCGTCCTTGACGCGGCGGCTGGCCTTGATATACACTTTTTGCAATGCAATAAGGCAGGTTTTGTCATGGCACGAGTCATATAATTTGTAGGTTATTGCAATGGACCAGGGGTCTTTCCCATTTAACTCGTTTGTGCAAAAACAAACACATACTGTATATTGCAAGCCTTTTAAACTCAGCGTACACTATTATAAAACGTAAACCGAAATATGTGCTAAAAACTCTTTTTCAAATACTGGCTCCAGTATTTACTTCACATCCTTTTAACTGATTTTAGTAACCTCATTTGGATATATTTCTACAGCAGAAGAAACGTTATTCATTAAATGTTTGCTGAAGTTTTATGAGCCGTGAAAAGGTTTTGAGCATAGGGACCATTTGCACTTTTATTACCTCGGGGTCTGATCAATTAGCGGGTAACCCGGTTATTTTTTATTCAGGGTCCAATGTGCTTGTCACTCACATTGAAATAAACCCTCATTAAGGTCGAGGACTTTATATTTTCAAATATTTCGCTGCATGTCGTCATCATTGTTTCTATTTACCCTTTACTTCATACTTGTAGGTACATACTCTTATGTATTTAACTTATCCCCCACTGAAATAAATAGTTCTTACTTATACATTCATGAATATGTCTCATAAAATATATTTTCTATATTTTAGCAGAAGGTTGCTTAAAGTAGGCTTAAGGCTTTATTTTCAACCTGGTTAAAGTGATCACCTATTTTCAAGACTAGAAGTAGGCTATGGGGTAATTGGTTAAAAGTGGGAAAAAACAACGTCGTCTTCAACATTTTATTAACTGTATCAGTCAATTACAGTGTACTACCGTCATTACTATGGAGAATTTTGATGTAATTACCTATACGATTTCAGGTTATATATCTTCTTTTAAATTTCAAATTTGAATTATATCCCTTGTTGAATCAACTCTCTCAACGCATGAAGCAATTAAAGTATGTTCCTGGTCGTGTGCCGCATTACTGAGTGTGCGATCAGGACCAAAATATTTGTCATGCGTATAGACATTTCTTAGGTAAATTGCTCTGAAATCTTTCACTGCACCAATGGGTTAAGCAACATTTTCATAGAAGAGTCTTGGTGATGTAATGGATTTGAAGCGGGTAAAGCAGACGAGACAATTTGGTGGTGATACAACTTAAGTACTACAGTCCCGATTTACCCCAGAAAAAAATTCAGATAGAAATTGGACATGATTGTGGCTGTGACTATTCATGTAATATGCATAGGATGCCATCTAGCTGCATAAACCGTATATGCAAAAGTAACTAAAGTTCAACTGCCCGTAATATTTTAAAAAATTGAAACATACCAAAATCATCTTCATACGCACATTTGTCTCATATGAGCAAACATCTTTTAATATGAGGCCGGACGGACAACTGAACGGACGAACGACCGGACGGACAGAGATAAGACAGTATACCCCTGACTAATCGTAGCGGGTTATAAAAAATACAGACATTTTGCAAGTTTTGATTGATAAAGTTGAAAATTCATAACAATAACCATTTTCGCAGAATTTTCCTTCGTATCCCGGTTTACAGTTGCAGTGACCATCTTCATTGGAGCAGTTCACAGAGCCTTGTATTTCGCATGAGCAGTTGGACTCACATCCAGAACCAAAAGTCCAATCAGGACATGCTGAAATACAGAAAACTTCTGGTGTCATAATCATTAACACATTCAAGTATGTTTTGGCAAACTAAACCCTTTCACTGCAATGTAATCGGCTTTTAAAAAAGTTTGGATCCCCATCAAAACAGATTGGCAATCGAATAAAATTAATGTTTCTACAAAAAACATCACAAAATTTGATTTTGCATAAAATTCGTGACTGTAATATTTAGCAGATGATATTTTATTTCCAAAATGACGTCCATCAGAGGAGTGAGAGGTGATACAACATTAACCATTGTCCTCATAGAAGCGCTTTTTAGCGCATATAATTTGTTCCTCCACTAAAGAAAATAGTTCTAAATTAATCAGTCAGGAATATGTTTTATGAGAAATATCTTCAAAAGTCTAACAGATGGAAGATTAAAGCAGGCTGAAAGTAAAGCAGAATTCGCCTTAAGGCGCATTCTGCTTTATTTTCAACCTACTGTAAGTAGTCACCTACCTTTAATACTAGAGCAGGACATTGGGTAAAAGGTTAAATGCATATAAACAGGGGTAGTTCACTAAGACATGGCATGTTACAGAGCTCCTGATAAGAGGATTATTTCAAAATATGTTTCTGCATTAAAACCGATGGTGTCACTACTCATTTAAATGTCTCTTCCAGACGATTCAAATAAGCAGTTACACCATAGGAATTGGTGCTTAAATGAGCGAGAAGACTAATCTGGATCACTTTGTTTCATAAATTGAAAAGTAGAAAGGTCGACCCACCATTAAGCACATTACAGTAACATATTTAAGACATGACCATTTTAGTCTGTTTGATGTCTTTCTTATGAACTAACTGTCTACAATATCAATTACCGTGCAGAGGAAACAAGCGAAAGTCCAAAGAATATAAAAATGAAATAAAAATACGTGGGAAAATTTAATCCCTCAGTATTTTGTGAGCGCAAGGTTTTGTTATGGTATATTATCTTGATGTCAAGTCGTTACGGGAAAGCACTTTACTGATTACACAAGGCATATGAAAGAGTACGTTGTGTTGAAAATATAGCATCTGGCCAGGTTCTGAAATTTGTTCAGGGAAAGTGAACAATAACATAGAGTGTCCTGGCATTTGTATTTAGGTTTTAACTTGGACACCTGAACCTACTACCTTGATAAAAGTAGTGCGAGCGAACCTAGTTTATCACACTGTAAACAGTTTAGATTAAGATCAGTTGCCGCATCAAAGACGGTGCGACTAGTCAAGATCTATACTGTTTGACACTTGCAGCCATGTAAAGTATTTTCATTAGCAGTATTATAGACCACATTTAGCAATGCTGCAGATGCATAGCCGCCTAAGATGAAGACCGTCCCTGTCTACACAGCTTTGAAGTTCAGCACCTTTGTGTTCCTCTTGACGCATCTTATAGACTCTGTCGTGACATCTATATTGGCCTTAAATGAGAAACGTACGCATAATTGAGCCTCTTTACGAAGGTCAGTGATGCTCTTGCTCGATGATTATCAAAGTACAGTGGAAAATACGTGAGTCTTTCCCAAACATATAGAAAATCTCAGTCTTTTTAAATTTCTACCGATTTATCGGGTTATTTCAATATCGGTGGCAACAATTTGGAGCCTGTTTAGCCGCCAGGTTACCCGGCGTCTGATCTGGCTTCAAACGTTTTGTTCGCAATTGACATAAAAGTTTAAAAACTAAAGTAACGCATGGTTTACTCTACCACTATGTTTCGTACCGGTATCACAAAGCGGGGGATTTATCCATCCTAGTTGACATGTGGAGCAGTTTCCTGTTATATGGTCACATACTTGAGTATCGTTACACGTACAGATGCCTGAACAGTTTTTACCAAACGTATTGTTAGAACAAGCTGAAATAGAATGCAATAATACCGCACAATACATGTAACAAAACATTAGATTTGTCATTGTGACAAATAGGCAAATAAAGTAAGGCATGGAATGAACACTTCGCGTTGAATTTTAACCATAAGCAGACTACATAATACGAATTATTGGAACAAGCTAAATCTAGGTACACAAATAATGCAGAAATACAAAATTATAGATGTATCACTAAAACAAATAGGTAAAAGTGAGAAATGGTTAGAATACAAATTTGGATTGAAGCTCAAACAACGTCTTCGACGTCGCCAACAGACAAACAAAAACAACATACAGTGGAGAATCTGTTTTTCTTTCCCGTTTAAATGCAAACGTACGCAAACGCAAAGCACTAAAACGTAGAAAAGAACAACTTTTGGACAATTCTGATATTTCATGTTTATCTTGGTGGCAAACAGTTTGGAGCCTGATCAGACGCCGGGTTACCCGGTGTCTGATCTGGCTCCAAACTGTTTGTAAAAGAAAAATAGTTTTCGCGTAAACGCGTTTATCGGGAAAGAATAACAGATTCTCCACTGTATGCTTTCTCGTATTCTTTCTTTCGATTCGATCAGATAACAATAGCGTACACTCCTTATTGTATAACAAATACGTTTCCAGTATACATAAACAGTCTAAAACTTTTATTCAATTTACCACAAAAGTATTTATCATTTGCAAATATAGATGTAATGCTGATGACCTAATGCGAGTGCTTATATGCACCAAATGCGCGGACACTGTCACAGAAATCCGAAAACATGTACGTACACATATGCATGCCATACTATAGACAATACGAGTGGTATTCTTTTCAGTCTATAAAATTGATTAACATATTACTTAAAACTACATACATAATTACTATCATTATCCAAAACGTAATTATAAAAAGTAATCACACCCAGAAAGACGTCATCGAATCCCAACAAAATCAATTACATTTCATTTCAATTTCAAAGAGGAACCGAATTCCAAACCAGGTTCAGGCCTCAAATTGTTTGCAATCCGGATAAAAATTAATCGGCAGAAGTTTAAAGAAGCCATTATTATCTCTATTGTATTTCGCTTGCATACAGTATTATTTAATTTGTAACTTAAACGATTGTAGTAAACTTTAACAGGGTCATGTTGCACCCAGACGTTTTAGTAAAGCAGGAGTTGGTGTTATATGGTCGGTCGCCAAAGTTGATGACATGGTGAAGGTGAAATCATCTGACCCAATCACCCGCTCTGTCAGGGCTCACATCAGCAACACTTGTTTGCGAGTAGTCCTAAATTGATTTTAAATCCCGAAAATAATGTTTTAACGTGGGACTGTACTCAGAACAGTCAAAACCCAATGAATACAGCATTAACCATACTGCAAATATGATATCGTCTGCTTTAAAAATGGCCATCTGTTTATATGTTTCTGAAATTTAGATTTTTGTCATTGTTTCTGATACTTTTAGAAGCATAAAATGAGAATGATCCTTATTAGACACCGATATAGTCGACGTCTGTCAGAATCCAAACTGCTGAAACGGATGCACTCGAGCCAAGATAGTAACGTGGTTGACGGATATTGTTAAGGTTTTATCTATTGATATTCGGTTTTTCAAATACCTGTTTGACATTAGGTTTACAAAATCAACAGTTTCAAGAAAAATATTTGAATTATACTCTGTGCGCGTTTAGTTGTTCTTTTTAAAATTGACTTTTGTCGTGGCAAGATAATTTCAAACATCCTTTGGGGAAGCCTCTTAAAATTACTGATGAACCTATAAAGGCCATTGATCGTCAAAAACCACATGGCAAACGAGAGGAATTCTCTTAAGAAGAATTTGATAAAGTTTAAAATCACTTAAGAACAAAGAAGCTACAGACCTTGATGAAATACCCAAAGAAGTCTTGAAAACAAGACAATTTGATTATTTCTCACCAAAACAAATGTAATGATGTTTACAATAAAACCCTTTAGCTAAATTGAATAAAGATATCCAGAACATCTACCAAAGTTGATGGAAACAGAGATGAGTTGAAGAGTGTGATCAAGCGAATCTATGCAGTCAGCGCGCCCTATATAAAGAGATAGAATTTCTCTAACATGGAAATACTATTTGTGAACTCTGATTTACCTGTTGCACATAAATGTCCTTTCCATCCAGGGTTGCACTCACATTTCCCATTACTATTGTTTCCATTATCACAAATCACTCTGCCGCATGTTTCAATATCACACTCTGTAAGTAATTGTACGATATATATATAGCGCGATATGATGATGTTGTTGTTGATGATGATGATGATGGCTTATTTTGTTATTTGTTTATTACTTATCATTTTTATTATCGTTATCATTATTATTATTGTTGTTATTATTGTTACTACTATTACTCTTCTTTAAAGTAGATACAGTTTTATGTTGTATTAAGACAAATATTATGTTGTATTATCGTATTATCTCACGACAAGTATTATGTTGTATTATCTTTATTTATTTTCACTACATGTAACATTATCATTATCATTCTTTGCAAAGGGCGGCGCATCCATAACAAGCCAAGGACTTGATTAAATTTAGTACTTTTTAAATATAGAATTATTCTCTTAATTTATTCTTTTTATTTATACAAACAATTTGAACCTAGTATTGGCATTCGATGCCGTGAATCACAACCAATATAACATATGAATTGTTCTTGTTTGGCCTTTAGTAAATGTAATTCTATATGTTAACAAATAATGTTTCTTTCACAGAATACCGCCCATTACGTAAAACAAACTCATTACAAATCTCCTGTATAAAATTCCATTTTATTAGTGTATGTACATTTTGATTGATGCTACAGGTAGACCACGCTATTCGTGTCTCAACAAAACTGTCTGTACGTCAAGACTATCAGATATATATTTCAACATTTGAAGAACATTTCGTTTTACAGATAACCATCTTCTCTGTTACATGTATTCAGAACTTATATCTTACCATCTGTGCAGTTTAACCCCTTGAAACCAGGCTGGCACGTACAATTACCCGATTCCCTTTCACATGCCGTAAACGCATTGGGTGGACATTGACATCGCTCTGAACAGTTGGTACCATATGTGGCATTTAGACAAGCTGTTTTTAAAACCCAAAATTTAGATATATTTAATATTTACATTACATATATCAAGTGTGACGCATATTGTCTCTGATCTCAAATAAGGATAAATTTCTATTTTCGTCTTAATCAAATTAACTGTAAACTATTAAAAGTTATAACACGAGGCCCATGCGGGCCTAAATATCGCTCACTTGGAAAACCCATACAAGGGATACATGACCCCTGGGGTGGGATCATTTTCATCCCCAATGACATAATTTCAAAAATATTGTTGATGAACACGCAAATAAGGTGTTCTGTCAAATATTTAAGCTCATGACTTTGTACATGGTTTCAAACAGTAAGACTTTTCATTGAAAATAAAACGTGTTTAGCTAATGTGACCCAGATATGCAACTGATAGGAATCACTAGAAGCGTCACCATGCCAAATATCAAAACTAAAAGAATATTAGTTTTAGAGACAAATGTGTTTGAAGATGTCACTATATAACTCTATGAAAAAAATGTGACCCTTAGGGGGATTTGACCGGAGGGACATAACTTGAATGATCTTGATACAGGAACTGTAAATAATGCTTAAGTGTGCCAAATATAAAAGCTCAGTGTACTGTGATTTCAGTCAAGAAGAATTTTCATTGAAAACATCTATGCTTAACTCATGTGAATTTACCAGTTCAACAATATAAGTAAAGTGCCTCTAGCTATATCACCATGCCAAATATCAAAGCTCTGGCCATATCCGTTTCAGAGAAGAAGATGATTAAATACTTCACTATGTAACTCTATGTAAAACGGTGACCTCCGGGGCGGGCGGGATAAATGGACCACAAGGGTAAACTTTAAACAGTCTAGATAGAGGACCTATAGATGAGGTCATGTGCCAAATATCTAAGCTCTGACCCTTGTAGTTTTGACCCTAAGAATTTTTAAGTTGTCATTGAAAGAATCTATTTAAGTTTCTGTGACCTAGATATACGTCGAACCGGATTGGTTTCAACAACATTGGTAAATGGTCTCTAGACGTTTCACCATGATAAATATCAATTCTCTTGCCGTATTAATTTCGGAATAGAAGATGATTGAATATTTCACTATACAACTCTATGTAAAACGGTGACCCCGGGGCAGCGCATATTTTGACTCAAGGGGATATTTTGAGCTATCTTGATATAGGTCTTATAGATGATGACATGAACCAAATGTCGAAGCTCTGGTCTTTTGGTTTTTGACAAGAATATTTTTGAAGTTTTCATTGAAACTTTCTATTTTAAGCCCTAGTGATCTAGATATGCCACCGGCCAAAAATATTTGAACCAGTTTGAAAGAGGACCATAAAAGGATCATTCAGGCCAATTATGGTGAAAATCTTTGTGTTAGTTTCGGAGGAGGTGTCGTTTAAAGAAATTGCTGACGACGAATGGACGGACGAACGACGGACGGACGGACGAACGAAGACGGACGACAGAAAGAGGACTATCAAAAATGCTCATACGGACGAACGACGACGGACAGGACGATCAAAATGGCTCACATTGGCACAACATGCCAGATGAGCAAACGTCAAGAATTTGCAAAGGTATCAATTAAAACAGTTTGGAGTCAGAGCAGACACCGAAAACTCAGCATCTGATCAAACTCCAAACTGATGGATACACACATGAAAATACAACGTGAGATTTATTTAAATTCCATTGCTCTACCTTGTCCATATAATACAGCTTATATTAGACCTTCAATAAAATACAAAATCGTTCACAAATCTATTGCAGTAATGCAATTGAAGGTATGGAACTTTCAATTTCATAAATGTATATCAATACCAAATATTTAGGTAGAAATACAACAACGCACAAGACAGCTGTTTTTTTCTACATGTACACTGTTTCTGATGTCATAGCACCGACTAGTCTAAGTCTGAACTCAGTATCTACGTATTAAATACACTGAGTTCGAAAACATTACTTAGTATCTCCTCTTCCTCAGAGCCTCAAAACTGTTAGACGCTCGTGTCAGTATTTTAATGTCAAACTATTCAAAATCAACATTGAAAATTCAATTTACTTTCAGCATGTATAAAAGCAGCAAAAGTGATTATTTAGCAGAAACAGGTTACAAGAAATAATATTTGCCAATAACGTACCCCCTTCCATGCGATTACAAATGTCATCGACCATCGAATAAGTAGGACAGCACTCCGTCGTTTCCAAATTATACGGAACTACTTCAGTGATAATCTTGTCATAAGTCTTCAATCTACAGTAATATATTCAAGCAAAATCTAGATGTTGGTATTTAAATGTTAAACAACTGGTAAACGCATCATTAGTGTGTCACTTTTTACATTTTATCAACTGTACATCAGACCATTGTTTGTAACGGGGTTATATCGTCACGTCTAATGTCGATATTAACTGTGTTGTACTAGGATTAATTTGTTCTTTAACGAAAGAGGTTTAAATTGTTTGAAAAAAAAATGAAACCTATCATTAAGCTATTTTGTAATTGACATGTTGTGAACAGATGCAATTTAAGCATAATAATGTTAAAGAATTGGGATAATACACTAGAGTTAAGATTAGTTGAGTTTGGTATTACGGCACTGCGGCGCAAAATTAGTCATCTAGCGCCGATGAATGATGAGGTGTGGTAAGATGAGATAATAATAACTTTTGGAAGCTGATTTTGGCTAATCTCATTTGTTGAGAGGCAGCGCATGGGATCACAATCACCGACCTGCCTTTCATGTTGTTCTTGGCAGGGGTAATTATCTCGACATATAAGCACTACCTAATAAGCACTAGAACAATGAAAAAGTCGAAACGTCTCTGTGGTAGAGTTAAGAGAGTGGTTCTTGAAATAAAACAACTTGCATAATCATGCTTATTCGTGAATGTGTTTGTCAGACTTTTAAAACAATCTCTTTTGATTCATATATTTATAACAACAGACGGGAAAAGATAATAAGGTATAGCTCGTTTGGTGGCTATGGAAACTAACGTTTTCATTAATATCTTTTTAACTACAACATCAAATATCACCAAACTTTGCACGTAATGTAGGACCGACAAAACCAAACAGAAAATATAGTTTGTAATTTTTTAAATGGTCAAAATAATGTCTTTGCCATTGAAGCCCAATTGTAAATTTAAGCTATCTAAATAGTAGTGTTAGTCAAATAAATGGAACAGCCTCCACTGCATACTACATGTACTAGGCTGAGGGTATGTCTTAATATGATGTTTAGCTGTCAAACTTGAAATAAAACAGTAAACCCTTCTATAACAACCACTAAAACGAGGTCAAAGACAGGTGACAGCATTAAGCAGGTGCCAGTAAAATATAAATTTCCTAAAAGAGCTTTCATATTTTACTGTCACCTCGATGTCATCTGTAGTAAGCACCAACATATAACAACACATACGTTTTACTGTTCTTACATGATACATGCTTTCAAATAGCTAGGTTAAACATGAATCCGCCGACTATGTTGTCTGCTTTCTAATAGTCGTGTGCTAAAAAAGAAAATTTATGAGTTTCTCATTTTAAAGTTGAAACGAAACTTCCACATGAAATGAGTGTTAGTCCGTTTGGACCAGAACAGACAGTTCATTACGCGGCGTCCGATCTCGATCCAAACTGATGGCAAATTTTAATCAGGTCACGATCGGCAGGATAAGGGTTAATTAGAAATAGAGCTCCTTGACCGTAAATTCGTTCAATCTCTTTTACCACTAATTAAGGCTTTCCTGTTGACATTGGCCTTTTTAAACTAAAACCTCATTTCATGGAACGTTTCAACAATATGTACCGAACTATCTTTAGATCATTGTTCTATTGTTTTATTATTCTAAAACATGCTGTAGCATGATCTTTTGATGATTCTCAAATTGTCTGTTTTGCAATTTACTTTGAGATGATCCCCTAGCTCTCACAATCTGCATTTTCCTTGTCATTTAATAGGCTATATAAAAGACAGGCGGCAGCTTAGAACAAGGTGAAAAAACCGCCACGATTATTCTAAAGGAACGTTTGGTATACTTCCACCTTGCATTAAGTAATCACCTGTCTTAAACACCTTATAATGAATGTAATTAAGTAGTCTTTATATAGAGGTTTTACTGCATTTATTTGTGCTAAATTTAAAAGTAGTGCGCAAAGCATGAAAATCACATGCCAGTCTTGCCGAGCCATGGTTTACTCTACATCTGTGTTTACATTCTCCCTTATGTAGATGATGACATGACCTTTGTAAGTAAATTCAGTAACAAAACCATGTGCTTTTCTGTTTTGTTATGTATATGGCTCTTCCACTCCTCCTACCAAAAATAAAGCAAAGAAACTGCTAAAAAGGTGGCATTTTTGAAGAAAAAAATATATTTTATTGTTTTAAAAATTTGGAAAATTCATTTTCGCAATGGTATACGGGAGCAATGAAACTATTTTTCACAACCTATCTCATATTTGTGTGATATATGAGATATTTCACAAAACGTTAGTTTCCATAGCCACCAAACGACCTATATACACGCAAATATCACATTATAATAAAATAGTTAAGCTATAATGATGTACATAAAAATTGTCAAATGCATTCTATACCAAAGATAACACAATAAAAGCATATAGACGACATTGCATCTCGAGGCTTTATGATAACATGATTTAAGGTGGTTCGCGGGTCAGCATATCCTGTGACAGAAATCTTTGAAATCTTGATTAAATTGAAATATACCATATCAGGGGTGAAAAATCGTTATAATAAAAAAAAATTACAGTACCGTTTTTTTCTGACAGGACATTTTGTCGAGAAAAGCTTTTTTTTAATAAACGGGAATATTTTCTTTATAAACTAATATAACTCAATTATTTCTGTACATTCAAGTAAACTGTGCAGAGACTATATGATATTGTGCAAACATAAATATTTCATGAAATATTTTCTGGAAATATCAATATTTTAAAAAAGTCAGATTATGAAAAAGTCACTAAATCTCAAATTACAACAAATCTAGCTGTTTAACATACACCAATTTTACTCTTATTAGATATATATGACTTAGTTCTACTATTCGCAAAATGTTTTTGAAAATCTACATTGGAATTTACATTTTATACATGATTTCTGACAAAATGTTAACACAAACCGAGTAACCTCCCTTGAGTTAAACTTTAAAATGCCGTCAGCTCTAAATAATACCATGAGTCAAACCTGTAATAAGGGGCCATTGAAAACGGTAGCCTGTAGATTTTTAAAGGCAGGTGACTGCTAAATGCATAACAAAAGTAATGCATAAAAGCTCCTTTAGGATCTATCTTTTAGCATTACTTTTGTCCTGTGTTAAGCTGCCATCTGTCACATAGGCTATACATTCTCACAAAGTTTAGTTGTCACTTGACTATACTTGCATCTGATATTATTCATTAATACGTGATTAAACATAGCCTGTCCATTGTTCACTGCGTTATGTATTGATTAGTCAATAAAATCTGTCAATTTATTTAACAAAAAAGTTTTGAAGCGAGTGGGAATCGAACCTAGAACCTTTGGAATGCTAGTCAATCACCGTACCAACTGCGCTAACAGAGAAGACACTGAAGCAGATCAAAATTTTCTTTATGTAAATGTTCTACTTGAAGCACGTGTCGCAAAGAGCAGGTGAAAGTCATTAGCATTTCCGGAACTCGAGATGCGGGCCGCCCGCTGTCGAACCACCTTAAGCTCACCGTGGCATTAATGGTTGTCATGTCATTGAATATAAACTGTCAGTCGTATGCAACAACTAAAAACACAAATATATTATGTAAACGTTTTTGGTAACTGTTGGAGCAAATGTTTTAAGATATAAAGCCAACTAATCTTTTATTGCTTGTTTAAAACCAGTGAGTTTTTTATCTGAGAGAATTCCACAAGTAAATTGTTCAAATATATTGATCCAGTATCACAGAAAGAATTTGATTCAGTAGTTTGTATTTGAACAAAACTTAACCCACACTTTCTTTTATTCTTGTGTTAAAGAGCAACAAATGTTACGGTGATAGAGAATATTTGGTGACTAGCTTTGAATGAGAAATGTTATCTGGCAAGGTGTATGAATATATCAGGTGAGCCGCAGGCGAACCTGATATTTTCAGCAGCCGAGCCAGATAACAGTTCTCATTCAAAGCTAATCACCAAATATTCTATTTATCCTTGTCACAATAGCAGAATATAGAGCATGTTTTTTTAGCGCTAGAGTCATTTGTGCTCTAAGAATCTCGCTAAAAACTAGAAATGTTATGGTAGGAAAGCGCGCTATTATATAGATGACGTCAGTGACGTCACATCCTAGTAACGTTGAAAAGAAATAAAAGAACCTTTAACAATCTAGTGTTTGTTTTACTCAGGACATCTAAAAGGTGGACGACTATAGAAGTATCGCAGCAAGCGACTTGTTGCGCGTACTCTCAAACGAATATTTCGAATAAGCGTCATTACACGTCGGGATTCTGTTGATAAGAGTTTTAGAATACTTTTCCTAACAGCGGGGAAAATGAGCGTCTCGGTGTAAAAATAGTTCCGGCTACAGGTCATGTGACCAACTGACATAACAGCATCGGTCATGTGACCAACTAGCATAATAAAGCAAAGGTTATCTGTCACCCCTTATCCGTCAGGAAAATAGGCACGTGACAGGATAATAAAATAACTTTGCATGCAAACCATGTCAGTTTATATTTAATTTTGTCCACCTGATACAGTATGATTTAATTCAACTATCTTTGAAACTTGCAACCTATCAAGATAGTTAAATTGTTTATAACTCACAAGGCTTATTAATTAAATATTTTATCATCTTGTTATGCGTCCTCTGAAGTATACGTTTCAATGATTTTAATATCATGTTATTATCATAATTACATTGAATGAGAGTCATAATAAGTGTATCATTGAATCAATTCACTATGTTGGTTATGCACAATTAGAAACATGTTTCTTATATTCACAATACAATAGATTTAATTTACTGTTGACGGTTTCGACCATTGCTGTGGTCATCTTCAGAATGACGAAGTCGCACGTCGTCGGTCATGCTCGACGATTTCTGCCGATGTATAAAATAAAATTCATGGTATTGTTGCCTAGAATTTAGAAAGAGAGTACGACCACGGAGGACAGTATAGATATTTGTACTCTACGATAAAAAAATGTGCCTTGGATGTACTGTACACCAAACATTCACAAGAACGATAATCCACTCCGCCCTATAGTAGACTACACAGGATACATAGGCCTTAACAGTGTCAATGCGTTAGCGGATGTGTTGGAGCTACTGGTAGGTCAAACGGAACACCATGTACAGAACTTTTAATATCTAGCAAAGCAAATGGGAAAAATTCTTATAGCGAATAATGGAATATTTGCATCACAAGATGTAGTACCTTTACTCACCAACATCCTTAATTGCAAAAGGATTGAAGTCATCCAGGAAAGGGTAGAAAAGGACAACACTCTCAAATTCTAAACGTAAATGACATAATGGATTAATCCGGACCACAACATCCTACATTTTAGGGGCAACATTTTTCAACAGACGTTTTGCACAGCTATGGGCTGCTAGATGACTTCATTTGGACCAACCTATTGATAGTATGATTGAACATCAACGCCCGTCACGTGTAAGGTTCACCTATAGAATTTCTACGAGGACGATGATTTAGAAAATATCCACAAGGTGGAAACCCAAAACCTGACTGATCATCTGAGCACTGTTAATACTACAGATAGCATCGACTTCACCGACGAAACAGAAAGTAACGCGACATTACCATTCTTAGAAACACTAATTTCTAGAAGAGCAAATGGGACTGTATATAAAGATAAGGCACACGGACAAATAACCACATATCTCTTCTCATCACCCGTTGCAGCATGAGCTGAGTATAATACAGACCCTTCTTGGTAGGCATAACGACCTTGTTTCGGAGGGAGGATACTAGAAAAAGGAAGATCAACTCATAGTACAGGCATTAGATAAATGCGGGTATCAATAGTGGTCATTTCAAAAAGGTAAAACAAAAACTGAAAAGGAAGATAGATCAGAAATGTAGCAAGACAATAAAGAACACTAGAGGTCGAGTCATATTACCCTATGTAAAGGGATTGTCGGAGGGAGTATATCGTGTGTTCAAGAAACATCGTATAGTAACTGCAAAAAGCCGAAGCTGACCATAAGAAATATCTTGGTCCGCTCGACGTACAAACAAGAAAAGAGAGAGAAAAGTGAAACATGTATAAAATCCCTTGCAAGTCCTGCGACAATGTCTATATAGGGTAGACTGTAAGAAAATGTAGGACACGTTTAAAAGAACACGTAAAAGATGTAGAACAATACAAATCAAATTTCGAGAGAGCACTGATAATGGTTTCAAACCGAACTACAGAAGAATGGGCTGGGGTGGTGTGGGGGAGAAAACAAGAAGTTTACAAACAGTTAAGGTTCTGAGAGAACGATAGTCTTTAAAACATTGAACTGTAAAGAGTTTGAAAACCGGATTGTGCCTTAACCCCATTTTGTAAATGGTTTCATGAATATTTGTCAAGCATAATTAAATATGCATAAGTAAGATCTCTTTCACCAAAGCGTCAATCAGTTTCTATTAGGTCAGAAGCAGTCCAGATACTGAATAACTCTCTGCAGAGTTATTCGTATCTAGTCTTGATGCAACTACTTGTAAATGATACATTTCTTCAATTTTGATCTTGATTTAAACTCAGACTGTTACCACTTAAATGATGATATTCTTACTGTGGTGCTGTAATACGATGGCCGGTCACCGATTGCCGGGACTTTTAAAACGATCGTACAGGGTCGCGCGCAAATCCTCGCGACTATGACAATTTTGCGCGAAGCTTGGATGAGCATCAGCCGAAAAAAGATCGAGAATAATATTGAGCCTCAGACCCAGACTCAAACGTAAATATCGCACCTGAATAGTATTTTTATCGAGGGTACGTTGTAACTCGTCCGTGCTAAATCGGTCTGGAACGAGTCTTGGTGCCCGAGATCGCGTGCTTGCGAGAATAGATCACCGAGAGACCGACTCAATGTCGCAGATTGATCGAACAGAACGAGCATTAGTGTTAAAATCGCTTTAGATCGAGCGGATAAAGACAGGTTCAGCTTATAAGGAGCGCGCGTAGGGCGTATAGGACGCAGGTAGTGCGTACACATCGATGGTTGTACGAGCCAACATCGAACATACAGCGTACACATAAATAATGGGGTATGTCGTACGATTTTGCTCGCGACGAGGAGAAAACCGAGCTGCGATTAAAGACGGTGAAATGACCATATAAAGTAATAAGGAGAGAGGGTCAGGAATGTACCCATGAGGTACACCTCAAGTAACAATATCAGTAAAATCATAATCTCCAAGCATATAAAAATATGTTGCCGGTCAGAAAGTTCAGCTAAAAGTTAAAGTTTCATATCTCAGGCCAAATGTTGACATACTGAGTGATATATTGTATCTAAAACTTTTTGAGTATCAAACATTAACATGCCAACAAAATTACATTTACCAACTCAATTTTCTTTTCTACAGAAGTAAACTGTATCAAACAAGTATTAATGGTAGTATCTTTTATCTAGTGGCTAATGCTTTGGGAGTAAATACTGATTTGTGTTCTGCTGGAGAGGTGGGTGTATTGTTTGTGTTGCGTTTCCTGCTTGAGTGTTTCGTATGTATTTATTACCTGTATTCAGTACTGCAGAATCTCCAAATGAAATAGAAACATGATTTTGTTCGTACTTGTGTCTGGACTTGCACTACACGTTCAGTGGTTCCATTTAACCTGAAAAGTTGCCCACAATGTACGTATAATTATTTATGTGTATTTTGCAAAAATAAAATTCAATATTCCAGATAGGGAATTAAGTTAATATTAGCAAAGAGCAATATATATATTAATACTTAGTTTTGGTCAAAAGAAACGTGTAAGTTTAGATATAGAATAAGTAATAAATGTGCGTCCCAGGGTACCTGACGATTTATTCGCTCTTGAGTCATATCATGTTGGCCAAGCAGTTACGGCGAGGATTACATGATTTTACCAGTCACGAAACAGATGCAAAGAATCATATTAGTCAACTGTATAACGGATATAACATGGTTTGAACGATTTATTTCAATATTAATTTTGTTTCTACATTGAATTACTTATAACACAGGCACCCCAATAAAATTTTCATCGCACGAATATCAAAAGTATGATGTAGTGACCAATACATACGACTGCATTGTGTTAAAACTTGAAATTATTCAGACGAATGTAGAAAAAGATAATTTTGCATCACTGGTGTAGATACTGGCTAAACGAACGTAAAACATTTCTTACATAGTCTAAAACTTTTCAATTTCACACACAAAATGTAGAAAGCAATACTTGGTAGCTTTCGTCCGAGTACTTCGGACTTCGTCAGCCAACTGTTCTTACATCTCATTGTTGATTAACACCGCTCGAGTCCCAGATGTGCGGAAGATTGTACCGGCCCCCGTCCCTGTTTAGGGCTGGTTTGTGAGCTCTTATGTAGATAGATTCTTTCGACCCCCGTTCAAACCATGAGGGTTCTCTGTTTAGAATCTTCCGCACATCTGGGACTCAACATTAACATCGCTCACGAATGCCTCGAGCGGTTTTAATCCCCAATGAGATGTCAGAACAGTTGGCTGACGAAGTCCGAAGTACTCGGACGAAAGCTACCAGGTATTGCTTTCTACATTTTGTGTGTGAAATTGAAAAGTTTTAGATTATGTAAGAAATGAATATTACCACACAGTTAAATATCCATCAAAAAAATGAACGTAAAACATGTTTTATTCTCCTCTTAGAACATTAACATTATTTACATCACAAATGTAGCCTTTTATGAAAAAATGTTATTTTATAGCCGAGTCGAGCGGTCGGATATTTTTTTTGTACAATAAAATATGCGGTATTCAAAGAGAAATATTTAGCTACCCTGTAAGTTCACAGTGTACATGACATAATCTAAACGGCTAATAGATTAATCAATAAAGGATGACACATGTGGATTTCTATTTCACTATTGTCACGAATATTGTCACGAAGACAGGGAGACATGTGATTAGAGTCTACAATATTCGTTAACAACCTGACATTGAATTACGCGTTCCCTAATATTGCTCGAAATTGTTTGCAATTCGCGCAAGTTCTTCGGGTACAAACACGAACATTTATATAAAACATAATAAGAGCAGTGCTAGACATTGCCAGCACTGGACTTTAAATATACTTACAAACATACATTGAAAGCCTAGTTTAATAGCAGTGTAGACAAAATCTTGCCACACTTCCATTCTGAAGTATGATCAAGGTATACAATTGCAATCACATTATTTAACATTCAATTTGGTGGCTTCCGAGTGTCATACTGCGTAGGTCAATACCAGTCAATAAGCCGGCGACACGTATTAGTTGACACTGTTTGCAATAAGACTCGTTGTCATGGTGTTAATAGATAGAAGAGTCAGTTAAAATTAACAAGTACACCAAGTGGCACCTCAGGATGACACATATTCCTATAATCATATTATTTCAAATAGGCAGTTGAGATTTTTTGTACGTACTCTTTACAGTCCATTTACAATTCCTTTTAAGAGTTGTTTTCACTATACATTGCAAATGACAATCTGTGCAGACCCTGATCAGAGCGCTCCTGTACACTGTTTGCATATAAGACAACTACATGTATACTCTTCATACGTTTATTCTTATAGAAAGTTTTTTGTTTTTCTTTGTGATCTTTAACATATGTCTACTTCGACAATTAAATACATGTAAGATTTCCGTGTTTATGGAAGGATGCTACTAAGATCAAGATACACTTAGATCAGACACCGGATAATCCGGTTACTGTTTGCAACTCATAAATAAGTCATCAGTACTTTTTTTAAAAACCCTGTGTTTTTCGATATTTTATTGCCTAGTGTTTGTGCTGAACTTTGTTTAAGTAGAAGAAGTACCGAGTATTTATCACTGTAACAGAAAAAAATGAATACTAACACAATCGTCAGTGTGTAGTTACTTTGACCGTCGTCACAGGTAGCGTCACTATGTGCCAAAATGCCGAGACAAAGAAAAATACAAAGCTCTGCAGTCCAACTCAATTCACTTCCTCCTGGATGAGACATAATGGAATGACATGAGCATCTGAAATTATATCAATTAGACCAGTATCATAAATAATATATATGTATAACTACCAGTCCATACATACATACATACATACATCAAACTATCCAGCCAGCCAGCTATATATCTTTCAATCCAAACTCCCCAATGCACACACTTAAAACTCATGTGTACTCTATTAGAAATAGCCGGTTGCATGGTAAGTACATTGACAGTAGATAACGTTAAAGTAGTTGTATTTCTAAGAGGTACATTTCAAATAGTTTGAAGTCAGTTTGAAGTCAGACCATACACCGAGTAACTAGTCACATGGTAGCTTATGCATGAACTTGTTTAAAAATATTCACATTATTTCTTAATCACTCACTGTAGTTTTCGTATATTTAAGAAATGAGTTGCGTACTTCCGGAATTCGTGAGGTTATGAAACTCACGATATTATTTGCTAGTAAAAGCGACTGAGTTTCATTGCCGCATGAATATCGGAAGTAAGCAATTTATTTCTTATATTTATATTTCATTGTCAACCGAGAACTGTACATGAACGTTGGAATAGACACTGTCCGTTGCTATGCGTTGCCAATCGTAGTAACGATCTCTATATATGGTATGAAAATAGTTCCAAACAAATATTATAAATATAGGATAAATGCAGACTTTTAACTGGTAAACTTTCTTGTTATGTTTGAAAATCACATAAGATTTACGCAATATTGGTATTATAAGCATCTTAAATGTAGGTCGCGTTTTCTAAAACCGATTTACTCACACGCCATTACTTGATCGAAGATGGCGAAAGTGGGAATGAAGGTCTAGACACCATACGATGTATTTTATTATCGGATTTTTCTATGCTCACGGTAAGGACATTTGAATATTTATGCTTCACTCATTACTTGATATTATAGTTTGATACGCTACGGTTTTTAAAGTTTGCAATATTATGAATTCTATAAATATTTCTGTGTAACAAAATGGGCACCGTGCCTACCACCCAGCCACCATTTTAACCATAGGTGGTTCTCCTGTGTATACTTTTGCGTACCCTCTATATAGTGTGTATACCCAACTCGAGAGAACCACCTATGCTTTTAACACGCTGTTGTTTTGTACAGAACTAAATAACAGAATATGGGGTATGCCAGCGCAACATCTGGGAAAACTGTAGCAATACAGATCGGGATATCTACCGTGATATAGAAATCAATAGGCATTTTGAAAAAAAAATCAAATTATTACATTTAATTTTTAGCGTTTGCGTTTTGTTTGTGTTTAAAAAGGAAATAGAAACGTTAATTATGTTTGTCAATGTCCGTTTCTGCCATCTATTGGCTAATTGGATGGTCCACCCAGAGGTGAGCGTAAATAGAGAACCCGGGCGCTATGTCTTAATCTTAGTATCGACATATTTCTCTGGTTCGTTTCTATGGCCAGTGTAAAGTACTGATACATCGGACCTCGGTTTATAAAGTTCCATCCGAAGGAATTGAACTGGCGGGGTCGAACTCATTACCCCTGACGTCGTAATCGAGCGCTTTACCCCTCGACTACGTCCGTCGGTAAAGAAAAACGTCTTCTTCATTGTATAGAGTAAATATGATGTGTTGGTAAAGAACATTTAAAAGATGTCCACATTCCAATTCTTTCTTGTATTGGATCTAGACTGTAAATAAATTCATTACACGGCATTTCGGCAGGGTTTATATACGGAATTCGAAAACTGTAGCAATACAGATCAGGATCTCTACCGTGACTCAAATTATTACATTTAATATTTGGCGTTTGCGTGTTATTTGTGTTTAAATAGGAAATAACACCCACTAACTAAATAACAGGACACATAGCCCGAAAGCAATATGAGTTTCAAACAAAGTTGTGATGTAGAAGTGCTAGAGAGAGTTTAAAAGGAATATCATTCAATGAAAAGTTTCAGATCCATGATGATGATATCTGAAAGCGTTCATAAACGGTTTGTCACTTTACATCATTTCAGATGATGTTGTCACGAGAAACTAGATTCACTTTAGAGAGTCTTCATTGTTAAAGATGTGTGAAGTAGTACTTTAACATGTGTGACTAAAACAATGACGGGCAACAGTTATTAAAACATCGTTTAGGAAATATGATGTCGAGAGAGCAGTGTCAACCATTATGACAAACCGTGTCTCATCGATAATGCAGAAGTGAACAAGTTTAACACATAATTGACACCGATAAAATTATGTTAGAATATCTAAACGTCCAATTTTAACGTATTTGCTGTTCACTTGGTTCACTAGAATTGCATTCAGTATTGATTCAAATAGCATAAACTAATAGCGTATTTGAATGTTGCAGTAGCGACTTCGACCAGACACAATGAGTGCACGGGATAATTGGTTACAAAACTGATACCTGATAATATTAGGAAAATTGATTGGGTTTGGAAGGGAATGTGGCATTGTCCTTTTTACGTTCTAGGTGTGAAAAAGGTGAACACAACAATGCGGCATAGTTTGATTGTCGCTGATGAGAGGATTTACCTCACTTCACTATTTCCTGGTGGACATACGAGTATGTACATGTGTTCATGTATTTAGTTTTAACACCGGGCGAGTTATCTTATCCCCGCTCTGCCTTACCACGAGTACCTTTGTCTTTATGCAAACAGGTTAACTTTTAATCAGATGCCGCGCCACGCTGTGTCTGATCAGAATCTAAATGTTTGACACTCATAACATAATACAGGTGGCCCCTTCATGCTAGGTGAAAATATAACAGAAATCTCCTCTAAGTTGTCGTAATAGAGGACGTTTACCGTAAAGTTAAACCTCTGAAAGTTTGAACTGTCCAAGACTCAAGACCTTAGAGAGTATTCATGGTTAAATGTGTGTGAAAAATTACTTTAAAACAAGTGGGTACATTATAAAGAGCAACAAAAAACAAACATTTGATTGTCAATATTTCAGCAGCCACCTTTATGAGATTTGTATATCATCGATTATTTATAAGTGAACAAGAATAACAAATATATGACACCGAGATATGTTACACTATTTAGAATTCCTGTTTCAAGGTGGGTTTACTAGAGTTGCATTCATTGTTCTTTTCTTAAAGCGACTCGCAACCAAATGGTGTATTTGCAAAAATAAATAAAATAATCAAATAAAAGCAAATGTGTAGCATTATCGTGCATCTGGCATTAGAAACACAATATCAGTCTTAAACACTCTTAAGAAAAGTCTTCAAATCTTAGTTTGCTAGATAATTCCATCGCTTCATCCGTTGCGTCTTTCGACTCAATAGAAATTGACTCCTGCTCAGACATAAACCGAAAGGAATTGTGTATTACACACTGATAAACATTAAATCGATCGCTGTTATATGAAAAGTCCGGTTAGCTCAGGTGGCTAAGGCTTGTCTTATTGTACATTTTCTGTCCCCGCAAGTCTGTTCCTGGGTTGAATCCCACCGGATCTCTATGATTTCTTTTATTGAAATGTATTTTTTTAAAACAGAATTTCTTATCCTAAACCAATTTTTACCTGTTTGTATAAGCGCTTCAAATGAATTTGCGTATTCCCAACTAATGGCCTCCCTATTTATATGTATATTTAGATACATGTATACTACTATATTTGTATAAACTGTTAATGCTGTCCTCAGTAGTGGACCTTAAACAGATATATTTCAATAAAGTTTCAAGTTTCAAGTTTCACATATACATTTACAAATTACTATTTTAGTGCTTAAAGCCGCATTGTGCTTTTGAGAAACCTGCATAAAACGGTTGTTTGGGGTCCCATTTGAACTACGTGGGACGTGATTCTTTCACAAAAACCGGTTTTATCTAAGCAATTCGCTTTTTAAATTTTATTTATAATATTTTTGTGCTAGCACCAATTAAAAAGCCTGCCTTGTGAATGGAAAGAAGGACAACTCTGTAAATACAGGGCTCCAGATAACGGAAGTATTTCGAAAACTTAAATCTTTATTTCTGCTTTTAAACCCAATCGTGTCATACTCATTAAAAGTGTCTCGAATAGACGGTTTAATCAGTAGTAACACCATAGCATTCGGTGCTGAAATGAGTGAGAAAATGTTAGATTGGTTCAGATTACTCTCGCTTACATGTTTAGCTGGAACATCTGGATAACCCTTATTCTGCTGCACAGACGTCTGCTTCGACATTGTCGTCTGCAAAATGTGTTCAGTTTAGATTTATGCATTGTTTTAATTAAACACACCTTAAGACGAGTATCAAATAGTTTGGATCCAGATGAGACGCCACGTTACGCGACGTCTTTTTAGATTCAAATAGTTTGTAAACTCCGTAAAGTAGGCACAGGGTTAAACACTATGAGATTCAATAACAACGTGTACATATCTTTCACTGTGGGTAAACGGTCAAATAAACCTATAGAGAATGTATACCTTGAGCTTGCTGAAAATGACTGTTTCAGCCTTGTCCGCTCTCTAACTCAAACATTTTTTTTTGTTTTTGGATCTTCACCAAACTTGCTACAAATGTTTATTAGTTTAGAATCTAGGTCAGGTTCAATAACTAGCAAAATCGCATAAGGCATGTCTGAGTTATTGCTGAAAAATGCTGAAACAGTCATTTTTTAATACATAAAGGGCAAAAACTCAGATATGCCACATGCGATTTTTGTAATAATCAAACTAAACCTAAATTTTATATACTTAAACATTTTCAGCAAGTTTAATGAATATCAGATAAAAACTGTATGTGTTAGAGTGCAAAAAGTGACTGAAACCGTCATTTTTCATTAATAAACAGGCAATAACTTAGATATACCTTATGCGCTTTTAGTAGTAATCATACTAAACCTTGATAGTATATCAATAAATATTTTCAGCAAATTTGGTGAAGATCCAATAAAACGTATTTGTGTTAGAGAGCAAACCTTGCTGAAAACAGTCATTTTTTAATACATAAAGGGCAAAAACTTAGGTATGCCACATGCGATTTTAGTAATAATCAAACTAGACCTGAATTTTATATGAATAAATATTTTCAGCATGTTTGGTGAATATCCGATAAAAACTGTTTGTTTTAGAGTGCAAAAATGACTGAAACAGTCATTTTTTATAAATTAACAGGCAATAACTCAAAAACACCTTAAGCGATTTTAGTAGTAATCAAACTAAACCTTGATTTTATATCAATGAACATTTTCAGCAAGTTTGTGGAAGATCGGATAAAAGATATTCGAGTAAGAGAGCGGACAAAAAGTGTGATAGTCTAACTGACTGATGGGTCGACCGTCGAAGGTAATTGCGGTTGCACACGGTGATGTTGACTCCGACTGTATCACGTGATACTAAGCCGTGTGGTAAGGTTTATGGCAGACGCTCTATTTTCGGTTTGTTATGATTTTAAATCGCCCTTTTTGGTGATTTAGGTCCGTCTTCATCATTTCATAGATCAGTTTGGCCCATTAGAATGTTCAAACATTATTATTAACCATTATTGTATTTCAGACATTATGAAAAGGTCTGTAAACACAATGGGACTTTAATCTGGTTGCGAGTCTTTTCAACACTAAAACGGCATAAACTACTATCAGGTGTCAATAACATGTATGAATGTTTCAGTATATTCGGCCAGTCATAGTGATTGCTTAGGATGACTGGTTACAAAACAAATATCTGATAACATTAGAAAAATGGACCAGGTTTTGAAGGAAAATTGTCATTGTCCATAAAATACGTTTCAGGGGTAAAATGGTCGAACACAACAATGCGGCATATTATGATTGTCGCTGCTGAGAGGATTTACTTCACTTCACTACTTCCTGGTGGACATGTATACATGTATTTAGTATTTACACCGAGCTAGCTCGACTTACAAACTAGATTTACTTAGTCCTCTTTTGTTATTATGCTAACCGTAACGCGGCGTCTGATCAGGATCCATACTGTTTGACACTAATTTCAATATTCATTTCGTAAACTACCGTAAAAGTTAAATTTGTAAAATAAAAGCAGACACCCTTCGTTGAAACACGATGACGTCGCGGCACTTACTTGATTCAGAAATAAAGTACAGCTATTATTCACGTTGATAAACTACATTTATATCTACTTACTTCACTAGATTAACTTAATTAAATTGCAGTGTTTTATTTAGTTTAAACACCAAGTGAGGTCTGTTTACAAAATAGAGTTACCTAACTAGCCTGAATAACTGAATAAAAGTGCAGCGTTTTTTTCAGTTAAAACACCGAGACAGTTCAGCTAACAAACTAGAATTTCTTTAACTAAATAGATCTGGATAAACGCATTGAACTCTCTTGACGCATATATGCGTCCTTTTCCATATGTGTACATGTGAAGAGTACACTTGTCCTGTGTAAATCATGAAGTTCCTGCTCAGAGGGCACCTGCAGGTGGCGTCTGATCAGGGACTTCACTATTTGGCAATTTATTACAAAAAGAACCAACCCTAAATAGTCTAAAGTGGACCAGCCTTTATTGCAAACTGGAATTTTCTATTGGAAGTTTCAGGGTAAAATGAATCAGGCCTGTCATAAGATGATACAAAAAATCCTAAGATTTCAATTTTTTCAATTGTCCTGATTGTACCTTTAACCCATAGTCTATTTCTAGTTTTTAAGACATGCAATGCTTTAAAAAAGCAGGCTGAAAGTGAAGCAGAATGCTCCTTAAGGCGCATTTTGCTTTACTTTCAGCCTGTTTTAAGCATCCATTTGTTGGAATAAAAATCCGATGATTTCGGAAAAATCCGGAGAAATGACAGCCCTGATGAATTAACGGAATAAATAAGTGTATTTTATTCAGTTTGAACACCGACTTAGGCTAACATACATGTACAACATGAATTTAACTAACTAGATTAACTGAATTCAAGTCAATTGTTATTCAGTTTAAACACCGAGCTAGGTCAGCTAACAAATACGATTTTCTTTAAATAGATATATTAACTGAATCAAAATACAGTATTCAGTTTAAACACCGAACAGGTTACAAACAAGAGTTACTTACATGTACCCCTACATGTGACTAGACTAAGTGAATTAAAGTTGTGTTTTTTTCTTCAGTATTCACACCATCAGAGTTCGGCGAACATAGTAGAGTTATCAACTAAAATAGAGTACATGAATTCATGAACATGCTTGTATTGAGTATTAACATCGAGCGAGTGCGGCTTACAAACTAGTTATTTAACTACTGAGTAACCAAATAAAGTTACATTATTCATTTTAAACACTGAAGGCATTTGGCTAACACACTAGAGTTATAACATGTACATGCATCTATGTTAATTGAATAATTTAAGGTTTAATATTCAGTATTAACCCCATATAATACTTAACCTATTCATCTCTTTAATCAGAGCTCCAGATAAGAGGAGTTTTTCAAAAACTAAAATCTTAATTTCTGCCCTAAACCCTATGGTGTCACTACTCATTAGAATCGTCTCTTCGAGACGATTCTAATGAGTAGTAACACCATAGGATTTGATGCTGAAATAAGTGAGAAAATGTTGGATTTGTACAGTTTACCCCCTCTTATCTGGAGCCCTGTTTGATTATATATATACTATTCAAGTTTGCAATTACTTTTATTCTAGTTTTGACTATTAAGGGTTGATTTTAATGATTGAGCGCTCCCTCTTTACAACGACATCCATTGAGAGACAAAAGTTGTGTGCGTTTTTCGGAGGGAGTATTTATAGGGAGGGAATTTGGATTACAAATGCAAACAGCTTGAATGGAGATCAGACGCCGCGTAACGCGGCGTCTGATCTGGATTCAAGCTGTTTGTCACTCGTCATTAATTTATTGTCTGTCCAAATGCCCATTATATTACTTGTAGAAAAATAGAAGACGACGATTTTAAGCAGACGAAATTGCAGCAATATAAGCGTTAGACAAGTTTTTCCTGTTTACGGAACTGCGACAAGGGTCGTTGTAAGGAGGGATTCGTTGTTGGGAGGGCCGTTGTAGAGAGGGAGCGCTGTATAAGCAATATGGTAAACAGTGCAGACGCAGATCAGTGGGCTCCTTTAGGATTATTTGCAATAGGCATAAAGGTTAGGAGCATAATCGTTCATTGCATTACTTGTGCGTGCATGGCTCTGTATTCCATGTTGTTTCACCTCCTTGATATTCAGGGAAAACTGCTGAAGCGTTTTACTTAATTGTCCTCATTCTAAACATACTAATTGCGATTTTCATCTACAGTGCTCCCTCCATATAACGGTCCTCTCTTCAACACTTCCCTCCTCACAACAACGCTTGCCGCTGTTCCCCAAATAAGACAAGTATGTCCAATCTGATCACGGCTGCAATATATTCTGCTAAAAAGTGTCGTCTGTTGTTTTTCTCAAAGTCATTTGATGGACATTTTGACAGAAAAGGCATATTGGCAAGTGGCAAACAGCCTGAATGGCAAGTGGCAAACAGCCTGAAGCGGCGTCGCTTCTGGATTCAAGCTGTTTGCTAATGTACCGGTAAGCCAATTCCCATACCTGAACAGCGCACACACTCTTTGTTACCTAATTGGGTGTTGTTGTTGGGAGGGGGCATTATACCTGTAAACCGTTTGATAATGTTCAGTTGCATATGTATGTGGCAACTGGTCAGTATCACTTATATTTAAGTAATCTCAATTAAAACTCCATGTCAATTTTGAAGCAGATAACCTCAAGTCAGGAATAGGGATTAAGGAAGTTGTATTATAGAAGGAAAATTATTGAAGTGTTTCTTTTGCTTAACCACTTACAGTATAGTGGTGCAAACATGTTTTGTTCTCGTTTTAAACCAATCACAAACGGGTAGCAATCAAATGGCATTGTCAAATGGCATTGTCATCAAAACACTGACGATCAATGTTGTTCGCGGGGCAACTATTTTGGAGCCAGACTGGACGCCGAGTTACCTAGCATCCAGTCTGGCTCCAACTTGTTTTACATTGACCATAAGGTGTGGGCATAAATACGTTTACTGCCGTTAAATACTGCATTCCCTATTACATGTACAGTTGAGAATCTGTTATTCTTTCCCAATAAACGCGTTTACGCTAAAACTATTATTTTCATTGCAAACAGTTTGGAGCCAGATAAGACGCCGAGTTACCCGGCGTCTGATCAGGCTCCAAAATGTTTGCCACTCAGATCAACATGAATAGTCAAAATTGTCAAAAAAATGTCCTTTTCTATGTTTTAGTGCAATGCGTTTGCGTACGTTTGCGTTTAAACGGGAAAGAATAACAGATTCTCCACTGTACATGTACATGTAATGGTTAAACGAATATTTCATTGGAGAAAACGTTCCTTCCCAGTAAACGAGTTTGTGCTAAAACAAGTATGTCCATTGCAAACAGTTTGGAGCCAGATCGGACGCCCAAAACTGTTTGCCATTCAGATAGAACATAATTGTAAGAATGTTTTTACAAAGTTCTCATTTTCTACATTTTATTGCATCGTGCTCGCGTTTTGTTTGCGTTTAAACTGGTCAGAAAAACGTTGTCTCCGTGTTAATAATTCATAAGACTGCTTAAATGTAGTAAAACAGATCCAAATGAAACCCTAGTATGTTGGTGTCTTATGATTTTAAAGCTGTTTGCAATAGACTCTTATGTGTCTTTTAAGAGTCTGAAACCAAATTTGACCTAATTTGATTTTGCACATCGATGTCATATTAATTTAAGGAGAGGATTTTGTTAAAAATTACATAGCAAAGAAAACAAAATTACTGACTACGGTCTGGATTCGAATCCGTGCATTAAAGGCAAAACAAAATCGCAAAACTTCATATCTCCCTATTGGGCTGAAACAGTTCACTTCATTCCAAAAGTACAATTTTTTGCAAACAGTTTAGACCCTGATGCAGCGTCGAATCCGGATCCAAACTGGTTGACACTAATTTTGAGATTTCTTAAGTTAAAGAACATAAATTATCATTTGAGAAAAAGAGTAAGCGATCATTTCTTAAATTGTCATTTGAGAAATAAAGTAAACAATTATTGCTTAAACCTGATGACGTCATTGCAGTAAAGGGGTAAGCTGTTAAATGGTCATGCATTTTATTCGGTAATACAGTAAAACCCCTTTAAACCGGAACCTCTAAATACCGGAATTCTCTCTAAACCGGACAAAAACGTTGGTCCCGTTTCTCACCCATTTTTACGCCTTTTATTTATTCCTTCACTGAAGAAAGTACATTAATGAACATATATCATCAGAACTATTTTCTATATTCTAGCTGATGAAAGCTTAAAGCTTTACTTTCAACCTGCTTTAAGTGGTCAGCTACCTTTCATACTAGAAACAAGCTATGGGTTAAAACCCCTCTAAACCGGAAACCCCTCTAAACCGGATGTTTCTGTTGTCCCCATACATGTCCGGTTTAGAGGGGTTTCACTGTACATGTTTGTACTCAAATATGAAGAGCTCATCGACAGGAGGCAATGCAGTGTACACAGTGAAGAAACATTCGGTCAGATATTGAGGGGATGGTAGATGTTATTGCATTAGTAGGGTTACAGTTGAGAAATCTCATTCTTTTCCGTGTAAACGTAAACGCAATGCACTTAAATGTAGAAAATATATTTTATGACATTTCTTATTTTGTCTTTTTGTTTTTTAAAATCTTAGTCACAAATACATGTAATTGAAGACTGATAAGAGTCCTAGTAACCAGTTTGCAATAGACATGATGAGTTTCGCAATGAGAATTACAATTTTGATTGATACTTATGAATCGTACACGTAATAAACTCTTTACGGAGCTACACTACCCTGCTTTTAAACTGTCATCTGTCTTGTCATCTGTCTTTATATTTCAAAAGCAACCCAAACGCAGTGCAAATAACGAAATTGGACAATTGATGTTAATGCTGGTGGAAAGCAGTTAGGAACCTCATCGAAAACCGGGCTACCCAGAAACTGAATCTGGCTCAAAGCTGTTTGTAATGGACTCCATTGCTTTAGTATAAACGCTTTTATAGGGAAAGAATAGCGTCTTACATGTAAAGTGTAAGAATTCGTTATTCTTTCCCGTTTAAATGCAAATGAGACGCAAAACTCTAAATCATAGAAAAGTACAATTTTTGGACAACTCTGATGTTCCTGCAGCCAAATTGTTTAATCCATTCCATGCCTTGACGTCACCAGTTGTAAACAATTATCGTATATTTTAATTGTCAAATGTATATTGTAAGTTTTTTGACTTATTACATATAAAATGGAATATCGAACAGTTTGGTTCCTGATCAGACGCCGTGTTACATGTATGCGGCGTCTGAACAGTATCGAAGCTGTTTGCAAAATTAATAGTATTTTTACTCAGGTAAAGGCACTGACGGTGTCAATAAATTCAATTTGAAAATAAATTGCAGACGACAATTTCAAAACTTTGAACAGCTAACCCTAAGCCTGCAGATTGCGAATTGACATTTGTTTTCAAACGGTTTTGATTCAGATCATGTATTTGAAAACAAGTTAGAGTCAGATCAGACGTCGGGTAACCCGGCGCCTGATGTGGCTCCAAACTGTTTTCCACCAAGATAAACATGAATTATCAAAATTGTCCAAATGTTACACTTTCCTACGTTTTAGTGTTTAGCATATGCGTTTCGTTTTAAATAATACTACTATATATACTGTCTGAAAGCCACCAATAAATATATGTCAAATTTAAGCACTTCACTCATACATGATTTTCAATTTTATGGAAGTAAATATATTGAATGATCATCTGATAATCATTTCGCTAATATAAAGGAAGTCCCCTTGTATGCAATAACGTGCATGTAGTAAGTGTTAGAGACAAAAGGGTTATATAGAATAAGTATCTTCAAAGCCAGATTTCTTCACAATGCAGGATAAAAGTAATGCAAAGAACTCCTTAAGCAAATGCCTAATAGCCTGTGTCCAGTTTTAAAAACAATGTACTATTTACATGTAAATCAGGTTAAAAGTAAAAGCAGAATACGCCGTAAGAAAATATGTCGTATGGTACATGTTCATGACTTTATAAAAAGGGACTATCTTCTATAATGGGGGAATAAGTAATATACGTAAAACATCATACGTATGGGGTTATTGGTTAAAGAGCTTTTTTTGAATATATTTGTCCTATATTACAAATTTCTGATATGCTCGTTGTCTGCATTGAACAGCCCCTGTCCATGGATGTATACATGAGTATGTAATTAATTGCCGCTAAACACAGGTTTTGACTGCTACACATATATATGTGATAGTTACATATTGTGAGAGACATAACAACAGTTACTGACGTCTTAATCTTCCGTGCATGGAATGGATGCTTAAATTCGTTCGGTGCACGAAATATAAAAACGTCTGTTCTATACATATAACCAAGTAAGTGAAAATATTTCTACGATAAAAAATGATTTTGATAACAATACGAGCTCAGGTCGAAACATTCTTTACTTTCTCTGAAGATACACATTTTAGCGCAATTGATTTAAACTTACACTGAAAAATAGTTCCAATTTATAGCGTCATAAATATGTATCATACGAAATTAGTTCTATATTCTAACAAGTTGTACCTTAAAACGGGCTGAATGTAAAGCAGAATGGAAACTCTTTTACATTATCAATATACACAAACTGTAATAGCAACAGTTTGATATAATTTGAATTATAGTTTAAATATTATATGATATAAATATACATGTATTTAAATAAAGATAAAAGTAGATATGGTAATTATATGTTAAATGATATTACGCAACATTTAATAAAGGTACCATCGCGCACCTATATATACTATATTTAGTTGCATTTGAAATTTATTGTTAACTGACAAACGGTACAGACCCTCTTCAGAGGGCAACATAACCCTTTCACTCTCAATGACACTTAAAAGCGCATTTGCAAAGAGCTTAAATCCTGATCAGACGCCATGTAACACGGCGTCTGATCAGGATCCAAACTGTTTGACACTCTTATCGATGTTTACTAAGTCAAACAACCTTAAATCTAACGTTTAAACGTGTCTTGCAGACAACACTATTGAAACATACGACAATAAAACGGTGAAGGGGTAAAACTCCCCCGAGTAATTTGATCATGCAAGGGTTACAGTTGCCCTCTGATATAGTTTTACACAGGTTGCATAGGCCAAATGTACCCTTCTCTATCTGAGTATACAATGTGACGTCAATGGTGCATACTTATGACTTCATTCAACATGGATTTTTTCCCTGAAACCTCAAATGGACAATTCTAGTTTTCAATTTAGTCTAGTCCAATCCATGTTTCACTTTTAGGGTTTATTGTTATAATATAATCATGTCAAATGACAAACAGTATAGGCCCTGATCAGAGGGCTCCTTTTGGAGCTCTCTGACTAGGGTCTACACTGTTTGCATATGACAAGTGTACTTCTCAAAGGTACAGTGGATAAACTGTTATTCTTTCCCGTTTATGCTTACCGATGTGCAAACGATGCGAAACTATACGCAAACTACATGTAAACGATAAACTATTTTGCCTTTATAAGAGGATTTTCCGTTTAAATGTGTTTCAATCGGCATACCTTTGTTATTATCGAGACAGATCAATTATACGAATGAAAAAAGAAAGATATTCAGTCGCCAATGGTTGACATTTCAGTCATGCTTAGTCATTCGGCTTCTGATCGGTATCGAATCATTGATGCAGAACAAACAATATGTAACTCGGCGTATATACATGATATTGATCCAAGCATTGCTTCAGATCAATTTATTAGTAACTCGGCATCTGATTTGGCTCCACTCAATGAAACGGTTTGAACATCTACTACCTGCTATAAACTGGTCTAAATTTCATCACTTATTATGTGGTTAGTTACTGGTTTCCATCTACGGAGAGATAGAGCGATGAAATCCTAGCGGGGAGACTATTGCGCAATCTACCCCGTTTTTATGATTTTATGACAGGAAGTTGTTCCATCGTATATGTAGCTTCCGTCTAAATGGGTACCTTTAGAGTGTTAGAATACAGTGTGTCATTTAAAAAGCTGGATTTGTTTTGCAGAAAGTACATGTAGAATTCAATATCTCATATAATATCTTTCTTCCGGTATATATGATCTGGATCTTACAGCGCAGAAGTTATGATTTATAAATCACAAAATGATATTTAATGACGAAATTAAAGCAGAAGATAAATATTCAGCAGTTAAACATCCAATGGGATTTAGGTTGAAACAAATTGTATAACACGTTTAAATGAAAAAAATGAAGCTGAATAAGTTTATTTTTAAACAAAAGTAGATATTGTTCCTGAACCATGTATAACGACAGGTTACTACAGTACATTGATCAAAATTAGCTCAGATGTATACAAAAGATGGATAAACGCTATTTTTGCTGAAATAAGGAATAAGTTCTGAATGGGAAAACCTGACCTACATGAATTATCTCTCTTGCGTTTATAAACGGAGTAAACGCGTTTATATGCGCATGTAAACGCATAAACGTTAAATGAGTTTTAAACACGTTTGAAATGTGGTAAGTGGGAAAGAATAACAGTTTCTCCCCTGTGCAATGTTTGCAAATGACGCATATATGCGTGACTAGGGTTCTAAGAGTTAAAGACGAGTGTACTCGTCGCTAGGAAATGAATGTACTAATCATTCTTATGTTGACATGTAATATTTTTTATCGCTTATAGTGTTGAGCATGAATCAAGAAAAAACAGTTGCAAACAATTCCGATGCATATTACACAGCATATTACCACTTAAAGCAGGTTTACACAGCATATTACCACTTAAAGCAGGTTGAAAGTAAAGCAGAATGCGCTTTAAGGCGCATTCTGCTTTTCTTTCAGCCGGCTTTAAGCTTTTATCAGCTAAAATATAGAAAATATTTCTTAGGATTTTATAACAGTTTAGGTTAAAACTTTTTTTCTTAGTATAGAAATTGTTTAAAGGCGTATTTATGGGATACTGGTTAATCATTCTACCGCTGAGATTGTTGAGCAAGAATAAAGAAAAACAGTTGCAAACAGTTCCGAAAACTAATACACGGCATCAATACTGCTTAACATTCATCTTTAGATCTTATTATATTAAGAAATAATAGCAGACGACAATTTTAAGAATGCGATATTACATAAGCGGTAGGGTTTAAGAAATATTCATTTCAAAGAAGTTGGCTTCCTTGAAATGTGATCTTTATTTATCTGAAATTGCAATTTCCTTCCTTCCTTATTATTATTGGTGTCAATGAGAGTTCCGAAACGAATAATGTTACAGTCGAGAAAATATTTTTATTTCCCAAAAAACGCGTTTACGTTATGACTATATTTAACAGTTTGGAGCCAGATCAGATGCCGGGTAACCTGGTGTCTGATCTTGCTCCAAACTATTTGTAACTCAGATCAACATGATTAGCCAAAATTGTCGAAAAGTTGTTATTTTCTGTGTTTCAATGAAATGCGTTTGCATTTAAACGGGACAAAATAGCGTATTCTCCACTGTATTGCTGTCAAAATTAGTTCCGAAACGAAATATGTGAATACGGATAGCATGTCGAACTATTTGTTCTCTCATCCGAACCAAAATCAGTCCATACATAGGAGGATAGGTTAGGGTTTTTTTCCGTTTAAACGAAACGAAGAACAAATGCAATAAAATGGTGAAATCAGCACATTTATTATTATATTGTTATTTATTGCTATAATGGAGAAAACGTTTTTCTTTTCCGTTAAAACGCAAACGAAACGCAAACATATTACAATAAAATGTAGAAAATGACAACATTTTGATAGTTCATGCTATTTATTTTAATCTGAGTGGCACACGATTAGTTCCAAACTGTTTCCACTGGAAATAATAATTTTAGCGTAAACACATTTATTGGAAAATAATTACTTCTTCTCACTTGTATCTGAGAGCCACAAAGTTTGGATCCTGATCAGAAGCCGAGTTTCACGGTCTCTATGTTGGTGTCTGATCAGGGGCCAAACTGTTTGTCACCCACAGGGGCATAAATATTGCACATTTTCTAAAAGGCTGTAATATTCCAGCTTTATTTCATTATGTTGAATTTATGTTCTTTGTTATCCGGCGAAAATGACGTCTTCTCTCCTGTACAAAGATATCTGTAGTTTAACCATTTCCCCATATTGTGCGACAATATTGACCTGACGTTGAACTTTATGCATGAATAAATTATTGTAAGATGACGCTGTATAAATCAATAATCGATAGCGGATCGTACAGTATCGGGTTGTTTCGGCTGATTACGTGAATTATGTTACAGTTGTGATCCTCAGTGGATTTACACTTCACATTGAACAAGTTCAAAAAGTTGTTGTTGATAAACTATTATTCCAGAGTCTCCTAGTATAATCGTATCTACTAAAACGAATCATGTTGCGCTTTCGAGTGGGGTTTAATTCAGGTAAGATCATTGATGACCTCACCAACGACTTTTGCCAATATATACCTAATTTACACCCCTCACCGGTAACTCATCTGTGCAATAGGTGTGTCGCTAGAGCAAGGGATTAGTAACATCGAGGTTCCGGGTTCCAATCCCGATAGAGGAGAACTATTTTTATTTTATAAAATGTTATTTTATAGACCAAACAGACGCTTTGACATAATTTTTTAAAAAAATAACAAAAGAATCGTGTTCCAATTGAAATAGATGTTGTATGAATACTTAAAAGATACAGTATAAATTATAAAAATATGAAACAATGTATGAGTATAGCATGTGATTCGAACCACTGACTTCTGCTTCTGCCGTATACATGTACGAGCCTCCTTCAACTGGCTGAAGATTATGCTCGGTATTAGGTGATTTACATGCGCAGTGGGTTTCGGGAAATTCTAGGTGTTCAGTACAGCCACCCGTGCCTTGAAGGCATCGAGGCTTTCCGCATCGACGATGTCAGGGGGTAGTGCATTCCAGTCCCGTACTGTTCGAGGGAAGAAAGACATCTTTCTGACATCGATGCGGGTAGTCAGGAGCTTGAAGGCACGACTGTGGTCATGGCGGGTCTTGCGGTTAAGGGGTTCAAGCCTATTGTCCTTGGTGATCGCAACAATATTCCTGCATACACAGCCTAGTATATTTTCTCCTATTTTGCAAGTTATCTCCAGTTCAGTGTGTGAAGCATTGTACTGACACTAGATGTGTTGCGTTGTCGATTCATGACATATCTGGCTGCCCGTCGCTGGACCATTTCGACTTTATGTATATTTGTTTCTGTATATGGGTCCCACACAGAACTGGCATATTCAACTAAGGGCCGTACAAGGGTGAAGTAGGCTTGCTCTTTTATTGTTTTAGATGTGAGGTTAATGTTTCTTCTAAGAAAGCCTATCGTTTTGTTGGCTTTATTACATATTTCAGTGATATGGTGGTCCCATCGCAGGCTATTTGTGGCTGTGACACCTAGATATTTGGCTTCAGTGACTGGTTGAAGTTTGTGACCATGCAGCTGATACTGGTTTTGCAATTTGTTTCGCTTGTTGGTGACTGAGAGGACATTACACTTGTCTGGGTGGAACTTCATTTTCCAGTTGGTTTCCCATTCAGCCAGCTTGTCCATATCCTCTTATAGTGTCTTAGCATCAGCTTCTGATGATATGGCCATGTAATCTATCGTGTCGTCAGCAAATAGTCTAGCCTTTGATGTGATACCTTCAGCGATGTCGTTAATGTAATAAAGGAATAGTGCAGGTCCTAGTACTGATCCTTGCGGTACACCAGATTCAACAGTTATATAGTCGGACTGTTCCCCGTCTACAACTACTTTCTGACGTCTACCAGACAGCCAGCTTTGGATCCATTTATTAATCTGTCCTTTGATTCCATAACGGTTTAGTTTATGTACTAAAAGGCTGTGGCTCACCTTGTCAAATGCCTTGGCAAAGTCCATCACTAGTATGTCTGTCTGCATGCCCTGCTGCATATTGGATGAGATGTCGTCAATGAATTCAATGAGCTGGGTTTCACATTATCGTTTTCTACGAAAGCCATGTTGCAGGGGATATATGATATTGTTGGACTCTCCAAAGTTCATAACCGTACTCGCTAAGATATGCTCAATCACTTTACAGCATACACTAGTCAGTGATATTGGTCTATAGTTTTCAGGCATGTTCTTTAGTCCTTTCTTGTAGACAGGTGTTACATTTGCTGTACGCCAGTCGTCTGGTACGATGCTTGTCTGCAATGATTTGCGAAAAATCATGAGTAGAATGGGGCCTATTTCACAGGCAAGTTCTTTAAGAACACGGGGAGTGATGTTATCTGGTCCTCCTGCTTTGTAAGGGCTGAGATTGTTTAGTAGTTTTACTATACCATGCAGTGTAATATTGATGTCATGGATTTCAGGGATGGTCTGATCTTTTGGTGGCATGATCTGGTCAAACTGATCTTGTGTCACTGTTATATTACTAGAGAAAGCTGACCGAAATTGTTCATTAAGTATGTTGGCCTTATCTGTGGATCTGCAAACAGTTTTCCTCTACTCTTGAGAGACGATACTCCACAATTGTCGCTACGTTTATGTTTTACGTATGTCCAAAATCTGTTCATGCCAGTGTGCTTCTGGTCATCCTCTTTAAGGGTTAAAATGTCCTCGATGTATTTCCAGTATGATTGTCGAGTAAGCTTTTGTACATGGTGTTTTGTATCTAGGTACCTTAGTGTTAGGACACTGCATGTAAGGAACAATAATGTTTAGTCGTCTCCCTTATCACTTACGCTAAATACCTGTCGATGTTTGTGGAACCGGGCAATGCTATATTTTCTCGGTACCGATGTGGTTACAATGTGCGTTCTCGTATAAATGATAACGAAGTGTTCCGAAGCTATATTTAGAAATGCAACAAAGTGTGAAATTATGCTAATAGAGGTCACCAACGTCAGGTCAATATTGTCAAACAATACAGTGGAGAAAACGTTATTCTTTCCCAATAAACGCGTTTACGCTAAAACTATGTTTTCTATTGCAAACAGTTTGAAGCCAGATCAGACGCCGGGTAAGTGGCAACAGTTTGGCAAACATTTTGAAGCATGGCTCCAAACTCTTTGCAATTATGGAAATAATAGTTTTAGCGTAAACGCGTTAATGGGGAAAGAATAACGTTTCCACCACTGTACCGTAAAGAAAACGTTATTCTTTCCCGATAAATGCGTTTAACCTAAAACTACGATTATTATCCCCATTGCAAAGGTTTCACTGTATATGCAGTAGATGACACTATTATTGCATTTTACAAACTGTTGACACCGACAGCGGCCTGAGGTGAATAAATGAAGTTTATCATCCACACGACACCCGGGTATTTCCCATGGTGTACATGTACATAAAACCACATGCCCCTACAGTGGAGAAAACCTTATTCTTTCCCGTTTAAACGCAAACGTACGCAAACGCAAAGCACTAAAACGTAGGAAAGTACAACTTTTGTACAATTCTGACTATTCATGTTTATTTTGGTGGAAATAGAACTACACTGTTATAGTTTTTGCGTAAACGCATTTATTGGGAAAGAATAACGTTTTTACCACTGTATATATGGATCAACACGTACAATCAAGCCTTATTATGCAACCGCTGAAAAAGGCAGACAATGTGACATTTATCCAGGAAAAAATAAATGCAGAAAGCCCATGCACTAAGGTATCGTCTGTCATAAAGGGCAGGGTTATACGAGCGTTTTAATGATCGCTGAATACAGGTTTGACAGATATAACATATATGTTACATGTTACAACGCATTAGGAACACTTTGGTTTAGTCGCTAGTAATACGAGATATGGCTTCTTGAAACTTTTATGTGCAATAAATCTTAAGGAGACTAAAACCCAATTTTGGCCTAAAAGTTTGTTATGTTGTAAATGGGTTTCAGGCGTCTAAATATAAACCTTTAACTAGACGTTTAGGGAAAATATCTATGCATTTCAAACAACAAAATACAATGACCTAGGTTGGGAACGAATTTGTGCGGAGAAGACAAAACACTTTAATATTATGGTCTAAAATAAAACCCAAACTCTATTCCTTTTTATCCTTTAAACCTCTTCACTCTCAATGACGCCTAAAAGCGTGTTTGCTTCCAGTTTGGATCTTGATCAGATGCCGCGTAACGCGGCGTCTGATCAGGATCATAACTGTTTGACAATTGTACCGATATTTCTAAAGTTACACTTACTTAAATCTTACTTTTTCATCAAAATTGAACCAGACGACAATTAAACGGTGAAGGGATACAAACAACAACTCACGAAATGTTGGCATAGGGTTAAACGTGTGTTGCGAAGTTTATAACAAAGAAATACTCCGTTTGGAGAAGAAAAAGGCGTTGTTGCAAATCTAGAAATTCAGATTTGTTTGAGGATGTAATCTACCCATCATATTGGTTTATTACCATGTGTTCGATAATGCCTATGTTTTATTGGAGTATTTTCTATTGTTTTGCAAATACACAACCGGGTTTTTCTGTGTCTATACTACATGTGAATGTATGAATAGGTATGCGAATTGATGGGAATTTTAGAAACCGTACAGCGGAAATTTAATTCTTTTCCGGTAAAACGTTTTGGTTAAAACCATTATTTCCATTCCAACCAGTTTGAAGTCATACAATGCGCCGTATAACCCTGCATCTGAATCGGTTCCAGGCTGTTTGTTACCAAGAAGAATATCGTGATATAAATAAAACTTTCCAGATCCGTACATTTCTACATTTCTTTACATTGGTTTTCTTTCGTTTCGTTTAAGCTGTTTATGCATAGCGTCCCAATAAATTGAGACACAGACAAATAGTGTCGACCTCAGATCAGACGCCGCATTATGCGGCGTCTGATTTGAGTCTGTACTGTTTGCTAACAGGAACGTCTAAAACAAATAAATGAAATCACAATGAAAATAGAATAAGCAACCCTTAATTCAAAAGTGAATGATCCAACAACATTGCAGACAACAAAATTGAAGCAGACGACAATGAAACGGTGAAGGGGTAAAACTCTCACAAAATGATTAGCAATGGAAGGGTTAAGCAGAAGAGTGTCTGAAAAAAAAAGTAAACACGTTATTGGGGACAGGTTAATGGCTTTAGCCCGATAATGCATATCGTCTATAAAAATAGACATTATCAAACAGAGTAGACCTTTTTTAGACGCGGTAATCTATAACGTCTCATTAGGATCTGTACTGTTCGCTTTTTCATATAAAATGACATGCTTATAGACAGCCACCTCAATGTGTATAATTATGTTATCCTGATAGAGCAATAATGGAATCTTCCAGCAAGCATCTAGGTATAGTTCATTCAAATACCCGGGTATGAACGGGTTTGCAATTGATATGGAAAATGACTACATGACTACTTCCTGTTGGCATCCTAAAAATCTACTATCTTGAATATAATTATTGTGTTTGACTTTAGATAAGTGTGTAGTGGAGAAGACGTTATTCTTCCCCGTTTTAACCCTTTCCCTTATAAAAAACGACTTTTAGCGTATTTAATTTATTCCTCCGCTGAAGAAATAGTTCCAGTTTATACCCTCATGAACAATAACCATTATATAGTCTAGTAGATTTTAGCTTAAAGCAGGTTGAAAGGAATACAGAATGTGCCTTAAGGCACAATCTGCTTTACTTTCAACCTGCTTTAAGTGGTCACGTGTTTTTTAAAACTAGAACATGCTATGAGGTAAAGGGTTAAAAGAATTTAAACGCAAGCGTAAAGCAATAGAAAATGTGAGGAATGTGGGCGATTGCTATTAATCTGAGTGGCAAACAGTTTGCAGCCTGACAAAACAACATATTTTCCAGCAGCTGATCTGGTTCTAAACTGTTTGCAATATTAAACACTGAGGAAATCTATGACAGGGGGAGGGGGCAAACTGTATGCATTGAGAATCGTTAAATTGCCGCAAGTGAGTTTTTGTTTTCAAATTAAGCCTGTGTGTCGTTTTTAAAATGACGAAATACTGATATGATTAGTAAACAATTTGGATTAACCGTGTTACTTTGCGTCTGGTCTGATCCAAACTGCTTGACGATGACAGTCGAATGGCGAAATGAATGTTTCAACGGTTTCCGATTAACATACACTGTTACCGTAACGAATCAAAGTATGAGGACCCTACATTCCTGGGCAAACAGTGTAGATCATGATCAGACTGCTCCATCGGAGTAGTCTGATCAGTGTCTACATTGTTTGCCATTCTAACTGCACATTTTAGAATAATATACTGTGTGATAAAAGCAATTTGTTGAAATTTTAGGATATTTATAACTCTACAGTGTATCCCAATAAATAGGAACTATACGGTATCTTATCATATATACAACTTTACTGTATTTCACCCTTTCGCTCTCAATCTATCTTAAAAGCTCGATTGGCAACAGTTTAGATCCAAACTATTTGACACTCGTTTTTTAATTTTGAAACGACATTGCAGACAACACAATTGAATAAGACGACAATGAAACGGTGAAGGGGTAAAACTCTAACGAAATAATGGAAGTGAGTAGGTTAAAGAGAATTAAAACATTTGACAGAATATAAAATGAGACATGACGTACCTCAATATGTCCAATGCTTCAGTTTGAAGACCTCTTGCATATTAAAGTGTGTACTCTGTTTGAAGTACACTCCTTTAAAGCGAATGCGGAAGTTAATTCCTACACCCCTTTCCTGTTGTAAAGATGGTTTACTATTTACAGTGGGGAAGACATATATTATAGTCTTGCCTGCTTAAAACATAAACAAAACGCAACCGCAGTGCATTAACAAGTAGCAGATTACACTATTTGTCATTTCTTTATACGTGTATTAGTTTTAATCTGCGTGGCAAACGGTTTGAAGCCTGATCAGACGCCGGGTTACCCGGCGTCTGATCAGGCTTCAAACCGTTTGCAGTGTACGTTGTTGTTTTAGCGTTTAAACGCGTTTTATTGGGAAAAAATAAAGCCGTATTCACTTTACCACATATACTAATGCATGTATCAAGTAACATGTATAGGAGATGATCCTGTTTTAAGCAAACTAAAACTCAAACGCAATAAAATAAAATGTCTAGAAAGACTTGTTATTGTAAAACTACTTTCGACAGATTTTTATCTGAGTGGCAAACACTTTTGGAGTCTGATCTGGCTCCAAACTGTCTGCACGACATACTTCGGTGAAGACGTCATTCTTTCCCGTTTAAACGCAAACGTAAGGAAGCGCATTGCAATTTAAAGTAGAAAATATCAATTATTTGACAACTCTTAATCTATCTCAAAAGAAAACAGTTTGGAGCCTAATCAGACGCCTGGTTTGCAAACAGTGCACACTGCTTAAGGAATCCTCTGATCTGAGTTTACATTGTTTGTATGTGCTGTGTACATGTATACACATTGTTTGGACTTAGTTGGGGGAACTTTTTAAAATTAAGTAGTCGTAGATATTGAATTTTTGAACGAAAACAATGTCTACCCTGCAAGAGTTCAGGGCTTGCTACAAATCGTTAACCCGTTATACTTTAAATGGACAATTCTAGTTCCCCTGCTCAGAGGGCTAGCTCTTGCAGAAGGTCCCTGATTAGGGTCTAAACTGTTTGCACGGGTCTGCATTTTTATAGTTAATATGATTACTACAGTGTTCCCTCTCTACAACGACACACAATGGGAGACAAACGTTGTGTTTGTTGTTCGGATGGAGTCGTTAAAGGTAGGGACATTTGCTACATTTGCAAACAGCTTGAATCAAGATCAGACGCCGCGTAACACGGCGTCTGATCTGGATTCAATCTGTATGTCACTCGTCATTATTTTTTTTCTGTCAAAATGTCCGTTATGTAACTTTAAAGGGAGGGCCGTTGTAGGGAGGGAGCAATGAATTTGTGAAAGATGAAAAAAACTAGACACTAGCCCTCAATAAGTTAACGAATAAGAAGTTCGATTATAAGGCGTTGTTCATTGTCCTCACCACACTGTACGTAATTTCGAATGTCAAGGTCAAGAGAGTTGAACTTACAGTTATCAAGTCTCATAACTTTGTGTATCCAAGAAATACATGTACTCAAAAGAAAAAGCCTTAAAGGAAACAGGCGCGGCTTAATGCAGAACACAAGAAATACGTCTAAAAGCTCCTAAAGGAGCTTTCTGTATTACGTGTGTTCTGCATTAAGCAGTAACCCGCTGTAGGTATATCTCGTCTTCTTCATCGAGTTGCCGAGAACACATGTTTGACTGTATTTGTTCTTCAAGAGGACATCACTTCAAAACGACAAATTATCCTGGTCGCTCTCATTTCATCTGAAAGTGATATACGCTCGAATGCATATCAAGTCGAACCTGGTATTATCGAAATCGCTTAACTCGAATGTATCCGTATTTCTTCAGACATATAACGACATCTAGAGCTCGCTTCAGTCAAACATACCCGTATGTAAAGATACCTTTGACTTATGAGAGTTTAAGACAAGAATGCCCCACTGGATATTGCAAACTTGTTCTGTCAGTTGTACGAAGCGTAGTGGTAAGTGCAACGTTTGTACTAAGTGGGAATTTTATCGGTATAAACATTCGTACATTCTTTGTATTACGTATAATTTGAGTTAAGAAAGTTATGTTCTTTTCTTAATATTGAAATATTGGCGTTGTACATGTACGGAGTAATACATGTGTACATGTAGGCCAATGTGAAATATATACATGTACAGCAACGATACAAGGTTGACTTAACTTTTTGGATCCTAGTCAAGCATATATGCGTCATTTGCAAACAGCGTACGTGTGAGGAGTACACTTGTCCTATGCAAATAAAGGAACCCTCTGATCAGGGTCTACACTGTTCGTGATTCTGATATATATTGTAAAATTCAACCCTAAAAAGTAAAAAATGAACTAGATTAAATTGAAAACTAGAATTGTCCATTTGAGGTCTCAGGGAGGAAGGGGTTAACTAGATCTAGATCGGGAATACGTGTACTAGAAAATTATTACAACCATATCAAACAGTATGGGGCTTGTCAGACGCCTGGTTATCAAGCGTCTGATCAGGCTCTAATCTGTTTTACTCTCGGAATAAAGACCGAAGATAATCAAAATTATTACCATTTTTCATTGTGTTTACGTTTCTCTTTAACGGGAAAGAATGTAAATTTGCACTGTACAGTGGAGAAAACGTTATTCTTTCCCAATAAACGCGTTTACGCTAAAACTATTATTTGCAGTACAAACAGTTTGGAGCCTGATCAGACGCCGGGTAACCCGGCGTCTGATCAGGCTCCAACCGGTTTGCCACCAAGATAAACATGAATTATCAGAATTGTCCCAAAATTGCACTTATCTACGTTTTAGTGTTTTGCGTTTGCGTGCGTTTGCGTACGTTTGCGTTTAAACGGGAAAGAATAACAGATTATCCACTGTACATGTACATACCGGTAGCACTATTCTTATCATCCCGGAAATAGGTTGGATTGCTTCTATTGTCATTTTTAAACCTTCTATATTTCGAGGTAGTTTACCCGTTCACTGCCATATTGCCGTCTGCTTCAGTTACACTGCATTGAAACGATATTGCAGACAACAACATTAAAGCAGACGACACTATGGTATTGAAGGGGTACAATCCTCAAGATAAATGTGATCATGAAAGGATTAACACATTAGAAAATAAGATGTAATAATACCAATAAAACGTGCACATGCAAACAGTTTTAATCCTGATTAGATTCGAAGTAACGCGGCGTTTGATCAGGATCCACACTTTTTAACACCTGTTACATGTAACATGCTTTTGCTTCAAAATGCCTGGAGTTGTAAACTTAAGAAATAAAAGCAGACGATAAGTTTGCAGCCAGAAAAAAAATTATGTTACAGTGGAGAAAAACGTTATTCTTTCCCGTTTAAAAGCAAACGAAACGCAAACGCACTGCAAACAAATGATGAAAATGACATGTTTTTGACAATTCTGAATGTTGATTTCAACCAGAACGACAAACATTTTGGAGCCTGATCAGACGCCGGGTTATCCGGTGTCTGATCTGGCTCCAGACTGTTTTCATAGGAAATGAAAGTTTTAACGTAAACGCGTTTATTGGGAAAGAAGACCTTTTTTGCCAGTGTAGACATTATATGACGTCATAATGACTGTGAAAGGGTTAACCCTTTCCCCCATAGAAGCGCCTTTTAGCGAATGTGATTTATTCCTCCGCTGAAGAAAAAAGTTCCAATTTAATCAGTTATGAAATATATTATATGAAACATTTTCTATATTCTAACACATGATAGCTTAAAGCAGGCTGAAAGTAAAGCAGAATGCGCCTTGAGGCGCATTCTGCTTTACTTTCAACCTGCTTTAAGTAGTCACCTATCTTCAGTTCTAGAAATAGGCTATCAGGTAAAGGGTTAAGCAGGAGGTGTTATACATGCACTCCGTCGAGTGAATAGTTTGTTTTCTGCAATAGTTCTCAGCATTAATGTATCTGGAGATTTATTTTAGGAAATTCATGTATCATCAGAATGTATGTAAGTTTTGATACAGATGAAACGCCGAGCTACTCGACGTCTCATCTGGATTTTTAAACTGTTTGCATCATTTAACACAATTTTGCACAGTACATGTACGTGCTGGCGGTTCAACGAATATCAACATTAATTACATGAATGTACATGTGGTTTACATTATAAGTGGCAATATCCGGCAGTATTCGTTGTAATTCAATTGTTAGCCCTTTCATGGTCAAATTTATAGTGAGATTTTCACCCCTCCGCCGCCATATTGTCGTTTATTTAATATTGGTGTCTGCAATATCGTTTCAAATTAGCTTTAAGGGAGTATTACTGGCGTAATTTCAAAACAAATGGCTACATGTAGCAGGTTTTATCCTGATCAGACGCCGCTTTTCGCGGCATGTGGTCAGGATCAAACCTGTTTGCACATGCGTTTTATGAAGTCTTTGAGAATGAAAGGGGTACAATGTAAAGTACGTGAACGTTCAACAATTACATGTAGGTGTGTGTATTAAATCACATCCCTGTTATACTTACAGTGGAGAAGGCGTTATTACGTTCTGTTTATTCGCAAACGAAACGCAAACGAAATACAATCAAAAGGAGAGAATTACCCTTTTTTGAATATCTTATAATTTATATTAATCTGAGTGGCAAACCGTTTTTAGCCTGATCTAACACGGGATTACCCGGCGTCTGAACTTGCTCAATACTGTTTTAAAATTGAAATAATAGTTTTAGCATAAACACGTGTGTTTAGGAAACAATAAAGTCTATTCCGCTGTACGTAGAACAATTGCATGAAGGTGTATCTCTATAATAACATCAAAGCTCTGCATACATCCTGTAATTGACTCTTATTCCTCAAACGTAGAATTTAAGTACAGTGGAGAAAACGAATAATTCCCGTTTCAACGCCAACGAAACGCAAAAGCACTGCAATTTCATGTAGAAAAGGACAACTCTTTGACAAGTTTGACTATTTGTTTTAATATGAGTGGCAAATAGTTTGGAGCCTGATCAGAGGCCGGGTTACCCGGCGTCTGATCTGGCTCCAAACTGTTTGCAATGAAAATAATAGTTTTAGCGTAAACGCGTTTATTTGGGAAAATATCGTTTTCTTCAATGTATTTTTACTAATGAAACATTGGTCAATGTGAGTGCCACTACATCCTACAGGCGCCGAAATTTGCTTGCACATGACAAAACCCTTTTGTATGTAATATCGTGTAACACATTTTTCTATACATGTATATTTTAAAGGTAATGTGTTGCGTTGGATATGCGCGCGGGATGGGTTTGGTCAAACGAAATAACTTAACCGCGATAAAAATTACAAAATTTGAAAATAACCGGCATTTTGAAAATTGATACATGTATAAATTGTAGAAAATGACAATATTTGGACATTTCTGAATACCCAGCGGCTGGTCTGGTTTCAAATTGTTGGCAACGGAAGCAATACCTTCAGTATTTATAATCTAACCAAAACTGTGTTGGGGCTGAACAGCGCTCTAAATATATGCCTAAGGACAAACGGTTTTAACGAAATAGAACGCAATTTGCAATCAAATTTTAACTAGATTCATGTAAATGTTCTGAAAGATGTTTTTTGTACAAACTAAGTTGAACACGGTTTTGAGCCTTATACAGGAATCAGGTACCGAGTTACTTGGCGTCTGATCAGGCTCCAAACCGTTTACTGTTGACATAAAGTTATTTAGCAATGGTAGCGTTCCTGTGTTGGGAAAGTAGTAAATCTTCCGAAGAGATGTCAAATTACGGAAGGGAGGTTACTCTTGGTATCTGCACGACTTGCTGAAGACATGACTATCTTTCCATTATTTGATTTACTTTATCACTTGCTTGGCTATATTTTACATTGAAAATGATTAGTTCGACTCAAATAAGTCAAAGTAATATGATACAATGATGTTCATTTTGATTTAGTGACTTAAATTATTTGTTCACTTTGCATAAGTATTGTACATAGTACATGTACACGACTGTACGAGATCATGTGCAATGGGATCTGCCATAGGATACAGTGGAAAAAACGTTATTCTTTTCCGTTTAAACGCAAAGAAACTCAATTAAATCACAACTTTTTGACAATTCTGACTATTTTTTTATACGAGTGGCAAACAGTTTGGAGCTTGATCAGACGCCGGGTTACATTGTATTTCCATTGCAAACAGTTAAGAGACAGATCAGACGCCGGATTACCCCACGTCTGATCAGGCTCCAAACTGATTGCCACTCAAAATAAAATGAATCTTCAAAATTTTGATAAAAGTTGTAATTTGCTTTGTTTTATCACATCGCGTTTGCGTTTCATTTGCGTTTAAACAGGAGAGAATAACGTCTTTTCCACTGAAACATAAACGATTTTATTACATATTGAGAATTAGCACCGATTATGACTACTTAATTGTGTTAGTTATTAGGTATTTACAACAGGTGACTGCTTAAAGCAAGGTTACATTAAAACAGAAAGTTCCTTCAGGAGCTTTCTGCTTTACTATCATCTTACTTTAATCTGTCATCAGTCTTATACATGTATTATACTACTGTCAATTAGCCTCAAATGTACAGTGGAGAAAACGTTATTCTTTCCCAATAAACGCGTTTACGCTAAAACTATTATTTCTATTGCAAACAGTTTGTAGCCAGATCAGACGCCGGGTAACCCGGCGTCTGAGCAGGCTCCAAACCGTTCACCACCAAGATAAACATGAATTATCAGAATTGTCCAAAAGTTGTTCTTTTCTACGTATTAGTGCTTTGCGTTTGCGTTTCGTTTGCGTTTAAACGGGAAAGAATAACAGATTCTCCACTATAGTGGTCGTAATGGAGAGGTTGTTACCATAACATCTTGCTCACTTTGGCTGGCTTAAGAACGCAGAGTTAAGCCGTAATATTGCCATACCACTAATATCATAATCAGAGGAAAGTCTGGACAATTTCTAAACAAATCAAGAAAAGGAATTTTCTTCGACATTTTATTTATACATTCATATCAAAACAACAGCGTTTCTTTTGATGTTCCCATACTTCTTATATTAACTGTCTTACAATGTTAACTCACCTTTAACCTTTAGCTTTATTCACATTTATCATCTCGTAAAGGAATTCCTGATCCAGTAAATATGATGTTATTTTTTCGGTTTCCCGTTTTAACGCACACAGAACGCAATAGCAATGCAATATAATAAAGAAAATCACATTTTTAACATCATTCTAACATTTTATTTTAGTTTTAGTGGCAGTTTAGAACCTGATAGGACACCGGCTTCTTCACTGGCTCGTACTGTTTACACTAGAAATAGAATAAACGAGTTTATTTGGAAAGCAGAATAACGTCTTCTCCACTGTAGTGGAAAAGCGGATATCTGGTGTAGACAGCTTGTATCCATTTGAAATTTGAAGTAGAACGTTATTCTTTCCAAACAACGCGTTTACGCTAAATCTATAATTTCCATTGCAAACAGTTTGGAGCCAGATCAGACGCCGGGTTACCCGGCGTCTGATCAAGCTCCAAACTGTTTGCAACCAAGATAAAAATGAATGATCAGAATTGTCCAAAACTTGTACTTTTCTACGTTTTAGTGTTTTGCGTTTGCGTTTCGTAAAATGCGTTTAAACGGGAAGGAATAAGGTATTCTCCACTGTATATCACGATAGAACGCCGCGTTACGCAGTGCCTCGTAAGGATCCGAAATGTGATACATGTACAATTTGATCCTATTTCGAAAAGAGTGTGATTTGTCTGGTTTAAACTGCCCACTGTTGAACGACACACCTAAGGTTAAGATTTCGCTATATTACAAACAGAATGTAAACAATGCGGGAGCTAGTCATTTCGTAACCGAGTCATTTCGTAACCGGTAAAATAAGTCATTTCGTAGCCGAATTTTTGGTCATTTCGTAACCGCGCAAAACTTTAAAGTCATTTCGTAACCGATTATTTGGTCATTTCGTAGCCGACAAAAAAGTTGAATTAGTCATTTCGTAACCACCAAAGATTAAAAAATGAATGGCCTCAAAGAAGGCATAAGTCATTTCGTAGCCTCGGAAAATTGTTAAAGTCATTTCGTAGCCGAATATTTTTTTCTTTATCTTTTTTATAATGTTTTTGTGCAGTTTTCTGACATTATTTCAACAAAAATGTGCAAATAGGCAAAGTTAAAAAGTATATGTTAAGAGAGTTTGGGGTCCGAAATAATTATAACCTTGATTAATAGAATTGTAATCAAGTTGTTGAATGTTTTTTAAAACAGGAATATTATTACTTGTCTTTAATTCAATTAAATGGTCCATTTGTTAACAATGAACATGTATTATCGCTCAATGTATGTGAAGCGTGTCAAACATTAACTTGTATGTTGTTTTAACAGTTTACACATCGGATAAACACTCATACCAAGGCAATTATCGCCTCCCGCACGTGCCGGAAATGTGGACTTTTTTTCACTTTTAATTTCACAAATGACAAGAAAAATGACTTTGTAATCAATAATCACTGTTTATTTGTTATTACAATCAAAAAGCACATATAAGTTCATCTGTTGACAGCATAAATACAAAATGACGGTTAAATACAGTTGTGCAATTTTCAATTCAGTCTAGTCCATTTTTGACATTTTAGGGTTGACTTTCACAGTATATGTCAAAAGAACAAACAATGTAGACCCTGATCAGGAGGCTCCTTAAGGTGCATAGGACAAGTGTACTTATCACGGATACACTGTTTGCATATGACGCATATATGCGTGACTAGAGTTCAAAGAGTTAATATTTGATTGAAATAATGACAGGTGGCCGTATTAGAGAGGTTTTACTGTAGCTGGTAGAAAAGAAACTATGTATTGATAAATATCTTGGGATAAACCTTTAAAAAACGGGAATTGGTTCCCAACACAGCAAAAAATAGCAGAACGTTCACTATTTGCTATGCATAATATATTCATAATGTTTAACAAGCTAGACCTAGCTGTAAATGATAAATGTAAACTTTTTATGAATATGCTTATGCTTATGCTATTTTATGCCGAATAAAGTGAACGATTTTCTATTTTAGGCATTACACACCAAATTATAGCTATTTATGATAAATACATAAAAGCATTTTATTACAGTTGACCTGCATCAAATAAATCTTAGAAACGAATGTCTACATCAAAAAATGAAGAATTACTGAATCTAAGTAAACTTATTTATATTTCAAAGAAACTACAAAGTTCACTTATTTTATAAAAAATTAAAAACAATCGTATTAATTCGTTTGCATCAGGTTATTCTTTCAAACCAATTAAATACATCTATATCATAAGCTACACCCAATATCTAATTTTTATTGTTCGAAGTCTACAGGTTATTGTTCTCAAAACATTCAACCAATCAAATAAATCTTCTTCATAAGTCACACCCACTACCAATTTTTAAATGTTCGAAGTCTACAAGTTGATATCTCACACCTTTCAACCAATCAAACAAATCTTCTTCATAAGTCACACCCAATACCTACTCCTACAGCGATTGGATTTGTCACGGTCCATTACACTTATCTCGCTAAATTAGACTAAAGCATCTTATTCACATTTACTTTTGTACCTGTAATTCAATTAAGCAATCACCTTGCTTTAAGCTTCCATCTGTCTTAAATACCAATAAAAAATGTTTGACCTGTTTTTCAACTAAAGTGCATATGAAGGCAACGTTATGTACAAGCGGCTGCTCAAGAATGAATTTAATGCACAACTAGTTCAATATTTTATTCCTGCGTAATCTAAATAGCCAGTACAATTAGGCAGATCACTGCTTAAAGCAAAATAAAAGTAAATCAGCAATCTTTTATTTACTTTAACCTCAACTCTTATTCATATATACTTTTGGACCTGTATTTCAACTAAGGTGCGTACAGTGGAGAAAACGTTATTCTTTCCCAATAAACGTGTTTACGCTTAAACTATTTTTTCTATTCCAAACAGTTTGGAGCCAGATAAGACTGGGTAATCAGGCGTCTGACCAGGCTCCAAACTGTTTGCCATACGAGTATATACTACCCGGGATGAGTTAAAGTGTAATGCCTGGGGCCACGTTCTAAGTTGGGATTCTAAAAACAAAGAGTTGAACCTTTTCAAGCTTCTTTAATATTCGTAGTCTAATTGTATGATAATTCTCTCGACTTTTTACTAAACAGTTATTAATTAAAACAAGCATGCACGGTGTTATTATGCAATTAAAGATTATTATATTTACTAAAAGAAAGGTATACTTAATATGTAACCTTAATTCAGAATAAGGAATTAACATTTACTAAACTATTAACATAAACTAAACTCATTCTGTGTCCAAAATGCAGAAATTACCTAAATAAATTTATAAGAACTTAAACTTACCTAGAAACAAAGAGTTGAACCTTTTCAAGCTTCTTTAATGTTCACAGCCGTAGTGTAATATATTCTGTAAACTGTATATTGAAGGTTCACTATATAACAATTTCATTTCGAGATGCTGACCAATCAAAAGCTGATCAATTATTTAAGAGGCGTGTTATTCGTGTTAAACCTGTGTTTTTACTTGTCTAAGTAACCACACTGACCAATGGATAAGAGTTCTGTGATGGTAGGAACTTTTATCAAACAGCCACATGGCATTTAATCAAGATTAATGGCTACTGACCAGTTGAATTAAAAGCCGGTCTGCTACAAAAACACCATCACACATCGCTCGTTATTTCTAATCTGTTTAACGACATTGACTAATGCAGAAATTTATTATGATAAATTGCAAGAACAACAAGGAGCTCGGCGTCTCTAAACCTGCTTTACCATTTTCCCACATAGACGATGAGAACTATTTGGTTTACCCTTAATAATTGCAAAACGCAAAAATGCTGAATTTCTACAGCACAACAAAAGTATAAAAGAAGATTACCCGAAAAGTTTGTAAACCGTTAGGTAAGGTAAAATGTTATTCATCGAACAGTTTGCATTGTGGAATACATTGTACATGAAGAGTAAATCCACCACTTTGATCACGTTTGAAGAATCCTACAGTAGAAAAGACGTATTTCTTTCCCAATAAACGCACTAAGCTATAACATGTGTTTCCACTGCACACAGTATGTAGCCTATGTATAATCTAACCAGGGTACACATTGTTTCAGAAGGCTCTATATTGTTTTGGAACTATTATTTTCAACAGTTTGCGTTCGTTTAAGGAAAAATAAAAAATAAAATATTCCCCACTGTACTACACAGACGATTGAAAAAATGTCACAAGGCAGGATTAGATGCAGAAATTAATAATAATAGAGACTTTCAGAATACTACTTACGACATTATGTTAGGTTCTATATTGTTTGCTTGGGTTTGACTAAAATCTCAAAAAAAGAAAATATATGACTAGGAAAACATTAACTCTTTCACTGCCAACGGCGCCAAAAGTCGACTATGCAAACAGTTTTGAACCTGATCAGACGCCGCGTCACGCGGTGTCTGATCAAGATCCATACTGGTTGACACTAGTATCAACATTTCCTCAGTCACAACATCCAAAAAGCTACCGCTTCAGACGACATTTTCAAGTGTGTCAAAAATTAAAGGTGTGGACAATATACCTCTTCGTGATATAATGATCGATTAACGATAAATTTAACATCCAACTGTAAACCAATTTGTGTCGGTGTTGGGTTTCATCTTAAAACACGCGTAACATATAATGAGCGATTAATGATCAATTATACACCTTTTATATATCTATTTATGTCGGATGTCGGTTCCAATTTTAAAGAATAGAACACTCATATGAATTTAATTGCATAGAGACACGTAATATTATTTCTATTTAAAACAATATTCAACAACTTGATTATAATTATATTAATCAAGGTTTATAATCAATTCGGCCCCCATTACACTCTTTACATAATTTCTTAACTTTGCGTGTTTGCACATTTTTGTGGAAATAAGTTCAGGAAACTGCACAAAAAAATTATTTAAAAAAAAAAACAAAGAAAAAAATATTCGGCTACGAAAAGACTTTAACAATTTTCCGAGGCTACGAAATGACTTATGCCTTCTTTGGGGCCATTCATTTTTTAATTTTTGGTGGTTACGAAATGACTAATTCAACTTTTTTGTCGGCTACGAAATGACCAAAAAATCGGTTACGAAATGACTTTTAGGTTTTGCGCGGTTACGAAATGACCAAAAATTCGGCTACGAAATGACTTATTTTACCGGTTACGAAATGACTCGGTTACGAAATGACTATAACTCAACAATGCAAACCATCTAACCTTTGTCACAAAAAAACACTCAATTTGTTCAAGCAGACACAATACATTCACATGGACATGTTTTACGTGCATGCATAGTTGCACATTCTCGTATCTTTTTGAATAAACAAAATATGTTTTCGTTTACTTATGTTCTAAAGGAAGATTTTCCCTAAACAATTGTTCCAAAATAGCATCAGAGGCGTCTCATCATCACCGAAACAGTTACACATTCTGATACTATTTTGCATGTAATCTGTACAAATGTATTGACGAGATGCTGTTGAATTGGCCGCTAAAACAATTACAGAACGATTGTAGATGACAAAGATGGCATGCAGAATGTTAACCCACCCAATGCTACAGTTGAGAGGCCGCTATTCGTCTCTTCTGTAAACGAACTTAAAGACTTTTCCTCAGTCCTTTCATGAACCACCAGCCCATTGTATTCGATAGGCGAGAAAAAACGTGATTCACAAGTTTTCTACGGGTTTACCAATCTCAGTTGGTGTGAAATTACAGGTATGTTATCTGAAGTTGTCTAGAGAGGCCCTCACATACTCACACTCAGTTTTTTTTCCATGGGTTTTACTAACCAATCTAAAATATTTAAGGTGCGGGCCACACATGAAACGCTTGGGTGAGTATATCCATAGACAATATAGCAGTAAAGGACAAAACTTGCACGTGGTTGCATGCTTTGATAGCTGGTTAGGTGCTATGATCGAAAGGCCGTCAGGAGATGTCTTTAAAGATATCTCCTGACGACGTTTTGGTCATAACACCTAACCGGCTACCAAAGCATGCCGCCACGTGCAAGTTTTGTCCTTTACTGCTATCTTGTCTATGGATATACTCATCCAAGCGTTTCATGTGAGGGGCGTACCTTAAATTTGTTAGTTAGGTTAGTAAAACCCATTGAAAAAACCCTTGAGTGTGAGTATTTGAGGGCCTCTCTATAGACAACTTGAATTGTGTTACCTGTAATTTCACACCAACTGAGATTGGTATACTCGGTGAAAGCTTGTGATTCATGCTTTGAGAGTTAAACTCTCACACTATCGAGACAATGTGGGGGGAGTCCCTCAATGGACTGAGGAAAAGTCTTTAAATGCAAGCACAGTGTAATGAAAAGTAGAAAATGAAAATATTATGAAAGAACTAAGGATTTATTTCAGTGAGGGTGGCAAACGTTTTCGAGGCCGATCAGATACCGGATAACAAATTGCAGTTCCAAAACAATCGTCTAAATAATGTAAAATAAAACCAGTATTTCTTGTTGTTGTTTTGTTTTTCAGCACGAGAATGCTTTACTGGACAATGACCTAATAGGCCAGAGTGACCGATACGACGTGTTGATACCGTGCCGCCTCGAAAGGTTCGAGGATATATCCTGATTTTGCTGGAATAAAGTTTGCTTTCTACAAAACACTTATTTAGAATTATATTCGTCAATTTGTTTAGAATGGAGATGAAAACAAAGATTGCTGCGAGTTGAAATGGGTACCAATATTGACCAGGCTCCGATCGAGTAACTCGGTGCCCGATCTAGACTCAAACGTTTTGTTAATCCTGGTCGAGACTGTAGTGTAAGAATTGATCTCGAAAATATCTTCTATTTTCGTCAATAAATTCTGCTGTAAGACGCAAAACAGATTAACCCTTATACTGCCGTAAAATCGTCTGCTTTTGAAATTGTCGTCTGCAAAATATGTGAAATAACTGTTTTTTGTATTTTAAGATAGACAACTTTAGACTGTTGTCAAACAGTTTGGAATCAGAGTAGATGCCGCTTTACGCGGCGTCTGATCTCGATCCAAACTGTTCACAAATACATGTACCAGTCAAATCGCTTTCGGCTGGATAAATTTATTAACGAGAATATCTTATTGTAGGCTATTTTTGCCTGAATAATTATACGAGTATATGCGTCCAGGTCATTGTTCTTGCTGTTTATGAACCCTTTACCCCAAAAACACTACTTAATAGGCCTTCAATTTATTTCGCCGCCAGAGAAAATGGTTCCACTTTATACCGAGATGAAAATGCAGCATAAGTCACCTTTTATCATTGAATATACATGTAGAAGCTTTAAGCAGGTTGAAAGCATAGCAGAATATGCCTTATTCTTGTTACCTGCGTTTATGGTCAACTGCTCTCAAAATTAGAAACATACTATTATGGAGTAGAGGGTCAACAACTCAATACATAATTTGCGCTATGGTCAGTGCATTTCAAACGATCGAAAGATGGTTAACAATGCAAGTTCGCGAGGACATTCCAGACAAGATGTAAAATTGCAAACAAGACTTAAAATATCTGAAATTATGGAGCTAACGAGGTCTTTGTAACGGACGTTTGTATTTCTATGCGGAAATCATTAACTTACCTTATGGTTATTGTATCAGTGGTCGATGACATTAGATACGATTATTTACAAGGCGGTGGGGAGTTATATCCCTTCCTTACAATACTGCGACAAAGGACTGGTCAGCATTTTTTACATGTTGGACGATAAACAGCCAATTACTGTGTAGAGACGTTATTCTTTCCCGTTTAAACGCAAACGAACTCATTGCACTAAAATATAGAAAATGACATTTTCTTTTACAATTTTGCCTATTCATTTTAATCTGTGTAGCAAACAGTTTCGAGCCTGATCAGACGCCGGGTTATCCGGCGTCTGATCTGGCTCCAAACCGTTTGCAGTGGAAAATATAGTTTTAACGTAAACTGTCATAATCGGGTGCCTCTCTTTCGTGGTGTAGATTTTCTGATATTAGTTTAAAATAAGTTTATTGATAGAAAACGCGTGACGCGATATTGAAATAGTAAAAACATACAGATGTATATGTAAATATGTTTGGTTTTTTCTTTGTGTAATAAATGTGTATAATTGTGTTATATGATGATGTACTGATGTACAAGTCAATAAAAGTATGCTCTGTTCTGTTCTGTAAGCATGCAATATTACCACAATAAATAGCTACCGTCGTAAACGCGTTTATTGGCGAAAGAAATGATATAGAGGATACATGTAATTGTTTTTTTCAGTATAAGATAGAAATTTAATCCATTGAGTGAACATCAGACGTTATATTTTCACGAGTGGCGAAGCCACGAGTGAAAATATAACAGTCTGATGTTCACGAAATGGATTAAATTCGATCTTATACTGAAAAAATACAATTATTCTATTTATTTATGCTTTTAAGCCACTTTTTAAACGAAATTGTTCGACAATTGTGAAAGCGAAAGTACATGATTTACCCCGTGTTGAGCCCCAAGTTGACATCGAACACATTAAGGAAACAGTTTCCCGTACGATGACGTCACTTATTTATTGATTTGACGTCATCCGAATTACGCGTTGCTCCCGATTTTGGATTCGTGTTCTTCCGTTGAGTGGTTCGCGACAAATGTAATTTAACGATAAGACACGATTGACTACGATTTTTGGGGAGCCCTACTGAGAAAACGGCGATTGCTGATAATCCACTGCTATTTTCCGGTAATCCACCGAAAAGCATAAATAAAACATTTTATCCACTGTAGTAACATGTACTCGTTATAAGTGTCAAACAGACGACGAGTATTTCAGAATATAATTAGAAATCCAAAAACTTGAAAATTGGAAGAGAACTCTGCAAAAGGCAAAATTGAACGAAATGACGGGTATTGATCTTTTTTAACACTTTCACTCTCAATGACACGATAAAGCGCATTTGACGTTACTTGTTTTGAAAGTACGTCATTTATATAACTACTGCCTTAAATCTAACTTTGAAACGATGTTGCAGACAACAATACTAAAGTAGATGACAATTATGGCGGTCAAGGTGTAAAAACCTCACGATAAATTTGAACATGCAAGTGTTAAAAAAGTGTTGACCTCTTATTTTGATTTCTGTGGCACATAGTTTAGTTTAAACGCAAACGAAACGTAAGCAATATGCACTACGTTGTAGAACTTTTACCTGTTTGAAAGTTCAACCATTTTACTTTAATCTGGGTATATTGATACCAAGTTTGTCTTTGGTATTTGTGTTTATTAGTATAACAAAAGTCCTTCAAACCAAATGTACAGTTTCTTTATCGTGTTCGAGCGTAAACGCATTCGAGACCATAGGAAATGGCATCAAGGTTATTAAGAGTTTGAGTCCAATCTTAAGTCGTTCTCAAGCCTATGCTCAAATCTGACCAATCAAATGCTTGAGAACACACTCAGACTCGGCTCAAATGCTTTATAACCTTGGACACTGGAAGCGTAGACTGTGGCCTCTGGTTGCTGTTACATGTAAGGTACCCACTGTAAATGTCCTAGTGTTATTAATACACGTATCTCCAGCATGTTTGTGTTTTACACGACTTTTCCTTCATTTCTAAACTTCTACAGTAAAGAAGACAATAGTCATTCCCAATACACGTGTTTATTCTAAAACTATTATTCTAATTGAATTTTGGAGCCAAAACAGACACCGGGTACAGTGGAGAATCTGTTATTCTTTCCCGTTTAAACGCAAACGTACGCAAACGCAAAGCGCTAAAACATAGAAAAGAAAATTTTTTGGACAATTCTGATATTTCATGTTTATCTTGGTTACCCGGCGTCTAATCTGGCTCCAAACTGTTTGCACTGCACATAACAGTTTTAGCGTAAACGCGTTTATTGGGAAAGAATAACACATTCTCCACTGTATATACGCCTGTCAGACAAAGCGAAATGAACAGGATATATTTGCGCTATTAACTCTTTCAACTCCCAAAGTTAACGTTTGCTTTCAGCTTTTTCACTATAAGATATTGTCTGCTTTAATCCTGACGTCTGAAACTCATTCTCAAGTTATGTTAATTCAAAGCAGTATGTCTTAAGTGAAATCAAACCATTTGGACCCCTACTAGACTCTGCGTTACGCCATGTCTGATCTGGATATCAACCGTTTACGACGTCGGCTTCTGTCGCCAACGGTCGCGAAAAGATTAAGTGTTGTCCACTTGACAATTAACCAGTCGACATTATATTAAACGACTGCTTAGTACTTATACAGAGCAGGAATTAAAGAAAGGTGACTGTTTATCGCAGAATACAAATTTTTAAAAAAAACTGAAAAAAGAGATTTCTGCATTAGATATCAACTTACGTGGGCGTGCATGTTCTGCATTTAGCTGCCACGACACTTGTAGCTTTAATTGAAACAATTGTCTTACACATACGTGACGGTACATGTATCAGTTTCTCCCTCTCGACACCAACTGTCACAAACAGTGGAGAAGACGTTATTCTTTCTCGGTTACACCCAACGAAAAGTAAGCTTATCGTAATGAAATGTAGAAAATGCAATGTTTTGACAATTCAGAAAATTCCCTTTAATATGAATGAAAAACAGTTTGGAGCCTGATCAGACGCCGGGTTTCCCGGCGTCTGATCCGGCTCCAAATTGTTTGCAATCGTTTAAGTAATACATGTAGTTTTAAGCATAAACGCGTTTATTTGGAAGGAATACCGTGTTCTCCACTGTATCGTGTATACATGTATTTGGTGAGGACAATGTCCCATGTTCGTCTATTGAAGTTTTAATTCGTTAAGGTTTTTTAAAACTTTAGCATCAGTGATGCCATCGCTCTCATCTACGAAAGGGCGTGTAAACAATATACATCTCGGATTAAAATGGATGTATTTCTGTAACTATTTACATTAATAATACAGTTAAGCTTCAAACTGAATCATTGGCTGTGAGGAGGTGAGTCATGTTATAGTTTCTGTTGAATATATCCAAGTTTGAGATTTCACTGTTACATGTACAGTGGGAGAAAACGTTATTCTTTCCCGTTTAAACAAAAATTAACGCAAACGCAATACAAAACAATTAGTAAAATACACTTTTTTATATTGTGAATTTTGTTGATAAATCTATCAATACATGTATGAATGTCAAACAGCTTTGCGTCTGGCCAGATTCTAAACTGTTTGGAACTCAAATGAATATAAATAGTCAATAATTTCAAAGCGTTTTCGTTTCTACAGCCGAGTACATTGCAGTTGCGTTCCGTTTCGTTTAAACGGGGAAGGTTAACATCCTCTCCAATGCATGGCTATTGGTTGTCTTAACCAAGTGGTTTGACCCGAAAGCAGGTTGAACCTAGGTCAGAACGACAGTAAAGGTGTCATTAATGGTAACAACTGACTCATTATACTGCCATACACAATTACACATATCGACAGCTATCAATGTATAGACTCCATGTACAAGATGCAGTACATAATTATTATCTTGATTAATGTGTATGTGATTACATGTAAGGAACTAGTCAATTAACATTTAAGACTCAAAACCCTTTGACACTCGACTACTATTTTCTACAAAAAAATGCCTTTAAATCAATTTCAACCCATTTGTGCCTAGCATCCCATAAATGGGACATACATTTGTCGGTAAACAGTGTAGACTCTATCCAGACACCGCATTAAGCAGCATTTGATCAGAGTCTACACAGTTTGCCGATAGGGGTTTCCATATATAACAAAACGAAAATGAAAATTTACGCAAGGCACCCAGAAAAATGGCCTCATCCACTATATTAGCATTGAATATTCTACTGGGCGAAAATAGGGTAATCGTTGTTGCAGACGACAAAGTTGCAAATGGCAAATAGATGGCAGCTGCACGAAATACCGAGGAGAAATGTATGCAATCACCGCTACCCTTGACATCACACAGGTAAACTGATGTGTGTACTTAATCCAAAATATGAAATTGACAAAGTGGGAATATAGGTAAAACAGTTTTATAGCTGCACAGTCGTCTGTTTAAACATTGGGGTCTGTATATATTTTGTTTCATTTAGATTTCTGAATTTGAAATGATGATGTATCAACCCCTTTATTGTCTTACCCCGAGTACAACGGTTATTTGCAAACAGTTTGAATCCTGATAAGACGCCGCGTAACGCGGCGTCTAATTAGAATTCAAACTGTTTGACACTCATTTGAATATTTCTTAACTCAAAAAACCAAAACATTGAATTTGAGAAATCAAAGCAAACGATAATTGTTTCAAATTGATGACGTCATGGCAGTGAAGGGGTCAATCAGTGCGTTTACTAGTTTTGGTGACGTCAGACGTCGTACTTCTCACTGTTGTATCGGGATCAAATCGTGTGGGAATTGTCAATATATTCATGGATACCATACTAAGGGTTTATTTGTGTATACAGTCATCAACATAATACAGTGGAGAAGACGTTTTTTCATATCATTTAAACACAAACGCATTGTCAATAAATATAGAAAAATGAAAATTTGGAAATGTCTAATGTTTCATTTGAATCGAGGTGGCAGAGGAGATACTACGCCGGATTACCTGGCGTTTGGTCTGTCTCCAAACTGTTTTGGACATACATCTAATTGCTTTTAACATGGGCGTATTTATTTGGAAAGTGTAACGCCTTTCTTACTGTACTTAACTTTCCATACTCGAGTTGTGAACTGTGACATAGAGAGTTTGTTTAACATTCGATCAATATTCAGGTAAGTTTAATCCTTTGGGTTACGTTTTAACACTTTATCTAGATTTCTAAATGCATATTGACAGTTTATACTGAGCTCATAGTTTGGACCCCGACTAGACGCCGAGAAACTCGCTGTCTGATAAGCAGCTAAACAAAGTAGTTTCGTACATATTTATGTAGTACATGTAGTCTATATTAGAACGACATGTACGTAAACCCTGTTCATACAGTAATTCAGTTATCCAATAGTATATAGTATATATATTTCGTAAACAGTGTAGACTGCACAACGGATCCAAATACAACCCTCAGATCAGGGTCCGATCCGATCGTTTTTTTAATTTAATATCATTTTGAATTATTTTATTAAACACAATTTCTAAAATCTACATGGTCTGGACATTTTAATACAAAAAAAACCAGTCCTTATGAAAAGTTAGTATAATTAAATGTTATATTGCCTAACCTGCGTAGTCATACATGTAAAATATATATATCATCCGTGGAGAAGACATTAGTGTTTTCTCCAAATAAACGCGTTTGTGTTATAATACTTACATGTGTGTTTAGTTTTATAGAAACAAATTTCAACCAGATCAGATGCCAGGTTACCCGGTTTCTGATCAGATTCCATACTGTATGTCACTCAGACTAACAATTATATAATATAAACTATAATATATGTTTTAATATCAATTCATTTTCGACATTGTATATTATTTCGTTTGCGTTTAAAGTCGTTTAAACGAAGAAAGAATAGCATCTTCTCGACTGTCACCGCCACTTGCACCGTAAATATACAATGGACTACCCGGTCACCCATAATATGATTTAGGTCATCAAAGATTAGAATTATGTAAGACTACATCATGAGTATTTATGTAGGATAGGAATATCTCTTCCCATTGATAGGAACGTATTTCAGTGATACTTAAGGTTTACAGTGGAGAAAACGTTATTCTTTCCCGTTTAAACGTAAACGTAACGCAAACGCATTGCACAAAAAAAATGACAACTTTTTGTTAATTGTGAAAGTTGAGTTTAACCTGGACGGCAAACAGTTTGGATCCTGATCAGACGCCGGGTTACCCGGCGACTGATCTGGCTCCAAACGGTTTGCATTAGAATGAATAGTTTTGACGTAAACGCGTTTATTGGGAAATGATAACGTTTTCTCCAGTGTAACCGGGTCTCTGTGTGAAATTCAAATCCCTGATGGGTTATATTCCTTTCGGTTGGTAGTGAAGCAAAATCCGTCTTAAGGCGCCATTTGCTTTACTATCAACCTGCTTTAAGTTACAATCTGCTAGGATATTGAAAATAGTCGTTACGGAGCATGTTCATATCAGTTTAAAGTGGGACTACAGTGCTCCCTCCCTACAACGGCCCTCTAAACAACGACTCCCTCATAACAACAACGCTTGCCGCTATTTCCCCCAACAAGAAAATTATGTCCAACCTATTCACGACTACAATGTCGTCTGCGTAAAATTGACGTCTGCTGTTGTTATCAGAGTTACATAATGGACATTTTGATAGAAAAAACTTAATGACGTGTGGCACGCGGCGTCTGATATATGGATTCAAGCTGTTTGCAAATATAAGCCAATTTCCCTCTGTATATAACGACTCGGTCCGAACAACGCACATTTTTTGTCTCCTATTTGATGTCGTTGTAGAGAGTGAACGATTTATTTTCTTTAGTTAATGTAAGGCGTAAAAAAGGTTTTTTTATGAGTTTAATTTAAATCAACTGCTACTCATTCACAGGCGGGCGCTTTTTGTTCGTGACATCTAGGTCAAAATTGTTGTAATTGACTCAAACGTATCTACAATTTAAAACAATATAGAACTGTTGATAATTTGTTAGAAACTCTATTAGATCTATTTATTAAACGTTAGCTTACATTCCAATTCACTAAAATTTATGCATTAACCTAGACTTTACGAACAGCAATCGCAAAAATGTGCAACAACTCGACCTATATCAGTTTTGACATTTCATCAGTAAGATTACAAATGTAATAAAACATTTTAAAGCAGACAAAGTGTAGTGTGGTAAAGGTATATACGGTAATAGATTATATGATAATGGAGAATTCTATTAACCTATTACTCCATAAATGCACCGTTTTCTCATCTAATGTTTTCCTCCCCTGAAGAAAACAGTTTCAATTTATACAGTTGTAGATATGTATAATAAGAAATAATTTTTTTACATTCTAGCAGATGGTAGCTTAAAGCTGGATGAAAGTAAAGCAGAATGCGCCTTAAGGCGCATTCTGCTTTACTTTCAACCTGTTTTAAGTGGTCACATGTCTTCAATACTAGATACAGGCTATGGGGTAATGTGTTAAAGGAATTTATATACATGTATGAACATTCTGCTTTACCCGTCAATAAGCGGTCAAGTCAGGAACTACACTGATTATTCATTCTTTTTTTATGTTCAGGACTTCACAGGAGGGGAGTTTATACTTTGCATATTGTAGAAATAATTAGATACGTAAAAGGGCTCATTTATTTAAAATTGGCTTACAAGTGGTTGCACACAATCAGACTAAATTTGCGTCTGACAAGGCGCTATCTGATCAGGTTCCAAACTGTTTGCCACTCAAACACAAAAAAAGGTGTTTTTGCATTTCGTTTGCTTGAGCAAAAATAGCACTTTCTCTACTGTTCTCTTTATGATACTTATCGTTCATGTATAATTATATGTATTTACAGATGCCCATGACGTTCCATTAATATGTTCTACTCAGGAGGACATGCAGTGACTTGGGCGATTGGGTTATGTTTGTTTGTTAATATCGAGCTTTGTATATCTGGTGACAGTAATTGTGATGACGGCCACAGTAACCAGACAGTGACTATTTCGTGAGTACTTAGTTAAATATTATATATTATTATTGTTATACTGTTAAGTACATTTCCCACTTCTGATTGGATAACAAACCGTAGAAGTGTCATCATGTACCCTGTGTACTGACAGGGTACATAGAAATGCAGGTTTTTCATTAGCTGACAGGTATCCCCGCCTTGCTTAACAAAAAGAAAGATGGCCGACTATTCGACAGGATTGTTTGTCTTCAGTATTGCAACCTCCATTATTATGTCCATCTCGGCTAAGAATCAATAGGATTATGTATCTTTGGGCAGCCGCCCTTTTTCTTTTTCTGCAAAAGTTTAACGTCGATTTCTATGAGCGTGTCCATTTGTCTTGCGAATAACAGCTGTCATAAAAATGACGTCATTTACGTCCAAAGTCATCTGTTTTGATGCAATGTTATTACTGTTTACTGAGCGCTGTACACGAAACATGTCGAAAAGGTTGGAAATACAGTAAAACCTCTCTATTACGACAACTTAAACGAAGGGTAAGTAATTGTATAAAACACATGTGACAGCTAAAAGCAATGTGTCAGTGAAACAGAAAGCTCCTAAAGGAGCTTTTTGTTTTATTGTCACCTTGTTTTGAACAGTCACCTGCCTTTAAACCCAAAAATTAACAAAATTAAGTGTCCGTAATAGAGAGGTTTTACTGTACTTCTTTTAAACATTTGCAGTATATTAAATTCGTTATACAGAATTTACAAGGGTACGTGAGAATTTTGTCCCGGTTGATAAATCATTTAACTCGGGCAACGTGATTAGCCTGAACCGATAATAAATATTCACGAAACTTTGGGAAAAACTGTAAAACTATTCTTGTTTTAGTTGGATAACAACATCGTTAGCCTTTTTGTTTATGGTCTGTTTCTATTTTTACAGATATGTTACCACTTTAAACAGGATGCAAGTAAAGCGGAATGTGCCTTAAAGCGTATTTTGCTTTACTTTCAGCCTGCTTTAGGCTGTCATCCGCATGGATATAGTAATTCTTTCTAAAGATACATATCTATCTCAGTATAAATTTGAACTATATTCTTCAGTTAAGAAATAAAACAAAGGCGTACAGTGCGTAATTTTGGAGTAAAGGAATACATATTGTAGTTAAAAACAGGCTGGAAAATACGCAAAATGTTCCTTAAGGAGCATTTCGCTTCACTTTTAGTCTTCTTTAAACTGTCTACAATACTGAAGACGGGAAAGGCTTAAGACATGTGGCCACTAGTTGGTAGTTTTTATTAGAATAATTATTTCTTAATGCAGGAGTTGATCGAATTGTTCTATTTTTACTAGACATTACGTTTTTGTCCAGAAATCATTATACTTGTATTTACAAACTTTCTGAATATGCAACTTTCTATCAAATTCTACTCATAATGCGTTTATGCTAAAATATTATGTACGTTGCTAACATTTGTTGTCAGGATCAGAACTGTTTGCCATCCAGAATAAACGTGAAATGATAGCATCATGTCAATTGGTAATGAAATGCAGTTTATGCATTGTGAGTTATATTGAAATTTTTTTTTTCAGGATGAATCAAACCGTTACACGTTTTGTGAACGACTGGAGAAAAATAAAAACGAAAACGTGTGCCTTAGACATAATCTGCATCACTAAATACAGGTAAACACATAATTATGATACCAAACTGAACTGTGATATATGGTATCTCAAGTTGTGTTTGATATACAGTGGAGGAAACGTTATTTTTCCCAATAAGCGCGTTAACGTTAAAACTATTGTTTCTATTGCAAAACAGTTTGGAGCCAGTTCAGACGCCTGTATCTGACTACGCTCCAAAATCTTTCCTTCTCAGATTCAACATCAATAGCCAACATTGTCGAACATGTGTACTTTTCTACGTTTTATTGCATTGCGTTTGCCTTTCGCTTTGCGTTTAAACGGGAAAGAATAACATTTTCTCCACTATGTATTTGACCGTAACACAATGTACCGGTATATCTGATTGTTGTTTACTCCTTTATCGAATAAATCTTATTAACTTACTTTTTCCCGAAAGCATGTTGCTACAATACAGAGATATGTACATGTAGTACATGTATATCAAAAGCTATGAAAACATTGGCGAACGAACATTATTCTATATGTTATTTTGTCTTGTTCAATTTGGGAAGACATATTTGTGTCACAATAAATGGGGTTATGGTAAAATATCTAGGTTCTTTGCAAACAGTTTGGAGCCTGAGAGAGAGATGCCGTATAACCCTGGCCTCTGATAGGTCATTAGACATTTCATCACACAGTTTATAAAGACTCGTCAACATTAATTTTGGAAAACATTATCATATTCTATACATATTTATTTACATTTACTTTCATTCAAATAGGATAGATACATGTAATGATTTGTCCACTGTAATACAGTGGAGAATCTGTTATTCTTCCCCAATAAACGCGTTTACGCTAAAACTATTATTTGCAGTGCAAACAGTTTGGAGCCAGATCAGACGCCGGGTAACCCGGCGTCTGATCAGGCTCCAAACTGTTTGCCACCAAGATAAACAATAATTATCAGAATTGTCCCAAAGTTGTTCTTTTCTACGTTTTAGTGCTTTGCGTTTGCGTACGTTTGCGTTTAAACGGGAAAGAATAACAGATTCTCCACTGTATGATCGATATTGACAGTAAATGCTTATCATTGCCTATCCTAAATGAAGCCGCCATCTTTATGTCAATGTTTCCTTAGAGAATTGTCGCTTTTCACAAGATAAAAACATATTTGCATTCGCCTTTCTATCTTCTTTTAAATATGTACATCTTATTACATTATTTTATAAACACAATTAAATAGGGTTTTGACTACAGTGAAACAGACGTTGATATTTTGCGTTCAAATAAAAAAGGCAATAACATGTACATGTAGCAAATAAAACTTGCTTGAATATGTTGACGTTTCTTTTTTATTTGAGTCGAAAATAGTGTGGAACCTAATCAGACACCGGGTAAACCGAACTCAAAACTGTTTGCAATGGAAATTAATGTTTAAGAACAAACATGTTTGTTTTGGGAAAGGATACAGTGGAGAATCTGTTATTCTTTCCCAATAAACGCGTTTACGCTAAAACTGTTATTTGCAGTGCAAACAGTTTGGAGCAAGATCAGACGCCGGGTAACCCGGCGTCTGATCAGGCTCCAAAATGTTTGCCACCAAGATAAACACGAAATATCAGAATTGTCCAAAAGTTGTTCTTTTCTACGTTTTAGTGCTTTGCGTTTGCGTACGTTTGCGTTTAAACGGGAAAGAATAACAGATTCTCTACTGTACCAGCTTCCTCACTCTAATTATATACTCTAATTATAGACAATAACTTTAGATTGCAGTTATTTAAAAGGACAGTCACCGAAGTAATACCATATAACGTTACAAAGACAGAATGTTGTCCAACATATTCCATGACCGATGGCATTTGTGATAAAAAAGAAGAGGGTATGTATTTTTTTATATACATTAAAACATGACTATACTCGTTAACTAATTTCCAATTGCAGTTGACCGTTTCGATGCCAAATGTTGTCATCTGATTTAAAAATGACGCCTGCATTCTAATTTCAAAGTTAGATTTAAGACGCAATTATTGAATCCATATCGTTATGAGGGTCAAACTGTTTAGATCTTGAGCAGACACCGTGCACTGTGGTGTCTGATCAAGATCCAAGCTATTTGCCAAGTAGAATTTAGTCGCATAGTGCTTCTTCAGAACTAACGACTTTCATTGCTAAACTATATGCTGAAAATAACATAACATGTGTTTTGTTTGTTACGTTGAATACTGTAAATGTTACACGTATCAACATAATTGTCAAAGTGTTCCGATCCTGTTAATTGGCGTTTGAATAGGGTTCAAATTGTTTTCAAATTCTAGTACATGTATATACATGTACAAACTACATTTTGTAACTATGAATGTATTGAATAGTGATCCTAGTGATGTCGCGATTGGTGCTAATGCATGTTGAACCGTGAACATACAGAACAAACGAGACGTTCGATTTAGTTTGAACTTAAATATTTCCAGAAGTCAATATAATTACAGTTATACATGCTAACGTAAACTAACAATACTTAAGAAAATGATTGAAACGAGGGAATAGACTAATTGAGTTTGCAATGTACATTACAGTACACGCACATAAATAACTTCACAAACAATAGTTCAAATGTTAATTCCAATGAAAAAACAACAGTTACTGCTGAATTAGACTAGGGTCCAAGGTGATTAAGAGTTTGATTGAGTCTGAGATCGTTCTCAAGCAACTAATCATTCAGATTTGGACTTTTCCAAACTGATTTATCAAATACTTGAGAACGATCTCAGATTCAACTTAAACTCTTTATAACCTTTGAATTTGAACATGTGATAGAAGTTTAAAGCAGTCTAAAGTAAAAGCGGAATGCCGCTTTCTTTACTTCAATCTGTTTTAAGTTGCCACCTACAGTGGAGAATCTGTTATTCTTTCCCGTTTAAACGCAAACGCAAAGCACTAAAACGTAGAAAAGAACAACTTTTGGACAATTCTGATAATTCTTGTTTATCTTCGTGGCTAACAGTTTGGAGCCTGATCAGACGCCAGGTTACCCGGCGTCTGATCTGGCTCCAAACTGTTTGCACTGCAAATAATAGTTTTAGCGTAAACGCGTTTATTGGGAAAGAATAACGTTTTCTCCACTGTACATGTATGGTCTATATTATAAACAGGTAATGGAGTAAATGATTAAGACTGAGGTTTCAGATTTCGCCTGTATTGAGAGTTTGATATCTGAATAGTGACGTTTGACACGTCCATTTCATTACAAATATAAACAACGCTATGTGTACATGTATGAATAGTTGCATGAATGTTTAACTATGAGTTGGTGAAGCAAGTCACAGTGGAGAAAACGTTATTCTTTCCCAAAATAACGCGTTAATGCTAAAAATGTTATTTCCCGTACAAACAGTTTGGAGGCAGATCAGACGCCGGGTAACCCGGCGTCGTTTCAGGCTCCAAACTGCTTGCCACCAACAATTATCTGTTTTTCGTTTGACTTAAAATTAACTGTGCTTTAACTAAAGCAAATACTATTATATTACTTTATTTTTGAATCAATATTCTACCTCTGTCATACATGTATATTTCACCGCGGGTAATATTTGCAATATGAATTGAACCGTTTAATTTTGAAAAACGTGACAATTTCCTCCTTACACACTTTCAGAAATTTAAAATAAAAACGATATACAAAAGTAAATCTGCTGAAATAAACAAAATAAAACCAACTAGATAATGGTTTTAATATCAAGCCGCTACAAGTTAAATAGCCTGCAGGTATCATCTGTTAAGATATAGAATATATTTCCCCCAGAGGCCTTTCTTCTTTGCCGCAGTTCTGGGGCAATTATTTTTTTCTTTTTTTTTATCGAAATTATCCCCTCTGCCAAGAACTAAAAGGAAGGCAGGTCGGTGGTTTTGGTTCCATGCGCTGCATAACAACGAGGGAGATTAACCGAAACCATCTTCCTGAATTCATCATCATTTTATCTAAGCATCCCTCATCATTCATTGGTGTTATATGACATATTTTGAAGCAGTGACGTAAACCCCAACTCATCCAACCATCCATAGAATATATTTATTGTGGTGCATATTCATTACTGTATAAATTTGCATAATTATGAATAGGGCATATATTTCAGTGGAGAACTAAATTAGCGAGTTTATGGAGTAATGACTTTTAACGTAAACGAATAACATCTTCTCCACTGTACACTTACAGTGGAGAAAACGTTATTCTTTCCCAATAAACGCATTTACGCTAAAACTATGTTTTCTATTGCAAACAGTTTTGAGTTAGATCAGACGCCGGATAACCCGGCGTCTGATCAGGCTCCAAACCTTTTTGCCACCAAGATAAAAATAATTCTTCAAAATTGTCCAAAAGTTGTACTTTTCCACTATGTAATGCGTTGCGTTTCGTTTGCGTTCAAACGGGAAATAAGAACACATTCTCCTCTGCATTACAGGTGCCCTGCAAACATCAAAGGATAACCAGTCCAAAGACACGTACATCTATATCCTAGTAGTGATAATCGTCATTCTTGTTATTGCTGGTGTGGTCGTCATAATTGTGTTCAAAAGAAGAAAAGATACACGTGATAGGTACGTACAACATTGATTTGCCAACATGGGTATGTTCTTATCATATGGGTTTACCCGCACTGTTAGCAGTGTCATCCATAATATATATTAGAAAGTAACATACATTTCAGCCTATCTAACCCTTCAAGAAACGAAATAAAACAAATGTTTTATCTAAAGATGAAAATAAATATTATTTGAAGGAAGGACTCCCCTGATCTCGTACTACCGAATAAGAAGTTTCGAAGTTTAACTAAATATATATTGACCGTATTGATAATTTAGTTCGATTATGGTAATAAAAAAGTTGAGAAGAGGTGTTTAATCCCTGTTTAAAAGAAAGTAAACGAAATCGCAATATAATGCATTGTAGAAAATAAAAACTTTCTTAACTACTCACAATGTATTTTAATTTGAGTGGCAAATAGGTTAAGAACCTAATCAGACGTAAGGTAACCCGGCATCTGAATTGGGTCCAGACTGCATGTAAATGACGTATTCAATTTAATATCAACACGTTCCAGGGGAAAGACTAACGTTTTTTTCTGGTAGAGATGTAGTTGTGTTTGTTATTGAAGTAGTTGTAGTAGTGTTCTAGCATCACCAAAATAGCAGTACAGTGGAGAATCTGTTATTCTTTCCCGTTTAAACGCAAACGTACGCAAACGCAAAACCCTAAAACGTAGAAAAGTACAACTTTTGGACAATATTTATACTTCATGTTTATCTTGGTGGCAAACAGTTTGTAGCCTGATCAGACGCCGGGTTACCCGGCGTCTGATCTGGCTCCAAACTGTTTGCACTGCAAATAATAGTTTTAGCGTAAACGCGTTTATTGGGAAAGAATAACAGATTATCCACTGTACAAGTAGCTGTATCAGTTGAAAAAGTATTCAAGTACAGTAACACCGCTCTAACCCGTACATGTGTGGAGACAACACAAATTCCGGTTTAGAAGGATTTCCATTTTAGAGGGGTTTTAACCCATTACCATATAGCTTATTTCTAGTATGGAAAGGAGCTGACTACTTAAAGCAGGTTGAAAGAAAAGCAGAATGCGACTTAAAACTCATTCTGCTTTTCTTTCAACCTGCTTTAAGCAATAATCTGTCAGAATGTATACATATTTTCTTCAGTGTAGGAGTACACCATAGATGTACAAGTTCGAAGTTTTGGTGTAATGGGTTAAAATAAAGAAGAGTTGGAAACGGGACCAACGTTATTGTCCGGTTTAGAGAGAATTCCGGTATTTAGAGGTTACGGTATGGAGGGGTTCCGCTGTATCTATTTAACCATTAATGCCATTCTTCCCAAAGTACGGTTTTGATCCTGATCAGGGGCCCGTTTCATAAAACTTCGTACGACAAAAACGTTCGTAAGTCAAAACCTTTAAATACATTTACTTTTCGATTTCTCTATCTAATCCTGTCTTGTGGCATCTCTTTGGAATCGTCTTGAAAAGACGATTCCAAAGAGATGTCACAAGACAGGATTAGATGGAGAAATAAATAATAATTGAGACTTTTATAATCTGACTTACGACAATATTTGTCGTACGAAGTTTTATGAAACGGGCCCCAGACCCGCATCGTGTGGCATTTGATTTGAATCCAAACCTTAACACTCTTATTGATATAGCTATGGTCATACAAACTTAAATCTAACTTTGAAACGTTCTTACAGATAACACTACTAAAGCAGACGACAAAAAAGTGGTAAAGCAGTAAAATTTGTCAATGAAGGGGAAAATGCAATTTCCAGACACATATGGGTTAAACATGGTTACTTGTATGATGATATTGTTAGCCAAATGCTGTTACAAAACTGCTAGTGTTCTGTGTTGTTTTCAGAGAAAATAATGATGGTTATGAATTGCCGAAAATAAGTAACAAAAAGTCAAAAGGTAAGAGCATTTTTATTCAATATAAGTATAAACCTTTCCAATGTTTTGCATGACGTAGACGACGTTTAAATGCATTAGTATACCATCAAATAATAGCTACATATATGCCGGCATATAGTAATTGAGCTATGCGTTTGTATAATGTGAATGCGGCCGTACAAGAACTGCTAGCCCGGAGTATGTTTCCTGAACCATATCAAATTTCATTTGTGAATATATCTTGGAATGGATGAATGTTTCGTGCTATATTCAGGTCATTCTGGCATTCACAATGCAAATACATTATAAAAAGCTTTCCAGTGAAAAGTTATATACAGTATCGGCGAAGTATATCACATTTCGTGAAAGAGGTTCGACATTTTTGCCGATCACCAAATGTGACAATTGTTCGAACAACAATGTATATATTATTGGAAAATGGCGTTCATTGGAGAAGATGTTACATGTAGGCCCTCCCGTTTAAACGCAAACTATACGCAAACGCAATAAACTAAATTGAATTAGATCCATATTGTTTGTTATTGAAATAAAAGTTTTAGCGTACACGCATTTATTGAAAAAGAATATCGTCTTCTCCACTGTACCAGTGTTCAGTTTATGAAAAGTATATGCGAACAGTACAATAATAATATACATGTACATGTATTTGATAACATTAAAACCCGCAGATATATTTAAAGGGACAAATAGTTCAGTTCTATAGAAAGGTGACAGCATAAAGCAGATAGAGTAAAGCAGAAGGCTTATTAACTCTTTACCCCATATATTGTTTTTTAGTTTTGAAAACAGATTGTTGCTAAAGGTAAAGTAGACTGATCCTTAAGGAGCATTCTGCTATACTTTCAGTCAGAATTAAGCTGAGATCTGCTGCGAATTAGGAAATAGTTCTCATGGGGCATATTCATGACTCTCTAAAGTAGAATAATTTGATGCAGTGGAGGTGTGAATTAGATCCGTAAAAATGCGTATTAAACCCATTTGTGCCCACGCTCCCATATATGGAACATAGGCAAACAGTGTTGACTCTGATCAGACGCCGCATCATGCGGCGTCTGATCAGCGTCTACACTGTTTGCTGATAGCAATTTCAATATAAAACAAAATGAAAATGAAAATTTTGTCCAGGCATCCCTTTCATAAAAAATGGACTAATCCAATATATAACCATGGAAGAATCCACTGGGTATAAAATGGTTAAGGAGCAAATACTTGGGACATATTTGCAAAAGTAATCACGTCTCGCTGCCAATGTGTAAAGAATTTATGTTGTTATCCATTACTTTTTCATTGCCAGATAAATCACCAAAGAGCGTTATGGATAAAGACAAGAGCCCTACTAACCAAGGGGGACAGACTAGCGCTGAACCTAATATATATGAGGATGATAATCCCTATGAGGAAGTGAGTTGTTATGAAGATTTGTTAGAAACTAACCCTGAGAATATTTACGACAACATGGAGACTACAAAATCATAATAATTCCGGGCAAGACCAACAACCATTCTGTCAATCAGATTTAAAGGATCGCCAGTAACCTTCCTGACACTTGTGATTACATGCATTGTTATGTTTATTATGTTTTTTTTAGTTTAAATCTGGGCAGCAAATAAGTGGAAGAGAACTGAAAGACATTTTCTCACAAGTTGCAGCATCAAACCAGTTGTGTTACTACTCATCTAAATTACGGAGTCTGTTCTTAAAAACGTTTTGTCAATGCCAAACAGTTTGGAGTCAGATTCCTCGCCTGATTAGTCTCCAGCTCTCTGCCACGAAAAGGATTTCTAATGTAACGTTTGAGTTAAGTTTTATTTAAGGCCTTTCGCTACCGGAAGTCGGTCTTGCGGGCGAGCGGATATGCGTCGTGGCAACATAGACTTTTTCCGTACGTGCTTATACTAGAAAATTTATATAAAGGAAAATGTTGATACGATTTAGTATAATCCTTCATAGCGCAGTGAGCAGAGTGATTGACTAAAAATTCAATGGTCATAGGTTCGAGACCCATCCGATCCAAATATTTTTTTTAAGTGTCCGATTTATTGACTTGTCAATCCATAACGCAGTAATCAAGGGACATGTTATGTTTAGTCTTTGTTGATTAGAATAAGTAATGTTATATACGGTCCAATTATATGTCCACTTACATGTACGTTTTAATTTAATGACTTACAAGTCAATAAAATCGGTATGCATGTACACGATTTGATCGAACTATAAAGCCACACATTGAAGCTTATCAATACGTCAACCTTTTCAAGATCAACATTGCCCATTATTATTATGTTTAAACAATAGAAATCACCTTGTATGCAAGTCCGTGAATAAATATTAGCGCATTCTAATTTTAAGGTAAGTAACTGTATCTCAACTTCAAATTGCCCCCATTTTAATAAGAAAATATGTTATAAAAACAAATCCTGACTGTAATATTTTCTAATTTTTTCTGACCAACTGTTTCATCAACCATATATTTGAAATAAATGAAAAAAATATACATTGAATGAGTCAGTTTTTTGTAATTCAATTTTTTAGCATTTTGCAAAATTTAAATAGCTGATAACATCTTTCTGAACACCTTTATTCAAAATGTTTTTAGCTCTTCTTGTAATGAATGTTGTGGACTTCTTATTGGGCCAGACTAATAGTCATTAGCTTTATTTATTTTTGAGAAAAATAAAATCATCAAAATTCCAGGTTTTTGTCAGAAAAAGAGACCTTAAAGACAAACCACACGATAGATTTTGCTTATATTTTCACACATTGATTCTAAGCCTATTATCATTCTTCATGAAAAGTTTCATAACAATTGTATGGAAACTAAGCGCACATGCGAAGTACCTTAACGGGAACAAAAAGAGTATTCTGCACAGTATATACATGCACTACCGGTTTTTGTGTTTTGCATGCGGGTTGTGGTTAGGCACGAATCATGAAGCGAGACCTCGCATACGATCTGTGAATAAAAGGCCAGCTCTAAGTACACGAGCCCTATATATGCAGTGAAGAAGGTGATAGTTTGCCAATAAACTCGTTTACGCTAAATATATTATTTCCAATGCAAAACATTTGGAGCCAGATACGACGCCAGGTAACCCGGCGTCTGATCAAACTCCAAACAATTAAACACTAAGATTAGAATTTGTTGTCAGAGTTATATACAAGTTGACATTTTCTATGTTTCATACATGTGCATGTAGCAATCCGTTTGCATTTTCTTTGCGTTTCAAGTGGAAAGAGTAACAACGTCTTCTCCACTTAATCTTATACATGTACATGTACTTTATTAATACAGTCGTGACTAAAAATAACGTCTGATAGCACGTTATGCTTCCTTTACAAACAGTACACCAGTAGCGCGTTCAAGTACCGTATCGATGCAATCGATCGCATCGGAAAACGGTAACAATTCACCTTTAACAACCGTTAGGGTGTTACCGATTGCGAACGACACGAACGGCCTCAGAGGTAGTTCGCCATCCCCAACAAGGAAAACAAAATGGCTACCAAATGAATTTAATACAACCGGCGAACAGTCCCGACTTAATTTCTCATCAATAAACCAACATTTTCCGATACTTAATGTATCAAATAAAGCAGCTTACATCTGAGCAGCTAAATCTTATTTTTATATGCAGTAAAATTGATGCATTTCAGTTGATTAGTGCACTTTTGCTTGTGTTATTAAGATTCGCACATAAATCGTTCGTACCTTTGAAAAGTTAATAAACTTTGGGGCGCAATGAGTTATTATTGAAGAGTATCGGGGAACGTTAGATGTCGTACTATATGGGTTGTTTGCATCGGTTAACGTTACTGTTCGCTGGTACGGTACTTGAACGCCCTACTGTTGATTGTACATTTTGTCCTTTGCAAACAGTGATGACCAAGTACAGAGGTCTCCTATAGGAACAGTCTAATCAGCATCTGCACTGTTTGTGGTTACCTGAACTGTTAGGAATTCGATCAGACGTAATTGCAAACTGGAAATGTTCGTTTGAAGTTTTAAGGCAATTGAGTTAAACCTTTGGTTAGCTACGATTAAATTTTTTGGTAATACGGGTATTATCGATATTAGTTATCGAGATGTCATTGCAAAAATGGGGGTGTATTAGAATTATATTAGACTATGTTAAATGTCATACAGCGCTCCCTCTCTACAACGGCATCTAATTGGGGACCAAAATTATGTGCGGTGTTCAGAGGGAGTCGTTATAGGGAGGGGGGACTGGCTAACATTTGCAAACAGCTTGAATCCAGATTAGACGCCGCGTAACGCGGCTTCTGATCTGGATGTAAGCCTTTTTCACTCGTCATTAAGTATATTTCTGTCAAAATGTAACTTGTAAGAGAACAGCAGACGACAATGTTAAGTAGACGTTACTGCAGCAGTGGAATGGTTGGACATAATTGTCTTGTTTGGGGACCAGCGACAAGGGTCGTTGATAGGAGGGAGTCGATGTTGGGAGGGCCGTTGTAGGGAAGGAACGCTGTAGTTGGTGTTGTCAAAACTCAAGGCAGCTATTCTCTTAAACACGTGTGATGTGATGTGATGTGACTGCCTTATTTAATATTGTATGGATGTGAAATGTCAATGATGTGAAAGTGTGCTTACAGATACTGTTGGTCTTTGATAAAATCGCTCATGTATAGAAGATATTACAACTATAACGCATGAGTAATTAAGTTTTTATATTAGGAGGTGTTTTAAATAGTAAGAGCATAACAGAAAGCTATATGGAGGAACTATCAGGGCTGCTTTCACAATGCTTTACACTATCATCTGTGCAATGTAGATGACGATATGCTTTTCCAGTAAACATGTTCGTCATTAAATCATTGTTTCCCTTGCAAACAGTTTTGAGCAAAATCAGACACCTGGTTACCCAGTGTCTGATCAGGCTCTAAACTGTTTACCACTACAATTAAAACGAGTCGTCAACCTTTCAAAACCATTGTTCTGCATTTGAATTTTGTTTGCGTTTAGACAGGAGCAATAATGTCTTCTTCACTGCTTTCAACATCATCTATGACATTGGGGAGCGGGCATTATATAATGTTGCAGAAATGTATAGCCCTATTCCCTGCACGTGTATTGAATTCAATAAATAGGTTTTAAAAAACGATCCATGACAATTCAAGTTCGCTACTCATGTGGCGGCATATTTGCTGTGTAAGGGATAGTGACGCATATATAGATAGAAGAACTAATTATGTTTTGGCTTTCTATTGTATTGTAATTAATTATTCAATGTTAATTCGATATACATGTATACATTATTGATGTTTCCAACTCATGAAAATACTTGACAAAATGTACAAATAATATCGATTGATTATTAATGGTTATGATATTCGGTATATATATATATATATACTGATTGCATTATTCCAGTAGTTGTCCGCCATTATTTGTTAATGATTGCAACTAACCATCTTTGTTTATAAGATGTAATTCTGACATTAAAAAAAATTATGTTAAAATTCAAAACAACATCACTTTTTTACAACAAACACTCGGAGCGGTATAGTATTTCTTAGAACATGAGTAATATTAGTACATTTAAGCGAATCCACCCACTGCGTCCTTTCGTTAGCCCTTGTATTATACAATGGATCTCTTGATGAAAATAATATTTTGACTCTTTACCCCCAGTCTAATTCTAGTTTTGAAAACAGATAATTATTTAAAACAGGTTGAAAGTAAAGCAGAATGCGCTTTAAGGAACATTCTGCTTTACTTTCCACCTTCTTTAAGCTACAATCTGTCAAAATATAGAAACTATTTGTTATGATTCAAGTTCATGACTGTATCAGTCGGAACGATATTTTTAAGTTGAGGATGGTTCAATGGACTTTGACCTTATACAGAGTTGAAGACGTTATTGTTCTCAAACAGTTTGTTGGCAAACATTTTAGAGCATCAGCAGACGCGAGTCTGACCTGGCTGTAAATTGTTTGCAAATTGAAATGATTTAAATTAGCATAAACGCGTATATAGACAAAGCATACCATCTTTTCAAATGTATCAAACTCATGTCATCACAGACAACGACAAGTGTATGCAATTTCAGGTATTAATTTATTCTGTTAACCCCTTCACTGCCATGACGTCATCAAGTTTTAACAATTATCGTCAGCTTTAATTTCTAAAACTCATATTTAAGGTATTTTGACTTAAGAAATATTGAAATGAGTGTCAAACTGTTTGGATCCTGATCAGACGCCGCGTTACGCGGCGTCTGATCAGGATCCAAACTGTTTGCAAATACTTATTGAAATCGGGGTAAGGCAGTGAAGAGGTTAACGTATATTCAACCCTTTCTCTGTATCAGTCCAACATTACATTTAGTATCTAAGTGACGATATCCCCTCTCATGATTTTTGTTCAAATTTTAAAAACCGCATTTGATTGAAAATGTGCGGATGAATTCGAGGGTATTAACAAATTTGACTCTAATTACCAATAAACTCGTTCTTTACAAACAGCGTACATTTGAAGAGTACACTTGCCAAACGCGTAGTGTTGGCTCCAGACCAGAGTGTTACATTGCCAGCCATCTGGCAAGGGTCCGTACTGTTTTTCATTTGCAAAAAATGGTAAAACCAAAAAAGTGAAATGTTCGGAACCGACTAGATTTGATCTGAAACTGAAATTGTCCATTTAAGATGTATATATCAGGGACAAATAAGCGAAATAAGCATGGTAGCGATTGATTCATTTTTTGTTATCTAGTCAAACAAACTTGCGTTTATTTAAAGCGCATGACTTTTGTGGTATTAACCCTTAGCCTGCCACTCACGACTATAGCTCCATATGCAAACAGCTTGGATCCGGATGAGACGCCGAGTAACTCGGCGTCTCATCCGGATCCAAGCTGTTTGACACTCGGACAACATTTTCAGCAATTTTGAGCAACTTTGAAGCACTTTGAAACTTGAAACAGACGAGAAATATAGCAGACGACAATTTATTTGGCGGGCTAAGGGTTAATATCGCTTTGGTCCATTGGCTTGTGTATGTAAGGCTTCAGAAATATCGGTCATACGAATTTGAACGGCTTCACATCATTGTTCTAGAAATATCCTTGCTGTTATAGAAGGACAACACTCCTTTTAATTTAGGCCCACAAAAACGCCTGTTGTCTGATCAAAAGGCAAGTGACTGCTTAAATACGAATTGAAGTCCAGCAGACAGCTCTAATACCGTGTACTTAGTACTTACTACTGCAACGCTGTTTTAATACCACATGTCAATTAAGAAGCATTTTAACCCTTTTTCCCATAGGATGTTTCTAGCTTTGACGACAGGATAGCACTTACAGTAGCTTGAAAGTAAACCAGGATGCGCCCTACGGCTCATTCAGCCTTATACCGTATTAAGGCTGCTTTACGCTTACATATCCTAGAAAATAAAGAATATTCATTTTGGTATATGTTTATGACTGTAAACTTTAACTCTTTTTTCTTCAATGGAGGAATACATTAATTGCGCTAAAAGGCGCTTCTATGGAAGAAAGAGTTAATACAAACAATTGTTTACCCTTTTCGTTCCATATGCATAGAAAGTATCGTTTGCTTTGATCCTGATTAGACGCCACACTGCATTGTTACTAATTAAGATAGAACAATAATTTTCTCAATGTGTAGTTGATTTACCTTAAACTGATCTTTAAAACGATAATACAGGGTTCAAGGTTATAAAGAGTTTGTGTTGATTATGTCGTCGTTCTCAAACATTTGGTTGGCCATATTTAAGCTATTGCACACATCAGGACATTCAAATGCTTTAGAACGATCTCAGACACACCTCAAAATCTTTACCACCCTTGGGTCAGACTAAACCGTAAGGGCAGATGACACTATGCTTACAGGGCTCCAGATAAGAGGTAGTTATTTCAACAAATCAAACATTATCTCACTCATTTTAGCACCAAATCCTATGGTGTTACTACTCATTAGAATCGTCTCGAAGAGACGATTCTAATGAGTAGTGACACCATAGGGTTTAATTGACAAATAAAGATTTTTAATTTTTGAAAAACTACCCTTATCTGGTGCTCTGTGCTTATGCAAATGTTAAAGCAGGTTATAAAACTTAGACTGGATTGGGCTTAGCAGATTGTAATCTTTCAAAGCAAAATTTAATGCTCGAGTTTCCTCACATTATTGTTAACGGAAGGCACTTATATTCAGAAATTTCACATTGAATGCACAACACATGTTTTGCAAACGATAAAATGTCACGATCTGCAGTGAGATGAGACTTAAATGTCAAGAAGCAAGGTTTATTTTCACTCACAATTTCAATTGCAATAACCAAATTATCCTCACATTTTGTATCAGAAACTCCAACACGGTGAGTATATCAATGTCTCACTTTGAAAAAGTCCTGTATATGTTACAGGGATATCGTGCAACCAGGGAATACGTGAAATCATTGAAACATCGGGAATTTATCAAAACTCTAAATCTCCCACGGAAAAGGCTTACTTTTGAAGCTTTTGGCTGATTTTTAATTAATATTGGACAGTTACTGGTTAAATGTATGAATCTTACCTAGTTTAATTCAAAAAGTTCAAAGGCAAGTACAATGATATGAAATATTTTGTTGACATTATAACAAGACATATGTCCTGGTGTTTTAGTCGTTATTGGGTTATATACACACTGTTCACTTATTTTCATTCACTTGTGCGAGAAACTGTGCATGATCGTTCATTAGACCATGCTATTTCAAAAAGGCATGATGTTTTAGACCTAAAGAAATGTCATGATAAAACAAATCTATTTATTTTATGAAAAAAGGGACATTTCAACAATTCCCAGTGTATACGGGTAATCCCTAAAATTTCAGAGATTATGCGTAATCCCTGATTACACGTTAGCCCTGTAACTTATATCATTTGATTCTGGTACGTTGATGAAGAGGCTATTCCTTTCCTATAATTGCATTTTAACACAATTATGTCAATTGCAAGCTAATTGAAGCCAGTTCAGTTACGGTTTTAAATCTCTTACAGGAGTGTTCATATCACCAATTAAACTTACCATGCTGACTTGTCGTCTACTTCAAATATCTCGGCTTCGAATATAAATCAAATTTAGTTTTTTAAGGTTTTCAAACTTACAAAAGATAATTATGAGGAGCAAACAAGATGCGCTATATCATCTTAATCATTATCGAAGAGTGTTGGATGTTTCTATTGTCCATTATTCTTATCAATACAGCCTTGCTTTAAACACACGAAACACGTAAAAACGTTAAAGATTTTGGATGTGTTGCTTATGAGTTCGTAAAGGTTAGCGGATGACAAACTAAGTACAATGACATCAAAATGACAATGACAACAAAATAACCAATGGTTTAAATACTATCAGCGACACCGAAATACTTCATATGGGATTAGAATATAGTTCAAGCTTGGAAGTAAATACTTTACACAGCATTTGGAAGGTTGCAGTGGTGTATATGACCGATGTAGATGGTATCTATACCGGTTGTACCAGTCCGTACACTATTCCAAAAACTGGTCTAACAGTTTTCCGGGGGGGGATTACACGGTGTCCAGAATATATATAGAATATAATTTTACCAAAAAGCTTGTACCTTCACTTTCTACACATAACATATATACCACAAAATTGAAAGCGAGTAAATACACAAGTACAGAAGGCGAATGGAGATTTGATCAGATATACTTAACATGTATTGTTTTAATTACATGTATGTCACTCAAATAATATAAACAGCATATCAGTTAATTCCTTTCAATGGAGTCACCTGAAACTCAGACACTATATCCAAAGGAACACACATTTATAGAGCCGTTTTGTTACAGACAAACTCATTTAGTAAACTAATTAAAGTGGAAATCTTGACAACTGACAAAACTTGATTCATTACAACTGTCTGCAATAATTACAGTATAAAACATTTTACTCGTTTTGAAACTACGTATTTTTATTTCAAATTATATCAAACTATTTCAATTTTAAACAGTTTGGAGACAAATCAGACCCGGATAACCCGGAGTATGTACTTGCTCGAAGCTATTTGACCCAGATTGAAATAGATATTCAAAATTATGTCGTTTTCTGCGTTGTAAATTTCAGCGTTTGTACAAGGGAAAATTTGCATCTTCAATAGTTAAACTTTGTTACCGAGGGAATGTTTCGATTTCATTAGAAATGAAACATATTAAAGCGTGATTTGAAAAATTGTAAGACGACATATTTGAAGCAGACGATACTCGTATATGATCTTGGTTTTGGTTGAATCTTTCACCGCCATATTACAGTGGAGAATCTGTTAATCCTTTCCCGTTTAAACGCAAACAAAGCAGTGTAAATCAATGCCAGCCGTCGCGTCAAAGACGCGACGGTTGGTCTTGATCTACACTGTTGCAACACACACACACACATCTCAAGTATTTTATGAAGCTGTATTATACACGACATTTGGCAGTGTAGACCAAACTCATATACACAGCCTGTGATGACAAGGCTGCCTCGGTTATACAATGTTGCAATGCAATTAGGCAAGTTTTGTCATGGCAGAGTGTACCTTACAGATAACAACGAGTCGCAAACCTTTCAGGAAGTTGCGTATGTAGTAAGTGTCTTTTCACGGGACAGACTATTGTCTTTTTATCCTTCTCGTTAAAACGCATTCGACACGCAAACGCATTAAAAAACAAATGTTGAAAATTAAAGTTTTAAATACTTTTTTTTTTATTTAAACCTGAGTTGCATACAGTTTGAAGCCGGATCAGACGCTGGGTTACCCGTCGTCTGATCTGGATCCAAATTGTTTGTAATAAAAATAATTGTTTTAGCGTAAAAGTTTTATTGGGGAAAAAGTTAGGCCATCTTTAATGTATGAAGATAAGTTAACGGGCGTGATGATAAATAAAGTATTGAGCTTTTATTATTAGAATTAACCGTTGTCGTCTGTCGTAGTTTCCAGGATTACATATTAGTGGACATTTTATCAGAAGGAATACATGTACAATGAAGAATGACAAACAGCTTGAACCCAGATCAGACGCCGCGTTACGCGGCGTCTGATCTGGATTCAATCTGATTGCAAATGTAAGTCAAGTCTTAATTGTCCTTCCTATAACAACCCATTCCGAAACACGCAATCTGTGTCTCCCATTTGGTGCTGTTGTAGAAAGCGGGCACTATATATACCATTTTTTCGTGGATATGGATGCACGCATAAAAAGTGTTTCTCCAACATGAAAGTATCGAACAATAACGATATAATACGGAACTACTCTTATCACCCCTAAAATCAAAAGTAAATTAGTTTATCCTTGCCAAAGGTTAGCTCCGCCCTGTCAAGTGAAAATAATCGGCCTACACTGGTCTTAGATCAATATCAACCACAAGGTTGTCACTACCCGCTATGCTTTGTGAAAACTATTACTGCGTTTCAAAAGTATAGGATAACCGTTGGTACGTATTATATCATAAAGTAATAGATATCGTCTTACTGGAGTGACACATTGAAGGAACCATCTGACACGTGTCTGAACTGCTTCGTTTACAAATGGCACAATTTAGAAGACATTATACTCATGCCTTGAAACCAGTCACTTTGCAAACAATCTTTGTAAAACATCTCTGCGCAAACATATTGCATACACTGTAGCAATAAGCCGGTATCTAAAAACCTATTGTCACTCAGGATGGCAAACTGTTTGGAATCTGACAAGACAGGGTTACTAGTGAGTGGCCTGGCTCCAAATTGTTTGCAAAATATTTATTTGTTTTAGAACGCACGTATTTCTTTGAAAATGTCCACTTTATATTTTCCTTATATCCAGTAGACGCTCAGACTAATATACATGTATAAATGCAGCGTTTGATCTATTTTCAAACAGTTTGTAATATTCATGTGTTCACGTCGAGTATACTTGGTCTTGGTGGTACTAGCAATCTATCATCTATACAAGGCAATGTTCGATTGTAATTAGTCCGTCCAGCTTTAATCCATTCGCTACCATAATGTCATATGCTTTAAGGTAAATGTCGTCTACTGCATTTCTTAAAATTAAATTCAAGGTAAATTGACTAAAGGTTTATCGCAATGAGTGTCAGACAGTTCGGGACTTGATCAAACACCCCGTATTGTAGATTTAGGATATTCAAACGGTTTGCACAACACCCATTGTACTCGAGTTAAGGTATCCTGGAAGGATTAAAACGACATTTCTGTTCTTTTCTGACCACTTTAAATATTGTTTTATTGAAATATTACCTCGTCAAAACTGATTTATCACTCGTTTGAGTGTTCACATACAGTATCGTTACGAAATAGTAATTCTAACGGGATATTTGTCTTCTCTTATCATTACATAAATGCCAATATTGATGTTTGCGTCCTCAATAAGTGAATAGCAATATTTTAACTCGAATATAACGCCAGTATAAGGATAAATCATTGGCAATTGATGTATGGTTTATAGAACTAAATACAAGTACCTCGTCAAATTTAACAATTCTTTACATAATAAAGTTCAACCAGGTATGGAATTAGCCATAAAGTTCCTAGATAAAAATATACTTCATGATAAAATTGGTCGTGACAGTTTACCCCTACACCGGCATAGTGTCGTCTGCTTCACTATTGTTGTATGTAATATAGTTTCAAAGTTAGTTTTATGGCAAACTATCTGACGAAATTTCGAAACAAGTGCCAAACATTTTGGGGTCTGATCAGATGTTGCGTTATACGGCGTCTTATCTGGACCGAAATTGTTTGCAAACGATTTTATGGCGTCATTGAGAGTGGGAGAGTTAATGACTAAGAAATGTTTAGATGTTTCTAAATTCAAGTAACTAACACGGAGTCTTAATCAATAGAAACGTATAATTTATAAATATTTAAAATATGAAAATGCTAATTAAGAAATCAGTAAGAAAAAGTGCTATTGCATAAGCCTGAAACGAGATCTAGTTTGGGTTCAACCTTTTACAATTACAGCCTCTAATTATTATGTTTTACGCACATGTAAGATTAAAGACAGACGCCCACGTCTAAGCATCATCGCCTTTGAGATAAATTTTCCAAGACTGAATTAGAGTTTTGTTGTGTAGATTGCTTAATCCAATTAATTTTAACATATCTGGTATGCCATAGTTATGTCTTAATATGAAATCTTCGTAAATGTTGATACATTTTACAACAGCGAATGATGTGAAATTTGTCAAAGATATAATCATTGCATAATTTACAAATTATCTCATTTCGTGGAACTCTATTATGCGCATATAAAATTCGATACGAAGATCATAGGAGATACTCGAATCTTTGTTACTAGACAATCAATTTTACTCAGGTACTCTTCAAATCTTAAATGAGGTTATATGTATTTATAAAATGTAAAACCTAGTCGCTTAACTGTTTAGGAATGTCTTTATTTCTGATAAGAGTAGTACCGATTTAGTATTTCTAAATGAAAGAAATTACGTTTGATTGACCCTTTTACTCTCGATGACTTCATAAAGCGCATTTGCAAACAGTTTTGATCCTGATAAGACGCCGCGTATCGCGGTGTCTAATCAGGATCAGAACTGTTTGTAACTTGTTTTGAAATGACGAAGTTTTAACAAGTTCACCGCCTTACCCACACTGCACTGTTTATTTACAGAATGTATACACGCTTTACGCGACGTAAAATAAGGATCCATATTGTTTAAAACCAATTATAATATTGCCGGAGAAAATTTGGCTTATATTTAAATTTTGAGAACTTAACCCTTTGCCTGCTGCTGGCAACCTTACTGATATTTTAAAACAGTTAAGATAAAGAGCAGACACCGCGTAACGCGGCGTCTGATCTGGATCCAAACTACTTGATACTCGTCGTTAGATGTTTTTACTTCAAAATGCATTAACCTAAATTTAACAGATTTTGCAGGCGACAAGTTCGAAGCAGACGATATCACCGCAGGATAAGGGTTAAAACATTTGAAATTGTTTTAAAATCACCTATGGCTGCCATTAATAATTGTGGCTTTGAATTGATTCTACATTGCCTTACATGCCTGATCTAGCTAAAATGACACAATGTAAATTGAATTATAGTACTCCGTTTCCATCACATGATGTCGTCACACATGCAGGGGTGGACCTTTTGGACCGTCAAGCAAATTACCTCATTAAAAGTGGCATCGGGGCCCTAAAACATCATCAGCAAAAGTGTATAGGCACGGCCGGTCTACTAACTTAGGTATAAGGGCCAACAGCTACAATGTATGGGACCAACTGTAAAGGGTCATTTGTCCAAATTAAAGGGATACAAGTGGTCCACTGCTATTATATGGGCAACCTTGAAGTCACCCCTTACATAATATTATGGACAGATTATGGAGATTGCGGTAATGGCTCATATTTACGTTTTAGCCTTTGGGGCCCTCTGGTGTAATTTGTGCCATTTTATGAACCAGTTGAGAAGTCATGGTCCTTTAACTTCAAACACATGTATGTAGCTCCATACATGTTCGCAGTCCAATGAAATAGCTCCTTACCCTAACTTACATTGAAAAAACCCCAAGGATAATCAAGTTCTTACATATGAGGCACACATTGTATCTATCAGCCCTCGTATAAAAATACAAGGCTTTGAACATCCGGCATCTGATCTGGCAGAGGGTTTGCACATTGAAAACATGCATGTATTTCAAAGCCGTTTAGTAGGACAGAATTACGCATTTCTCACTTTGATATTATCTGGTCGATCTGATTTTAAATTGTAATTAAACAAATATCATCTTCTCTGATAAATTTGCAGCCATTCATGTCCTTGCAGTAGTAACCATTATCAGATATGTCTGTATTCGTTACCGCCCTTGTATGAGCATGCACACCATAAAGGAATTTGCAATTACAATGTAGTTTTTAAAATGTGATCTTTTGTGCGGATTTGTATCGCACTGTTTGGTTGTTTGACATTTTTGTGTAAAACTTGTCATGTTGACATGTCGTTTGCTTCAAATATATCGTCTGCGCAAAATCTCAAAAAGAATGTTTATGGTTTTTTAAACTGAAGGAAATGCTTCCTCTTTGCTTTATCGAGCGCAAAAAAGCCGCTTCTCTTCGTAATTCCACCCGTCTAATGGTGTGGCAACTTTATAATCGTCGCATCCAGAGCATTTTTTACTTATTATTGATATAGACATCTAAGTGTCAAGACTTGTGACTAAATTCAAGTCTATACGTGTTTCTCTTTGCCATAGCTTAAGATGCTTAATATACTTAAGATGTCACTTCTGTCTTCTGTTTCTTGATGTGGTGAGGTTAACAAACGTCCGTTTAGCCTTTACTGAAAATATCATATTCTTTCAAGTTTTCTTATATATGACGCCTTCGCTGCCATTCCTCATTGGCTTTAAACAACAGTTACTGTCAAGTGTTTTTATTTTTAAAATGTGAACCTTAAAATAATATTGCATTCAGTGTCAAAATCAGTCAAACACATTGGATTCTGATCACACCCCGCGTTACAGGCCCCAGATCGTTTGAAAATAAATAATGTACATCATTGAGCAGCGTTTGAGTTAAAGAGGTAAAGTAGACAGTGTGATTTCCCCTATGCTTCGAAAAAGGAAATGCAATAAACAATAAAATCTGTTTGGATTATAATTCAAAACATAGCACGGAGGCCTCTATGTACAGATTTTAAAGTACATGTAGTTAACCCTCCAAATGACAAATTCGTTGGCATTTGCAAGAATATGGATCTAGATCAGACGAAAAGTTACATAGCGTCCTTTCAGGCTGATCAGGTTGAAAACAGTGTTTCATTCTTTTTATCATTTTTTGAGTCAAGACGACACATACCTAGATTAAACGAGAACCGCAAGCGGGTGCAAACGCTCGTCTATTTTGTTAAACTAATAGATTAAGAAGGAACAGTGAGCTATTCTTATTGCAATTATTCTGTCCTGACTATTTGTCTGTCTGTCTACTGTGGGGATCCAAATGACCTTTGTCTGACACAACCAAACGTGCACTGAGCTCAAACGCTACTTGCGATGAGTGCATATGCTAAATGTAAAGTCTCTATCACATACAGTTCAAAAGCCATGGCCAATGTTTAAATTCAACCTATTTGACCTCTTAATGACAATCAACTGACCTTGACCTTTGCCTGTCTTGACCAAATTTGTACTGAGTTCAAAAACTTCTTGCTTTGAATAAACATGCCAAATATGAAGTTTCTATCACAATGTCATGTTGTTTCAGAGTTATGGGAAGTGTCAAATTATCCTATAAATGACCGTTGACCTTTGTATGACATGACCTAAGTTGTACTGAGCTCAAGAGTTTCTTGGGTTAAGTACACATGCCAAATGTCCAGTCTGTATCACATGCAGTTCCTCAGTTATGGCCAATGTTAAATTCAACCTATTTGACCTCTGAATGACCTTTAAATTACCTTAACCTATGTCTGCCATAACCAAACTTATACTTAATTGAAGGGCATCATGCCAAATATAAAGTCTGTATAACAACTTGTTTCAGAATTATAGGAAATTTTTAATTAATCCTATGACCTTGAACTTTGTCTGACATGACCCTTGTTAAGTTGAAATCAAGAGCTTCTTCAGTTGAATACACATGCCAAATATAAAGTCTCTATCACATGCAGTTAAAAAGCTATGGCTACTATTAAACCAACCCTATTTTACCTATGAATGACCTTTAATGACCTTGACCTTTGTTTGACATGGCCAACATTTTTACTGAGCTCAAGATCGGTTCAAGGTGAGTAAACATTCCAAATATAAGTCTATATCACTTGTAGTTTTAAAGTTATGGCTAACGTTAAGATTTCAGACGACGATGCCGACGACAACGATGACAACGACGACAACGGAGACGCCGGAGTGATGACAATAGCTCTTAGTTTCTTCGAAACAGACGAGCTAAAAATGAAATGATCAATGCATGCGTTTTGTAGTCAGACGAAGCATTGTCATTGAAATAGATATGATTTGGCACAATGATATGAATCAATTCACAGAATGCAGCTGACAGGGTTGCACTTAGTACGGCTGTTTATATACAGTGTAACATCGATACATGTATCTCGAATTAGCTTAACTCGTATGTATTCGTAATTCTTTGGTTGCACTATAACCACTGACACTCCCGACGTTTGCCTAAAATTGTTAACTATCAACTAACAATCCTGTCTGCCAAACGTTTGTGTTCATACAGAAATAAGCGCGCTTTTGTGTAAGAGACAAAATTATTTTCTCATAAACGCGTTTATGTTGACAACCTTATTATGTCCGTTGCAAACGATTTAGAGCCAGATCAGACGCCGGGTTACCCGGCGTCTGATTAGGCTCCAAACTGTTTACCTTCTTCTTACATGTAAGTGAATAAAGTATTCTTAACATTTACAAAATCCTCATTTTCAGCATTTCATTGCGTTTATTTTCGTTTACATAGGAAACAATAACGTTATCTCCACTGTTATTGTCACTGATTTATTGACCATCAGCATGCTATCGGCGAAGGTGATATCCAGATAATACTTCATAAAAGAAACAGCAAATAAATCTCATTGGAAAATTGCAACAAAATACAAATCTGCAGATGGAACCAGCCTTGAGTGTAAATGGTTAATTCCGTAGGGAATTTATGTTGTTCGCACTTAAACAACGTTCCTAATTATGCCAAAGCTTTGTTAGATACAACGCGAAAAAGTTATCTAACCTTCAGTATGCAACGGAAAAAGGTGTGTTCACTGTTGCAAACAGTTTGAAAATCAGATTTACACCGACTTCCTTGGTTTTTATAAGGTAACTTTCATTTGGATTGCAAGTACATGTACTTACAACTTTAGATTAAATTGGCCAATTGCGTGCACAGTGAAAAGCATTAATTTGATTAGACGACAACTTTGCTGTTACGAGTATTAAAAAAATTAAATTATTTTGTTTAATATTGGCTACGGCTAATGTCAATATGGAAACAAGATAATTTGAAATTTATCTTTGAGTAATAACCTCATACGACAAATTGATATCTCTTCCAGATAACTTCTAGTGCAAGGTGTATACGTATAAAAAAGAAACACGTATTTTTCACCGTAAGATCTCCACTATTTTTCATATTTGAAAAAAATCATATACATTTGTATGTTAACCCTTATACTGTCTTACACCGAGTACAATTGTTATTTGCCAACATTTTGGATAGTGGTAAAAAATACGACACGCAGCCTCTGATCAGATTCCAATCATCTGATATGCATTTCAATATTTCTTATTATTTTATAACAATTAGAATGTAAGAAAATAAAGCAGATGACAAGTTTTAAGCTGATGACGTCATGCTAGTGAATGGGTCAATGTGAGTCATGAAGTTACCCTTTTTCTAATATGAAAACAGGCAAATATTAAAGGCAAAGTAAATGTAAACTTGAATGCTCAAGAAAAACCAGTTTGATTTATATTCAACCTGGTTTAAGCTACCATCTGAAAAACACATTGAAGAAAAAGCCTTTATTCTAAGGCATTCTTAGTTGAGGACTTCTTTCATAAGTAAGGATATAATCAAAGGTGTTTAATGCGTTACATTTATAGAGTGATTGGGTAAATCTTAGTATGGTTAATTGGTTAATTAGTATGACGTATCACGATTTAAAAATAAAGCGTTGTCACACGTTTGAATTAGCTTGCACTTGTTTACAGCTCTGATACAGGACATACTCTGAGTCACAAGGGGTCTAGTATGTATCAAATTGTGCTTACATACGTTTTGAAATAATGTTTTACACTGTTTGTGCCCCACGATCCCATATATGGGACATTGGTAAACAGTGACGACTCTGATCAGACGTCGAATAATGCGGCATCTTGATCAAAGTCTACACTGCTTGCTGATATGAATGTAAATGAAAATTTAGACCATACGCACTTTAGATTAATTTTTTTATATTCAAATATATACGCACAGAAGGATCCACTTGGCGCAAATGAATTAACTTTTATAACTTTAACGTTAACGTTCCTTACACTGTCAATAACGCTTAAACGCGCGTTTGAAAATAGTTTGTATCCTGGTCATATTGTTTGACACTAGTATAGATATGTTTTAAGTCATACTATATTGACTGTTACTTTGAAACGATTTGCAATCAACAAAACTGAAGCAGACGACAATGCAACGGTGAATGGTTCAAAATATCGCAGACAATGTTGCATTGAAATGGTCAACAAATAAGAACGTTTCAAATAGAAATAAGTTTGCGTGATACTAGTTAGATATCGGATTTGCTATACTTAGGCAGTATGACAATGTCTGAAGTGAAAATAAACCAATAAAATATAAGTGATGTACAGTCTTCATAAATACACTGTCACAGTTAAACATAATTCAAAACTTTAACTGGTACTTCACAAAACAAGTATGTTTATTGGACTTTCAGCTTAGCTGTTGGACTTCACATGCGGATTTTTTACTATGACAATCAGTATTTGCTACATATTGTCTCAGTGCAATGTTTTAACTCCTCCATTGCCTTGGTCAGAATGCATTACCAGTAACTGTACAAACACTTTGGATCCTGATCAAATGACAAAATTACTCTATGTACAGTGGAGAATGTGTTATTCTTTCCCACTAAACGCGTTTACGCTAAAACTGTTATTTTCAGTGCAAACAGTTTGGAGCCAGATCAGACGCCCGGCGTCTGATCAGGCTCCAAACTGTTTGCCACCAAGATAAACATGAAATATCAGAATTGTCCAAAAGTTGTTCTTTTCTACGTTTTAGTGCTTTGCGTTTGCGTTTGCGTACGTTTGCGTTTAAACGGGAAGGAATAACAGATTCTCCAATGTATGATCAACATCAACGTGTTTAACATTCACACTCATTATAAGGTTTGTGAGTGAAATACTTAGCTAATATCTATATTTGTGGAATACAAAGTGATACTATTGAAGCAGATTATATTATGAATGGGAAGTGGATAATAACACACCCGATATTGGGGAATTGAGTGATGGGATATACATGCGCTTATTTATGTAAGTATGCAATCGATACTAAGTATTAAGCTCCAAACGATTTGCAATTGACATTATTAATCAGGCACGAAACATTTAAATACTACATGTATCAAAAATCAGAGACATCATAGTGTGTTTCCGCTGCTGTATATTAACACATAAAACTCCTATTGACGTGTATGCATACCATTCACACACAGTATACCTTTAACAAGCACGCATTTTCTTCACAGAAAGTGTAGAACCAGTTCGGGAGGTTTATAAAGAAGTACACTGCTAAGGATCTGGACTATTTGTCATTTTGCAATAAATTGAAGAAACAAAAATGAAGTGCTCTCTCTATCTACAACAACATCCAATGGAAGACAAAGATAGTATGTGATGTTCGGATAGAGGTGTTATAGGGAGAGAAATTGGCTAACATTTGCAAGCAGCTTGATTCCGCGTAACGCGGCGTCTCATATTCATTCAAGCTGTTGTCACTCATTATTATGTTTTTTTTGTCATAATGTCCATTATGTGAGTTTGAGGAAAACAGCAGATTGCAATTATAAGCAGACGACATTCAAGCCGTGAAAAGGTTGAACATTATTGTCTTGTTTGGGGAAACAGCGGCAAGCATTGTTGTAAGGAAGGGCGCGTTGTTCGGAGGGCTGTTGTAGGGAGGGAGTAATGTAGTCAAAATTGCACAATACTTAGCTGGAGTGTGAAGTTTTTATTTGAGGTGTCATCCATGAATTCAATACAGCGTTCCCTATCTACAACGACATTCAATGGGAGACACATATTGTGTTCGTTGTTCGGAGGGAGTCGTTATAGGGAGGGAAATTGGATAACATTCACAAACAGCTTGAATCCAGATCAGACGCCGCGTCACGCGGCGTCTGATCTGGATTCAAGCTGTTTGTCACTCGTCATTGATGTCAAATTGTTAACTTTGAGAAAAACGACAGACGACAATTTTAAGCAGACGATATTGCAACAGTAAAAGCGTTACACATAATTGGTCTGTTTAAGGACCTCTGGCAAGAGTCGTTGTTAGGAGGGAGTCGTTGTTGTGAGGGCCGTTGTAGAGAGGGAATACCGTAACTGGTTTTTGAGGAATCAGACCAGAAGACGAAATGCCGCAAATTCTGAAATTCATAAGCGAACAGTTCGGAGCACAGATTGAAAAACGACGTCTAATAGCACTCGCAACTATGTGCAATGGGCATACTTGAAGATGATAACGTCTTCTCCAAATACAGTGGAGAAAACGTTATTCTTTCCCAATAAACGCGTTTACGCTAAAGGTATTCTTTCTATTGCAAACTGTTTGGAGCCAGACCAGACACCGGGTAACCCGGCAACTAACCAGGCTCTGAACTGTTTGCCACCAATATAAACATGATTTATCAGAATTGTCCAAATATTGTACTTGTCTACGTTTTAGTGTTTTGCGTTTGCGTTTCGTTTGCGTTACAGGAAAGAATAACATCTTTTCCACTGTATCATTAAGAATACGAGTAGCTGCATAAATGTACTTTGTTCGTGTTCCTGTATATTAATGCAGGAAAAGGAAATGCATCAATTGATGCGATCATCATTAGTATAATGTTCGAAAACTGATATGTCGCTTATTCATATAGGCTCCATCTGAACCCAGTATGCACACAATGTATATCTTATCCTCATCTGACACCGGGTATATATGCTAACAATCAAAACTGCAGGTATTCATACATTGTTTTCATAAATTCCTTTTCTAATATATAAGAATGGATTTAGGAAATTAGAGAGACGGCAACTCTAGCGCAGACGAAAATATAGCGCTTAAAGTGCTGATGGCGTCTGCTCAGGTATTAATTGTTTTGAAATATGGCCACCAATCGGATTTATCATTGGCTGAATGGTTTCTTCATACGACTCATGCAGCAATATAGAAAACACATAATGAAAGAATGGCGTGTCAAAGGTACTCCACATATTATAAATCCAACACAGTCTTGCTATAAAATTTGTAAAATTTTATATTTAAGCAGGAAAGGTAGAACTTTCAGAATACAGTGTTCTCTCTCTACAACGGCCCTCCCAACAACGACCCCCTCCTTACAAAGACAGTTGCCGCAGTTCCCTAAACAGGACAATTAAGTCTAGCACTTCTACTGCTGTAATACATGTGTCGTCTGCTTAAAGTTGTCGTCTACTGTTTTTCTCAAAGTTACATATTGAACATTTTGACAAAAAATAATGATTAGAGACAATTAGCTTGAATCCAAATCAGACGCCGCGTTACGCGGCGTCTCGTCTGAATTCAATCTGGTTGCAAATATAAGACAATCTCCCCCTATAAATACTCCCTCCGAACAACGCACACAGACTTTGTCTCCCATGATGTCGTTGTAGAGAGGGAGCGCTGTATATTGTTTAAAGAATATTGACGACACACTAAAGGTTATACGTGTTTACTTCGCACATTACAATCTAAATTCTATAATTCGAAATAGTTTAAGTTGAGTATACTCTTATTTCAAAGCTAAAATTTGGCTTAGCTTAGCCACGTTTAAAATTTTAAATAAGAGTACGTTCGACTTAAATAAGCCCAATTTATTGATTATAAACTGACGGAAATACAGTGGAGAATCTGTTATTCTTTCCCGTTTAAACGCAAACGTACGCAAACGCAAAGCGCTAAAACGTAGAAAAGAACAACTTTTGGACAATTCTGATATTTCATGTTTATCTTGGTGGCAAACAGTTTGGAGCCTGATCAGACGCCGGGTTACCCGGCGTCTGATCTGGCTCCAAACTGTTTGTACAAGAAAAAATAGTTTTAGCGTAAACGCGTTTATCGGGAAAGAATAACAGATTCTCTACTGTACGAGTTTGTTTTAAGCGAGTTCGAACTATCGAGCTTCAACTTCAACTCCCATTCTGTCTTATCCCGAGTATGATGTATTGGATCCTGAACAAGAATAGAAAACATTACGCGATATATAGGTTTGCCCCTGCAACCAACCCGAACGTTTAGAAGCATTTGTTAACAGATTCGAGACTGATTGACATCAAAGAGAGCAGAGTGGAAATAAGGAAATGAGGTAAAGTAAAAAAAAAAAAGTACCAGTTAAAGTCTACTTTCAGTCCGAATGACCGCTCAGCCGACTGTACATTTACCCCCTGATCATTGAGCCATATTGCCTACAATTATATTGAGCACTGCTAACATATGGCGCTAAAGCAGCCGCAGTACCGGCTCAGACCCTCACAGGTACCCATTTTAACCCCTGGGTGGAGAGGAGCAATTCGCGGTACATGTCTTGCTCAAGGACATTCCTGTACATCATAAGGGATTCGGAAAAAATCCCCTAGTCAGACCGCTGGTCCGGCGGGGGATCGAACTCACGACCCCTGGTACCGTAGTCCAAGGTGTTAACCATTGGGCCACTACCGCCGGTGTTGCAAGCTTAATTCAACTGGGAACAAAAATGTATATATGTATCTTTTACGATGTAGGATTTGGTTGAAATGCAACTAAAGTAGTTAAGTCATCCATGCTTGCATTTTTCAAACATTTACCTGCAATCCAGATACATCACACATGTTTATATTGGCACAAGTTGTTTCAAGAAGTGCTCGTGAATATTCCGGAGCTGTAATGTCCAAGCTAAGTAGCTGTTAAAAGCAATGGTCACATCAGGAAAAGGTCAATAGAAAGCAGATTCAACAATAAATTAGATGAAATATTGGACCTTATCAATTGTACAATAACTCATTTTCGAAAGCGTCTTCGATAAACAAAAGAAAACTTCAAATAACCCTTTTACTTCCAAATTGTAAGTGAGATGTTTACCCCATCACCGTTTCATTGTCGCCTGCTTCAATTGTGTTGTCTGCAATGTCGTTTCAAAGCTAAATTATAAAATAGTATGACTGAAGAAATTTCAAAACGACTGTCAAACAGTTTGGGTCCTGATCAGACGCCGCGTTACGCGGCGACTGATCATGATCCAAACTATTTGCAAACGCACTTTTAAGCTTTATTGAGAGTGAAAGGGTTAATAACTTTTGTTTTTAAATTGAATTATCGCCATTTCATGGCTATTTATGAAACATGATTAGACCAACTCAACTCAAATCAATGCAATCGACAACAGCATATGTCATTGGCCATTCACATTCACAGCACTTAAATACGTGAAACTTTGGCACTTCTAACTTGTACGTAGCCTACACAAAGTTTAATGCAAAATTATCATTAAAACAGGCACTATCTAATCTTCAAATTTAAATTATTAGCTTTCATTTGCTCTCTTAAATCCACTGCACATAGAGAAGTATGTATCATTAATTTAAACAATATTGGATTTAAGGTTGATTATAGCATTGTACTTATTGTACTGTATAAACGTTATATGTTATAACATGTTTTATATTATACGATGCTGCTTTATATATTTAGAAACGTTCAATTGTGTACGTTCATGCTTTGCAAAAAGCAGATATGAAAATGTATTTATAGATACATGTAACCATACATGTCATTTGATAAAAATGTCTACCAAAGGTCAATGTTAACTAAGATTTATTACACTTGTTTTGAAACAATTTGGATCCAAATTAGATGACGAGTGATCCTTATTAATATTGTTGTATAAGTATATCGTTTGTTTAGGTAGAGGTGACTTTGAGAACAAAAAAAGCAGATGACAAATGGTGACAAACGATATTCCAACAACAAATCGGTCAAGTTAAATTTAGATTCCACCAGCAATATATATGAATTAGTTTCCTAGAATAAATACTTTGACCACCGGCACCAACTCTGATTAGAAATTGTCGTTTACTGACGCATTATTAAAACAACACAGGCAACATTATGTAGATAACAGCCCATGGGCCCGTTTCATAAAGCTTCGTACGACAAATGCTGCCGTAAGTCAAAACTTTAAAATACATTTAATATCTGATTTCCCTATATAATCCTGTCTTGTGACATTTCTTTGGAATCGTCTTTTCAAGACGATTCCAAAAAGATGTCACAATACAGAATTAGATTAAGAAATGGATAATAATTGAGACTTTTATAATTTGACTTACGACAACATTTGTCGTACGAAGTTTTATGAAATGGGCCCCATGGCCTTATTTAATCCTTTTACTGTCAGCGTTTACAAACAGTAACACAGCGTCCGAACAAGATCAAAACTGTTTGACACTCTTTTAGAAAAAACCGTAATTCAAATTGCCTTGTCACTAGCTTTGAAACGACATTGCAGACATCAATACTGAAGCAGACAACAATATCGCGGTGAACCGGTAAAAACCTCACGACAAATTTGACGTTGAAAGGTTAAAGACAACTGAGAAAGATTGCGTTAACACCGTTGGTTTTTTAGAGAAGTCAACTACATTAGAAATATAATTTTTAGAACTCTACTGTCGAAAACAGCCTGAACACAGGCGAGAAACCTGATAACAATCTAATCTTAATCAGTTCAATGCCAACTTCGATTGTCTGCTTTATCACGGTTTCCGCCATTATATCTGTTTGCGCTCAGTGGATTATTACATATTTATATATTGGATAAGTCAGCAGATAGCTGTTTAAAGCAAGATGAACGTACATCAGAAAGCTTCCATTAGGAACTTTCTGTTTAACGGTTACCTTGTTTTAAGCTTTCAGTTGTTTTTATGCAGTCAATAAGACCTCTTTTTAGAGGTCGTAACAGAGAGATTGATCTGTATTTGTAACCTTTCAGTCATTGACATCGAACGAACTCTTCCTATGCGCTGTATAGAATATTTGATAGTATATATTAAAGGGTGATCTTACGATAATTCAGATCTTACCAGAAAACACTGTTGAAGCATACTACAATAATTAATTATGAATTGTTTGTTTGCGAGGATATTCATCAACTTAGGTAACTCATTGGGGCTAACAAACAGATGTTTCGTACAATAACATACGAGATAGTATACTATGTCGGCAAATAGCTGTTGTTTTATCTAAAAACTCCGCGTTTAGCTTATCAGAATACAGGACAATTTTCAGAAGCTTTCTTAGCTTCCTTCATTAAACTGCAACAACAGTTGACACAGCAAAAATACGTTTCGATTCGTCGTTCTGTCAGACAGTTACTGTGCATTTACAGTTTATAGAGCATTGAATGGCGTGATGCAGATGAGAAAGAAATTAGAGACACAGAAAAAAGTTCGCTGCACTCGGACATTCAGTTTAAAAAGTCAATCAAACATGGTGAATGACTGACGCCAATGTGCACACTGATATCGGCATTCCTTTAACCAGTTATCTAATAGCCTGTTTTTAGTTTTAAATACAAGTTCACACTTATATCAGATTAAAACGCGTATTCTGCTTAACATTCAGTCTGCTTTAACCCTTTGAACCCTAGTCCCGCATATTGGCGTCCTTTGCAAACAATGTACATGTGAATAGTACACTTGTCCTATGCAAACAGTGAATACCCAGATCATAGGGCTCCTAGGAGCCCTCTGATTAGGGTCTTCACTGTTTGTCACAATGCCAAACATTGACAAAAACAACCCTCACAAGTCAGAAATGGACTAGACTTAAATGGAAACTGGAATTGTCCATTTAAAGTTTCAGGGAGGAAAGAGTTAAGCTACTATCTGATAGGAAAAAGAAAAACTTTCTTTTGGTAAATGTTTATGACTATAAATTCGAACTAATTTCTTACTTGGCGGAATAAACTAAATGCGCTAAGGGGGGTTTCCCTTGGGTTATGGGTTAACTTTTAATATGCTGTATAAGTGTCCTCTGCAAAATATGTCATCTGATTCAAAACTCAGAATTGTTTCTTCTAATAAAGTTATCAAAAATTATCACGGAGTGTTGCTTTCTGAGCGGACAAAGAATGAGTAAATGTTTTGGAACTTCGATGCTGAATAGATGGTTTTAGAGATTTGAAACCATCAATAATATTGCAACGTATTCATCACATAAACACTGATTGTAAATGACGCAAATACACGTTACTGGGTGCTTATGTGTTCAGACGCGTAGCTACCTATACGTCTGTACGCCCTTGTATCCACATTATTTGGCAAACATTTACAAACAGTTTGGATCCAGATCAGACGCCGTGTGACCCAGCTGTTTGATGTTCATATTGAACTGTTCTTCAGTTTATAAAACAGAACAAATCAAAAACAAACAACTCCACCAAAACACTAACTCAAGAAACAAAAACATCAAAATGCAAACAACCAAAAACCAATACAAAAATAATCTTATTTTGCCTTTTCGCAGACAATATGTTAAAACCAGTCTGCAGTTCAGCATGATAAGGGTTAATGTACCTTCAATAACAATAAATCCTGACAGTTTTAAATCAATGTATATGGCTTATAATAGCCTGAATTTGTTTGGATAGTCAAACAAGGGTAAAACGTGAACAGAAAGGATTTAGCCCCCACTCCACCGCCATGATACCCTGGACCCGTTTTATGAAACGTCGAACGACAAAAATGGTCGTAAGTCAGATTCTAAATTTATCAATAGTTATTTATTTCTCCGTGAAATCCTGTCCTGTGATATCTGAAAAGACGATTCCAAAGAGATTTCACAAAACAGGATTAGATTGAGAAATTAGAAATTAGATGTGTTTTTAAAATTTTGACTTACGACGGTTTTGTCGTACGAAGTTTTATGAAATGGACCCCATGTGTTAAACACGAATAACTCTTTTCCTAATTGCTTATAGAAACAAATGATACCTGGATATGATTTAGTAGACGACGTATTCATCAAATATATCAGATTACCTACATACTCAGTCTATATAGTAGGAAAAGTTAAATGAAAATACGACATTGGTGCCTTTGGTGCCTTTGAAAATATCGATTTGAACACTTATGTTACTCATGTGGACATATCTTTGACAATACCATATTTTTCTAATAAAGCTTTAAATATATTTTGAAAATGCTCATATACAATAGTATGCTATATACTTATAACTGTTTACTTCGCCGAATTACCACTTCACTTAAATTTGAAACTAACTCTTTTCAAATGCAGACATCGAGTAATTCGGTGCGTAACGCGGCATCTGTTTAACCCATTACCCGATAGCCTGTTTTTAGTTTTGAAAATAGGTGACTACTTAAAGCAGGTTGAAAGTAAAGCAGAATGCGCCCTAAGGCGCATTCTGCTTTACTTTCAGCCTGCTTTAAGCTATCAACTGCTAGAACAAGGAAAGTATTAAATATGACACATATTCATTACGGTATAATCTGGAACTATTTTCTTCAGCGGATGAATAAAATGAATGTGCTAGAAGTCGCTTCTATAAGGGAAAGGGTTAAGAGTCAAACTGTTGGACATGTTAGTTTTGTCGGGATTATCAGTGAAAGGGTTAATCACAACAGAAACATTGTACATTTGTATAATAAACTTCTAAAAGCAGAATCTTTTTTAACGCAATCTCCCCTGAAACAAATAACAAACTGTACCGACTCTGAACAGAATGTTTCGTTAGCAGCTCTCTTGCATAGTAACAGCTTAACCCCTTCACTGTTTTACCCCGAGTACAATAGTTATTTGCAATCAGTTTGGATCCTGAAAAGACGCCGCGTAACGCGGCGTCTGATCAAGATCCAAACTGTTTGACATTCGTTTCAATATTTCTTAAGTCAAAATACCTAAAAGTTGTTTTTTTTGGAAATAGAAGCAGACGACATTGTTTAAATTTGATGACGTCATGGCAGTGAAGGGGTTATGTTTCACTAGTACATTGATTATAAATGACACATGGAAGCATCAGTATGAGTTGATGAGTTTCAGCATAAATGCGCTACAGTTACAGTACTGAGCCTTATTCAATTAAATTGATAATCTCAAGCGAATCGCAAGCGAATTGCCATCGAATTGCCATCGAATTGCCATCGAATTGCCAGCGAATCAGGTGCTTCAAAAGGCGAATCTTACGCTTTTGAATATATTTTTACGCGATTTTACCGAAGCGTTTGTGACAAAAATTGAATTGAAAACTTAACGAAGGCATATTTGCGAATATTTGTGAGATAAACCATTCAGGCAAACTTATAAGAGGGTAAAGTTACTACTGTAAAACAGGTATTTTTCGCGAAATGAATATTTCGCGTAATGCAATCGTCAATTAATACATTGTGCAGCCTTTAGTTTGGTTCAATCTTGAACGAAAAACCTTTTTTGCTCATTTTATAAACAAATCAAGCGTGTCGGTGAATCGTCTGTCCCTTTAAGGCCTTTCGCATACGGAAGTCGGTCTTGTGGGCGAGCGGATATGCGTCTTGACGACATAGACTTTTTCCATACAGGCTAGAAAATTTATATAAAGGCAATATTGATACGATTTAGCATAATCCTTCATGCGTCTTGACGACATAGACTTTTTCCATACATGTACTAGAAAATTTATATAAAGGCAATATTGATACGATTTAGCATAATCCTTCATAGCGCAGTCAGTAGAGTGATTGACTAGCAAATCAAAGGTCAAAGGTTTGAGACCCATCCGATCCAAAAACAATTTTGTGTCCGATTTATTGACTTGTCAAACCATAACGCAGTGACCAAGGGACATGTTATGTTTATTCTTTGTTGATTAGAATTAGTGATGTTATATACAGTTCAATTATATGTTCACTTACATGTACGTTTTAGTTTAATGACTTACAAGTCAATAAAATCGGTATACATGTATACGATTGGATCGAACTATAAAGCCACACATTGAAGCTTATCAATACGTCAACCTTTTCAAGATCGATATTGGCCATTATTATTATGTTTAAACAATATAATTAACCTTGTTTACAAGTCCATGAACAAATAATAATGCATTTTAATGACAGAATTTTAATTTTAAGGTAGGTAATTGTATCTCAACTTCAAATATCCCACTTTTTAATAAGGAAATCTGTTATAACAACAAATCCTGACAGTAATATTTTCTAATATTTTTAGACTAACTATTTCATGAACCATATATTTGAATAAAATGAAAACAAATGTACATTGAATGAGTCAGTTTTTTGTGATTCAATTTTTTAGCATTTTGCAAAATTTAAATAGCTGATAACATTTTTCTGAACACCTTTATTCAAAAATAATTTTAGCTTTTCTTGTGATGAATGTTGTGGACTACTTATTGGGCGAGACTTATAGTCATTAGCTTTATTTATTTTTGAGAAAAAAAATAAATTCAAAATTCCAGGTTTTTGTCTGAAATTGAGACCTTAAAGACAAAACACGTTAAATTTTGTATATATTTTCACACATTGTTTCTTAGGCTATTATCATTCCTCATCAAAAGTTTCATTACACCTTGTATGGAAACTAAGAGCACCTGCGAAGTACCTTAACCGATTATTGAGCGCAGACATGTTTTCAATGCATGCTTAAATACGAAACATAAGTTCCCTCACTCTACAACGAGACCCAATTATAGATACAGATTGTGTGTTATGTTCGGAGGGGTCGTTATAGGGAGAAAGCATTACGACTTGGTTTACATTTGCAAACAGCTTGAATCAAGAACAGACGCCGCGTAAAGTGGCATCTGAGCTTGATTCAAGCTGTTTGTCACTCGTTATACTTATTCTATCAAAATGTCTACTTAATATTAAACTTTGAGAAAAAAGGCAGACGACATATTTAAGCGGACGGTATTGCAACCATGAAATAGTTGGACATATATGTCTTGTTTTTGGGGGGAGAGCGGCACTGGTCGTTGTAAGGAGGGAATCGTTATTTGGAGGGCCGTTATAGGGTGGGAACACTGTACATCTCGTATTAGAACTATCAGCATTACTTGTCTCGTGCATTAATATACATATTGTTTTACAAGTCTTAAAATATTACCGTGCCTCCTTCATTACATGTACGGCATTCATTTTACGAAAGCTTATCTACATACAGTCGAACTTCGATAGCTCGACCTCGCTTATTTCGAACTACCCGATATTTCAATACATGAATAACATTACTTCATGCTCGGTTAAGTCGAACATACCCGTGTTTCAAAGTTAAAACGTGGCTTAGCCACGTTTTAACTTTGAAATACAGGTAAGTTCGACATTACATAGTTCGAGATATCGAAGTTCGACTGTATTTAAAACATAAGCGGATAGTTATGTCTTAAAAGGCTAACGAGATTACAACGAACCATCTAAAGCAGTTTATCTCATACATGTACATCCCCGATCGTATATATAGTGGAGAGGACGCCATTCATTCCAAATGAAAGCGTGTATGCTAAAAATATCTTGTCCATTGCAAACAGTTGAGAGCCGTGCTCAGACGTTTGAAAATCCGGTGTCTGATCAGGTTCATAACTGTTTGACACTAAGACAAAACTACATTGTCATAATGTTCAAAATGTTGCTATTTTCTACATTTTGTTGCATAGTATTTTAATTCATTTAAAAGGAAAGGAACGTCTTTTCCACTGTATATAAAACTAATGAGAATTATTTGCTATAATGAGTTTCACCTTGATCACATACTTCAAAGCAGCATTCGATGATTAGTCCAGATTAAAAAAAATGTAATTACTTCGGGCAACGTCCTAACCATAAGTCTTACTACATAAGTCTTTAATAAGCATTAATAGTGACGTATAACAGTAACATGCTGTACGCCGCGAATGTCTTATATAGTTGGGCAGTAATTCAACGTCTGAATATATTAACAACAGATTACCATCCCGTTCAATTAATTTGGGAAAACAATGCATGTAAATCATCTTAAATGTTTGTGGCAGATGACACGAATTGCATAAACAATTGCAAAAGGTTTTAAAGACTCAGGTACTAGTACTTCGCTACAGCGTCCTATTTATTTCTGATTGGGTTTGCTAACCTTCATCATGCTGCAATACCCATTTGTTTCAATTTAAGTTTAAAGTAAGTCGATTTAAATTCTAATTGACACAGATTTCGCTTAGACATGCAAACATATTGAACACTGATCAGACGCCGAGTCTGATCAGGATTCAATATATTTGCATAAAACTGCCAGCCGTGGTAGGCAATGCAAGGCTTTATGTGACACAAAAGACTACATGACCTCGATAAAGACATTTTAATTAAGTATCCTTATCACTTGTGTGTTTCAGGGTAAAGCTGAAGTATTGACAGTGAATAAACATCGTCGAAGGACATGACTACATGAGATGTCAAAAATATCGAATGACGTGAATTCATGTGATGTGAAAATGTTGTCGAAGATCATGAATACATGCGTTGTCAAGTAAGGAATTTTAATGACATGATGCCATGTGGTGTAAAAGGATTGTCGAAAGAATTGTTGAAGGACATGAGTCCATGTTTTTTCAGTCAGGGATAATACGTGAAGCGGTACCAATGATGAAGACTACATTCTGGAACAAAAGTTTGGTAGGTAACAATTGAATATTGACGGTGCTAATTCTTTTCACTTTTAATGACGTCATAAAGCGCATTTGCAAACAGTTTTGATCCTGGTCAGACGCCGCCTAACACGGCGTCTGATCAGGATCAAAACTGCTTGCGACTTGTTTTGAAATTACGACAGTTATACTGCCTGAAAGTTAACTATAAAACGATATCACAGACAACAATATTGAAGCACCACTCATCAGATACGCATCTTTACGCCTTTAGTTTAATATTCCATTGCGAAAAATATGTCCGTGCATTTCTATCATAAGAACTATTTCCTATACTCTAGCAGATGGTAGCTAAATGTAGACGGACAATAAAACAGAACAATTATAAAGGATTTACTTTCAACCTGCTTTAAGTGGTGAACTAAAATCGCCAATCCTAGAAAAAGGCGACGGGTAAAGGGTAATAGTTATACATTTATTGTTGAGAGCAATGACAACACAAAAAACGACAAAAATTGTAACTCACGCATTTGATATGTTTCACAAAGTAAGACATCTAATAATATTGTTACAAAAACCTAATACTGGTATAGATATTGACCGTATCATATGGGTCGTCTTACATATCAATTTGTACTTTTAAAACTGTCTAATTCAAAACCAGAAGCCGAGTTTAGAGCAGGTGCTATTTAAAATGGCCTTTAGTCATGAGGATATAAATGCAGTGCTCCCTCCCTACAACGACGCTCGTTGGGAGACATAGTGTATATGCGTGTGTGTGTGTTGTTCGGAGGGAGTCGTTATATGGAAAATAAAGACTTCCATTTGCATAAAGCTTGAAGCTCAGACTACGCCTAACGCGGCGTCTGATCTTGATTCAAGATAATTGCCACTCGTCATTATATTTATTCTATCAAATTGCTCACTAATATGTAAACCAGTAGACGGTAAATGTATGCAGACGATATTGCAGCAGTAAAGGCGCTAGAAAACAGCGCTAGACTTAATTGTTCTGTTTAGAGAATTGCTGACAAGGGTCGTTGAAAGGAGGGAGTCGTTGTTCAGAGGGCCATTGTTGGTGGGTTACACTGTACAACGTTTGATTGAGTACAGAATGGAATAATTGTCAAGAAGAGCCGGTACCAAACGTGTTCTGTTTGTAAATCGCTGACCACGTGTGTAAAAACAGTTATGGTTTAATGTATAATTTTGTTCTAGTCCCCGTTTATGAATATCGCTATAATAAAAAAGTAATGATTGATCTAGAGTTCCGTTGTGAAATTACCTTATAGATATAATATAAGTTATACATTAGTGTTAAGGTTTGCTTAACCATTTTGTCCTTTAGCATGTTTCTAGTATTGCAGATATGTGCACACTTTAAAACAGATTGAAAGTAAACGCATTATTCTTTATTAGCTGCTTAATTAAAGCTACCATCTGCTAAGTTATAGGATGTATTTCTTATTTCGTAAATTAACTACGAATTTGAACTAGTTTCTTAAGGAGATGAATAAAGTAAAGGCGTAAAACATATATATGGGGTAAAGGGGTAAAATCAGGGGAAATGATGTATTTGTTGTTCTGCATGCAGGTCAATGTTTACAATAACGACGTTTAATGCTTGAAGCGTTTCCCTATCATTTGATAAAAATGATATTCTTTTTCTTACCACGACCATATAATTGACAACAAGACTTAACGCTTTCATTATCTAAGACGCCCAAAATACGCGTTTGCAAACCGTTTTGATCCTGATCAGACGCCGCGTAACGCGGCGTCTGATCAGGATCCAAAATGTTGGCCACTCATTTCTAAATTTCATCTGGCATACTGCCTTAAATCTAACTTTAAAACGATATTACAGGCAATAATATTGAAAGCAGACGACAATATGGCGTTAAAGGGGTAAATATTTGACGATGAATTTGATCATGAAAGAGGTAAGTTTTGTGGTCCGTCAATTTTTATGCTCTATTTTACATTCGAAAACACTTGTCTTATTGGCATGTTCCTTGCATCGACAGTTTTATTCTTAATGTGTAAATAATATTTGAGGATGAATAATGAAGCAAAACGTTACAAATATGATGTGAAATTCCAAAATGTTTGAAAAGAATAAACAACTTGAATATTCAGTTCTCAAAAGTGACTAATTTATACGTTTGTCAACATGTATACTTCTCAGAACGTCAACTAAAGTGGATCTGTCTATATGCAGAGCTCCAGATAAGGGGAGTATTTCAAAATTTAAAATCTTTATTTTTGCATTAAACCCTATGGTGTCACTACTCATTAGAATCGTCTCTACGAGACGATTCTAATGAGTAGTCACAACATAGGATTTGGTGCTGTAATAAGGGAGAAAATGATGGATTTCTATAGTTTAATCCCTCTTATCTGGAGCCCTGTATATGGCATAAGAAAGACATAACTCAGAATTGTCATACAGGCATTTAGGCCGTAGTTACAATTGTTTGTATTCTACAAAGATGTTACTGTCTGATTCATTGAATATATATAAGTAGATATTGAATTGTGCAGTGAATAGATTTTTGTTCCATCCCAATAAACACATTTGTGTCGAAACCCCTATGTCAATAGAAAATACTTTGGGTCCAGGTCAAACGCAAGCAGAATCCAGCGCCTGGTGATGTTCAAAACTGCTTTTATTTCAGATAAACAAATCACCAACAGTTTTCTATGGCCATTTAGAAACGGTGTCGTTCGTTCTATCATCCCCATTTGGATATTGTTACCTATTTATAATCGATAAGGGTTTGCACGTTGTCTTCTTAACTCTTTCCTCCCTGAAACTTTTAAATGGACAATTCCAGTATCGATTTAAGTCTAGTCCATTTCTGGCTTTAAAGGGTTGTTTTTGTCCATTTTTTGAATTATGACAAACAGTGAAGACCCTGATCAGAGGGCTCCTTTCGGAGCCCTCTGATCTGGGTCTTCACTGTTTGCACAGGACAAGTGTACTATTCACATGTTCACTGTTTGAAACGGACGCCTATATGCGGGATTAGGGTTCAAAGGGTTAACCCTTTCATGATCATTATCGTGAAGCTGTTACCCCTTTACCGCCGTATTGTCGTTTACTTCAATGTTATTGTCAGCAATATCGTTTCAAAGCTAGATTTAAGGCATTATAACTGATATACTTTTAAAACAAATGGCAACCAGTTTTGATCCTGATCAGATGTCTTTGGTCCGGATAAGACGCCGAGTCTGATCAGGATCACAACTGTTTGCAAATGCGCTTTATCACCTCATTGAGAGTGAAAGGTTTTAAACAGATGTTCTACCTTATACAAGTTTACAATTGGTTATGTCTATAGATATCGATGTCACATTACAACCTGTGAGAAACAGTGTTATTCCGAATAATTTGAAATCTCATGTAGATGCAACTTGTTTGCAAGGTGCACATGTTAATCGCATGAACATAACAAAGTGACGATGTTATATTTATAAACGTTTTCGTATCAAAAAATTGAATGGAGAGAAGAGACAAATAAATGATTAATTGCAGGATGTATACTTCGAAGGCAAGAGAAAGCAATTTGTGCCCTCTTATCTGGAGTCCTGTAATGTATTGCTGCGTTAAATGCTGTTGTCTTAAAAAATAATAGTTTATGTGTTTGTTAACTTGATAAACATTAACAAGAGTATCAAAAAACGTTTTAAGGACCAAGGGCCCATTTCATAAGATTTTGTATCACAATAACCGTCGTAAGTCAAAACTGTGAAAATACATGTACAATTCTTTTCAGATTTCTCTATCTAAACCTGTCTAGTGACATCTCCTTGGAATCGTCTTTCCAAGATGATTCTAAAGAGATGTCACAAGACAGGATTAGATGAAGAAATAAATAGTGTTTGAAACTTTCATTATCTGACTTACGACAACATTTGTACGAAGTTTATGAAATGAGCACCTGATATGTTTATAAATACTTATAAAAGAGTCATTATGACTACAATTGAACTTTAATAGGGTGTTTTTTCATATCAGATATAGGTCTAGCGATACGATAAACTATACAGATTAACATATATAATATTTAGTTAATTGGTAGACTAGACATTGTTAAACCATTTAGCCCATAACATTTATCTACTTTTGAATAGTGGTTATCACTTGAATAAGGTTAAAACAAGGTAAAATAAATACTGCCTAAGGTAATCATCTACATCTATAATATGTAAAACTGTTTTTTATATATATATATATATATATTCATGACTGTATATATTGGACCTATGTTCTTCAGCGGAGAGTACATTAACGGTGAAGCATTGCGTATTTATTGAGTAGATGGCTACGGTCAATCGATAACAATTAATTTCAATGACAAAAATACTAGATAGAGGAGATAAATGCACAATTGCAAGATGCATAGAGAATATTTTGACAAAATTTGGCTAACGAGGTCCTTGTAACGGATATTTGTGTTCCTCAGCGGAAATAATTAACTTGCTAGTTATATTTGTTTACGGTTGAATACAGCTAACGATAATGGCCGATAGACTGTTGCTTACTGTTTTGTTGCAATATAGTAAAGACTAGTTATATGACATATTCGTTATTACTTTTCCAACAATACTGTAATCAACGAACTGTACTAACGGAATAACACATATGTTTTTTATAAGAGACATTGACTCTGTAAGAAAGGACGACACGTAATACTGGAAACTTTTAAATCTTCCTCTGCCAACTAATCTTTCACCCGTTCACTGCTAAACTGACATCTGCTTCAAAGTGTCATCTGCAAGATAATTTCAAAGTTATAATTAAGGTAGAATGAAATAAGAATTATTGAAATGAGTGTCAAACAGTTTGGATCCTGATCAGACGCCGCGTTACGCGGCGTCTGTTCTGGATCCAAATAGTTTACAAAGTCGCCTTCTGGCGCCGCTGACAGTGAAAGAGTTAAACCATTTCCCGCCGATCGCGACGTGCCCGATATTTGAAATCAGTTATGATTGCAGCGCCCAAATGTTGACACTCATAGGAAGATTTAATTTGTTTGAAAACAAAGGTGTTGATAGTTGAGTGCACATTGTTTGAGAGGGTATAGACTCATCAAGTTACAGAAGGTATTCTTAATTAGTTTATCAACAGTACTGTACTCAACCAAATATACTCATGAAACCTTGATGCAGGGCAAACATTATATTTGCATTTTGAGTAAGTCGTAAGGAGAACTCAAAATGAAAATGTTTGATTTATGCACCGGAGAATAATGGCAAATACGTTAAATATACAATTGCGAGATACTCTCAATTTTGTTTGAAAACAAAATCGAGCTAAAGAGGTCCTTACAACTAAATTTCAGTGAATCGCATATGTGGTTATTTTCGATAAAAAGGATACTATTAAGGTTTACACTATTTATGATTATATGAACGAAACTCTGTCAATCATTTTACCATTTCCATACTGCACATAGTATATATCGCTTATTGTTCATGTTTATACAGGTTTCGTCTAACACAGTTATTCTACATTGTAAATACCTACAATAAGGTGTTTCCTTATTTATGATGGTACAACGACGTGACGATCCACCTTGTCTGCAAAGTTTATACGTTATTTGCATCAGAACCGATACATACCATAAAACAAACAGGAAACATAGACTTTGGTAAACTTATTATTCAGCGAAACCTCTCTAATGAGATCACTTGATGTTTTATCTTAAATATTTTATTACATGTTACTGCTTACAACAAGATGAAAGTAAAACAGAAAGCTCCTTAAAGAGCTTTCTTTTATACTGTCAACTTGATTCAACAAGATGAAAGTAAAACAGAAAGCTCTTTAAGGAGCTTTCTGTTATACTGTCAACTTCATTCAAGCTGACACTTGTCTTTTATACAATCAATTAACCTTCATTGTATTGGTCATAATATGGTTCTTCTGATGGATCTTTTAATTGAATTAAGAGTATCGAGACAATTATAAAGGTAAGCATAACATACAGTGGAGAAAACGTTATTCTTTCCCGTTTAAACGAAACGAAACGCAAACGCAAAACACTAAAACGTAGAAGAGAACAACTTTTGGGCAATTCTGATAATTCATGTTTATCTTGGTGGCAAAGAGTTTGGAGCCTGATCAGACGCCGGGTCATCCGGCGTCTGATCTGGCTCCAAACTGTTTGCAATAGAAATAATAGATTTAGCGTAAACGCGTTTATTGGGAAAGAATAACGTTTTCTCCACTGTAGTTATGTTCATCGAATACAAGAGAGATTTGTTACAGTGGAGAAAACGTTATTATTTCCCAATAAACGCGTTACGCTAAAACTATTATTCTATTACAATCAGTTTGGAGCCAGATCAGACGCCGGATAATCCGGCGTCCAAACACTTAGCCACATAGATACATTCAACCATTAACTATCAGTATTGTCAAAAAGTTATACTTGTTATACTTTGTAGTGATTTGCGTTTGCGTTCCGTTGTGTAGAATAACGTTTTCTCCACTGTATCTGGAATCATGTAATGTATCGAATCATTAAGTGCTGTTCTCTGCAGAACAATCAAATTATTTTCGATTTAATAAACATCAAAATCGATAACAACAAGTGATTTGGGGATCTGATCTGTTCACAAATATCAGCCACAAAACGAGAAAAAAGATAAGTGTCAATGTGGTATTGATATAAAATGTCTTAAAAACGAAATTTAATGGGACATTATTTTATATCAGATTATATATCAGAAGAACAAATCGTACAATAAGTCCTATATATTAACTGATATGCTATTACAATATTGGGTAGTCTAGATGATGTTAAACCCTTTACCATATGATCTGTTCCAAGTTTAGAAAGTGGATGACCGCTTAAATCAGATCGAAAAGTAAAGCAGAATGCGCAATCTGCTTTGCTTTCATCATGCTTTCTGTAACCTTTGGCTAAAATGAAGAATATTTTAACTTACTATACATTTTAATAACTGAATAAAGTTGAACTTATTTCCTTAGTGTAGGAATTAATTATAGGCGTAAGTTTGCGCGGCATTTGAGTTATATGTGAACGCAAACCGATCACAATGGATCACACTAAAATCAATTTAGAGAAGGTAAAATGCACACTTTCAAAATACGCATAATTTTGTTTTTGAAAATATCTGGCTAACGAAGTCATTGTAACGGATGTTTGTATTCCTGGGCGGAAGTAGTTAACTTAGTATTTATTTCATTGTGGCTGAGTGCAATAAAATGTTAGTATCCGATAGAGCGATGCCTACTGCTTACTTGCAATAAAAATAATGTACTAAATACTTGCAAGGTTACAATACGTATTGGTCATTATTTTGAACAATGCTGTTGTCAACAATATCTTAGGAGCCACAAATCAGGCCCGGTGCTTATAAAACGTTTGAGTTGGGGTATAGATCGTTCTCAACTTTGCCTGGGTCAAATGTCAGCAGAATGGTAATCTATTATCAATTTAAACAATGAGAACGATATCAGACTCAACTTACATGTAAACACTTTATATGCACGGGCGCTACTTTTGTAGTACATACATTGAATTTCTGTAATGTAGCGAAGACAAAATGTACACTTTCAAGAAAGGCAGAATTTTGTTTTTGAAAATTTCTGGCCAAAGAAGTCATTGTGACGGATGTTTGTATTTCTGGGCGGAAGTAATTAATTCATTATCATATATATACTGTATTTCTTTGTGGCTGAGTGCAACGAAATGTCAGTGTCCGACAGGGTGTTGCCTACTGCTTAATTGCAATACATTTGATGTATAGATTTCCAACAGGTATTGGACATTAGTTTCAAAAGTGCTGTTCTCAAGTAACTGTATCTAAGGAGCCACAAATCATGTCCAGTACTTAGTAAACGTTTGCGCTGAGTTTCAGATTGTTCTCAAATTTTTCTTGGTCAAAGTTCAGCAAAATGGTCATCAGTGATCAATCAAAACATTGAGAACGATATCAGACCAAACTCAAACATTGTATTAGCACGTGTGTTGCTTTTGTGTTACATACATTGAATTACTGTAATGAATGAGAAATAGTAGTGATGAATGTTATACTTCTGTCTGCCGATCTAGACGTGACTGTTATTTGCAAACAGTTTTGATACAGATCATTTCAAGCCTCATGCGTCGTCTGATCTTGATATAATATGTTTGATATTCGTATGTAGATTCCTTCCATTTAACAAATGTATGACTATGATTTTAATAACGTATGACGACTACACTTTCAAAGCAGAAGAAACCATACAGGATATAATCTGACCAACTGTTTACGAGGCTTCAAACCTTGTCAAATAAAGGCGTGTTGAATGCTTGTTTTATTTTTGCTGCACACGATGCGTACCCTTGAAATGATTTAGTAGTTCGGTTCAAGTTGCTTTGGTGCATCTGTAGTTAAACATAATCTCACAACATATTGGTGTGAATTGAAATATTCTGTATCTTAATCAGACGCCGAATTACCCGGCGTCTGAACTTGATCTGTCATATTTGAAAAAAATGGAGTAAAATCGTTCTTAAAATGAAAAATGTATGAACATATTGGGAACAAAAAAGTTCTTGTTTATGCTTTGAAGCAATAAACGCCACTTATTGTATATTAAACATTTTTTCTGCATTTACATTTTATAGGAACAGATAAAGACACAACACTTATATCGATGTGAATCGTAAATACTGTCGACAGACAAGTCCGCCAATGTCAAAACATTCACCAATAAGCATTTTCAACGTCAAATATGTACTAAACAGACTATTATCACGTCACCAACTTTGAGTGAATTTATTAATACAGGTGTCTGTTTAACCCTTTCACTCTCGATGACGCTTAAAAGCGTGTTTGCAACCAGTTTGGATCTTGATCGGACGCCGCGTAACGCGGCGTCTCATCAGGATCCAAACTGTTTAGCACTCATTTTGAAATTTTTCTAGTCAAACTGTCTAATTTTTCAACTTTGAAACAATATTGCAGACAACAAAATTGAACCAGACGACAATGAAACGGTGAAGGGATAAACATCTCACGAATAGTTTAATCATGAAAGTGTTAAACCACTGCCCTGCAAGGAATTTATTAATTTTAGATAATTATCGTCTGATTGTATTTCTCTTATTTAAATGTTAGGTACTTTGACTTAAAAGCCCTTTTTGTAATCAGGCTGGTTTTAAGATATCTGCAATATAACCAAGGTTAATTATATTGTTCAACATTTTATGGACCATATCGATCTTGGAAGTGTTGAAAAAGTCATAAATCACTATACTGATAATTTAAACCATACATTACATCAATTATTCCCATTGCAAACAGTTAAGCGTCCGATAAGACACTGGGTAATCTGGCGTCTTGTCAGGCTCCAAATTGTTTGCCATTTAGCTTAAAATGAACCTTAATAATTGCCTAACATGTGTCATTGGTAACATATTGTTGAAATTCGTTTTACGTTTCGTTTGCGTTTGAACGGAAAAGAATAACGTTTTCTCCTCAGTATACGAGCGTTAGTAAAGTCCTTCCCTTCTGCGATGAGAGTGCAAAACAAGTGTCAAAACATTATGATGTCGATGGGTTACATTGAAGAAGAAGTTAGTCGTCCCCGTTTAACGCAATCGAAAACCAAACGAATTGCAATAAAATGTAGATAAATACACCGTTTGACAATACTGATTGGCAAACATTTTTGAAGCTGATTAGACACCGGGTTCCTCTACGTCTGATCGGGGTCGAACATGTTTGCAATGAAAATAATTGTTTAACAAATGAAACGTGATCGCGTTTATTGGGAGCGAATAGCGTCTTCACCACAGTATGTGCATTCCTTTAAACTCATTGAGACGTGCGACATGATATGTATATTGTAACAGTTATTCCCGCCTTATATTGGAAGTGACCAAGGACCATGACATGATATCTTTAACGGTCACTTACATGTAACGGCATACACTACCAATTCGTGAGACATCTAGCGGCTTTTAACGAGAGACGATAAATCAAGCATCGTTACTCAGCGAAATCGTGCATATCGGTTACCTCCCGTAGATACTTTCGGTTTCAAACAATCTCCATTTATCGCGTAATATAGACGTTAAATGCATGAAATTGTGCTTGATAAATGAAAGTATGTGAAACTTGGCAAATACTCTATCTAATAAGGCTAAGTTAATAACCCAGAACTTCAGTCAAATTGAATATAAGCATAAACCCGATATCACATAGAAAAAATCTGTCTGCTTATTTAGGCCGTTGGTATATGTATTAATGCGTATTTTACCATTTTCTTATTATTCACACCTATAGCTTTTATTGTGAGAAGTTTCCGCAATTTATTTCGGGCAGATTTTGATTGAGTGAGTGTTTTCATTGAATTGGAGCCGAAAACAATTAAGAATCATGCATACATATCAGGCAACAAACTATACTCTTTGCATTAATGTTAAGTGAGCATCACCTTTTAACTGTTTTAATGTTTGTTTGTGCCATTTATTACTCTACATCATTTTAGAAAGGCAAATAACGCATGCCGACTCTTTGCCGAGGATGGCTACATCATACATTTCAAATAGACAAAAAATACCATTATAACCTATGTTGTTTTTTTTCCATGGTACTTAGATATGTTTGAAGATTTCATAATATGTTGGGAATTTTATTTGGTCGCGAATGTCTTGAACAGTTCCACGAAGTTACATGTACATTGTAGAAAGAACTATGCAATAACACAAACTTCATGCACAGTAGTATTCTCCCTTGTCATGCAATGGAAACTAAACAATCTCAAACTAAATGGAGAACAGAATATATGGTTTGAAAAACAAACATCCACTAATTTTCAAGCGGATTCTTTAATTCAATGGAAACTCTTTCTCGGAGAAAAATGTTTTTGCTGTTGGGAGAAATAATTGCCTCGGCATTCTTGTAAATGTATGTATATATATGTTGAATTCTATACTACAAAATGATAAACTGAAAACAAATGGTACATTGAATATGCTAGATGTGTAAATGCATGTTCTGTTGAATTATCTTGGTTAAACTATCTTTATGCATAGGTGTGTATATGTAATCGAAATGAACGTAGATGTATTGTGCAAAATATTACTATGCATTTACACACACATATATATATGTGCACTGTGTAGAGAAGTACTATGCATTTACACATACATATGTTTAAGGAAATGTTTTCAAGAGCTCCATAAATGGTATATGTAGTGTCTGTGTGTGGACATAGGCCAACACATGTATGCACATATGCTCACGCGTCTATACTTGATTGTTGGACCAAACTATAGTAAAATTTAAATTAAATATATTATTGAATTAATAGTAAAATCTACATTTAATACATTGAATATATTATTGCATTAATACTTAAAATTAGTAGGTAATGATAAAAACGTTCATCCATCTATAATGTCTTGATTGTTAAAATGGATAAGATGTATATTGTAAAACACCAGAAACTGTAATGTTTACATGTAATAAATATTCTGTTCTGTTCTGTTCTGTTCTATAAGAAAGTGTTCTTTTCTTGACAATTAAACAAAAAAAACCCATATGATTACCATTCCTGTCTCTAGAATTCTGTATACTGAATGTTTTCAAGGCAATGCAGCTATCGGTTTATCGGCAGGGATGACCCAATCTACACAGGATATAGTCTAGTAAATATCAGTTGAAATGAATATGGAGTAAGGGAAATAAATCGTCATAACCTTATACTTGTAATTTATTTGTCAAAAACCGTTTAACCCTCTCAGTGCAAAATTAATCAAAATGTTTTACCTCTTTGACGCCATATTATCGTCATCTTCAATAATGTTGCAAGATCATTTCAAAGTTTAATTGATGGACGCATGATACGAATGTCAAAACCTTGCGTCTGATCTAGATCAAAACAGTTTGCAAAGTCGACTTTATGCGACTTTCGCGAAGAAAGGGTTAAACTATTTATACTGGGATATTGTAATGAACTCTCCCTGTTTGCTTGAAGATTTCATGATTGATTATAGGAATAAACAACATCTTTTTGACGTTCATGACGGTATGACTACATTAGCTTCGCAGGGGGTAAATTTTGTAAACGCCCGAAGGGCGTTTTCAATAAATTTCCCCCCCCGATGCTAATGTAGTCATACCGTCATGAGCGGCAAAAAGATTTTGTTTATTCCTTATATTTATATTTTCATTTTCTGTCATCCATTTAATGTGTAGTTTGACCAGATTTGTTTTCATGTATATGAATATATCATATACCGGCCAAATGGGTTTGATAGATGTAGTATCGATGTAATAGCCATTCCAGTTTCTAAATATGGTGTCAAAAGTAGTCCTTACTACATTAACTGTATTTGCATGATAATTTCAGGGTTTTACCCAGTAAACTTTCTCGCTGTGCTTTAAGAACGCTCGTAAGAAACTAAAACAAAAATTTCAATCTGAATATCTATTATCAAGGCATATTTTAAACAATTAGGTGGCGCAAGTTTTTATACACGCTTTACACATAGCAACGCGAATAGCAACGCTGAAATGCGACTACACAGTCAGCGTGTACACCCACCCGCGGCTATCCGTGGCATATCCGATACACATAGGCTAGTTTCAATATGTCATAACGGAACATTACGTTACCAATTTAGTAAGTGTGAATGCATTATTTTGCTTTATGTTTGAGCGACTTTCCTATGTAATTCTGGTGTACAAATTGTTTGAACTTGTCAATTTCAAACCGTAATTGGAAGACAACTTGTCTAATCTATAAATAGAACACTCGGAGAAGGGAGAGAACGCGTACAGCTTTAATGACGGAGCGTAATATGATAACCTCCCTTAAAAACAGCATTTAATTTTTTTATCGCAATTTGATTTTAATTGAACTTTCTGTGACTTAAAATAGGGGTTTCGAATTACCCAAACGGCTAATCTAAAAGTAGATCCTTACTTGGTCGGTATCTCTCCGCCGTATGGAAGATTTTCTTCGCGGCGGAGACTCCGCCCTCTTTCTAACTGGCTGGAACCGGATTCGATTCGTAGGTTCATCGAGAATTGACCTGCATATTTTTAATACGATTACATAGAGACTTTACAGGTTGAATGTAAATATATACAAGTGACTGTGTGATCTAAAGGCTGTCTGATCGATGATTATTTTGATAAGTAGATGTTTTAAATATTTAATAGAAACCATTTCCACATATTTGGTCCAATGTCATATTGCTTTTGAGTTGAGTCTGAGATAATTCACGAGTATTTGATTGACCAGATATGATATAACTCTGGTCAATCGAATGGTTGTGAACGATCTCAAAACTCAACGCAAAAGCTTTATAACATGGGGAATAAGTTGCATATTTATGGATGACTCTCCTCATCTGTTTTACATTTTTTAAATATTTGTTGTAAATTCTTAGTGTAAATCAAATAATTTCCTACAAACTATTGTTTAATTATACATAACCAGACTGCAGTTTGCACAAATATATCGCCAGCGTCTTTTCTGCAATCTGTTGAAAGTAAAATATAATTGAGTACAAATTAATATAAATATGAATACAAAAACATACTTGATTCTTATCAGATACTGTGTTACTTGGCATCTGCTCTGGATCCTAAATGCATGTTGTTTGTACATGCACCATTGTTTCGCTGAGCAGGAAACTGTGTACACTAAGATTTCGAAACCATGGATGCACAAAGTCGTATAAAAGTCGTTTTTTTATAAACCATCTGCTAATACTCTAAGAAAGTAACACTCTTATAACAATTTTTATTACTTCTTTATTCAAAAGGTGTTGTCCTAAAACATATCAGGTCAGTTTTGTGTTTAATAGGTGTCTTTAATACCGAATGTGAATTGGTTTAGATCCTGATTAAACACCAATACCATCGGCGTCTGAACTAGATTCGAATTACAAAAAAACGAGTTTCAGAATGCTAAGCGTTGGGTGTTGAAAGACAGCTCATGAAATGCTGAAATTAGATTTTATGTGTGGCATTTAAAGAGAGTCTGCTGTTTCGTATTTGAAATTTAATTAATAATAGTTTTGCATGCTATTAAGTTCCCATTACGTACGCAAAAATTACAAATACCGCACGCGGAGTAAGGTATCGAATACGTAGGTTATTGCGATATATAAAGCGGGTGTAATTGCATGCAAATTGAATAGGTTGTATGATTATGTAAAGGAGCAGCTACTGTGACTAATAACTGTGACTTTTAACCCATTTATTGCCTCGATATCGTCTGCTTTGAGTGTGTCGTCTACTCGTATTGGTTTCAGTTTAGACTATCGGCGTTTTGATTAAGGAATGACTGAAAAGTGTTAAATGTATTGGGTTTTGATCAGACGCCGTGCAGCACACCGGTGGGAGAAAACGTTATTCTTTCCCATTTAAACACAAACGAAACGCAAACGAAAAGCACACAAATGAAAAGTGCAACTTTTGGACAATTTTGATAATTCATGTTTACCTTGGTGGCAAAAAGTTTGGAGCCTGATCAGACGCCGGGCTACCCGGCGTCTGATATGGCTCGAAACTGTTTGCAAAAGAAATGATAGGTTTAGCGTAAGCGCGTTTATTGGGAAAGAATAACGTGTTCTCCACTGTATCAAACGGGTTATTGATCATCGCAAATACAGTAAAAATCAGTAACTGCTAATCGAAAATGTCTTAAACCCGGTTTAAGACAGGTGGCAGCTAAATGCAATATTAAAGAAAGGAGGAACTCTCCGGCATCTCGATTTAATATTCTACCTTTTTGACACCGTTAAAAAATCCGATTCTAATAATGTTCATAATAGCTTGACTTAAGTGTCTCAAATACACTGCAATTTATTGATTTTCTACGGTTTTTAAAAACAGCTGATTGTATTTTTGCAAACCGGCACATAGTGTACTTCATATGCTCTGGTGGCTTTAATGCAGTGCGGTCTAGTAAATAGCGTTGACAACTCTCTTTGAGCGTTGTCTCTAAATTGCATTGCGGACTTGTGCTTCTATTTTTGATATATTGAAACAGTCTAATCAAAATGAAATAAGAATACGAGACAGCCGCTTTTGAAAATGTGGACGTCTTACAGTAGATGACAGGACGTGAGAGCGAGTGTGTCTGGATGTTAATTGATCCATGCTTATATCCCTTGGAATAAAGTTAACACATTAAACCAGTACCAATGATGAGGAATACCTTTTTCAATAAGAGCCTGGTAAGTCTTTATCAATATATATATATATGCCGTATACAATTGATTCATTCCTGATTTCTTGTACTCACTTAATTCAAGCATAACCTTTTTGCAAATTTGAAACTTAGGTGTTTTACGTTTTAACTTTAGAAATACGGACATGTTTGGCTTAAACAATTTGATTTATCTAATTATATCTTCGAAATGAAGCAAAGTTCAACATAAGTGAGCTCTAGGTCTCGATATTCGAATGTGCCTGTCTAAGCATTTGAAACATAATACAGTTAAGAAAACGTTACTCTTTTCTAATAAACGTGTTTACGTCAAACTTATTATTTTCATTGCAAATAGATTGGAGCCTGATCAGATGCCGGGTTACCAGGCATCTGATCAGGCTCCAAACTGTTTGCCTCTCAAATCAATATTAATAGTCAGAATTGTCAATAAGTTGCACTTTTCTCCTTTCTATTGCAATGCGTTTGCGTCTCAAGTGCATTTAAACGGTAAAGAATAACGTATTTTGCACTGTAGCTTTACCATCTCTATGTTTGAATAACCAGCTCGTTTCATTGAAGCAGTATTTAGTTTCCATTTATCGGACATCATCTCACTGAGAGGGGGCGATATGATGTAACAAAATCAGTTCGTTGAACGCAATGCTGTCTTTGAGAGACGGGTGTTGACTCGAGATTACATGTAGCTCAGATCTTGTTCCAGTCATAATCTGCCCTACTTAAGATTAATAATTGCAATGTTTTAAACATAGTTTCACATGTTATTGGATTTAAATTTGGCGAGTACGAGTATCAAATTATTTGGATCTTGATAAAACAAGAAGTCAGCCAGTGTCTGATCTGAATATATGCTGTTTGCAAATACAGGTCAATTTGCGATCTGCACATAAATGGTTAACCTAGTACAGGTTATGGGAAAATGTGTTACAACTTGTGCAAACAGTTTTGATCCAGATGAGACGCCAAGTAACTCGGCGTTTCATTAGGATCCAAACTGTTTGGCACTACTATATACATGTATGTTAAGAAAGACAATGTAGATCAATCATTTTGGGAAGTTGCAAAAACACTTTGTACTCGGTAATTATAAATCGTTCCAAAGGTTACGCGTTGAGCATTTTTTCGTTAATTTGACGTCTCTATCATTCGTCTCATTTTTCTTGTGCAGAGTTAAACGGAAGAAAACAGCTGGTTTCTGTCAGTTGATTTTTGAAAAACGTGTGAGGTATACTAACCCCTTCTTTGCCTTTGCCCGGCTGCGATAATATTTGTAGACAGTTTTGGTCAAACTCAGAAGCCGAGTAACTCGACGTCAGGTCCAAGGTCAAACTGTTTTCAACAAACGTTGACACTCATATCGATATTTTTCAGTCAAAATTACCAAATATCTAAATTTTGATAAACGAAAGATATTATACTTTTAATATATTAGCCCGGGGCATAAGGTCGATATTTTGCCAAAATACTTCAAATAATGATGCAAGCAAGGGACTTTCTACAATAAGTGTTTAGACATATCTTATCCTAAAAACCCCGTTAGCCACTTCAATTTCCCTGGCAGATTCAAGATGGCGGCCATTTTCAAAATGGCTGCCATTTCAAGTTTTGCATAAGTTAAGTCGTTATTGCCAGTCTAATGTACATACAAAAAGGCACGCAAAACTAACACTTATGAGATGTAAAATATAAATCATCAATTGTGGATCGCGGAATATTGCTAATTATTCAAGATGGCCGCCAAAAATTCAAAATGGCGGCCATTTTCACTCTTTTTTCATTGTTATAAGAGCACATGGTTTTCTGAAGGACTATTAATTAAACTACATTTCCACGGATTGTGTGTTCATTGTTCTGTCCTAATACTATGTAAAGCTATTGAAATATATACATTTGTTTTTTGTATGATTTCCGATACAAGTTTAACGTTCAAAATTTATAATAACACTAAGATTTTTCATTTTGTAACATTGCTTTTTTATCTAAAATAGAATTGTCGGATTTTGGTGAAATAACATTCCTAGAGGGAAAAGTTGACAGATCACATTTTTGCCATAATGTAGGCATGCTAAATCCATTTCTATTGTCTTTCACTCTGTCCCACGAGACTGAAAGCCCAAAAATGGTAAAAAACACCAAAATGGCCACCAAAACACTTATTTTCGTTATTATTTCCGATCTTTCGGGAATCCAATGCTCATAGTATTTACTCCTCCTAAACCACATTGCTGAGTACAACCATACGTTACAGGAACATTCTTTGGGCTAATTTCTTTCAAAGGATTGATTCAATAAAAAGAGCTCTGATTGCCATGGCAACCAATGTGAAAAACTGGTAAAATCTTTAAAATATTTTCTTGTAAAAACACCAGACACAGTGGTTAGATATTTGATATATTGTATTTACTAGCAGATCTCAATCAAGTTTATTCATATCATATTCTTTTATCTAAATTGTAATAGGGTAACAATACGCTGAAAGCCATATTTTAATATATTGCAATATGCAGAAACTGTATTGCAACATATAGCAATAAACTAGCGTCCTTCAAAATGTGTGTTACTTTGGCATTTTCTTGAAATCTATATGTAAGATTTTTGTCTTAATACATCATTTTAAAGGCCAATTTCGTGCAGATTTGACAACTTATCATGCAAGTCAATATTCTTATTTTACACGGTCTAAATTTGGTGAAAATAACACAACACGAATGGCACTACAACCATGCATGTTATAGAGTTTGAAACTACTATTGTGATGCATTGAAGGTACAAATATAGTTTTATACTTCAATGTGTCAACATGTATGTTGTTTGGTTGTTATACGAACGTTTCAAAACAAAGTTATCAAATTTAGTACAGTTTGTCGATGAATACTATATTCATATACATTATAGTTGATAGATTAACAACTTAGTTATTGAGAAATATAAAATATTTTAGTTTGTTGTAAAACTGTATCCTGTTTAAGATGAATTGAAAAATAAATCACTTATTCGTAAACAAGTTGATGTAATCAATAAACAAATGTAAGATATTTTTTGCATTTTTCAAGTTATATTATACTTTTTAATGCATGCTTTAATTTTACAATAAAAGTTGGTGAAACACAGATCTCAAATTTATTAATACTATTCAATTCAATGTATTAAGTGTTGGTGGCCTAAAACATAAGTAAAGTTCCAGCTAGTTCGACATTTAAAAGCGTTATGGCACTTTTTCTAAGCTATATGATATAACAATATGATTGAATTCTGTAGCAAATATGGCCAGTGCCTATGACTGTCAAACATTGATGCCTATTTTCCACAACAAAGAGAACTGTTTTTGTCAATTTATTATGCATCGATGTATCCGCAAGAAATGCGCTTTTCAACGATGTATAACACATGATTATTATACATGTGTGCAAAAGTAAAATAATTTTGGAAGGACCCTCGTAAGTAAAGAGGCCCTGCCTCGGGCCAATAGCTTGACATAGACTTATCGCATATAGAAAAATATGCTTCACAAAATTCATAAACCCAAAGCTCAAATATTTGATGTAAAGCAAAGCATAGTAGACCTCTACACAGCTTGTTAAAAGCATTGTAGTCCGGAAGTAGTAAATAACCCCACCAAAAGGTCACTAGCTTTACATAAATTTAAAAATGAATCTTAAAGAAATCTTATCTAAACCTTATAGCCAAAGCTTCATTTTTAGTGCAGATATTTCGCCTAGAAGACCTCTATCAACTTTGTTAAAATAATAGCCCTGAGATCTATGTCATCTTGATGGTCGAGGTCAACCTTGTTACTTTCTAAAGCAATGACGTATACGCACTCTTTGCTTGCTCATGGTGACTCGTACTAGATTCTACATCGTACTCTGTACATAATCGGCTGACTTCGGGGCCTGCCATAATTCAGTGTCTTAGAGCTGAAGGTCCTATGTGATGCAAAGTGCACCCCACCATTGCCTTTGATGATTGCATTCGCCAGTTCGTGAGCTTGATCTATTGCTAGGGTTGAGAATTGTCTCAATAAGGATGTTGTGGTCTTAGTGTTACCAATAATTCCTGCTCCTTATTCTTCTATTTATTTATCAATTCTTGGCTTTTAACTGGATCAGCATGGTTGAATCAACACTTAGGTTTCATCGCTACAACGTTTCCATTTCAGAAATTCATGAAACGCTTCTGTTGATAGCTGCATGGTGCATTTTATTCACATATACGTTTCTCCTTTGAGCATAGTTTGTGTGACTAAACTGCTTAAACAAGAGGACCGTAACCCCTCTATATCGCTCACCAGTGTCATAAATTTTGACACAATAGCCGCTGTGCGGGGACAATTCTAATACTAGGGCTCTGATTTTAACTATCCTGAAAGAGGTCTACTACGTCATTCTGGGACAAAATATACTTATATAGAATATTTCGCATTATGGTTAGGACACTTTTTCAAAAACTAATTTTTCATTGGTAATATGTTGACATGACATAACAAACTTGAAAGAATTCTACACTGCTGAATCGCTACAACACTACCCAGCCGTAGACAAATATGTTGTGTGTTGTTAGGATGGAATTGTTATAGAAAGGTGTAAATTGTGCTGTATTGGCAAAAGTGGTAACCATTGTTGTAAGGAGGAAATCGTTGTAAGGGGGACTATTGTAGGGAGACAATAAAGCTTTAGGGTGTTGACATGAATAATCTTTTAAGTATTCAAATAAAAGTATATGTAAACCCATAGATAAAACTATAGAAACCAAATTCTAAATTTTAACCAAGTTGATAGATGTCTTCAAAGCGATACTCTACAAGTTCTGGGCTAAAAGGTTTTTGATAAGATTTTATATACATTGTAGTTTCCTATTTAAATCTATGTAAAGCTAGTGATCCATGGGCGGGTAGATTTATTACTCCCGGGCTATAAGGATTTAACAACAGGGTATAGGTCTACTACGTTATACTTTACATCAAATATCTAACTTTGGGCTAATCCTATATTCGATACGTCTATGTAAGGCTGTTAATTCCGGCGCTGGACCAATTTACTTATATTGCAATACAGTTTCTCTGTATTGCAATATATTACAATATGGTTTTCAGCGTATTTTACACCACAATAATCTTGATGAAGGAATATGTTATGGATAAACTTGATTGAGGCCTGCTTTGTATTACTATACACTACATATCTAAGTTCCGGACTTTGTGGATAATATTTTTTTAAATTGTGCAGATCTTTTTATTGTTGTCGCTATGGCAACTAGAGTGTTTTATTGAATCAATTAGTTAAAAGAGATTGGCTTAAAAAATGTCCATCTTGAGTTTCGTTGTAATCAGCCATGTGGTTTAGGAGAAGCAGATGTAATATGTGTGTTTGATCCCCGAAAGATCGTATATAATAACGAAAATAATTGTTTTGGCGGCCATTTTGTTGTTTTTGTTCATCATTGTTTGGCTGTAATGTGACAGATAGCAGCACACCTTAATTGTGGTAAAAAGGAGGTATGTCAACTTTCCTTAAAAAAGCCATTTCCCAAAAGTCCGGCAAGACTATTTTAGAAATAAATCAATTTTTCAAAATGAAATCATGTGAAGGAATTTCGTTAGTATCTTCGTGTTATAAGGTAGTGTGGACGTGGATATCGTATTGGAATTAATGCATTAAACAAATGTATGGACTTTAATAACTTTAAATAGTAGTATAAGGACAGAAAAGTTTACAAATGGCCCGAGGAAAAGTTGTTTTACAATCCTTTAAAATTACATGTGGTTAAAGTACAATTGAAAATAATGAAAATGGCCGCCATTTTGAATTTTTGGCGACCATCTTGAATAATTAGCAATATTTCATAATCCACAATTGATGATTTTCATTTTACATCTGATCCATGTTAGTTTTGTGTGACTTTTCGAACTGGCATGGAAATAACCATTACGACATAACTTATACAAAATGGAAATGGCGGCCATTTTGAAAATGGCCGCCATCTTGAATCTGCCAGGGAAATTGAAGTGGCTAACGGCTTTTTTCGGTTGACAATGGTCATGTTAGTAAACCTGCAAAGTGGTTTGCTTGCATCATGAAATGAAGTATTTTTCGACTTATGCCCCGGGCTAAAAGTAGAAAATGATAATATTTTGGAAAATTCCTAAATGTTAATTTTAAAGAGTGGCAAACAGTTTGAAGCCTGATCAAACGCTTCAATCTGTTTGAAATGAAAATAATTGTTTCAGCATAAAGAGGTTTATTGAGAAAGAATAACGCCTGCTCCAATTGTAGCACGTATGTTATGCACAATCTGATGAACGTATATAACATACTCTTGATACTGCTCATTAGATACAATACCGGTTACAAATCTAGTTTACCTCCTTATTGCTTACTTTCAAATACTGTTATCTATATCGGCCATCGTCTGACGGCTCGTCTGATCTGGATCCGAACTGCATATTATTATTAGTGAATTCAGTCAATTTACTTGAACCTAGTTATAATGAGTAGTGCTGACAAAGCTGTTAAACAAAACGATTACTTATAGTGATACATGTACTTAGGTTAGAAAAGCTGATGGAAAAAATACTTTGAGGGTAAGGTCAATATTCTGTTAACTCCATGTAACATGTTTAAGACAATTGTATAGTTTTTGTTTCTGAATTTTTGTTTTTTAAATTACTTGTTCGACACTACATTACGACAGTAATTAGGACCGGATATGAAACGTATGATGCAGTACACAAAACGTTGTTCTTTTTCCATTTAAATGCAAAGGTAATTCAATAAAATTGAGAAAACTATAAAATGTTGAAATTTTGACGACTAATTATAATTGGAGTGGCAAACAGTTAGGAGCCTGATCTGTTTGCAATAGAAATAAAAAATTAAGCGTCAACGAGTATATTGGAAAAGAATAATGTCCTCTCCACAGTTAGTATTTCATACATTGTATCAGGTTACAATGATCATGCCTTTTATAGTAACAAGCAGATTATCCCCAAGGAAGATGAAGCTATAAACGTATACTAAACATGGAACCACGTCTGTAATAGTTTGTTTGTCTGGCAGAAGCACTGTAAGTCTAAACCTGTAAACTTCAAACACGACAAATCAATTATCAGAAGGACAACTATACAGTAAAATATTTAACCAGAAGTAACTTGACGAAGACGCCAATGAGCCCCTGAATACGTTTTGACAAATAAACATGGAAGACACGTTATTTTTCCAAGTAAACGCATTTATGCTAAAACAATTATGTCCGTTGCAAATTGTTTGGAGCCAGATCAGGCTCCAAACTGTTTTTCACTCAGATTAAGATTAAAAGTTAGACATTTGAAAGCATTTCTACATTTTAGTGCCTTTGCGTTTAAACGGGAACGAGTAACTTGTCTCCACTGTACAGAATGCTCTTGTTTTATTCTGTATATATAACCCATTATTTACCACCTGTGTCCTGCCTTGTTCATGTACAGTGGAGAAAACATTATTATTTCCCGTTTAAACGCAAACGAAACGCAAACGCAATGCATTTAAACGTAAAACATTGCAACTATTTGACACTTATGACTAATCATTTTAACCTGAGTGGCAAAATGTTTGGAGCCAGATCAGACGCCGGGTTACCCGGCGTCTGATCTGGCTCCAAACTGTTTGCAATGGAAATACTAGATTCAGCGTAAAAGCGGTTATTGGGAATTAATAACGTTTACTCCACTGCTACATTGTACCTGTGTCCTGCCTTGTGCATTGCATGTGCCCCAATGTCAGCATACCATTCGTTTCCGATGCAGTCGAAACTGAAAACTTCGAACTCGCTTCAAACGCCTTTACCCGTAGTGCATATTTTTAATTTCGATAAAACGTTCTCGCTTAAGTCGACATACACATGTACCCGTATTTCAAAGTTAAATGGCCGCTGTTAACCCTTTACCTGATAACCTATTTCTAGTATTGAAAATAGGTGACTACTTAAAGCAGGTTGAAAGTAAAGCAGAATGCGCCCTAAGGCGCATTCTGCTTTACTTTCAGCCTGCTTTAAGCTTCCATGTGCTAGAATATTGAAAATTTCCCCTATACTATATAACTATGACTGATTAAATTGAAACTATTTTCTTCAGCGGAGGAATAAATTAAATACGGTAAAAGTCGCTTCTATGGGGGAAAGGGTTAAGACACGGTTTAACTTTCAAATATAGGTATTTTCGAACAAACGCGAGTTCGAATTATCGAGTTTCTACTATACTTACAGTAAAACCCTTCCAATATCGCTACTTATTAGAGATAAACAGTTCGTGCTCATTTAATAAAAGTTACTATTAAAGCAAGATGATAACTTTACTTTCACCTTGCTTTTAATTTGACATATGTGTGTAAGACTACCAAGTAGTCTTATTTACATGTGTCGTAATAGAAAGGTTAATTGTAATCGCCATGATTTTCTTATGTCTTGTTGTAATGCAAACAGTATAGATCAAGACCAGCCGCCGTGTAAAAGACGCTGCGGCTGGTCTTGATCTAAATTAGTTGACACCCACGTGCATCTAAAGCATTTCATGTATCTGTATCATATACGGTAATTGGCAGTGTATACCAAACTCAGATACAGAGCATGGGGTGACACCGGTGCTTGGTCAGTACATTGTTGCAATGCAACAAGACTGGTTTTGTCATGGCACGGCTCAATTTTCATCAGGAATGTTCCTAATGAAATCTGCAACGATGCTTATAGAAATTGTCTGTATCGGATATACTTTAGCAGATATACTTGATTTCTTCTGCAAACATTGTTTGCAGGGAATCGTAGAGAGTTGATTTATCGTTCCATTTACGTTTAGAAAATATCACCACGTGTTCAACGGTTCAGATTTACATTATACAGTTATTTCATGTGTAGTTTAAAAATATTTTATTTCCATATACATGTGTGTTTGGGGAACAATCAAAACTATTGGCCCGATGTATCAAGGAAGACTTTGGAACTGTTGCCCGAAGTCGATAGGACAATAGTTTTGACTGTTCCCCTAACACACATGAAATAACTGTTTACTAACCTAAAATGTACCGGTATCCCCCGGATACAAAACAGCAAAACAGTCAAAATAACGAATAACGAAAGTTCTATAGAGCATTTGGTAATAATACATGTAGTTATTGTGTTACAGAACGCCTTATCTGTATCCAAACTGCAGCTGTATTAAGACTAGCGTCTATTTTATACAAACAATAATGATAAAAAATGACGCTATTTGTACATGCATGTATGGAGGCAGCATAAGCAATAACGAAGAGAACAGACTCTTGTAAAATCCCTAGATTTCTGATAGTATCAAACGTGTTAGACAATTTGTCAGAATCAGCCGACATCGTTTATATTAATTGGCAATCTGAAACTTTACTCCGTATACTACTTGGATTGATAGCGAACAGAAATAAGAAACTTTTACAGTGGAGAAGACGTTCATCATTTCCCTTTTAACCCTTTCCCCCATAGAAGCGACTTTTAGCGTATTAAATTATTTCCTCCGCTGAAGAAAATAGTTCCGGTTTATACCCTCTTGAACAATTACCATTACAAATATTTTATATAGTCTAGCAGGTATTAGCTTAAAGGTGGTTGAAAGTAAAGCAGAATGTGCCTTAACCCTTTCCCCAATAGAAGCGCCTTTTAGCGGATATGATATATTTATCCGCTGAAGAAAATAGTTCCAATTTAATCAGTAATGAATATGTATTATAGGGAATATTTTCTATATTATAGCACATGATAGCTTAAAGCAGGCTGAAAGTAAAGCAGAATGCGCCCTCAGGCGCATTCTGCTTTACGTTCAACCTGCTTTAAGAAGTCACCTATCTTAAGTACTAGAACTAGGCTATCAGGTAAAGAGTTAAGGCACATTCTGCTTTACTTTCAACCTGCTTTAAGTGGGCACCTGTCTTCAAGACTAGAAACAGGCTATAGGGTAAAGGGTTAAACGCATTCGAAAAGCAAACGCATTGTTGTGCTTATTTAACCTGTCAAAATTTAAATAATCATACGCTAGATATCGATTGTTTCCGCTACGTTTTACGGGTAGGTCAGGGTTGAAACATGTCATTTATATTAAGAATAAGATTTTGAAACATATACATCATCGTTGTCGAGACAGTACATCAGTAGTGTTTTACTAAGAATGGCCATGCGTACGATACCCAGCGGAAGCTTTTTTATTATTATTTCTTTTACTTGGTGTATACCAGTCTGCAAAAAGGAGAAACAAAATGGATTGAAAATCCCTTTGGATCTAATTTATGTACCATAGTTTTTTATGGGATAACTATAAGATAAAGGTATTGCTAAGACATTGAACTCGTAATTCACGAAGAGTGTACCAATACACATGTCCCTTACAAACAATGCATACCACGATCAGGGGGTTCCTTCAGGAGCCATCTGATCAGGGATACACTGTTTGCAACTTTTTAGTCGTCATACAAACATTGCCTTGACTTAAATTGAAAATGGAATAGTCCAATAAACATTTTAGTGATAAATGAGTTAAGGCAATTGTTATCCAGCAGTGAGAGACCACATCGGGTAACATTTCACATACATTTAAAGCCGCATTGTGTTTTTGGGACACCTGCATAAAACGGTTGTTTGGGATCCCATTAGAACTACATGGGACGTGATTCTTTCAGAAAAAGCGGCTTTATCTAAGAAATTCGCTTTTTAATTTTTTTTTAATTTATGGATATAACTTTCATTAAAGAACTAACTTGTGAACGGAAAGAAGGACAACTCTGTAAATACAGGGCTCCAGATAACGGAAGTATTTCGAAAACTAAAATCTTTATTTCTGCTTTAAAACCCAATGGTGTCCTACTCATTAAACGTGTCTCGAAGAGACGGTTTAATCAGTAGTAACACCATTTTATGCGATTTTAGTAATAATTAAACTAGACCTAAATTTTATATGAATAAATATTTTCAGCATGTTTGGTGAATATCCGATAAAAACTGTTTGTTTTAGAGGGCAAAAACGACTGAAACACTCATTTTTATTAATTAACAGGCAATAACTCAAAAATTCCTTATGCGAATTTAGTAGTAATCAAACTAAACCTTGATTTTATATCAATGAACATTTTCAGCAAGTTTGTGGAAGATCGGATAAAAAATATTCGAGTTAGAGAGCGGACAAAAAAGTGTGATAGTCTAACTGACTGATGGATGGACGGGCGAAGGTAGATACGGTTGCACACGGTGAAGTTGATTCCGACTGTTTCATGTGATACTAAGCCGTGTGGTAATGTTTATGTCAGACGTTCTATTTTCGGTCTGTTATGATTTTAAATCGCCCATTTTGGTGATTTAGGTCCGTCTTCATCATTTCATAGATCAGTTTGGCCCATAAGAATGTTCAAACATTATTATTAACCGTTATTGTATTTCAGACATTAAGAAAAGGTCTGAAAACACAATGGGACTTTAAAACGTTCAATAGTTTACAAAGTGTAACGTTTAGGTTATCTATGATACATTTTTGCATTATAGATCTCTATGTGGACCAATTCCAGTAAACTTATTGTTTGAAAATAATGAAATATATAAAAAGTGTAATAAAAATTGAAATAAAATGTAACGGGGATCGAACCCACAACCTTTTATATTTACAAGTATCCTACACGCTACCACTTACTCTAACTCGACTATTGATTTAGATTCGACTTAGAGGGCACAATATCCTTACATATATACCGTAAATCAAAACGGAAAGTATCCGACTTTTGTACCGAAGTTAAATACATGTATATCCTTTCAGTGACGTAGGAATATTTAAATTTTGACAGGTCAAAAAACCCAAACAATAATACACTTAAATTTACAAGATCACGGGTATTTTCATTTATTCGTTACCAATCCCAACTTTGTATAACGAACTTGCTGAATATAATCATTTCACAGCATAATCTAAAATTTAATACATTGTCATGTGCACACAGTTTGGTTTCAATCTGACAAACCTGTTAAAGCAGATGATCTCTCGTTATAAACTCTTTCGCATAAAGTCGACTTTGCAAACAGTTTAAATCCAGAGCAGACGCCGCGTGACGCGGCGTCTGATCAGGGTCTAACTTTTTTGACACTCGTACCGATATTTCTCTATGCAAACAACCTAAAGCCCCGGTCACACCACCAGAACTGTGTTGGAGCGTTCCTTAAACGGTAGATAGAAGGGGCCGAATTCCGACAACGCCCGCCACGCGCACAAAATGGGAACAAATCGAAAATACGGATGTTGCCTTTGCGATGCACCGCTGAAGCTAGCGTTGCTTTAGCGTTGGTTTAGCGGTAGCGAGCGGTAGTGAGCGTTGCTTTTGCGGTGACGCGAGCGTTGATAGGGCGGCGTTCTGCGCATGCGGGCGTTGGCTCGGCGGGGGTTTAAAGTTGGTTTAGCGGCAAATAAATACGAAAGAAGACTCAAGCAGGAAACGCAACACAAACAATACACCCATCTCTAAAGCAGAACACAAACACAGCCATACCATAACAAACACACACACACACACAACCACACACACACACACACACACACGCAATACCATTCCTTCATCCACACACTAAATAGAAAACAAACCGCTTTTGGCTACGGAGCCGAACGGATCGCATTGATAGAAGTATCTACTGTCTGACCCATACAACTCTGTCTCTCTTTCTTCTCTCTCTTCTCCTTCTGTCAACAGTTTGTTGCAATATGAGGAGGTTCTGATTCTACTGCTGCCTAGACTAGTTCATAAATCATAGCAAGTCTCTTAACATCCATGGTAGTACAGTTTTACTGTAACTTTGAGCCAATTCGATATAAATGAGGTCTGCACTTAACGGCAGCTCGATTCAATATGGACTCCTAGTCCATTTATCCCCGTATTTATAGCCAAATTCTGGTCTCGCTCCGACACCCCCTTACCAACGCCAAACCAAAGTTCATCACTGCAATGGATCGCTGTTTCAACGCTCGACACAGTTCCAGCAATCCCGTGTCCGCTCGTAAAACGCTTACAACCGCTCCACCAAAGTAGGAGACGGATAATCCGGCGTCTGATCTGATTCATAACGGTTTGCAATGGCAATTATAGTTTTTATCGTAAACGTATTTATTGGATATAATAACATCTTCTCTATTGTATACAGAATTCATTTTGTGATTGACTAAAGACATATACATGTTTGTACGAGGGGCAGACAGTTGGATCCTGAACAGACGCTGCGTTACGCGACGTCATAGACGTCTATATGATTCCAATATGTTAACATTTAATTACGTTTATCGCCTATGTCAATAAGAGGGTAACATGTTTTCACATTTTGTAGAAACATGGTATAAGTTTGGCATCACTGGACAATATTATTAGCAGTAATATTCATGCGAATCTAGAGTCTATACTCATCAAATCCTTCAGGGACTCGTTTCTTAATATGTTGCGAGTCCAACGGACCCATAACTCTCTTAGCCTTCTATAAGCCTTTAGTTTATACTTCCCTCAAGAGAATGGTTACTCTGTTTTCAGTCATAAATATGCAACATAAGATATCGTTCCTACATCATAGTATATGATTGTTTAAAGAAAACTGAAATTAAAGCAAAATACGACTAAATGCGTATTCTGATTTACATTAAAATTGCTAAATAAGTTGTCATATATCTTCAAAACTAGCAATTGACTATAGTAAAATGAATTAATGTAAAATCCAAAAAAACACATTATTGTCTTCAGGCCTCATTGTATAACAGAATGTGGACTCTGAACACCCATTGTCTTATTTCTAACTTCATCACTGTATAAGCAAAATTCAGTCGATTCGAATATGGATTTACACAACATAGACACATTAACCCTTTACCTTATAGAAGCGCCTATTAGCGCCTTCCGTTTATTCCTCCGCGGAAGACAATAATTCCAATCAATACAGTCATGAATATGTAGCAGAAGGAAACTTTTCTTAATTCTAGCAGGTGGAAACTTAAAGAAGGCTGAAAGTAAAGCAGAATGCGCCTTAGGACGCATTCTGCTTTACTTTCAACCTGCTTTAAGTACCCACCTATTTTCAAAACTAGAAACAGGCTATGGGGTAAAGGGTTAAGATGTATCATTTAGTCAGCAACGTTACGTTTAAGGAAGAATACATTTTCATTTACATTTAATAAACGAAAGTAAATGAAAACGCAAAACAGTAATATGACGAAATTGACCATTGTTTGAGACAAATATGTAAACTGTTTTAAGCCTGATATGACGGCGGTATACACAGTGTTTGCAACGAAATATTAACATGTTCAAAACGAACTCATTTATTTGGCAATACAAACGTCTTCTGCATTGTACATGCATACAAACATATGAGTCATGCCATGACAAAACCTGTCTCAATACATTGCAAACAGTTTAGATCAAGGCCAGCCGCCGCGTCTTTGACGCGGCAGCTTGCATTGATATACTCTGTTTGACATCCAAATCATTGTAAACATTGTATTTAGCAGTGATATATATAGTATTTGACATTGTAGACAAACTCAGATGCAGAGTCTGTGATGACAAACGGTGCTTGGTCAGTACAATGTTGCAATGCAATAAGTCAGGTTTTGTTATGGCTCATATACATTTACGGCAGTAAGACATGCATTACAAATGCAATGGAATGTATAATTCAATGAGACGCTAGCCTCAATAAAGTGTTAATGTTCTGCAGACAGTTATATTAATATTGTAGTGTCTGCTTAATCTTTTCACTCTGAATGAGCCTTTTGCAAACAGTTTAGGGCCTGATCAGACGCCGCGTAACGCCCAAACTGTTTGGCACTCTTATCTATATTAGTTAAGGCAAACAGCCTAAAATCGAACTTTGAAACGTATTGACACCAATACTGAAACGGCCGACAATAAAACGATGAAAGGGTAAAATTGGACCATGAAAAGGTTAAATCCTTTCATCGCAAACTTATATCATCTGCTGTTACCCTTTCAACGTCACAATATCGTATGCTCGGTTGCTTTGAAAATTCATGTAAACATATTTTTTTAAATTATTAGATTTAACCCATTCCCTGCCTTATCCCTAGTACAACATGTCGTAGCAAAAATACTCAAATTAAGATTTAGGATACAAAAGCAGACAACTATTGTCTAAAATTCATGACGCTATTGCAATGAATGGAATAAGGCTTTTGGGCTAAAGAAACAATGAAACGGACGTCAAGTCGTGTGCAAAAAAGTAAATAAATACAGTTAAAAATAAACAACTGTCGGTAGTTCAAAATTAATTGCAATGCAGAGGGAGTAAGTGCTGAAGATAGTCACACATATATATATATATATATATCGAATTAAAACAAGAGAAAGATTATGCCTTTGTTTAACCAATATTTAATAAAAACATTACGCTCCTCTACTAAACTAGTTTCGCCTTTCGCCGATCTAAACTTGTACCGGACCGACTTTTGTCGGACGTTTGCATTTCCGTTTATATATATATATATATAGTTTGAAATGAAATGTTTAATGTTTATCTAAGAATATTATCATATATCAATAAATTAACTGGCAGGAGATATAGCTTAATGCATAATAACTTACATGCAAAGAACTACTATAAGTATGATTAAATTATATTGATGATTTTTGTTAACTAAAGTCGAAACTTTTCAATCATACGTAAATATCAAGGTTATATCATTCACGACGCTCATAGTTTTTTAGCCCGGTCGCAGTTGGAAAGCATACACGCTTAGTTTACATGTATTTCCTAAATATATTTCAATAGGTAGATAGTGCTTAAATAAAATATTGCACAAAGTATGACATCCTAATACTAAATCTGACAAGAACATAAACTGTTTGACAGATCCACTTAGAACTGCTTGCTTCGATGCATATAAATACGACGTTTAAGAGAATACCAAAAATAAAATTGATCGTGAGACCATTGTAACGTAGAGATTGTATTCCCTCACAGGAAATGTGTTTGTGATACATGTAATATTTTCCTTGCAAACAGTTTGTCTGATCATGCTTCAAACTGTTTGCTAGTCTGATTAGCATTATTATTAAAACTCTATTGGTTTTCGCTTAAACAGGACATAATCAGGGCACCAACACGGCTTCTAGTCATATTCCAAACTGTTTACCACTCAGAATTAAATAAGTTATGAGAAATATGATACACATTTATTGTTATACACGTAAGTGCATTGTGTTTGCATTTCGATTGCGTTTGAACGGGAGAGAATAACATCTTCTCCACTGTACAGTAGATAAAACGTTATTATTTCTAACTAAACTAAACGCAAACACATTTCACTGGAAAGTAGAAAATAACAATTTTCTGACATTTCTCACAATTAACTTTTGTCTGAGGGGTAAAACAGTTTAGAGCCTGATCAGACGCCGGGTTACTCGGCGTCTGATCTGGCTCCAAACTGTTTGCAATGGAAATAATAGTTTAATAATTTAAAGCCGCATTGTGCTTTTGAGAAACCTGCATAAAACGGTTGTTTGGGGTCCCATTTGAACTACGTGGGACGTGATTCTTTCACAAAAACCGGTTTTATCTAAGCAATTCGCTTTTTTAATTTTATTTATAATATCTTGGTGCTAGCACCAATTAAAAAGACTCCCTTGTGAATGGAAAGAAGGACAACTCTGTAAATACAGGGCTCCAGATAACGGAAGTATTTCGAAAACTAAAATCTTTATTTCTGCTTTAAAACCCAATGGTGTCCTACTCATTAAACGTGTCTCGAAGAGACGGTTTAATCAGTAGTAACACCATTTTATGCGATTTTAGTAATAATTAAACTAGACCTAAATTTTATATGAATAAATATTTTCAGCATGTTTGGTGAATATCCGATAAAAACTGTTTGTTTTAGAGGGCAAAAACGACTGAAACACTCATTTTTATTAATTAACAGGCAATAACTCAAAAATTCCTTATGCGAATTTAGTAGTAATCAAACTAAACCTTGATTTTATATCAATGAACATTTTCAGCAAGTTTGTGGAAGATCGGATAAAAAATATTCGAGTTAGAGAGCGGACAAAAAAGTGTGATAGTCTAACTGACTGATGGATGGACGGGCGAAGGTAGATACGGTTGCACACGGTGAAGTTGATTCCGACTGTTTCACGTGATACTAAGCCGTGTGGTAATGTTTATGTCAGACGTTCTATTTTCGGTCTGTTATGATTTTAAATCGCCCATTTTGGTGATTTAGGTCCGTCTTCATCATTTCATAGATCAGTTTGGCCCATAAGAATGTTCAAACATTATTATTAACCGTTATTGTATTTCAGACATTAAGAAAAGGTCTGAAAACACAATGGGACTTTAAAACGTTCAATAGTTTACAAAGTGTAACGTTTAGGTTATCTATGATACATTTTGCATTATAGATCTCTATGTGGACCAATTCCAGTAAACTTATTGTTTGAAAATAATGAAATATATAAAAAGTGTAATAAAAATTGAAATAAAATGTAACGGGGATCGAACCCACAACCTTTTATATTTACAAGTATCCTACACGCTACCACTTACTCTAACTCGACTATTGATTTAGATTCGACTTAGAGGGCACAATATCCTTACATATATACCGTAAATCAAAACGGAAAGTATCCGACTTTTGTACCGAAGTTAAATACATGTATATCCTTTCAGTGACGTAGGAATATTTAAATTTTGACAGGTCAAAAAACCCAAACAATAATACACTTAAATTTACAAGATCACGGGTATTTTCATTTATTCGTTACAAATCCCAACTTTGTATAACGAACTTGCTGAATATAATCATTTCACAGCATAATCTAAAAGTTAATACATTGTCATGTGCACACAGTTTGGTTTCAATCTGACAAACCTGTTAAAGCAGATGATCTCTCGTTATAAACTCTTTCGCATAAAGTCGACTTTGCAAACAGTTTAAATCCAGAGCAGACGCCGCGTGACGCGGCGTCTGATCAGGGTCTAACTTTTTTGACACTCGTACCGATATTTCTCTATGCAAACAACCTAAAGCCCCAGTCACACCACCAGAACTGTGTTGGAGCGTTCCTTAAACGGTAGATAGAAGGGGCCGAATTCCGACAACGCCCGCCACGCGCACAAAATGGGAACAAATCGAAAATACGGATGTTGCCTTTGCGATGCACCGCTGAAGCTAGCGTTGCTTTAGCGTTTGTTTAGCGGTAGCGAGCGGTAGTGAGCGTTGCTTTTGCGGTGACGCGAGCGTTGATAGGGCGGCGTTCTGCGCATGCGGGCGTTGGCTCGGCGGGGGTTTAAAGTTGGTTTAGCGGCAAATTAATACGAAAGAAGACTCAAGCAGGAAACGCAACACAAACAATACACCCATCTCTAAAGCAGAACACACACACAGCCATACCATAACAAACACACACACACACACAACCACACACACACACACACACACACACACGCAATACCATTCCTTCATCCACACACTAAATAGAAAACAAACCGCTTTTGGCTACGGAGCCGAACGGATCGCATTGATAGAAGTATCTACTGTCTGACCCATACAACTCTGTCTCTCTTTCTTCTCTCTCTTCTCCTTCTGTCAACAGTTTGTTGCAATATGAGGAGGTTCTGATTCTACTGCTGCCTAGACTAGTTCATAAAGCATAGCAAGTCTCTTAACATCCATGGTAGTACAGTTTTACTGTAACTTTGAGCCAATTCGATATAAATGAGGTCTGCACTTAACGGCAGCTCGATTCAATATGGACTCCTAGTCCATTTATCCCCGTATTTATAGCCAAATTCTGGTCTCGCTCCGACACCCCCATACCAACGCCAAACCAAAGTTCATCACTGCAATGGATCGCTGTTTCAACGCTCGACACAGTTCCAGCAATCCCGTGTCCGCTCGTAAAACGCTTACAACCGCTCCACCAAAGTAGGAGACGGATAATCCGGCGTCTGATCTGATTCATAACGGTTTGCAATGGAAATTATAGTTTTTATCGTAAACGTATTTATTGGATATAATAACATCTTCTCTATTGTATACAGAATTCATTTTGTGATTGACTAAAGACATATACATGTTTGTACGAGGGGCAGACAGTTGGATCCTGAACAGACGCTGCGTTACGCGACGTCATAGACGTCTATATGATTCCAATATGTTAACATTTAATTACGTTTATCGCCTATGTCAATAAGAGGGTAACATGTTTTCACATTTTGTAGAAACATGGTATAAGTTTGGCATCACTGGACAATATTATTAGCAGTAATATTCATGCGAATCTAGAGTCTATACTCATCAAATCCTTTAGGGACTCGTTTCTTAATATGTTGCGAGTCCAACGGACCCATAACTCTCTTAGCCTTCTATAAGCCTTTAGTTTATACTTCCCTCAAGAGAATGGTTACTCTGTTTTCAGTCATAAATATGCAACATAAGATATCGTTCCTACATCATAGTATATGATTGTTTAAAGAAAACTGAAATTAAAGCAAAATACGACTAAATGCGTATTCTGATTTACATTAAAATTGCTAAATAAGTTGTCATATATCTTCAAAACTAGCAATTGACTATAGTAAAATGAATTAATGTAAAATCCAAAAAAACACATTATTGTCTTCAGGCCTCATTGTATAACAGAATGTGGACTCTGAACACCCATTGTCTTATTTCTAACTTCATCACTGTATAAGCAAAATTCAGTCGATTCGAATATGGATTTACACAACATAGACACATTAACCCTTTACCTTATAGAAGCGCCTATTAGCGCCTTCCGTTTATTCCTCCGCGGAAGACAATAATTCCAATCAATACAGTCATGAATATGTAGCAGAAGGAAACTTTTCTTAATTCTAGCAGGTGGAAACTTAAAGAAGGCTGAAAGTAAAGCAGAATGCGCCTTAGGACGCATTCTGCTTTACTTTCAACCTGCTTTAAGTACCCACCTATTTTCAAAACTAGAAACAGGCTATGGGGTAAAGGGTTAAGATGTATCATTTAGTCAGCAACGTTACGTTTAAGGAAGAATACATTTTCATTTACATTTAATAAACGAAAGTAAATGAAAACGCAAAACAGTAATATGACGAAATTGACCATTGTTTGAGACAAATATGTAAACTGTTTTAAGCCTGATATGACGGCGGTATACAAAGTGTTTGCAACGAAATATTAACATGTTCAAAACGAACTCATTTATTTGGCAATACAAACGTCTTCTGCATTGTACATGCATACAAACATATGAGTCATGCCATGACAAAACCTGTCTCAATACATTGCAAACAGTTTAGATCAAGGCCAGCCGCCGCGTCTTTGACGCGGCAGCTTGCATTGATATACTCTGTTTGACATCCAAATCATTGTAAACATTGTATTTAGCAGTGATATATATAGTATTTGACATTGTAGACAAACTCAGATGCAGAATCTGTGATGACAAACGGTGCTTGGTCAGTACAATGTTGCAATGCAATAAGTCAGGTTTTGTTATGGCTCATATACATTTACGGCAGTAAGACATGCATTACAAATGCAATGGAATGTATAATTCAATGAGACGCTAGCCTCAATAAAGTGTTAATGTTCTGCAGACAGTTATATTAATATTGTAGTGTCTGCTTAATCTTTTCACTCTGAATGAGCCTTTTGCAAACAGTTTAGGGCCTGATCAGACGCCGCGTAACGCCCAAACTGTTTGGCACTCTTATCTATATTAGTTAAGGCAAACAGCCTAAAATCGAACTTTGAAACGTATTGACACCAATACTGAAACGGCCGACAATAAAACGATGAAAGGGTAAAATTGGACCATGAAAAGGTTAAATCCTTTCATCGCAAACTTATATCATCTGCTGTTACCCTTTCAACGTCACAATATCGTATGCTCGGTTGCTTTGAAAATTCATGTAAACATATTTTTTTTAAATTATTAGATTTAACCCATTCCCTGCCTTATCCCTAGTACAACATGTCGTAGCAAAAATACTCAAATTAAGATTTAGGATACAAAAGCAGACAACTATTGTCTAAAATTCATGACGCTATTGCAATGAATGGAATAAGGCTTTTGGGCTAAAGAAACAATGAAACGGACGTCAAGTCGTGTGCAAAAAAGTAAATAAATACAGTTAAAAATAAACAACTGTCGGTAGTTCAAAATTAATTGCAATGCAGAGGGAGTAAGTGCTGAAGATAGTCACACATATATATATATATATATATCGAATTAAAACAAGAGAAAGATTATGCATTTGTTTAAACAATATTTAATAAAAACATTACGCTCCTCTACTAAACTAGTTTCGCCTTTCGCCGATCTAAACTTGTACCGGACCGACTTTTGTCGGACGTTTGCATTTCCGTTTATATATATATATATATAGTTTGAAATGAAATGTTTAATGTTTATCTAAGAATATTATCATATATCAATAAATTAACTGGCAGGAGATATAGCTTAATGCATAATAACTTACATGCAAAGAACTACTATAAGTATGATTAAATTATATTGATGATTTTTGTTAACTAAAGTCGAAACTTTTCAATCATACGTAAATATCAAGGTTATATCATTCACGACGCTCATAGTTTTTTAGCCCGGTCGCAGTTGGAAAGCATACACGCTTAGTTTACATGTATTTCCTAAATATATTTCAATAGGTAGATAGTGCTTAAATAAAATATTGCACAAAGTATGACATCCTAATACTAAATCTGACAAGAACATAAACTGTTTGACAGATCCACTTAGAACTGCTTGCTTCGATGCATATAAATACGACGTTTAAGAGAATACCAAAAATAAAATTGATCGTGAGACCATTGTAACGTAGAGATTGTATTCCCTCACAGGAAATGTGTTTGTGATACATGTAATATTTTCCTTGCAAACAGTTTGTCTGATCATGCTTCAAACTGTTTGCTAGTCTGATTAGCATTATTATTAAAACTCTATTGGTTTTCGCTTAAACAGGACATAATCAGGGCACCAACACGGCTTCTAGTCATATTCCAAACTGTTTACCACTCAGAATTAAATAAGTTATGAGAAATATGATACACATTTATTGTTATACACGTAAGTGCATTGTGTTTGCATTTCGATTGCGTTTGAACGGGAGAGAATAACATCTTCTCCACTGTACAGTAGATAAAACGTTATTATTTCTAACTAAACTAAACGCAAACACATTTCACTGGAAAGTAGAAAATAACAATTTTCTGACATTTCTCACAATTAACTTTTGTCTGAGGGGTAAAACAGTTTAGAGCCTGATCAGACGCCGGGTTACTCGGCGTCTGATCTGGCTCCAAACTGTTTGCAATGGAAATAATAGTTTAATAATTTAAAGCCGCATTGTGCTTTTGAGAAACCTGCATAAAACGGTTGTTTGGGGTCCCATTTGAACTACGTGGGACGTGATTCTTTCACAAAAACCGGTTTTATCTAAGCAATTCGCTTTTTTAATTTTATTTATAATATATTGGTGCTAGCACCAATTAAAAAGCCTCCCTTGTGAATGGAAAGAAGGACAACTCTGTAAATACAGGGCTCCAGATAACGGAAGTATTTCGAAAACTAAAATCTTTATTTCTGCTTTAAAACCCAATGGTGTCCTACTCATTAAACGTGTCTCGAAGAGACGGTTTAATCAGTAGTAACACCATTTTATGCGATTTTAGTAATAATTAAACTAGACCTAAATTTTATATGAATAAATATTTTCAGCATGTTTGGTGAATATCCGATAAAAACTGTTTGTTTTAGAGGGCAAAAACGACTGAAACACTCATTTTTATTAATTAACAGGCAATAACTCAAAAATTCCTTATGCGAATTTAGTAGTAATCAAACTAAACCTTGATTTTATATCAATGACCATTTTCAGCAAGTTTGTGGAAGATCGGATAAAAAATATTCGAGTTAGAGAGCGGACAAAAAAGTGTGATAGTCTAACTGACTGATGGATGGACGGGCGAAGGTAGATACGGTTGCACACGGTGAAGTTGATTCCGACTGTTTCACGTGATACTAAGCCGTGTGGTAATGTTTATGTCAGACGTTCTATTTTCGGTCTGTTATGATTTTAAATCGCCCATTTTGGTGATTTAGGTCCGTCTTCATCATTTCATAGATCAGTATGGCCCATAAGAATGTTCAAACATTATTATTAACCGTTATTGTATTTCAGACATTAAGAAAAGGTCTGAAAACACAATGGGACTTTAAAACGTTCAATAGTTTACAAAGTGTAACGTTTAGGTTATCTATGATACATTTTGCATTATAGATCTCTATGTGGACCAATTCCAGTAAACTTATTGTTTGAAAATAATGAAATATATAAAAAGTGTAATAAAAATTGAAATAAAATGTAACGGGGATCGAACCCACAACCTTTTATATTTACAAGTATCCTACACGCTACCACTTACTCTAACTCGACTATTGATTTAGATTCGACTTAGAGGGCACAATATCCTTACATATATACCGTAAATCAAAACGGAAAGTATCCGACTTTTGTACCGAAGTTAAATACATGTATATCCTTTCAGTGACGTAGGAATATTTAAATTTTGACAGGTCAAAAAACCCAAACAATAATACACTTAAATTTACAAGATCACGGGTATTTTCATTTATTCGTTACCAATCCCAACTTTGTATAACGAACTTGCTGAATATAATCATTTCACAGCATAATCTAAAATTTAATACATTGTCATGTGCACACAGTTTGGTTTCAATCTGACAAACCTGTTAAAGCAGATGATCTCTCGTTATAAACTCTTTCGCATAAAGTCGACTTTGCAAACAGTTTAAATCCAGAGCAGACGCCGCGTGACGCGGCGTCTGATCAGGGTCTAACTTTTTTGACACTCGTACCGATATTTCTCTATGCAAACAACCTAAAGCCCCGGTCACACCACCAGAACTGTGTTGGAGCGTTCCTTAAACGGTAGATAGAAGGGGCCGAATTCCGACAACGCCCGCCACGCGCACAAAATGGGAACAAATCGAAAATACGGATGTTGCCTTTGCGATGCACCGCTGAAGCTAGCGTTGCTTTAGCGTTGGTTTAGCGGTAGCGAGCGGTAGTGAGCGTTGCTTTTGCGGTGACGCGAGCGTTGATAGGGCGGCGTTCTGTGCATGCGGGCGTTGGCTCGGCGGGGGTTTAAAGTTGGTTTAGCGGCAAATAAATACGAAAGAAGACTCAAGCAGGAAACGCAACACAAACAATACACCCATCTCTAAAGCAGAACACACACACAGCCATACCATAACAAACACACACACACACACAACCACACACACACACACACACACACACGCAATACCATTCCTTCATCCACACACTAAATAGAAAACAAACCGCTTTTGGCTACGGAGCCGAACGGATCGCATTGATAGAAGTATCTACTGTCTGACCCATACAACTCTGTCTCTCTTTCTTCTCTCTCTTCTCCTTCTGTCAACAGTTTGTTGCAATATGAGGAGGTTCTGATTCTACTGCTGCCTAGACTAGTTCATAAATCATAGCAAGTCTCTTAACATCCATGGTAGTACAGTTTTACTGTAACTTTGAGCCAATTCGATATAAATGAGGTCTGCACTTAACGGCAGCTCGATTCAATATGGACTCCTAGTCCATTTATCCCCGTATTTATAGCCAAATTCTGGTCTCGCTCCGACACCCCCATACCAACGCCAAACCAAAGTTCATCACTGCAATGGATCGCTGTTTCAACGCTCGACACAGTTCCAGCAATCCCGTGTCCGCTCGTAAAACGCTTACAACCGCTCCACCAAAGTAGGAGACGGATAATCCGGCGTCTGATCTGATTCATAACGGTTTGCAATGGAAATTATAGTTTTTATCGTAAACGTATTTATTGGATATAATAACATCTTCTCTATTGTATACAGAATTCATTTTGTGATTGACTAAAGACATATACATGTTTGTACGAGGGGCAGACAGTTGGATCCTGAACAGACGCTGCGTTACGCGACGTCATAGACGTCTATATGATTCCAATATGTTAACATTTAATTACGTTTATCGCCTATGTCAATAAGAGGGTAACATGTTTTCACATTTTGTAGAAACATGGTATAAGTTTGGCATCACTGGACAATATTATTAGCAGTAATATTCATGCGAATCTAGAGTCTATACTCATCAAATCCTTCAGGGACTCGTTTCTTAATATGTTGCGAGTCCAACGGACCCATAACTCTCTTAGCCTTCTATAAGCCTTTAGTTTATACTTCCCTCAAGAGAATGGTTACTCTGTTTTCAGTCATAAATATGCAACATAAGATATCGTTCCTACATCATAGTATATGATTGTTTAAAGAAAACTGAAATTAAAGCAAAATACGACTAAATGCGTATTCTGATTTACATTAAAATTGCTAAATAAGTTGTCATATATCTTCAAAACTAGCAATTGACTATAGTAAAATGAATTAATGTAAAATCCAAAAAAACACATTATTGTCTTCAGGCCTCATTGTATAACAGAATGTGGACTCTGAACACCCATTGTCTTATTTCTAACTTCATCACTGTATAAGCAAAATTCAGTCGATTCGAATATGGATTTACACAACATAGACACATTAACCCTTTACCTTATAGAAGCGCCTATTAGCGCCTTCCGTTTATTCCTCCGCGGAAGACAATAATTCCAATCAATACAGTCATGAATATGTAGCAGAAGGAAACTTTTCTTAATTCTAGCAGGTGGAAACTTAAAGAAGGCTGAAAGTAAAGCAGAATGCGCCTTAGGACGCATTCTGCTTTACTTTCAACCTGCTTTAAGTACCCACCTATTTTCAAAACTAGAAACAGGCTATGGGGTAAAGGGTTATTAAGATGTATCATTTAGTCAGCAACGTTACGTTTAAGGAAGAATACATTTTCATTTACATTTAATAAACGAAAGTAAATGAAAACGCAAAACAGTAATATGACGAAATTGACCATTGTTTGAGACAAATATGTAAACTGTTTTAAGCCTGATATGACGGCGGTATACACAGTGTTTGCAACGAAATATTAACATGTTCAAAACGAACTCATTTATTTGGCAATACAAACGTCTTCTGCATTGTACATGCATACAAACATATGAGTCATGCCATGACAAAACCTGTCTCAATACATTGCAAACAGTTTAGATCAAGGCCAGCCGCCGCGTCTTTGACGCGGCAGCTTGCATTGATATACTCTGTTTGACATCCAAATCATTGTAAACATTGTATTTAGCAGTGATATAAATAGTATTTGACATTGTAGACAAACTCAGATGCAGAATCTGTGATGACAAACGGTGCTTGGTCAGTACAATGTTGCAATGCAATAAGTCAGGTTTTGTTATGGCTCATATACATTTACGGCAGTAAGACATGCATTACAAATGCAATGGAATGTATAATTCAATGAGACGCTAGCCTCAATAAAGTGTTAATGTTCTGCAGACAGTTATATTAATATTGTAGTGTCTGCTTAATCTTTTCACTCTGAATGAGCCTTTTGCAAACAGTTTAGGGCCTGATCAGACGCCGCGTAACGCCCAAACTGTTTGGCACTCTTATCTATATTAGTTAAGGCAAACAGCCTAAAATCGAACTTTGAAACGTATTGACACCAATACTGAAACGGCCGACAATAAAACGATGAAAGGGTAAAATTGGACCATGAAAAGGTTAAATCCTTTCATCGCAAACTTATATCATCTGCTGTTACCCTTTCAACGTCACAATATCGTATGCTCGGTTGCTTTGAAAATTCATGTAAACATATTTTTTTAAATTATTAGATTTAACCCATTCCCTGCCTTATCCCTAGTACAACATGTCGTAGCAAAAATACTCAAATTAAGATTTAGGATACAAAAGCAGACAACTATTGTCTAAAATTCATGACGCTATTGCAATGAATGGAATAAGGCTTTTGGGCTAAAGAAACAATGAAACGGACGTCAAGTCGTGTGCAAAAAAGTAAATAAATACAGTTAAAAATAAACAACTGTCGGTAGTTCAAAATTAATTGCAATACAGAGGGAGTAAGTGCTGAAGATAGTCACACATATATATATATATATATATCGAATTAAAACAAGAGAAAGATTATGCCTTTGTTTAAACAATATTTAATAAAAACATTACGCTCCTCTACTAAACTAGTTTCGCCTTTCGCCGATCTAAACTTGTACCGGACCGACTTTTGTCGGACGTTTGCATTTCCGTTTATATATATATATATATAGTTTGAAATGAAATGTTTAATGTTTATCTAAGAATATTATCATATATCAATAAATTAACTGGCAGGAGATATAGCTTAATGCATAATAACTTACATGCAAAGAACTACTATAAGTATGATTAAATTATATTGATGATTTTTGTTAACTAAAGTCGAAACTTTTCAATCATACGTAAATATCAAGGTTATATCATTCACGACGCTCATAGTTTTTTAGCCCGGTCGCAGTTTGAAAGCATACACGCTTAGTTTACATGTATTTCCTAAATATATTTCAATAGGTAGATAGTGCTTAAATAAAATATTGCACAAAGTATGACATCCTAATACTAAATCTGACAAGAACATAAACTGTTTGACAGATCCACTTAGAACTGCTTGCTTCGATGCATATAAATACGACGTTTAAGAGAATACCAAAAATAAAATTGATCGTGAGACCATTGTAACGTAGAGATTGTATTCCCTCACAGGAAATGTGTTTGTGATACATGTAATATTTTCCTTGCAAACAGTTTGTCTGATCATGCTTCAAACTGTTTGCTAGTCTGATTAGCATTATTATTAAAACTCTATTGGTTTTCGCTTAAACAGGACATAATCAGGGCACCAACACGGCTTCTAGTCATATTCCAAACTGTTTACCACTCAGAATTAAATAAGTTATGAGAAATATGATACACATTTATTGTTATACACGTAAGTGCATTGTGTTTGCATTTCGATTGCGTTTGAACGGGAGAGAATAACATCTTCTCCACTGTACAGTAGATAAAACGTTATTATTTCTAACTAAACTAAACGCAAACACATTTCACTGGAAAGTAGAAAATAACAATTTTCTGACATTTCTCACAATTAACTTTTGTCTGAGGGGTAAAACAGTTTAGAGCCTGATCAGACGCCGGGTTACTCGGCGTCTGATCTGGCTCCAAACTGTTTGCAATGGAAATAATAGTTTAATAATTTAAAGCCGCATTGTGCTTTTGAGAAACCTGCATAAAACGGTTGTTTGGGGTCCCATTTGAACTACGTGGGACGTGATTCTTTCACAAAAACCGGTTTTATCTAAGCAATTCGCTTTTTTAATTTTATTTATAATATCTTGGTGCTAGCACCAATTAAAAAGCCTCCCTTGTGAATGGAAAGAAGGACAACTCTGTAAATACAGGGCTCCAGATAACGGAAGTATTTCGAAAACTTAAATCTTTATTTCTGCTTTTAAACCCAATGATGTCATACTCATTAAAAGTGTCTCGAATAGACGGTTTAATCAGTAGTAACTCCATAGCATTCGGTGCTGAAATGAGTGAGAAAATGTTAGATTGGTTCAGATTACTCTCGCTTACATGTTTAGCTGGAACATCTGGATAACCCTTATTCTGCTGCACAGACGTCTGCTTCGACATTGTCGTCTGCAAAATGTGTTCAGTTTAGATTTATGCATTGTTTTAATTAAACAAACCTTAAGGCGAGTGTCAAATAGTTTGGATCCAGATGAGACGCCACGTTACGCGGCGTCTTTTTAGATTCAAATAGTTTGTAAACTCCGTAAGGTAGGCACAGGGTTAAACACTATGAGATTCAATAACAACGTGTACATATCTTTCACTGTGGGTAAACGGTCAAATAAACTATAGAGAATGTATACCTCTAGCTTGCTGAAAATGACTGTTTCAGCCTTGTCCGCTCTCTAACTCAAACATTTCTTTTTGGATCTTCACCAAACTTGCTACAAATGTTTATTAGTATAGAATCTAGATCAGGTTCAATAACTAGCACAATCGCATAAGGCATGTCTGAGTTATTGCTGAAAAATGCTGAAACAGTCATTTTTTAATACATAAAGGGCAAAAACTCAGATATGCCACATGCGATTTTTGTAATAATCAAACTAAACCTAAATTTTATATACTTAAACATTTTCAGCAAGTTTAATGAATATCCGATAAAAACTGTATATGTTAGAGTGCAAAAGGTGACTGAAACCGTCATTTTTCATTAATAAACAGGCAATAACTTAGATATACCTTATGCGCTTTTAGTAGTAATCATACTAAACCTTGATATTATATCAATAAATATTTTCAGCAAATTTGGTGAAGATCCAATAAAACGTATTTGTGTTAGAGAGCAAACCTTGCTGAAAACAGTCATTTTTTAATACATAAAGGGCAAAAACTCAGATATGCCACATGCGATTTTTGTAATAATCAAACTAAACCTAAATTTTATATACTTAAACATTTTCAGCAAGTTTAATGAATATCCGATAAAAACTGTATATGTTAGAGTGCAAAAGGTGACTGAAACCGTCATTTTTCATTAATAAACAGGCAATAACTTAGATATACCTTATGCGCTTTTAGTAGTAATCATACTAAACCTTGATATTATATCAATAAATATTTTCAGCAAATTTGGTGAAGATCCAATAAAACGTATTTGTGTTAGAGAGCAAACCTTGCTGAAAACAGTCATTTTTTAATACATAAAGGGCAAAAACTTAGGTATGCCACATGCGATTTTAGTAATAATCAAACTAGACCCGAATTTTATATGAATAAATATTTTCAGTATGTTTGGTGAATATCCGATAAAAATTGTTTGTTTTAGAGTGCAAAAATGACTGAAACAGTCATTTTTTATAAACTAACAGGCAATAACTCAAAAACACCTTATGCGAATTTAGTAGTAATCAAACTAAACCTTGATTTTATATCAATGAACATTTTCAGCAAGTTTGTGGAAGATCGGATAAAAGATATTCGAGTTAGAGAGCGGACAAAAAAAGTGTGATAGTCTAACTGACTGATGGATCGACCGTCGAAGGTAATTGCGGTTGCACACGGTGATGTTGACTCCGGCTGTATCACGTGATACTAAGCCGTGTGGTAAGGTTTATGGCAGACGCGTTATGATTTTAAATCGCCCTTTTTGGTGATTTAGGTCCGTCTTCATCATTTCATAGATCAGTTTGGCCCATTAGAATGTTCAAACATTATTATTAACCGTTATTGTATTTCAGACATTATGAAAAGGTCTGAAAACACAATGGGACTTTAAGGTTTTTGAGTAAACGCGTGTATTTGGAAAGAATAACGTTTTCTCCACTGTACAACTTTATAGAACATCTTACAATTAGTGACCGTTTAAATACAAAATTTATAACTGTTTGCAATTTATTTAAAAAAGTAATTTTCTACATGGTGATACATTGCGTCTGTTTCGTTTAACCTGGAAATAACACCTTACTCTACTTCGTCCTCAGTGGAATTGTGACACAGATCATTTTTATGTAAGATGATGCTATAAACTACAGTGGATAATGCGTTATTCTTTCCTGTGTAAGCGTAAACGAAACGCAAACGCAAATCAGTTAAACGTAGAAAATTACAACTTTTGGACAACTCTGGTAATCTATGTTTATCTTGGTGGCAAATAGCTTTGAGTCTAATCAGACGCCGTGTTACACGGCTTCTGATCTGGCTTCATATTGTTTCCATAGATATAATAGTAAACGCGTTTATTGGGATAGACTAACGTTAGCTCCCCTGTATATTTCACTTATTAGATGAAAATGAATAGGCAACATTGTCAAAACATTCTGATATTCTACAGTTTATTACGTCTAATTTCGTTGAAAATGGAAATGATTATACTTTCTACACTGTATCAGGACGTTAAGTGTTAGCAACTTACATTTGAATAGCATTGCGCACGGTTAAGCCAAGTTCGTGCTTCAGTATTATATGATTCTTTCAAGTGCGTGTGTTGGTTTTTTTCAGGGTGGGAACGTGTTTCAGGATATTCCTCAAGGGTGTGCTGAGGATTTGAGATATTACAGACGAATGCAATATTCATTTTTTCTGCAAGAAGCCGTCAATTAACAAATTGTTTGTAAACATATTGCAATGACTTTAGCACATACAGACCTCTTAAATGTCAGCCTGGCAGTGGTCATACAAACAAAGCATTGTTCACCACTGGGAACCCAACCGTTAATTGCATGCTTTGCAATGGTTAGTTTTTACAGCTTTGGCACCTCGTTACTGTTTGTTCGATCAAATGCATAACGACAAGAGCTGTGAAAATAAAGAGCGTTTATAAAAGCTAAATCTCTGATATGAAATTAAAAAGAAACTGTAGTCTTTAAAGTCTGAGAAAAGTACCAACTCGCCAACAGCAAAAACGTTTTTCTTTGACGTGAATTTCTGTAGCATGCTGAGAATTTAATAAACAAAGAAGTAGAACATAAAAATCTAAACAGTCGTTAATATTTTGATATCTGCATTTGTGCACTGATTCATTTTGTTATTTAGCACTTTCACTGCCTTAGCCCGTTTACAATCGTTCTTGGAAAAAAATTAAAACAATAGAAAAGAGGATATTATTTGCCGATAAACGCAGTGATTGTCATTTTGTTAGCATTGTTCGGAAAGGATCATCAGTAACCGATAATGGCCGATCACTGCACGTACAGTTTCATGTATTGACCGACATAAGGGCCGATCTTATTACGGGTGCTAAACTTCAAATTCGCATACTGTTATAGTATATGTTTAAAATGAATTGCCTCGTCAACTATTGTCCTTTTCGTGTACCATTTACCTACTTTATTGAGAGCAATTACATGACTACAGAAAACACAAACTCCTTATCTGTTATTTGATAATGGCCGATCAACTCCTGATGGTAAATAGATATATGCAATATTTGTAATTAGAATTACCTTCTGGCTACGAGTTCGAATGTCGAACACAACGAATACATGTCTTTGCAATTTTGTAAGATACATCGTGTTGCTCGGATATTGTTTACAAATATGTATAAGACCTTTAGACGTGTCTGACATGCAGTTCGATATGATTTCAGGTTAAGTATTGCTGTAAGACGCTTTAATAGCATGCTAAACATACGGTGTATTCTTCATGGTCCTTGCAACTACTACCATACGAACACTTCCTTAAATAAAATAATCGACTGTTTTAGTTTCACAAATAAATATTTTGGACATATTTTAACTAAACTATTTCCATACATGTATTAGTGTCCATCAAGTATTAAGCAGTCTTACTATTGACCAGAGTACAAGTGACTCGATGTCGGACTTAAACATTTTGCAAAATTAAAACAATACTTAGGGCAATACCACATGTTCGTGCCATGCATATCAGTTTGCTACTAAAATTGAAAATATTGTCTTTGTGTTATCTTTTACAGTTCAGTTTGAAAATAATTTCAGAAAGGACAAAACCAAAAGATGCTAGCATAGTACGAAACTATCGTCAAATAACTAGTTCAGTTCGTATGCTTGCAGTTTTGGATTGGGTCCTTTGTCGTGTTTTCTTAAACTAATTTAGATTCCGCTGATCTGTTTATCCTGATAGTGTCATCAATTAACTGTCTTGGAATTTACTGAGTGTGTAATGGCAGACAACCAGTCATGCTGACAGAAGACCCTCGATCATTTGTTTTGTACATTTAGAACCACCAGGGCTAAAACGTCATTCTGAAATATGAATTATTGTGCTGCCAAGCTCCATAACAATGACAAATGCAAACAATTTGGATATGTGGCGCTGTGTCCTATCAAAACTATTTTACACTCAGATGACCTCTTGAATGCTGATACTTGTAATTTTAAATCGTATATTTCTACTCAGTCTAAACTTAGGGTATTCTTGTTCTGGCCAGTCTTTTTAAACTGACGCGAAATGTTAGACATACTAAATGGTAGCAGTGAGGGGGTCAACAAGTGTAGTGCAAGTGCACTAGTTCAAAGTAGCTGCAGTGATTGTAATGGTCTAAAGTTTTCAGGTTAGTAGCACAAAGTGCATTTAAAATTTCCATCTTCAATGGGCCCTTTATGATAATGAATCTCGCTGTACGTGCTGCTAACTTGGTTATTAACCTTTAGTACGCTACGTAATGGCCGTCTGGAACAGATCAAAGTTTGCAACAGTTCTCAGAGGTTATCTGGTTGCAGTCTATGAAAGAAACACCGCCAGATGCTCAAGCTATTTGAATATTAATGCGACACCTAGTTACTTGGCGACTCAAATGGATACAAAATGTTTAAAACACTTATTATAGATGAGCCAGTAGCATGCAGAAAGTATATCAAGACTAGACCAGCAGATGGTAGTAACGACCCGGCTGATGGATGAACAAGAGAACTGTCAGCCGGTACGTGATATTTGTCATGAAAATAGTGAAACTGGCTTTTGATAAATGATCGACAGTTTGGAAGAATATTTTACTATTTCTATTGCTATAACGCAGAAGATATGTATTTTGCTAAAACATAATTTCACTACAAACAGTTTGGAGCCTGGTCAGACGCCGGGTATTCCGGCGTCTTGTCAGGCTCCAAACTGTTTCCCGCTGAGAAATAAACTTATCATGAGATGTTTCATGGCACTGTCAATTACTTCATTTTAATGTTTTGCTTTCGGTTCCGTGAAAATGGGAAAGAATAACACCTTTCCCACTGTAATTGCTTTGATGGATAATACCATCTTTATTGTTTATCTTTTACATCGCGCCAACATGTATACTTACAATTCGTCAGTTATTGCCTTAAATCTTCATTTGAAACGATATTGCAGACTACAATATTGAAGCAGACGACACTATGATCACACTTTGATCATGAAAGGGTTAAAACAGTTATTAAGCATTCCCTATATTATTGGCTGCTTTACTACTGTCAACTACAAAGATGTATTAAAGATTTGTAGGTATTGTTGAATACGCGTGTCAAAGAAAATAGATGTCTGCGTCTGGTATGGATTGAACATGTGTGCAATTGTTTGTTTTACTATTACTATATATTTCATAAAGTTTTAGGACAAATTGATCATACAAACCGTTATGTATTATAACATGGACAGTTATGTTATAGTTTCACTGGAAAGTCGCACAACTGTTACGTTTGAAAACAGTTTAGATTCTGATCAGACGCTAATAGGATCTCGTAAATTCGACACCTTAGCTTGATACAAACTGTCTGTTTCGCTCACATTGTTGATGTAAATGAGAGGGGATATAAAAGTAGGAATGTAGCAAATTTATGTTTTGCCTCAGATGAATGGGATATATGAAAACTGCCAAATGTGGTTTCTAACTAGAATCTATACTCTTTTGGTACTGGAATCTCTATGAAAATAAAAATTAAGGAAAAGACCCAAACAAAACAGACATCCCTATAATGAAACAAATTTGACTCTTCCAAAACACAATGCTCCTTCCCTACCACGGTCATCCGAACAACGATCTCCTCCTTACAAGAACGTTTGTCGCTGTTCCCAAAACAAGACACTACTGTAATGTCGTCTGCTTAAAACTGTCGTCCGCTGTTAATCTCAGTTATCAAATGGACATTTTGACAGAAAGGAAATACCATAATAACGAGCGGCAAACAGTTTGAATCCAGATCAGACACCATGTTACGCGGTGTCTGGTCTGATTTCTAACTGTAAATGTAAGCAAAGTCATGTTCAGCACTCTTAGGGTATTCATTTTCCCTCCCTAAAACAACTCCTTCAAAACAACACACACACTCATTTTCTCCCGTTGCATGTTGTGTTAGAGAGGGAGCATTGTATAAATACGGACGAATACACAGAGCATAAATGGGTAATGTTCATAGAAATTAAACTGATTCGTCTCCATTTTCCCTACGTTGAACTGTTACTTAAAGTGTAGAAAAATATAGCTTATTCTGCAGTGCATGAATTGGTATATACATTTACACCTAAACAATATTGTATTGGAAAAGGTTTAAAAGGTATGACATTGAAATTAGGAAAATGAAATTGCAGAATGATGTTATTTCGGAAATATCTATTCTATTCAAATATAATTCAAATAGCTGCCTATGATATATGATGAAGCAGATTGCTGCAGGTTTTAAAGGTCAAATATTGTTGTCAATGCCTTGTTTGTGATTTGTTTTGTTGATACTTGCTGTTAATGGATTAGCATCACAAATGCTATTTTTAGTGGTTCACGTTGCAAATTATCTTAACATCATGTTTTAAAGCACTCAGAGCATTGGTTGATAATTTATCAACTTCGGATCAGTCTGAATAGAACGAACGCTCATTCGATATTTAAAAGTATCGTAAAAGCTTTTTTCCAATTTAAATTGCAATATAGACATATGGCAGCGTAATTGATGAGTTTTCTGCATATATCTTTATCTTGTATTGGAAGTCAGATAATCCTAAATATTAATCCTCTCTTTGGTCATTCCCTCAAGAGATCTTGATATATACAATACAGTTATGTAGTCACACAATGGAATATTACTATAATTGTTTCCCCCGTTTACGCCTATATGGGATACGAGAATAGCTCTATCCTCTATTTCACGCGTCATCGAGTATTGGGCTCCGGCCTAGCCAGGCGTTTTCACAAGTGCTAAATGGACCTAGGTGCAAATGTTATACAGCGTTAGAGTTGAGTTTGAAATCGTGTTCATGCATTTGATCGGTAGGTTGTGCTGTCATGTTACGCGTCTGATCTGGATTCATACTGTTTGCGAAAATTAGCCATGTCGTGCTTAGTATGATAAGGTTTTGAACTGACACTCTGAAAGCAATTTGGTAATCAATTAACACTTTCGCTGTTATAAAAATGTAACAACACGACTAAAACGGTCACTGTCATATTATATGTCTGCTGAATGGTTTCGTCTGCTTTTATTTAAAAAACTTGAAATTTTATACGTTGTTGACTTAAGGTATATTGGTATGAGTGCACACCACTATAATATCCTGAACAGACGCTTAACCTCACAGCAAATGTTTTTCAATGTAAGTGATGACGGCTTTGGCAGTGAAATGGTTAACCTCTGAAGATTTGTTAGAGTGTGTAATTGAAATATGTCTAATTTACTGACATAGATCCATCGATCACGTCTATTTCATGAGTGTTAGTAACACCTGCAAACGTCAAGCATGCTAAGTTGCCTGAAATGCACATGGTTGTTACTATTTTCGTTCGTTTAACCCTTTCGGTGCCAAATTAATTTTGAGATGCTTACCGCCATAATTATTGTCGTTTGCATGAATATTGTTTTCTGCAATATTATTTCCAAGTAAAACTTAAGGAATATGGCTTAAGAAATACAGTATCGATACGAGTGTTAAACAGTTTTGATCCTGATCAGACGCCGCGTTACACGGCGTCTGATCTTGATCCAACCTGTTTGCAAAGGGTTACACTCCCCCTATTACATGTAATATGGTAAACTGTTATGGTATTCAAATTGTAGTTTCTAACATTGGTGTTCGATGGCATTGATGTTTCGGTATTAGTTTCTATATAATGCAGAATGTATTCTCTCCCAATAAAGGCAGCTATGATTAATCCTAATGTCCTATGTATTAAGTTTAGTTACGTGTATATGTACCACTCAAACGAAAACAATAATAGATTTTAAAGTGTTTTAGTGAGTGTGAGTGTGTTCCGTTTGCGTTAAATTCCTGTAAACAGAAAATGATATAGTGTTCTTCTCTTGTACCAAAACGTAGAAAAAGTACACTTTTTGGACAATTCAAATTATTCATGTTTATATCGGTGGCAACCCGTTTGGAGCCTGATCAGACGCCGGGTTACCCGGCGTCTGATCTGGCTCCAAATAAATACGAAATACTCAAGCAGGAAACGTAACACAAACAATACACTCGCCTCTCAAGCAGAACACACACACACAGTCATACCACAACAAACACAAACGCAATACCATTCCTTCATCTACACACTAAATAGAAAACACGCAAGACAAACATAAAGCAAAGTGAATATAGGAGCCCGCCTTGGTACGGTCAGTAGATCTGGCTCCAAACTTTTGCATTGTAAATAATAGTTTAATCGTAATTGCGTTTATTGGGAAAGAATAAGTTAAACGTATCCTTCACTGTATAAAAGTTTTATAAAAACGGACCCAGTTCTTAACTATGTTTCAAAGGACATAATACATGATATACCTCTATCAAAAGGTAAACTATTTTACAGTTATAACCCAATTTCCCATATTCACCGGATAGCTTTACAGAAGGAACCCGCTGATTAGGTATACATTATTTCTATATAATGAGTATACAGGGGCCCTTTTCATAAAACTTCGTACTACAAATGTTGTCGTAAGTCAGATTATAAAAGTTTCAATTATTATTTATATCTCCATCTAATCCTATCTTGCGACATTGCGTTGGAATCGTCTTGAAAAGACGATTCCAACGAGATATCACAAGACAAGATGATATAAAGACATCAGAAATTAAATGTATTTGAAAGTTTTGATTTGCGATCGTTTTTGTCGTACGAAGTTTTATCAAACGGGTTCCTGGTCTGTAATGTCTAGTGTGTTACGGATGTTTCTGATCAACGGCTGTCTTGTTTTAAATAACCATCTGTCATTAAAGAAAGATAGTCATGAGGGCTTTGGTTTTCTAAATTTAATACCATTTTGATATTACTTAAAGAGTATTTGAAAAAGCAAGTTCTTACTTTATCTTATAAAACTACTTGTTATAAAACCGTTGAAACAACGGGCATTTTGCCCGAGCTCAGTAGACAGCGAGTAACGCCTTAGCGTAGTTATCAAGAAATATCATCAGCAGATAAGTAATGTCTCTAGTTGTTGCCGAATGCATCTGACATCTAAGTGAAATATTAACGACGTGTATGTCATTCACAATAGAATAGCAACGGGTTTTGCAAATTAAACTGATGGAAAGGTATATTTCTATGATGCCATAGTTGCTTATATTCAAATATAATTATGCTTGACTGATGGAAACAATATCAACACAGTTAAAGAAACACAACGGAGTAGAGAAAACATAATTGTTATTCCTAATCTTCTTTCCTTCTTCCCCACTGTTTCTGGAGTGAAGCTTCAAAATTTCATGGTCAAGTTGAGATTTGTACCCCTTCTTTGCAACAGTGTCTTGTGCTTCAAAATTGCTGTATGCAATATCATTTGAAAATTAGATTTAAGGCAGTATGACTGGTGAAAGTTCGAAAGGACTTCAAACAGTTTGGATCTTGATTAGATACCAAGTTACGCGACCTCCGATCAGGATCCAAACTGTTTGCAAACGCGCCTTTTTTGTCGACATTGACAGAAATAGGGTTAAGTACAAACTTTTTTATTTGAAACAAAGAATATCCTAATAGCATTTCTTCTCTTGGCAGTATTAACCAATTGCCCCATAAATACGCCTTTCAACACCTCTTAAAGAAGGCGGAATGTAAAGCAGAATGCGCCTTAAGGCGCATTCTGCTTTACGTTCAACCTACTTTAACTGGTCACCTGTCTTCAACTTTGCTATGTGGTAATGGGTTTAACTACCTTTCTTAAGATGATTTAATTTTAGAAACGAAAATGTCGTCTTGTTTTGTTTCTAACATAATACTTTAGGTGATTAAACTGAAGTAATATCTACGGAGTATAGGAGTGACTAGGTTAAATACAACGTATATATGCTAGTGAAATACGATTTATTTGTAGTGTACTAAAATATATCTTTGCAATTCCCAATCCTGCAAAGTTGTATGTTTTGATAGTAAAGATAGATGGTGTATTGCAGTGCATTTTACTCAAACATTTCAATGAAGACATTATGTAGTATTTGTATTATCTGGTTCCCGATGAAAACCATCGCTAAATAAACTGATGAGGATAATATAGTTTCTTGAACGACTGATGGTTCACATCCACTGAGTTAACAAATTGCAAACAGTGTGTCTCTTGGTAAGTCGCAACGTAACTCTTCATTTGATCAGGATCTGAACTGTTTGATACTCACATCAACGTTTCAGTCTTAACGCCTTAAATGCAATTTTTTCATTTAAAAGTTAAAAGAAGGAGACACATTTTAAGCAGACGATAGTGTAGACCTGAGGGGGTGAATGGGTATGCTAGTTACATTTGTAGTACGTGCTGAAACTCATAGCAACGATCAACTTCTGACATATCAGCATTTTGAGACTATACAGAAAAGGTGTCATTATTTCCCAATAAACGCATTTGCGCTAAAACTACTGTTTCCATTGCAAACTGTTTGGAGCTAAATCAGACGCCGGCTATGCCAGCGTCTGATCAGTCTCCAAAATGTTTGCCATTAATTTTAGAAGGACTGGCAACAGTTGTCATAAAGTTGTTATTTTCTTCAATTGACTGTAATGCGTTTGCGTTTACATTGGAATGAATATCATCTTCTCCACTATATCAATGATAATAGCATGCCATACGGTCCTATTTGACACAAAAAAGCCACATTAATGTTAATACAGTTGAGACTCTGTTATTCTTTCCCGTTTAAACGCAAACGTACGCAAACGCAAAACACTAAAACGTAGAAAAGAACAACTTTTGGACAATTCTGATAATTCTTGTTTATCTTGGTGGCAAACAGTTTGGAGCCTGATCAGACGCCGGGTTACCCGGCGTCTGATCTGGCTCCAAACTGTTTGCACTGCAAATAATAGTTTTAGCGTAAACGCGTTTATTGGGAAAGAATAACAGATTCTCCACTGTAGATAATGGAAGTTGCGGATTTTATTGAATATTGGTTTGTACATGTAGTTGACGTTTATCCCTTTCACTCTCAATGAAATCATAAAGCGCATTTACAAACAGTTCTGATCCTGTTCAGACGCCGCGTAACGCGGCGTCTGAACAGGATCAAAACTGTTTGTCACTAGTTTTGAAATTACGTCAGTTAGACGGCCTTAAATCTAACTTTGAAACCATGTTGCAGACAACAATAGTGAAACATATGACGATAATATTATGGCGGTGAAAGGATAAAAACCTCACAATAAATTTGACGATGAAAGGGTTAAAACGAGTCATTGTGCTGCACATTCAGCACGCTATGTCATTGGTGCCTGAACTTTGTGTCGTCTGCAAAACTTATATGAGTGTAACTTTTACCAAAGTAACCGAGTTACACGACGTCTCACCTGGATAAAAAAATATTTGCAACAGTTATTACTACAGCGCTCCCTCTCTACAACGACACCCAATGTGAGACACATATTAAGTGCGTTATAGGGAGGAAAATTGGCTAACATTTGCAAACAGCTTGAGTACAGATCAGAGGCCGCGTATCGCGGCGTCTGATCTGGATTCAAGCTGTTTGATACTCTTCATTATCTTTTTTTACTGTCAAAATGTCTAATATGTGACTTTGAGTTTACACAGCAGACGACAATTTCAAGCAGAAGATATTGCAGACTAAAAAGGTTGGACATAACTTATTGTTCGGGGAACAGCGACAAGCGTCGTTGTAATGAGGGAATCGTTTTTGGGACGGCCGTTTTAGGGAAGGAGCACTGTAGTTGGCCAGAACATGCAGTAGATACATCACTTACATGTATCTCCTGGACTAGTCTCCAACGGATAGTCAATATTTTGATTTGAAATGGTTGTTTCTTTCTTTATATGCCATTGGCAACCTAACAAACAGTGTAGTCGCTGACTAGGGAATTCCAGTAGGAACACTCTGACTAGTGTATTCACTGTGAAATGAAATGAATAGTGTATTTAGCTTGATATTTAAAACATACGTATACTAAGAGTATGCGCCAGAAATGGCTTCTACAAAAGCTATAGTACGAGTGAAAGTGTATGTGCCAACGTGGGAAATGTTAGCCATGCAGACATCTATTTTATATTCTTTGTTATTACTCCCCCTTCAATATTGGAAAATACTGTGCTCACTTAAAATAATTTGCAATTAAAGAAAACTTAAACAGTATTCCATAAATGTTGTTTTTCTTTTTATGTATTTCCGAAGTCTGTTGCTGAACACGTTGTCGTTTGTTTCTGTAAAGTAAAAGCTTTACAAATGCTTATAAAGCATTATATGGATAAAACAATGCATCTGGTATTCACTAAACTCGTCTGTTAATAGTTATCCAAACATTGTTGATAGAGTGTGCTAAAATTATTATTAAAATCAAATATACCTAAATCAGTACTATTTTATTATTATATATTCAGCCGTGGTGCTTATCGTTTACAATTTTAGCATTATGAGTTAAAAGCTCGAACAAAATACTTGTGACGTTTTGCAAATATCAAGGCAGTAAATGTGTTGGATGGTTTATATTGGAGTCATAATTTGTTCCTTCAAATATATTGGTCTTGACATCTCATCGAATTTTGAACCCTTTGAAAATATCCGCCACGTACAGCATAACTTCTCTATTTGGACCACTAAAAAGAAGGCTAATTGGTCATGTACATACGACGGGTGACAGCTTTAAGCAAAAGGACAGTAAAACAAACAGCTTCTGAAGGAGCGATCTGTTTTACTGTCATCTTGCTTTAAACAGTCACCCACCGAACACACATACTAATTGACACAATTTAGTGCTCCCAATATAGGTGTAATTGTATCTCGTATAATATTGTAAAGTTAATTCCAGTTTACTGGTTTTATCATATCAGATACCGCGTTGTGTCAAGTCTGCCAAAATTTGAAAGGAAAACGACTTAATCTTTTGCAGGTGATGGAATGCTACAATACATTTTATAGAAACGCCGCATTCAAGTAGAATCCAAACTGTTTGACTCGCTTGAAAACTTTGTATCCCAAATATCAATGGCTGTTACCTTTACCTGATATTTACAGACAAAACTGGTTTTGCATACAAAAACTTCATTGCATAATTGAGGATAATCACTGATTTTATTGATCCGCGGGAGTTGCAGGTGAGAAGCCGTTTTTCAGACAGCATCGGGATAATTTAATTTCCCATATTTACCACTTTATTTTTGGAATCTATTAACCCCTGCACTGCCTTATTTCACGTGCAATAGTTATTGCAAACTGTTTGTATCCTGATCAGACGCCGCGTTACGCGGCGTCTTATCAGGATCCAAACTGATTGACATTCAGTTATATAATTATTAATTCAAAATATCTGAGACCGAATTTTGATAAATAATTGCGGACGCCTTTTGTAAGATGAAGACGTCACGGCTGTGTTAGGGTTAACCCTTGAACTGCCCCTTTTGACGTACATGTATAAGGCTGTCTTATACAGTTCCTGCCACAATAATTTCCCTTCTGCATGCAATAATATAGACTCGTCTGTTTGTGTTTGTACACATGGTTTTCAAAGAGTTTTGACCCTGATCTATCTGTTTTGCCAAAATTAATCATCAGTCTTTGCGGTGAAAGAGATAACTTCGTCTCCGATTAACACAAAATGAAGTTGTTGTCTAGCCGTAATTTTGGAATCTATTAAATTCTTTTATTTTAACCAACGCATTGCATACCATTTTACTTTTTCGAACAGTAAAGTGATTTATTGCTTCCATTCTGTGTCGAAATGCTCTTTTCATTCCAACAGGTGATTGCTGAAAGTCCGGTAGGGTTTTTTATTCGCTTTAACCACTTCTTTACACCGTAATAGTTATTTGAAAACAATTTGACTCCTGACCAGACACTGCTTAACGCGAAATCAAACTGGTTGGCACTCTTATCAATAATTCCTGATTAAAATACTTAAACGTTAAATTGAGGTATAATAGGGGCAGACAATAAGTACTAAAAATTGATGACGTCATGGCAGTGAAGGCGTTCAATCTACCTTAATTCTTTCACTCTCAATGACGCCAAAAGGCACACTCCCAAACAGTTTGGATCCTGACCAGACACAGCGTCACGCGGCGTCTGATTAGGATCCAAACAGTTCGACACTCCTTTTGAATTTCTTCAGTCATACTTTCTTAAATTTAACTTTGAAACGATATTGCAGACGACACTATTGAAGCAGACGACATTATGGCGGTGAAGGAGTAAACTCTCACTAAACATTTGATCATGCAAGGGTTAAACAATGACAAAAATACAATAAGCAAGAACGATATAAACACCGTACACATGTACATATATATATAATGTAAATCACTCAGCCTTAGCGACGAGTATACTCGTCACTTACAAACAGTGTACGTTTGAACAGTATTCTAAGTCGTGTTGTGTAAGCTCAGGTCAGTGTCCTAAAACTATTGCAGAAAACAACATAGAAATAGTCATACTTGGACTGGTTTTAATACTGTAAATCTATTAAAAGTTTCAGGAATGAGTGAGGTTATTAGCCTCGATGCTAAAGTACAATACTCTTGTAACAACATAAACAGGCCTAGTTACACAGATGGTGCTTGATTCATGCTAGAGTAATTGGTAATATTTAGGCAAATATTGTTATCGGAAATCTCGGTTATGTAAATAAGAGAATCTCTGAACGTGATGGCAAATAGGCTATGTGATGAAAACTGAGAATATGCTATTTGAACAACTAAACTGTTCATAAAAACAGCAACAATCATCCCTGTATTTTGCTATCATTCAATGCAAAACCAACAATATATTTGAAGAAAGATTAGGGACGAACCGTGTCATCGACCTTTAGGTCGGCCATGCAAATATATTCACTGGTATACATCGTACAGCGGATGTTGCTCCAAAGTGATACGGAATCCATGGTGAATTACGAAACGTCGAATGGTCCGTGAATTATGAGAGTTTAGTCTGCCCTATCACTAACAACGTGTGCCGATTTTACACAAATTGGTCGAATATGTGCATTACATACATGTAAAGTGTAATTGTTTTTCCTCTACAGATAGATAGTAACTCTATGTATTAGGATTTTCTCCTCGTGTTAGCGAAACAGTTGCACGTTTTGTAAATTTGGCCATTTCATTCTACCATCACTGTACCGCGTCTTGCAAGAAGGTGACAGTTACCTGTACCGCATCTTGCATTTCTACTGTACTGCATCTTGGAAAATACAATTAGTAAATCTGAACGAAATGGATCAAAAATTAGACCTGGACCCGTATTCTGAAACATTCTACGTATTTTCGCTAAGTGAAATTAGTATCTAACCTTCCTCTAGGAAAATACGTTTAGCTGAGGCTTTTTAGCAGGCGTTTGTGTATAAGTTGCTTCGTGAAATTGGGTCAACTTCGGGGTGGGGTAACGTCACTACAAACGACTGAGGGTACTGTTTAAGACATTATTACCTACTGTCTTCATCGCAAAAACGTGGAAAACATTGATATCTATTCAAAATCTATATTTGAGATATACATGATCATTTTACATGTATGTACCAAAACTAGCGTACATGTAAGTACATAATTAGTTTCACAATTATATAACTAACTAACGAACCGAATTTTAATGAAGTCGCCGTGGCTCAATGATGATAGAGTCGGACTAGCAGTAGTAGTAGTAGTAGTAATCTTTATTTACATCTCATCATTATACATACATGTTTGTAAATATAATCACAAATACATGTCTTGGAAAATACAATCAGTAAATCTGGTACGATGAAATTGATGTTTGATGTCTCTGGTGCATAACGTTCGGGAGTAGTTTCATTTTCTGTCCCTTGAATTTTTTTCTTTGGGCCACCCATAAACCTCAGAAAACGCCCCTTAGCCTGTTACCCAAAATGACATAAGGGTGTATCAAACTCATGAGTTTGGGAAATTTTCAAAGTATATTTAAGCACTCTTATGATGATTTTGTATTAAAAAGCTATTTAAGATGAACGAAAAAATAGAAAAAGTGTACATTTTGGTGAACAACGTTTGGCTCCACGGCCATGTAAAATTTACCCCCCCCCCCCCCACACACACACACACTTTTTCTAAGTTCGTCCTTTTCAAACAGCCCGCTTCAATAAAACCATTTCAAATTAAAACAAACATAATAATTTGGTTTTGTGTTTCATTTATTTCTTGTCTATGGTAGTATTTCTTCATACAAAAACTAATTTAAGACAAAACATGCACCAAATGTGAAATTTATAAAGCTCTAAATAGCATCGATATGGTACTTATTAAGGGAGATAACTCCTTTTTCTTCCATAACTCAAATTTTTCAACACTAACCTATCAATTTCTTTTCATATTTTGAATTGCCTTCGTTTGGATTTTTTCATCTGGTAGAATTTAAAAAAAATACGATACTAGAAATAATATTATTTTTACTTTATCTCATAATATTTTGTTGTAAAAAATATCATTACCCATAAAAACCATGTTGTTGATTCAGATATTCATATTTTCCAAATCTGGTGCCTGTTTGGTCCTGATTTAGAGTCTTTATGTCAAAATACTTCCACAGACATTAAATACATAATGAAAAACAAAATTACCATGTTTGTTTTTTCTCTAAAATAGAATTTACTGAAGCGTTGACAAAATTTGAGAAAAAGTCTGAATTTGACACATCATTTCCAAATTGCCGTAGTGCAAAATAAAGCACACCAACATATGATTTTTTCCTTTTTTTCCTTTATCATAAACAGCTCTTTCGAAATAAACATGAAAGAAAAAAGTTAGATACTTTGAAAAATGGGTTTGATACACCCTTAACATCGGGGTTGTATATCATTGCAGTGGTTGTTTCGTCCAAATCTTACCATCGCACCACATCAAGAAATAATAAAAAAGCAATGTTGTTCACGGAAAATCTACTTTCAGCAAGAAGCCGGTTTAAAGGCAAAATACGCATGAAGTTTACCGGCATTTTGCAGAGTAAGGAGCTCAAGTTATCGAAGCAATAACAGCAAACGAAACTATACATGAGAAATAATGTGTATTTATTTTAATGTGTGTGTTAAAAATCATAACAGAAATGATAAGAAGTCAAACAGTATTCAATTTCAACTCATTTCATGAAATTTTATGTAAATCTATTGAAGTATAACATTACGGAGTCGCTTTTAAAGACTGTTAGTATCAAAAGTAAAAATCCACAAATGCCATATTTTTGGCACCACAATATCGATGAAACAATTCAAGTTTATATCCAGTTATGTGTAGCTAAAATCCACTCTTGTATGAAAATCTAGTATGGAATATGTCCTCCGCTGACACTAGACGTCTACGCATAAAATCAAAGTAACGTTGGATCTGCTGTGCAGCGAATGGATAGATGCCCGTGTGCATATAAATGTCCGTGCAATCTCATTTATGCGTATATTGCACATACACTGTAAGCATGCTAATTGCGCGTTCGTGCTGTATTTGGTTTAGTCTAGCCATCAGATTAACTATTTAATTTTAATAAAATACTGTTTTTCCTGTTACTGTTTCGTCAATAACGTCAATGACACAAACTGTTCAACACGTGGACTTTTTATGAAACGTGCACGTGCGATTCGTGGAGAACGGCTTAACAATACCCTGTGGCTAAACGGTTGACCGATTTCAAAATGGCACGTGCTAAAAATGGCAGGCGTTAAAGACTTTTCCTGATCTACTTTCGGTGATAATCCCTACTGGGGCAGTTTTCTTGCTTAAATCATGATTTTTACCCATACCTGTATTACATTGAATCAGTCAGGCGTTTCATGTGAGGCCCGCGCCTTATATTTGATAGTTTGGTCAGTAAAACCCATTGAAAAGTCCATTGAGTGTGATTATGTAAGGGCCTCTCTATACAACTTGAGATTTGTGACATTGGCTGGGCACACTTTGCTACTGTTTAACCGTTACTTTCACACCGATCGAGACAATGGGGTGGTAGTCCCTCAATGGACTGAGGAAAAGTCTTTAATCAAATATAGGAAAGAAAGACAAAATTTACGCTCTTGTATACCGATTATAATTATTCATTAACTTTACATATGATAGTTATTTTTGCTGTTCAGCATATTTTGACAGTCGCTGTTTGTTTCTTCTGGTAATGATTCACAACCTAAATCACAGCTTGATTGGTAATCTATTTTAACACTGTCGTTTACTTTCAATATTTTTATCTGTGGACTGTCTTTCGGGATCGTGCCTTCTCTTGATAAGAGTATTTTTCTCTCTAAGTCATTTACAGTAATAACCCGTCCTTGCTCACGACATAAATCAGGGATAATTTTAAAATTGGTTGTCTTTATTTTGTTATTTTCAACAACACGAATTTTTATTTCTCTACTTGGATGGGTTTCTTTGGTGTGTTCAATTATTCCTCTAAATGTTTGGAATGAATCTGCGCAGTAAGCACACTTGTAATCCATAGTTGACCTGAAAATAGACAAAGAACGGTCATTTAGTATTAACAAGAAGCAGTACAGATAATATCACAGCCTCTGCAAGAAACAGTACATACGTATTGCAAGACGCAGTACAGTAATGCTGCAATAAATCGATCAAATTTGCAAACTGTAGATCATTTTAGCCAACACTGGGAGATATTACAAATGCATGTAGTTATTTGCCATCGATCCAGTGAAAAACAATTATATTTTAATTGTATATATTGCACATATTCAGTCAATGTGTGCAAACTCGGCACACGTTGATAGTGATAGGGCAGACTAAACTTCCATAATTCACGGACCATTCGACGTTTGTAACAGAAGAGGCTTGTTTGCGACAGGCAGATATTAGTTCTGATTCGGTACGATTAAACGTTTAATACTTATGTGTTGCAATAATTGTGTAATAGATGTATTTCTTACCTGGCCTGACATTGTTTACATCAATTCACCATGGATTCCGTATCACTTTGGAGCAACATCCGCTGTACGATGTATACCAGTGATATTGGATGCATATGAAACGCCGCGAAATGCGGTCTCTGATCAGAATTAAAGCTTTTTGGCACTCGTATCAATCTTTCTTCAGTCAACACTTCAAAATACATTTTAGTAGACACTATTTTACAATAATGAAGCAGACGACAATAAAGCGGCGAAGTGGTTAACATATCCCGAATAATCTTATCATGATAGGGTAAAGAAAACAAGTTCGAGTTACATGTATCTAGATATAAATTGTTAGTAAATATCATCTCAGTGCCAGATACGGAGGACCTATACTGGTAGAAGTCTCATGCATGCAGCTCCAAGAACTTTGAAAAAATTAACCATCAGACCTACGAGATGCAAGGTCATTGGCAGCCTTAATAAACGTCTAAAATACATGTCTTTGATATTTCTAATTACGGAGGATACAACTAAAAGCCAAGGATTGAATGAACGTTATCGGCTTAGGCTTTACGCAGCGTAATACGCTTAATGTGATGATTTATTCCACCCTTGTGTTTGTATTATTATTATTATTATACCAGATTTATTTAGCGCTCTTTTCACACAGTGGTTGTGCGTTCAAAAGCGCTTCACATGAAATTACACAAATGTACCTACAACGCAAAAATACATATAACTACATTTATATCTAAAAATAAACATGATACCTTATAGATTTATACGGAAAAAAATACCGAACAAGCGAAATTCTTTCAATGTAATTACCAAGATTATTTAAAATAATTTATCAATAGTTCGTAAAATCAACTTAGTCAAATATTTAAAAGATCAAGGACATGATTAAAATGGTGAACGCTGTCCAAGAATTTTACCACAGACCCCCGTCAGCTGGTTTCAAAAGAGATCAGAGTCGTATCCCTACTATCAAGATCCACCAGGTATGCTTTGGTCGACGGTAAAACCCTAGAACCCCAAATAAGACCCAAATCATCTACAGAATGAACACAGTCCTGGGGTAGCAGTCATCTACCATCTCCACCCCACACATGCGGAACCTACATTCTCCATGGCTAAAAGTACACCCTTATCTATAAAACATAAAGATAAGAAGCGGTCCTAGAATTATACCGCAGACCCCAAGCCAGTCGGTTTCAAATATATCTTAGTCGTATCCCTACCATCAAAATCAACCAAACAGGCACGTGCAAACAATACAACTCCAGAACTCCCAGACCCACGATATGTGTGGGACAGCAACAATAACTTTTGAATAACAAGTTTAATAATGTAATTTTGTTTTCTTTTTAATACGTGACGCATTTTAAAATTGGTGTCATAAACAACACATGTAATATTAATAATTTCTGACAAAAATCCTTATTTATTATAAATATAGTTATTTGTTGTATTTTCCCATTTTGAAAATACATGTATGTCATGTCATGTGAAGCGCTCTTAAACGCACAACTCCTGTATTAAATGTTGTTTCATAATAATAATAATAATGTGAATAATAGAGTTACTTTGCGTCACAATTAGACAAACAGCTTATTATATTATATCTATTATCGTAGAGAAGACATTATTTTTACGCAACGAACTAGTTTATGCTAAAACCTTTAAAATCATTATTAGCATTTCGGTGTGATAATAGACACCGGGTCGCCCGGCATCCGATCAGGCTCATGACGATTTGCCACCTATATAAATTTTACATCGTCAGAAATTTTAAAAAACATGTATTTTGAAATGTTGCCATTATACAATGTATTTCATTACTTGTACGCATAGTTTTGTTAAAACGGGAAAGAATGACATCTCGCTACAGTAAATATTCACCATACGCATGAATCACATTAATGTCTGAGGAAAACATTCAGGACGTCTTAAGGAAATCTTAAATTAGACAGCAATTATGTCTGGATCGTTAAACGTTTCCTGTTTTCATTCAGTCAGGGTATTAAATGTTAATTATCTGCCAATTCCAGATGAATTGTATAAATGTTAATAGATACATACAGTTGAATCCTGAACAATTCAAGTTAACCCATAAATGAAAACAAATGACAATTATAACTGGACTAGGCTTGCATTGACTTACGATAATTAACATTTTTATGAACCCTTTTGCTGTCAAGGCCGACAACACCGATAAAAGCAAACATATTTGACCCTCGTCAGTTATGTTTAACTTCGATATTCAGGTAAATTCGATGTTCGAGTTATATCAAGGCCCAACTGTTTATGAACTGCAGCAAACTCAGTGCGTATCTGTTAGGGAATAATCCGGAGTTAAATATGCTATTCTAACTAATTTTGTTTGCTTTTTGATATCGGTTCAAGCATGCCAGACTAAGCCAGGTAACTTCAAGGCTATTCGTTTCAGGATCATTCTCACGATTTCTCTAATGTAAACATCTTTATTACACAGTCAGAATCAAACGTGTCTTTAACTACCTGATTTGGAAAAAGATTGATCTATCTTTGTAGACGGGTGACTGCTTAGTATATGGCAAACATAAAGCTTGAAGTTCCTGCATAAACTATCAAATTTTGACATGGATCAGCCATCTCACTGTTTCAATATCATCTGATGAACGATAGTTGTTGTCTGATACTATTCTCAAAATAAGATTTTATCAGATTTAACTGAACCAACATCGATAAGATTTACAAATCGTTTTGATATTGATTAAACGTGCTACGGACCCTGATCGGGATCCCAACTGTTGGCAAATATTAGTCAGATAACGATCGGCAAAAAGGGTTTAAAGTATAATGAACATTTAACCCCTTCGACAAAGCCTGTTTCTACTTTTGAAGATAGATAACGTATTTAAGCAAGTTGAAAGTAAGACGGGATGTGCATTCAGGTGCATTCTGCGTTACTTTCAGCCTGCGTAAAGCTACCATCTGCTATGATACAGAAATTATTTCTGATGGTGCGCATTCGTGGTAGTATCAAGTGTACCTATTTTTGAATTAAAGGCGTTAAATTTCGTATCTCTAAAGTAATGGCTGTTTACATGTACAAGCATTTTAAAATACAGTCGATCCCTTTAAAATTGATTGTGCGTGTAAAACTTAAATTTAATATTAATCTTCAATAGTGAGAAACAGAATTTCTTTAAAGAGTTGCTTATTATGACATGATTATGACATTTTCTAAATTCATTTTTGTAAATGGCAAGTCGTAATGACATTTATTGTACTGTAAAATATAGGAAACCAAACCTTACTTAGATTTAGGTCTTTCGGTTTTTGTAGTACATGTCATGTAGACGTTTATCTATACACATATTGTACGATATACCGTTTTATTTCAAATTGGTTTGACGTAATAACCCGCCTAACACAGTTTCTGCAATGTTATCGTCTGCTTCTATTTGCATTTAATTCGTCCCATTTTACTTATCATATTTTAATTTGTATGCGGTGTACTTGAGAAGAATTGGTATTGGTGTCAAACAGTTTGGATAAAGATCAGACGCCGCGAAACGCAGCGACTGTTCAGGGTCAAAACTGTTTGCAAATGTTAGCTTTGGTAGATTCGGAAGTGAAAGAGCTTTTGTAGCAGGATTCAGGTGTGTTCATCTTGCTATTCAAGTGCATCCATTGTTTACTTGCACCGATTCGATATCTAAAAGTGCGGTGGTTATTAAGTAGAAGAGCTGTTTTTCTTTCATGTTTAAACGTAAACGAAAAGCAAACGCAATGTACTAAAATGTCGAAAATTACATTTTACTATCTATTCTAATCTGAGGGGCAAAAAGATTGGAGCCAAATCGAACGTCGGTTACCTGACGTCTGATCTGGCTCCAAACGGTTTACAATTGAAGTTAATGTTTTTACAAAAAATACGAACTATTCAAAACAGGGAATTAAGAAAGTGTACATATACTTATTAAATTGCATGTTTCAAATAATTTGACCTCTACGGGCATTTTTAAAGAAAAGTATGTTTTAGTTTAAACGCATTTATTGAGAAAGAAAAATGTCCACTGTATCTAAGAATGCAGCATTTGATATTCGTAACGTTTTGTTTTGCAAACTAACATTCTGGTGCATCGTGATTGGCAGTATTGTCTGGGAGCATGTTATAAATCAATGTTTATAGCAAAAATGAATCCGACAGCGATTTGCACGATATCATGTTTTATAGTACAGTATAACCCGAAAATAACGACGGCGGAAATGTCATTGTTGATTCTGGTTGATAAAATTACTAAGTTAAAGCATGAGAAATATTATTTGGCAGATCGCACCTCTGTGAGTGCTTAGTTGGACTAACAGGCAGACAGCTACTTGACCTCACTTGAAGCGTTGGTGTTGTTTTAGGGAGTGAAAGAGATTATTCACTCTTCCAATCTCATGAATCCATCGGTTGCGCACTATGAATGTTATTGTTTTATTGTTGTGTTTTATATATGTATTGCAAAACCAATTATAGTTAAGTTGTCACAAAATGAAACAATTTATATTCAGCATTTTACGAAGACTGTTACAAATCCAGACACTGGACGATTATTTACATTTTAGAATAAATCTTATTTTACTTGATAACCACATGACAATGGCAATTCTCATAATGCAACCTGTCCAATTCCACCAAAACGACATGTCAAACACAAAGCGTATGCCTTTGTTTGATAGGAGACGGCTCGACCTTTTTTGCAAAATATAATTCTGTCTCGTTAAAACGAAAATTAACGCAAGCACGGTGCAGTGGATAAGACGTTATTCTTTCATGTTTAAACGCACACGAAACGCTACAGGAATTATAATAAAATGTGTAAAATGACAATTTGATGACAATTATGACTATCTATTTTACTTTATACGGACGAAATAGTCGCTCGTTTTATACAAAAAACATCATAACTAATTCAAAACTGAGAACGACCACGTTGTTCTGTAACTCTGTCAGTTTTAATGTACGTGCATCTTTCACTATTACATACTACGAGTGCATATGCCAATTAAATACCCGCTATTCTTTAAGTTATATATTTGAGCAGTCGCAGAGAGATTTTCCTGTTATATTGCCAATGTCCTTTTACCGTCAGATCTCTCTCTGCTGTGTCCATAAAATAGTCAATTTAACCCTTTCCTCAATCGAGATGTATTTGTACGCCTTTTATTTATTCATGCACCGAACAAAATGGTTCTGTTTTAAACACTTATAAATTTGCAACTTAAAAATATTACATATATCCTACCAGATGGTAGCTAAAAGCAGACTTTAATAAAAGTATAATGCGCCCCAAGGCATCTGTCCTCTTAACTAGAAACTGGTTATTGTGTATCGGGTTAAAGATTTACTACGTCGCTTAATGTACATAGTCTTATTTGGATTAATACTGAAGAGTATAATATAGCATAATTAATCAGCAGACAAATAGTAGACAAAAGATGAAATTTTATTACGCTATTAGCCCTTAGAAAAAATACATTAATGCTTAATAAATCATTCATTACTGAATTATGAAATGTTGAGCATAGACATCACCGGGGACCAGAACACAATTGCAAATGTGCTAGCCGTTCTGGGGCGGGATAGCTTTATAAAACCAACTGTTTAGATACTATACTATTATAATATCGATATTACCCATTTTATTGCCTAAATATTGTCTACTTAAAAATGATGGCATACATTTACATGAACACCTTGATCCCGTACGCATTGTAGTTAATGGATATCAGCGATGTGAGTGTCTAATAGTCCCTATCATGATCAGACACGGTTACTCGGTGTCTAATCTAGGTTAAAGGTTTTGCAGGGAAGGTGAGACATTTACGTTAACCCTCTTCTTGTCTTCAAGTGGACAGTTCTAGTTTCAAATTATGTCTACTCGACTTTGACTATTATGGGTTGGTTTGTGGATGTAATGCCAACTGACAAACAGTGCAGACCCGTATTAGTGTGTTTCTTTAGGAACCCTCACTGTTTACATGTGTACTCTTCAAAGTTTTGTTTACAAAGAACGCGTGTATATATAAGGATTAAAAATGTTAAATAATATTCGTTGTATGATTTAAAAGTAGATAGCAGATTGATGTTGAACTTTAACATGTGTTTTCCATTCTATTTTCGAACTAAACTATACATATACGTTATATTAAAAGAACAGTGGAACTTCGATATCTAGAATAGGCTTAACTCAAACTAACTGATATATCTTCAAATGGATTTAACTATTTCAAGTTCTATTTAGACGGACATATCCGGTTTTCAAAATTATAACGTGGCTTAGCGTTTTAACTTTGAAAAATGGATATGTTCGACTAAACCAAATTCAAGATATCGAAATTCGACTGAAGTCTTAAAATTATCGAAGATCGAAGTTGTATAAGATGTACGATGCAGTACAGTTGAAATTATAACTTCTTCCTTAAACAAAATGCGAGCGCAATGTACATATGTACAATATTGTACAAACTATTATGCAAACGTTAATATAAGCCTCGTTACAAGAGGCACATTATATTTAGTTATATCGCAGACTGCATTTTAAGCAAATGATGTTTAAAAAAACAATGGATTATATTTCCAGAAAGGCAAACGTGATCACGTCCATGCAGCTATTGGGACATAGTTATTTAGGTCAACATTTTCATGCAAAACATTGTTTAGCATTATACAATAATAGCTCTGCTGTTGCAATCTCTCAATGAAAACGGCATTGGTGGCATTTACATATTCCATTCAGAGTGTTTCTGCTATGGTTTCATGCTTTAAGCAATAATGTGCTGTTTACCTCATTTTAAGTTTGAGCCACATGTTAGATTTCATTCTCAAACAATCTGAAACAAAATGAACCCTGTGTCACTCAACGTCTCTTCAGCATACAAATTCTTTGACATCCAGAATCTGGTTTTAAAACAGATGTGAGACAGTTCTGCTTCTGGAATATTGTTAGGCGACTATTGTTGCAATCTACATTTTTTTGCGCTCTCAGAGCTACGCTAAAAGTTGTTAGAAGAGGTGGAACCAAGTTAACCCTAGCGACATGCATTTTTGTCATTTACCAACGGTGTACCTGTTAAAAATATCAATTTGTCAAGTGCAAATAGTGTAGACCCCACACTGTTTGTAGTTTTGTAAAACAATCTTTAAAAAGTCAAAATGGACTAAGCTGCACTTGAAACTAGAATTGTCCGCTTAAAGTTTGAGGGGCGAATGAGTTAATGAGAGGTTACTGTGATATTGCCGATTTGCCTTTTCCGTCAGTTCAACCTTTTTGTTTGCTGTGTCCATCAACTAGTTCCTTTTTAGATTTACTACATGTCTTAGTGCACATAAATTTAACAATGAATAGCATTTTATCACATAATTAATTAATAGGTAATCAAAAGACAAGATATGAAACCTTAATACTCTGTTAACCAATATAAAATACAATAGTGTTCGATAACTTATTCATTGAATGGTTAATAGAGCATTCATGAATAAGTAATAAATAATGCATTACTCGGTTATGATATGTTAGTGCAGATATGCCACATTTAACCGGATCACAATTGCAAATGAGCCTGTCTTGCAGTGGGTATAGATTTACACTATCGAGTGTTTCAAAACGATAATAGTCCAGCTATTACCGCGACACTGTTTAAATGATGTCTAATTAAAAATATTGCATACAATTATTGATTTCATTTAGCACTATGGGGAATGTGTATCAACGTACCCGCTTTTTCGTTGTCTAAACTAGGTCAAATGTTTTGTATGGAAAGCAAAAAACCCATGTTAACCCATCACCTCATAAATATACATTTATCGCATTTAATGTATTTTCTCAGCTGACAAAAAAGTTTCATTTTACACAGTCATGATAAGTACGATAACAGTCTATAATGTCTATATAGTAATAGATGACTGCTTAAAACAGACTTTTTTTCGAACCTGCTTTAAATGACCACCTGTCTTCAAATTTGGAAACAAGCTATTGGGTAAAGAGTAAATATGCATCGGCGGCTAGGAACATGACAAGACACTAAAAAAATGTATCTAGGTCGTTGGATGTGCATACAAGGTAACTCGCTCACTGATTTCCGATCTTATAACCCATTTCACCATAACAACGCATTTTACGCGTTGCATATATTCCACCACTGAAATAATAGATCCATTTTAAACTTATTTCACTTTCATACTCTAGCTTGTTTAAAGCAGGCTTAACATAAGGCGATGTGTGTTTTAAGGCGCGTTCTGCTTTATTGTCAACGTGCTTGAAGTAGTCATTGTTCTTCAAAACAAGAGACATAATGTAATAAACGTTGACAGCTTTGTGAACATATACAGTGGAGAATCTGTTATTCTTTCCCAATAAACGCGTTTACGCTAAAACTATTATTTGCAGTGCAAACAGTTTGGAGCCAGATCAGACGCCGGGTAACCCGGCGTCTGATCAGGCTACACACTGTTTGCCACCAAGATAAACATGAAGTATAAAAATTGTCCAAAAGTTGTACTTTTCTACGTTTTAGGGTTTTGCGTTTGCGTACGTTTGCGTTTAAACGGGAAAGAATAACAGATTATCCACTGTAGACTGTACACTCTTGGTGGTACGGGTTTAAACCTATTCAGACGCCGTGTGACTATCTATTTGATCTGGCTTCAAAGTGTTTGCAATGGAAACAACACTCGTTTTAGAAGAAGTGTGTTTTATAGGGAAATTATATCATCAAGTCATCAAAGTATGTGCACTAGATGCATCATTACTCGTGCAACACTATTCGTATTTGATTTTTGTTTAGACCGACGGCGTTTGACAACTGTACCTGTAGTATCATGTACATGTAGTACCCTGTAGTAGTGTATGTTTAACTCTCCATCAAACGTTTGACAGTAGCGACTTAATGTCATCAAAAACTGTTTGACACCCTTATATAATAACCATGTTTCCGACAGAAAATGCAGATACACAAACTCTGCGAATTGTTACAGACTTAAAGTGCATAGCTAGCTAAATATAAAACAAATGTCACACCAAGAGTCTAGATTTATGTAGCTGTATATTATATATTGATAGCGCTTAGATGCTAAACAAACCATAATAACAAATATATTGTAATTGAACTGCTTTCAATGTAAACTGCGGCAAGGGGCAACCGTTTTATATTTAAGAGGTTTTATCACTACAGCGTTATAATATCGGGAATAACGACCGCCGGTACTTAGTGAACAATCAATTCAACTATAAAGATAGCCGTGGTTTCTTGTTAATGTTATCCAATAGATTGTTTTATTGCCAATCGTACAAAATAACTGTCATTTGTTGCACTTTATTGCATTGATTACACAACTGTCCTGCTCTGAAGACCACACAAGCTAAGAAATATATGCATTAAAGGTGTTACTACAAATATGTGGTAGATGATACAGTTGTATCAAAACTTATCTCAAATTCAATGCAATAAACTGCAGCAAATGACAGTGATTTGAACATTTTGTTTGTTTGTTTTGTTCATTCAGAATGACAAAGTGTAAGGATTTGATCCCCAAACAGTTTACAATAAATAAATTGATTTTAGCATAGACTTGTTTAAAAGAAAAGTATAACGCATTTCATTGTATACGTTTAGGCGACAAAGAACGAACCTGGTCCCAAGGTTATTAAGAGTTTTAGAAGAATCTGAGATCGTTCTAAATCATTTGACTTGTCAGATTTGAGCTTTTGCTTCCAAAAACTCGAATCTGACCAATCTAATGATAATGAACGATCTCAGACTCAACTCACACTCATCATAACCTTGGACACAGGCCCTTTGGATCGTTGATCTATTTTAGAACAACATTTACAGCATCTTTTCCGATTTCATCAAAAAACATTATGTAAGGTGAAATAGATACACGGGTTTCAGCGCATTTACAGTTGAAAGTTAAATTCCGCTTAAGCTGGTGCTAGGGGGCGTGAGCACTGTTGCATATTTCAGTATTGCTCATGAACAGACTCAATTAAACCGAATCTGCAATTTTCAGTATTTGCTTTGTTTTCGGTGCTTTCAAAGGATCTCCCCTTATTCAGATTTTTACGATTAGAAAGTATTTTGTAGAAACTAAAGATTATATTTATTCTATTGCATGCCATCTTCGTTTTGTTTCGATTAAACGGACGAAATAGTCTTCCTCACTATATCAAAATCATAATAACTAATTCAAAATTAAGGAACGACCACGATGTACTGTCAAATTTATTGTTACACACGCACATCTTTCACTATTATTGCTTAAACGAAAATATTTGGCTTATCTAATATTGCGTTAAGCAGCTACGTACCTTAGGTACTTGCATCAATCTCCTTATCTTTGAGTGTTTAAAAAACATGTTTGCAAGCCTGAGTTGAAGTTACAATGTCCTGTGATACAAGCATTCAACATTAAAACAAAGAGTTGATAAAAAAAGCATCGTAGAATAAACGAAAAAACCAAACTTATTACTATATGTATTTATAATCAAATACAACACGTGCGTTTCCCTATATCCTGACGTCAATGGAATCTTAATAATGTGTTTTATATATATATACATGTAATAAGAATAAAAGCCAGGATAGTTGAATAAAATCTTGCAAATGCATCGATTTATTTAAATCTGAGTAGTAAACGGTTCTAAAACTGATCAGACACCGCTCTATACGGTGTATGGTTTGGCTTCACACTGTTTACAATGGGCATACGTATACTTGTTTAGCTTAAATGCACTTATCGGACGAACAATGCTTTTCCCACGCTCTTCAAAACAAGTACTTTGCATAATATTATTCATTACAAAACAGTCTACTTGTGGTAAGCGGCTACTGTGGTAAGTGCCTACTTTTTGAATAATCTTTGCGGAGTCGAAAGGTAGGTGACTGAGTAATTCCTCTGCTTTACGTTGGTCTGTATTTACCCATATGTGCCTAAGTGTCCCATAAAGGAGAGATGGACAAACAAGGTAGACTCTGATCAGACGCCGCATAATGCGGCGTCTGATCAGAGTCAACACGTTTTGCTTATAGGAATTCCGGCTAGGGTCTGCCACCAAAACCTATGGTTAGGATAAGGGTAAACTTTAGAATCTTACTGCAGGTCTTTTTGGTGTTTTCGTAGAAATTAAGTGGCCATCTCTTGTGACATTAATCTGGCCATTTATTGTGACATTAATATTGCCATTTCTTATGACATTAACCTGGCCATAAGAATACATTTTGGGTTGCGGACAAATTGTAAAAGTGCTCCGGAATTTCAATATAGAACAAAACGAAAATGAAAATAAAGTCTAGACACCACTTAGATATCAAATGGACTAATCCAATAGATACCGATAATCATGTCAGACTCAACTTGGCGCAAATTCCTTTTGAGCGGTCGCTTAGTACATACAAATCATTTGTATTATACCTGTAAGAATAGTTTTTAACAGAAAGCCCTGACGTCTGTGAAATGTACGCATTTATGATGTCATCATGTGTTATACTTTCTTAAACGTTCATCCGCCCCTTTTATCGGACCATCTGTGGTACAGTGCATTGAACCCTTTCCTTCTTGAAGGAAACGAACTTGCAAACGGGTTAAATATTTACTTAAAAGATCAGGAAATAATACCGCTTTCTTCGCAGAAATTTTTCCCAGCTCGTTTTACCGACTGTGCTTCGAAATTGTTTTTTATTAAAATATCATATTTGATTATATCAGCCTTTTGAACCTAAAGGTTAGCTGCACATGATGCACATTATGCCAAGGAATTTTAATCTCAAAAGCAAAAAATGAGATTTACACCCATGTCGACAAGGCGAATGCATGCTGGGTGCAGTCAGAAAATTCTGCCAATTATTGGCAAAAACATGTGTTTCACTAAGAGCATTATTAAAAAGATCTTTAAAAAGTTTGGATCAATACAAGATGTCTGGTGACTCCGGGTCTAATTTGATTCAAACCTGTTTTGAAGCTCATTTTATGTGTCGCCAAAAATTTGGAGACTTTTCTAAAACAGGCGATAGTTCAGAAAGGAAATGGTTAAGGGATGTTAGATTCCAGTCCCGGATTAACATCAGTAAATGCAGAAAACGTCTGAGTGATTGTATACTTTGCATCATCACTTAACATTAACTTGAAATCAATATACACGGTGGAAAAGATGTTTACTTCTCGTTTAAACTAAATTTTACGCGACCGTAGTGCAATCAAATAATGAAAATGACAAATTTCTTAAGTTCTGACGATTTTTTTGTTTTGAGTAGCAAACTGTTTGGAGCCTGATTAGATGACAGCCTATCGCCTTTGGTCTTGCTCCAAACTGTATACGGTGAACATAAACGTATTTATTGAGAGAGGATTAACGTTTCTTCTATGTATGCGAGTTTATACACATTGTTGGAATGATATCAAAAGTTGACTCTGCCCGTAATAAATCGTCGATTCTGATACGGCTTTATATACTTAGATCAGGAAATTATGTTTATAACCATTTCTCTTTCAAGAACGCCAAAGGCGCTTTGCAACAGATTCATGCAAATAAATGGTACAATGTATGCAACCTATTCTAAAGTATATAAGCATCCATTAACTACTTTGTATCTCTGTTCAAAGAGAATACCAATAAACGCGTGTATGTACAATTAATTTCAATTGCAGACAATTTGGAACTAATTCAGACTCCGAGGAAACCGACTCAGAACATTTTCCCACTGTAAAACTCAACCAAAGCAACATCTATTTTGCATTAAATTCTGTCATTAAAATCTTACCATAGTGATTGTCTGTTAACTAAAGTGACATCAATATGTTTACCATTTTTCAACTAAAATAGTCTATTCCTGATGTTACTTACACGTTAACAGAAATATTACTGTCGGTATTTGGAGCATGATGCTCATTACGGACTGAAGAAGTTAACATTTTCATTCATGCTTGTGTAATGACCAGGTAAGAACTACATGTAAGCTTATCAAGGAGCTTTCCGCTGTTTTTGTCATTAGTTACATTGTCAATTACAGTGAAACGTTATTCTTTCCCAATAAATGCGTTTACGCTTAAACTATGATTTCCGTTGCAAACAGTTTGGTAACCCGGTGTCTGATCAGGCTCCAAACTATTTGCCACTCGGACAAAAATAAATTCTGAGAAATATGAGTATATTGTTATTTCTACAAATTAATGAACTCGGTTTGCGTTTAATTTCGTTTAAACGGGAAAGAATAGCGTTTTCTCAACTGTAGTCTTAGGGTAGAGGTGTTCTGTTAGTTTAACTACTATCTTCAAACGCCTTACCAATCATGATTATACCTAATGCTATCTTATTAAAGAAAACAACATAAGGCAGCATGGAAACTAAGTCTCCCAGCCTCTGTAAAATGCACTCTTCTCATAAACCTGCAATAATTATTGAATTAAATCGACAATGATATTGTGACAGCAGATTAACTTTACATCAAAAGTAGTCATGAAAAACTGTCAGTTTTTATACGCGGAACTGTGTCTTTAGGGAACAGATTTGTTTGAGATTGCAGCCTGATTATCCCATAAAGGTTCTTTTATTGCACGGGTACGTTTAGTTTGCATGAAAAGCACCCATCCCTGATTTTATCTAGACGCCATTGGTGCACTAAATCACACCTAGATTGATAGAGCTACGTGCCGTTTATACATATAAACACGTGTAAAATTACTATTCTTAGAAGATGTACGGGAAAATGTATGTAGTGCCGACTGCAGAAAGCGATATGAAAACGACATAGAACATGCCACCAGATATCAACCTTTTTTGGTCAAAGACTGAAAAAAGTCAATGAATAAGCAATTATACGCATTTGAAGTATTCCTCCACTAAATAAGTTAGTTGTAATTTATACAGTCATGAATATGTAGCGTAAAATCTTTTTTCTATATCTTAGCAGATTGTAGTTTAAAGCAGACTGCATGTAAATCAGAATGTGCTGTAACCCTTTCATGATCAAATTAATCGTGATACTGTTTCCCCCTCACCGCTTTATTGTCGTCTGATTCAATATCATTGTATGTAATATCGTTTCAAAGTTAAATTCAAGGCAGTATGACTGAAGAAAGTTCAATACGAATGTCAAACAGTTTGGATCTGGTTCAGACGTGGTCATCTATGTGCAATACTATGCTATGGAATACATTATTTAAAAAGTTTCAACACTAAATAGAAATTTCTGCATTACCAATGTACATTGAACATCGAACCCCTTGAACTCTGGCTAGCTTTGCTCTGTATTCCATGTGGCTTTGAGTAGGTCAATGAATGCCAATATTATTGGTCCATTAACCATTTGCCTGTAACATCGTTTGCTTCTCAGTACTCGTGTGTAATGTTTTACAAAGTTAAATCTAAAATATTTCAACTTCAGAGACCTAAGTTTTAGTTTGGATATTAGTTCGATCGCCATATTTCGCTGTGTCTGACCTCGATCAAAAAAGGTTGCAAATTCTAGTTGCGAGATGCCGGTTGAGGTTTAACCATTTACTCCATAGCATATTCCTAAGTTTGAAAACAAATCATTACTTAAAACAGATTGATAGTAAAGCAGAATGCTCATTAAGACGCATTCTGCTTTACCTTCAGCCTGCTTTAAGCTACCATCTCTGTACTGGGATATGCAAACTATGTGTTATCGTATAGATTGGAACTGTTTTCGTCAGTGGAGAAAATAAATAAAATTCGCTAAAGTATGCTTCTATGGGGAAAAGGATTTAGACGTTTGTCATTATCCTACAAATTTATTTGTCTTGACGTTTTCAATATTTGTAATCAACATGTTTTGTATAGGTAAATGCTACTGGTATACAACTAGTAATGCTACAACTAGTATTGTGACAAGCCATCAACTTATCCTAATGACAAGTTGCTATATACGAGACATTTTTCGGTTTTACCATTTTTTGTTCGGTCGGGGTTATAAAAGACATGTTGCAGATATTAGTTTATACCCTTTGGTTGTATTAAAGGATAAACTGTTGAAATATAATTAAGCCTCACTATACGCTGTCTTTGATATACTCATCTGAACAGTTTTATGGTAAACACATGTGTAACTTATTTACATTGTGACGGTATACCATTTGCACAATAACTTCAAACTAGTCTTGGTGTAAAAGAGGATGGCATCTTAAAGCAAATTAAAGGTAAATACAGAACGGTATTCTATGGTTTTCTCCACCTTTACCCCTGTAATGACATCATTTTCTCTAAACAGTTATGATAGTTCTTGTTTCTCAAACTTGAATATTAGGTATATAGACTAAAATAATATCGTTATTATTGTCAATTAGTTTGATACCGCGTTACGCGGAGTCTGGTAATGATTTAAACTGTTCGAAAATGGCAATTACACTAGGGTTGAGGCAGTGAAGTCGTCTGTTGCCTTTGCTGAATTGTTTGCTAATGACCTTGAATCCATGAAGGCCAAGTAGATTATTTCGTGTTTATATATAGGGTTAGTCCATTTTTATCTAAGGGGTGCCTGGTCTAAATATTCATTTTTGTTTTGTGTTTTATTGAAATTCTTATCAGCAAACAGTGTAGACTCTGATCAGGGTTTTCACTGTTTGTCTATTAGTGTCCCTTTACACACAAATGGGTTTCGCCTAACCTATGAGGATTATGGCTAATCTAGCAAAATACACAATGTATCGACTGGTTCACCGCTGAGTAGCCATCAGTCATTTCACAAAATATACAGTAAAATAATTGAGAACCTGTCAAAATAAAAGACTATTAGGTCAATCTTAATTACGAAACACCTGCGATAAAGACATATGATATCATAATAGTTGTCTTTGATGGTATATTGGTAACAGCCAATCAACAACAGGACATATATCAACTAAGAGCAATTGCAGTGAAATAAAAATCATACTGTGACATCTTTTTTAAATTTCTGACAAATTATTTTTTCATTCGAATGGCAAAGCGTTTAGAAACTTAACAGAAACCGGGTAACCCTGTATCTTATCTGGCTCCCATCTGTTTACTATGCAATCGATTTCTTTAAAACAAACGCAGATACGAGGGTCATTCAATAAGTTCTGTTACTAGGACATTTTCTTGGACTCTTCATAAATAAATAGCACGTGTTATACATCGTTGAAAAGAGCATTTTCTTTCGGATACAGCGATACATAAAACCATGATAACACCAATTCTGTTCGCTGTGCCAATGAGGGCCAGTCATAGGGACTGGCCATATCTGATACAGAACTTAATCACATTTTCATATCATATGACTTGTGTCACATCGATTTTAATGTTCGCTCTGTTTAGTTTTGATTTTGCTAAGTAATAAACCAACAACACTTAATATTCTTGATGATAAAACCACAATTTAATATGTGTTTGACCTATTGTTTTGTAAAAAGTAAAGCATCGTTTAAAGGTACAATATTTACATTACATGTAATATAATTTGATTCGTGTTAAAGTGTTGTCCATGATCCATATTTTAAAATTATACCATGTTGTCCAAATTATGTCACTGTGTTTATGTTTTGCTTTGCGTTTAGATAGAGACAAAATAATATATTCTCCCCTATATCAGCATTATCTTCTCTTGCTTCCAAAATGAATTTAATTACCCTGCCATAAAATCGAATGACCCTTATAAAGGTATAGGACCTAATTTAATTTATATTGACCTATATTAGTATTTTCCTCTCTCATAATTCCAAGTGCTTTAGAATTTATGTTTGAAGTATGCCTGGTGTTTTTTGATGTAATAAAATGTGGAAGAACGAGTGTCAAACATTTAGTATCGTAATCAAACTCGGAGTGACTCGGCGTCTGATCCGGCTCCGAATAATTCAGAAATGTAAGAACCATCGTACCTGAGAGTACCTAATAGTGGGTTAAATGACCTCGATTTCAGACAGAATCTCAATGATATGCTTAAATGAAGATATGGGTTCATAAACACATATTCTAAATGCTGAATTTGATTACCGTTCCTCTAACAAATTGAAACCAATTTATCATGGTAAGATATTGATAAGTTGATATCAATGGAAAATAACCGCTGTTTCAATACAGTGCAGAAGACGTTATTCTTTCCCAATAGACGTGTGTAAGCTCAATATATTGTTTCGAGTGCAAACAGTTTGGAACCAGATCAGACACCCGGGTTACCCGGTGTCTGATCAGGCTCAAATTGTTTACAACTCATAGAAAAATAAATAGTCAGAATCTTCAACTAGTGGTCATTTTGTACGTTTTATTGTAATGCATTTTCGTTTCGTATGCGTTTAAACGGGTGAAAAAATAACGTCTTTTCCACTGTACGTGTACAGTGGAGACAACGATTTTCGGTATCGCTGAAACGAAACTAAAGGCAACCGCAATGCAATAAATGTAGAATAATTACCTGGTCCTAGGTGATGGCCTTATAAATGCATGTAGTTTGTTTAAGAATAAACGCGTTTATTGTGTAAGAGTAAAAGTCTTATTGTATTCACTCTATAAGGCCTGTATTGTAAAGTTGTTCACAAGTAAGGAAACGTTAAATTTTGGAAATATAACCCGATATAATGTCACTGACATTAACGTTGCACGTAACTACATGCTAATTATCAGCGACTCTTATTGGAGCATGTTGAGTATATTAAACAGAATAAATAGGCATGAGTTTGAAAGGGTCATTAAACTATAACCAGTGCAAAACATTTTGAATACTGGCCGCAACTTAACTAGCATTTACAAAACAATAACATAAAATGGAGGCAAACAATATTCTTTCCAAATAAAAGCGTTTACGCTAAAACCAATGTTTCCATTCCAAACTGTCTCCAGCTCAAATTAAAATGAATCGTCAACATTTTCAAACCATTGTCATTGTTTTTCTTTTTAAAGTATTGCGTTTATGTTTCTGTTGCGTTTAAACGGAAATAATAGCGTCTTCTTCGCTGAAACACGTGTGTTACGAATATGTGAAATTAACGGTGCTATGTTTCCAACAAACGTGTTCATTTTGAAGACACATACGTTCATTGCAAATATGTTGGTTTGATTGGGTTCCATACTTTGTGGTTCTCACATCCTAAAATACCCACTTTATGTTGTAGAACCTTCAGTTTACTACGACAGCATGCATATGCATTACATTTTGACATGTGTTTCGGGGATAAATAATTAGTTATTCATTACATTTGATACAAATATTGTCAAACCATTTTACGTCAAATACCATCGTCTACCTTATCCTGCTCACAAACAAAACACAACAATATCCGCTCAGGGTCATCACAGTTCGTAAATTTACACGACCACAAATTGAAAAAATGGGACTTAAACTAATTAGAAACTGGAGTTGTCTTTTGACAGGGATCAATGAGTAAACATAAGTATCATACAACAATGTGATAAATCCTTATTTTCTCACCTCTTTGCACCCATTTTATCAGACAAATTAGCACTTGATGTATTGGTTGGAGTTTTAAGAGTCTGTTAGACATTTATCGACAGCATTTCTAACGGACACTTTAAAGTCAACAGACTGAAACTATTAGCATTATCAATGACATAAGAAGTGTCCAGGACAATCAGACAATCATTTTTAGAACGATCTCAGATTCAATTTAAACGCTTTATAACCTTTGACCCTTGTCTACTGATAGCATGTATATGTTACAGAAAATGTGTTGGGAAGTATGCTACTTTCGCACTACGCTGGTTTATTCTGTCTTAGCCCACTACTCCATTGATACACGTGTTGCATTTATAGTTTATTCTTAACTGACGAACATATGGCGCAATAGGTTTACAATAAGTTTCTAAATAATTTGAGGCTTATCAGACGCCAAACTGATAGTTTATTTATCTGGCTCCATACCGTTTTCAATTAACAAAAGGTTTTGGAAGAGAATTTGAAATATTGAAAAAACAATCGACCTAAGTGAGTTCGGGATACCTCAGATTAGTTGTATTTGTTTAGAAGGAACGGCTAATGATATCTTACATTCTCACTTCATATTGGCTGTTTAACAACTTCTGTCTTGGAAGTATTATAACACATTATCTTAATTAACATCTCTGTTGAATAATGACGATAGCAGAATATGATTCGAGGTAATGACAAAACAACCAGAGGTGCCCAAGATAATTATCATTTTCGATGTTGTATTTGGGATGGGGGGAAAAATAAGCGTAATAGATGTCACACTTTTTAGATCATAACATTGCATGAAGTACATATTATAAAAACTGATTATTAGTTAAGCGACACAATAAAAATGGTATATGTATATGTTACCGGATAACGTGTAATCAGGGATTACGTGTAATCAGGGATTTCGTGTTATTCCTGAATTTTTTAAGAATCATACATAAACACTGGACGTTTTAGGGAAGTGATGAAATGTCTATTTTTTCATCAAATAAATAGATTTGTGTTATCGTAACATTTCTTTTGTTTTAAAACATCATGCCTTCGTGAAATATCATAGTCTTATGAACGTTGAAACAAAGTTTCTCACACAAGTGAATAAAAATAAGTCAACAGTGTGCATATTAGCTAGAACATTTAAAACACTAAGACATCCTTCTTGTTAATACGGTTAACAAAATATTCATAACATGGTATTTGCCTTTGACACTAATGGGGTAAGCAAGGTAAGATTCATTACTTTAACCAAAGGTAACTGCTAAAAGTTCGCCTTTTCCCTGGGAGATTTAGGGTTTTCGTGAAGTCCCTGATTTTTCAGTGATTTCACTTATTCCCTGATTAAACGTTATCCCTGTAACATATATAAACAAAGAGTGTTTTTTTTTATAAAACCAAAAAGTTTTGTTGGGGTATAGAAGTCATCGTGTTGGTCGGGCGGTTTGGTGACTGTTTCCGTGCGTTTTTTTCAGCTGACTGAAATGCAATGAAACTTTGTGTGATGCTTGATCATAATTAAGAGATGCGTATCTGATAAAATATGTTTTGGTTGCTTTTCTTACAGTGTTATGTCCCTTTGTCTGAATTGTTTGCCTTGTCCCTCAATAGACTTTGTATCCTTGAAGTTTTCAGAAACTGCTAACTGGATCCGAAGACACGGCATATGATGCTTCATATTAAAGAAAATATGCCCATCTAATAACATTTTCTTAGTTGTTTGACTTTCTTTAAGAGTTGTTCCCCTTTTTTTAAATTTTGGTTTGGTCTTCTCTCTGTTGATCTTGTCGTCACGGTGTTTCTCACTAACTACTGACTTGGACCTGATGAAACTTGGTATGATGCTTCATTGTAAATAGGAAAATTATCCAGAAAATTAATATATTACAAATTTATTTCCCTTTGTTCGAAAGTCTCAATTTGTATTCGTAATTTCTCTGTATCAGAACATAATATGCACTATTGCATACAGCTTTTTTATCAGCCTTTGGTCAGGTTTGTATACATAGAGCTTTTTCTAGTGACAGGCACGTGTGTGTTGATATTTATAACCTTTTGGAAAATAAAAAGGCTAACATATTCTAATTTTAGTGTAGCTTAGAATCGTTCAGAATTTATATATTACATGTAATATGTGCAAGAAAGTATATTTACATTTTTGTACTTGTTTTAGAGGCTAATTGAAATGCAGGTGGTGATCATTATGTGTGTTTAATAGATTTCCGTCCAGAAGACGAAGCTAGCACTGCTGACATGTGCACAACTAATAGCACACACTGCAGTTACTTCCGCCATACCACGTATTCTGTTTAATGTAATATAAAAACGAGCAAACTTAATCCAATGTTAGATGTAGACCTCTTTACTGCCTTACTCCGAGTTCAATAATCATTTGCAAACAGTTGTGGTCCTTATCAAACGCTGCGTAATGCGGCGTCTGATCATAATTCAAACGGTTCGACACTCATTTCAATATTTCTGTATGTCAAAATACCTAAAACATATGCTCCAGTAATGTAAGCCGTGGACAGTTATTTAAAATTGATTACGTCATGGCAGTGCAAAGCTATTTAATTAAACAGTAATTTGTCTAAATAAAAAGTCCATTTCTCTACTACACAGTCTCTCAATGGAACAGTTTACTCTGTTAAATAGAAACTATTAGGTAATTTGTTTTGTATTATGGACATGATTTTGACTTATCATCTTCAATAACCCAAATCTTATTCCCAGGTCTTATATTTTCAAACCATTCCAAAAGCATCTTGCCACATTTTTTGAACATTTTTTATTGAACCATTTGACGTTTTCGGGTCAACTAAACAAGAACCACTGAGCGATTAATCAAAATACTGACGTAATATTTTACAAAAAAACAAACACCTATGTGATAGATGGACATGCCTTTGTTTAATGTTTTGGACTTAAACCAAGAAATGATTATTTTTCAAAGTAATAAATTATATTCGAGCCTCACTTTCTTAAACTCGATTAATCAAACTTATTTCTACGAGATTTAAATAATTCTAATTTTTAAGTTCACTGCAAACCACTCGGGATCAGGTCAGAGGCCGAACTACTCGACATGTTATTGCCTACGAAGAATGCTTAACCCACTTATGCATCGCGTCCTTTACTAGGAACATATGCTAACATACTCTGATTAGACGCCGCGTAATCCGGGGTCTGGTCAGAGTATACATGTATACTGTATTCTCGTAAGAATTTCAAAATAATATAATTCGAAAATGTAATATAGAATTGGCACTTCGTACATCAAATATGAGCTATTCCAATTTAATTATAAACATGGAAGAACCCTACTTGCGTAATGATTGGATTAATAAACCTTTACCAGGTTTAAATTACAATTTCTTGCAATGTATTTAAATTGATGTAAGTTGAAACGGGCCAACATTACAATTTCTATACAGTACGAGAAGGCTGTATGCAACATTTTAGGTTTGTGATCTGAGGAGAAACTCGATTTGTTGTTTATTACGACGAGTGTAAAATATCTCAGACGGTGTAATTAGCAGATCTGATAAACTATATCGAAAATAGGAATATCCTGTTACAAATTACTATGTTATGTCGATAAACTGATTGACGAACTGTTATTCAGATTTAGTGGATCTGATGATTGCAATCTTTTGATTTGGCGGATTTTGACAAGTTGAACACATTTGCCAAGAGGACGATAATTATATAGACAAAAGTCAACTAAACAGACAATTAATGAAAATGTTCACACAGTGACGTTATTTTTACCCGTTTTAAACAAAACTAATTGCAAACGTAATGTTGTAAAATGAAGAATTTTTTTTAGAAATCTTTATATATATTGGATATTTGTATCTGAGTTGAAAACGATTTCTTTCCCCAAAATCTGGGTTTTGCTATGAAGTTTTTTGCAAATAGTATGGAGCTAGATCAGACATTGCGTTTATCTCTTTCACTCACAATGACGTCATAAAGCGTATTTGCAAACAGTTTTGATTCTGATCAGACGCTGCGTTACTGTCACTGATACATCTATGACTCGTCAGCATGTTCAAATTTATTTTATAAATCACATTGCATGACGCTTGCAATCAGTTTTGTGTAAACGGCAAATAAAAGCATACCACTACTCTTGTATTAAAAAAATTGGAGATGTTTTTATTTCGAAATATAAGCATTTATGCTTAAGTTAGTATGTCCATTGCACACGATTTGGAGTCAGACAGATCATACGTCGAATAGCCCGTCTTCCGATCAGACTCCTAACTGTTTGTTATTTACAGTCTTCCCTCTCTACAACGACATCCAATGGGAGACACAACTAGTGTGCGTTATTCAGAGGGGGTCGTTACAGGGAGGGAACTTGGCTTACATTTGCAAACAGCTTGAATCCAGATCAGACGCCGCGTAACGCGGTGTCTGATCTGGATTCAAGCTGTTTGTCACTCGTCATTATGTTTATTATGTAATTTATGTAAGAAAAACAGCAGAGAACAATTTTAAGTAGACGATAATGCATCAGTGCAAGCATTTCGAATAATTTTCTGGGGAACTGCGGCAAATGTCGTTGCAAGGAGGGAGTCGGTGTTCGGAGGGCCGTTGTAGGGAGGGAACGCTGTAGATTGAAACGTGTTTTCAACAGTGTACAATTAAACGTCATAAAATGAAATGTCATAATTGTCAAACAGTTGTGAGTTTCTACAACTTTTGGCAATGCGTTTAAACAGCGAAAACCTGTACAATGCCAACATGCTTTGCAACAAGTAAGCATTTTCAAGAAACGGTCGTTACCTGCTGCTTATCTTAGATCGTTTGCGTTTAACTTTGTTGAACCGGTTCACTCGCAATGACGCCTGAAAGCGCGTTTGAAAACAGTTTGGGTCCTGATCAGACGCCGCATAACGCGGCGACTGATCAGGGTCCAAACTGTTTTACACTCGTATCAATATATTTTAGGTCATACTATTTCGAATCTTACTTCGAAACGATTGTGCAAACAAAAACTGAAGCAGACGACAATGAAACGGTGAAGGAGTAATACTAGCACGAAAGATTTTGCAGTAAAAGATGAAACGCTGGAGGGAACAACGTATTCGCCACAACAGTATATACAATGTACTTGAAAAACGTATTACATGCAAATTTGCTGATTGCAATAGTACATTTGAATTAACTTTATGTGCTTAATTTCATCAACATATTGACTTGTTTGGAGACAGCAACTTGATGCAGAACATGTAGTAATGCAGAACACTTCTTCAGTTGCGATCTACATCACCTTTCGTTTGAAGTAAACAGCTGCGTGTATGTATGTAGCTCGTATGTGATTCATTTTCAATGTATGATTATTTCACAGATGGTTTACTGTGCATGCTCAATGCTACGGTTTTTGCGTTGCCCATACGGTTCAACAGGGCTTTTTTCAGATGTTACTGCCAACTCTGAGTAGGTTTGCAAATGAATGCAATATTTTTGTAATTTCTGTTATACCTTACACCTAGCAATGGAGTGTATTGGCTTAGTTTTTAATGCTCGTGCATTATTTTGCCCCGAGTGATCCCAACGGAGTAATTGCAGAATCTAAAGTTATTAAACATGGTGATAGATTTACTATATCTATAGTGCCATAGGTGTTATCCACAGAAAAATGTTTTGAAAGATTTACATGTACAATCAACTATCTCTATTAAGATTACTTACAATAAGGCTGTTTGATAATATGAAAGACAAGTGTTGCCAAGCTTCAAGAAATGTGAGCTTACTGATGTACGTTCACATTGGTTTACGCAGCCACCTGTCTTAAACACAAAATGATTAGGTCAATTCAGTGGTCGTTACATGTATAGAGAGATTGTACTGTACTTTAGAACTTGAGCACGTTTCCAGGGCTCCGGATAAAAGCTTTTGTAACACTTTCACCATAAAATCCTACTTTGAGACTTAGCATCTTAATCATCTTAAATAGACAATTCAAACGTAGTAACACAAAATCAGTTATGGTTAAGAAATGGAAAAGTTAGTGCTTAGTAGTTCAAGATCTGGTGTGTTTTTTCTCATTATCCCCTCACTGCATTGCACCGAGTGCAATAGTTATTTGAAAACCGTTTGGATCCTGATCAGAAGTTCCGTAATGTAGCATCTGATCAGGTGCCAATCTGTTTAGCATTCATTTTAATATCTCTCATGTCAAAATATCTAAAATGTGGATAACAGAAATAAAAGCAGACGACATTCAATCAATCTGCACTATTTGCTTACAGGAATTTTTCAAAAATAACATAAAAATGAAAACTATAACAGGCACCCCTTCAATGAAACCATGTGTCAATGGCTCTCATACACATAAAATAATACACTAAGTATAAATGGAATAATGCGTTAATTAAGAAATGTGTTAGCAGTGCTGTAAAACAACGGGCATCTGCAGAAACAATTACGTGTGCAATGCCAGGTTGTATGTGATTGATGTTGTGTCATTTCACCTCTATGCCAGCCATAGGCAGCTCGCATGATAAATGTACCGAACAGGCATTCCTCAAAGCAGTCGAACAAATGGTGTAAACTATTATGTAACATACCGTGAATAATACGTTATTTCTTCCCATTAAAACGCAATGAAACGCAGTCGCAATACACTTAAATAATATATAAAAGTACATGTTTTTAATATTTCTTATGCATTTGTTTAAACTTAATTGCAAACAATTTGGAGCCTGATCAGACGCCGGGCTACCCGGCGTCTGATCTGGCTCCAAACTGTTTGCAGACTACTGTTTGCAATGGAAATAATAGTTTTAGCGTAAACGTGTTTAAGTAAGGAATTACATCTTCACCACTGTACAATGCAACTCAAAGTATGGGAGCCATCGGTTAAGAAACATGTGGAACTAAACAGATATAAGTTGCGAAGTGTACATGTATGACAGAAGTTATGCGAAAATCTGCTGAAGAAGCTATCTACATTATTTTTTGTCCAGAATTAAGCTGCATACCGTTTTAGAACTGACAATGTGGATTAATGTTTAATATCGTTTTATTGAGGATGAAACCCATACTAGCGTGCCACTGCATCGATACTAGAGTATTCTTTTTTTAGCCCTGTGTTTAACCTGCATTTAACTGCTGAATGGCATTACAATTGCCCATGCTTATTCAACCAAATAACCGCAAAACACTGGGTTTACTGTTTTCTCAGAAACAATGCATTGCGGAAAGCAATCTATTGCAGCCAACTAGTTGAGCAATACCTATGCATTTTATTGTAGCAATATCGTCTGCTTTGAAATTGTCTGCAAAGCAACAACTCAGAGTTATATAGTTTCATTGAAGACACATTAATACAACTGTTCTCCAATTTAAATCAAGATCAAATGCAGCGTAACCAAGTGTCTGATCTAGATCTAAACTGTTTGCAAATACCGATCAGTTTACGATCTATAGAATAAGGGTGACACTTTTTAGATTCATTTCAAATTCTAAGTACCTCTTTCAGTTACTGATTGATGAGGCTAACTGCATTGTACTTTATCAAGTAAAATAAAATGAGTCCCCATCAAAACTGTATTTTCTAATTGAAACAGTCTATGACCAGATCTGACATCCAATAGACCGGACTCTTATAACACTTAAAACAGTTCGACATAAGTATGCTGGACATTCATTCGAAAATTATTGTATTGTATTACGTATGCCTATACGGTCTAGGGGTCCATTTCATGAAATTTCGTAAACCTATTGTATATTTACGTACGATAGTCAGATTAACGATAGCGTTGAGAAAACATATGGGGCCCGTTATACTAAACAACTTACGCAAAATTTTTGCGTAAGTCAAAATCGGTTAACTCTTATTTTTTTATCATAAACGTTTGCAAACAGCAAAAAGCCAGATCAGAGGACGCGCTTTTAGCGCGTCCTCTGATCTGGCTATTTGCTGTTTGTAGCAAGTGATAATAAAAAATATAAATTAAAATTTAAAATTTTGACTTACGCAAAAATGTTGCGTAAGTAGTTTAGTAAAACGGGCCCATGGTATATAAGATCGTAAACAACCTATCGCATCGTATATATACGAACCGATACGATCGTAAATGCTGTTGAAACGGGCCACTGAGCCTCAAATGAGATCAGACAAATAGCGATTAATATCGATACACTACGTTGGCCGATGGGCTATTCTCGTCAACTGACGGTCAATACCGGACAATGCTCGAAAATAGCTTGGTACAATGGGCAAGGGGGCCGTCTTACGAGCCGTCGTAAGAAAAATATTGTCGTAAGTTGTATTATAAAATCTTCATTTTTTATTTATGTCTCCATTTCATATTGTCGTATGACATCACTTTGGAATCGTCTTTACAAGACGATTCCAAAGAGATGTCACAAGACAGGATTATATGGAGAAATCAGAAAATAGATGTATTTAAAGTGTTGACTTACGACCATTTTTGTCGTACGACGTTTCGTAAGACGGACTCCAGGTGAATACTGATATTGACGGACATTTATCATTTATGGCTTTCAATCCTAAAAACATATCTATTTCATAGTAACAAGTGTGTGTGTATACAGTGTTCCCTCCCTACAACGTCCCTCCAAACAACGACCCCCTCCTTCCAACAACGCTTCCCGCAGTTCCCTGAACAAGACAAGTATGTTTCTCGCTTTACGAGCTGATGTATCGTTTGCTTAAAATTGTCTTATGCTGCTTTTTCTCATAGTTACATTGAAGTGGACATTTTACATAAAAATATACGAGTGACGTGTGAAACAGCTTGAATCCAGATGAGGCGCTGCTTTATACGGCGTCTTATCTGGATTCAAACTGTATGCAAATATAAACCAAGTCTAAATTGTCCTCCCTAAAACAACCTTCTCCGAGCAACACACACAATGAGTGCCTCCCATCAGGTGTCGTTTTAGAGAGGAGCATTTTATAAGTAAAAAAGAATGTAAAAAGTCAATTAACAGACGATTAGTACCTCTGGGCTCAACAGCAACTATCCAGTGGAGAGGTCATTATTCTTTCCCATTTAAACTCAAAGAAACAACACTCAACAATGTCATTTCGTTGGGTAATATCAGTTCCTTGAAAACAAAACTCGAGATAAGAAACCTTTTAGATGAAACATTGAAATGATTTGAACAAAAAAGTAACGTCTAGTGAAGAAACATTACATTCTCTAGTAAATATGATAATCGTAAAATGTAGAATCTATTTTCACTTTGTTTTGTGTATGAATAATTTCCAGATCATGAAAGTGTATACTTCTTTGACATACGGCGATACCTAATGTTGTCGATTATGCGGCTGTTGAAGATAACTTCCGTGACACTGTTTAAGGAAATTTAAAGACCATATATATTGATGATCTCTAAATATGCAAGAAACATTATTGAAGTGTTTAAATGATTTACAAAATATAATTTAGGCTACATCCGGGGTTTCAAGCTCTTTACGGTATTATTCAATGTTGTAAATTCTATGTACATATATAGATAAACAATTACAAATCATACGATCAAATACATATGAACAGATATATTGTTTTCAAAATGCTCACTTTTAATATCCTGGTTTTCTCTTCACCCCATACATGTACCTCTGTATTTTAGTTTGAAACCGCAATCAGAACTCTCAAGTATTTTGATTTATGTATGCTTCTCGGTGGATTACCACGAAATGCCAGTGGATTATTAATTGATAATTTCACTTCTTTAAGCAGTGGAATTATCGCCACTCGCGCTTTTATTATGAATTTTCCCCGTAGGGCTCTCCAAGAATCGTAGACAATCGTGTCTTATCGTTTAATTCCGGCAGTCCGGTTTGTCGCGAACCACTCAACGGAAGAACACGAATCCAAGATCGGGTGCAACGTCAGTCAGTCTAAAACTAGGTAGTGATAAGGGGAGATAATTGAGGTTAAAGTTGTCTGCCCTTGGAATTTTAAGCAAAAAATGACATTCTTATTGGGCTTTTATTTCATGTGTTACAGATTTAAAAGTGGTATTTTGTTAGCAATTATCAATGTAGGAAAATAATCCAAAATGGCCGCCGTATATGCCTACCTTATTAATTTCTACTCACATAAATTTTCTTGATTGAGGCTTTCATTTCATTTGTTAGAGATTTAAAATAGTATTTTTTAAGCAATTATTAAGAAGTTTTCCCAAATACATATTTTGAAAATGTTTTAGGATAATTTCAGACTCATTGAAATCCAAAATGGCTGCCAAATAGCTATTTTTAGTAACTATTAAGCTTTTCGAGCAATTCAACCACTTTTATTGACTGTTATTGATATTTATGTAAACCATTTTAGTTAATTCTTAATAAACATTAACTGAGAAATCCGATAATCTTTCATATGATTGGTTCCTGTCATCCAGTGCTGATATTATCCAAAATGGCTGCCGTTTATACCCCTTGTTACTAATTTCTACTAATATAAATGTTCTTGATTTGCCAGGTTATGCAAATATTTTTTTGTGTTTGTGTCTTTCAATGCCATTGTGCCAAACAAAGTTCATGCTGATAAATGCTGAAGTTGGTAATGCTTTATGACAGGAATAATAAATGACCTACATTGACCACCATACAATACAAGTGCTTATTTGATCAAGTTTGATTTTTTTTTCTGATACATTTAACTATAAGTATATATGTGCAAATAAAAGGGATATTTTTTTTACAAAGGTAGCACATATTTATTATTTCTTAGTTCAAAATAAAGTTATATAATGTGTAGCATTGTATTAAAGTTGATTTTCTCACCGGGGGTGCAAAGCACACACACATATTTGTCACTAGTTTTCGCGGGTTTGTTGAAATTGTTATTTTCAGTTGAAATTAATTATGTTATTATATACCTATCGATGATTTATAGAGATTTTTCAGTTAGATAAATTTGATATCGTCACTGTTGATATCATCACTACATGTAGTGATGATATCACTTTTGTGACGTCACGTCATAATTAGTATAGTGATGTCGCGGTAATCAATTTTGTGTGTTTTTTCTGTAAAAACGTCATTAAAATATATACGAGAATAATCAATTCCTTTGATTCCTGCGGACTCGTTTTTAACCAGATAACAACACATTCTCATGATATATTTTTCATATCAATCCAAAGAAATTGATTATCCTCTATATATCAATGGTGAATATATGTTTACCTGGCCATAGCATGATATATTAAGCCGTGCATTTAATGACTGTTTCAAAGCATGTGTCATTACATTGTTTGAATATACGGAAACAAATGTAAGACATAAATAAACCACTTAATTAGTGATACAAAAACCGCTGCAAAGCTAAATACCTGTTTAACTTATTTAACGGGTTCACAGAGGAAACACTGTGAAAATGAATTTGAACGATACTGTGTTTGATCTTTCACAAGTACAATGTAGTTGGACTGGAAAATAGACTCCAATAAGTAGAGGAAGTGTGTGTGGCACATTGACAAATCCCAGTACTTTAATGAAGTCCAATCATTTGATGAAAGACCTAGGCACAAATGAAAAAAAGTGACTTTATCAGATGAGAGAGATGTTGTATCTCCAATTGAATGTGAGCTGCTACAGCAATGTCACTCCTGTTCGGGTTCGTGGAACAAACAAACACAGAGGATACAAAGTCGTAAACATTGAGTTCTGGTGTATCGTAGACAGTTGGGCTATGATCCCGATTATGCACAGCTGTAATATTCCCCCAACTTGTAATGTTCTATGATAAATTTTATCAAAATGAAGAGGTCGACCCAAGAAGGAGTTTCCTGTTAAGCAATCAAGACAATATATTAATTATGCCGCTGCTCTGATAAGTGACGATGAGCGACATTCGGCATGAATAAGTGATGTTCATATGATGGCAAGGGAGGACATGTGCCATCACAGTTCTAAAAAGAAGTTTAAATAATTTCTAAATAGGGATAATAGTATTCTAGATAAAGTTACTAATTCAGACCAAGAATATTTGCAATCTGGACATGCATGGAATATTCTTAAGGAGCATGTCCAAGAAACAATGCTCTTACATTTATACATGTAATAACTCTGTTTTACTTTTAGGTGCAATGAGAAGTGAAAGAACAGTCTGTTTGTTCAAGACTGCTTCCTGCAACAGTATTTTGGAAGTCATTGGGAAAAGGGAAAGCGTCTCACTAGGGTTCTTGGTATTAAAATTCTGACAGGTTCTAAAAAGGTCATTAATATTCTGAACCGTTTGAGTCATCGCATAAGCCACATGGCAGTAGAAGAACTGAAATCTAAATTCGCGACAGAATTAAGTGAGTGTAAAATGTCAACTCCTAATATATTATTACAACTGGTTTGACAACTGGTCTGGCGTTGGACAATTTTGACCAGTTCTTCTACTCACATGTAGTTTATGCTATGATACATATGGTTAAGAATATTAATAATCTTTCTAGAAAGGTTAGACTTTTGATTCCAAGACCAATAGCGAGGTGCTTTCTTGTTGGTTTTTTTGTCCATGACTTGCAGCAAACACTATGTCACAGGAAAAGTATTGACCAAACAGGTTGTTCTTTCACTTGTTACTGTACCTAATAGGAAAGCAATTGTCCATGTATATGTAAGAGTATATACGTGTTATATATGTCAACAGTATAGACATACTATAGTTACACAGAATATTTGTTATATATTCCTGGGTGAAAATTAAAACCTACAACCAGATGCTTTTATAAATCTTTAAAAGTAAAAGAAAGCAAGATGTATCAATTGACAAATCATCTTATCAAAGTTGCTAATATTATAAAGGTTGGTTGCCAACATTTACTAGCACTTAGCTCATATCATATAAAACCCACACTATATATACTCATAGTATATAACTTTCATTTGCTGTAACTAGCCTGCAATGGCTATCAGTCTAGCGGTTGAGCATGTGTATAGCACATTTAAGAATAACTTAAAGTCGCCTTGTAGCTCAGTTTGACCCTTCACTAGAGCTTCGACGGTTAAGGGTTCAGGTAGTTAATTGACTTTTTCTAGGTCTTTGATTGAGACGTGCCAATAAAATGTTGCCAGTACAATTGAATTGTAGTCAAACTTTGCCCTTTTGACCGTATTACCTTCTATTAGATTTGCATTCGATACAATAGTTCCACTATTGTTAGATCTTTTAATGAACTTCAATTGCAAGAAAATCCTGTCATCCAGACTTCAAGCCTGTGAGGATATTGCCACCTTCATTGAGAATATTAATGTAGCATATATGAAAGGAAGTTAAAATCGCAATGCCTTCGGAGTCTATTAGTGTTTCAGACACATGATCCTTGAGAACATCTCATACATGGTCAGATTGAAGAATCTTGTTTTGATTTAGTTACTTTCTCTATAATACTATGATCCCTATTTACAGTTTATTTAAAGTTCCTCTTACAACTGCAATGGCACATGACACCCTTTGCAACCATAGTACGCTTATTGTCACTTCTCGGAGTAGCATCATAATCATATTGTCTTAATTGCTTTCATTGTTTCGCATTTTCCCGCATACTCTTTCTTGGATTGACCCCTTGGTTTTGAAAAGTTATAATAGAACATACCGGTTGGGAAATATAACATTGCCATACTGTCTTCGATAGTCAAAAATGCAATGCATCTAGCCGCAGCAGTGACATTGTTATAGCAGCTCACATGATAACTTATGGAATCATTAAATGATGCTGAAAAAATAATGGACGCATATTTGGAGACATGGCTTTTCTCTTGACTGATAAAATCACATTTATTTTATTTGTGCCCAGGTCTTTTCATTAAAGATTTGACTTCACTTAAGCACTGGATTTTGTCAATGAACCAGACACACTTCCTCGATTTATTGGTGCCCATCTTCTTATCTAACTACATTGCCTTTGTAAAAGGAAATACAGCTTGGTTAGTATCAGAGTTTCTCCTCAGAGAGTCCGTTAAATTAGTAAAACGTGTATTTAGTTTCGGGGCGCTTTTTAACCATTGAGTGGTTAACTTAAGCCCCATGTTTGTTTCCGTAGATTTGTAAAAAATGCTACTGACCCATTCTTTGAAAAACTTATTAAACCTCCTGCTTGATATACCATGCTACAGCCAGATAAGACGTATATTCTCCATTTATATACAATCAACTGAAAATAACAATTTCCACTAACTCGCGAAAACTAGTGATAAATTTGTTTTTATGTACATTACATATCCGGGAACAAAACATGGGCTTTTATACAGTGCTACACATTTTATAAAATTATTTTGATACTAAGTAATAATAAATAGGTTCAACACTTGTAAAGAAATATCCACTTTATTGGCTCCTATATCTTAAAATTTATCCAAAACAGACAAAATCAATCTTGACCAAATAAACATGCACTTTGATTGTATGGTGGTCAAAACAGGCCACTAATTATTCTGTAAAAGCATTATCAACTTCAGCATTTATTAGCATGAGCTATGTTTGGCACAATGACATGGAAAGACACAAACAAAAGAAACATTTGCATAACCTTTCAAATCAAGAAAATCTATATTTGTAAAAAGTAGTCAAAAAAGGGGAATAAACGGCAGCCATTTTGGATTATATCAGCACTGGGTGACAGGAACCAATCTAAATAAAAGCCAACCCAATTTTTTAGTTTATATTCAATAAGAATTAACTAAAATTGTTTACATAAAAACAATAACAGTCAATAAAAGTGGTTGAATTGCTCGAAAAGCATAATAGTTACTAAAAATAGCCATTTGGCAGCCATTTTAGATTTCAATGAGTCTGAAATTATCCTAAAACATTTTCAAAATATGTATTTGGGGAAACTTCTTTAATAATTGCTTAAAAAAATACCATTTTAAATCTCTAACAAATGAAATGAAAGCCTCAATCAAGAAAACCTATGTGAGTAGAAATTTATAAAGTAGGTATACACGGCGGCCATTTTGGATTATTTCAGCACTGGATTACAGGAAACAAATTAAATAAAAGCTAGAATGATTTCTTAATTAATGTCCAATAAGAATCAACTAAAATTGTTCGATATGAGTAGCAATTGTAGTCAATATAAGTAACTTTATCGCTCGAAAAGCTTAAATGTTACTAAAAATAGCCATTTGGGCGGCCATTTTGGATTTCAGTCAGTCTAAAACTAACCTAAAACATTTTCAAAATTTGTATTTAGGTAAACTACATTGATAATTGCTAACAAAATACTTTTTTTAAATCTGTAACACATGAAATAAAAGCCCAATAAGAATGTCATTTTTGCTTAAAATTCCAAGGGCAGACAACTTTAACCTCAATTATCTCCCCTTATCACTACCCAAATACGCGTCAGACGATTGTTTCCGAACTCCTGAGTAAATATGCTATAAGATAGTACCAAAAGGTTGTATGGTCCTTTCACCGCAAATAAAAGTGGTCTACAGCTTAGACTATATTTATTAGGATGACAAACAGTTTGGAGGATGATCAGATACCCGGTGTTTGATCTGGCTTAAAGCTGTATGCAATGAGCATCATTGTTTTAGCGTACAGTGGAGACAATGTGATTATTTACTTATAAACGCGTTTACACTAAAACTATAATTTTAATTGCAAACAGTTTAGAGCCAGATCAGGCTCCAAACTGTTTGCCACCAAGATAAGCATGAACTATCAGAGTTATCCAAATGTTGTACTTTTCTACGTTTTAGTGTTTTGCGTTTGAGAATCGATGCGTTTAAACAGGAAGGAATAACGTATGTTCCAATGTTAATACGTTTATAGGGAAAGAATAACGTTTTCTCCACTGTAAGAGTAAGTGATTGGTTAGATTCCCTTCTTGCTGTATTAGTGCCTATAGCGGCTTTCCTAGTGCAGTGTTATAACATTATCGTCGATGACATCGTTAGCTCCTGGTTGATGTTGTATTTTCCAATATCAACCGTAGACTAGTTTAAGGCCAATTCAGTCCGCCAATTCAATCTCTGAAAAACAGGGCTCAAGAAAACCGAACAGTCGTGAACGACAGCACATTGTACCTCTTTTAAATGACTGTTAAACATATCTTGTCTTAACCGTTTCGCTGTTAAATAGTTCGTGGGTTTTATACCCTTTTACCGCCATGTTGTTGTCTGTTTCAAAATTGTTGTCTGCAATATCGTTTCAAAGTTCATTTTAAGGCACAATGACTGACACAATTTCGATACGAATGTCAAACAGTTTGCAAAGGCGCATTTTGATGCCATTTAGAGTGAAATAGTTAAAGCGTCTCAAAATAGATTTTCTTTCTTAGCTCTGAGGAGTATGGGTTTCAAACGTTTCACTGTATTTAATTGCTAATCCACATACCAAATTGCTCGGTCTCTGATAAGTATCCAAAAGGAGGACCACACGAATTTATGTGTTAATCCATATAGCTGATTGATATTAATACACAGTCAAAAGTTCATCATGATTTCATCAACCTCCCAGCTTCCTCATTTCATTCTCAGCTGGGGGATAAGACCGATTTCTAGTTCGCCATTTGTACACTTAGTAGCTAGAATATGCAATCTTATTATTCATAACAAAGTCGAACTTCGATAAACCGAACTGACTTAAGTCGATCTTCCCAATCTTTCTTCATTCGAAATACTTTTGTTTCTGATCTCTTAAGTTTAACACATGTCCGTATTCGTATCCATATATAGCCATGTTTTACTTTGAAATAAGGGAAAATCCAACAATTTCGAGACCGAGCAATCGAACTTCAGCGCTTGCATTGTCTTAATTAGAATACTATGACTTTTGCAAACAGTTTGGATCCTGAGCAGATGCTGTATTATGACCAAGGTCCAAACTGTTTGGTACTTATTACGATAACACCTCAGTTAATTTGCCTAAAATGTCGAATTGAGAAATAAAAGCACACAACATTTGTAAAGGAGATGACGTACATGTAATGGCAGTGAATATGTTAATCTTGGTTGAACCTGGATATCTTAACAGTATAACTGATGCACTGACACAAAATAACGGTGTTTCATCAGCCGATCTACTTGCTGAATCCAAACATTTTGTAGTTATATTCAACGTTTTTCCAGGTTAAATACCTTAAAACTGAATCTAAGTATTTTCGCAAACGATACATTTGAAGCAGAAGACAATTCAGCGTGATATGGGTTAGATATCAGCTGGGGATATGGTCTATATATAGTTAACCATTTGTATACTAAGTAGCTGAAGTAAATCGTTTATCCGAGTAAATTGAATGTTACTTCTCTCATATTATGTCCATTGACTTTGTAGGCAGTGTTCCGTATCACTCATTAGATATTTCATACATACAATTATACAATAATGTACCACAATTAGTGATTGCGTTGTAAAGTAATATTAATGACACTTATGATGAATACATTAATGGAAAAGAGCACCAACAGAGTAATGCCAAGACCAAATTATAGTCAACTGTTCCTTATCACTCTTTAGAGATATCATAAATACTATTACACAATACTATACCACAATTTGTGATAAAATTGTAAATTAATATTAGTGACAATTATGATGAATGCATCATTTGAAAAGTCAACCAAAAGGGTAAAGCCAATAACAAATTATATTCATGCGCGTAGCCGAGTGGATAAATGTTATTCTTTCCCAATAAATGCTCTTACGATAAAAGTACTATTTCCAGTGCCAAACAGTTTGGAGCCAGATCAGACGCCGGGTCACCCGGCGTCTGAGCAGGCTCCAAACTGTTTGCCACTCAGCTTTATATCGATAGTCAGGATTGTTAAAAAGTTGTTATTTTCTATATTTTAGTTTATTGCGTTTGCGTTTTGTTTGCGTTTAAACGGGAAAGAATAACATATTCTCCACTGAACCTATACGTTGTTACATGTTCTCCCGGGATCCCCATTATTTGGTTACTATTTGCAAACAGTTTGGTACCAGTAAATCCTCATCTCATCTAGATACGAACTGTTAGACACTCTACCAACTCTAGTAATATTTCTCGAACACAATGACAGAAAAATCGACACTGATAGTTGTAGCATAAATCCTTGTAAAGAACAACTGTTTATTGTTTTAAAATGTTAATTCAATTAATCCTTTCACTGCCAAATCGTTCGTGGGAGTTTTACCCCTTTCACCGTTTCATTGTCGTATACTTAAATTTTAATGTCGGCATTATCGTTTTAAAGATAATTTTAAGGCAGTATGACTGACACAACTTCGACACGAGAGTCAAACAGTTTGGATCCTGATCAGACGCCGCGTAACGCGGCGTCTGATCAGGATGCAAACTGTTTGTAAACGCGCTTTAAGCGTCGTTGAGATTGAAAGGGTTCATCAGTGAATCGAAATGTTCTATTAACCATTCGAATTTATTTTTATTGCCTTAAGGGAACAAAATTGTCTGGAATTGCTAATAGATCCCTTGGATTTCATATAAAACATTTCTCGTTTAAAACCTTAAGGCACATAATCATTATAAAGAATTAACCGTTTAACCCTCTAACAACTTAATATTCGTACAGTTGGGATTTTTGGTTTTTGGATCTGTTTTGGTTTTACATCGCTTGAGCGGTATTTTAGTCATCCAACTAATAAGAGGTGGAGGAAGACCCCTGAAACCGTTATCTTCGCTTCGTGTAATCAAAATCCACATAGCCTGTGCCTAAGACTGAAAACCACTTAAAAGATGTTGAAATTCAAACTGAAAAAAACAACTAAATAGCATTCTGGTTAATTTACTTCCAGCCACCTTTTAACTATCACAATTATGCTAGAATGCAGAATATATTTCTTTTTGTACATACTCATGGTTATATAGAATTGAACTAGTTTTAGTGGGGAATTAGAATTAGATGTGTAAAATGCGTATTTATTGGGTTCTGGATTACACGGGAAAGAAAACGACTGCTTCATAAAAACCAGTATGATTATGTAAGCTGTAACGTGCGTATCAATTGCTAAGATAAAGATACTCGTACATGTACATGTACCATGACAAGCGATACGACGCATCACATTAATTCAGTCGCTGCCAAGACATTATACATGTATGCTGAACACACTTTTCGTCTGCTCTTTTATTATGTTAGAAATTAGAAACTGCAAAATGTGGATCCTGTTCAGATGCTAGGCGTCAAATCTGAATCCAAACTGTTTCCAAGTAATGTGGAGAAAACGTTATTCTTTCCCAACGAACGCCTATTGTTTCTAATGACTAATCAGGCTCCAAACTATTTGCCACCAAGATATACATGAGCTATCAGACTTGTTTAAAAGTTGTACTTTTCTGCGTCTTAGTGCTTTGCATTTGCGTTTCGTTTGCGTTTAAACGAGAACGAAAAACATATTTTCCACTGTACCAAATGTACTCTGATATGACAATATAGAGAGTTAAATTCCCAAAAGACGTTCAGCTCCATTTCTGTTCGGTGATGCGCTTGAAGCATGCAATCCTCAAGCGAAATCAACTGTCTGGATTTGCTTAATTGTTCTCTTGTCCTTATAACATCGGTTTCATAATTGCTACATGTACGTATCTGCAAAATTGCAATTACACAATCGTTATAACCATATCGTTAGCAAACACTAACGTAACCGTGATGGGACGCCCCAACCATACATTGTAACATATGCTAATAAGATGAGAGCATGTTCCCCTAGGAGAGGGTTCAGACTCCTACATATGTATAGGATGACATTGCAGACCCTGATCAGAGAACTCATTCAGAAGATTTTTTATCTAGATCTACAATGTTATCGAAAATTGTCAATATACGCTAATGCAGTGGAGAAAAGTTATTCATTCCCAATAAACGCATTTTCGCTTAAACCAGCGTATAGCGTATTCTCCACAGTAGCAGGAGAAGGGTTTAATATGGTGAAATGTTTTCTATAGAACAATAATTGTAGGACATTTCCCTAGCTTTTGTTTACAAGACCTAAATTACAACATGTGACCTACATGTTTAGAAATGCTATTATAAATTTGATAAAACCTTTAAAGTTCTTTGCACGACAGATTCATTCTGGACCAGACATCAAGAGACTCGCTGTCTGTACAAGAAAAAATTCGTCTGACAGACTTTTTTTTACAAATATAAACTCATGAAAAACAAATTGCAACATGAAGCAGACGACTTTTTATCAGTTAATTATTCAGCCTTGAACTCTTTCACTGCCATATTACCGTCTGCTTAAATATTCTCGTTTATATAATTTCTTCAAAGTTTAAATGTTGGTATTTTGAATAGAGAAATATTTAACTATGTCTTAAACAGTTTGAATCTGATCAGACGCCATGTTACTCGACGTCTGATCTGAATTTAACCTATTTGCAAATATCGCTGTAGTCGCGGAGAGCATTGTAGGTCAATGGCTTAAACAGGCTATTTATGACCGCCACGCAACGATGAATTGGTGTTTTAAAACCTTTACAAACGTCAGTTATCATATTGTCAATACACCATTTTCTCTATATAACAATACACAGTTTTTTTTCAATAGAAAGTTATGACGAATGCCCAATAGAGACCCTTAATCTGTATGCCTGTCATAATATCGTCTCCTTTGAAATTGTCGTCAGCAAAATGTGTTAACCTAATATCTATGCATTCTTAAATTGTAGAAACCAAAAGACGAATGACAAAACAATTGGATCCAGATCAGACGCTGCGTCACGCGGCGTCTGATCTGGATCCAAACTGTTTTCAAATGCATGTACCCGTCAAGCCTCGATCGGCATAAAAAATGTTTAACCTTTTTCGCAAACGTGACCACTTATAAAATGGGCATTTAAAAACAGTGGATATTATCTGGACCATACAAGAAACACTTCATTTTCCATCTAATAACTAGATCTATATCAACTATTTTCACACGCAGGTCGACCTAAGTTCACAAATAAATCAATTGAATGGCTATATACATTCTCTTCATACAACAATTCTAAAGCAGACCACATATTACTGTCATATTCAGGATATCGTTTTAAGAACAACACAGATTGCTAGTTGCTGTGTTTTTTCGGACTCAAGGCGTGACATTTTCCCCCAAGCTTGCGAGAGTGATAGTGGAAAAACAAATCGAATATAACACCCGCTGCATGCTGTCCGAGAGTAAGGGCTACAGTTTAACCATGTGTTGAACCTCAGCTTCTTAACCAATCATTGTAATAGTTCTACGACAAGTGCTGCTTTATGTAGAATAAAGGTAATGCAGAAAGCTCCTTTCGGAGCTTTCTGCATCGAATTTATTTTGCATCAAACAAGAACATATCTCAAACACTGCTTAAGTATATATGAATACTGTTTTAACACATGGATGATTGTGGCTGCGGAAACGGTTTAAAATCATTTAGGGTAGTTCAGAGGGTGAAATGGCTTATCGTAATTTAGTGGCTGGCTTTACAGTATTAAGCACGCGAAGCATGTTCTATGACATGGTGCGGTTAGTGTAAGAGTGATTGCTTACAGGAAGTGCCGCTTTTATCCAAGAGAGCTAATTTATCGTTAAAAGCAATTGATTCACTATGGTCTTCAAGTGATATAAAACAAAAAATATTATGGAGGATAATATTCAGGACATTAAGGTAATAGTTTGAATTTTTTTCTTTGTAAAGTTACATTGTAGTTAATCACTTTAATTTCATTTGGAACTCAAATTTAATTTTAGTTGTAGGAAATTTCTGTATTTTTTTTAAATATTTACGAAAATATACTTTCCTATTTTAGAGCTTGTTAACGCTTCCATTACACAAGGGAAATTATGCGGGGTGAGGTTTTTTGAGGAAAATGATTTGAACACATTTCATTGTTTTATAGGACCGAAAAGCATGTTGATTGTACCATTAAGTTAGTAAATGTCACATGCATGAATGAGTGAGTTAATTAATGTAACATACATGAATGAGTGAGTTTAGATAGACATCCAGTTCCCCTTCAATTCGATGCTTAACCCTGGCAGAATAAGAAGAGCGTAATAATAAGTCGAACCCTCTATTAGGGCCACTAAAACATCTATCTGATAGATTTAAAAAGTGGTGAAAACTTGAAGAAAGATGAAATAAAAGTAGAAAACTCCTACAGCAGCGTTCTGTTTTACTTTCATCTGTCTTTATGTAACCACCTGCCTATACCCTTTCACTGACAATGACGAGAAAAGGCATGTTAATTGGAATAGTCTTAACTCATTCACCCCTGAAACGTTAAATAGACAATTCTAGTTTGCAATAGAATCAAGTCCATTTTTGAATAGTTAAGGTGGTTTTTAACAATATTTTACAAAATGACAGTGTATACCCTGAGCACAGGGCTCCTTTAGGAGCCCTTTGATCAGGGTAAACACTGTTTTTATAGGACAAGTGTTCTCTTGATAGGTATGTGATTTGTTAATGACGAGTTTACTCGTCGCTAGGGTTCAATTGCGAAAGACTTTCCCTGTATAGATGCTGGAATATATCAGTGTAAACATATTACTATAGGATGATCTTAAGACACTGCATCGAGTGGCCATAATGGTTTAGCAAACAGTGCAGACCCTGATGAGAAGTCGCATAATGCGTCTAATCAGGGCTAAGCAGTTTGCCAATGAACACTTTAGTAGACACCGTAATGTATAAAATACAGTGGAGAAAACGTTATTCTTTCCCGTTTAAACGTAAACGAAACGCAAACGCAAAGCACTAAACCGAAGAAAAGTACAACATTTTGACAATTCTGATAATTAATGTTTATCTTGGTGGCAAACAGTTTGGAGCCTGTCAGACGCCGGGTTACCCGGCGTCTGATCTGGCTCCAAACTGTTTGTACAGGAAATAATAGTTTTAGCGTAAACGCGTTTATTGGGAAAGAATAACGTTTTCTCCACTGTATGTTATTCCTGATTGGTTTTATTCTTAAAGAAACAAATATTTGATTGTTGTTGGGTTTTTTTTTCAAAATAAGTTAAATATAGATTATTTCTTCAATGGATTGGTTCGCGTGTACTGCATGTACATATAGCTTAATTCTTTCACTCTCAATTGCGCTATAAATTGCGTTTGCAACAGTTTGGGTCTTGATCATACACTGACACTTTTAACTCATTACTACTAGTATGTCAATACGCCTTCTAACGCCACTTAATCTTCCTACTTTAAGCAATAGTAGTCATTAGCGTGGAAGTTCTAGATATTAATCATGGATATCAATTCAAGGTTTTTATTTATCCCAATAGAAACATAACTCATTGAACCCTAGTCACGCCTATGTGCGACATTTGTAAACAGTATACATGTGAGGAGTACACTTGCCATATGCAAATAGGGCTACTCTGATCAGGTCTGCACTGTTTGTTTCTGGAAAAACTATTGTCAATATCAACCCTAAAACGTAAAAAATGTACTAGACTATAATTATGTAAATTGAAAACTAGATTTGGCCATTTGTGGTTTCAGGGAGCAAAGGGTTAAAGGGAACATTTGGCTTTACTTTAAACTTGTTTTAAGTGATAACAAGTCTTCAAAACCAGACTATGGTGTAAAGGGATAAGCAGATGCTATAAGTGTAGGGGTTAAGCGAGCAGTTGTTGTAATAAGATGTAATGCATGTTTTATGAGAGTCTATTAAACATGGCATGCTGTATGCTATAAACGTCATTACCTACATGTAGCAAGCACTGTTTCTCCGATAACTGCTGAATGTAATTGCTAATTAAACCCTGTTATGATGCATTTTCAATAAGTGTTGCATTCAATTCGAATAAAATCAAAGAACGACTAGTAAATATTAGGTTTAATTTAACCCATTAATATCTCTGAATATTGCAATGAACTCTCTTATGTGCTTGAAGTTTTCGATGTATTATACATGTACATGTATAGGTATAAAAAGAGGTCCAAAGATTTGCCCATACAGCAGACTGATTCAGATGAAAAAGCAAATGGTATAGACTCTGATAAGATTCCGCAAATCTGGGTCTACACTGTGTACTAATGTCTGATTTTATGAAAGCCAGGCATTACTAGGTTCAATTCCACCCACGGTCTTGTCATCTCTAGCTTGAAAATAATGCTGTCTGTATTTTTACCAAAAGAAATATGGATATAAGTATTACAGTGAAGAAGATGATTTTCTTTCCCAATAAACGCGATGACGCTAAATATATTATTTTAATTGCAAACAGATTGGAGTCAGATCAGACGACGGGTAACTCTGCTTCTGAGCAGGCTCCAAACTGTTTGCCTCTCATATTAACATGAATAGTCAGAATACTAAAATATGTAATTTTCTACATTTTATTACATTGCATTTGCGTTTGTTAGCGTTTAAACGGAAAAAATAACGTTGTCTCTACTATACAGGGTTTCGATCCTGATTTGGTAATAAGATTGTGTTAATCCAAACTGTTGGCAATTGCTCATGTACCCGGGCCAAAACGGGATTATTGGTTCAAAGGAATATCAGACGTTTTGATACTATTTCGAACTATTCATTTTTCTTTTTTAGAGTATTTTACTCAATATGTTGCTGTTAATATATTCACCCGTTCATGAAAATGATTCTTATTAAGTTGGTTAATGAAAATGATTCTTATTAAGTTGGTATTCCTGTGCAACATAAGAACATGTTCTCTTTCCTAGCAGAGTTTTTCAGTATTTTCAACTTATTACCTTTCATTGTATGGTTCCTTTTAAACGGGATTATCTACTGTAAAAAACCTCATAATTAAGTATATTCTCCAAAATTGTGGTAAACATGCTAAGGAAATGTATTGAAAGAATCCTCCGCATTTGATGTTGTCTGCTGAATCTTGTAAGGAATATTTTTAGATACACTTCGAAGATATTTCTGTCGAAGTTTTTGTTTTATTAATTCAAATACAAATACCACATCTCTAAGTGTCTTGTTTATTTTTTTAACAGAAGACAAAATGTTAGTCTTTCGCGTTGAAACGAGTTAAAAGTCAGAAAAAAATGAAATCCCTTTTTATATCCGACGACTGATATGGCTCCAAATTGTTTGCAATAGAAACACTGTTTATCAACATAAACGCGTTTATTGGAAAACAACAACAACAACATACTTTCTACTGTAGTTGTTATTACCGTCTTCGTGATTGTTAGTGTGCATGTGCACTGTTGGTGTCCAATATTAAACCTTTGCATGTTCATATGTGTTCGTCTGCAACAATTGTCGTCTGCTATTGCTGTAACAATAACATTTCGAAATATTTCTTTTGAAAACAGGATCAGAGTGTCAAATAGTCAGGGTTCTGATTAGACGCCGCGTTACGCGGCGTCTCATCAGAATCCAAACTGTTTGCAAAGGTTATCATAATTTCATTGCTGACATGCTAGTAGTAATATAATGCACTCTATCAATCAACGATAAATGTAAACACTGCTAAACAGTTCACTTTGTCTAGAATTGATTGTTCCTGGAATGGTCTTCGAAACTATTTATTATTCAAGTAAACATTATCCCTTACTTTGCCATCATAACGTCAGCTTCAAGTGTATGTACTGAAATCTTTTTCATGTTTTGACTCTGCAATTTGTATTTGCTTAACGAAACTCACACACGATCTAGTACTAGTTTGGATCCTGATCAAACGCTCTCTACTAGAGCCCCGGATAAAGGGAGTATTTCCAAAACAAATTAATAATAATGATCTATTTCTGCTTAAACCTTGTAGTGTTACTTATTATTTGAATCGATTCCTCGAGACGATTCAAATGAGAAATAACATTATAGGATGTGCTTCTAAAATAAATGAGAAAATGTTGGATTTGTTCATTTAACTCTCTCTTATCTGGAGCCATGTTCTATGACTTTTTATATTGGTAAAATCTGTTTTCAAATATAAGTCACGTAGTAAATAGCCGCTATGTACTTTCTATGTTGTAGAATAGCGTGCAGCTTATAGCAGGGCTGCCATTTCTCCGGATTTTTACTAAATCTTAGGATTGTTTTTCATGTACATGATAGCTTAAAGCAGACTGAAAGTAAAGCAGAATGCGCCCTAAGGCGCATTCTGCTTTACTTACAGCCTGCTTAAAGTGTTTGCATGTCAATAAAACAAGAAAAAGGCTATGGGGTAAAAGTACGTTTCGTAAAATCGCACTTGAAAAATACAAATTTGGAAATCTTAGGATTGTTCATGTCAACTTATGGCAGCCCTGTAATAGCTGTTGGTGTAATTCTTCAATAAATACCCGAAGTTAACAAACTCACGCAATGTTGATATCTGAACCAAGTAATATTTATATTTGGACATATGATTCTTTTTTTACAAAAATGACGTTAAATTCGTATAGACACATTTTTTCTAGGGGGTATGACTTGAGGATGTATTGCACAGAGGAGGCGGGGTTTATTGATCTGCTCTCCGCGAAACGTTTTATTGCGTTGCCTTAGTAATGCAGTTATGGCTATTCCTTTTAAGGTACATGTACATGTTATTCGTGTTAACAATCTGTAAACCAATATGCCGAGTGACAAACTGCTTGAATACAGAGCAGACGCCGCGAGTAATTGTAATGCATTCAGTGCAGTTGTGTGGTCCTTATCTTTTAAATCTCTATACAAATGTGCACGGGTTGCAATTTAAGAATAAACTCATTTTTAAAATAACAAATCTGCAGCTGTGATTTTATCGGCCAATTTTGCGTCTATTTGATGTATCAAAATTGAATTGTTTTGACACAATCAGTGAACAAATCAACATGTTAACGTCTGTAATAAGAACTTATTTGATAATTTGTTTGAACTTCTGGATGATAAGGGATTGTAATTCGTCCCCGTTTAAACGCTAGCGCAATACAATTAAATCTAGAAAAGCATAGTTACTTGATAATGTAAACGATTCTTTTTTATGGAGCCTGGTTAGCCGCCTTCTACCCGGCGTGTGATCTTACTCATGACTGTTTGCAATGGAAATTAACCGTGCCATGACAAAACCTGCCTTATTGCATTGCCTAGTGTACAGACCAAACACAAATGCCATCACAGGATCTGCATCTGAGTTTGGTCTACACTACCAAATGCCGTTTATATTAAAATATATAAAAATGCTTTAGATACAATGTACATGTGTGTGTCAAACAGTGTGGATCAAGACCAGCCGCCGCGTCTTTGACGCGGCGGCTGGTCTTGATCTACACTGTGTGCAATTCAATGAGGTAGGTTTTGTCATGACAAGGCTCAAATATTATTTACCACATACACATTTATTGAGAACTAATAACGTCTTCTCAAACTGTATAAGCACGTACGTATCTAAATACGCACAAAAGATGCGTTTTTCATGAGCAACATGAGGAAGAGTCACTCTTGACATAATGTTTCTAGAAAACAAGTTCATAGTACTTTAAGTAGAGGATCTTACATAAATGCTCATTATTAAACATTTTTAATAAATTTATCTACTAAAATTATATGACGCAAGCTTTGGCAAGCGCCATACTAAATTTAGTCAAAGAATTTATTAAAAATGATTAGTAATGAGCAAAATGTGTAATTCTAATAATCACGTAACAACTTCAAACACATGCAGCGCTTATGAACGAACAGACCAGGCCGGATCACAAATGATAAGATGATATACAATTACTTTACGCTGCTCCCAGACCACAACTTATGTGGTAAACTATTTTAAGCTTTTCACCGAAATAGGCAACTAGAGTTGTATTTTGCACAGTATTCTGTAAAGCGGCGGCTGATAGGGGTCCAAACTGTTTTGGACTCGAAACAATACCTCATTTGTTAAAACTTGCAAACATTGATTGTGTCATAGAATTGCAGGCGACAAATGTTAGCAAACGACATTTTGTCTGCGAAGCGGTTACAGTGGAGAAAACGTTATTCTTTCCAACAATCGCAATAATAAAAGTTTATTTCCATTGCAAACAGGTTGGAGCCAGATCAGACGCCGGGTCACCCGGCGTCTGATCAGGCTCAAACTGTTTCCCACTCAGATGAACAGATAGTCAGAAGTGTCAAAAAGTTGTCGTCAATGATATTTCTCCATTTTATTGTAATTCGTTTGCGTTTCGATTGCGTTTAAACGGGAAATAATTACGTTTTCTCCGCTGTAAATCAGATGGCTATACTTTACGTTGAAGAGGTGAAAAGCGTTGACACTGCTGCAACATTTCCTGTAGGGTTGTAGTAAATTGCATACACATTGAAAAAATTCTTTAAATATTAATGCCAGGAAACATTTTTGCAGGTAGCAGTTCTTGGACACGGAAACGGGTGTATGTTCTCCTTGCCAGTTTGGAATTCATGCGATAAGAATTGTGTGTGTGCGTTTAATCATGACGTCGATGGGTTCAAAACCTCGCAAAATATTTGGTGATGAAAGGGTTAATTGCAAATACATGTAGTTTGCAGTCAAATCAGAACCCGGGTAAGATGGAATTTGATCTGGTTCAAAACTGTTGGAACCAAGCTTTAAACAAATCATTCATTTGTTTACATTTGTAAGTTACATTTCGTTGCGAGTTGAAGCAAATTGATAACATTTTCATCATTGAAACAGTGTTATTTGCTCTTTGACAGTGTCATGGATAGCTAAAACATAGACTATTTTCATGACAAACGTGGATTGCCTCCGAATTGATGGGCACACTGTGTCTCTGCCTAGACTGTCTCATGGATTTGTCGGTTAGAAAAAAACACAAATCAGACATGTCTCAACAAATGTTTTTATTGGTAATGCTGTAAATTAAAAGGCAGTTACGCGTGGCACAATTCGTCTATGTCCTTGATCCACAGTGGATTTTGGCTTTTCGATAACTCGAAAGACGAATTAAAATCGATGGTTACTTTAGAGAAGACGTTATTCTGTCACAATAAACGCATTTGTGCTAAACCAGTTATTGCCATTGTAGCCATTGGGGTTAAAAATCAGACGCCGGGTAACCCACAGGCGCAATAACATGTAGAAAAATACCAGTTCTTTACAAATCTGACGATCTATGTTTATCTGAGTTTCAAACAGTTTGGAGTCCGTTTAGTCACCGGGTTTTCCCGGCGTCAGATTAAATAAAAGAAAATTGCAAAGGGAAATGTGTGTAACCCGGCGTCTGATTAGACGCCAGCATATTGGTTATGGAAATATAATTTTTCTCACAAACGCATTTGTTTGAAAAGGATAATATCATATCGACAGTACATGACCAATATTGTCATATAATACAAACAATTTTCTTCAACTATCTACCTGTGAATGACAGCTTGTATATTGTAAATGACGTTATTCTTTTCTCTTAAAACGCAAACGAAACACAAATGCAATACATCCAAAGGAGAAAATGACAATATTTTTTAAAAACAAACGACAACTCCTTGGAATGTGAGTGGCAAACACTTTGGAGCCATACCAGACGACGGGTTATCCGGCGTCTGATCTGACTCCAAATTATTTGCAATGGAAATAATGGCCTTAGCCTTAACGCGTATACTTGGAAGTAATAAAGTACAGTGGAGAAAACGTTATTCTTTCCAAATAAACGCGTTTACGCTAAAACTATTTTTTCCATTGCAAACAATTTGGAGCCAGATCAGACGCCGGGTTACCCGGCGTCTGATCAGGCTCCAAAATGTTTGCCACTCAGATCAACATGAATAGTCAAAATTGTCAAAAAAGTTGTCCTTTTCTATATTTTAGTGCAATGCGTTTGCATACGTTTGCGTTTAAACGGGAAAGAATAACAGATTCTCCACCGTAGTCTCTCCTATAAATACATTGTAATAACTGAAAAGCAGACACCATTATTGAACTAAATGACAATTTCAATGTAGGACATTTAATACAGACATTGACATTAACTCTTACAAACAAACCATCCTTATTAACAAATGCCTATATGTCTGCTTAAATTATTATTGCCAATGCAACAATTGATGATCAGAAACCAGGTTACTCGCGTTCGATCAGGCTTTAAACTGTAAGTATGTCTGATGAAAATATTAAACTGTTTCAATTGTGAATTGGATTTCGCTGTACAGACAATAATTTGAAGGTATTCTACATTGTAGCAGGCGGCAGTAGGAGGATATTTTGTTAAACCTTACTCGAATACGTGTATACCTTAAACAGTTTCCGCACCGTTGTGATTGAGGTTAAAGTCAGAATATGTTGGCATTTTGTTTGATGTGTTACAAGTAACCGCATACATGTGTACTTTCTTTTAAAAATGCTGAAGAGTACATTAATTTGCAGACGTACATGTAAACATTGTACTGACAATATCAAAGATCACGTGTTATAATGACATGCAGTAAAACCTCTGCACTACGACCACTAGAAGGAATGCTTGTTGGCTGTATAAAAGGCAGGTGACAGCTGAAATCAAGGTGACCGTAAAACAGAAAGCTTTGAACGGAGCTTTCTGCTTTACGTTATCATTGCTTTAAGCAGCCACCTGCCTTAAACACCTAATAATGATCAATATTTAGTGGTCGTACAGTACTGAACCTTATTAAATAAAATTGATAATCGCAAGCGAATTGCCATCGAATTGCCATCGATTCGGGCGCTTCAAAAAACAAATACTACGCTTGAATATCTTTACGCGAATTTTCCGAAGCGGTTTTGACAAAAATGGAATCGAAAATATTAACGAAGGCATACGCATGTATTTGCGAACATTTTTGAGATACACCATTCAAGAAAACTTACCCGAGGGTAAAGTTACTATTTTGAATCGCAAGCGAATTGCCATCGAATTGCCATCGAATTGCAAGCGAATCGCAAAAATTGTTAATTTAATAAGGTTCAGTACTGTAATAGAGAGCTGTAATTGTACATGTTAAGGCTGGCCTCGAGTCACGTTTCGGCCCTAAACCATTCGTACATGTACTATTAGGAATTATAATGACGTTGATTCAATATGGTTAGCACTTGAACACGTTCGACCAGCTAAACGTTTCACTATGTACTGAAATCATGAAGGAGGTTTTATTTCCAACTAAACAATTGCGGAGACAGTATTTATTTCCCTGTAAACTAAATAAAATGCAATGCAGTAAAATACATAAATAATTATGATAGCGTCTTCTCCACTATGATTCTTTGAATACAAACGTTTAGTTCGAGAGATCCTAGTTGTTGCTCGTTACAATGTGCAGCGAATGTTAATCATAGTCATCAGCAATGAAACAAAACCACGTTTACTCCGAAATGAAAGTCAATTCAAATCATATGATCAGACAAATGTTTCTAAAATTACTGGAATGTGTCATATAGATTGTTTGCCCTTCCTAAAATTTGCCTTTCCCAAAGAGAACCAAAACTATTACATGTACTATTTCTTAAAAAAAATACCCAGTAAGCTTCTCTATTGTAGTCAGTTTAACGAAGGCTGATTGATTGCATAAACAATCTGTAGGTACATGTAACAGTATAAGGCAATGCCAGTAAAGCGGAAAACTCATTATGGAGCTATCTGTTTACCTGTCGCTTTAGCAGTCACATGCCGTAAACGCATACTTGTTAACAGAATTTAGTAGGTCGTAATAGAGAGGTTTTACGTAAGTTGTACATCTTATAGTTTCCACATTCTCTATGGAGTTTCAGATTACGCAAGAAAAATATTAGTTCTGTTATTAATATCGCCTTTAGGTATCATATTTTTCTATTCCCTTCACCGCCATTACACCACCTGCTGGCAGCTGTAGATATATATTGTTTTGATAAATTTGAATTTTAAGACTATCAAATAACAAACCATCGATACGACTTGCAAGCAGTTTGGACCAAGATCAGACGCCGAGTTACTCGGCGTCTGATCTGAATCCAAACTGTTTGCAAATGCCAGTGAACTGGTGCTTTGCAGTGTAAGTGCAACATATGGAAGATATAGTTGTGAATGTCAAACACTAGGCGCATTTATTCAAGCACATTAGACAAGAGTTCACTGGAGAAGGCGTTATTCTTTCCCATTAAACGCGTTAATGCTAAAGTTTGATCTCCATTGCAAACCATTTAGAGCCATATCAGACGCCGGGTAACCCTGTGTCTCGTCAGGCTTCATGCTGGTTGCCGTTCAGATTGAAGCAAATCATTTCAAGTCCAATGACATCATTTTCGACAATTTAGCGTATTGCGTTTTAGTTTCTTTTCGTTAAAACGGGAAAGATTAACGTATTCTCCACTGTATGTGTATTCATCACTAAAAGTCAACCATGAACGACAAACAGACTCTCATGCTGAGTTTATCTAATACTGACAGCAATAAATTGTCTAGGAATGTAGACATTGACGACAGTTGAATTTGTCTTAATCTGTAAATCTTTTAAAGACGGAAGGCAATTGCTGAAGAAAAATTGTATGTTTATTTTCGTAGACTTTTTGCTGCGGGTTAGCTGCGGGAAAAGACTTGACATATACGCCTGAAGTGTCAGATTATAGATTGAAAGGGTTGTTTACATTTATGTCATAGCAAATTATTTCGGTCAGCTAAAAGAAACCAGGACGGAATGCAAGATCTTCGTCACTAATGTTCACAAGTATTGTAAGAACACGCACTGCCGTTAATTCAACCTTTTCACTGCCTTACCCCGAGAATAATAGTTAATTATTGTAACACGGCCTCTGGTCAGGATCCAAACCGTTTGACATTCATTGCAAACTAATATCAGTCAAAATACCTATAATTTGAATTTGAAAAATAAAATTGTCAACTACTGGTATTGTTTAAAATCGATTACGTAAGGCGATGAATGGGATACGTGCATGTCTTTACGTCAACTAAATTGATCATTGATAATCTGTTTATAACCAGGTTGATTATCTCATCAGTGCGTTATGTAGTGTTGCTTACAACAAACGCCTTTTATTTTAGCTGAAGATTTTCTGTAGCAAGATCATAGGCCAACAATATTCAAAGTCTAGTATTGTTTTACTTCAATCTAACTTGCTATTTCGTTTACCTTTGTTTGAGCAGGCAAGCATATCGTTTCTCCAATTTATATTTACATGTACAATCCAAGCATTACACAATCTAGGCAACGCTCTCATACAGTAGAAAAGACGTATTCATGTCACGCATATATAAAAACCTCTTTATCACGACCACTAAATTATGTTAATTCTTTGTTGATTACCACAGAGGACGGCTTAAAGCAAGGTGACTGTAAAAAAGAAGGCTCCTTTTGGAGCTTTCTGTTTTACTGTCACTTTGCTTTAAGCTGTGATCTGTCTTCAAGACAATCAATTAGCCTTCATTTTAGTGGTTGTAATAGAGAGGTTTCTAAACTTATCGCAAGTGTAAAGCAATGGAATATAGAAACTCACAATGGTTTGGTATTTTTTAAGATTTATTCTAATCTGAGTAGCAAACAGGCTGTAGCCTGATTAGATGTCATGTTAAATGGCGTACTTGTATGTTCTGGCTCCAAACTATGTGAAATGGAAGTACAATGTAGTTGTTTTAGCATGAGGAGAGAATAACGTCTATTTATCTATCTACGTTATACCATGAAAAAGTGCATTCAGTTTACAATATCTAAACAGAACAATGAATGATAATGATAATAATAAATACTTTATTTCAAGAGGGTAACACAATTAGGGCACACAAGCAACTAATCGCCCTTGTGGCCCTCAATGGTAAGGGGTTGCTTCAAGAAATCTCTCAAAACAGCCGTGTGCTTAACTTTCATATTGGTAAAAATAGTTACAACTTAACACTAAAACGCATTTATTGTAGATGTACGTGCAGTTGCAGGCGTTACTGTTTATCAAGCGTCTTTTTATCGCATTCAATTTATTCTTCCTGAAGAAAACAGTTACAGTTCTAAAGTCATGAACCTTTACCATAATATATATTTTTTGTATCCTATCAGCTGGTAATTTAAAGTTGGCTGACAAGTAAAACAGAATTTGCTTTAAGTCGCAGCCTGCTTTTAACCTGTCCTAAGTGTTTACTTGTTTTCAAAACTAGAAACAGGCTATGGAGGTTAAGGGTTACATGTAAGATTTTAAGCATATCAGTAGTAACACTTAGCGATGATACTGGGATACGATATGAACACTTCAATAGAATTTGACTCAAGATTACGTAAGAACGACTTGGCAACATTTGCATTTTTAAATTTCAAGTTAATACACTTTGAGGGAATCTAGTTTTATTTCGCAAGTTAAAAGAGTTGGTATCCCATCATTTCCAAACAAACGCATCAACATAATGTCAGGGCTGCCATAAATTGACATGAAAAATCCTAAGATTTCCTAATTTGCATTTTTCAAGTGCGATTTTACGAGTCGTACCTTTACCCACATAGCCTTTTTCTTGTTTAGTTGACATGCGACTACTTAAAGCAGGCTGTAAGTAGAGCAGAATGCGCTTAGGGCGCATTCTGCTTTACTTTCAGCCTGCTTTAAGCTACCATGAACTGGGAAAAAATCCGGAGTTTTAGGAAAAATCCGGAGAAATGGCAGCCCTGTAATGTCATTTGCAAACTGTTGTGAGTCAGATTAGGCTCTTAACGTTAGACACTCAAATAAAACAAATATCGTGAACAGTTCAGACTTACATTTTAGTTACATGTGATTCCGACTAATTTATCTAAATTGGTGCGTTACATTATAACGTTTTCCCCTATGTAAATTGGAAATACGTTATTCATTCCAGTTTTATAGAAGCTCAGCTCAAATGCAATGCAATTAGATGAACAAGAATTGAAAACTTTATGAAAATGCTGACTGTAAGTGACAAACAGTTTCGGTCGTTCGGTACCGAATAACTTGGTGTCTGATCTGGTTCCTATTGGTTAACAATGGAAATGAATGTTTAAGCAAAACGTGTTTATTTGGAAAGAATAACGTTTTCACATACAATAAGTTAATTTTAAGCGTATTCTTACTGTAGAACATGTACATGTACTAATAAAAATGACAATGTCAATTAATCTTTTACCTTCCGATCGCGGCTTAAATCGTATTTGCAAACAATTTGAATCCAGATCAAACGCCGCGTAACGCGGCGTCTGATCTGGATGCAAACTGTTTGACACTCGTCCTGATATTACTTCAATTTAGAAATGCACAAATCTAAATTTAACAACAATTATAGACGACAATTTCAAAGCAGACGATCCAATGAAATGATAAGGGTTAATCAAACATGTTTCCTGGAAGATACAGCTATGTTGATTGGTTGATCAAGGATGTCCGCGGCCTTTATTAATTGCCTTTTGCCCGATTCATAGTTTCCTACAAACAATTAGATTGTCAAAATAAATGGGATGATAGGCGAACTTGGAATGAGATTGCATAGTAATGCAATAAAACATTCCGCGGTTGACTAGAATGATTTCTCTGCCATGATAATAAGATGTACTACAATGTATATTTTTTTCTTATTACATTTTCAATATCTTTCTGCAATCCTATTGGTCTACACTGGATCGCAGGTAAATCTGTTTAAAATCATATTGCACGGTGTTTGATAAAATAGAACCTGATAAATCATCATTTTGGTCAGTTTTCTAAAACATAAACCAAATAGAAATCGATGACGTAGTAGCATGCATCACTTCTTTTTAACCAATTGCAACCTTCGTAGCCGCCCATGTACTTGATCGGAAGTCGTTCGGTAATTCCCATAATGGTAATTCCCGGCTATATTGAAAGTACGCGGAAATACCCGAATGGTTCCCGATATATCATCGTTATTGACGTCAAACTGAAAATGACGTCAAATTCAAATTAACGCGCTAAAGCGCCATTTAAGTAATCGTTAAGAATTAACCCTTTATGCTCAAATCTATTGTGAGGTTTTTACTCTTTCACAGCAATATTGTCGTCCGCTTCAATAGTGTTGTATGCAATATCGTTTCAAAACTAGATTTAAGACAGTATAACTTACGTAATTTCAAAGCAAGTGACACACAATTTTGATCCTGATCGGCGTTTGATCCGGATCAAAATGTTTGCAAATGCACCTAATGACGTCATTGAAAGTGAGAGGGTTTAACATTTATATACATTACAAACAATTAGTTTACCCAGCGTCTGAACAGGATGCATAAGTTTTGTCTCTCAGATTTAATAAATCGCCTCCTTTCCAAGACCGTGGCATGTTGTACATGTACGTTGTAATACAATGCGATTTTGTTTCATTTATACGGGAATGGATAGCGTTTTCGCCACGGTATCTCTAATGAACTGACTGTTTTCGATTTGTCATTTATCTCTTTCGCTCTGATTGTAGATATGAATTAATTTTCTGAAATGACTATGTATGTTAACCATATCTATTGGCAGCTACAGTGGAGAAAACGTTATTCTTCCCATTTAAACGCAAACGAAACACAATAGCAATGCACTGGAGAGTAGAAGTTTGTTTGGCAATTCTGACTATTCGTGTTAATCTATGAGGCAAATAGTTTGGATCTGGCTCCAAACCTTTTGCAGTGGAATTAATTGTTTTAGCGTAAGTGTGTTTATTGGGGAAATAATAACGTCTTCTCGGCTTTAGAGTAAATAGGCCGTTATGATTACTCTAGATAACTATTTGGCGTAAAATAAAGCATTGTTTTTACAGTTCATCGATAATAATGTTTACGTATAAAACGTATGTCCAATGGTAATTCAGAGAAAAAACAACATTTATAGATCTTGTATATCTCAAAAGATGTATTACATATAATGCACAATAAAAAAGGAAAAACATTAATTCCTCGATCTAATCTGTCGAAATATATTGGCGTATGAATTGCATCCTGGAATTATTGCAGAAGGGAACACGTGTTGTCAACAAATGACTAGCGCTAAGTGTTTGACAATTTGTTGTTGTTGCTGCTAAGGTTTATAATCCCGCATAAGTTTTTTCAGGTGGGAAAAGTAATTTACGACATTCAATATTTCGTCATTAAGTCAGCGAACATAATTTATTCAATTGTAAAGCGTCCCACAGCATAATAAAACCAATTTATACCTGAATATTGTAATGAACTCCCTCTATGTGCTACCCGGTGTCTGATAAAACACTGAACTAATTACAAAGGAAACGCTAGTTTAAGTATTAACGCGGTTATTGGAAAGTCTTCCACGATTCGTCCGCATATCTGAATCTGAATCTGAATATAGTACGTCGTAGAATCCTATAATGGCTTTTACACGACGGATGTGAAGAGACGCCATTTTATTGGCGATGATCTCGTAGGGCTGTCTTAAAAGCCTCTACGGAATCAGCATGCACTGTGCTGTCTGGCAGTTTGTTCCACTGCATCATAGTGTCTACAAAGAAGGAATGTCTGTACTGTGGGGTTTTGCTATTTGGGACTGTGAGTCCTCTTGTGTTATTGCATACCTGGTTTTCAATTATATTATTCGTACTGTAATCTTTAAATCTAGTAGCTTTAATGTTTCTTCTTGGTTTTGCTGGTTTGGTAAATGTTTGGGTTGGTAGAGCTGGTACTAGACCTTCTACTACCTTGTACATGAGTATTAAACGAAGGCTTAGTCTCCTGTCTTCAAGGGTCTCTAGTTCCAGCCGTTCTCTCATTTTGGTGATAGCCCCTGTCTCTCTGTCTTTGTAGTTCTTTGTTATAAATCTGATTGCTCGGTTTTGAATTTTTTCTAGTTTGTCGATGTCCCCTTTGAGGTAAGGATTCCAGATTGTTGCTCCATACTCCATTATTGATCGTACTACTGAAATGTATGCTATTTTTCTGCATTTTTCGGGTACGTTTCTAAGGTTTCTTCTAAGGAATCCAAGTGTGTAATTAGCTTTCTTACATACATTGTTTATGTGCACATTCCATTTGAGGTCTTTGGATATCTGTATCCCTAGATACGGATTATCTTGTACCTCTTATATGTAAATAAAAAGTAAACAACTAGTGTTGTGTATACGTGTACCAAACTTTCAACAGGTAAATATGCAAATGCAAATATTCGACAGTTTTGATTGTAGTGGTCATGTAAAGGAACATTTGTAGTCGCCATTTAGTTCAAATCGTGACGAAAGCATTGCGTTGTTATGCAATTAATGAGGGTAAATATATTGCAGTATAATGTTTTTGAAGACGTACTTATTACATGAAAAAAGTAAAATCATTTACAAATGTCCGTATTGATATAGTTGTAGTTGACCACATTTGATTCAACTAGCCATTACGTCTTATCTATATTTAATAAAAACGTCATTACTCTACATATACATGTATACTTGAGAAAACGTTTTTCTATCCTAATAAACGCTATTTCGTTAGAACTATTAATTCCATTGCAAACAGGTTGGAGCCATATCAGACACCGGATACTGTTTGCCACTCTCATCAGCATAAAGCCGCACTTGTCAACTATGTTTTATTGTAGTGCTTTGCGTTTGTGTTTCGTTTGCGTTTAAACAGGAAAGAATAACGTCTTCTTTACTGTATTCTCACATAATCGCTGTTATGCAACAGCAGGCAGAGTTTTTTCTTCTTATTTCTGTCTTTTTCTGTTTATTTTGTCCAAGATATTTTAAAAAACCTCAATCACTCTCTAACACTGTTGAAAAAATGCACTTGTCCAGAAAAGATATACTATGAAGTACATTTTAAGTAAAATTTCTATCTCATGGAAACAATCGAACTGATGTTGAACCCTTATAATGCACCAGTGAATGTAAATTAATGTGTTCCCAATAAACACGTTTATGATTGATCTATTGTTTAATTTGAAACTGTTTGGAGTCAGATCAGACGCTGGGTTACCCGGTGTCTACTCTGGTTATAAACTGTTTACAATGGAACAAAACTGTTATAGCGTATAGCGTCTATTTGGGACAAAATAACGTCTTCTTCACTGCAATAAGGTTAAATACATCTCAGTCAATGCCATTAAAAGTGCGTTTTACGGCAGATATATCACAGAACCCTTGGCAGTTCAGAGTTGAGAACTTTACGAGTCTTGCAGACTATTGCCCCCTTGTTGCAGCGTGTCGATATAAGATTAAAAAACATTTACTAGTGCTAAACGAACTGAAGAGAATACGTTATTTTTTCCTAATGAAAGTGTTTATGTTAAAGTTTCCTAGCAACCATTTGAAGCATGGTCAGATGCCGGGTAACATGGCGTCTGATCAGGCTCCATACTCACTGCCGTTCGGATGTAAATTGTTAGTCTTAATTATCAAACAAATATTAGCTTTTCACTTTATTGCAATGCGTTTGTCGTTCGTTTGCTTTTAAAAGGGAAACAATAACATTCATAGATACATGTATTGTATACGTTACTATAAATAGTCTTATGCATTATTTTAGGAAAATATATTAGTAACCCACTTGCCGGGGTTCCAATAACCGGGGAGGATGCCTAATTACCGGTTATTGGCACCTGTAGATATGGTATTTCTAAAATCTGAGCTAATGCACGTGCGCGTTTATTCTAAAGACGTTGCAGACGGCGAATTTTGAAACGAAAACAAAAATGGCCGTTGCAAATGTTACGTGATACCCGATATACTGGGAAACCGTATTTCTTTTACAATCTAAAATACAGTCAAATGATAAGAATGTATTGAAAGAAGAGACAATAGAAAAAGAGAGAACTACAAATGTACTGAACATCCTTAAGTACGTTTATGTTTCGAAATAAGACTGACACATTCTTAATCTGATTGATTTCTACTGCGGAAAATAAGATTAGATAGTTATTAGATTTCTAAAGAACATGTTGATATTGTATCCGTTTAACCGAAGATATTGTCACTAAACTGTTTTATTTACAATAAAAGGTATCCACCATGAAACAATTTATTACGATGCATGTGCGTGAAATTAGACAATAAATGTGCCAATAAACACGGCAGTTTTCGCTTCAGCTGCTCTTTTAACCCTTTCATGATAACATTATTCGGTATATTGTTACCCCTTCACCGCTTTATTATCGTCTGCTTCAATTTTGTTTTCTGCAATGTCATTTCAATGTTTAAAAAAAGGCAGTATGACTGAAGAAATTCAAAATGAGTGTCAAACAGTTTGGATCCTGATCAGACGCCGCGTGACGCGGCGTCTGATCAGGATCCAAACTGTTTGGAAACGCGCTTTAAGCGTAATTTAGAGCAAAAAGGTTACATGTAATGTCATGGAAGGGGAAATGTTATCATGTTCCAATACTTATATTTATGCTAACTAATGTGACCTTTAACCCTTTCCCCAATAGAAGCGTCTTTTAGCGAATATGATTTATTCCTCCGCTGAAGAAAATAGTTCCAATATAATCAGGTATGAATATCTATTAAAGGTAATATTTTTTTATATTCTAGCACATGATAACTTAAAGCAGGCTGTAAGTAAAGCAGAATGCGCCTTAGGGCACATTCTGCTTTACTTTCAACCTGCTTTAAGAAGTCACCTATATTCAATAATAGAAATAGACTATCAGGTAAAGGGTTAAAGATGTAATGTTGAAGGTTTTTGATCGAGAAATATATATACGAATGTCAAATAGTTTATATCCTGATATACATGTACGCCTCTACGCCACGTGACTGTTTAAACTGATTTGCAACGTTACTTACTGTGGCGAAAGAAATACATCACCAACAGAGTAGGGCATCGTACGATAAGATCTTAGTTGCGACGGTCGTACGACCGTTGATAAAACGGCACCCAGAGCTTGACTTAAAACATGTCAGCCAAAGTATATTCTTCTTGTTTCAAACACGTACTACTCCCTACTGAGGGTATCAAACAGTTTGAACCCAGATATCAACACTATCTCTCAGTTCGGTGCTACGTTACGATTATATATTATACCATATATGATAGTATAGTAATATATAGAGCATGTGTATATATTCAAAAGTTCAAAGAAAGAAACACGATAAGCCATTTATGCTTTCGTTTCAATTATAAACGTTATTGTAAGTTTGTAAAATACGCCAAAAACGTTTTGTACACATTCTTATCAGACGCCGCGTAAAGAGGCGTCTGACCAGGTTTCATACTGTTTGACACTCGGGTCGAAATTTTGTAAGGCAAACTACATTAAATCTAACTTTTATAATAATAATAATAATAATAATAAAGACTTTATTTCAAGAGGGTAACACAATTAGAACACACAAGCAACTAATCTCCCTTGTGGCCCTCAAACTTTTGTACGGATACATTGTATTTACAGAACACATTCTGATTCAATCCTATCTACGAGCATATATCTACTTGTCATTTATTATCAATGTACAGGAGGAACGTGTACTTGTCGAAAACTGACAGTGCAGACCCAGACCAGAGGGCTACCTTAGGAGTCCTCTGATCAGGGTCGGCATTGACAGCGTTTTAAACGATATTGCAGACAAAACATCGAAGCAGTCCACAATATGGCGGTGAAGGGGTTACAGTTTCACAATAAATTTGACAATGGAAGTGGTAATACAGAATGAATGCAGAAGTTTGATTAACAGACTAACAGTTTATACATGTATCTTGATTAGACTTAGAGTTGATAACCATCCGGTCTGACCCAAACTGTACTAAAAGTCGACTCTAATTGTGGTTAAATTTCTCAACGAACGAATCACTGTAGTAAATCTAGCATATATCAAAAACCCGTCTGTACATGTACATAGTGACTAGTCGGTAACACAATGAACATCTTACAATGTTATCTCTAAAGTAATTAGCCTTTTGTTTAGTTCAGCTATCTAGTCAAATCTGAAACCTATCATCATAAGCTTAACCTTTGCTCATGTTTTTAGCAGACAGTTTGTGTCCAGATCAGACGCCGAGTTATTTGGTGTCTGGTCTGGATATCAACTGTTTGTCTCTCCTATATATCCACTAAAGACGGCAAGGATAAAGTTAAGAATTGAAAAAGATGACATACTGAACACACAATTACTGAATCTATTTTAAGCACCATGTGCTTGTTCTTAGGATTTCGCTGCTAGCTATTCACTAGATAGGCGAAAAACTCAGAGCAGAAACTTCCCACACTTTTCTTTGATCTCTAAAGTAAACTTCAGATAGTGTAACTTAATAAATTGGCAAATTCAATTTTGTATAACTTCAACTGAAAACAGATTTAAGAAATTATTGGTAATAAAGGCTTGTAAACTAACTCACAGTGTGAACACGTGATATAGTCAAAGTTCAATACTTCGAACTTTCATAAGTCGAACGTATTCGTATTTCAAATTTAAACACTGCTACACACACCACGTTTTAACTTTGAAATACGGAGTCGTTGAACTTAAGCGAAGCCAAAATGATGACATTCAACTCTATTTATACGGTAGCAATAGTAAAACGAGTTCAACATATCGAAATTCGACTGTGTCTTATTCATAATTCTTCATTTCCGAGGTGAATACCGTGAATGTGGCATCGGCTTGAGACTGACACCTGCAACATGTTTTAATACGTAGATATATTCAAGTCAGTTTTATCAAATGAAAGAAGAAAAGAATTAAAAACAAAACTCAAGCGGGTCTCAAAAATGTAGATCCAGACGTTGCAATAAATGCTGGGTGATTAATTCTGATAATCGACCTCTGGTCTGGTTTGAGAAAGTTTGAATTGCCGTTATAATCACTGTTAGCAATAGAAATATTAATTAGCACCAATACAAAGAACTATATCTATGTTTGAAGATACAGGTGCCTCGTTAAACAGTATACATGTACGAACACAGTGACTTTGATCTTGACCCAGGCATTTATGTTGTTCAAGACTGAGCACTAAATCAAACCGCATTAGTTACAGTAGTTGTGGTTGAATCTTTAACACAAAACCCGAACCAGTTTAGCCCATTCTTTCCAAATAACGCGTAATATCCACTGCACTGGGTAACCCGACGTCAGATCAGGCTCCTAACTGTTTGCTTTTCAGACTAAAATGAATAGTCAGAATTGTCAAAAAAATGTCATTTTCAATATTTGTTGTAAAATGCGTTTGCATTTTGGTTGCGTTGAAACGGAAAAGAATAACGCATCCTTCACAACCTGTTACAATTGAAAAAAACATTGATCTTTTCGTAAAGAACGCAAGACAATAACTATAGAAAATGACAGGTATTTGAAAATATGCACAATTTGTTTTTTCTGAGTGGCAACAGTTTACAGCCTGGTCAGACGCCGGGTTACATGTACCCGATGTCTGATCTGGCTCCAAACTGTTTGCAATGGATATAATGGTATAAGAGTAAGCACGTTTATTGATCAGAAAAAAAAGTCTTATATACTGTGTCAGGTTCCAACATGTTTGCATATCGCGATGCAGTCGTACCTTACAGTAAAGGCATTCAGGTTAAGTTGATGTCGTCCAAAGACAAAGCTTTATAAATAGAAAGTATTTACTGTAAGACAAACATCGCGTGCCCATGTGAAATTCTGGTCGATATTATGATAGAGACCTATTGTATGTAGTTTGACTAAGGACAGGATCGGGTATCAAACCATTGTTTACATGTTTAGAAAACGAACTGTGGCTTAAACGCATTAAGGCTTAGTGTCTTTTAAAAGGGACATTCGCAACCAGTGTAGACCCTGGTGATACACCGCGTCACGCGGCGTCTCCTCAAGATCTTCATTGTTTGCTATGTAGTATGAAACATGTTACTGAATGGACATTTACTGCAGTGTTGTTAGATCACTTTGGTATATCTAAAATGAAATATTCCAGAAAGTACAATATATACAGGAAGAGTTCATTGCAATGTCCAGACTAAACGGGTTAATGTTATCATATGAGAACGTGTTTCGAAAATACAACCACATGTTCTGAAATGATCAATAATTAACCAGTTATACAGTTTTATCTCCAAACATTGCAACATCTGCAAGAAACATTGTTATGGTATCGCGCAGTTTGGTTTCATAAAGCTTCGTACGACAAATGTCGTCGTAAGTCAGATTATAAATTATTTATTTCTCAATCTAATCATGTTGTGTGATATCTCTTTGGAATCGTCTTGAAAATCAGAAATTAAATGTATATTTAAGTTTTGCCTTACGACCGTTTTTGTCGTGCGAAGTTTTATGAAACGGACCCAGATACGAAACATATGACAGTACCCTTCATCTGGATCCAAATCAATTAAAATAGGTATCACACTTTCAATTATAAAGCGATAAAAAAATTAACCCGTTCACCCCATACGCGACCACAGTCAAGATTGTAAACATTTTAGATCCAGTTCAGACACAGCGTTAAACTGCGACTGATCAGGATACAAACAGTTGTACATGTGTGAATAAGAATATAATTGCAATGATAGGTAGCATACGTTTTAATTTCCAATTTAAACGCAAGCGAAGCGAAAACGCAATGCACTTAAATGTAGAAAATTAAATATTGTTTTATTCTGAGTAACAACATTTTTTAAACCTGTCATAAGTTCAATAAGAAACGTTGGTATTCGATGGCCATCAACTGCAACTTGGTACATGTATGTAATACTCTGCACGCTGCCCACGGGGCAAAAACAGCTAACCTAAGCCGCAAACATTGGCAACTGAACAAATAGTTGATCTGGCTCCAACCTCTTTGCAAAAGAAACACGACGTAAAAGTTATAGCAATAACATGTTTAGTTGGAAAGACTAACATCTTCACCATTGTACTTGTAAATATTAACATTCGCCAACTCAAGTCATAACTGATTTACTACCGTGTATTTATTGCCTAGTGTGTAATGAGCCATGCTCTTGTCTTTTATTTTAAGGTTACAATGAATACTATCTATGGACTAATTACGGGACAGTAACACCAGTTTACGACCTCAATTATGTTCTGCTGCATTAAGAACAATAGTAGCACTGTAAGCCATTAACATGAACAGTGCTAGCGTTATAAAGGTAGTATGGGAAAACAGTCGGGATTCAGATCAGTCGCGGACCACAGTACGTACCAGTTCTAATCCTGAAGCCCTATATATCCAATTCGGTTGATTTTGATAAAAGTTTAAAGGATTTTGTTTGAATACCTTTGTCAGGTACAATGCTCAAATGCATGATATTAGAGAAAAATAACGGTGACTTGCGATCATAAACAATATTGTAGGAAGTTCTTTAGAAAGTGCACTTAACTATTTGCACGCATACCTTAATAAACCGAGATAATTACGTGACAAAAACAGTGCGAAAAACACAATTGCCATTCACTTATGTTTGACTGTGTTTGAAAACAAAAAACATTGGCGAGGCGGTTGTAAACATGCAACTCGTAAACATTATTATTCCACCTGTCTGTGCACATTTTAATACCTATTAATACATGGCTCTTATGAATGACAATAAAGTTTACGACTCCATTCACGTTCTGTAATATCATGAACAATTATATCTCGACACCCATCAAGGTCAGACTTGCTTGACGTCATTACATGCATCTGTTTTCTTTCTTAACACTTTCCTCACGCACACCTTAAATGGATAATTCAAGTTTCTAATTTAGTATAGTAATCTTTGTCTATAGGGTTGTGTTATTAAGTGTTTGTCAATGTATGGCATTAGCCCTCTTGTCTGGATTTTCACTGTAAACCTAGGAAAATTATATTCTTCATTGGTACACTTTTGGCAAAGTAGCATATATACATTAACCCATTACCCGATAAATACGCCTTATAATTCCTTTAATTTATTACTCCTTTGAAACAAATAGTCTTACCTTATACAGTAATGAATACGTATTACAATGGATATTTTCTATGTCCTATCAGATGCTGGCTTCAAACAGACTGAAAGTAAAGCAGAATGCGCCTTCAGAATGCGCCTGAAGGCGCATTCTGCTTTCCTTTCAGCCTGCTTTAAGGGGTTTCCTGTCTTCAAAACTAGAAACTGGCTATGGGGTAATAGGTTTACTCTACGTGTCTGAGCGACATTATTGTACGGGAAATGGTATAGTGTACGATATAACACCATAGAGGGAGACCAAAACAATAATATCTATTGTAGAATGAATAGAAGTAAGCATGAGTCATTTTCGTTTTGAACTCTTGTCCTGTTCAACACTGCATAACCATATCAAACACGCCCTCTGATCAGGTTCTGCACTGTTTGTCGTTTTGCAATATAAGGCAGAAATAACCCTACAACTTTATAAATAGACTATACCATACTTGGAGACAGAATTTTTCGACTAAAAATTCAGGCGTGAATTATTTGATTCGGGCATTGACTAGAAACAAGGCAGACTATAAGCAGAGAGGACCTGATATAAAATGTCAACATAATTGAAGTATTTCACATGCTAAATTTCACACAAACCTGTACCGGGATTCCGGGATTATCTATTAGAGACTGGTTAGTCGTTAATTTATTCACCCTCAAACTTCTATATAGACAATATCAGTTTCATACCAATTCTAGTCCATTTTTACTATATAAAACTGTTTTGATGACGTTAATATACTCGTTAAGTCTTTAATGACTAACCCTAATCATAGGGTTCCTTAATGGTACAATGAGATGGGGTTTTGATGAAAACATACAAATGTACACCTCTCACATCTATCCCCCCTTATCAGCAGCACTGATTGCTAGGCACACACATGACGGTAAAAAACATTATATTGTTATTATTAATATCGGCTAATTGCTGGAATATTTGCTTGGGCTACTAAGTAAAGAATCTGTATCTTGGAACGCAGTTTCGAATATGTTTTTCACAATAGTGTAAACGTGTAGAGGCAAACGCAGCATTGACTTGTTTAAACACTTACTGTCACAACACATACATTTGGAAATCACGACCAATAACTAAATGTTAAAACAATTACAGTGCTCCCTCTCTACAACGGCCCTCCCAACAACGATTCCCTCCTTACAACGACCCTTGCCGCAGTTCCCTAAACAGGACAATTATGTCGAACGCTTTAACTGTTGCAGTATTGTCTACTTCAAATTGTCGTGTGCTGTTTTTCTCAAAGTTACATCATGGAATTTTTTTGCAGAAAACAACTAAATGACGAGTGACAAACAGCTTGAATCCAGATCAGACGCCGCTTTACGCGGTGTCTGATCAAGATCAAGCTGTTTGCAAATGTAGCCAACTTCCCTCCCCATAACGACTCCCTCCGAACAACGCACACACATTTTGTCTCCCTGTGAGTGTCGTTCTAGAGAGGGAGCACTGTAGTTCTAATTCAACCAGTATTAGACGCCAGGTTGCCAAAACCGTTTGCAATAGACATGACTTTTTTTTTTAAAATACAGTGGAGAAAATGCTTTTATTTCCAAATAAACGTGCTCAAGTATGCTTAAATTATTATTTCCATTGCAAACAGTATGGAGCCAAATCGTAAAACGGGAAAGTCATCTCTCATTCTCTCTGTTTGATGTCATTGTGTTTATGTCATTCTGCTTTGTTTATGTTTAAATGGGAAGAAATAACCTATTATCCGTTGTAAAACGTGTAATACCCTTTACTCCGTTGCATACGAGATTTAGCCGGATGGCAAAGCATCGCTGGCGTATCATATGATTTATCATGATAACTTTAATGCCAAACAAAACAAATTGTATATAAGACATGAGATAAATTGACCGATGCTTATCTGATTCTGTACAAGAGAAAACATGAACAGAAGTAGTATTTTACAACGCTGGCAGTCTAAGGCAGAGAAAAGGTCGACCAGAAAGTTTCATGTACTATATAAATGATTTTATGGTTTAGCCTTGTCTTGTATTCAGCCGACGGCTGTCTGTAGATGTATTCAATAGTTTGTTCATTAGCTGTTCAATTCCCCGTATATTGAGCCACGCTTCATAAGCAACAGCCGTTGTACGTATTTACATATGATTGGTTATAACAATTGAGAAGACTTTATTGTTAAGTAAAAACGTGTGTTCTGAATCCGTAATGTCCATTGTAAATTGTCTGGAGCTAAATAAGACGCCACAAAATCCAATGTTTGAACAGTCTCCAAACAGTTTGCCAGTCAGATAGAAATAAACTAACTTATTAAATAATCACTAGAATTATCTGCAATTATATTCTTTCATTCTATTGCATGACATTTGCACTCTTGTTGGTTCATTAAATTCTCGAGTCAAAATACCTAAAATTTAAATTTGAGAATTAAAAGCAGACGACATTGTTTCAATTGATGACGTTATGACAGTGAAGGGGTTAACCATTTTACTCCTGCTTTATCGTCTGCTTATGATACATATTCTGCTTCGATGATTAACGTCAGAATTTAGGCAGTTTGGTTAAACATTTATATGTTTGGCAAATAGTTTGGATCGTGATCGGACGCCGTGTCAAGCGGCGGCTGATAAGGATCCAAATTGTTTTACGATCTTAATCAGGTTGCGATCGGCACTCTTAGGTTTGAAGGATATGCAGACGATGAAATGTAACTACATGTAGATTGTATACATAAATGTAGCTCAACTCTACAGTCCTGCAATAAGTTCATTGACACATATTCTGCTCGCGTTTATTAAAAGCTTTCTGAATGGCTCATTACACTCACCGCAATAAACAGGAGAGCCTGTAAATCATTCTTGAATGCCCATTGATCCATTCTATAAACAATAGATACTGTGGAGAATACGTTTTGCTTTCCCAGAAAACGCGTTTACTCTAAAACTGTTATTTCCATTGCAAACAGTCTGGGGCCAGATCAGACGCCGGGTAACCCGGCGTCTGATCAGGCTCAAAACTGTTTGCTACTCAGATAAACATAAATAGCCAAAATTGTAAAATACAAATGTCCTTTTCTGTGTTTTATTGCGATGATTGTCCGATTCGTTTGTGTTTAAAATCGGAAAAGAATAACGGTTTCTCCACTGCAGTATTAATATCGCCTCTCTAAACGCAGTGAAAACGCAAACGCATTATAATGAAATGGAGAAGCGTTTTGAACATTTTGACGACTTACGGTATATTAACCTAAGTGGCAAACAGTTTGCAATTGACATAAGGTTTTTTATAGCATAAATGAGTTTATTGCGAACAAATACCGTCTTCCTCGCTGAATAAACAATAACAAACAAGAGTGCAAGTATTAAGTATTTACACTTCCACCACTGCCGTATGGTGTACTTTAAACCCTTTCCGCATAGCCTGTTTCTAGTTTGAAGCTAAATGAGCAATTAAAGCAGGTTTAAAGCCTGCTTTAAGCTACCATTTGCTACATGTAGGATATAAAGCCAGGCTATTAAAACAAAATTAGTTTCGTACATGTTTATAACTGTATATTTTAGAACATTTTCTTCAGAGGAGAAATACTTTAGATTCGTTAAAAGGTGCTTCTATAAGAAAAAGTATTAGTCGTTCATCACTAAAACTGCAAATGGACAATCCTACAGTAGAACAACGATCGGATGGCGTTGTTTACAAAACAGTGCGAATGTAAACAAAGAAAATTACCGATAAGTACAAGTTTGACAACCATACTAGCATATGCTGTATTGGCGTAGTGGTTATGCTGTTAGACTTTCACGCAGAAGTCTCGAGTTCGAATCCCACATTCAGTGATTTATTTTTATTAATTTCAAATTAACGACGTTCTTTTTCACTTTCCACATATTTTCATTCTCACACATTCGTTAGTTATATTATTGAGTATGTTTCTCATTATCGTAGCATTTTACATCGTGCAGTAAAATGGTCAAAACACATCTTTGTAATCAGTAAAAAGACAATATGATGTAGCTCTTTATTGTCTGTGATATCACTTGACTTACTCATTCCATCCATGTTTATTTTAAACTACGTTTATCAGCGCATATCAGTATAATATACAAAAAAAAGATAAAAAAAAGAAAGAAAAGTGGTGCTCTCTAGGTTCGAACTCACGACCCTCAAAAGTTACTAGTACTACTAGGCGGCACGCTTATCCACTACACCATACAGACACACAAACCACTTGCTTTGATTTACACATACAACATGTCGCAGTTGTATTTATCGTTCTTTTTCTTTGTTTACATACACAATGTTTTGTAAACAACGCCATCCGATCGTTGCACTACTGTAGTTTTCAACTAAGTCTAGTCCCTTTTCTACCATTAAGGGGTGCAGCTACAAGTTATACGTATGAAAGGTGGCAGAGTGTTGGCTATATCGGATAGCAATTCTTCGACCAGCATAAACAATGCATGTGTGACTAAATTCAATTCTTTCCCTGCCACTTTTGAAAGTTTGTTTCAACCGCGTGATCGCCATACCATATTCTGCACTAACAGTTTCACTCTCAATGACGTTTTAAAGCGTGTTTGCAAATAGTTTGGGTCTTGGTCAGACGCCGCGTGACGCGGAGTCTGATCAGGACCCAATCTGTTTGACACTCTAAACGATATTTCTAAGTCTTTGAAGTGAGTTTTGAAGACCACAGTACCGAAGAAGACGGCAGTAAAGCGGTGAAGGGGTACAAATCTCCCGAATAATTTGATCATGAAAGGGTTAATACTGTTGTTGACACTATCACTTCAAATATAGCTTAAAGACTAATACATATCGATACGAATCTCAAACATTTTGTTATCATGATTTACAAAGTCGCCCTTGTCACCTTTGGCGGTTATAATGTTAAAGGAAACAGTACAAAAAGGTCGCCATGGAGATCAACGCTTAATTTGCTGTTAACTGATAGGAATCTAATTAACCTCTCCACTGTATTGATTCCACTACCTCTTCATGATCATATGATTTAGATCCAGAACTTACGCCAAGTAACTCAGTATCTGAGAAGAAATCCTTACTATGGTCCTCTCTACAACAACACCCAATGGGAAACGAATATTGTGTGCGTTGTCCAGAGGGAGTTGTTAAAGGGAGGGAACATACATTGTTGACTTCCATTTGCAAACAGCTTAAATCCATATCAGACGCCGCGTGACGCGGCGTCTGATCTGGATTCAAGCTGTTTGTAACTCGTCATATTTTCTGTCAAAATGTTCACTAATATGTATCTTTTACAAAAAACAACAGACTACAATTCTTAGCAGACGTTATTGCAGCAGCGAAAGGGTTACAAATAATTATATGTATTGTTTGGAAAACAGCGGCGAGTGTTGTTGTAAGGAGGGAATAATTGTTAGAAGGGCGTTGTAGGGGGAGCACTTCAGTCAAACTATCTAAATTCTATATTTGATAGATAAAAGCAGATGACATATTTTCAACTGATTTGACTGCTCTGTACGTTAAGGAGTTAATTGAATTATTGACCGGAATTACAACTGTTTATCAAATCAATTGATAGATCAACTCTTCAGTTCTATGTCAAGCATTTCGCCTCAAGTGTGTTCCTATAACGTTGTCACTGTCACGTTCTCGCCCACAAATAGTTCCGATTCTATCATACTAACACAAACAGTAGGCGCATTCATACAGTGGAGAAGGTTGCATTCCTCCCAGTTCAAACGAAATGAAATGCAATGAAACGCAATGAAATAGATTAACCGATTGAAAAAAAACAAAAAAACTTTGACTTTTCAGGAAACAGATGTCTGAGTGACTGACTGTTTAGAGTTTGATTATATGTCAGTTGCTGGGTATCGGATCCAGTGTTAAACGTTTCACAATGGACATAAGGGTTTTTATCACAAACGCAGTTGTTGCGAAAGAATAACGTCTGCTCTATTGTAAACATGTCAAACAGAATTGACCCTGATCAGATACAGTGGAGAAAACGTTATTCTTTCCCGTTTAAACGAAACGAAACGCAAACGCAAAACACTAAAACGTAGAAAAGTACAACTTCTGGACAATTCTGATAATTCATATTTATCTTGGTAGCAAACAGTTTGGAGCCTGATCAGACGCCGGGTTACTGCAAATAACAGTTTTAGCGTAAACACGTTTATTGGGAAAGAATAACGTTTTCTCCACTGTACTTCATAATACCGCTAACGAAACGCATAGGCACTGCTATAGAGTGAAGAAAATAACAACTGTTTCATTCCGGCGTCTGATCTGACCCTAAATTCTTTGCAATCATGGAATTGTCTGCTTGAACATAAACGTATTTATTGACAAAATAACGTTAACTCAATTATAAAAAATCAAATTCATTAAGGAATAAAAAATTTGTTAAAAAGAAACACGAATGGTAATAAATTCGAAGATACAGTGGTAAATACGCTATTCCTATCCATTTACGCGTTAATCTATGCGTACGAAACGCATAGTGAACGGTTAACGGATGGTTAAAGAACGGTTAACGCCTAACGATTTTAACGCGTTTAAACGCGCTAATTAACAATTATACCAGAGATGTTGCGATTGGTGCGTCAATTTTCCGTTTCACGCGGAGATTTCGGATCTTATTGATGATCTACACAAATGCAGTTTTGCAATAAAACTCATTTTGTAGTGCGATTTTTGAAAACATTTTCTGTAGATGAGACGCCTCTTATCAGGATCTAAACTGGTTTCGCTTATAGAACTTATATCAATTCAGACAGTTTGGATCTCGATCATAATGCTGAGTTATTCGGCGTCTCAACAAGATTCTTTCTGTTTGATATTTATTAGAATAATTAATTCGATATTGATTTCTATGCAAACGGTTTGAATCCAGATCTGAACCCTGGCTGTATAGATCGGCAAAGCATCAGGATCCAAACTGACAGCTTTGAATTAGCTCAGTTACTTTTCATAATAGTTTAACACTAGCGATTTGGATGTAGATGGAACGCCGAGTAGTTCGATTATTTTGTTCTACAGCTAAGAATGGAGCATACGTTTTTAATTTATTTTTTACAGTTTGGATCTAGATGAGATGCCGAGTTGCGTGAGTCTCATCCGTATTAGAACTATACAGATATGTTTTTACTTTGATGAGACAGTATAATAACTGACACATACTCGCAGCTATGATTTGGTTTATTTAGTTGATATTTCAATCAACCCAAATTAGGATACTTACTTTGATTAGCCGCAGTTTTATTACCCCATATCCGGTTTGTTACGCAACACTCTTAGCGGTCTGCCCTGTGATATGTGTACATGTAACTAACATGCTTGTCACACGTGCTATTTGGAATTCCGTAAGTTCATAGTAACTCAGCATCTGATCTGGATCCAAACATTAATGTAAAGCAGACACTCAGTAATTTGCCATCTGATCGGGAGCCAAGCATTGCTCCGGATCATATGCTTAGTAAGTTGGTGTCTAAATTCTGAATTAGGATAAGACCGGGCTCTTTTAAACGCGTAAAGTAACGGCTAGGAAACGCGTTTAACGAAACGGATAATAAACGCGTAAGAAACGCTTAAGAAACGCGTAAATTGGGTAGGAATAGCGTATGTACCACTGTACCTGTATATCGAAACTTTCACTAGTACAATGTATTTGCGAAATAGAAGTGTTCTGTAAGCTTTGACAATGTAACAAGTCTATAGGGCTATGAAATATTTATTACTGATCCCGATAGGAAGTCTCCATTGACATTAGCTAACTCTATAAGAACTTGGCGTTTAATATTATTCCAAATTGTTTGCTATTCATAAGTATCTCCAAGTATAATGTTCTACCTACAGTTTGAAAACAATTTGTAGACGACATAATCTAGTTCATGACAAAGTTTGCTTGAAGACTCTACATTACTCGTAATAAACTATCGTAAATCAGCTATATATAATTTATTGCCTAGCAAAACCAAAACCGTAAGCCAAATGCTTTTAAACACTAATGAACATGCTTTTGATCTACCTCTTTCGACACTTAGGAACTACTTGATGTTGTTGAAGCAGTAATTTATACTGCAACAAAGTATATCGCTCACTTTGAGCACCCTGTGCTGAACTGAGGATTTCAGCATGTACCGTCGTTGTATTCGTTGGTTAGGTAAATTCTTAAACTTATTGAACCCGTAGGTTAAAAATGGAAAATTCCGATTTCCAATTATTTCTATTCCATTTTTTAATTTTGGAGATGTTTTTCCAATACTACAAATGAAAAACAGTACAGACCCTAATAAGAGAAGAAAACACGAATTACCTTACACCAATGTATGCATTATTAGCAGTTATTTATTTCAAGATGATGATGTACTTCTATGGATTGGCAATATGATGATAAACATAATTAAATGGAAACTATTCGTCTTTGCCGTTTGAACGATGCTTAAAGCAATGCAAATCAATAACTCTTGCAGAACAAAAAATATATTGGAATGTTTATGATACGTGTTCTTCCAATCTGATATAGCGTTGTCACAGTACAGGACTTAACAAGGTCCAGGGGTCCGTTTTATAAAACTTCGTACGACAAATGTTGTCGTAAGTCAGTTTATAAAAGTCTCAATTATTATTCATTTCTCCATCTAATCCTGTCTTGTGACATCTCTTTGGAATCGTCTTTTCAAGACGATTCCAAAGAGGTGTCACAAGACAGGATGAGATAGAGAAATAAGAAATTAAATGTATTTTAAAATGTTGACTTACGACCGTTTTTGTCGTACGAAGTTTTATGAAACGGACCCCAGGTGAATAATTTGCAAGCGGCCTATAGGCATGCACATGCCTTAGTGGGAAAACGGATTTTCTGTTGGGTGGTCGCAATGGCGTATATCAAAACGCATCAAGATATAATTGTATATGTACCATGTTTCTGCTTATCTTATATATTTATCTCATATTTCGTTTAGGCCATCATCCCACCAACAGTTCATTTAAAGGTCAATATAATTGTACGTATGTACGCCCAATTAGTAAAATCATTCGGTACTCGACTTTGATATGTAAAACGTAGTCATTATACATAACAAGAAGATGAATGGAGAATACTTTATTTTACTAATTAACACGTATGTGCCAAATAATTTTTTACGATTACAAATAATTTGAAGTCAAATCAGGCTCCAAACTGTTTGCCACTTGCAAAAGATAGACCGTAAGAAATTCAAAAACCTTGTCATTTTCTACATTTACATGCATTTCGTTTGCATTTACTTCGTAAAAACGAGAAAAATGGCATAGTCTATGTATGAGCATTACGCATCATTCGCTAAGTAGTATAATTGCAATCCCAATCTGATGCTGGGACTTAACTATTCTTCAAGTAAAACATGTATACGAGTCGAACCACATGAATAATGTATGATGACGACACATGTAACCTTTTACTGTCACATGTTACTACAGTGAGTATGCAAACAATACGGGTCGGTATATTCTTTATTCATAAATCTAGACCTTAAAAATAGTACAGACAAATATATTGAGCAGACGATATTATGGCATAAATGGGTTGAAACAGATGGCATGGTGTCGAAGAAATGAAGTCATGAAGCTACTTCTCGCAGTCAGAATACTGTTTGCTAAAATGTTTTCTGGTTTTTACACTGATAAACATAGGAGAAGACGTTACTTTATCCCGCTTAAACGAAAACGAAACGCAAATGCACTGCAAAAAACGTTAAAATGACAGTTTTAGATACTATTTGCTATTGTTTTATACGGTTAGCCGGCGTCTGGTCTGTCTTCAAACTGTTTGCAGTGGAAACTATTTTTTCAGCATAAACGTGTTTATTTGGAAATAAGAACGTGTTTACCACCGTAAACTTGTTTCTAAACTCTACAAATATCTAGAGCAATATATTTAAAATAACGTGTATGTGTGTCTCAATGTCTTTTACTTTGAAATATGTACCATAAGTTTGCATGTTTGTTCCAAAACTATCCGGGCATAACTTTGCATCTGATGTAGATCTATACGGGTTGTTAATGCTGTTCAGTTTGATATACAGTTTAACAATAAAGGAATTACATTTACACAAGTTATTTGTGGTAGCTTTTCAAGTTCACTAATTGTTATTATAGATGGCAATCGTCTAGTATCTATATTGATCTACCCATACTGTCATGTTGAATAGAATCTGTGCAATTCTGTAACAGACAACGGCGACTTGGCTGACCGTTGCAGATTAAAGTTTTGAGTTTAGGCTAGTGCAATGATTTCTTTTGGGGTAATGTTTGAAATAAACTGCAAAATGACAAAAATGTATACTTGACCCTAATTAGAGGATTCCATTCGAGCCAACTGATATGGGTAACCACTGTTTGCATAGGTCAAGCGTACTATTTACTAGAGCACTATTCATAAATGAAAAATATACTCGTCGTTAGAGTTCAGTTAGTTAATGAGTTACAATGTAACTGATTAACCGCTACTCCTTCCCTACAACAGTCCTTCTTACAACGACCAAATTCTACAACTTCTCTTGCCGCTGTTCCCCAATCAAGACAATTATGTCTAAACTTTTCATAGCTGCAATATTGTCTGCTTAATATTGTCGTCTGCTGTTTTTCTGAAATTCACATATTGAAAATTTTGACAGAAAAACCCCGCGTCGTCTGATCTTGATTCAATCTGTTTGCAAATGTTAGCCAATTTCACTCCAACTAACAACTCCTCCCGAACAACATAAACACTCTTTGTCTCCCATATGGTGTTGTTGTAGAAAAGAAGCACTATATACATAAGTTTTATTGTAATGTGTTCCCTCTCTACAACGACCCTCCCAACATAGACTCCCTCCTTATAACGACGCTTGTCGTTGTTCCCTAAGCCGGACAAGTATGTGTAAAACTTTCACTGCTGAAATATCGTCTGCTTAATACTGTCGTCTGCTTTAGTTCTGAAAATTACATATAAGTGGAGAGTTGATAAAATAGATATGATGGCGAGTGACAAACAGCTTGCATCCAGATCAGACGCCGCATTACGCGGCGTCTGATCTGCATTCAAGCTGTTTGCAAACGTAAGTCAAGTCGTAAATGTCCCCCTCTAAAATGACTCCCTCCAAAAAACACACATAATATGTATCTCCCATTAGGTGTCATTGTAGAGAGGGAACATTGTACCATGAAACAAACTACACTATCAACCTCGACCTATCTCCGGTGAATATCTGCCATCATAGACACTCGGTACCTGACGTCTATTGAACGACTAATTATATTGGTATCGGCAAATCTTAAGACAAATCTTACACTTCCCTAATTAGATATCAGATGGTCTAATTAAAGCCCGATATAGTCCTAGAGGACGCCTGAACGTGTTTATTATAACTGTGCCGAAAGATAATCGGTTATAGGAAAAACAATGGAAACCTAATTATTTTGATTTGAAGTCGTTTTTAGGTCGACGTCTGATCTGGATCCTAATTTATTGCTTATTATATTAGTCATAGTACGATCAGTATTCTAAAGTTAGACACGACGTTGGTATCATGCGCAAGCTGTTTGAACATTTGTGTTTCATTTAAACAGGAAAATATATTTTTGCCACTTTACTCATGAAACAAGTCTTGGGGTTAACAATATATACATACACAGTACTCCCTCTCTACAACAACACCTACATGTACTAGGGGACGAATTTGCGTGTGTTGTTCACAAGGAGTCGTTTTAGCCAGGACCATTTGCTTACATTTGCAAATAGTTTGAATACAGATCAGACGCTGTTGGGGGAGGAAGCGCTGTATAAGAGATATGCCAGATTAAAACACACTTAATCCTGACAATTATCTTACATTTACAATTTAATAAATTACTGCCGCCCTGCTATCTTGGTTTTCTTCAGAGTTGTCGACTGAAAACTAAACACATATACAATACTTTAAATCGTAAGTCAAAAACGGTCGCATCCTGATTCAGCAACGAGTAACACTGATCTAGATTCAAGTTGTGTGTCTGTATCCCACAAAACACTCGCTTCCATATGGCAGGCAAACGATTAATCCGTTTGGCAAATCCTCCCTTCTACATTGCACGTGAGGAATGTAAACAATAACAAATACAAATTTAGGAGATCTATATCCGGAATGACATCTCTGACCTATTTAATCCTAAAAGTGTTTACATGTTACCCTTTCATTAGCCAATAATTATGTCGTCGGCTTTTAAACTGCGGTCTGTGCTATTGTTTCATAGTTATATGTTAAGTAAAATGCCTGACGTATATCTAAATGATTGACAAAGCTATAAGCTTTACTTTCAAGCTGCAACAATCATCTAGCTGTCGTCATGTTTCTATTCTTCTTTACCGCAACAGGGTAGAAGCACAAAACGCATGTCTAAGAGGAACTTGTAAAGAAATGAAAAGACGACTCCTTGAGATTAAGTATTAAATTAGGTTTATGGGCAGTTTATAGTGAAAATAAACACATCAATGCCCCCTTAAAACGATTCCAGTGTTCTTTGCCTCTAAAACAGGAACTATTGACCCCGATTAATTGGCGTTTGTTTATAAAATACATATTTTGATCTTGACATATATTTCCGTAGATGAGTTAATTCATCGAACTCTTGTATTCAAAATGGACTACCTTGTTTTTTCGTTCAAGTCCAGTAGATACTTACTTTTCAGAGTTGTGGTGTCTAACTAACACGATAACGAAACTGTACATTTGGTTTGAGGAACTTTTAATTACATTTGGTTTGAGGACATTTTGATATATTTACATTCAACCTGTAAAGTCCTTATGTAATCCTATTAAAAAATATGCAGTCATCTGCCGATGAACCTTCACTTCGAATCTGGATTTAACCAGTTCGGATTTCCCCCGTGCTATCCGTGGACTTCTTCAAATAGACTACATCGGGCACTTAACACTAAGCTCCCATTGGTCGACGGTAATATGACACTAGCGGAGTGATACAGACCCATAGGTCGTTGCCATCGCGTTGCTATGTGTGTAAATGGGTTAAGAAAACAACAGCGACATGTAATTTTAGAATGTACTTTGGCAATAGATATTCAAGTTGCACTGTTATTTGTTTGCCTTGTAAGTCATTTCCATTCACAGAGAGAAAGTTTACTGGAAAAAATCCTGAATTTTTAATACAGTTACAGTACATGTAGTTGGGACTCCTTTCTCACCATATTTAGAAACTGGAATGGCTATTACATCGACATTACATCTATCAAACCTCTTTGACCGGTATATGATAAATTCTTATACAGAAAAACAAATCTGGCCAATAAACACATTAAATTGACAAGACAGAAAAAATAAATATAAATATAAGGAATAAACAACATCTCTTTGCCGCTCATGACGGTATGACTACATTAGCTTCGGGGGGTAAATTTATCGAAAACGCCCGAAGCTAATGTAGTCATACCGTCATGAACGTCAAAAATATGTTGTTTATTCCTATAATATTTATAAGTACAAACTATAGACAAAGTTGGTATCTAAATGTGCAAAGGTGTATTGGCTGATCGAATCGACATCTGATTTGGCTCCAAAATGTTTCCAGTGTGAAATATGGTTTAAATGTAAACGCGTTAATGTCTTCTCCACTGCAAGTAGGTATGTTGCTTTGATGCTTCGAGTAATAAGATATTGCAGACAAAGGTAATTTTCGTAATGGCAGCAAATGCTTCAGGCTACCACAACCTGATTGTCTTACTTGTTTGTAGTATTACAGTTGTGTCACAAAAGAAACAGTAACTTATGGAAACCAAACTGTTGCCATGTGTAGAGTGTAAAAATGACAACATCTACTTTAATCAATAATTCCGCTTCTACTTGTATCGCCATGCAAACCTAACATTTTGCAAAGCAAACACCGCCTGCTAACAATGGACGGCCTATAACAGGAGAAAACATAATTATGTATAATGTGAACTTAAATCAAATGTTGTTGCTTTTTTACACTTTTAAAAGTGCATAGCGTTTGCGCTTCGTTTGCGTTTAAGTTGGAAAGAATAGCGTTTTCTCAACTATACATGTGCATATATGTCAGTGTTAGCTATGAAACAATCAAAGCACTCGAGAATACTGAGGATGCATTCAAACTGTAATACAGAGGTGCATGCATGGTATGACCAGAAAACGAGGAGATTGATAGTGAACATTATAAACAAAATGTTTGATTTTAGATATTTTTGATGGTAGGATTTTCCACTTTTATTTTTTGTCCATAATTGAAACACTTGAATATTATGGCAGACATATTTGGAAATCATCTATACACCCGTTTCAAAAAGCTTCGTACGACAAATGTTGTCGTAGGTCAAATTATAATAGTCTCAATTATTATTTATCTAATCCTGTCTTGTGACATCTCTTTGCAATCGTCTTTTCAAGACGGTTCCAAAGCGATGTCACAAGACATGATTAAATGGAGACTTTCCCTCCTTATAACGAATCCCTCCGAACATTACACACACTCTGTGTATCCCATTGGGTGTCGTTGTAGAGAGGGAGCACTGTATTACATTTCTCAAGAAAACGTTTATCTCATTGACAAACAGTTTGGAGCTAACTCCAATTTTGTTGCAATGGGATAATGACTATCCTCTGTTAAACATGTCCATAATGCATGATGATTACAAACAGTTTCGACCCAGAGCATACGACATTTTATTTGATCTACACCTAGTCCATCTTGCAATGGCTTCTACCTATTTAGGGCAAATAACCTGAAACCGAAATTTTAAAAAGAAAACAATATCCTGACAGTTACTATAACTGATTGATACCATGAACACACACACACACAAATAAAAAAACCACTTGAGGAACACCCCGTATTGTTAAAGGTATGCTATAATTTACGATGCATAGACTTATCCTCGTACCGTTGAAATGCCGTTTGCTTAAAATGTTATGTAGTCTGCTTATATACCGAAAGTTTAAATTTTGAGGAAAAAAACATAGATACATGTAATAGTATCAAACATGTAAGGATGCCGACAAGACGCCGAGTCATTCTGTGATTGATATAAATCCAAACTATTTGTAAAACCCATTGTACTAAGATCCATGCAGTGATAAGCTCATACTACAGTAAAACCTCTCTATAACGGCCACTAAATTGAGGACTTATTGGTTGTTTAAATGACAGGTGACAGCTTAAAGCAAGGTGACAGTAAAACAGAAAGCTCCTACAGGAGCTTTCTGTTTTACTGTCACCATGCTTTAAGCAGTCACCTGTCAAAAACAACTAATAAATTAGCACACTTTAGTGGCCGTTATAGAGAGGTTTTACTGTAGTGTACAATTTATACTACGCGTACATTAAACTATTTCACTCCCAACGGCGCCATAAGGCAACTTTGTAAAGAGTTTGGATTCTAATCAGACGCGGCGCCACGCAACATCTGATCAGAATGCAAATTGTTGACACTCGTATCGACATATCTTCAGTCAAAATGGTCCAAAATCTTATTAAAATTATTACAGACGACACTTTAAATGCAGACGATGTTTTGACGGTTAGAGGGTTAAAGCAGACGATAAAACGTTGCAGTAAATAGCTAACAATAGACAGATACCTGCTGATCTGTGCATACTAGTGTTTACGTCTACATGCGTTTATGTGACCACATCACCATGATATAATTTACAAAAAGTTGTGAGACAATCTGGATTTCTGTATGCAATGGATACATCAAAAGAGGTATCGGTACTTTGTTCATCTTTGTTTTTATCAGTTCTTTTTTGGTTTGATCAAGTCGAATTGACTTCAGTTGCAAACCATATAAAGTCCATATTGGACATTGAGTACCCGGCGTCTGGTTAGGATCCAAACTGGTCTGACAACCGTATCTGTAGGGATATCTAAATTAACAACTTGTATAGAAAAAAACTTGTAAAAAAGCGGATGGCACTTTAGAAGTTAGGGGTATACAGTATAACATGACAAGGGTTTAACTTTGAATCAATAATATCTTGTAAATCTTAATGAGGGTCTTGACCTTTGATGTCGTAGCATGCTGTGAATGCATTAATTACATGCACCGCATGTCATCCTACATTCCGATACGATCACACTGTATTCATAAAGACATGACTTTGATATGCGATATCTTTTACCAACTGCTGTGGTCTGGAAAGGGGACAATATTCCATAATTACACAGCTATAACTGTGTAAAACGGACACGTTATTAAAGCAAATGCACGTCCAACATCTTGCGATTGCTTTATGCAGAACACATGTAATACAGAAAGCTCCTATTGGAGCTTTCTGTATTACATTTGTCCTGCATGAAGCTGCAGAATGTTTAATACATGTAGCGCACAAGTATGATGCCTATTAAATAGACGATCATCATACATTGGACTGTAAACTAATTATAGTGGTCGAAAAAGGGACCAATATATGTTTACAAAAGTGTTTAGTCACATAGAAAAAAAGCATGCGAGGACGACGGAAAATTGCATAATGATCAGTCAACAATGTTTTGTTTATAAATATATATACAAATCTGATAGTACGATGAACTGTGGAGAATACTTTATTCAAATAGCTAAACTCATGAATAATGTAAAACATATACAAATATATCAAAATCCTGTATTACCCTGTACAGTGGTCAACACGCTATTCTTTTCCTTTTAAACTAGTTCAAAATGCAAAGGCATTACAATAGAAAATGCCAGGTTTTTTTGTAAATGTTAATGATATATATTGTTATCAAGGTAAAACACAGTTTGAAGCTTGATAAAACACAGACTCTGCTCTTGTTCTAACCAAACTTTTTTAAATATTTAATTTAGCATTAACGTGTTCATTTGGAAAGAAAAACGTATTGTCCACTGTACAAACTCTCAAAGGAAGACACGTTGTCGTTGATAAAGTCTAGTGAAATCCGTGGAACAACAAGAAACTTGTGTTTTTATATTCCCTTACCCTTTTATTGTCAAACGTATGGTCAGGTTGTTTACCCCTTAATCGTATTATTGTGGTCTGCTTCAATATCGGTGTCTGTCAAATATTTTCAAAGTTAGATTTAAGACAGTATGGTTGACGAAATTTCGAAATAGGTGTCAAACAGTTTGCATCTTGGTCAGACGCAGGGCTGCCATTTCTCCGCATTTTTCCTAAGTATTCGGATTTTAATCCTAGTAGATCGTAGCTTAAAACAGGCTAAAAGTAAAGCAGAATGCGCCTTAAGGCGCATTCTGCTTTACTTTCAACCTGTTTTAAGCAGCCATGTGTCTTCAAAACAAGAAACAGACTATCGGGTAAAGGTACGATTAGTAAAATTGCGTCTGAAAAATTTAAAATTTAAAATCTTAGGACTTTTATTATTAACTCATGGCAGCCCTGTAGACGCCGTGATCAGGATCCAATCTGTATGCGAAGGTGCCATTTTTGTGCCAATGGCAGTGAAACTGTTTGCAATGGAAATAATAGATTTAACGTAAACGCGTTCATTTGGAACAATATCGTCTTCTCCACATTATATTATACCTCGCATTTTATATAATGACATATGATATGTTATGTATTTAGATAACGTTTATGACATGTCTATGTATTGTTGTGTTTTATTAACCTGTCAAAATTTAAATAATTATACGCTGGTTGAACACGCTATATTTAGCTTCGGTCGACATCGATTATTTCCGCTAGTGTTACGGGTAGATCATGGTTGAAACATAAAGTTTATATTTAGAATAAGATTTCGATACTTATATGTCATCGTGGTCGAGGCAGTACAGTAGTGTTTTACTTAGTATATGTATGGCCATGAGTTCGTTACCCAGCGGAGGATAGTTTTTTTACTATTATCTTTTATTATTTTCTGCATTCGAGACTGCAAGGAGGAGGAGAAAAAATGGATTGAAATCCATTTGGATCTGATTTATGTATCATTCACGAATAGTATACCTATACACCTGTTATATACAGTCAGTGAATACCACGATCAGAGGGATCCTGAATGAGTCCTTTGACCAGGGATACACTGTTTGCCATTTAGTTTTCATACATTGACTAGAATTAATTGCAACCTGGAATAGTCCATTAAAGATTTCAGTGATAAAGGAGTTAAGACATTTGTTATCTAGCAGTGAGAGACCACATCGGGTCACATTTTACATACATTTAAAACTTTTTATAGTTTACAAAGTGTAACGTTTAGGTTATCTATGGCACATTTTGTATTATAGATCACTTTGTTTAACAATTCAAGTAAACTAAACTGTTTGAAAAAGAAAATAATTGTATTAATAAAGAAATAAAACCTAACGGGGATCGAACCCACAACCTTTCATCATTTTACAAGTAGGGCCCGTACTCGCTACCAACTACTCTAACTCGATTATTGATTTAAGTTCGACACAGAATGAACAATATCTTTCAGTTCCTATCCGTAAATCAAAACGGAAAGTATCGACTTTATACCGAAGCTAAACATATCCTTTCAGTGACGTATGAATATTCAAATTTTGACAGGTCAATAAAACCAAACAATAACAAAAGGATGCCGGAAAACATAATAAATAACAACGCATTCACCGTGAATAGTTTTACAAGGAATATGATATACTCACATATGAGTGCATTTAAACCTTGCAGTCACGGTGTTTTAGGCAAAAAGGCTACACCGTAAATGTGACCGGACGCCCAGTAAACTCGGCGTCTAAACGGGACCAAAACTATATGACATTCATATCGATATTTCTAAAACCATATTGTTTTGCAACTAACCTTGAAATGATAGTATCGACAACAGTATTAAGGCAGACGATGTATTGGTGTGAATCGGTTTAAACAGGCGGTTAAGATAGACAACGAGACAGTTTCAGTGCAGAAGACATAATAGTTCTCTTTCAAACGAAACGCAAACGTCTTCAATGAAATAGGTGAAACTGACATTTAAAACTTTTGACGTCTTAAGATCTAATTGGATTGGCAAACAGTTAGGCGCCTGAGCAGACACCGAATTACTCCGTGTTTGTTCTGACTCCAAACTGATTGCAATGGAAATGATAGTTTTAGGTGTAAACGCGTTTATTGGGACTTTTAACCCACACTACAGTACAGGCTTCTCCGGTGACCCGCCAGCAAATGAATGAGATTATCTAAAGGCAAAACCCTAATTACAGGACAGGGTACAGTAGGAGCCTACTTTCTTGACTTTCGTTCGGCACTTAGCTGTAAAATATCATAAATACTACATGTACCTTGTAATATGTCGCTTGAATTATTTAAGTGTTGCGTGTGAAGGGTGTTGTTGTCCTATATGTACAACAACGCAGGTTTCGGGGTTTCGGGTTTAAATGTACTTCTGCAAAAAGCAAATTGAAAATACAGTTACCGGAACATTTCCTTTGTGGACAGTTTGATTTGCATTAAGTCTGATTTAAGCCGAAACTCTTAAAAAGGACATTCTTTCGAATAATCATTAACCCTTTCACTGCCTTATCCCGAGTACAATGATTACTTTGCAAACAGTTTTAATCCAGATCAGACGCCGCGTGACGCAGCGTCTGCTCAGGATCCATACTGTTTGACACTCATTTCAATGTTTCTTAGGTCAAAATACCTAAAATTTAAATTTGAGAACAGAAAGCAGACGAAAATTGTTTTAAGTCGATGACACCATGGCAGTAAAGGGGTTAATGCGAGCATAGTGTTACTGTAAAATATGTATCATTACTGAGTTACATGTATATTGTTTCATTTCCTGTTTATACAACTCTCGAGACAAACCAATTTATCATATACAAATTATGTAAAATGATTATAGTATAATTATAAGGATTCAACTCTCATTTCATAACACATTTACATAGCATGCATTTCATTGCCCCTATATGTTTCATGAAATGCGTTTGACGCCTTTGGTTCGCCCATGTGTCCGCCCGTCCGTCCGTTCGTTCGTTTATGTTCTGTTTTCCTTTTATTTTCATTTTGTCAGCCAAGCTGTGTATCTCGTCCCACCAATTTGGTCTATCCATTCAAACGATCAGAATTTTCAAAACTCTAGTTTACATTCTCGCCTTTCATTAATTCACGCCAGACTATCTTTGTTAAACTGTCTATCTTCCTGACAACCTGATAAATTACTAACCGATTTAAGACAATATTTTAAGAAATAAACCCTGGTTTTTGTTTCAAGTCATTAACAATCACAACACGATACAGCTGCGTGCTTAACTTTGAAAAATACAAAATGTAGTAAAACTCCTCTATTAAGACCACTATTTCAGGTTAAATGTGCGGTGTTCAATGCTGGTGACTGCTTACTATTTATAGGCAAGTAAAGCAAATAGATTTTAAAGGATATTTCTCCTTTACATTCTCTTTACTCTAAAGTGTCGCCCTTCTTAAAAATACCATCATTTGGTCTAAGTTTCATTGGTTTTACTGCTTTTATAATGTTCTATAATGCATATAATTCATAAATGAAGAATGTAGTAAAACAAAGCACAGGTCGTTGTAAGTGCTTGCACTTAACACATTGTTATATCAACAGGTGTGGTAAATTTATGAAATTCCTTCTATACCAGCACCAGTATAGCGCCACTAAATACGATTGATCAATGGAGAACTTAAATGTGAATGAAAGGCAGGAATCTGCTTAAAGCAAGATGAAAATAAACCATAAAATTCCTAAAGAAACTTTCTAATTTATTTTCATCTTTGCTTAAAGCAGAAACAATACTCGTATGAATGTTAGTGTTAGCAGTAGAATTGTATGGTGCTTACTGTTCTTTTAATTACATCCAACCAGACAAACATGTGTTATTATGCTGTTTATTTCACCTTGTGGGTTTCTTTACGATAGAAGCAGATGCTTCATTTTTTTCACAAACTCGTGCACTCTATGGTGAACATGTATTAGTTTAAACTTTTTATTTTCCATTTATTATGAATAATAGACGGGTTCAAATATTCAAATGTACGTGCACATACTATTTTGCACGTATATTGACACCAATTTATGCAAGACTTATATCATTGGGTTCTTCCATTGAAGTCGTTATGTTAGGGGCTATTGTTATCTTTAGAGATATTGTATACAGTGGAGAATCTGTTATTCTTTCCCGTTTAAACGCAAACGGACGCAAACGCAAAGCACTAAAACGTAGAAAAGAACAACTTTTGGAAATTTCTGATAATTCATGTTTATCTTGGTTGCAAACAGTTTGGAGCCTGATCAGACGCCGGGTTACCCGGCGTCTGATCTGGCTCCAAACTGTTTGAACTGCAAATAATAGTTTTAGCGTAAACGCGTTTATTGGGAAAGAATAACAGATTCTCCACTGTACCCTGAATCTTTACACACAATGGGAAGGGCCGAATCTAATGTTGTGAGAACGTATGGCCCAGGTCCATTTCACTGTATATATTTATGAAATAAAATATGTTAACCTATACCTATTCTTAAAATGAATTAAAATTTGTCTAAAATAGGGATTTACACAAACTGTTTGCCTCTTAGCTTGAAATGAAATATCATCGTTTTCATCACACTTCTATTTTCTCAAATTTATTGTAGTGTATTTCAATTTAGTTTCGTTAGGACGGGAAAGGATAAAATCTCCTTCCATGTATATGTTTGAACGGTGATATTGCAGAGAATATATTATTAATTCCAATTAAACCCGCTTAATATGCTATAAACATTACACCAACTGCAAACAGTTTGAAGCAAGTTCATACGCCTGATACTCCGAAGTTATGATCAGACTCTAAGATGTGTGCTACTCAAATTAAGATGAGACGTAGCAAAATTAAAAACGTTGTCATTTTCTTCATTTTATTGCATTGCGGTTGCAGTTCTATAGTGTTAATAAACGGGAAAGAATTGAGTCTTTTCCACTGTATAAGGACACTAATTGCCATTTCCCCTTTACATTTATATGTAGATAGATTGAAGTCTGTTAATTACAGTGGAGACTACGTTAGTCTTTCCTGCTTAAACGCAAATGCAAAGCACTAGCACATAGAATGGTACAACATTTTGGATTCTGATAATTCATGTTCATCTTAGAGGCAAATATTTTGAAGCCTTATCAGACACGGGCTACCCGGCGTCTGATCTGGCTCCAAACTGTTTGCAATAGACATAATAGTTTAAGCGTAAACGCGTTTATTGGGACGGAACAACGTTTTCTCTACTGTAGACACCCTTATATATAAAGAAGCATCAATAGTTATGCCACTGGAGAAGACGTACATGTAATTCTTTTTCGTGTAAACGCAAACAAAATGCAATGCAATGGAGAAAATGACCTTTTGTTAAAGTTGTAACGATTCATCTTAATTTGAGTGCAAACAGTTCGGAGCATGATCAGACGCCGGGTCACCCGGCGTCTGATCTAACTCCAAACTGTTTGAAATGGAAATAATATTTTTTAGCGTAAACGCGTTTATTTTAAAAGAAGAACGTCTTCACCACTGTAGATTTCTTTTATTTAGGCACCCATCAATGTAAAGTGGCATCAACAGTTATGTCAAAGGAACAAATTAACCCCTTACCCAATAGCCTGTTTCTACTTTTGAAGATATGTAACCAATTAAAGCAGGTTGAAAGTAAAGCATTCTACTTTACTTTAAGCCTGCTTTAAGCTACTTTGTGCTAAAAACCATAAAATATTTCTTATCGTACATGTTCATGACTGAACAAATTGGAACTATTTTCTTCAGCGGAGGAATAAATAAAATGCGCTAAAAGTCGCTCCTATTGGGGAAAGGGTTAACTCTTTCGCTCTTGTGATATCGTCTGCTTTAACATTTATCATTTGATTTTATTTAACAATTCTAGAGTTGATATCATTTATGTTGATCGAAGAAACAGCGATACGAGTGTGACATTGTTTGATCTTGATCAGTTTTTCTTAATGCAGATTTGGAATCTGGATCCAAACACTTTGCAAACTATAACCGTCTGTGCGCTGCGTGCGAATTGGTGATAGTTTTCTCAAACAGTAAGATTTTCTCCAAACTGTTTGCAACTCTGGTGATACTTTTTTACTAGAAAAATTTAAATGAATAACTTCTTGGGATTATTGCAGACGGTTCTTTTGCAGACGGCTATTACACAGCATGCATAAGGTTAGACAAGTAGTGCTTAGCAGCCAAAGGGTTACTGTGAAGAAAACGTTATTCTTTTCCAAATAACACGTTTACTCTCAAACTGTATTTCCCATGCAAACAGTTTGGAGCCAGATCTGACACTGGTAACCCGATGTCTGATCAGGCTCCGATCCGTTTGCCACTCAGATTAAAAAAGATAATTTGAAATTACAAAAAAGATGTATTTTTCTAAATGTACAGTGGAGAATCTGTTATTCTTTCCGAATAAACGCGTTTACGCTAAAACTATTATTTGCAGTGCAAACAGTTTGGAGCCAGATCAGACGCCGGGTAACCCGGCGTCTGATCAGGCTCCAAACTGTTTGCCACCATGAAAAACATGAAATATCAGAATTGTCCAAAAGTTGTTCTTTTATACTTTTTAGTGTTTTGCGTTTGCGTACGTTTGCGTTTAAACGGGAAAGAATAACAGATTCTCCACTGTATCTGGGTGCGTTTCGCTTGCGTTTATACAAAATGTACGGACAAAGTATAAGATCTTCTCTACTGTATCACGTAATCCATGGTCTTAGCGTCTGCTCTAAAAGTTATTAACCCTTAGCCCGCCAAATAAATTGTCGTCTGCTATATTTATCGTCTGCTTCAAGTTTCAAAGTGCTTCAAAGTTGCTCAAAATTGCTGAAAATGTTGTCCGAGTGTCAAACAGCTTGGATCCGGATGAGACGCCGAGTTACTCGGCGTCTCATCCGGATCCAAGCTGTTTGCATATGGAGCTATAGTCGTGAGTGGCAGGCTATGGGTTAATTGCAAAATATTTATTTCCCCTGTAATATCAAAACATGCATGAGTGACAAATTGTTTGAATCATGATCAGACGCCGAGGAACTCTGCGTCTGATCATTATCCAAACTATTTGCAAATACATGTACTAAATGATAAGTGTTACAGTGCAGAAAACGTTATTCTTTCCCAATAAACGCATTTACGCTAAAACTATTATTTCCATTGCAAACAGTTTGGAGCCAGATCAGACTCCCAACTGTTTGCCTCTTAGATTAAAATTAATAACCAGGATTATCAAAAAATTGTCATTGTACCCATTTAAGTTCAATTTGTATTCGTTTCGTTGCGTTTAAACGGGAAATAATTACGTTTTCTCCACCGTAAGTGCTGTACGGACTTGTTGATTATCGTGTGACGCTCTTAATTGTCTAACTCGTTACATTATGGAGTATCGGTGAGATGTTCGGATCGCCTAACCCTTGTCCATGCGACAACATTGCTGGATTAGGACTGTAGACATCCTACACCCCCTGGGAGCTCTGCTACAGAAATATATCCAAGGACCTGTATAATTGGCGCTTTTATTTTCCGCAACGAAATAGCAAAATACCCTTAAATTATTAATGGGATAGCTAAATTGAACGTAGCGGGGAGTCCATTATTTCTTGTGGTATGGTACAGGGTTAATGTGAGGCTATCAGCGATTATGCCCATAGAAAATGAGCTTGCTCACGCTGGGTTGGGATGAACTCATGTAAATTTGTTGGAAATTCTAGAAACAGACGTCATTATGGGAAAGTCGGTCGAGATGTGTCATATATAAACAATACAACTGTTGTTTTTCACGCAAATAAAAAAATGTTTCCGAGGGAACGGGATGAGGGGCTGCAATAGTTGACTTGGGAGTGTGGATGCATAGTAAGAGATTTTTTGCTTTTTCATTGATATTTTGTTTTTGCTTTGAATTTTAGTTGATATGTAACCGAGCCAGAAAAAGATGTATAGATTATGATCATTATCACCAACTTTGGACTACATTGTATTATGTTAGAGTAAAGACTCTCTATTACGCCGACCACTGAAACCAAGGCTAATTGATTCTATATAAGACAGATGACAGCTTAAAACAACGTGGCAGTAAAAAAGACAACTTAAAAGAATTTGTCTGTTTTACTGTCATATTGCTTTAAGCAGTCACATGTCGCAAACCCCTAATAATTAACACAATGTATTGTTCGTAATAGAAAATGTAAATCTTTTGTCATATAATGATCTGGATATACACTATTCGGCATATTTTTTTTCGTGATGCAGATTCATAATTTTAGATTATTTACTGTTTCGTGCGTAAATGGGTTTCATAGCATGCTTAGCTTTAACACTTTCACTCTCAATTTCGTCATAAAGGGCATATGTAAAAGGTTTAGATCCTAATCAGACGCCTTTTAACGCGGCGTCTGATCAGGATCAATTCTATTTGCCAATTGTTTTGAAATTACGTCAGTTCTACTGCATTAAATCTGACATTGAAACGATATTGAAGACAACAATAATTAAGCCGACAACAATATTGCGGTGAAGGAGTAAACTCCTACAGTGGAGAATCTGTTATTCTTTCCCAATAAACGCGTTTACGCTAAAACTATTATTTGCAGTTCAAACAGTTTGGAGCCAGATCAGACGCCGGGTAACCCGGCGTCTGATCAGGCTCCAAACTGTTTGCAACCAAGATAAACATGAATTATCAGAATTTTCCAAAAGTTGCACTTTTCTACGTTTTAGTGTTTTGCGTTTGCGTACGTTTGCGTTTAAACGGGAAAGAATAACGTTTTCTCCACTGTACTATAGATTTGATCATGAAAGGGTTAATGTGCATATGCTCCAATAATGTCTAGGTCTAGGTACGCGTTTCTTAAAACAAAAGTACAGTACAGAAGACGTTGTTCTTCCCAATGTAAACAAACGCAAACTACAACAACTTGAATTTTTAACGAGTAATTTTGATTTGAGTGGCAAACAATTTAGAGCTTTAACAGAAACCTGGTTACCTGGCGTCTGATCTAACTTTAAACTGATTTGGGAAAGAATAGCATCTTCTCCACTGAACATTGATGTCGAAGTTCCATATAAAATGATGATATTTTACAGTAGTTTCTGCATTCTAGCTTATTTAGTGTTTGGGCAGGTGGTTGCTAAAAGCAAATTGAAGTTAAAACATAAATATCTGCTTAAGGGATATTTTGTTCTACTTTTACCTTGCTTTAACCAGCCACCTGTCTTTTATACGACCAATTAGCCTTCGTGTATGTGGTCGCAAGAGAGAAGTTTGATACGTATATTGAACAACTTATTATTTTTGATATTATTTTGGAAAACAACCCTAAAATGTCAGCGATGGACTAGACAAAATTGGAAACTTGAAATTTCTATTCTAATTTTCAGGGAGGAAAATAGTGAATTGGAATTAATAACTCTTTCACAGCTGTACCCATCTCACTTAAAGAGACATGGGTCCAATGTAATAAAAGATTTTGAGTTCAAGTCTGAAATATGAAATGCTCAGCAAAATGTTAAATCTGACAAATCAAATGTTTGAGAACGATTTCAGACTCAACTCAAAAGCTTTATAACTTTTGGGCCTGATTATGTTAAGTGATTGTTTCTGTTTCTCGTTCAATTAGAGGTTCAAACGTTCTTACCACGATTTACAGTTTTATCATAGTGGGAGTTCACCTCGGTTTCAACTCTTAATGCAAATATAGATATAACATAAACATGTTTGTGTAGGGCATGTCCCGAAGATGTTTGATATACATCTTTGTTTGATTACACAGGTGATCTATATACAAAAATTCATTTATATTTATAATACAGTCGGGACAACATTACATGTATTATAATTACCGTTTAAAAAAACTTTACCCTCAGAGCGCTGATCACGATGTTTGTAAATACGTTTGATCTTGATCAGACGTATGATCAGCAAATAAACCATTTGGTGCTCATGTCGATGTTTCGGTAGTAGAACTACCTAAAATGTAATTTTGAGAACATTAAGCAATCTGTAAATGCAAGAAGACGAATGGAGAAACACAAATGCAGTGAAAAATTTATAGAGAAATGACAGTATACAACGACTAAACTACTATTTATTCTAATTTGATAGTCAAGACATGCAGCCTGACTTAGCACCAAATTGCATTTTGTGAGATTTTCCCATTTATTATAGTGGAGAACGAATTTCTTTCTACAAATGCATTTCTGCTAAAACTTTATTAAGTGACATGCAAATAGTTTGGCGTCAATTCACGTGTCGGGAATCCCATTATTTTATCAGGATCCAGACATTTTACCATTAGAATGTATAATATATCTTATAATACATGTTCAAAACTATATTAGTTGAAGTCATTTTCTTCAGTAGAGGAATAAATAAAAAGTGTAAAAAGGTGTATTTATGATGTAATGGGTTAATAGACGGTACTTTGCAGCAAACAACATTGTATAAGGTTGAAGATAAAGTGGCAGCGACGTATAAAAACAGACATCGTTTGATAAACCAGGAGTCACTTTGCTCCTCGTCGCCTCTGAGTGCCATGAACCCTTCGCCTGCACCTTTCTTTTTACTTTGAAAACTGATTAGACGCCGCGATATCAAGAGCAAAACTGTTCGACATTTTGTTAAGGTTTCATACGCTTTAGTTGCTTTAAATCTCAATTTTAGAAAATAAAGAATTGTGAAGTGGAAGATGCTGTTTCAGGTGAAGATTTAACAGTTTTTCTGAAGGACAATAACTTTCAGTAATCTCCTGTTTTCGACCTGTTACGAAACGACGGTTTTGGAACTGTCAAAACAGGCCTTAGCTTAAAGAGAAATGTATGTAAAGGGTTATAACTGCTGCGGCGTCTTCTGTTTATTACGTCATGCTTTTATAGTGAAAAAAGCGTTATTCTAATTCGTTTAAATGCTGACGAAACGCAAACGCAAGACAATAACTTAGAAAAACGAATATGTCTTTGAGAAAAAGTAAAAAACGAGGCATTTTAATTTGAATGTTTAACAAATTGGAGCATGATCAAACATCGGGTTACCCGACATCGGCTCCGGCTCCCAGCTGAAACATATAAGCATAAACGCGTTTATAGAGTAAGAATAATGTCTTCTCCACCGTATTCACCCACCTGCCGAATAAGTATATGCAAGAATACCTAATAATAGGGCAATGTAGTCTTCTCACTTCTCACTCAGTATCGGGGTCAGATGTTTGTTATAACACATTAGACTTATCAATCAAGCTCGACGTTTCAATATGATCCTTAATTTAGATAAGACATTTTTGTTGTTTTTCTTATGCCAAGCTGCGCTGAATTTTGAACCCGTGCAGTCACTAGGACTTCTTCTAGGATTACATATATAAATGAAAGGTATGCAACGAGCAACTTGTATAAATCAGAAAGAATTCTTGCAGCTCAATGTGTCTGCTGTGTCTGTAAATAATTAATTGCCGTCAATGTACTCTATTGTGACGGGAATGTCACGTTAGATTTTCTTCAAGTAAGTGTAAGATGCGTCCACGTTTGAATATATCGTGGGGAAGACGTTGTTATGTTGCAATATACGCAAGTTGAGTTATTTCCATTGCGAACAGTTTGAATCCAAATTAGACATCGAGTTTATGGCATCCGCTATGCTTTCATTTAAGAAAACCTACCCCAATAAAGTTTCGACTCGAACAAATCTCCCTTTGAACGACCACGAACATACTCGAATATTTTCACTAAAACACTGATATATGTACAGGCATGAATGTTTAGATTGACCCCATAGTCTGATTCTAATTTTGAAATGAATATAACAATATTCCAGATAGGGAATCAAAATAGTATTAATATATAAACTGCTCTTAGAAAATAGCAGTTCTAATTTTGAAGACAGGCAATCCCTTGAACTAGGTTGAAAGTAAATCAGAATACGTCTTAAGGCGCATTCTGCTTTACTCTCAGCCTGCCTTAAGCTACCACTTTCTAAGAAAAAAGTATAGAAAAGTATCCTGTATGAATTGGAATTATCTTCTTCAGTGGAGGAATGAATGTATGCACTTAAAGACCCTCCCTGGGATGAGGTATAAAATATGTTGAAGATGTGTATCAAAGGGCATTGTGTAGTTGAAATAACCACCCTGTGTTTAATAGCTGTACCAATTATCGGATGATGTGATTAAATACGCCTGGTAACATACACAGTCCGTTAATATCATATTAATTGTGGAGAAAACATTATTTTCCGTTTAAATGCCAACAATGTAGAAAATGACATTTTTTCGAAATTATAACTACTCATGTTAGTTTGAGTGACAAACCTGAACGCGCATCGGTTAACCTTCTGTGTGACCTGGTTACAAATAAATTGCAGTGGATATAATTATTTAAGTGTATATGCGTTTTATGGGAAAATAATGACGTACATGTATTCTCCACTGTAACATGGATGTCTTTGTTCACAGTTATTTCTTCATTCTGCTGTAGTACATGTAGCACATGTTGCGTATATGATGATGTTATGTGCTCTAGTAAAAGTAATGCATGTTCTGTTCTGTCTGTTTTTCTACTTGCAGGCTTTTGTGCAAGGATGTCCAACTCGAACAGTTTTAAGCTATATCAGACACCGGATAACCAGCGTCTGATCTGGCCCCAACCCGTTTGATACTCAGATTAAAATAAATCGTCAGATTTTAACAAAACACTGTCAATGTGTGTTGTTCGGAGTAAGTTGTTAAAGGGAGGGAAATTGGTTTATATTTGCAAACAGCTTAAATCCAGATCAGATACCGCGTAACGCGGCGTCTGATCTCGATTCAAGCTGTTTGTAACTTGACATCATGTTTTTTTCTGTCCAAATGTCTAATATGTAACTTAAAGAAAAACAGCAACGATATTATAGCCGTGTCAAATGCAGACATAATTGTCTTATTTAGGGTACAGCCACAAGCGTTTTTGTACGAGGTGAATCTTTGTTCAGAGGGCCGTTGTGGGGAGGAGTTTTGTATTTCGTCTTTTCCACGGTAGAAGTACCTATGTTTATTTTTGACCTTACCACCTGCATCGTATCGTAATAATTAAAGTGCCAACAACAGTTCTCACATTGAAACACGGATACCCTTGATTCACGTGTACAACTACGGTGGAAGATACGTTATTCTTTCCCGTTTTAACGCAAAAGAAACGCAAACGCAAGGCAATAAAACGCTGAAAAGTACAACGTTTGGACAATTCTTATAATTGATGTTTTCCTTGGTGGCAAACAGTTGAGAGCCTGATCAAACGCCAAGTTACATGGCGTCTGATCTGGCTTGAAACTGTTTGCAGTAAAATAATAGCTTTAGCGTATACGCGTTTATTGGGAAAGAATAACTTTGTGTCCACTGTATTTCCCGTTTAAACGAAATGAAATGTAACTAAAGGCATAATAACGTAGTTGTTTTAAAATGTTGACGATTCTTTTCATCTGAGTGACAACTAGTTTGATGCCTTGTTGGAAGCCGGTTTACCCTGTGTCTGATATAGTGTCTAATTTGAATTGACACAAGGGTTTTAGCATAAACGCTAGCACGGAAGACTCTGCTACAGTGGACGTTATTCTTTATCAGTCAACGCGTTTTCGCTTAATTTTTAAAATTGCAAACAAACAGATGCTCTATCAGGTTCTAAACTGTTTGCCATTAAAATTAAAGTAAGCATTCCGAATAGTTCAAGAATTTTTATATTATGTATTCCGTTGCAATGCGTTTGCGTTTTGTTTGCGTTTAAACGGGAAATGATAAAAAAATTTCCATGGACACATAATAATAATGAGGATACATTTTGACCTTACCACCTGTAAAAATCGTAATAATTCAGCTGCCAACATATGTTTTCATATTGAACATGAATATCCTTGATTCGCGTATACAGTGGATACGTTACCCCTATTCTATCCCGTTTCACTATATTTTCTGTAGCTAGTGGCATCCAGTTTGGAGCCTGGTCAGACACCGATTTACCCTGGCATCTGACCAGGCCCCAGAATGTTTTGCAAAGAAACTACTTTTTCGACGCTTTTACTTGGAAAAAGAGTAATTTCTTCTCTACAGTATTTATACCCCATATTTGAGAAGTTTATAAATACATTGTACTTTGTAGACCGTTTCACGTATTCCTGTCAGAATTCATTATCAGACTTATGGCCAAGTGAAGCCACATGGGTGTTTACATGTATAACCAGTCCAATGCCATGGCGTCATAAATTTTAAACAAATGTCGTCTGATTGTTTTTCTTAAATTTACATTTTGGGTATGCGGGCTTACGAAATATGAAATGAGTGTCAAATAGTTTGGAGCCTGACCAGACGCCGCGTAAGGCGTCGTCTGATCAGGATCCAAACTGTTTGCAAATAATCGTTGTGCTCGGGTCTCGGCAGTAAAGGAGTTAAATCAAAAAATAAAATGTTTGCCTAACGCTTTGACAGTCATGGTTTCGTCTCCATAAAATTATCTTCATCTTTTATTTCTCTAATTCAATCAGTTTTGACTAAATAAACATTGTCATAATTTTCACAGCAATGTTTGGATCAGTCGCTGTTGTAATTGGAGGCTGGTCTTAACTCTTTATCTTCCAATGACGCCAAAAGACGCGTTTGCAAACAGATTGGTTCAAAACTGTTTGCAATAGAAATATTGTTTTCACTAAACTCGTTCATCAGGGGATAAAACGTCTTCTCCATTATATATGTAAGCATCTCTCAAAGAATAGTCGATGAAATTGGATTATACGGTATCGTTTTGCAATTACAATCTCCATATCGTTACAAATCATAGTATTTAGCGTAGCAATGGTTGACATACGTCGTATAGCTCCTATCTTAAACACATAATGAATTAGATCGCCAAGATAAACACACCGCCGACAACTTCATTAGTTAAACAAATACCACAAGTTTTTTGTTCGCTATTAACCTTAGCTGCTGGAGACTTGGAAAAGCTGTCAATTTCTACGATACAGTATGAAAACAATTATTCTTTCCCCAGTAAACGTGTTTGTTCTAAACAATGTTTTGTCCATTGCAAACAGTTTAGAGCCTGATCAGACGCCGGATAGCCCAGCGTCTGATCAGGCTCCAAACTGTTTGACAATCTGAAAACAATGAGCTATTAAAGATTGAAAAGGCTGTTATTATCTATATGTTATTGCATTTCTTTTCTTAAACGACTTCTCTAAGAACTGTATAACGGACACATAATAGTATGCCTTTGATTAATGTACACGTAGGGGTTTAAGACAAGTTACTGCTAACGGGGTCTTTCTGCTTTACATTCATGTTGCATTACGACGACCGGTAATACAAAATATAATTAGTTAATAGTAAGTGATTATTTGACAGATCACATTGTAAGTTTGTATCGTTTGTCTGTGAACATTTTAACTACATTGTCAGGTTATCAACATTCATTCACTTAATTGTTTCCCCATACAAACTGTGCTATAATTTCACCAGAAACTGGTATTTCGGGAGAAATGCAAGTACGAAATAAGACTGAAATAATAACTATCGTTAGAAATAGAATTATATTCTATTCTTATACCATTCTCCTGTCGTTGTAGACTTGTTAAACTACCTGTTTTTCTGGAAACATGAAAGGGATAGAAATGAAATTAAAAGCTTTATGAGACTGAAAACCAGATGGCAAAACATTGACATTGCTGAAAAAAAAATCACGATTAAATAGAATCATGATAGTATTGTACAAAGAACATTAGAATTCGACTTTTGACATAAAACGTAACCTAGGGACATCACTGGTGTGAATTTTATTTTGATTTATAAATCAAATAGTTCTTATTATAAGACGTGCTGATTCGTCCATATCAATGTCCATTTATATGCAAAACAAATAGGATAGAATAGACAGTCATGTAAAATTGGACTGGTGGCCGAGAAGTAAACGCATATAGAGTTCGATTTCTGACTGATTTTAATATATTTGGTACAAAACAGGATGTCATTTCTTTACATGTTTTGCTTTAAAATTGTGTTGAGTTTTGCTTTAAAATTGTGTTGAGTTTTACTAAAGTTGAAAGAATAGCGGCTTCTCCACCGTAATATTGTTGCATGGAAATATTGTTGCAAAGACTTCAAAGTTCTGTATCCATGTTAACCCGAATTTTGCATACAGTTGAAATATCGGTCTTGATCTAAGCTGTTTTAGACTCATATTCAACATTTCGTCAGTTCCAATTCCATACAGACGGATCTGAATTTCTATGCAGACGATATATTTTAAGCAGGTGGCAATTGTGCATGATGTGATTAAACACAAATCGCCAATTACCGCAAACACTTAGTCTCACGATCGAGATAAAAGTAGTATTTGAAAACAGGTTTGATCCAGATCAGAGGCCGCGTGGTGCGGCGTCTGATCTGGATTAGAGCTGCTTAAATCTTTACCTGATAGCCTATTTCTAGAATTGAAGATAGTTGACTACTTAAAGCAGGTTGAAAGTAAAGCAGAATGCGCCCTAAGGCGCATTCTGCTTTACTTTCAGCCTGTTTTAAGGTATCATGTGCTACAATATAGAAAATATACCCTATAATATATACATGTATTTATGACTAATTTGATTGGAACTATTTTCTTTAGGGGAGGAACAAATAATATTGGCTAAAAGGCGCTTCTATGGGCGAAAGGGTTAACACTTGCTTTAGGATTCTTCAGTTTTAAAATGTTTAAGTTTGCATTTTACGACATTTGCAAATGACAAAACGACAGGAGAAGGGTAAGATCCAGCGATGTGCACACTGTCCGACTTCTCTATATTCTAAAATCAGTTCTAATCCGGAAAAGACCCCGGGTAACTCTGCACAGAATCGGTATAAAAACTGTTTAACTCTAACTATTTTTAGTTCAGTGAAAATGGCTACATGTATGATTTAAAGGCAATGAAGATAATAATAAAGAAGACTATATATTTTAAGAGATTACAACTTTAGTTTGAGGGTTCAAAATTAGGTTAACGGATTGAATACGCGCTGCATGAAATATTCTTTATAATTCGTAACATGAACAAAGTAATACTTCTGTAGAAGATATCCCGGCGTGACGAATTAACCCTTTCAGTAGTAACCATTAGCACAAAGCACCTGTATTAAATTGGTACAGCATGTTAGGTACAGTAAACATTCGGTACTACATGTAGCATATGTAGTACGAGGGTTGTTCGGAAAGTTCTTAGAACAGTCTTTGTTATACAGATCAACATTGAAGGTTGCCAGTTTTGAGGTATTGGTGTCAAGTGGTAACTTATAACAAGGTCAAAGTAATATTAGCACCGCATCTTGATGTATTTTAATCATGTTTATAGATGTTGCTATTTCTCGATCAGTGAGTCAATGCTAGGAAAGGAATATGTTTAAACTGTCCGTCGTGCCAATTTATGGTGGAGAGATTTAAAATTGACTGTAAAAGTGCCTACAAAATAAGACTACTAGTGAGTAGGCTGTAACGATATTTATTTAGATTGTTCAGTGGGGAAGACGTTAGTCCTTCCCGTTAAACTCAAACGAAACGCGCAAACAGTACAATAAAATATGGAAAATATATTTCATTTTGATAAGCATGACTGACTTATGTAAAATGTAGGCAATAAACAGCTTGGTGCACGATCAGAAATGGCGTCCGATCTGGCCCTAAACTATTTACAGTGAAAATAACAGTTTAAGCATGAACGTGTTTATTTGGAAAAAATAACGTCTTCTTCATATTCTTCCACCGACGAACGTAGTTCCATTTTAGATGTCAACTCCTAAATATTTGGCTATAGGGATTGATTACTGTTCCAGATTGATTCCCATTTTTTAGGATCTCTGAAATTTGGGATGATGTCAGGGTAAGGTAAACTGCTATGTCAACTTTAGATTGGAGTGTTTGTGGCAGATCATTTATGTTGACAAGCAATAATATGGGCCATAAGACAATTCCCTGGAGGACAACTGAGGTTACTAGAACTTCTAAGGAACATGATCCATCATTGTAAGATATAGACGGCACTTATTTAAAATTGATGACATCTCATTGCGCATGGCATTAAAGAGGTTAACTCTTTCTTCCCTGAAACCTTAAATGGACAATTCTAGTTTTCAATTTTGTCTAGTTCATTTTTGACTTTTTAGGGTTGATTTTTACAAGATATGTCAAACTGACAAACAGTGTAGACCCTGATCAGAGGGCTCCAAGGAGCCCTCTGATCAGGATATACACTGTTTTCATAGGACAAGTGTACTCCTCACAGATACATCGTTTGCAAATGACGCATATATGCATGACTAGGGCTCAAAGAGTTAAACGAGTATATGCTGCAACCATAGTGTTCATATCAAACAGATTGGAGCCTGGTAATAGTGTCATGGTCCACACTGTTTGCACATCCGATAATTGACAAGTTTTCAATAAACGTTTATTTTCTTCGTTTTATTTCATAAAGTTTGCCTTTAATAGTTTCATTTGAACTAGACACACTAATGACTACTCCACTGTACATAGTTGTCTTCATTTCAGTGGTCACCTGAATTGAATTCACTCTTGACTGTATCATCGGAAATACATACCAGCCTTTTATCTGCAAGATTGACAAAAACGGTTTCAGAAATATTCCCTACTCAATATCATATATGTTTCAAAGCTTATTACTATTGTTTATGACATTTCGAACATATGAGACACGTGCCTAATTTGTCTACAAGGACAAATATATCTCGTAGGCACTTACTGTGGAGAAAAAGGTTTTATTTACCCTTTTAAACGCAAACGAAACGCAAACGCAAAGCACTAAAACGTAGAAAACTGTAGCATTTGAACAATTGTGATAATTCATGATTATCTTGGTGGCAAACAGTTTTGAGCCAGCTTAGACACCGGGATCTGACTCCAAACATTTTTCAATAAAAATAATAGTTTTAGCGTAAACGCGTTTAATGGGAGAGAATAACGTTTCCTTCACTGTACACAGGGGCGTTAGTATTTCTCAATATAACCGTTTGGGCTACCAATGATCTTTGTCCATTGCAAACAGTTTGGATCCAGACCAGACTCCGCCTATCCTGGCGTCTGTTTCTGGCTTAATCTATTTAACACCCATATTTAACGAATGGAAATGATTATATGCGTGTTAGTCCACTCCTTTTTCATTTCGTTTGCTATTAAACTGACACTGATAATATTTTCGTATCTGTACTATTGTTTCCCACTCAAAACAATATCAGTTTCTAAACCTTATTACCATTGATCGAATGAGATAATTGTCCAATTTGTCTTCTATGAAAAAGATATTGAGGCAATTATAGTGGATAATACGTCATTCTTTCCCGTTTAAACGCGAACGAAAAGCAAACGCAAAACACTAAAACTCAGAAAAGTACAACTTTTGGACAATTCTGTTACAATGTAATTGATGTTTATCTTGGTGGCAAACAGTTTAGAGCCTGATTAGACGCAAGGTTTTCCTGATCTAATTCCAAACTGTTTCAAAAGAAACAATAGTTAAAGCGTAAGCGCGTTTATTGGGAAAGAAAAACGCTTTCTCCACTGTACCTTTGTTCAATGAATGTACAAATGTACCTATATCTAGGATATATTAAACCCTCCGCAATCTAGTTATTGTCTCGCGACTATTAACTGACAGTCGCCTCTGAGACTTTCCGCCAAAGAAATTAATCTAATTAAAAACCAAGTAAGAGTTGAAATTTACGTAATTGGTAATGCATAATTCTGTTTGTAATCAGCGATTGCCTATAAACACGTGCCTTAACCCTTATTCTGCCGCAATATCGTCTGCTTTGAAATTGTCGACTACAAATTTAGTTAAAGTCAGATTTATACACGTTTTATTTGAAGAAGCCTAGACATGATATCAAACATCATTGATCCAGATCAGACACCGCGTTACGCGGTGTCTGATCTGGATCAAAACTGTTTGCAAATACCAGTCAAGTCGCGATTGGAAGGTTTAGGATTAATACAATAATATTACCTTTATATGGATAGTACATGTTTATGACTTACGTTGCAAAATTTTTTTAAGATTTTCACGAATTCGGCAATGGAGTTGCTTGAGCCATTTTACGTCTTTGGTAAAATTTCGGAATCGGCTCTACACCACTCATTTTACCAAGGCGATACAGTTTGAAAGTCTTACATACCCTACATGTACATTGTTTGTGTGCGACAAATATGAAAGTGATAAATAATGTTGATGGAAAAAAAGAGGGATTTTCAGAGTCATTTCGGACTTTGTACTTTACCATATCTAGACGATTTTGTTAGAATTTGCAATTTACACCACGTCTGACAACACCTTAAATAATGTATATCACGAATGCGTCCAAATTGTTTTGTGGGGAACTGCATGGCCTAGTGGTATAGTCACTGTGACTTACACCACTAAGCTCCACATCGCTCTTGGTTCGTACCCCGGTCTGGGCATTCGGAATTTCATGTCGGGAAGCATTCCAGCCGGCTTGCGGAAGATCGATGATTATATCCAGCTGCCGATGTGTGCCTACACAGTGCATAAAGTGCTTCTGTGGTCTTCCTTGACATGTAATTAACTCGACACCGCGATATATCTGAAATACTGTTAAAGTGACGTAAAATGATAATCCAACACCCAATCATGTTGTTAACTAATAAAGGTTAAGTGCCGTTCCAGCTCTATTGACTATACTTTTTATTATGAACTACAGAGGAGAGACGTTATTCTTTCTCAATAAACACGTTTCCGCTTAAACTATTATTTCTATTGCAAATACCTTGTAGCCAGATCAGACGCCAGTAAACCGTTTGCCACTCCGAATAAATAAACAGTCAGATTTGTCTCAAAGGGGTCATTTTCTACATCTTAATGGAATAAAATAACATATTCTCCATTGTAGTGTATGCACCATTTTAGTACAGTGCTCCGTCCCTACAATGGTCCTCCGAACAACGACCCCTCCTTACAACGATGCGTGTGGCTGTTCCCCAAACAAACAATTATGCCTAACTTTTGCACTGCTGAAATGCAAAATTATATTCTTAAAATTGTCGTCTGTTGTTTTTTCTCAAAGTTATAGATTTCACATTTTGGCAGAAAAACATAAATATTTGTGACAAACAGTTTGAATCGAGATCAGACGCCGCGTTTCGCGGCGTCTGGTCTGGATTCAAGCTGTTTGCAAATATGAGCAAGTCATGCTCAGCACTCTAAGAGTATTAGTTGTCTCTCCCTTTAACAATTCCCTCCCAACAACGCACACAATATTTAATACGTTGGTCTTGTAAACACAAACACAATTCAATATTTTGTTTAGAAAATAATGCTTTTGTAATACGGAAAAAAGCTCTGAAATAATGCATGGTAAAATCAAAGGTATTCCGATTCAATTCAATTCCTGACAGACTTTGAAAAGTGTTTGATTTGCTCGTTAATAACTTCCACAAAACTAGGCAACTAGAAAACATGGGGGGCTGACATAGTGGATGATGACGTCACGGCTTTTAAGAACCGTTGTGCGTGACCTTGCGGAATTCCAGGTTTTGGTGCTATGTTTAAACAATTTTAAATATACACACAATACTCACTTGTAATGATTTCCTCCAAAGAATAAAGCTAAAACAGTTCAATATATACTCTTAAACGCTTAAATGAACGTCATTTGCAAATAGCCACATGTACTTCTCAATCGAACCGATAAAAATAACGGATTATCAATACGTTATCAATATAAAAAATGACGTAATTTTGGTGGGTCATACATTTTGTATTACTTCCAAAAATAGTTTCAGATTGCATTATAGGTGTACGGAGGAGTTTTAACGTTGCATGTATACACGGATCATTATAGATCTATTTGACTATTTGGTTTTACTACATATAGATCTTGCCTCAAACAAATAAGGTATATAATTAAGAAATAATAAATACATACCAGTGTTTTATCGTGCAATCGAACACTGGTAGGAGTTGAGATGCGTAGTAACTCGATTCTAACACATAATTTTACCTTAATTTACACCGAAGCAACGGCGCTACATTTTTGGCGTACGCATTTTTGAAGCCATACCACGTCACGTTAGAATGTTTTAGCGCGTGAGTGTTTCACTGAAAATTCAAACACTGAAACATTCGTTCTTTGTTTATATAGGGGCGTGCGCGAAGTGTGTTTGAATAACAGTTCGAGTTCTAATTAAAAACAATCTTGTATTTTAATTGTTTTTAACATACACTCAGTACAAAAAGAAACGCACATTGTGCTCAGGCGCAGATTAAGAAACTTTTTTAAGATAATAAGACCATATCTCAAGATCAATTTAATTCTGCCACAAGTTTAGAAAAACATATACTTAAAATTACTGTGCTGTTTTTTTAACCCTTTCACTCTTAATGACGTCAAAAGGCGCGTTTTCAAACAGTTTGGATCCTGATCAGACGCCGCGTAACGCGGCGTCTGATCAGGATCCAAACTGTTTGACACTCGTATAGATATACTTTAAGTCATACTACTTTGAATCTCACTTTGAAACGATCTTGCAAACAACAAAATTGAAGCAGACGACAATGAAACGGTGGTGGGATAAAAACAATTCACGATTAATTTGGCAGCGAAAAAGTAAACTAGTGCCTGTTGAAAACACCGCACCGATTTGTACAGGTTGTGATGATACCAATTCAATGATAAACCTCCCATTTTCAACATTGATAGCCAAAGACGGAACTACTGACCGTAATGAAAAGATTATTTCACAAATACGTTCTTTCTACATACAGATAATATTGTAATAAAAGTGTGCGTATCTTTTTGCACTGAGTGTATTATTACTTATTAATATTTGCTCATACTCTAATCTATTCTGTTTTCATCAGTACAATTTTGCTTTTTCCCGTCCATAGGCAAATCCTAAAAACATATTATTTGGACTTATTTAATCAGATTTGAAAACTGTTTAGTGCCTGAACAGACACATGGTTATCCGACATCTGATCAAGCTCCAAACGGTTTGCAATGGAAATAGTTGTTTAAGCTTTTTGGAAAAGAATAATGTATTCTCAATGGTACATCCAGTAAATGGGGAGAATGTGTTCACATAAGCAGGAATAAAGTTGAAAAGACGTTATTCTCTCCAAAAAACACGTTTATTTTAAACCTACAATTTACATTAGAAACAGCTTAAAGCGAGATCAGACTCCAAACTGTTTGCTATTGAGATTAACAGGAATACATAATTACATGTATAGTCATACATGTGTAATTGTAAAAATGTGTCGCTTCTTACACTTTAAAGAGAGTTTTGCGTTTCGGTCGCCTTTTATATAATGTCTTCTCAACTATATCAAAACAGGAAATGTGCTATTGTTATTCGTTCCCCAATCATCGCGGAGTTGAGAGAAATAATGAGAGGTATGACACATCAGCATAGTTGGGGATAATTGATTCTGGAGGGATTAAAATAGAGGACATCACGAATATATACAGTGGAGAAAACGTTATTCTTTCCCGTTTAAACGCAAACGTACGCAAACGCAAAACACTAACACTTTTGGACAATTCTGATAATGCATGTTTATCTTGGTGGCAAACAGTTTGGAGCCTGATCAGACGCCGGGTTACCCGGCGTCTGATCTGGCTCCAAACTGTTTGCACTGCAAATAATAGTTTTAGCGTAAACGCGTTTATTTGGAAAGAATAACGTTTTCTCCACTGTACATCAGATAATGGGGTCAGTAGAACAATTTGCATAACTGAAGCTATTCTTGTACAATTTCCCTCTCTTACGGTCACTCAGGTCCGTAAACTTGTTTCATCTAAATGGACTGCTTTATTAGCTGATAATTTCTCTATTGATTTGCCAATTCTAGATACAGCAACGTGTTCTGATTTAGAACGTTGCCGTTGAGAAGTCGTCTAAACGAAACAGAACGAATACGCAATGCACTATACAATACAGAAAAAAGTGCTATTTCTTGAAAATTTTAAGAATTCTAAGTCAGTCTATCGTCGAGTATGAACAGAGAATTCACTGTTTTGAATACGGAAAACAGGTACTCTACTTGTAAAATGACGAATATACTCGTCGGTAGGGATGAGTGTGTTTAACAAAAATGATTTATACTTATGATAATAAAAAAGGAGTCCAGCTAAACGTAGTAGTCATGGAAACTAATTAATCCTACGTGAGAAAGCGAATGTCCACACCGATGACGATGGAGACGACTTTATTGCCATGCCCCTGCACGATATAGTCGGGACAGATGGGTTTGGTCTGTCGGTCTTTCTATCTGCCTGTCCGTCCGTTCGCCCTGTCTATACGTCCACAACTTTAATTTTAGTCTTACATTTAGAACTACATGTGATAGAGACATAAAATATTGAATATATACGCAGTTTAAAAAGCTTGTTAGTTTTGAGGTCATATCCTACAAATGTTAAGGTTATTTAGAAGTCATTTAGAGGTCAAGCAGGCTAAATTCAACTTTGGGCACAGATTTAGAACTACATGTTATAGAGTCCTCGTATTTTGCACGTGTACTCAACTCAAGAAGCCCTTGTGTTCAATACAAGTTTTGCATATTTTACAAAGGTCAAGGTCATTTAGAGGTCATGGTCTCAACAAGAGGGTGGAGGGTATAGTGTTACAAAATCTTATCTTATTTTGCAATTAAAGCTGTAAATACCAAGGTGACCACTGCAAGAAGTTAGGGCATTAGGGCCAGACTCTGAATAATTTGGTGTCTGATAATGATCCGAACATACAATCACTCTGCATTTAATAATTAGTTAATATTTTAATCTCCAACTCGGATCTTAATCTGTAACTTATCAATGTGCAAAACAGTCGTAGTCAAATTTTGCTACGAGTTGGTTAATTTTCGAAAGAATTGTTTTCACTGAGCAATTTAAACTATGTGGTTTTATAATTGTAAATAATTAATGTTTAAATTCCCTCTTCCCACAAATGTACGACGAACAGAAATCACGATTAATGTTTTATATAATTACATGCAGCTAAATTGAATTAGATGACGTTGGGGAGGTGTTAGTACTTCCTTTTTTAAACAAAACAAAATCAAATGCAATGAAATTAAACGTAAACGATAAATATTATAACAACTTTTGAAAATATGACAGATTATTTTTGTCTGAATGGCAAACAGTTTGTAACCTAATCAGACGCCGGTTAACCAGGCGTCTGATCATGCTGCGAACTGTTTCAAACGGACACAAGTGTACAAGACATTGTCTGGCATAAAACGCGTTAATTTGAGGGAAATAAGGTATTACCCACTGTATGCACATCAACTGCAGTGAAACTATCATACATGACGTATATAATTCGGTGAAACATAGAAACTTACTTGTTATAGAAAAGTGTTGATGATAGTTTATAAGCTGAGTAACAATCTTTTATGTACACAATTATTTTAGGTATGTTTATTGGGAAGAGTAGTGTCTTCTCAGCTATATAAATACCTCAAGATCACAACGTATGTAGTGATGACATGAATATTATATGAAGGATTATATATACAGTGGAGAATCTGTTATTCTTTCCCAATAAACGCGTTTACGCTAAAACTATTATTTGCAGTGCAAACAGTTTGGAGCCAGATCAGACGCCGGGTTACCCGGCGTCTGATCAGGCTCCAAACTGTTTGCCACCAAGATAAAGAAGAATTATCAGAATTGTCCAAAAGTTGTTATTTTCTACGTTTAAGTGTTTTGCGTTTGCGAACGTTTGCGTTTAAACGGGAAAGAATAACAGATTCTCCACTGTAGTGATGACATGAATATTATATGAAGGATTATATATACCTAACAACCCATACATGCACAAACCATAACACGTTAACGAACAAATTCGGAGAGAAATTATGTAATGGCAAGTTTAAACCCTTAAACTGTCACTAGCGCCAGAGGGCGCGTTTGCAAACAGTTTGGATCCTGATCAAACGCCGTATAACACGGCGTCTAATCAGGATCCAAACTGTTTGACACTTGTTTCGATATTTTATTCAGGCAAATTGACATACTTTTAACTATAAAACGATATTGCAGACACCAATGTTGAAGCAGACGACAATAAGACGATGAAGGGGTAAAAACATCACGATAAAGTTGACCATTCAAGGGTTAAAGACTATCCTGCAGAGGAAAATAGATTAGTCTGTTCCACAGTAGAGAAGAACTATAGTGTTCCGATTAAACGATAGGAAACACAAACGCTCTGCACTAAAATGTAGGAAAATACAGCTTTTGAAAAATATTAGCCATTTATTTTAATCTAGGTTGCAAACAGAAAAACAACTTTCACCACTGCTAGCAATTCACCTTTTTTGCGACACGGGCATTAAATCAAAGAATAACCATGATACAGTAAAGCAGACGTTATTCTTTCCCAATTAACGCTTTTACCTTTAGATTATTTGTTTCTATATCAAACAGTTTGGATCCAGATCTGACGTCGGGTAACCAGACGAGGCTCCAAACTGTTTGCCACTCAAGAGTTTAATAAATAAGCTATAATTTTCTATATTTTAGTGCATTGTGTTTGCGTTTTGTGTGTGTTTAAACGGGGAAGAATCAGGTTTTCTCCACTGTAGCCCAGCCACTCAAATAGTCTTATTAAGGTAATGAAAACTGTTAATTCAGTAGAACTTTGGTATTTCGAAGGCGGTTAAGTCGAAATCCATGTACACTTACTGTATCTAAAACATAAACTGTTAAACTTAAACCTCGTTTCGACTTTGAAATATGACTTATGCATGTTCGACTTTAACTAGTTCAACTAATTAATGTACTTCAAGTTGACAACTATGGAATATCTGTAATTTAAGCTTTGTATGGTTCTGGAGCCGACTGTACGATTTAATCGAGATCGAAATATCGTGGTTATACTGTACGTAAATTAGCTTGTAATTTATCATAATCAGATTTCACTGCTATAGCCTGTCGACCTTCTATCTGTATTTCTATCTTTTGCATCGTTTTTACATTAAATCCTTCAATAACATGACCCGATTTCCAAGTGGTACAGTAGAGACGACGTTATTATTTCTCGTGTTACCTATTTGTGCCTAGTGTACTTTATAGAGGCATAGGCAAACAGTGTAGATTCTGATCAGGCGCCGCATAATGCGGCGTCTGATCAGAGTCAACACTGTTTGCTGATAGTCAATATAAAACAAAATGAAAATGAAATTTCAGACAAGGTACCCCTTACATAAAAAATGCCTATGCCAATATATAACTATGGAAGAATACACTGGGCACAAATGGGTTAAATAAATCTAAAAGCAAACTCAATTCTCTAAAATGTAGAGAATGACAAGTTATTAAACATGTTGGCTATCCATTGTTGTGTTGCAAACAGAAGTCTAATCAGACACCAAACTGTTTGTAATAACCATACTGTTTTAGCATACGCTTGTTTATTCGGAAAGAAAAACGTCTTTTCACTGTATTTGCAAACAGTGTGTGTCTATATTCGAGTAACTCGGTGTCTGAGAAGGACCCGATCTCTTTATGAAAGATGTAAATCTGTTTAAGTCAACAAGATAAAATGCTGTATTATAGAAATGATTGCAGATGACAAGTTCAAACAGATTATATCATGACACTGAAGGTTTTCAATCCCTTCATGCTAAGCTCTTTAGTTCTTGTATAAATATTTGAAGCGAACGGTTTCTGGAAAGATTACCAAATACGCTTGTTACTAACTAAGACGGTTAGCAATATATTTTATAGATGCCTTGTAAATTTCCTTCAATAAAAAGGGACACATTGACTACAAATAAAGTGAAGAAACGATCCTTGAAGAGATGTTACTGTACTTTATATATTTGCTTTAAGCTACCATGTGTCTACAATACCATCAGCTACATTGTACATGTAGTATACTTTTTGTTGGTTATAGAAGAAGAGTTTTACTGTACAGTAGAAAAGACGTTATTCGTTTCCAATAAACACATTTACGCTAAAATAGTACAGTGCAGAATCTGTTATTCTTTCCCAATAAACGCGTTTACGCTAAAACGTTTATTTCTACTGCAAACAGTTTGGAGCCAGATCAGACGCCGGGTAACCCGGCGTCTGATCAGGATCCAAACTGTTTGCCACTCAGAAATAAATGAATTGTAAGAAACATATAAACATTGACATTTTCTATATTTTAGTGTTTTGCGTTTGCGTACGTTTGCGATTAAACGGGAAAGGATAACGTTTTCTCCACTGTATATCCTTTGCAAACAGTTTAGAGCCAGGTCAGACGCCAGGTACATGTTGTAACCCGGCGTCTGATCGAGCTTCAAACTGTAGCCCCTGAAATTCAAATGAGTCGACAAACTTTTCATAAAAGTTATTTTTCCATTTTAGTGTATTGCGTTTGAGTGCCGTTTGCGTTTAAACCGGAAAGAATAATACATTCTCCACTGTACATGTATGTTGACGAACGAAACATGTAGTACAGTAGATTTCGTGTTAACAGCTCTTTCTGTGATAGATACGGTTTGATTCATCTATATCTCATACAGACTTAACCTCTGATTAAATTGATGAAAACACAGATAAACTCCTTAATGGCGTCTGTGGTACAGTGGATAATCTGTTATTCTTTCCCAATAAACGCGTTTACGCTAAAACTATTATTTGCAGTGCAAACAGTTTGGAGCCAGATCAGACGCCGGGTAACCCGGCGTCTGATCAGGCTCCAAACTGTTTGCCACCAAGATAAACAAGAATTATCAGAATTGTCCAAAAGTTGTTCTTTTCTACGTTTTAGTGCTTTGCGTTTGCGTTTGCGTACGTTTGCGTTTAAACGGGAAAGAATAACAGATTCTCCACTGTATTAAGGTAGAATGTCCTTAGTGATATCTGGTCAATTTAGGTTAATAACGGTACTCTACATAGAGGGATCGGCCATTCTCGTAAACTGACGTTTTGTACCGGACTTTGCATGAGCATGCTTTAGTACAATGTGTTAGTTGAAGAGAATGATCGATTGCTATTTCTAGAATACCATCCTTGAGCGACATTAATCCGTTTTTTCTAGGACTGTTTAACTTTAAACCGTTCTACCGGCAAAAACAACGATATGGGCAGATCGTGTAAACCAAGACGCCACAAAATGCGAATATGTTGATTTGCTTTGAATATTGACGAGTCAGCATTACATATAAGGAATCAGTTACAAGTATGCATGTACTAAACGACCATGAAACGCATGAGCATCAGTAATATTGAGGCAGCAGACCGCTTAATGCAGTATAAACGTATAGCATTATGGTGTGCCCTGTATTAATCCTGTCCTGTATTAAATATCTTCTGTACTTTGCGATCGTTATTCTTTTTCCTGTGTAGTCCCTGCATAAATAGGCTTACAGTTTCATTCATTTCTAAACGACACCTTATATAGTTGAATAAATTTAGATGACAGATAAGTATTTGGGATATTGCTTCAACCCCTTGACTACCATGACGCCAGCAATTTTAAACACTTGTCGTCTGCTTTTAATTTTCAAACTCAAGGTATTTTGACTTAAGAAAAAATTAAATAAGTATCACACATTTTCATCCTGATCAGACGCCACGTTACGCGGCGACTGATCAGGATCCAAACTGTTGTCAAACAACTTTTATAAGCAGAGCAAAGCAGTGAATGGGGTTAATATACGGTCCTGTCCTGAAATGACACCGACTGTTAAACGTTCGACCGGAAACCAAATGAATATAGGTACAGTAGAACCTCTCTATTTCGACCACTTAATTGTGTGAAATATTAGTCGTTTAAGACAGGTGACTGCTTAAAGCTCCTGCAGGAGCTTTCTGTTTCATTTTCACATTGCTTTAAGCTGTCACATGCCATGTATACAGACAATTAGCCTACTTTTTAGTGGTCGTAATAGAAAGGTTCTACTGTATACAAACGCACCTGTTCTCAACTTTATTTAAGGTTTGAGGCACAGACTATTTTCAACCAAATATCTGTTGAATGGAGAGCAAAGGTAATGAAGAAAGCTGAACACTTTCCATACATTTGTTCAGATTTCAGCACTCACATACCGGTATATTTTACATGTAAATGCATTCTGTACCTCCGTATCTCTTCAATTAGTAGTCGCTTAACATAGACTTGACTGTAGGAATTAATTCGGATTTTATCATTTACTTTAAAACCTTGAAATTTGAATGAAGCAGACCGGAAAGCTCACACCTAGTGGTCGTACATGTAGTCACATTCAACATCATTGTGTGTTGCAGTGTTTGTAAGTGTACAGTGTAGATATGTAGACTTCTTTCATATCACAACCAAGATATCATATTACCTGACATCTTTGTTATAATATAAAGACAATATCTACACTTTGGATTTACCAACCAGATGGACTTATTTAAAGGATGTACGTATTTCCGAAATCACCACTAACGTTTGGTTAGCTATTAACTATTTCACTCCCAATGCGTCATAGAGCGCATTTCCAGACAGTTTTGATCCTGATCAGATGCCGCATAACGCGGCTTCTGATCAGTTTCCAAACGAAAACCGCATACAATTCCAAATTTGATAGCCAGAAGCAGACGAAAATTTAAAGCAGCCGAAATCATGCTGTTACTGTGTTACAGTGGATAAAAAGTTATTCTTTCCAAATAGATGCGTTTATAAGCTACAATGCAAGCAGTTTGAAGCCAGATCAGACCGGGTAACCCGGCGTCTGATCAGGCTCCAAACTATTTGCCGTCAAGGTTTAAAACATCAACATGCAGAATTGTCAAAAAGTTGCCATTTTCTTCATTTTTTGGCGATGCGTTTGCGTTTCATTCGCGTTTTTAACGGGAAAGAATAACGTGCTCTCCACTGTTTATTGATTATCACGTCATTATGGCAGTGACAGGGTTCATTAGCACATGTCTGACTGTTGTTTTGACTGAAGATAAAGACATACCATATAGTTCACTACGTGTTTACACTGATTTAAAGATGATGAGTACATGTATTTAACTTTAAACCATTCGCCTTGCGATTGCTGGTAATTTCAAACAGTTTTGATTCAGATCAGACGCCGCGTCAGGCGGCGTCTGATCTGGATCACAACTGTTTGTCACACGGCCTTAGGTTTATTCAATTTAGAAAATAATCTGAATCTTACCAAACTTGCAGACAGCAATTTAAAAGCAGACAGTATTTCGGCTTAACACTTACATAGCTTTATGCAATAGTTTGGACTCAGATCAAACGCTGCATCACGCGGTGTCTGTTTCGGATTTAAACTGTTTGACACTTTAATAAATGTTTTTAAGTGTATCTACTTAATTTTAAACTTTAGATGTAAACGCAGACGATAAGTATGCAAGTTGATATTACATGTACATGTTTTCATGACAATGAATAGATTAAGCGGACTATATAATACATACAGGAGAAACTATAGTAAGATGTTATTGTTGTGTGTTTTCAGTGTCCTGTGTGGTCAAAGGTGACCAATAAGAGCGAGGGCAAGATGTACGGGATACTGCTGGAGAGTATACAGTTCTATGTGGTCAGGGATGTAGGTCAGGACACTTGGCACAGGATACTCGAGCACGCAGGTAAACATTATTATATCATTCATTCGGAAAGTTATCCAGCTCTTTGTGTGGCTGTCTGTCGTCGTACGTGTGTCTGTCTGTCTGCATGTGTGTCTGTATGCCTCTCTCTCTCTGTCTCGCGCATACTCTTAGTTTATATTATGTCTGTCTGTTTGTTTGTATCTTTCTCTCTCTTTCTCTCTCTCTCTCTCTCTCTCTCTATCTCTCTCTCTCTCTCTCTCTCTCTCTCTCTCTCTCTCTCTCCCTCATTCTTTCTCAAACACACACATGCATTCATGTTCGCTCACTCACTCACTCCCTCACTATTTACACTATTTACCCTAGTCCACGTGTGTACAGTTAGATGATATGGAGCTATTTCTCGTCTTTGCCACGAGGACGGCGCCCATCAAAAGTTAACTTGTCGTCCCAGGGGTTCATTGATGAGACTATATTTACCCTGTCTCTCTTTCTCTATTATTACTGCATGTCAAAAACCAAGGCCGAAAAGCATTGATAACTAGCTCAGCGTAAACTTTATTTATACATTAGGCTAGAGGCCAAACAGGATCCGAGCATACACAATAACGCAATAAATAAGCAACGTCAAAGGATCTGATAACAATGTATTCGAGGGGACAGTAAGACATAATTTATGATAAATTCAATTAAGGTGGTATCTTTCCATGCACAAGTTTGTTATGGATTTTTGGGGAAATTTTCTAAACACGAATACATCATTTGTTATTGTAAGAATATTGTTAACCTTCCTTGGGCGTCGTCTTTCTTGCACCAAACGAGTTTAAGCTGTCATTTAATTTTCGAAAATGAAGAGTTACCATGTTGTTAACATTACCAGTGTTTCAGCCTTTTCATCATCTCTAAATATTGTTTTCTAAGTACAGTGCTGCAACCCAATACAATGCCTAAATCTGGCACCAACCAGTCTCCCGCTGTAAACAAAGGTTTCTATATACAAAAATGTTCGTACAAGTGGGTAGATTATGAAAGTGCTTGTTGCAGTTGTGATATCTGTGGGCCGACACCACTGTTCAAGAATGCGTCCAAGATGTCCGCCACAAACATAAAATATCACGAACATACTACCTATTGCAATTCGTTTCTGATTATTCAACTAAAAGTGGTGCAAATGCACTTTGAACATTATAAAGGAGTCATGTTATTCACGTTATGTGAAAAATGACCGTTTAACCTTTCTCCAGCAACCAAAATGTTCAAAACGGCGTCCGAGATGGCCACCATAAGCATAAGCAGGTGTCCAAAGCGGCCCACGATTTGCAGTACTATTGTGGAGAAGACGTTATTCTTTCCCAAGAAGCAAGATTACGATAAAACTATTATTTCCATTGCAAACAGTTTGAAGCTATATCAGATGCCGGGTAATCGGGCGTCTGTTTCAACTCCAAAGTGTTTGCCAAAATGACAAACAGTGATGATCCTGAAGGAGATCTCTGATCAAAGTCAACAGTATTAGAGTATACTGTTTGTAGATGAAGAGTATATTCGTCGCTAGGGTTAATATGGTTAATTTGTCAATTTCAAACAAGCATTTACAATGACCCCCTTCTCTTACGACACACTTATACATGTAGACTGAATCGCTGATCATATCCAAGAAGGCAGGTATGGGGAGGGGGTTTAGATTAAGTTGAAACTAAAGCAGGAGATACTACAGGAGTTTCTGTTTTACTTTCATCTTAATGCAACACGTGTCTTCAGTAATAATACTCACAAATCATTTCACAAGCAGCCATCTGTTACATGTACAGACACTCAAATCAAAATGTATTTCAAAGTGTCGTTGTGTATTATTATCTACTGTTTTCAACAAACGTCCCGTGAACTGAAAACCTACTGGATAAATTCTATATCATTTTCATTATTTCTGGTGTATCCCATTAGAAGCGAAGCCTTGCTAACCGTTGCAAACAGTTTGGGTCCTTAGGAGGCGCCGCAAAACGCGGTGTCTCGTCAGGGTCGAAACTGTTTGACAGGCTGACCCTGTCTGATAGGAAATTCAGAAAAGTATACATGTATAACAGTAGCCGAAGACACATGTTGCAGACAGAAATATTACCAACATTCAAAAGGTTAATATTCACTATAAAAGAGTTTCTGACTTTCTGTAATAGCCTTGGGTGGTAGAGGATAGTTAAAACAATTGTTTGTTCATAGATTTCAAACCTTCAGCATAAAAAACATGTTTGTGTTTGAATATACCAAGCCTTCACTAAATGGTATTTGATTTATATTCCTATAAATGTCCTCTGGGGCTTGACAACAATAAAAATAGGTCAATCAAGTTACTTGGCATTTGAGTTTAATTGGAAGGACATTTTAAAATGTGCATACTTGATTTTCGCACAAAGCGCCATTATATGCATAAAACGATACCTATACACACACAACGTCTGCACAACTTCCAAAACGTATACATGTATGTTACGAAACAAATACATCGTGTTTACTCTTGAATTATCTTAATCCATTTTGACTGTTAGAACCCCAGTCATGCATATTTGCGTCCTTTGCAAAAGTGTATCTGTAAAGAGTACACTTTTAGTTTAAAAACAGTACAGATCCTGATTAGAGGAATCCTAAAGGAACCCTCCGATCAGGGTATGTACTGTTGGTCATATTGCAAATCATTGACGGAAACAATCATAAATGTTTCATATCTGACTATATAGACTCTGTTGGAAATACATTTCAGCTGATTAATGTTTTTCTCCGATTTGAAAATAATTCTTTCGTACATGAACCTATTGAAAGTACATAGACATTGGGCGCCATTAATTATTATTGGAGAGTATTCAAAAGTACTATTTTGAGCTGTCTGCATTCTAACGGACGCTTGGCTCCGATTTTTAACCTGAACTCAGTACAGGTACATGTACATGCATAACGACCAGAAAAAATATATTTTAGTATGATGGAGTTGACCGCAAAGAACGTGATACATGTACATGTAGTTAGACAGTGCTTTATTTTGACATTTTCGCAATCATTTCGTAAGTACATTCTTACCTTTCAGGTATTAAGAACATGATATTCACTACTCATGACACCTACAAAGACGAACTTATGATCTCATTGGCCAAAAGCTGCTGTCACGTGACCAAAACGCTGGACTTCAATGGATGGATGACGTTCTTTGGGGCGTGTTTTGTAGACTTCTGCTCAGGATACGGCTATGATAAACTTCTACGTGTGTCTGGTCGGAACTATCGGGACTTCTTACACGGAATTGATAATATTCACGAAATTATACGATTTAGCTACCCGCGTCTACAAAGTCCGTCGTTTCTTGTGATGTCCGAAGATACGGAGGGTTGTGTATTACTGTATCAGTCAAAACGTCACGGATTTAAGCATTACGTCAAGGGACAGTTACAGCAATGTGCCAAGAAGTTTTATGACGTCCATGTGAATATAACAATTATAGAGGAAGTGTTTGCTGAAGGGAGAACTCATGTTAAATTCCGTCTTGACTTTGATAACTCTGTGTATATACCAGAAACCTTGCCAGATAATATCTCAGGAAAACAACAATTCTCTAGCATATCGGGTGATAGATTTCTCCAAGTAAGTACTATTGCATTATATAAAATTACACCCCAAAAGTCGCAAAAACTATTAATACGGATCGGTACGTGTATAGAACGGAATACTATTATTTCGGGTTAAAAACACTAAACAATATCACAGTCCAATAAAATGTTGCAAAGAAGAGATTGTTGAGAACCTTCTTTTTATATCACAATCTGATTTATAATTTTGAGACAAATCAGGCGTACAGTATTGGGGGTCTGATCAGGTTCGAAACCATTTGTAATTGACACAAATTTCGGTTTTACTCAAACATGTTTATCGGAAAAAGATAACGTCTTTCCCACTGTAAAAATACATCTTTACCTTAAGTAGAACATGTATATTCTAGGTACATATATATAAGACGTATGTACATGTATACCGATTTTACTAATACCTAAACAAATTTACATCGTGTAAAGGACAACGCATATAAAGCAAGATATATTCTGTAAAACACATGATAAATGCACCCTCTCTACTTTTAGCTCATATATGCACTTCCTAATTTTAAACAGCATAAGACAAACAACTCTAGGCCCTGATGATACGCCACTGAGGAAGTCTTTCCTGGGTCTTCACTGTTTGCTATTGCATATGTAATGATCTGCATGCATATACAAAAACTACTTCTACACGATCCAGGCGACTCTGTGAAAACTGTTTGAAACAAATATGTGTGATTGCGTTAAGTTGTGTGGGGTAGAATGGCGTCTGTTCCACTGTAGCTGTCCACACTGTACGTTGTAGCACATTGTACAGTGACATATAGTGTCTTAAGATTACCCTTGTATAGATACATTTTTGATTAAATATTTAGCAAGAACTTAGGAGGAGTTCATTGGAATAGCCAAACATAAATAGGTTATTACCATTATTATGTTTAGCCAATTACGGTTACTGGAAAAGTTTTAGGGGAACACAGTATGTGTCATCTCGAAGAAGACAGAATTCGAGTAATTAGATAAGAAGATCGTTTCTAGTGATCAAACTAGATTACTTCAATTTTCCCATCAATGTCTCAAATATATGAATAAGAAGTGTGTCTTTACCTTTTTCCACTTGCAACGTTTGGATATACATTACAATATAGAGAAAAGGTTATTCCTTCCCGTGATAAACCGTGACAATTTCTGAAAAAGGACCTTTCATTTTGTATATTTTTTTGCATTACGATTGTGTTTAATTTCGTTGAAATGAGAACTAATATTGTCGTACTATTGTATTACATGTAACAAATGTATGAACATTTTATATTCGCCGGATAATCTAAACATTCTGTTGCCCGTAACCCGGTTTCAGCCACATAGAGTGGAGATGACGTTATCCTTTTCCGTGTAAACAAAAACAAAACGCAAACGCCGTGCAATAAAGTAGAAAACAATGAGGTTTTGAAACGTTTGATGTCTCATTTTTATTAAAGGTTACCCGGCGTCTGATCTGGCTCCAAACTGTTACATTGGATACCATTGTTGTAGCATAAACGCGCCTAAATGGAAAAAAGTACTCCTTCTCTACTGTACTTCGTATAATAATTGATCGTGTTACAACACTGATTAGGTTTGACCTTGATAGATTCCCGAAAGGAAACTATATATAATTCGAACATATGAATATTCTATTTATATTTTACATAAATATACATGTTCACATAGCTTATCTATAACAAATTAAACATGTATGTATTCTCTTATTTTCCACGGTTATTTAAATTCCATTGAATACGAATGGTACAGTGGAGTATACGCTATTATTTCCCAATAAACGCGTTTACGCTAAAACTATTAGTTCTAATGCAAACAATTTGGAGCCTGGTCAGAGGCCGGGATCAGGCTCCAAACTTTTTAATTAACAGTTAGCACTGACAAAATACCGGTATTATAGATTTCTACATTTTATTGCGATGCGTTTGCTTTTGGTTTGCGTGTAAATGGGAAAGAATAACGTATTCCCCACTGTATCTTCTCAGTATCCCCTGAAACGTCCAATGGACAATTCCAGTTTGCCATTAATAGTCCATTTTAGACTGTTTAGGGTTGTTTTTTGTAATACATTGCAAAATGACAAATAGTTTAGTCCCTGATCAGAGGGCTCCTACCGGAGCCCTCTGAACAGGGACTTCCCGGTTCGTATAGAACAAGTGTTCACAGGTACACATTTTGTTCAGGACGCATGTATGCGTCACTAGGGCTCAATAAGTAAAATACTTAATATTCTGCAACCACTCAACGAATGTAAGACATTTATATAAATAATATATAGCGAAAGTTCTTCTACCTATTGTTTAGACCTACGTAAAGTGAAAAAAACGTTATTCCGTACCGTTTAAACGTAAACGAAACACAAAAGCAATGCAATAAAATGGGGGACAAATGAAACAATGTCGACAAATTTCAATACTAGATTTAAAGTAAGTGGAAAACAGTTTGGAGCCTGAACGGACGACGGGTTACGCTGGATTGTATATTTTTTAAAAACATGTTTATTGGGAAATAATGGACATATTCTTCTCCACTGCAATAGTATATATTTTGCTTTCATGATCTGTCTTATTTATTATGACTAATTTACAGAAAAAACAACAATGAATTTAACAGCAGATACTCTCCCAGGTATGAATGAACTTTATGCGAATTCATAACTGTTTATAGGAACAAGAAAAATGGAACCGTCATGTAACATACTCTATCGCAGGGTGTATAGCGGAGATTATGTTATTCTTTTCCGTTTAAATGCAAACAAAACGCAAAGGCAAAACACAAAAAAACGTAGAAGAGCCTGATCAGACGCCTGAAATGTCCACTAACATGTGCGTTTGGATCATGCAGACAGAAATTGTTTAGACAAAGCTGGAATGTGTTATATCGGAAATATCTTCTGCACACAATACAGAATATCCATTATCCTAATTGCTCATGCAGCACGTTGATTTTCTATGTGGAATTCTAAACACATTTAACAAAAACATTGCCGTAAGTTATCTAAGTTGACTTTAGAATTGAGATTTTATGGCTTTAAGTAGCAGGAGCGAAATAACACCCCGTACGAGAAATTGAACTAAATGAATATTGAAGAGTGAAATCTCTTCTGGCAAGCTAATTGTGAAGAATACGTGTGGTTTTTTTTTTCAAAATAAAATGCATTTCCTCTAAAGATATTGTTTCCCTTGCAAACAGTTTTAAGTCATATCAGACGCCTGAGTATCCGGCATCTGATCAGAACTTTAATCTGTTAACCACTCAGATTTAAATAGATAAAAATTGCAACAGATTGTACTTAAACTACATTTCAGTGTAGTGCTTTTAGATTTAATTGGACAGAATAACGTTTCCTCCACTATAACAAGAATGACATTGTGAAACTGCATAGGCCAAACATTAACCTTCTGACCTGATGTCTTAAAAGGATGCAAACTAATGTATGTTTTCATGTAAAAACTGACTTCAAAATAGGAGGGGTAAGACATTTCATGTATAGTGTAGTTCATTTATTGATTTTCTTTCGTTATATCCAAATTTCTTTGTATCAGGTCAATTTACTAAATATTTATTAATCTTGGGGAATACATTTTGTTGTGTTATATCCAAATGTGTTGTATTTGAGCTTCACTGTATTACTATGGTGTTATACCCTGAAAATGGAAATATTCCCTCAGCGAATATTTCGATAACGGCATTAACGTCACCATCATCGCAGGATAATTTAATGCACAAGTTACACCTTTACCCTTTACCCAATAGTCTGTTTCTAGTTTTGAATATAGTTGACTACTTACATGTAAAACAGGTTGAAAGTAAAGCCTAATGCGCCTTAAGGCACATTCTGCTTTACTTTCAGCCTGCTTTAATCTACCACCTGCCAGAATAAAGAAAATATTCTTCATTAAACATATTCGCGACTGTTTAAATTGGAACTAATTAGTTTCAGCCTGCTTTACCACCTGCCAGAATAAATAAATTATTCCTTATGAAACATATTCACGACTGTTGAGATTGGGACTATTTTCTGCAGCGAAGGAATAAAGTGAATGCGCTAAATGGCGCTTCTATGGGGGAAATGGTTAGAACAGGTGATACTCTTGCAGACAATTACTTCAATTCATTTAAAGAATTCAGATGTATGACGCCTGTACTTTACGTAGTATGTGCGGTAGTAGCGCCTTTGCCAGTACTCGGTGGAAATGAACGTTGAACAGTATGACGCAAATAACTAGAACAGTGTTAAGTTTGTAAGACATAAGTAGATTGTGCAAGCATTTTGTACAGCATTTTAAATAACTATACCAACCAATGCAAATTACATATCCCTAAATGATACAGACATCACATGTGTCATTTAATTGCAATATCTTCTTTAGTCCCTTTCAACAGATACATAATGTACCACATGCAACGGTGTTAAGTAATAATACACTTCGATTTCATGACGGTACAGATATATTGATACTAATACCATTTCACCATAGGCATCAAGTATTAAGTGTGTTAACTATTGGAACACCTGTCACTCAGATGAGACGCTCTTCAGCGGTTTGACACCATAAGGATGTTTCCGAAATGTAATTGCAGACGTACATACGAATTTCTGAGATTTACTGCCGACAAAATGTTGCAGGCGCGCAAGTGTCAGATTGACACGGATGCCATACCTTTGCTAACGCAATTATTTATAACTGTTACATGGAATTAACGGCAGGGTGATTCAGTGGTATCTCGCTCGACGACGGTACTAGGGGTCGTGAGACCGATCCCCGTGTATCAATGTTTTATACTGGGCATCGGAAAGAACCAGAGACGCCTGTCGATACTAAGAGTAGGGCATTGCGCCGTATGTTTCTGCATTCTCTCCTCTCTTTCTCTTTGTCTTTTACTTTTGGGCGTCCAATTTGTCCATAGACAGAAACGAACGTTAACAAACAAATTAAAACACAAAGGTAGATATAGTTCATGTAATTTGAATGTGTTGCTATTGAGTAAAAACTGTACTTGTTTTATCATAAAGCTTGCCTTGTTCTATATACATTTAGCGACAAAGATGAATAGGAAATTTTCTGTATTTTTAAACAATCTTAAAAGTTCATTTGTAAATATCGGTGAAACTATCTGGGTATTTAAATAGCATTGTCATATTAGTATCCCCTAAACTCAAATGTGACTATTTGAGTGTGTTCAACTATGCTGCAATTATACGTATTAACCTCAGAATAAACCGAACCCTCTTAAGACGGTATAACATATGTTCCGAAGTTTTATTGTCATTGTCTGTAGTTTCAATCAAACAGTATTCATTCAATTTCACTTTTAGTCATTTTGCAATAAATTGTAAAAAGCAACAATAGATAGTCTAACATGGAATACAATTTATTGGCAACTTGAATATTCCACACCATACAGGTCATTTTAAAATAAAAGAATACGAGTACATGTATTTGATGTTCTCTACTGTATTTTGTCCAGATATTCATAGGAAAAGGATATTAATTATATACGAAAACGGTTTTTCCATATGGATTATGAATTTATGAAAAGGTCACATTTGCAATCGACTTATATTTTTCTATTGAATCATTTGACCGGAAACCTAACAGCCTTCCAGAAATCCCAAGTCGGTCTCAGGTAACTTTCCATGACGTCATATCCAGAGGGCAATTTGGATATTGTTTCATGTGCGAGACTTTTGTCATTAAATGCCCAGATCAATGTCCCTGAACTTAGGACATATGCAAACAATGTAGACCCCGACTAAACGCCACAAAACGCTTCGTTTCACCAGGGTCTGCATTGTTGGTTGTTTTTATAATTCCAATAGTCTTTATGAATAAATGAAGGATTAGGTATAGGACAGTTTTTCTAATTGACGATACTCTGTTTTTACGCATTCAGTAACACTATTGAATAGTTTAGATATATAATTATAATAAGTTTCTCCAAACTGATGGCAATTGGTATAGGGGTTTCAGCAAATGTGTGTTTGTTTGAAAATAATAATATTCTACCAACTACATGTATAACTGTACGGTATAGTTAGTAGTATATGAAAATACATATACAGTAAAGAGGACGTTATTCTAAATAAACGCGTTTATGCACCCGCAATTATATTAGTTAGTAGTATTTAAAATAAATATACAGTAATATTTTACCGTTTATATATACATTTCATTTCGTTCTTGTTTGCCATACTAACAGTCCGCACAATGGCGTTTGTAGAATAATTTACTCTTACAATACATGTACATGTAGCATGGCTAGCAGAGAAACCATGCTAACCTTTGCAGAAAAAGCTTCACATGGCGTCTCATGCGGATCTAAACTGTATGAAAGCCTGACCAAATTAGATCAATAGCAGACGGTGAATATATTACCAATCACTCAAAGAGTTAGTTTAATACCCCCAGTTTAGATACTGTAGAGGTCAGATGTCTACGACATTGGTGGCACTTTATGATCATTACTGAAGTTACTTGTAAACCCATTCTCCCCTGGAACTCTAATTTGACAATACCTGGTCAAAAATGAGATCGCGAACACTATACATAAATTGCTAAAGCACAAAAAGAGCACGCCCTGTCAGAGGGCTCCTTTAGTATTGTTCGACAATATTGACCTGACGTTGAACTTTATGCATGAATAAATTATTGCAAGATGACGCTGTATAAATCAATAATCGATAGCAGATCGTACAGTGTCGGGTTGTTTCGGCTGATTACGTGAATTTTGCTACAGTTGTGATCCCCAGTGGATTAACACTCCACATTGAACAAATTCAAAAAGTTGTTGTTGACAAACTATTATTCCCGAGTCTCCTAGTATAACCGTATCTTCACATGTACTAAAACGCATCATGTTGCGCTTTCGAGTGGGTTTTAATTCATGTAAGGTCATTGATGTCCTCACCTGCGACTCTTGCCAATATATATACCTAATTTACACCCCTCAGATGCTACTCATCTGCAATAGTTGTGTCGGTAGAGCAAGTGATTAGTAACATCGAGGTTCCAGGTTCGAATCCCGATAGAGGGGAAATATTTTTTATTTTATAAAATGTTATTTTATAGACCAAACAGACGCTATGACATACTTTTTTTAAGAAAATAACAAAAGAATCGTGTTCCAATCGAAATAGGTGTTGTATGAATATTTAAAAGAAACAGAATAAATTATAAAAATGTGAAAAAAAGTATGAGTATTGCATGGGATTCGTACCACTGACTGTAACGGAATAAATAATGTTTAGTCGTCTTCCTTACCACTTGCGCTAAATACCTGTCGATATTTGTGGAACCGGGCAATGCTATATTTTCTCGGTACCGATGTGTTTACAATGTGCGTTCTCGTATAAATGATAACGAAATGTTCCGAAGCTATATTTAGAAATGCAACAAAGTGTGAAATTATGCTAGTAGAGGTCACCAACGTCAGGTCAATATTGTCGAACAATATTCACTGTTTGCAAAGGACAGATATACTCCCTACATGTACACCTTTTGTTAATGACACATATCAGCGTCACCAGGCATTCATTATTATGTGAAAAGAAACATTTTGCTGAATAAATTAAACCATTAACATCCTGTGAACATATGTTTAATACATCCAAGCAAACTGTTTGGCGGAGTAACTCATAGTTCAGTTCTGAAAACTGCTTTACACTATAATCGTCGAGTATATTTGCATTTTTGTAATCATACCGTGGAGAAAACGTTATTCGTTCTCTGTTAACAAGCTTAATATGCTAATAAAATTATGTCAATTGCAAACAGCATAGAGCCAGATCAGACGCCGGGTCACCCGGCGTCTAATCTGGCTCCTTCCTGTTTGCCATCGGAATAACTAACGAGCCTTAAAATTATCAAAGACGTGTCATTTGCTGCATTTTATAGGATTAGGTTTGCGTTTAGTTTGCGTTTAAACGGGAAGGAATAACGTATACTCCACGGTAACCGTCAGCTCGATGGTTCTTGTAGAATTGTACTTCCTTTCCAGATATAGCCGGCGGATATTGTACGAATTAATTTGATTTCTATGACGTTCTTGGCATTTTACGATCACTACTAAAGTTAGTTGTGCTGCTAAGAATACCTGTTGCTGTTGCTAAATCAATTAAACCTATGTTACACATTTACACTGGAAAAGACATTACAGTTTCCAGTTGAAACGGAACTAAATGCAAACGAACTTCAATAAAATGTACAAAATGACAGGTTCTTGAAAAAAATACAAACGACTGTTGTTAATACGAGTGATTACCAGTTTGGGCCCTGCTTTCTCAATTTGTTTAACCCTTTCACTCTCAATGACGTCATAAAGCGCATTTGCAAACAGTTTTGACCCTGACCAGGATCAAAACTGTTTGCCACTTGTTTTAAAATGTCGCCAGGTATACTGCCATAAAACTTACTTTTGAAACAATATTGCAGACACCAATATTAAAGCAGACGACACTATTGCGGTTGGAGGTAAAAACCTGACGATAAATTTGTTCATGAAAGGGTTAGTTAGAAAGAACAGTGTCCTCCCCAATGTAACTGATGCAACATGTTTTGACAGACAAACCTTCGACCGTCGCATTAGGAAACAAACTGATTTACACTATGATAGCATTGCTAAACATAATGACAATTGAATCTATTCTGCTGCATGAAACATTTAGTAGACGAAATCTGCCAAGCATGCTTAAGAATAACTCTTGTCTCTGTCACATTTTATCGTCTCTTTTAACCCTTTCACTTCCAAATTGTATGTGAGATTTTTATCCCACTCACCGTTTCATTGTCGTCTGCTTCAATTTTGTTGTCTGCAATGTCGTTTCAAAGCTGAAATATAAGGCATTACTACTGAAAAAAATTCAAAACGAGTGTCAAACAGTTTGGATCCTGATCAGACGCCGTGTTACGCGGCATCTGATCAGGATCCAAACTGTTCACAAGCGCGCATTAAAGCGTCATTGAAAGTGAAAGGGTTAACACTTTTACCGACATAATATCGTCTGCTTTTGATAGTACGGTGTGTTCTATTGTTTCAAAGCTAGATTTAAGACAACTTTCGGATTGATGTTGAAACAATGAACAGTTCAGACATTATTTGTCTTGCATGTTATCCTGTAAAAAGAACATTTTCAATCTAATGTCTGAGACGGATATGGTCTGAATTTTAACATCGCGTACATCAAAACCTTTGTCAGTAATGTATTGAAATAGTAATAATTACTTACCGCACCTTGACTGACACATGGAAACATTTTGGATCCAGATCAGACGTTGAGTTTCACTGAAACTTATCGAGAACGTAACTGTTTTACATCCATATCAATGTTAAGTCAGCAACAATGTTATAAGAAATTCAATTTAAACCTTTTACTCAGAGCAAACAAATTCATACAATTGAGACAAAAAGGACACCAAAACAATGTTGTACGAGACATTGGGTACATGTATGACATAATTCACTAGTAAAATCATTGACGTAATGTCGACATTACACACAACAGCATATTTAGTGGAGAAGTTATTCCTACCCGTTTATCTGACACTGATCACAATACAATCAAATGTTGACAACGACAGTTTTTAGAAAATACTGACAATTATTGTTGTGTTTTGGGGGTTTGTTTTGTAAGAGGCCGAATAGTTTGGAGACTGATTAGTGATAAGACGTAGGAACACTGTATCTGATCGTTTTATAATTGGTTTGCCATGCTTTTAATTGGTCTAAGCACTCGTCTGTAATGTACAGCAACGACCTTTACAAGATACAATTGAATTTATCCTCGATAGAACGTAATCGTTTCATGGTCAAATTTATCATAAAAGTTTTACCCCTTCGCCGCCATATTGTTGTCTGCTTCAATATCGTTGTCGGCATCGTTTCAAAGTTAGATTTAAGGCAGTATGACAGAAGAAATTTCGAAATGAGTAGAAACGAGGCGTCTGATCAAGATCCGTAATATTTGCAAACGCGCCTTTTGGCGTCATTGAAAGTGAATGGGTTAAATTTGTTGGTGCGGAAACCGAGTGGGCTTTGCTCTTGTACCCGTTGTTGGAATCCTAATTAAATATCTTGTCTTTTGACCAGACACTGCCTCTCTGAATCCTTTACATACTTCTAGGTTGACAAATTTTGGCCATTATGTAATGAAAAACGTCGATCATAATATACTTTTCCCAATAGTCACGGTTCCAAACCACGTACGTACTGTTTAAAAAGCCAAAATCAGAAATTCCGTGAATATATTCAAAGAATAATCGCAATATGACTAGACATTTTGGCTTGTTAGGCCTGTTTTGAAAAGTGACAGGTAGCTACATGTATTATTGGCTGAAGAAAGCACTTGTTCACCAACAGTGCAGAATAATTATGTTATTCATGCTCCATAAGTGCGTAAATACTAAAACAATTATTTCCATTGCAAACAGTTTGGAGCAAGATCAGACGCCGGGTAAACCGGCGTCTTATCAGGCTTCAAACTGTTTGTCACTAGTTCATTTCTTAGATTTTTCAAAACGTTTCCTCCATTTTATTGTATTGCGTTTGCGTTTAGTTTGCGTTAAAACGGCAAGGGACGATGTCTTATCCACTGATATACATGTAGCAAAGCTTTACTATATATAGAGTAAAGCAATAGTCAATAATGCACAAGTTTCGTGTTCATTTATTCTCTGTAATACTCGGAGGAGTTTGTTCGAGGTCACATGTACGTCTAGAGATCTCATCAACTCTGATCATTGTCAACATCCATCCAAACACATGTCAAGTGACATCATTTGTTACAGTGGAGAAGACGTTATTCTTTCTCAATGAGCGAGTTACGCTTAGTTTAAACATATTTATTTCCAGAAGTACATATGATTACATTTATACATGCTAACGTTATTATACAATAGTTAGGTAAAGGATTGAAATGAAAGAATAAACTTATTGAGTTTCTCTCCTTGAGTTACGCTCAAGTTATATTGTCCATTGCAAACAGTTCGGAGCCAGATTAGACACCGGGTAACTCGTTTTCTGCTCAGAATCAAAGATGTTTGCTACTCAGAATAAACATGAATATTCATAATTATCATATAGTTTCCTTTTCTATGTACAGTAAAGAATACATAATTTTATTCCCGTTTGAATGCAAACGAAACGCAAGCGCAAAGCACTTCAACGTAGATAAGTACAACTTTTGGAAATTTCTGATACTTTATGTTTATCCTCTGTTTTCAACTGAAATAATGGTTTAAGTGTTTCTGCGTTTACCGGAAATGAATAATGTTCCCTACTGTAATGCACAAATGTGTGTTTCGTATGCGTTTTAAAACAAGGGCTCCAAATCCAACAGTATCTCCTTTAAGCACCAAATTATATTTTGTACATGCAGCTGGACTCGAGGAGAAAACTCTAAGGAACAGTCACACTATAGGGTTTAAAGCGACTCGCAAGCAGATGGTGCTTTTGAAACAATAAAAGAAAATACTCAAATATAACCAAAATGGTAGCATTATCGTGCATCTGGCATTGGAAAAATATGACCAGTCTAAAACACACTCTAGAAAAGTCTTCAAATCTTAGTTTTTTAGATATTTTCCATCGTTTTATCCATAGCGTCGAAAGACGCTTTAGAAATTGATCACGGGCTCAGACATAAACCCCAGCCGAATTATGTAGTTGTACAATGTATGTACTTCCCATAGCTTTACACAGAAATACGTTAAACCGATCCGAGATATATGAATAGTTCCGTGACCCAGTGGTCTAAGCGGTTTCCTCATTTTGCCTTCTGTCCGCCCATGCCGGGCCCCGGGTTCGAATCCAACAAGAGCTCAATTTTTTTTATTAAAATACATTTTTTAAACAGAATTTCTTATCCTAAATCAATTCTTTACCGTTAATATAAGCGTTTGACACATATTTACAAATTACTATTTTTAATGCTAAATCTGGTTGCTTACTAAAAGACTTGGGTTTTTGAAATACTCTTTTTATCTAGATTGGGAACAACGCAAGCTGCTCTTATATATTATTCTACTTACAATCAAACTAAATTGAGCTATTAATCTATAGAATACCCAAAGTGCAGTGGTTTAAACTCCTTCACTACCATCGCGTTGTCTGCTTTAAACATCTGTTACAATGTACTCGTATCCGCTTTTATTTCTCGAATTAAACGTGTAGTTAACTTTTTCACTCTTTATGGCGCCAAACAAGCGCGTTTGCAAACAGTTTATTTGCTGATCGGACGCTACTTATCGTTGCGTTTGATCGGAATTCAAACTGTTTGACACTCCTATCGATGTTTTAAGTCATACCACATTGAACCTTACCACACAATTTGAAGTGAAACGGTGAAGATGTAAAAATATCACGATTGATTGGCAGCGAAAGCGTTATTTTGCATGGAGTTATATTAATAAAAAAAGATCAACAAAAAATATTACAAAATGATAGGGAACCAAGGCTTTTTCTTTGATGAAGATTGTCTTCAAATACTTTTTTATTTTGTAAGTTACGATTGCATGACAATATAATTATGTACAAAACAATACAAAATGTAATAAAATGCATTTGTTTCTTCACTTATACTCCTTTTGGTATTTCTTTCAGGTCTTTCCATTTTCTATTGTATTCAACAACCAACTGCTTATTACAAGTGTTGGACCAAGTATGGTGGCCTTCATAAAGGGAGACAACTTAGTCGGCTCCAGCCTTAGAGAAAAGTTTCTTATCTGCCGACCACTTATTCCTTGTATATGGTCAAAGGTAAGACATGGCAATCGAAAAGAGAAACAGAGTGTCATATTCTAGCTGTATATATAGGAGACCTATAATTTCCCAAACAGGCGAATATATTCCCCAATATTTAACTCTTTTTAATAGTTTTACTCCATTAATACGCCTTTTTACCGCTTTCGCAGATGGGGTATGTACATGTAACTAAAAGTAGGTTGAAAGTAAGACAGAATGTGTATTAAGTAGTCATCCGTCTTAAAAACTAAAAAGACGAACCGTGGGCGATGGGTTAAGACTTATGGCAACCTGATGCATGGTAACAGTAATGCAGAAAGTTCCGATAAAAGCTTTTTGTATTACGGTATTACATTACGTAAAAATCTCTAGTTTCTTCTTTAACGCTTAACCCTATAGCTAGTTCTTAGTTTAAAAGGTATGCGCTTTACACAATCTTTATAATGATACCTACCATGTCAAACAGTGCTATGAAGTGTTAAGTGCATGCAAGTAAATAAACATATTTTTAAGGTACTTCGCAGGTGCGCTTAGTTTCCATACAAGGTTTATGAAACTTTTCATGAAGAATGATAATAGCCTAAGAAACAATGTGTGAAAATATAGGCAAAATTTATCGTGTGGTTTGTCTTTAAGGTCTCTTTTTCTGAGAAAAACCTGGAATTTTGATGATTTTATTTTTCTCAAAAATAAATAAAGCTAATGAATATAAGTCTCGCCCAATAAGTAGTCCACAACATTCGTTACAAGAAAAGCTAAAAATGTTTTGAATAAAGGTGTTCAGAAAGATGTTATCAGCTACTTAAATTTTGAAAAATGCTAAAAAATTGAATTACAAAAAACTGACTCATTCAATGTATATTTGTTTTCATTTTATTCAAATATATGGTTGATGAAATAGTTAGTCTGAAAAAATTAGAAAATATTACAGTCAGGATTTGTTGTTATAACAGAGTTTCTTATTAAAATGTGGGATATTTGAAGTTGAGATACAGTAACCTACCTTAAAATTAAAATTCTGTCATTAAAATGCATTATTATTCATTCTTGGACGTGCATACAAGGTTAATTATATTGTTTAAACATAATAATAATGGGTAATATCGATCTTGAAAAAGTTGACGTATTGATAAGCTTCAATGTGTGGCTTTATAGTTCGATCAAATCATATACAACATGTATACCGATTTTATTGACTTGTAAGTCATTAAACTAAAACGTACATGTAAGTGGACATAAAATTGGACCGTATATAACATGACTAATTCTAATCAACGAAGACTAAACATAACAAGTCCCTTGATCACTGCTTTTTGGATTGACAAGTCAATATATCGGGCACTTAAAAAAATGTTTTGGATCGGATGGGTCTCGAACCTATAGCCTTGGAATACCTAGTCAATCACTCTACTGATTGCGCTATGAAGGATTATACAAAATTGTATCAACATTTCCTTTATATAAATTTTCTAGTATAAGCACATACGGAAAAAAGTCTATGTTGTCAAAACGCATATCCGCTCGCCCGCAAGACCGACTTCCATATGCGAAAGGCCTTAAGAAACTGAAAACCAGATGATGTATTTACAAACAATTAAAACTATTCAAAGGATAGCACATGTGTTGCAATGTCGTGCATATGACATTACAAAACTATAATCGGTATAAAGATATCCGCAAGAACAAAATACTCAATCTTTGTTTTATAGAATTTTTCAATCGATCCTTCTTCTCCGACCAAAGACGTAGTTGATCTGTGTCTAAACTTTGATCTAAATGTTTTGCAAACAATACAAATACTCTCGTAGGATAAAATAGACTTTCGAGTAAGAATGACTGTAATCGACATACTATTTTGGCAAGAGTGTGTGCCTTACACAGACTCGAGACTAGTACAACACTCCCTCTCTACAACGGCCCTCCCAACAACGATTGCCTCCTTACAACGACGCTTGTCGCTCTTCCCTCAACACTAAATTTATGACTAACCTATTCATGGCTGCAATGTCGTCTGCTTAAAACTGTCGTCTGCTGTTTTTTCCAAAATTACATAATGGATATTTTGACAGAAAAAACGAGTGACAAACAGCTTGAATCCAGATCAGACGCCGCCTGACGCGGCGTCTGATCTGGATTCAAGCTGTTTGCAAATGAAAGCCAGTTTCCCTCCCTATAACGACTCCCTCCGAACAACGTTCACATTTGTTGTCTCCCATTGGGTGTCGTTGTAGAGAGGGGGCGCTGTAGCACCCATTTTATTTATTGCAACCCGCGTGAATATCAAACTAAACTGAATTTGACCTAATGCGATTTTACTAATTTTAATTGTACCGGCGTTAATCTAAAACATATGTACTGCTTTTGAAAACTAAAATTAAACGTTTTTTATACAAAGATACGAAACTTTAGATAAGCTTTATGCATAAACTTGTGAATCTTGTGAAAAGTTTTAGTTTTAAGAACATTTGAAACAGTATTAGATCTAAGTGCTTTTAGTCGTTAGCGTCGAAACAAATGTTTGTACATTAATTTTTATGAGAAATAAATTATCTTCATATCGGTACTAGTACAAAGTGTTTTTTGAACATGATGATAACCAAGAACTGTAAGATGTTTAATCTAAAACAGAAGTGTTTGCAATGAGCAGTGCACAGTTGTAAGACGTTATGCTTTAATGCTAAACAATTAGTTCACTTGCCAACCGTTTAGAACTAGATCAGACTCCAAACTGTTTACATCTCAATCAGTCGTTAAAACTGCCTTAACCCTTTCACTCTCACTCACGCCATAAAGCAGACAGCTTGGGTCCGGGTCAGACGCCGCGTAAAGCGTTTAAACGCAAACGAAACGCAAATCACTAAAACGTAGAAAAGTACAAATTTTTGACAACTCTGATAATTCATGTTTATATTGGTGGCAAACAGTTTGGAGCCTGATCAGACGCCGGGTTACCCGGCATCTGATCTGGCTCCAATCGGTTTGCAAGAGAAATAATAGTTTTAGCGTAAACGCGTTTACTGGAAAAAAGTAACGTTTTCTCCACTGTATATTGAAGCAGTCGATAATAAAGCGGTGAAGGGGTAAAAATCCCCCGAATAATTTGGTCATGAAAGGGTTAACATTGACATGTTGTGCACTTTATTGCAATTTATTTGCGCACGCTTGCATATAAACTGGAAAGAAAAAGCGTTTCCTCAGCTGTATTAGATGTTTGATCTGAAACAACTTTCTGATACATGTAGGGGCAGTGAAGTTATCGGGCTTATCCTGTTATTCATCACCGATTGTTTCAAATGTGCTGTCGAAAAAAGTATTACATGTAATCCATTACCCAGTAAATTCGCCTTTTCACTCCTCTATCATGTCCCTCAACAAACGAGAATAGATCCATTTCCCGCAGTCATGAATATGTACCACATAAACTTTCTATTTTTGAGCAGAATAAAACTAAAAAATTGCTGAAATTTAAACAGCAAGCGCTTTCTGAATTTAACTTCAACCTGTTTTAAATGGTCAATATATTTACAACTAGCAGCAGGCTATGGGGTCAGGTGTTGTAGTTTTTTGTGGTTATTTGTAGTTTTGCCAAGTTACACCGAGTCCGGCATGGATCTTGAATGTTTGCAAATTAATGTAAAATATCATAGGCGGCTACATATAAAAGGTTAATATAGTTTTGAAATAGACATTTTCTGCTACAGTGGAGAATCTGTTATTCTTTCCCGTTTAAACGCAAACGTACGCAAACGCAAAGGACTAAAACGTAGAAAAGAACAACTTTTGGACAATTCTGATATTTCATGTTTATCTTGGTGGCAAACAGTTTGGAGCCTGATCAGACGCCGGGTTACCCGGCGTCTGATCTGGCTCCAAACTGTTTGTAAAAGAAAAAATAGTTTTCGCATAAACGCGTTTATCGGGAAAGAATAACAGATTCTCCACTGTATATACAATCCACCTGCTTTAAAAGTTTCAAGGCAATGGAAACGATTAATTGTCGTTTTTAGAATTAATGCAGAATTAATCGTCAATAACATTTCTTATCAGTACTTAATCGACATTTTTGTCGAGAAAATATCACCAGACTGTCGAAACACCCGGTGTCTCATCTTAGTCCGGGTAGTTTGCAGCAGCTCCAAAAAAGTGTCTGAAGCATGGAGACCAGTTTTAAAAAAAATGATTTAACCCTTCTTCTGCTACATGACCGTCTGTTTCCGTAGTTTTTCGCCTTTATTTTTTTATTTTCTTTAAATTAAGTCAGATCTTTCTAACCGAAGACAACGTGCTGTGTACAAAACGTTATTCGTTCCCGTTTAAACGCTAACGAAACGCAAAGGCAGTGTCCTACATTGTAGAAAACTACAACCTTTTCAAATGTCAACCTGTTTATTTTACACTGAGTGGTAAACAGTTTGGAAAACCCGGCGTCTGATCTGGCTCCAAACTGTTTGTATAGGAAATAATAGTTTTAACGTAAACGCGTTTATTGGGAAAGAATAAAGTATTCTGTACTGTTCCAAGTACTGGGGAAGACGTTATTCTTTTCCATTAACCCTTTACCTGATAGCATTGTTTCTAGTACTGAAGATATGTGACTACTTAAAGTAGGTTGAAAGTAAAGCAGAATGCGCCCTAAGGCGCATTCTGCTTTACTTTCAGCCTGCTTTAAGCTATTAACTACTAGAATAAGGAAAGTATTATATATGACACATATTCATAACGGTATAATTTGGAACTATTTTCTTTAGCGGATGAATAAAATGAATGTGCTAAAAGTCGGTTCTATAAGGTAAAGGGTTAAACGTGGTAAATGTTTGCTATTTCAGACATTCCAAATTGTTTGCCAATCAGATAATTTGTTGTCGTTTTCTACATTTTATCGTATTCAATTGTGTTAAGTTTTGTTTCATCGGGAAAATAATAACCACTTCTCCACTGTACTTTTTGACGTATATTTCTAAGCACAGGATAACGAAAGTAAGCAGATAAACTACACCAAAGGTTCCATGTAAGCTACTTAACACTACTGTAATCATTATTTCAAGCCGTATATCCGAATCTAATCACAACCGCATTTAGAAAATCTCTAGCCGCAGATACGAATTAACCATTACTCCACCTAAGCCACCTTTACCCATTCCTCTGCACAAATACCACGAAAGAATATTCGTCTGTTCTGTTGCATGCCGATGACAACTTCTATCAAGATGAAAGTAAATCAGAAAGCTCCCAAGGGAGCTTTCTGTTTCACTTTCATCTTGCTTTAAGCAGAATCATGACTTATATACTGTTGGATATACGAGATTTGTACATTAGGCTATTGAGGAAAAGGTTGAAGGTTAAGACACATATTACATAATTACAAATAACGCAAAGGTTAAGCTAGGACTACCGTCGATAATACGTTTTTCTTTCCCATTTAAACGCAATCGCAGAGCAATAAAATGAAAAAGGAAAACAAATTTTTTTTATTAAAATGTATCAATATTTAGTTTAACCTGTGTGATAAACATCTTGGAACCTGATCAGAATTATTTTTACCCTGCGTTTGATTTGGTTCTAATGGATATTATTGTTTTAGCATGAGCGCTTTTTGTGAAAGAATAATCTTTTATCCACCCAATCTTGATGGTAGGGATTGCCCCTGATCTCTTTGAAACCGACTGGCTTGGGGTTTGCGGTATAATTCAGGGACAGCTTCTTATCTTGATGTTTTATAAAGTAAGGGTGTAATTTCAGCCATGGAACATGTAGGTCCCGCGGGTGTGGGGTGGAGAGGGTAGATGACTGCTACCCTAGGGCTGTGTTCATTCTGTATATGTTATGGGTCTAATTTTTAGTTCTGGGGTTGTACTGTTGACCAATGCCTGTCTGGTGGATCTTTGATGGTTGGGATACAACTCTGATCTCTTTTGAAACCAGCTGGCATGGTCTGTGGTACAATTCGTGGACAGCTTTCACCATTTTTAATAATGTTATTGATCTTCTATAGAGTTTTTAGTTATGGTCGCATGCTATTATTCCTAGTTATGTTACATTAGATGGCCTGCATTGGGCGCTCTGCTATTATTTCTATTGGTCGGCAATCTTTAGCTGGTTGGTTCATTGCTGATTGATGGGGGTAGTGTGATTGCCGTTTTGGGGGCTGTCTTTTGTATGTTTATTCTTATTTATTTTAGATCTAATTATAGTTATTTGTGTTTTGTCGATGGCCTGCATTGGGCGCTCTACCATTATTTATATCAGTCGGCAATACTTAGCCGGTCGGTTCATTGCTGATTGATGGGGGTAATGTGATCGCCGTTTTGGGGGACTGTCTTTTATATGTTTATTCATGTTTTATTTCAGATCTAATTGTAGTTATTTTGTCTTTTCACGATTTATAGGTACATATGTGTTATTTCATGTAAAGCGCTTTTGAACGCACAATCCTTGTGTGAAAAGAGCACTATATAAATCTGGTATAATAATAATAATAATAATAATCTGTTTTAATACCAAATTGAATTTGAGTTTATTTTGTTCTCTCACTTAATTATGTTCTCCCATTCAGATTCTGCGATTCCAAGGTGTGATATTTGAACTAGAATACATCCATGCTCATGCCGAGGATGTGAGTGAGTTAACAGACATTGATAGTGAATCGAATAGAACCGGGGTGTCCCAAAAGGACGCCAGTTCAGAGAGAAACTATGAGGAGAGGATTCTACTTCGAGGAGAGATGAAATACATCAAGGAGTGGGACCGAGTGGCTTTTCTATGCACGCCTTTGTAAGTGGGGTCCAGTTTCCTTCGAGTACTCTCTTGTTTTGTTTTCTTAACCTTTTCAACACTTAATGTCTCTTGAGTGTATTTATAACCCTTTTGGACTCTTTTAGTACAGGTATTTTGAACCAGTCTTCTGTAAAAAAAATTGTATGACAACAAACAGCAATGCAAATATCAAACAGTGTAGACCCTGATCAGAGGGCCCCTATAGGAGCTCTCTGATCGGTCTAAACTGTTTGTATTGTAATCAGTAATAACTACAGAGGGCTGTATGTTTGAAAGGGTTAAAACAGTGGCACAAACGGGATTTTAATTCAATTGCACGTCAACATGTATTAAAACTTACACTGCCAATGACGCACAAATACGCCTTTGCGAACAGTTTGGATCCTGATAAGACCCGACGTTACGCGGATACATTTGGCGGCAAAAATATTGAAATTGTGTTTGTTTTACATTTTAACTCTTTCATCGCAATGTAATCGCCTTTTTTAAAATTGTTAGATACCTCGACATGTTTAAGAAACTCTTTGGATCACGTGCGGTTTTGAGTATGATGTAAAGTTTTTTTTCAAGTTTTTACTATATTCCTTCTTATCCCCAGTATTAGCTATACTCCTTCTTTTACCCTAGGACAAAGTATATGATTCTTCTTTTACCTCAGGATTTACTTTTTTCTCCCCAGAATTAACAATCTGAAGCATTTGCGGTCGACAGGGTTATTCATTAACGACTTGAATATGTTTGACATGAGCAGGGATATGGTGATGGCGGGCTGTCAACATGCCTCCCAACTCGAGCGATCCATAGAAAAGGTATGTCGGGTGTTATACCGGAAAGGTACTCCCTCCGCCAACGGCCCTTCCAACAACGACTCACACCTTACAACGAACAGTGCCGCTGTTCATTAAACAGGACTATTGTGTCTAACGCTAGATCTGCTGCAATTTTGTCTGCTTACAATTTCCGTCAGTTGTTTTTCTCAAAATTACATATAAGCGAACATTTTGATAGAATAAACATAACGAAGAGAGACAAACAGCTAGGCTCCAGGGCCCGTTTCATAAAACTTCGTACATGTACGACAAATGTTGTCGTAAGTCAGATTACAAGTCTCAATTATTATTTATTTCTCCACATAACCTTGTCTTGTGACATCTCTTTCGAATCGTCTTTTCAAGACGCTTACAACAAAAGTCACAAGACATGATAAGATAGAGAAATGAGAGATTAAATGTATTTTAAAGTTTTGACTTACGACCATTTCAGTCTTTCGAAGTTTTATTAAACGGGCCCCAGATCAGACGCGGCGTTAAGCGGCGTCTGATCTGGACTCAAGCTGTTTGAAAATGTAATTAATATAATTATACGAAAACAGTAAACCCTCTCTATTAAATAGTGGTTGATATAATGAAATGAAGGCAACAGCTAAACTTTAGGTGACTGTTAAATAAAAGCTCCTAAATGAGCAGTTTACTGTCACATTGCTTTAAACAGTTACCTGTCGTAAACACCTAATACTTAAAACAATTTAGAGGTCGTAATAGAGCAAGGATTTCACTGTATTTACAAATTTGTTTCGAATGAGTAAAACGTAATGAAACATGACTATATAATTACACTTTTTTCGTTTTCAAGCAACGAGCTGAAAGTGAGATTATCTCCAAGAACATGGGCGAGATAGAGGAGTGGAAGACGAAAAGCCACAGTCTTCTGTACTCCATGATACCACAGACCATAGCAGACAGACTGAAGTCTGGGGAGCCGCCTATCAACACGTGTGAGGTAAGGAATAAACTCATGGGCGGATCTACACTTCGAAAAACGGTATTCTGTTCTCTGGAACTAGAACCACACAGTTAGTGTTTCACCTGAAACGCCTACGCAATACACTTAAATATAGAAAAAGATAAGTTGTTGACAATTCTAATTCTTTAAATTTAATCTCAAGGTCAAAGGGCAAGGCCTGGCACCGGATTTGTCTTCAAACCCTTTGCAACAGAAGTAATAGGATTTGCTTAAACGCGTTTATTAGGAAAGAATACAGTCATCCCCGACTGTAACATTTTCGGCTTTCTCCAACATTTTGCAGGGCTCCAGATAAGAGCGTTATCTTAACAGTTCCTACTTTTGTTTCGTGTATAAATATCGTCACTTTGATGTGAGTACTATTTAAAACAGTCTGAACGTCTCCAAATCGCTACAAAAGCATATGCTGTAAAGCTGCTTAAAGTAACGAGTTTTGAGCCTGATCAGACGCCAGATAGCCCGACGTCTGATTAGGCTACAAATCGTTTGCCACTTATATTAAAGGAGATACTAAGAAATTTGAAAACAAATTCTACACTTTTTGTATTGCTTTTAAGATTTTGTTGAGTTGAAACAAAAACTAATACAAATATATCTTCTGCATTATATATATATGGACCTGGGGCCCGTTTTACTAAACTACTTACGCAAAATTTTTGCGTAAGTCAAAATCGTTTTACTCTTAGTTTTCGACCATAAAAGTTTGCAAACAGCAACTAGCCAGATCAGAGGACGCGCTAAAAGCGCGTCCTCTCATCTGGCTTTTTGCTGTTTGTAGCAAGTGATAATAAAAAATATAAATTAAAATCTGAAATTTTGACTTACGCAAAAAATTTGCGTAAGTTGTTTAGTAAAACGGGCCCCTGGTTTGGATTGTTGCCTTCTACTCGCCCAAACAGCTTGATCCACTACTGGGCCGTAAAAATCAAATTACTGGAACCACAAATTGAAAAGTACAACGAAAGATTTCATCAGCCAAAACTTGAATAAATATTTAGGTTTTTAACAGGATATGTGGGTCAATTCTTTATAACGCGGGAAACTAAAATTAAAAAGACAAATTATCAAACAGTTTAGATCCTGACCAGACGCTGAGTTACTCAGTGTCTCATTGGGGTACAGACCGCATGTTATCTGGAGCGCAATCTTCAAGTCAAAGGTAAAACGAGTTTATTTCAGAATTGCAGCATGCGGCGATTTAGGCAGACGATTCCTTTTTGGAGATAAAAGGGTTACAGGCGGTGGGTGTCAGAATGAACGCCTGCTATCAGCTATATTTGTTTTAACCTTTGCATGATCAAATTATTCGTGAGATTTTTACCCCTTTATCGCTACATTTTTGTCTGCTTCAGTATTGTTGTCTGAAAGACACGTTTCAATGTTAGATCTAAGATTGTAAGACTTAATAAATATCGATAAGTCCTCACAACCTTAGATTCGACCCTTCCCCTAGATAGAAGAAATGCATTTAAAACATCTAGTACATGTAAATTCACCATCAATATAAGTCTAAATTCCTGAAACTGGCTAAGAATATATTATCATAACCATGGCATAAATACATATACGAACTGGGAAACTAAAAGAATATTGAAATACATTGAATTTAGATATTTCGTTTCAGGTTTTTGACAACGTGACCATTATGTTTAACTACATGGTTGGGTTCGCTGATATATGTGCTAATGCCAGACCAATGGAGATAGTCAACTGTATCAATGACGTGTTTAGTTTGTTTGACAAAATTATCGACAAATACGATGTCTTCAAAGTAAGCAATGTTTGTATGTATTTATTTTGTCTTTTATGATGTCAGTTTACCATTCCTATGCTGGGAGTAATTAACTATTACACTTTTGGAAATTACAGGTTTATGCTAAGTCTTAGAACTCTCTTTAGAAAATATATCAGACAAGTAAAAGAAAAAAACAAAAATTTCAAACCCTGATCAGAGGTCTCCTTAACCATTTTACGCCACAACCTGTTTCTAGTTTTGAAGACCGGTAACCACGTAAAGTGGTTTGAAGATTAGGCAGAATGTGCCTGCTATGTTACGACCCGTTTTGTAGTAACGTTGCAAATTGTAGTAATTACTACAAAGTGCGTTACTACACTTTGCGTTGAACCCTCACAACCCGTTTTGTAGTAACGTCGCATTTTATAGTAATTACTACAAAGTGAATTGACAGTGCTATTTCAAAGTGTAGTAAAGTTCTATAAATCATGTCATAGATGTCAAATTGCAACGGATTTTGGAGTAAACCTTCACATTGGCATTATACGTGTATACAAGAAATATGATAATGATAGACGAGCTATTTGAGAAATTATCTCCAAAATGATTTATAAAGCACCTTGCGACCCGTTTTGTAGTAAAGTTGCAAACTGTAGTAAAACAATAAAAAGTGGGTTCTCAGATATTTTTTCAAAGTGTAGTAAAGTTCTTTAAATCATGTCATAGATGTCGGATTATGACGAAATTTGGAGTAAACCTTCACATGGATACTATGCGAGTGTATAAGAAATATGAAAACAATCAATGCAACTTTTGAGTAGATATCTCATAATATGACATATATAGGGTCTTGCGACCCGTTTTGTAGTAAAGTTGCAAACTGTAGTAAAACCACTAAAATGTGGATTCACAGATATGTTTCAAAGTGTAGTAAAGTTCTATAAATCATGTCATAGATGTTAAATTGCAACGAATTTTGGAGAAAATTTACACATTGGCATTATTCGTGTATACAAGAAATATGATAATGATAAACGACCTATTTGAGAAATTATCTCCAAAATGATTTATAAAGCACCTTGCGACCCGTTTTGTAGTAATGTTGCACACTGTAGTAAAACAGTACAAAGTGGTTTGACAGTGATATTTCAAAGTGTAGTAAAGTTCTATAAATCATGTCAAAGATATCCGATTGCGACGAAATTTGGAGTAAACCTTCATATTGATGTTGTACGAGTGTCTCAGACATATGATACTGATAGATGGCCTGTTTGAGAAATTATCCCCAAAATGATTTATTAAGGACCTTGCGACCCGTTTTGTAGTAATGTGGCACACTGTAGTAAAACAGTACAAAGTGGTTTGACAGTGATATTTCAAAGTGTAGTAAAGTTCTATAAATCATGTCATAGATGTCAAATAGCAACGAAGTTTGGACTAAACCTTCATATCGATGCTATACGGGTGTACAAGAAATATGATAACCATACACGGATGTCAGAAAAATTATCTCAAAAAAGTAGTTATTAGGGACCTTGCGACCCGTTTGGTAGTAAATAACTACAAAACGGGTCGCAATGTCCCTTTTAAATCATTTTGGAAATAATTTCTCAAACATGCAATCTATCAGTATCATATTTCTTAGACACTCGTACATCATCGATATGAAGGTTTACTCCAAATTTCATCGCAATCGGATATCTATGACATGCTTTCTTTTAAACGTTACTACACTTTGAAATATCAATGTCAACCGTATTTGGAGTATTTTACAACAGTTTGCAACTTTACTACAAAACGGGTAGCAAGGTCCCTTTTAAATCATTTTGGGGATCATTTCTCAAACAGGCCATCTATCAGTATCATATTTCTTAATCACTCGTACAGCATCGATATGAAGATTTACTCCAAATTTCGTCGCAATCGGATATCTATGACATGATTTATAGAACATTACTACACTTGGAAATAGCACTGTCAACCCACTTTGTAGTATTTTACTACAAAACAGGTCGCAAGGTCCTTTATAAATCGTTTTAGGAGATAATTTCTCTGACAGGCTTTCTATCGTTATTATATTTCTTATACATTCGTACAACATCGATATGAGGATTTACTCCACAATTTGTCGCAATCGAATATCTATGACATGCTTTTTTTAACTTTACTACACTTTGAAATATCAATGTCAACCGAATTTGAAGTATTTTATTACAGTTTGCAACTTTACTACAAAACGGGTCGCAAGGTCCCTTATGTGTCATTTTATGAGAAATCGCCTTACATGTGCCATTGATCGTTAGCATATTTCTTGTACATTTGCATAGTATCAATGTAAAGGTTTACTCTAAATCTTGTTGCAATCGGACACCTATGACCTGATTTATAGAACTTAACTACACTTTGAAATATCACTGTCAACCCATTTTGTAGCAGTTTACTACAAAACGGGTCGCAATGTCCTTAATAAATAATATTTGAGATAAGTTATCTGACAGGCCGTCTATCGTTATCATCTATGACATGATTTATAGAAATTTACTACACTATGAAATATCACTGTCAATCCACTTTGTACTGTTTTATTAGTTTTACAGTTTGCAACTTTACTACGAAACGGGTCGCACGGTTCTTTATAAATCATTTAGGGGATAATTTCTCAAACAAGCCGTTTATCGTTGTCATATTGCTTGTATACTCGTATAGTATCAATGGGTAAGTTTACTCCAAATTTCATTGGAATAAGACATCTATGAAATGATTTATAGAACTTTACTACACTTTGAAATAGCACTGTCAATTCACTTTGTAGTATTTTACTACAAAACGGGTCGCAAGGTCCTTTATCAATTATTTTCGAGAAAATTTCTCAAATAGGCCGTCTATCGTTATCATATTTCCTGTATACTCGTATAGTGTCTATGTGAAGATTAACTTCAAATTTCGTCGCAATCAGACATCTATGACATGATTTATAGAGCTTTACTACACTTTGAAATAGCACTGTCAACCCACCTTGTAGCATTTTACTACAAAACTGGTCGCAGTGTTCTTTATATGTTATATTATGAGATATCTCCTCAATTGTGCCGTTGATCGTTATCATATTTCTTGTACAATCGCATAGTATCAATGTTAAAGTTAACTCCAAATTTCGTCACAATCGGACATCTATGACATGATTTATAGAACTTTACTACACATTGAAATATCTCTGAGAACCCACTTTTTAGTGTTTTACTACAGTTTGCAACTTTACTACAAAACGGGTCGCAAGGTGCTTTATAAATTATTTTGGAGATAATTTCTCAAATAGGTCGTCTATCATTATTATGTTTCTTGTATACACGTTTTATGTCAATGTGAAGGTTTTCTCCAAATTACGTTGCAATTTGACATCTATGACATGATTTATAGAACTTTACTACACTTTGAAATTGCACTGTCAATTCACTTTGTAGTATTTTACTACAAAACGGGTCGCAATGTCCTTTATAAATCATTTTCGAGATAGTTTCTCAAATAGGCCGTCTATCGTTATCATATTTCTTTTATACTCGTATAGTGTCTATGTGAAGAATAACTTCAAATTTCGTCGCAATCAGACATCTATGACATGATTTATAGAGCTTTACTACACTTTGAAATAGCACTGTCAATCCACCTTGTAGCATTTTACTACAAAACGGGTCGCAGTGTCCTTTATATGTTATTTTATGAGATATCTCCTCAAATTTGCCGTTGATCGTTATCATATTTCTTGTACACTCGCATAGTATCAATGTTAAAGTTAACTCCAAATTTCGTCACAATCGGACATCTATGACATGATTTATAGAACTTTACTTCCATTGAAATATCTCTGAGAACCCACTTTTTAGTGTTTTACTACAGTTTGCAACTTTACTACAAAACGGGTCGCAAGGTGCTTTATAAATTATTTTGGAGATAATTTCTCAAATAGGCCGTCTATCGTTATCATATTTCTTGTATACTCGTATAATGTCTATGTGAAGTTTTACTCCAAATATCGTCGCAATCAGACGTCTATGACATGATTTATAGAACTTTACTACACTTTGAAATAGCACTGTCAACCCACCTTGTAGCATTTTACTACAAAACGGGTCGCAATGTCCTTTATATGTAAAATTATGAGATTTCTCCTCAAATGTGCCGTTGATCGTTATCATATTTCTTGTACACTCGCATAGTATCAATGTGAAAGTTTATTCCATATTTCGTCACAATCGGACATCTATGACATGATTTATAGAACTTTACTACACTTTGAAATATCTCTGTGAACCCACTTTTTAGTGGTTTTACTACAGTTTGCAACTTTACTACAAAACGGTCGCAAAACCCTTTATATGTCATATTATGAGATATCTCCTCAAAACTTGCATTGATCGTTTTCATATTTCTTGTACACTCGCATAGTATCAATGTGTAGGTTTACTCCAAATTTTGTCACCATCCGACATCTATGACATACTTTATAGAACTTTACTACACTTTGAAATATATCTGAGAACCCCCTTTTTATTGTTTTACTACAGTTTGCAACTTTACTACAAAACGGGTCGCAAGGTGCTTTATAAATCATTTTGGAGATAATTTCTCAAATAGGTCGTCTATCATTATCATATTTCTTGTATACACGTATAATGCCAATGTGTAAGTTTTCTCCAAAATTCGTTGCAATTTGACATCTATGACATGATTTATAGAACTTTACTACACTTTGAAATATATCTGTGAATCCGCTTTTTAGTGGTTTTACTACAGTTTGCAACTTTACTACAAAACGGGTCGCAAGACCCTTTATATGTCATATTATGAGATATCTCCTCAAAACTTGCATTGATCGTTTTCATATTTCTTGTACACTCGCATAGTATCCATGTGAAAGTTTACTCCAAATTTCGTCACAATCCGACATCTATGACATGATTTATAGAACTTTACTACACTTTGAAAAATATCTGAGAACCCACTTTTTATTGTTTTACTACAGTTTGCAACTTTACTACAAAACGGGTTGCAAGGTTCTTTATAAATCATTTTGGAGATAATTTCTCAAATAGGTCGTCTATCATTATCATATTTCTTGTATGTATACACGTATAATGTCAATGTGAAGGTTTACTCCAAAATTCGTTACAATTTGACATCTATGACATTGATTTATAGAACTTTACTACACTTTGAAATAGCACTGTCAATTCACTTTGTAGTAATTACTACAAAATGCGACGTTACTACAAAACGGGTTGTGAGGGTTCAACTCAAAGTGTAGTAACGCACTTTGTAGTAATTACTACAATTTGCAACGTTACCACAAAACGGGTCGTAACACTGCTACTTTACTGTCAGCCTGCTTTAAGCTACCATCTGCTAGGATTTATAAAGTATTTTTTATGGTACATGTTCACGACTGAACAAATTGGAACTGTTTTCTTCAGCGGAGGAATAAATTAAATGCAATAAAAGTCGTTTCTGTGGGGGAATGGGTTAAGATACCATATGATAAGAATTAATACTGTTTGAAAACTATACATATACTGGTTTCCAAAGTAAAATAAATTATACGTCACCTGTCGAATTAACTCATTATCCCCTGAAACTTTCAATGGAAAATTCCAGTTTACCATAAAGGCTGGTCCATTTTAGACTATTTAGGGCTGTTTTTTTATAATATATTTCAAAGTGACAAACAGTGAAGTTCCTGATTAGAGGGCTCCTGCAGGAGCCCTCTAATCAGGGACTTCACTGTTTGCATTAGACAATTGTACTCTTGACAGGTACACTTTTGGTTAAGGACGCATATATGCGTCACTAGGGCACAATGAGTTAATACAATGTAAACTATGTTGTGTTTTGCCTGTTTAGGGACTATTTAGTATATATGAGTATTTCTATTAAAAGTTGAACACATGACTACATGTATTAGATTACTGGTTTAACGATATTAGCATTGTTTACAAAGGATAAAACGAAAAATGCGTTTATTGATCACAGTGTTGTACATTGTAGCATACATCCAAACTCGGAATGCCCTTTGCACAAACACAACCCAGTTTCATTTTTAAATAGAAAGATATATCTAATTTCCATAATTCATCTTCTAAGTCTCCTTTAACACAGCACTCCATATTACGAGCGTATATTCTTCATTTGAAGACAAATCAACTTTATAAAGTTATCAATAAATACTACATGTGTTAGAAATATATTCTATAACCTAGCAGGTGACAACGTTAAGCAGGCAGTAAGTAAAGCATAATGCGCATTTAGGCGTATTCTGCTTAACATTCAACTTGCTTAATTGGCCTCCTATCTTTAAAAAACAAGAAACAGGCAATGAGTTAAAGACCAAGTGTTAATGCGCTTAATATATTTACGATTCGGATATGTTCTTTACTCATCGCAGGTGGAGACTCTTGGTGATGCTGTGTATATGGTTGCCGGAGGGGTACCCGATAGAAGTCCAGAACACGCAACCAATGTCGCCGGGTTGGCACTAGAACTGCAAGAAAAGGCAAAATCACTGCTCGACCCTATCAGCATTGCACTGAATACCCGGATAGGTAAACTTTGTAATTTGTAATATCAGTTTCATTTTATACATAACTTCATTTGGGCATCAGTCGTATCATATCATGTCTTTAACTATATCTGTTCTGAAAAGCAACATTATATAAAAAAAAATCTTGCAAACCGTGTAGATCCTGATGAGAGGGTTCCTAAACAAGACGTAAAAGATCAGTGTATGTCATGCTGGTTTTATATCTAGGGTCTGTACAGTTTGTTTAACCTTTCTCATCTAAAATATGTCTTAAAAGAGGGCTTAAACTCAACAATATACTAGTATGCCTTATTGCATTGCAACCAGTGTAGATCAAGGCCAGCAACCCCTCTAAACGCGGTGGTTGGTCTTGATCAACACTGTTTGACACCCACATGCATCTAAAACATTTTCTGTAGCTGTATTATGTATAGTATTTTGCAGTGTAGACCAGACTCATAAACAGAGCTTTAGACGACAACGGTACTTGGTCTGTACAATGTTGCAATACAATAAGGCAGGTTTTGTCATGGTACTATTTATATATTTTGAACATGTAATTTAATTAGATTTGCATTAAGTTTTGTTTTAACGAGAGGGAAAAACGTCTTTCAATATTTTAATATTTTTACAGGAATGCACACTGGCAGTGTAGTGGGTGGGGTAGTTGGTAGACGTATGCCACAGTACTGTTTGTTCGGCGACACAGTGAATACAGCTTCAAGGATGCAGACCTACAGCATGGTTAGCCCACACTTCACGAATCTCATCTATACGCATGTCACGATAGACTCATAAATAACTCTGATAAAATATTAGGGGACCTTCTTACGAAATGTCGTACGACAAAACCGTCGTAAGTCAAAACATCGAAATGTACCTTAATGTTACTACCCCATCTAGTATTGTCTTGTTACATCTCTTTGGAACCGTCTTTTCAAGACGATTCGAAATCGCTGTCACCAGACGGAGAAATAAGGAAGTGTTGAGCATTTTATAATATGGCTTACGACAATACGACAGACAGACAGACATAATTTTTTATTAGAGTGTCATGCATCAATACATCATTCATTTGTACATAAACATATCAATAAAAACTAAATGACAGAACAGAACAGAACAGAACAGAACAGAACATTTTATTTTGGCTTAAGCATAACAGCTCATCACCATACATACATACATATAAACATTGCATGCGTTGAAAATAATCAACATATGGTATTGATACCCGGCCGCTTTCGACCTATAAAATCATATAAAATACTTTCATTAAAACATGATTGCTTATATACATATGCCACATTCCTGAAAGGAAGAAATTTTCTAAAAACATTTACTTACAATTAAGAGCATATGGATATAGCAGCAGTATAAAAAGGATTTAGAAGACTATAAAGGGTAAGACTTCTATACATGTCTTAAAGAAAGAAATTTAAAATATAGATATACATTTTATGTTACTATATAAAAACTTTCCGCCTTCATTACGTGTCGTACGAAGATTCATAAGACTGTCCCCATAACTTTCTGAGACTTTCTGAGAATCCAATAAATGTTTTTTAGAACAAATGCCTAAAATTCTGGATTTGAACACAAATTGCAGACAGCATTTCCTCGATTTGCCTGAAAAGGGCATGTTAGAAAAAAATTATACGACAGGAGATATTCTGAAAATTGAATTCCTCATTTCAGCCTGGTAGAATACATCTCAGTGAGCCGTGTTACGAATGTTTAAAGGGGTCGGACTTGGTAACTGTAGTGAGAGGCACCATGAATATTAAGGTACGAATTGGTCCTTTTAACCTTCCGTGTTTTATCGTCTGCTTTAACCGTTTCACTACCGGAGTCGCATAATGTCGCCTTTGCAAACAGTTTGGATCATGATCAGACGCCGCGTTACGCGGCGTCTGATCAGGATCCAAGCTATTTGACACTGATATCAATATTTCTTTTTAAGTCATACAACCTTAAACCGAGCTTTGAAATGATAATGCAGACGACACTTTGAAGCAGACGACAATATAGCGGTGAATGGGGTAAAACAACTCACGATCAATATGTCGCCGAAAGGGTTAAGCTATGAATCAGCATAAATTGTTTGCAGTCAGACATGATCTAATTTTTATTTGTTCTGTCTTGAAACTTTATATTTAGTCGCGCTGACTGTATAAATGTAGATTCATGATAAACAGTTTGGATTCTAAACAGATCCTGCATTACGCTTCGTCGTATCAATAATAAACTTGTGTTAAAAAACTGTTTGAAAAATAAAAGGTTTATGTAAACAGGAGTCTGACTTCGTTGGCAAAATTCTAACCTATGTATCAACTACCATTATAATTTGTTTCCGTTCATGTTTGTAACATTAATATGTTGTCTAAGAGCGCGAGTGTTGTAAATGTTATTCTTTCTAATTTACTCTAGTGTTTTGAAAATTGTAACGGTTCGTCTTTTAGTTCGAGCGTAAAACAGATTGAAGCGTGATCAGACACCAAGTTACATGTACAAGAGATCTAGTTAACTACTTAAGGGTTTGCCATTAGCAATACTTTCTAAAATACACAAACACGATTGGTCGAAAAAGTTTGGTTTTTTTTACTTTTCTTGCATACAATTGCGTTTCATTTAAACGAGAAAGGATAACTCCCCCGCTATAATACTACCTGTGACATACTTCAATGACCGGGTGTCTTATATTACCAAGATATCTAATGTTTCGTAGTTTCGCTTTAATTCTAAGAGTTTTGGCTGAGTGCAACCCAATTAGCATGTTAACATGCGTGCCTGCACGCACTGGTTGGCACTTATCTCGCCTTTGAAATCAGCTGATCTCTGTTGACAGGAAGTACAATCAGTGTAATGACGGCTATCGGTTTCCATGGCAACTCTTTACATCTTACACTTTCACTGTCACACCTGTATGAACCCATTCACTGCCATTACGTTATAAGTTTTAAACAATTGTCGTTTGTTTTAATTTCTCTAATTTAGTTTTTAAGGAACTTTGAGCTTCGAAATATCAAAATGAGCGTCAAATCGTTGGGATTTGGAACAGACACCGCGTTAGGCGACGTCTGATGAGTATCCATACTGTTTGCAAATAACTCTTGCATTCGTGGTAAGGCAATGGAGGGGTTCTATTACTCATTCAACCCTGGGATATTTAATGAAGAACTCAAGTTTTCAATGTATAGTTCTTATGATTGTAATATTGCAAATTAACAAATAGTGTAAACGTTGATCAGAGGGCTCCTTTATAATCTTTTTTATATTGATTGTTCTTAAACGGAAATGTATAACATATTCTCTACTGTATACCAGATATTTATTTTATTTATAAATTCAGGTGTAGTATTGTAAATTTTTCTAATTTAAGATGAAGTATTGCAACCAAAGTCAATAAATAGGGATATAAAATCCTTTGATCTGTAAAACACAATATTTGTGGTGATTATATATCGTAAATGTATGTATATTGAAAGCCGTGCCTGTTTGCAATGGTTTTGTCATATTAGTGTCCTTTAATTCTACCTTCTAGAAACATTGAGTTTCAAACAGTTTTGATCCTGACTAGACACTGCTCCAAACAGTTTGCAAATGTCGGACAGTATTGGCGGCCTTGCCAGTGCAAGAGTTGATATAATTTGTAGCAGATTCCATTGTTACAGTGATATAAAACATAAATTATAATTGTCTTTAAAAGCTGCGTGCATAGTCGCCAGTGTGCATGACACTTACACTACATGTACCTCTATATCTACATCGAACATTTATTTCCGGTCTCCTGTTTCCATGGTAGCGCGAAAACAATAGTTACCCCAAAAACAGTTTTTTGGTGAGTAAAAATGACAAAACCATAGCCTTTTTCAGAAAAAAACTGTATTAAATTTCAGATAAAATGACATTTGTATATTGACATATGACGCATTGGCAATAGAATAAAATTGTAGCATTAAACTCAATACTTAAGTTATTGACCGAGGTATGTGTCTTATCGCTCGGCATACATGTAGCAAACTGTCCTACATACAAGACACCTCATTACCACAAACCATTGTGCACAATTTATGCGATTGTTTTTATTACAAGAGAAATTATTTTGGATCCAGTTGAGATGATGAGTAAATCGGCGTCTGTACTGGATCCAAATCGCTTGACATATTGGTGAAGTTTTCTGTAAAATACTCAAGATTAATAAATATTGTGCATTGTTAAGGACAACAGATTCTGCTGACACCAATTAACACTCATCCTGCTGATCGAGGCATGGCTGGTATTTGCAAAAAGTTTGGACCCAGATCAGACGCCGCGTTACGCGGCGTCTGATTTGGCTCCAAACTGTTTGC